>JBBDGP010002647.1:147500-1442253 GCA_037952835.1 Lithobates septentrionalis | reverse complement strand
CTAGAAAAAAAAAAAAATATATATATATATATACCGTATATACTCGAGTATAAGTCGTTCCGAGTATAAGTCGAGGCCCTAATTTACCACAAAAAAATTGGAAAAACGTATTGACCCGAGTATAAGACGAGGGTGAGAAATGCGCAGCTACTGTAAGTGGAAAAGAGGGTCAACAATGCCCATTTGCATGCCTCACTGTGCCCATTTGCAGCCTCACTGTGCCCATTTGCAGCCATAGGTCCCCCGAACTTCAAACTCGGTAGTTAAGGGTTCCTAGATGCCCCCTAGCTGCAGCCAAAATTTGGGGTCTCTGAACCCAAAGGGTCCCGAAATGACATTGCTGCAGATGGACACAGTTGACCGATTTTGGGGCCTCGTATCTCGAGGCCACTTAGTGATAGGAACCCCAATTTGGTGTGCAAACTCAATGGACCTAGCACCATAAAATATCCAAAGCTGAGGTTTCTAGAACCAAGTGTCCCCGAGATACAGGGCCCCAAAAATCGGTTCAGAAAATGTCAAGCACTTTTCTGCAGCAGAGAATGATATTTTCCAAACTGATTTTGGGGCCCCGTATCTAAGGGCCACTTTGTCCGAGGAACCCCAGCTTTGGATATGTTGTCGTACCAGTTCCAATGGGTTTGCACACCAACGTTGGGGTTAATAGCACAAAGTGGCCCTCAGATACGGGGCCCCAAAGTCAGTTCGGAAAATGAAATTTTTTGCTGCAGAAAGGTGCTTGACTCGAGTATAAGTCGAGGGGGGCACTTTAACCACCTCAATACAGGGCACTTTCACCCCCTTCCTGCCCAAGCCATTTTTCAGTTTTCAGCGCTGCCGCACTTTGAATGACAATTGCGCGGTCATGTTACACTGCACCCTAATGAAATTTTTATCATTTTTTCCCCACAAATAGAGCTTTCTTTTGGTGGTATTTGATCACCTCTGCGGTTTTTACTTTTTGCGCTATAAACAAAAGAAGAGCGACAATTTTGAAAAAACACAATATTTTTTACTTTTTGCTATAATAAATATCCAATTTTTTTTTTTTTTAACAAATTTTTTCCTCAGTTTAGGCCATTATGTATTCTTCTACATATTTTTGGTAAAAAAAATTTGCGATAAGCGTATATTAATTGGTTTGCGCAAAAGTTATAGCGTCTACAAAATAGGGGATAGATTTATAGCATTTTTTTTATTTATTTTTTACTAGTAATGGCGGCGATCTGCGATTTTTATTGTGACTGCGATATTGCGGCGGACACATCGGACACTTTTGACACATTTTTGGGACCATTCACATTTATACAGCGATCAATGCTATAAAATTGCATTGATTACTGTGTAAATGTGACTGGCAGGGAAGGGGTTAACACTAGGGGGCGATCGAGGGGTTAATGTATGACCTAAGGAGGTGATTCTAACTGTGGGGGGAGGGGACTGACTGGGGGAGGTGACCGATCGGTGTCCCTATGTACAAGGGACACGCCATCGGTCTCCTCTCCTCTCTGACAGGACGTGGATCTGTGTTTACATGCACAGATCCACGCTCCTGCTCTGTTACCCGGCAATCGCGGGTGCCCGGCGGACATCGCGGCCGCCGGGCACGCGCACCGGGTCCCAAGCGACGCAGCGGGCCCGCGCGCGCGCCGCCGGCGGGCGCGCGCGCACCCCCTAGTGGCTCGGGAGGGCGAGGACGTCATATGACGCCCGCCCAGAACAACAGAAGCCTCGTCCCGCCGTCATATGACGGTGGGTGGTGGCTTAGTGGTTAAGCACAAAAAAATGTGCTGAAAAACTCGACTTATACTCGAGTATATACGGTATATATATATATATATATATATAGATAGATAGATAGGTAGATAGATAGATAGATAGATAGATAGATACATAGTTACATAGATACATAGTATCTATATATATAAATACATATATATATATATATATATATATATATATATATATATATATATATATATATATATATATATATATATGTCACATTTTTGCTTAATAATTCAATGTTATATTATAGCTTAGTATTTGTACTTAGTTACTGAGTATTACTTAGTATTTACAAAAATGTGAGGGGTGTACTCACTTTTGTGAAATACTGTATATATATATATCATTCATCGGGCTGACTATAAAGTTTAGTAAATAATAATTATTAGAGCATAAACAGAATACTTGGCATGGGTGGTTACATTACCCTAAATCACAGGACAAAATTCGTTTTTTTTATAGACTAGTATATATACTAATATATATATTTTTTTGTATATATACTAGTCTATAAAAAACTAATTTTGCCCTGTGATTTAGGGTAATGTAACCACCCATGCCAAGTATTCTGTTTATGCTCTAATAATTATTATTTACTAAACTTTATAGTCAGCCCGATGAATGAAATCCAGTATTTGGAGCCAAACGCGTTGGCCAGCATCTTAAACCAAATAAAGTCACACATTCCTCCTTAGTACACAGCCTGTGTCATACAAACACCGCGCCGTGCGTTGGGCAATATTACACCTCCAGCTACAGATATGTTTTTGTTTAAATCATACTTTTCGTTGCTAGCCAACAGGTTTTTGTTTTTTTTTGTAATCTGTCTTCTTTTTTTCATTCTACCTAATCCAGTGAAGTCATTGAATGAAGAGATTACCCAGAGGCCGGTGTCATGGGAAGTCATGTTTTCCTACCGATTAAGAATCCATTACTAGATCCCCCCATTTAAAAAAAAAATCTATTTAAAGATAAAAGAAGAATAGGATGTGTCTCTTCCATTGTGAAATCTTTTTCCTTGGAGCGAAGCTCTGGATGGAAGCTCGGGAATACAATGTGATCTATGAGAACTGTTGGCTGTGATTAGCTTGGAGGGATAAACTCTGGCTTCTTAGACGCTCATGTAACTTGTCTCTCCAGATGAAGAATTGGATGTTCGGCTCGGGGTTTTCTCCATTCATATAAATATTATTTGGAATTGAATTGAAGATCTGAAGGCATTTAATCCCTAACATTTGCAAATTGCATTGCTTGCCTTTCGAGAGAAAAAATGTTGCTTGATTCCCCCCCCCCGCTCTCACAAGCACGTCTAGGCAAATGGCACTTCACAATTTATGATTTGCTTGAGGCTGTTCATGTACACTTGAGCATGCCTCGGCCTATGTGCACATGTGTGCGTGCGTCAGCATACCTGAGTGCACATGTGTGCGTGCATCAGCATACCTGAGTGCACATGTGTGCGTGCGTCAGCATACCCCAGTGCACATATGTGCGTGCGCCAGCATACCCGAGTGCACATGTGTGCGTGCGTCAGCATACCCGAGTGCACATGTGTGCATGCGTCAGCATATCCAAGTGCACATGTGTGCGTGCGTCAGCATACCCGAGTGCACATGTGTGCGTGCGTCAGCATACCCGAGTGCACATGTGTGCGTGCGTCAGCATATCCAAGTGCACATGTGTGCGTGCGTCAGCATACCCGAGTGCACATGTGTGCGTGCGTCAGCATACCCGAGTGCACATGTGTGCGTGCGTCAGCATACCCGAGTGCACATGTGTGCGTGCGTCAGCATACCCGAGTGCACATGTGTGCTTGCATCAGCATATCCGAGTGCACATGTGTGCGTGCGTCAGCATATCCGAGTGCACATGTGTGCGTGCGTCAGCATATCCGAGTGCACATGTGTGCGTGCGTCAGCATATCCGAGTGCACATGTGTGCGTGCGTCAGTATATCCGAGTGCACATGTGTGCGTGCGTCAGCATACCCGAGTGCACATGTGTGCGTGCATCAGCATATCCGAGTGCACATGTGTACGTGCGTCAGCATATCCGAGTGCACATGTGTGCGTGCATCAGCATACCCGAGTGCACATGTGTGCGTGCGTCAGCATATCCGAGTGCACATGTGTGCGTGCGTCAGCATATTTGAGTGCACATGTGTGCGTGCATCAGCATATCCGAGTGCACATGTGTGCGTGCATCAGCATATCCGAGTGCACATGTGTGCATGCGTCAGCATATCCGAGTGCACATGTGTGCGTGCGTCAGCATATCCAAGTGCACATGTGTGCGTGCGTCAGCATACCCGAGTGCACATGTGTGCGTGCGTCAGCATACCTGAGTGCACATGTGTACGTGCGTCAGCATACCTGAGTGCACATGTGTACGTGCGTCAGCATACCCGAGTGCACATGTGTGCGTGCGTCAGCATATTCGAGTGCACATGTGTGCGTGCGTCAGCATATCCGAGTGCACATGTGTGCGTGCATCAGCATATCCGAGTGCACATGTGTGCGTGCGTCAGCATACCTGAGTGCACATGTGTGCGTGCGTCAGCATACCCGAGTGCACATGTGTGCGTGCGTCAGCATATCTGAGTGCACATGTGTGCGTGCGTCAGCATATCTGAGTGCACATGTGTGCGTGCGTCAGCATATCTGAGTGCACATGTGTGCGTGCGTCAGCATATCTGAGTGCACATGTGTGCGTGCGTCAGCATACCCGAGTGCACATGTGTGCGTGCGTCAGCATACCCGAGTGCACATGTGTACGTGCGTCAGCATACCCGAGTGCACATGTGTGCGTGCGTCAGCATACCCGAGTGTACATGGGAGGAGCCTGTGATACTTATGAACTGTACATGGGATTTTTTTTGTTTTTTATTTTTAATACATTTGCAAAAATTTCAAACAAACTTTTTTCACGTTGTCATTATGGGGAATTGTTTGTAGATTTTTAAGGAAAATAATGAATTTAATCCATTTTGGAATAAAGCTGTAACATACTGTAACAAAATGTGGAAAAAGTGAAGCACTGTGAATACTTTCTGGGTGCGTTGTATCTGTGCAGTCTACATGACTATAGAGTCACACATGTGGGCAGATACAGAGTGGTGAATGACCCCCCTTCTCCATGTCCTCCTATTGCTAAACACTACGGGGGTTGGATACAGAATACTGATTGATTACATTCACTAAAAAACTTACAACAAAAGCTTAGTTTTAATACAAATCAGTATTAAAAATATCAAATGTAATTGCTAATACCTGTAAAGTAAAAAAAAAAAAATGCCGTCCGAACAAAATAAAAGCTAACAATCATTCATCCAGTCAGGTGCAACCGAGACTCGTATTAACCGCTTGCCGACCAGCCGCTGTCATTATACTGCGGCAGGTCGGCTTGTTCCCGCAAATCGCCGTAGGTGTACGTCGGCTCCTTTAAGAGCCATAGCAGGCGCTACACGGCGGGGCGAGCCGATGCGTGTGGCCATCCGCGTTCGCGGGAAAAAGAGCCAGAATGGGGATCTGTCAATGTAAACTGATAGATCCCCGTTCTGACAGGGGAGGAAAGAGAAATTTGCTGTTCCTAGTAATTAGGAACAGCGATCTCTCTCCTCCTCTAGTCAGTCCCCTCCCCCCCACAGTTAGAAACACCTCCCAGGGAACACATTTAGCCCCTTGATCGCCCCCTAGTGTTAACCCCTTCCCTGCCAGTAACATTTACACAGTAATCAGTGCATTTTTGTAGCACTGATCGCTGTATAAATGTCAATGGTCCCAAAAAAGTCTCTGATCTGTCCGCCGCAATGTTGCAGTCCCACTAAAAATCTCAGATCGCTGCCATTACTAGTAAAAAAAAATAATAAAAATGTCATAGATCTACCCTCTATTTTGTAGACGCTATAACTTTTGCGCAAACCAATCAATATACGCTTATTGCGATTTTTTTTGTACCAGAAATATGTAGAAGAATACATATTGGCCTAAACTGAGGAAGACATTTGTTTTTGCTTTTTAAAAATGCGGGCTATTTATTATAGCAAAAAGTAAAAAATATAGTTTTTTGTTTTTTTTTCAAAATTGACGCTCTTTTTTTGTTTATAGCGCAAAAGATAAAAATCGCAGAGGCGATCAAATACCACCAAAAGAAAGCTCTATTTGTGGGAAAAAAAGGACGTAGATATTGTTCGGTTACACCGTCGCACGACCGCGCAATTGTCAGTTAAAGCGACGCAGTGCCGTATCACAAAAAATGGCCTGGTCATTAAGGGGGGAAAATCTTCCGGTCTGTAAATGGTTAAGTAATGCAGTAACAGATACAACAAAACCGGAGGGGGGAACCGCCCAATCAGGTGCACCCGCGGTTTTCAGCAAAGATGGTGGAGCGATGCTCAGCTGGACTGACAGAGCCTGTAAAGAGGGCAGAATGCAGCCTGGCTGTCTTGTGCCCAATCAGGAAGATGTTCACAGGAGTAGCCAACCCTATGCTTATTCTCCTTAACAAGAACCTTTCCCTACCACTAGTTCTGTCCCTAACAGACGGGGAGCCTCTCCCTTCACCGTCCACTCGCAAATATGTGCCAAAACTGGGAGCCAGGGCCCTAAATAGGCTCTGTCTGATCCAAGATGGCCACCAGAGTCACATGGGGGAGGGGCAGCATCCAATAGGATAGCTTCCCCAGTGACCCAGGAAGCCATAGAGGAACCCTGTTTATCAGTGCCGTGGAAGAGCACCACCTGTCATGGAGAAAGTAGATTGCAGAGGAATGGGGGTGCCTAAAATTATTATTTTTTTCTTTCTTTTTTATTTTACTTTTTATTTTTACACTGCCCCTTTATTTTTATTTTTGCTCACTTTTTTTCCTAAGGAACGTAAACACCCCTTGTAATAGAAATAAGCATAACAGGTCCTCTTTATAGAGAAAAGAAACCCCAGATCTCTAATTTACCTTTAGCCCCCCCCCCCACTCAGCTCTATGCCCTTGGAGGACCTAAGCGACCTCTGATGTCACTTCCGCCTCTCGGGCATAAAACAAAGGATTTTTTTTTTTCCCTTAAAGGCAAAATCATTTTTTTTTTTTTTGCTTTGAAGGGCGTGAATACACTACAGTGTTTTAAATCCCGGGCAGATTTGCCGCGGATCTGTCCGCGATTTGACAGCGGCGAGGTGTGAACGACAAAACGCGGGAGTCGCATTCGAGGTGCCATTCTTGTGAATGGCGCCTCAAATCGCTGTGCGGGTCTGCCGCGATGGCTGCGCGATAAATCCGGGTGCAATCGCGGCAACCCGCGATTCAAGAGCTACTTTTGGGCGACATCTGTCCCGGCGAGGCGGGTCTGCCGCTATTGCAGCACGTTTTATCGTACGACAATCACGTCACAGCGATTTGAGGTGTCATTCCTATCGAATGCACGTCCCGCGTTTTGTCATTCACACCTCGGCGCTGTCAAATCGCGGGCAGATCCCGCGATTCCAAACGCTGTAGTGCGAATTCAGCCTGAAAAACAAAAAATAAATAAAAAATGAGATTTTTGCCTGTAAGGGAAAAAAAAATTCCTTTGTTTTATGCCCGAGAGGCGGAAGTGACGTCAGACGTCGCTTAGGTCCTCCAAGGGTATAGAGCCGAGTGGGGGGGGCTATCTTGCCCTCACTCGACATCCTGCCTAGCCATCGGCCATGCCGGATCGGTTCCGGGCTTATCGATGGCTCCCGTAATCTCGAGAACCACCGGGAAGTGGTGGTGGGGGAGGGGGGGTGGCACCTCTCCCGCAGCCTATAAAAGTGATCAGGCGGTGAATCTGCTGCTGGAACCATAACCATACCAAATATTGGGGTCATGACGGCTAGCTGCTGCCATAACCCCCGGTATTAGGACCGCCGCACGCCGATATACGTCCTAACTTTGAAGAGGAATATCGTTATGGCAGCAGCTAGCTACAATAACCCTGGTATCCTCTTCTTTAGCGGGTGGTCCGCTTTCTGATAAGAGTGGTCTCTGCGGTGGATTCGCCGCGGGATCCCTTTTATGGGCGGCGGGAGAGGGCCCCCTTCCCGCCGCGCTTCGGTGCCCTCCGCCGATTACCGGAGCCGTCGGCAGCGGCGGAGGCGATGGGAAAGCGGAGTGAGCGGAAGATGGCCCCCACCCGTCTCCATAACATTGCAGGGCGGAAGCAACGTCAAAACTTCACTTCCGCCTACAGCTCTTAAAGGGACATCTTTTTTTTATTCATATTTTTTTTTTAAATGACAATATTTTTTTTTTAATTGCATTTTAGTCTAAATATGAGATGTGAAGTCTTTTGGACCCCAGTTCTCATATTTAAGAGGACCTGTCATGCTTTTTTTCTATTTCAAGGGATGTTAACATTCCTTGTAATAGGAATAAAAGTGACACAATTTTGTTTTTGTTTAAAAAAAGTGTAAAAATAAAAAATAAAAGGTAAAATAAATAAGAAGAAAAAAATGTTTTTAAATGCGCTCCGTCCCGCCGAGCTCGCGTGCAGAAGCGAACGCATACGTGAGCAGCGTCCGCATATGAAAACGGTGTTCAAACCACACATGTGAGGTATCGCCGCGATCGATAGAGCGAGAGAAATAATTCTAGCCCTAGACCTCCTCTGTAACTAAAAACACGCAACCTGTATAATTTTTTAAACGTCGCCCTATGGAGATTTTTAAGGGTAAAAGTTTGTCGCCATTCCACAAGCGGGCGCATTTTTGAAGCGTGACATTTTGGGTATCAATTTACTCGGCGTAACATTATATTTCACAATATAAAAAAAAAAATTGGGCTAACTTTACTGTTGTCTTATTTTCTTTTTTTTTTAAAAAGTGTATTCTTTCCAAAAAAAGTGCGCTTGTAAGGCCGCTGCGCAAATACGGTGTGACAGAAAGTATTGCAACAAACGCCATTTTATTCTCTAGGGTGTTAGAGAAAAAAAAATGTATAATGTTTGGGGGTTCTAAGTAATTTTCTAGCAAAAAAAAAAAACTTGTAAACAACAAATCTCAAAAAGAGGCTCGGTCCTTAAGTGTCAAAGTCATGACATATATTTACAGTTAGGCGGTTGAGGGCAGAATTTGCTGGAGGGGCACAACTTGGTGATTCTGGATGCCAAACAGACAAATAAAAAAAAAAAAATCATTTTTTGAATCACGTCTTTAGCACACCGGGACGGTCCGAGCCCCTGCGATTGGAAACAGACGGTCATCTTGCACAACGCGCTTTTTTTTTTTTCCTTTAGTTCCTCCAGCAGATGTCGGCGGGTGAAATTAAAGTCTGTTGATTTTTATCATCGATCCGCACACATAACTCCGGGCCGGTGGAGCTGCAACACGAACCGCATTACTAACTGTCACATTCCGCCTTCGAGGAGCAAAAAACAAAACGCTCGCCGGCTCGCCGCTGACTCCTCCGAAAGATTTCATGTGACACTCGATGATCCCCTCCAATCACAGAGCTTTCGCCTCATTGATTTATTTCAGCGTGAGACTTATAAGACGTGATCCATTGTTCACCTTCCATCTACATGAGATTCATCAACCACTTAACCCCTTCATGGCCAAGGCCAAAACAACCCAATATTGGAGCTTCGACGTGTAAATCTGTACATATCATCACAGCTATTGTACCTGGGGGGGGGGAATCATACCGGGGGAGGGGATCATACCGGGGGAGGGGATCATACAGGGGGAGGGGATCATACCGGGGGAGGGGATCATACCGGGGGAGGGGATCATACAGGGGGAGGGGATCATACAGGGGGAGGGAATCATAGGGGGGAGGGGATCATACCGGGGGAGGGGATCATAGGGGGGAGGGGATCATACCAGGGGAGGGGATCATACCAGGGAAGGGGATCATACAGGGGGAGGGGATCATACAGGGGAGGGGATCATAGGGGGGAGGGGATCATAGGGGGGAGGGGATCATACTGGGGGAGGGGATCATACCAGGGGAGGGGATCATACAGGGGGAGTGGATCATACAGGGGAGGGGATCATAGGGGGGAGGGGATCATACCGGGGGAGGGGATCATACCGGGGGAGGGGATCATAGGGGGGAGGGGATCATACAGGGGGAGGGGATCATACAGGAGGAGAGGATCATAGGGGGAGGGGATCAGGGGAGGGGATCATAGAGGGGAGAGGATCATACAGGGGGAGGGGATCATACCAGGGGAGGGGATCATACCGGGGGAGGGGATCATACCGGGGGAGGGGATCATACAGGGGGAGGGGATCATAGGGGGAGGGGATCATACCGGGGGAGGGGATCATAGGGGGGAGGGGATCATACAGGGGGAGGGGATCATACAGGAGGAGAGGATCATAGGGGGAGGGGATCAGGGGATCAGGGGAGGGGATCATAGGGGGGAGGGGATCATACCGGGGGAGGGGATCATACCGGGGGAGGGGATCATAGGGGGGAGGGGATCATACCGGGGGAGGGGATCATACCGGGGGAGGGGATCATACAGGGGGAAGGGATCATAGGGGGGAGGGGATCATACCGGGGGAGGGCAGGGGGGGTTCAGAACAAATTGGGATTTCATTTGGTGGTAAATGGTAATGGATATCTCCTGATTTTATTTTATTAGGAAATGAAAACTGTCAAATTCCACCACATAATAAAATGCGTCCTCTAGGTTCTAGGCAAATGTATACATTGTTACTATCTACAAAATTACATATACAGTGTATATCATGGCTGTACGCAGCTTATTGCATTAGGGTGTGCACCCCAAAGCTCAATTTGTGTATATACATATAGACAGCGTTAGTATGGAAGAGATTGGTGTGAGTAGTTTATTTTATTTTTATTTATTTTTTATTAATACTTTTTTTCTGTTACTATTTTATTTTTTTTGTAATTTATTTTACATTTTTTTTACAATAATTTTTTTTTTTTAGGAGACCTGTTGGGGTCTTTGGTGAAATATCAGGGGTCTGGCACACATATATATCATAGGTGTACGCAGCCTATTGCATTAGGGTGTGCACCCCAAAGCTCAATCTGTGTATGTACATATGGAAGTGGACAGCGTCAGTATGGCAGAGATTGGTGTGAGTAGTTTATTTATTTATTTATTTTTAATAATACTTTTACTATTACAATTTTATTTTTTTATTAATTTATTTTACAATTTTTTACAATAATTTTTTTCTTTTTATTCATTTATTTTTTGTAGGAGCCCCGTTGGGGGGCTTTGGTTAAATATCAGGGGTCTGGCACACCACATGCGCACACCTATGATATATGTACAGTATCTCACAAAAGTTAGTACACCCCTCACTCCCATTTGTGTAAATCTTTTATTCTATCTTTTCATGTGACAACACTGAAGAAATGACACTTGTCTACAATGTAAAGTAGTGAGTGTACAGCTTGTATAACAGTGTAAATTTGCTGTCCCCTCAAAATAACTCAACACACAGCCATTAATGTCTAAACCGCTGGTAACAAAAGTGAGTACACCCCTAAGTGAAAATGTCCAAATTGGGCCCAAGTAGTCATTTTCCCTCCCCGGCGTCATGTGACTCGTTAGTGTTACAAGGTCTCAGGTGTGAATGGGGAGCAGGTGTGTTAAATTTGGTGTTATCACTCTCACTCTCTCATACTGGTCACTGGAAGTTCAACATGGCACCTCATGGCAAAGAACTCTCTAAAGATCTGAAAAAAAAAAAAAGAATTGTTGCTCTACATAAAGATGGCCCCCTAGGCTATAAGAAGATTGCCAAGACCCTGAAACTGAGCTGCAGCACGGTGGCCAAGACCATACAGCAGTTTAACAGGACAGGTGGACAAAAATAGCTTCCCTGCTTTTTTAACAGAAAGACGGCCACTAGAAGGAGCATTTCATGAGATGACGATATGGAATATCAAATAAAAATGTGGAACTATTGCTATTTTATGCTCCGGGGTCTCTGCTTTAAAAAAAAAAAAAAAGTTGTTTTTTTTGGGGGGTGGTCGCTTAATCTGCAGGTCTAAAATTATTTTTTTAAACGTGTATAAAAATAGCTTCCTTGCTTTGTAAGAGTAACGGCCACTAGAGGGAGCATTTCCTAATCCCGAGATGACAATATGGAATATCAAATAAAAAAAGGTGGAACTACCACCATTTTATTCTCCAGGGTCTTTGCTCTTTTTAAAAAAAATAGAAAATAACGTTTTTGGAGGCTTCAACTAATCTTCAGGCCTATAATTATTATTATTTATTTTTTTTTAAACATATATTAATGTGTATACAAAAATAGCTTCCTTGATTTGTGAGACTGATGGCCACTAGAGGGAGCATTTCCTTAATCCTGAGATGACGATACATTGTATCAAATACATGATATAGAAAACGCATCATTTATAACTCAAAGAGTGAACATACACTTTATTATTTTCTTTTCTTTAAACAAAAGCGTATATTTCTTTTCCGGTCTGCGTGACACAATCTAATGAACGCCGTACATCAGGAGACTTACCGAAGTCGCTGGCGCAGTACTGGACCCGCATGGTCTCGGATTTTTGCTCGATTTCACACTGAGTGCAGATCTTGGTTACTGTAAGAGAGAACAATGTATCATGAATGTGGGACTGCGAAATGTTTACAAGGCTCGGCCTGTTTTTTTAATTTTTGCTGTACAAATGGCAGATCTGTGCTGCGGGTTTCGGCTGGAAGAAGAATTGGCGCGGATGGCGGGGGCCGGAATGTATTTATTATCCGTCATTTACACATAATGCCTGGCACAGGCCCCGCGGCACACACACTCCCAACCACCTATCGCAGATCAATTTATTTCATGTATCCGCAGGAGACCAGAGCTGTGCCGGATCACACGGCCCCCCCCCCCCCCCCCGCTTACCGCTAACCCCTGCGACTTCACGGGAAATCCAGCCGGGAAAAGTAAAAAAAAAAAGTTTAAAACTTTTTTTTTTTTTCTTTCTTTTTTTTGTTTCTGGTGATCCTAATAGGTACTTTGATACTTTTGTAGCATTCTCAGCCCTGGTTCACACCGAATGCGGCTTTTAAAATTGTGCGACGCCACTTGAAATCGCACGTTTTTCAAAGCCGCATGTCAGTTGCGATTTTCAGGTGCGACTTGGCCGACATCTGAGCGGCTTCATGCACAGATGTCCATGAAGGTCGCACCTGAAAATCGCCAAAAAAGTACAGCAGGAACGACTTTTTTTTAAATCAGTGCAGCACCACAAAGTCGGGTGTCACACCGGTTTGAACAGTTCCGTTGCCGACAATAGGGTGCGACTTGTCGCACCGGTGAGAATGAGGACTTAGTGTAAGGCAAGTCATGGCTTTTTGTACCCATTCAAAATTTTTACCATTTTTTGAGAGAATTAGAGCTTTATTTGGGGAAAAAAATCGAAAATTTTGAAAAAAAATCCTTTTCTTTGTTTCTGTTATAAAATTTTGCAAATAAATAATTTATCTTCTTCACTTATGGGCACTGATGGGCACTGATGGGCACTGATGAGGCAACACAGATTGGCACTAATGAGACGGCAGTGATGGGGACTGATGAGGCAACACTGGTGGGCACTGATGATGCGACACTGATTGGCACTGATGAAGTGACACTGGTGGGCAACGATGAGGCATCACTGATGGTCATAAAGAGGCTGCACTAATGGGCACTGATGAGGCGACACTGATGGGCACTGATGAGGAGGCACTGATGGTCACTAATGGGCGGCAGAGTTGAGCACTGATGAGGCGACACTGATGGGCACTGATGAGGCGACACTGGTGGGCACTGATGATGCGACACTGATGTGCACTTATAATGCGACACTGATGGGCACTTATGATGCAACACTGATTGGCACTGATGAAGTGACACTGATGGGCAATGATGAGTTTGCACTGATGGGCACTGATGAGGCATCACTGATGGTCATAATGAGGCTGCACTAATGGGCACTGATGAGGCAACACTGATGAGGCTGCACTAATGGTCACTGATGGACGGCAGAGTTGGGCACTGATGATGCGACACTGATGGGCACTGATGAGGCTGCACTGATGGGCACTGATGGCACTGATGATGAGGAGGCACTGATAAGAAGATACTGATGGGCACTGATGAAGCGACACTGATGGGCACTGATGAGGCTGCACTGATGGGTACTGATGAAGCTGCACTGATGGGCACTGATGAGGCTGCACTGATGGGCACTGATGAGGCAACACTGATTGGCACTGATGAGGCGACACGGATGGGCAATGATGAGGCGACACTGATGGGCAATGATGAGTCTGCACTGATGAAGCTGCACTAATGGGCACTGATGAGGCGTCACTGATGGGCGCCAATTATGCTGCACTAATGGGCACTGATGAAGCTGCACTGATGGGCACTGATGAGAAGGCACTCATAAGAAGGCACTGATGGGCGGAAGTTATGGGCACTGATGAAGCGGCAGTGATGGGCACTGATGAGGCGGCAGTCATGGGCACTGATGGTTGGCAGAGATGAACCTGCACTGATGGGCACTGATAAGAAGGCACTGATGGGCACTGATTGGCACTGATGATCAGTGCCCTGATTATCAGTTTAAATGTGTGCTGGGACAATAATTGGCATTTGTTTACATGACTTCAGCTGTGATTGGATACAGCTGATCACATGGTAAAGGGCTGCTTTGATTGGCTCTTTGCTCTGATCTGTAATCAGCTGTGCCCCCAATGTGCGAGAGGTGGGGGTGGGGTGGGGGGACCCTGGGAGGACATCAATAGACGGACGCTGGACAGAGCTCCCCCAACTGTTTAAAAATCTTGCATCATGATGATGCCACCTATAGGACTACAGGGGTACGACCTTCTTTAGTCCCATCAGGACGGGTCTCAGCGATGTTGGACATCATCTACCTCTTGGACCATATCCAGAGACAATAGGCACATATAGGAAAGACCACCATGGTGGGCACAGAGATTACCGGGGCAAGGGAAAGGCTATGATGTGGTTTCCCATCACCTACAGGTTTCATAGTGACAGCACATTACAAGTGGCCTTTTCTCCCTTAAATTCATTATTTTTTGCTAATTCTTTCTACATATTCTTTTTTTTTTGTGGTAATAATGACCTCGGCTCTTAGTAGCTTGTAATATTTTTCCTGATGTCAGATTTTGGACATCGTTGTAGCATTAGAACGGCTGCCAAATATGCCGAGGTGCACAGCCGGCACCGCCAATCTTCAACAAAATGTTCCAACTTGCTGAGCTCTTGTAGTAGCAGCGCGGACTGTGAAATGGTGCAGGAATCGGATCGCATGGGTGTGCTTCCAGTGCGGACCAAAAAAAGGGTGCTGCACAATTTTGGTGCGAATGCGATGCGATTTCAGCCATACCGCTTGTATGGATGAAATCGCATTGCACAGACATCGCATGTGACCTACACAGCAATGCGGTGGGAATGACGTGTGATGTCTGGCATGGCACTAGTGTGAATCGGCACTCAGGGCCCTTCCCACTGACCGGGGCCCTTCCCACTGACCGGGGCCCTTCCCACTGACAGGGGCCCTTCCCACTGACCGGGGCCCTTCCCACTGACCGGGGCCCTTCCCACTGACAGGGGCCCTTCCCACTGACCGGGGCCCTTCCCACTGACAGGGGCCCTTCCCACTGACCGGGGCCCTTCCCACTGACCGGGGCCCTTCCCACTGACAGGGGCCCTTCCCACTGACCAGGCCCTTCCCACTGACCGGGGCCCTTCCCACTGACCGGGGCCCTTCCCACGGACCGGGGCCCTTCCCACGGACCGGGGTCCTTCCCACTGAGCCCTTTACTCCTATCGTGGGACCATTAATTACACAGAGGTCCACCTTCCTGCCATCTTGGGGTCCCCCCCCCAAGGTGGCAAGTGCAACCTTTGCGACTCTGGTAGCTCTGCCACTGGTGTCAGCAGTTTTTTAATTTTTGTTTTATTTATTTATTTATTGACCTTTTTTTTTTTTTTTTTTGACTACTCTATTTTTTATTATTTTTTACAATTTTTTTTTTTAGGACCCCTATTGGGGGGTGGGCTTTGATGCGATATCAGGGGTTTACACCCCTGATGTCTCACTTTTGAGTTATAGAAAGGGACCGAGGGCAGATTCATCAGTCACTTTCTCCGTAGCCTCAGCCGCACAGAATGCATGACCAGGAATAGCTTTGTATAGAGGCTTCCTGTTCATTCATAAACTGAGGCAAAGTAAACACAGAAAACATACAAACAAGAAAAAAAAAACACATTCGGTGATCGGAATCGAACACTGAAAAGGAAGGGGCCAGTAAATTAGACATTTACCAGCCCCCTCCCCGCTCCCAATCCTGACAGATCCCCCACAGCAGCCAGCGAGAGGTGGGAGGGGGAAACCTGGCAGTGCTGCAGGGGGGCCAGGCGGGGCCAGGGGAGCACATAGGAGCCCGGGGAAGCAGGACAGCAATAGGGAGGTAGTGGGAGCGGCATGTAGAGGAACCCATGCCCTCTATTTCCCTCCAGCAGCCGCTGAATGTCTTCGGGAGGGAGAGGCGGAGAAGCGGGCACTCAGCGGGTACATGGAGGGATTGGCTACTCTATATGCCGCCGCCCCCACCGACCTCCTATGCAGGCATACGGGGGTGCTACATGGGCCCCCCTGGAGCATGGGGACGGGTCTCCATGGCGACCCCTGATAATGATGCACATTGATCGTGTAGTCTCATGGTATCATTCATAAGATGTACATTGATCATGTAGTCTCATGGTGTCATTCATAAGATGCACATTGATCGTGTAGTCTCATGGTGTACATTGATCGTGTAGTCTCATGATGTCATTTGTTGCCCTGTACACACAGCCTATAGTAGAGTAAATCTTAACATTCCCTTAGCTGTCCCTGATTTGGAGCAATGTCCCTCTGTCCCTCATTCTTCCTCATTTGTCCCTCATTTTGGTCTGATCTGTATTGTTGTAAATGAAATGCATTTTGTATCTTTCAAAACGTCCTTCCCAGCGCTAAACCTTTCATCCAATTTCTAAATTGCTGCGTTTGTAAATTTCAAAAGCCAATATAAAGGAATAATAGTGGTAAAAAAAAGCACTTGTGGGTTTCACAATTTTTTTGTTGTACAATTCTCCTTTAAGTGGGTGGGGCAGGGGGCGTGTCCTATGCCTACATACTTTTGCTAAAAGGTGTCCCTCGTTCCCATCTCAAAAAGTTGGGAGGTATAAATTCCGTTGTGAGAAGTTTCTGTTTGTGTTCAAACATGAGGCATGGCACTGCACAGGTAAATGCATGACCTCTGTCCGCCGCAATGTCGCAGTCACGATAAAAATTGCAGATCGCCGCCATTACTAATAAAAAAAAAAATTATTAAAAACAAATGCCATAAATCTATCCCCTATTTTGTAGACGCTATAACTTTTGCACAAACTAATCAATATACGCTTATTGCAATTTTTTTTTTTTACCAAAAATATGTAGAAGAATACATATCGGCCTAAACTGAGGAAGAAATGTGTTTACTTTTATATATTTTTTGGGGATATTTATTATAGCAAAAAGTAAAAAATATTGCTTTTTTTTTTCAAAATTGACGCTCTTTTTTTTGTTTACAGTGCAAAAAATAAAAACGGCAGAGGTGATCAAATACCACCAAAAGAAACCTCTATTTGCGGGGGAAAAAAACCCGTCAATTTTGTTTGGGTGCAACGTCGCACGACCGCGCAACTGTCAGTTAAAGGGACGCAGTGCCGAATCGCAAAAAAAAAAGGGCTCTGGTCAGGAAGGGTTGTATATCCTTCCGGGGCTGAAGTGGTTAAAGAGAACCTGTCACCTAAAAATCATCACATAGAGAAGTTTTTGTCCCCAATGTGATCAAAAAAAAAAAAAAAGTTAAGGAAAAAAAAAATAAAAATCTTTTTTCATTTTGTAAAAAACTAAAGTTACACCCAAGCGCATAAAATGCCCCCCCCGCCCCTAAATTTTTTTTGAGGCCCCCCACCCCCACATATAAGCACGTATGAATGTAAACGCATGCGTCAGGGGCGCCTTTGCTCGAAAACGTTGATTGTCTCTGGCAGCAAAAAGGTTAGAGCGCCAGCTAAGGCTCGATTCACACCTATGCATGTTGCTTTTGAGCGTTTTTGGAGGTTTTTTTTCATGCTTGCCACGTTTTTGCCGCGATTTTGCCGCGATTTTGCCGCGATTTGCGTTTTGCGTTTTTTTTTTTTTTTTTTTTTTTTTTTTGCTTTTTTTTTTACAGTCTTAAAAAAAATTTGAAAAAAAAAAAAAAAAAACAAAAAAAAAACGGCAAAAACGCATCAAAAACGCACCAACGCTGCAAAAACGCTGCAAAAATGGTGCACTTGCGTTTTTGATGCTTGTCCATTGAAATCCATTACATGCAAAACGCTGCATTTTGCATGAAAAAAAGTCCCCGACCCTTTCCAAAAATGCAGAGAAACAAAAAGGCATTGATGTGAACATGTTCCATAGGAACCCATGTTAAAAAATTCCCGTGCATTTCTGCAAAATGCAAAATGCATCAAAAAACGCGCTAGTGTGAATCGAGCCTGAGGGGGAATTTTTTTTTTTTTTTTTGCAATTTCACAGGCATGCCCAATTTTAGGTTCCGTTCAAATTTTGGCGTTTCCGAACCGCGGGTGGAATTGCTGCGATTCCGCTCGCGATTCGAAAAATCACTTTCAATAGCGCCCCAGGCGCAGCTCGATGCTGCCGCGATTCCGCTCGCCATTGGAAACAGCTGCAAATCGCGGGACGTCCTGTCACTTTCAATAGCGCCCCAGGCGCAGCTCGATGGTGCCGCGATTCGTCAGGGGCGACAATCGCAACAGAATCGCGCAAACAGAATCGCGGGAACGCCTGTCGCCCCAAAAGAAGTGCAGGAGCCTCTTTTGGAGGCGACAGGCGTCCCACGATTCTGTTTGCGCGATTTTGCCCGCGATTGTCGCCTCGAAACGCCAAGATGTGAACGAAGCCTTAAGGCTTGACGTGGTTGATATCTATTTACTCCACGCAACCCAATCTTTTTATATTTTACAAAAAACAAAACAAAAAAAAAACGGGTATAATATTGTGTTTTTTTTTGCACTAAAATAAATTTTAGTGTACTTTATTTCTGAAAAAAATATGCTTTTGATAAACAGCTGTGAAAAATGCGACATAAATTGCAACAACGCCGTTTTATTCTCCTGGGTCTCTGCTTTAAGAAAATATTAATTTTTTAGTGGGTTTGCAGTAATTTCTAGCAAAAAAAAAAAAAAATGCTAAAAAAATGTAAAAATGACTCCCCTGTAGGCAAGTGGTTAAACACACGCATGCTTGTCATTGTGTAGAAGTAAAGAGCGGAGTGCTGGGATTATCTTCACCTCGGTGTTGGCGGGGATAATACGTTGGTTGCTATGAGCCTTGAGGCATAGATGAGTGAAGATAGGAGCAGAATGTGTGGAACTCCCGTACATCCCATAATACGTCTCTGATTATTTACCGTCCCTCGCGGTTTTTCCTGCCAGTCAAATGTCAGTTTTCAGCGAGCAGGTGATGAACATTCTTCATGTGTAGAAGCGATTACTTGGCTATGCTGGAAATTGTTTACTATGTATCGATCGTATCTGACACATCTACATTGAAGGAGAACTAAACCCAAGAACAAGAAATGCAATATATTGCAGCCTGCAGTCTTTAGATACAGGGGCGTATCTACCGCGAGAAAAACGAAGGGCGTATCTACCGCGAGAAAAATGAAGGGCGTATCTACCGCGAGAAAAACGAAGGGCGTATCTACCGCGAGAAAAATGAAGGGCGTATCTACCGCGAGAAAAACGAAGGTCGTATCCACCGCAAGATAAACAAAGGGCGTATCTACCGCAAGAAACACAAAGGGCGTATCTCCCACAAGAAAAACAAAGGGCATATCTACCGCGAGAAAAACAAAGGGCGTATCTACCACAAGAAAAACAAAGGGCGTATCTACCGCGAGAAAAACAAAGGGCGTATCTACCGCGAGAAAAACAAAGGGCGTATCTACCACAAGAAAAACAAAGGGCGTATCTACCGCGAG
This sequence comes from Lithobates septentrionalis, assembly GCA_037952835.1. Classification (NCBI taxonomy): domain Eukaryota; kingdom Metazoa; phylum Chordata; class Amphibia; order Anura; family Ranidae; genus Lithobates; species Lithobates septentrionalis. The sequence goes on along the minus strand of JBBDGP010002647.1, from coordinate 1,422,407 downwards.
AAAAACAAAGGGCGTATCTACCGCGAGAAAAACAAAGGGCGTATCTACCGCGAGAAAAACAAAGGGCGTATCTACCGCGAGAAAAACAAAGGGCGTATCTACCGCGAGAAAAACTAAGGTCGTATCTACCGCGAGAAAAACGAAGGTCGTATCTACCGCGAGAAAAACAAAGGTCGTATCTACCATGAGAAAAACGAAGGTCGTATCTACCGTGAGAAAAACAAAGGGCGTATCTACCGCGAGAAAAACTAAGGTCGTATCTACCGCGAGAAAAACGAAGGTCGTATCTACCGCGAGAAAAACAAAGGTCGTATCTACCATGAGAAAAACGAAGGTCGTATCTACCGCAAGAAAAACAAAGGGCGTATCTACCGCGAGAAAAACAAAGGTCGTATCTACCGCAAGAAAAACGAAGGTTGTATCTACCGCAAGAAAAACGAAGGTCGTATCTACCGCGAGAAAAATGAAGGTCGTATCTACCGCAAGAAAAACGTAGGGCATATCTACCGTGAGATAAACAAAGGGCGTATCTACCGCGAGATAAACAAAGGGTGTATCTACCGCGAGATAAACAAAGGGCGTATCTACCGCGAGATAAACAAAGGGCGTATCTACCGCGAGATAAACAAAGGGCGTATCTACCGTGAGAAAAACAAAGTGCGTATCTACCGCAAGAAACATAAAGGGCGTATCTCCCACAAGAAAAATGAAGGTTGTATCTACCGCGAGAAAAACAAAGGGCGTATCTAGAGCGGGAAAAACAAAGAGCGTATCTACCGCGAGAAATACAAAGGGCGTATCTACCGCGAGAAAAACAAAGGGCGTATCTACCGCGAGAAAAACAAAGGTCGTATCTACCGCGAGAAAAACAAAGGGCGTATCTACCGTGGGAAAAACAAAGGGCGTATCTACCGCGAGAAAAACAAAGGGCGTATCTACCGCGAGAAAAACAAAGGGTGTATCTACCGCGAGAAAAACAAAGGTCGTATCTACCGCGAGAAAAACAAAGGGCGTATCTACCGCGAGAAAAACAAAGGGCGTATCTACCGCGAGAAAAACAAAGGGCGTATCTACCTCGAGAAAAACAAAGGGCGTATCTACCGCAAGAAAAACAAAGGGCTTATCTACCGCGAGAAAAACAAAGGGCGTATCTACCGTGGGAAAAACAAAGGGTGTATCTACCGCAAGAAAAACAAAGGGCGTATCTACCGCGAGAAAAACAAAGGGTGTATCTACCGCGAGAAAAACAAAGGTCGTATCTACCGCGAGAAAAACAAAGGGCGTATCTACCGCGAGAAAAACAAAGGGTGTATCTACCGCGAGAAAAACAAAGGTCGTATCTACTGCGAGAAAAACAAAGGGCGTATCTAACGCAAGAAAAACAAAGGGCGTATCTACCGCGAGAAAAACAAAGGGCGTATCTAACGCAAGAAAAACAAAGGGCGTATCTACCGCGAGAAAAACAAAGGGCGTATCTACCGCGAGAAAAACAAAGGGCGTATCTACCTCGAGAAAAACAAAGGGCGTATCTACCGCAAGAAAAACAAAGGGCTTATCTACCGCGAGAAAAACAAAGTGCGTATCTAACGCAAGAAAAACAAAGGGCGTATCTACCGCGAGAAAAACAAAGGTCGTATCTACCGCGAGAAAAACAAAGGGCGTATCTACCGCGAGAAAAACAAAGGGCGTATCTACCTCGAGAAAAACAAAGGGCGTATCTACCGCAAGAAAAACAAAGGGCTTATCTACCGCGAGAAAAACAAAGGGCGTATCTACCGTGGGAAAAACAAAGGGTGTATCTACCGCAAGAAAAACAAAGGGCGTATCTACCGCGAGAAAAACAAAGGGTGTATCTACCGCGAGAAAAACAAAGGTCGTATCTACCGCGAGAAAATCAAAGGGCGTATCTACCGCGAGAAAAACAAAGGGTGTATCTACCGCGAGAAAAACAAAGGTCGTATCTACCGCGAGAAAAACAAAGGTCGTATCTACCGCGAGAAAAACAAAGGGCGTATCTACCGCGAGAAAAACAAAGGGCGTATCTAGCGCGAGAAAAACAAAGGGCGTATCTACCGCAAGAAAAACAAAGGGCGTATCTACCGCGAGAAAAACAAAGGGCGTATCTACCTCGAGAAAAACAAAGGGTGTATCTACCACGAGAAAAACAAAGGTCGTATCTACCGCGAGAAAAACAAAGGTCGTATCTACCGCGAGAAAAACAAAGGGCGTATCTACCGCGAGAAAAACAAAGGGCGTATCTACCGCAAGAAAAACAAAGGGCGTATCTAGCGCGAGAAAAACAAAGGGCGTATCTACCGCAAGAAAAACAAAGGGCGTATCTACCGCGAGAAAAACAAAGGGCGTATCTACCTCGAGAAAAACAAAGGGCGTATCTACCGCGAGAAAAACAAAGTGCGTATCTACCGCGAGAAAAACAAAGTGCGTATCTACCGCGAGAAAAACAAAGGGCGTATCTACCGCGAGAAAAACAAAGGGCGTATCTACCGCGAGAAAAACAAAGGGCGTATCTACCGCGAGAAAAACAAAGGGCGTATCTACCGCGAGAAAAGCAAAGGTCGTATCTACCGCGAGAAAAGCAAAGGGCGTATCTACCGCGAGAAAAGCAAAGGTCGTATCTACCGCGAGAAAAACAAAGGGCGTATCTACCGCGAGAAAAACAAAGGGCGTATCTACCGCGAGAAAAACAAAGGGCGTATCTACCGCGAGAAAAGCAAAGGTCGTATCTACCGCGAGAAAAGCAAAGGTCGTATCTACCGCGAGAAAAGCAAAGGTCGTATCTACCACGAGAAAAACAAAGGGCGTATCTACCGCGAGAAAAATAAGGCGTTTGCCTTGGGCGGCATTTTTCCCACAGCTGCAGCGTGGTCGTCCTGTTGTATTGACATGCTCACTGAACCGCGCCCCCCTGCGCCCTCGCTGTGGCACGCATCAGGCAGCTGATCACAGATCGAGTTACACCCAAGCACAATAAAATCCCTCCCCCCCCCCCACAAAAAATGGAGGCATCCCCACCCCCACATATACGCACGTACAAACATGAACGCAAGCATCAGGGGCGCCTACGCATGAAAACGTTGATTGCGATACACATGTTACATATCGCCGCACACGCCGGAGTGAGAGCAATAATTCTAGCACCAGACCTCCTCCGTAACACTAAACTGATGACCTGTAGGGGGCTTTTGAAGCGTCGCCTATAGAAAATATCGGGTGCTGAAGTTTGTCGCCATTTCACAAGCGCAGGCAAATTTAAGGTTTCACATGTTGGGTATCTATTTACCCAAGCAATGTTATTCTATTTTTTTTCTATTCTATTCTTTTTGATTCAATTCGAATTTATTCTATTTGAGATTCAAATTTCAGAAGATGGTTATATTCTAATTTATTCTATTCTATTCTTTTTTTTTTCTATTCTATTTTGTTCTGGTTTACTCTATTCTTTTCTATTCTATCCCTTTATTTTCCATACAATTTTTTTCTACTCTTTTATTTTCTATTCTGTTCTGTTTTACTCTATTATTTTCTATTCTTTTCTTATTCTATTCTGTTCTACTCTTTTCTATTCTATTTCTTTATTTTATGTTCTATTTTATTCTATTTGGAAATTCGAATTTGATTAGAAAACGATTCAAACTCGATACAAAAACTATTTAAATTCGAACTTCGTCCGAAATTTTGTTCCCTTATTTCAGATTCATTTAAATTTGTTACTATTGTCATTCGGAAATTCGGATACACCCGAATTTCCGAAGATCGAAAAATTTGTCCGAATTTTGTTTCGGGAACGAAAGGAACCGCATCGTCTACTGTTGTCCTACCTGGGTGCCCAGGACCTCCATCACCGGTTGGAGGAACGGGAGAGCAGCGAACATCCATTCACCGATCTCCCCGAGTTATGGACATGTTTGTAGGCAAATATCAGCAGAGCAGCCTTGGGTGACCACCATGGCTCCTTCCATAGATACGGGGGAGGAAAGACGTAGCCACCCATTGACAGGAAGTGTATTCTATAATAGATTATCGGCTGAAAATTAAAGTAAGGAAGCTTAAAAATAAATAGATAAATAATGCAGCCACCACACCAAGGGCTGGTAAGCTATGATATATTGCATTTTTGGCTTTCGGGTTTAACCCTTTTACCACCACCACCGTATGGCTTATGGCGATGGCAGTGGGAGTATTACACACACCTGGTCTCCCTTCCCTCCACAAGGTGATGCCTGCAAATGTGGGTTCTAGGCACCCAGGTGGGCTGGGGGGGGTTGTTGTGTCGGGCAATTACAGAAATTGGTCCAGTGGCTGTGCTGGATCACTTTTTGTGACCCCCCCCCCCCCCCATTGTCATCCATTGTCCCATCTGGGTGCCCAGAACCCACTTCCATACCGCTGAACGTCATATGATGTCCTGGGATATCTGAATGATGGGTGTCAGGCATCGGGCAGATATCATTCTTTTCTGCCGGCGATTCCGTGCACAGTACGAACAATCATAGCGGCAGTTCAGCCACATGATTGTTTTTACAGGAGGTGAGAAGGGACATCCTATGACATCCTAGGGTCATCTCTATGACTCTCGGAGGCCATGCGCGACATTATGACGTCACGTCCAGCCCGGCAGTTGTAAACACTGCCGTGTGTTCTGCTGGAAAGCCTGAGATTGTTTTTTTTTTTTTATCTCAGGTTTTACAGCCTGGAGGAGAGATGGGCGGTCTTATAGACCTCACATCTCTCCATAAAGAGGACCTGTCACGCCCTATTGCTATTACAAGGGATGTTTACATTCCTTGTAACAGGAATAAAAGTGATAAAAAATTGTTAAGGGAAAGTATATAAAAAAAAATGAAATAAACAATCATTTTTTTTTTTTTAAATAAAGCGCCCCCGTCCCCTCATGCTGGCACGCAGAAGCAAACGCATACTTAGGTCGCGTCCGCATATGTAAATGACATTCAAACCACACATGTGAGGTATAGGCGCGAAAGATAGAGGAGGAGTAAAAACTATAGCGCAAGACGTCCTCTGTAACTCTAAACTGGTAACCTTTAAAAAAATTTTTTAAAGCGTAGCCTATGGATATTTCTAAGTACCGTAGTTTGGCGCCATTCCACAAGCGTGCGCAATTTTAAAGCGTGACATGTTGGGTATCTATTTACTTGGTGTAACATCATCTTTCACATTATACCAAACAATCGGGCTAATTGTTTTGTTTTTTAATTCATGAAAGTGTCCCCCCCCCCCAAGAAACGGCGTTTGAAAAATTGCTGCTCAAATACCGTGTGACAAAAAAAATTTGCAATGACCACCATTTTATTCCCTAGGGTCTCTGCTAAAAAAATTTATATATATATATATATATATATATATGTATATATATATATATATATATATATATATATATATATATATATATATATATATATATATATATATATGTTTGGGGGTTCTCAGTAATTTTCTAGCAAAAAAATGATGATATTTACATGTAGGAAAGGAATGCCGAAATTTGCTCGGTATGGAAGCCGTTAAATTGGCTTTTTTTGGCTATTTGTTATCTTATTAGAGAGGGAAAATAAAATGAACGTTTATGAGAGGCTCATGGAATGAAATGAAGCGCACATCTCTTGTAAATGTAATCACACGGACCGTAACGTGAGCTGTGATTGGTCATTCGACTCTCTAGATGATCCGTGGGACACCTTAAAAGAACTCTTTGAACGTCACTCTTTGCAGTAGTGACATCTAATGACGATCGGTCATCTGAAGGTGCGGCAGGGAGGACACCACTGAGTAAAGCTGGAATGCGGTGTTGGTGGAGTGCTGAGAGCCCCGGTTATCAGTTTGTCGGGGGGGGGCGCCTCTCGTCGCCCTAGGGTGTGTGATAGACGCTTGAGGGCCCCCAACATCTCTCCTTGGATTCGAGAGGCCCATGTAATGTATGTGTTGGGACATGTGCTGCACCGCCGACTGCTTGATTCATAGAATATTAGCTTCTGGCCCCCCCGAGTGGGGGGGTTGGGGGGGGACCACGCTGCATTTCACGACACCTCTGGACTTTTACTGACTAGACAGTGCATCCGGAAAGTATTCACAGAGCTTCTCTTTTTCCACATTTTGTTATTTTACAGCCTTATTTCAAAATAGATTAAACTCATTATTTTCCTCAAAATTCTACAAACAATCCCCCAATATGAGCTTTTATTTCAGCTTAGAGAAGCTTGTACTTTTTGGGCTCTTTTGCATGGTTTTATTGAGCTCCTTTGAGCTCCTTTTAGCTTCTTTGAGCTGCAGTGTGCATGAGCCTTATGCCCCGTACACACGGTCGGATTTCCCGATGGAAAATGTCAGATCGGAGCGTGTTGTCGGAAATTCCGACCGTGTGTGGGCTCCATCGGACATTTTCCATCGGATTTTCTGACACACAAAGTTTGAGAGCAGGATATAAAATTTTCCGACGACAAAATCCGTTGTCGGAAATTCCGATCGTGTGTACACAAATCCAACGGACAAAGTGCCACGCATGCTCAGAATAAATAAAGAGATGAAAGCTATTGGCCACTGCCCCGTTTATAGTCCCGACGTACGTGTTTTACGTCACCGCATTCAGAACAATCGGATTTTCCGACAACTTTGTGTGACCGTGTGTATGCAAGACAAGTTTGAGCCAACATCCGTCGGAAAAAATCCATGGATTTTGTTGTCGGAATGTCCGAACAAAGTCCGACCGTGTGTATGGGGCATTAGGCTACATGCCCAGTTGCCCACGGACGTTTTAAACAAACGAGCTGCAAAGCTAGTACTGACGCCAGGAAAAAAAGCGGTGTTAAAAACGCGATTTTTTTTTTCTCGTTTTGCATTGGCGTCAATGCGCATTTAGCCACTCTAGCTTTCAGCCGCGTTTCTCTGTCTCTATTCAAAATCAATGGTTCCCTATGGGAGCCCATTGATTTGAATAGAAGTCGCACCAGAAGTCGGATCAAGATGATCCGACCTGCGGTGCGACTTGTGTGCTGAGAATCTTGAAGGGGAACCCCGACAAAATTTTGCATGAGGTTCCCTCCCCAAGATCTATACCAGACCCTTATCCGAGCACGCAGCCCGGCAGGTCAGGAAAGGGGGGGACGAGCGAGTGCCCCCCCCTCCTGGACCATACCAGGCCACATGCCCTCAACATGGGGGTGGGTGCTTTGGGGCAGAGGGGGCCCCTGCGCCCCCTCCCCAATCCAAAGCACCTTGTCCCCATGTTGATGAGGACAAGGGCCTCTTCCCGACAACCCTTGCCCGGTGGTTGTCAGGGTCTGCGGGCGGGGACTTATCGTGATCTGGAAGCCCCCTTTAACAAGGGGCCCCCCAGATTACGGCCCCCCACCCTAGGTGAATGAGTATGGGGTACATCGTACCCCTACCCATTCACCTAAATAAAAAAAGTGTCAAAAATAAACACACTACACAGGTTTTTAAAGTATTTTATTAAAGCAGCTCCGGGCCTTCTCCCCTCTCTCTGCTATCTTCTGCTCTTTTGCTGGGTCTTCTCCCCTCTCTCCGCTATCTTCTGCTCTTTTGCTGGGTCTTCTCCCCTCTCCGGGTCTTCTCCCCTCTCTCCGCTATCTTCTGCTCTTTTGCTGGGTCTTCTCCCCTCTCTGGGTCTTCTCCCCTCTCTCTGCTATCTTCTGCTCTTTTGCTGGGTCTTCTCCCCTCTCTCCGCTATCTTCTGCTCTTTTGCTGGGTCTTCTCCCTCTGTTCTTCTTCCGATGATGACTTGACGCAATCTCCCGGTGCAATGCTGGGTCCGCCGTGTGCAATGACTTATATTGGCATGGGGCGGGTCCACCCAATGAGGTAAGTTCGAGGACACGCCCCTCGTGATGTCATCACCCGGGGGGGCATGATGGGGTGATGACATCACAAGGGGCTTGTCCTCTAACTTACGTCATCGGGTGGCCCTGCCCCATGCCAATATAAGTCATTGCACACGGTGGACCCAGCATTACACCGGGAGATTGCGTCGAGTCATCATCAGAAGAAGAACAGAGGGAGAAGACCCAGCAAAAGAGCAGAAGATAGCAGAGAGAGGGGAGAAGACCCAGCAAAAGAGCAGAAGATAGCGGAGAGAGGGGAGAAGACCCAGCAAAAGAGCAGAAGATAGCAGAGAGAGGGGAGAAGACCCAGCAAAAGAGCAGAAGATAGCGGAGAGAGGGGAGAAGACTGAGCAAAAGAGCAGAAGATAGCGGAGAGAGGGGAGAAGACCCAGCAAAAGAGCAGAAGATAGCGGAGAGAGGGGAGAAGACTCAGCAAAAGAGCAGAAGATAGCGGAGAGAGGGGAGAAGACCCAGCAAAAGAGCAGAAGATAGCGGAGAGAGGGGAGAAGACCCAGCAAAAGAACAGAAGATAGTGGAGAGAGGGGAGAAGACTCAGCAAAAGAGCAGAAGATAGCGGAGAGAGGGGAGAAGACCCAGCAAAAGAGCAGAAGATAGCAGAGAGAGGGGAGAAGACCCAGCAAAAGAGCAGAAGATAGCGGAGAGAGGGGAGAAGACCCGGAGCTGCTTTAATAAAATACTTTAAAAACCTGTGTAGCGTGTTTATTTTTGACACTTTTTTATTTAGGTGAATGGGTAGGGGTGCGATGTACCCCATACTTATTCGTCTAGGGTGGGGGGCTGTGATCTGGGGGGCCCCTTGTTAAAGGGGGCTTCCAGATCATGATATGTCCCCGCCCGCAGACCCCAACAACCACCGGGCAAGGGTTGTCGGAAAGAGTCCCTTGTCCTCATCAACATGGGGACAAGGTGCTTTGGGGTGGGGGGCGCAGGCCCCCCTCTGCCCCAAAGCACCCACCCCCCATGTTAAGGGCATGTGGCCTGGTATGGTCCAGGAGGGGGGGGGGGTTGGCTCGTTTCCCCCCTTTCCTGACCTGCCGGGCTGCGTGCTCGGATAAGGGTCTGATATGGATCTTGGGGGGGAACCTCACGCAAAATTTTGTCGGGGTTCCCCTTCAGGATTCTCAGCACACAAGTCGCCCCGCAAGTCGGATCATCTTGATCCGACTTCTGGTGCGACTTCTATTTAGATCAATGGGCTCCCATAGGGAATCATTGATTTTGAATAGAGACAGAAAAACGATGGACGGTGCATAACGCTGTGTATACAGCGTTAAGTCCCGTTAAATCGCGTTTAACACCTTTTACAGGCTTCTGGCATTTTTACAGCTCTAGCGCTCGAGCCTCAGAACGCACTGGTCCTGGGTTTTTATTGGAGCTTAAAAACGCCTATGCCACTTACAGCTCAAAAACGCCATGGTGGGCATAAGGCCATAGGATAACATGAAAAGACGTTTTTAAGCTGCAAAAAAAAACGCTCAAAAAAGTGGCTGTAAAAACGTCCGTGGGCATGAGGCTGGTTGTGACACAGAGCTGGCCATGCCTGTTCCTCCTCTCTCTATTTCCCACAATCCCCCAGGTGTGCAAGAGACTTTTGGGTAATTACAGACAGGAATTAGCACTAATATAGCACTAATGCACGTTTTTGAGCTTTTTTCGGCATCAGCGTCAAAACAGCTCTAGCACTGGAGCCTTTTCAGGCCGAAAGTCGTGCAATTTTACCTCGATTTTTGCCGTGATTTTGTACAGGTCAAAAGGTCACTGATGTAAAAAGCAGAAAAACGCCCAAATTTGCCTAAAAAAAAAAAAGTTCCAGAACTTGTTTGAGCTTTAGGTGTTTTGGAGTGGAGATGTCCATCTCCATAGAGAATAATTGATTTTTTTCCCCTCCAGCATTTTGTACCTTCAGGCTTCAAGCTACAAAACGCTCAGGTGTGAATGGCCCCACAAATGCTATTTTTCCTAACCGCTATTATTTTAATTTTTTTCATCAACGAATAATGTTCAACCTGCGGAGGAAATAGTAGTGCATTTAATGTCTTTCTCAATTTGTACCGTATGAATATATATCAGCATTTATGGATAGATGAAGAGCTGTGCAAATTTTGAGAACTTCTCCACCTAGACCAGTGATGGAGAACCTTGGCACTCCAGATGTTTTGAAACTACATTTCCCATGATGCTCAACTACACTGCAGAGTTCATGAGCATCATGGGAAACGTAGTTTTTAAAACATCTGGGGTGCCGAGGTTCTCCATCACTGGCCTAGACCCACCATGACCACCTTCACCATCGGTGGTCCATCCCATCTTTTTAATGTTGGTTTCATAAATAAAAATTAAGTACAGCGCTACGTTTAGAAAGAAAGTGAAAAGCAGCCAACACACCTATAGACTCAAGGCAGAAAAAAAAACAAAAGAAACAAAAGTGTGGCGCTATATATCACATCCACAGCCGTGTCTATTACAATAAAGACATATAAAAATAGTGAATACTACCAAAAAATGTATGATCATAAAATGGATAGTGTCAAATAATTAATCAGTGTTGATCACATATAAAGTAAATACACAATAATGCTTAATCATCAGATGTGCCAGTAGGGGTGCAACGGATCGTCACCGATCCGCGATCCGAACGGGCCAACCTGTTCGGATCGGCACACCCGCGATCCGCGGAGCGCTCCGCGGCCTCGGGATTTAGGAAAGGCCGCTGCTTCGGCCTAGCTCCCGGAGCCGCGGCCATCTTGGTACACCCGGCGGCGCTGAGCATCGTGCTGACGTCATAACCCCGCCCCCAACTCGTGGGTTTGGCGGCTTCTCTAAAGCAAGGTATGAGTCCGACTAACAGGCACAGCACTAATACAGTGGGAAGTCTGTGTGGATATTACAGTGGGGGACATGGACTGGCTATATTACAGTGGGGGACATGGACTGGCTATATTACAGTGGGGGACATGGACTGGCTATATTACGGTGGGGGACATGTGGACTGGCTATATTACAGTGGGGGACATGGACTGGCTATATTACAGTGGAGGACATGTGGCTATATTACAGTGGGGGACATGTGGCTATATTACAGTGAGGGACATGTGGCTATATTACAGTGAGGGACATGTGGCTATATTACAGTGGGGGACATGTGGCTATATTACAGTGAGGGACATGTGGCTATATTACGGTGGGGGACATGTGGACTGGCTATATTACGGTGGGGGACATGTGGCTATATTACGGTGGGGGACATGTGGCTATATTACAGTGGGGGACATGTGGCTATATTACAGTGGGGGACATGTGGCTATATTACAGTGAGGGACATGTGGCTATATTACGGTGGGGGACATGTGGACTGGCTATATTACGGTGGGGGACATGTGGCTATATTACAGTGGGGGACATGTGGCTATATTACGGTGGGGGGACATGTGGCTATATTACGGTGGGGGACATGTGGCTATATTACAGTGGGGGACATGGACTGGCTATATTACGGTGGGGGACATGTGGCTATATTACAGTGGGGGACATGTGGCTATATTACAGTGGGGGACATGTGGCTATATTACGGTGGGGGACATGTGGCTATATTACAGTGGGGGACATGTGGCTATATTACGGTGGGGGACATGTGGCTATATTACAGTGGGGGACATGTGGCTATATTACAGTGGGGGACATGTGGCTATATTACAGTGGGGGACATGTGGCTATATTACAGTGGGGGACATGTGGCTATATTACAGTGCGGGACATGTGGCTATATTACAGTGCGGGACATTAAATGTGAAAATCAGAGGTGTTCTGTCACATTAGCAACCATGTAAGATTGGCAGGTTTGCTGTTGCTTTTAAAATCTAACATCTAAACAGTCCGTCCGATCTACAAATACTGTATTTATGCATATAAGCTCCGTTTTGTGTTGAAAATAGCTTTTAAATCTAAAACTCCGGTGGGTGTAACAAGATTTGTGTGTTTGTTATTTTTTTTTTTTTGCTGATCCGAAAATGATCCGATCCGTGACTCTGATCCGAGGATCGATCCGATCCGTGAGTTTTTTGATCCGTTGCACCCCTATGTGCCAGTGATTAGTAGAAACCCGTGCTGGTTTCATGAGCCAGACACCAAACATAAAAAACATAAAACTTTAAAAGTCCATAAAAAAATATGTAGAAAAATAGTGAAGAAAACATCAACAGAGTTCAAAGGGGGTGATGCATGGCCAGATGGTATTCACAGAATTTTAGTCGCACCAAATCTGGCGAGTGGGCAGAAGTCGCACCAAAGTCGCACCAAATCTGGCGAGTGGGCAGAAGTCGCACCAAAGTCGCACCAAATCTGGCGAGTGGGCAGAAGGGAAACCACAAGTGTGCATAGATTGTACATCAGTGCCGGGGCCAACACCAGGAGTAGAGGAGGCTTACCGGAAAAAATTGACCTGAAATGGCGTACGCCAGACAAGTCAAAAAAGCATAATAACCGCTGGTTCTGGGAAATGCGTTTTGTCAGATGTCATCAACAGATGGTGGAAAGAAAAAGGGGGGGGTCCGCACGGCTTCCTCTCCCATAGGTAATCCAGCATAAGCCAAACGTGTAGTTTCATATGCCATGCAAGGAGCAAACAAAACTCACATAGCGTAATAATGTTTTAAAACACTAGTTTATTAAAATAATAAAAAACAAACTCACATTTGGAAGAACGAAACAGAGCTCAAATAGCGGCGATCGTGAGGGGTCCACCCGACATGTTTCAGCTAAGGAGCCCCCAGATGACGGCTTATTATGCTTTTTTGACTTGTCTGGCGTACGCCATTTCAGGTCAATTTTTTCCGGTAAGCCTCCTCTACTCCTGGTGTTGGCCCCGGCACTGATGTACAATCTATGCACACTTGTGGTCTCCCTTCTGCCCACTCGCCAGATTTGGTACGACTAAAATTCTGTGAATACCATCTGGCCATGCATCACCCCCTTTGAACTCTGTTGATGTTTTCTTCACTATTTTTCTACACATTTTTTATGGACTTTTAAAGTTTTATGTTTTTTATGTTTGTTGTCTGGCTCATGGAACCAGCACGGGTTTCTACTAATCACTGGCACATCTGATGATTAAGCATTATTGTGTATTTACTTTATATGTGATCAACACTGATTAATTATTTGACACTATCCATTTTATGATCATACATTTTTTGGTAGTATTCACTATTTTTATATGTCTTTATTGTAATACACCCGGCTGTGGATGTGATATATAGCGCCACACTTTTGTTTCTTTTAATGTTGGTTTCATATCGGCAGTCCTCTATGACTTTACTCTCAGCCTTCCAGCCCACCAATCCGTTCCTTTATCTTGCAGTAAAGTCAGAAAGTTAGAATGTGCTAATCGTTTGATGGAAAGGCTCTTCTACGGCTCTTGAATTCCAAGGTTTGTGAGGCAGAGCAGAAGAATGAGGATGGTGCGTGTGTTGGATTGGTGATTCATGAGAAGTCTGTCCTTTCACCTCCAGAGGTTCTGGAGAACTTCACCAGTTGCTGAAAGTTTCAGCCGCAGTGTGAACATCTTGAAAAATGTCTGTTTAATGCTCCAGCACTTATCTGGGGGGGGGGGGACCGGCGGAGCTGTGAAAATAATTTACTGTAAAACGCCTTCAACTCTCACTCTCTGCATGTTTTCATTACTCGTTGCTTCTGAGGAACCATTCACACGTCTGCACCAAAAATTTCATTCGGTTTTTTTTTAGATATATTGTGGATTTTAGACCCATTCTAGTGTATTTTTAGGAATTTTCTAGGACAGGGGGGGTCTCCAAACTTTCTGAACAAAGGGCCAGTTTACTGTCTTTGAGGCTTTACAGGGGGCCAGAGTGTGGCCAGTGGGATTAGAAAGTTCCCCATCATTGATTTTGGTGAAAGGAATAGCGCCCCATCATTTTGTGTAAGTGGGAGGGATAGCGCCCATTATTGGTGTAAGTGGGAGGGATAGCGCCCCAACATTGGTGTCTGTGGGAGGAATAGTGTCCCATTATTGGTGTAAATGGGAGGGATGGCGCCCCAACATTGGTGTCTGTGGGAGGAATAGTGTCCCATTATTGGTGTAAATGGGAGGGATGGCGCCCCAACATTGGTGTCTGTGGGAGGAATGGTGCCCTATTATTGATGTCACTAGATAACATGGTACGGTACCCCAAGAGTAAAGCAAAGCAAAAGCCACATCTGGCTCATGGGCCGCAGTCCGGAGATCACTCTTCTAGGGGGAAAGGTGCTGCTTGGATGTGCTTCCATTCTTCCTCATAATATGGGGGGGTCTATATGGTGTTTGGGGTACAGCCATTCTATAGTATAGATGCAGTTCTGAAAACCTCCCCACATATAAGATGGCAGATGGGCCTTGTGCTATGGAAAGTGATATGGGTCTGGCTTTTCATTTTAGGAGCAGCCTTTATATTATATCTAAGCCTAAGAGCAAAAAATGAAAGATGAATTCCGGGGATGGCAATTTTTACACAGTTAGGCCTCAATCACGCAGACCAAGGGGCCATCTTCACCCATCTTCACAGGTGCTCCATGCAGACCTATGCAGGCAATGAAAGGCTGCTGACTGCATGGGCCTGCATGGATCTCCATGAACATCCCAGTGTGTAAATCTGTGGGGTCCAATGCATAGATCAGGATGCAGACAGATCACCTGGATATACCCTTTCTAACCAACGACACCACCAAGCTTCTAGTTCACTCCCTGGTCTTCTCTCGCCTCGATACTGCAACTCCCTCCTCATTGGCTTACCTTTAAATAGGCTATCGCCCCCTTCAGTCCATCATGAACACTGCTGCCAGACCCATCCACCTTACTAACCGCTTGGCGTCCGCTACCCCTCTTTGCCAATACCTCCATTGGCTGCCTCTCACCCAACAAATTAAATTCAAAATGCTAACAACTACTTACAAAGCCATCAACAACTCAACCCCCAGCTACATCACTGACCACGTCTCAAAATACCAACCTACTCGTTCCCTTCATTCCTCCCAAGACCTCCTGCTCTCTAGCTCCCTCGTCACCTCCTCCCATACTCGCCTCCAGGACTTTTACAGAGCCTCTCCCATCCTATGGAACTCCTTACCCCCAATCCGTCCAATTATCTCCTACTCTGTTTGCTTTTAGACGATCCCTGAAATCCCATCTCTGCAGAGAAGTCTACCCTACCCGCACCTGACAACTGTACTTTGATTCTCTCCTTCAGCCTATCCCCCACAGCTATTACCTTTTGTATCACTTGACCCTCCCTCCTAGATTGTAAAGCTCTAACAAGCAGGGCCCTCTGATTCCTGTTGTATTGTAACTGTACTGTCTGTACTGATACCCCTAACTAAAATCTAGTGGAACCAATTGCCTTCAGAAGTCACCTAATTAGTAAATAGAGTCCACCTGTGTGTAATTTAATCTCAGTGTAAATACAGCTGTTCTGTGGAGCCCTCAGAGGTTTGTTAGAGAACCTTAGTGAGCAAACAGCATCATGAAGGCCAAGGAACACACCAGACAGGTCAGGGATAAAGTTGGGGAAACAAGAAGAAGAAGAGGGCGCACCAGCCTTGTGCATTATCCTTTAAACGTCTTTTTATTTAAAACTGAGTTAAAAATACTACTCGCAAACATGTGGGAAAGGGTCAGGGATAAAGTTGTGGAAAAGTTTAAAGCAGGGTTAGGTTATGAAAAAAAAATCTCCCAAGCTTTGATCATCTCACGGAGCTCTGTTCAATCCATCATCCGAAAATGGAAAGAGTATGGCACAACTGCAAATCTACCAAGACATGGCCGTCCACCTAAACTGACCGGCCGGGCAAGGAGAACATTCATGAGAGAAGCAGCCAAGAGGCCCATGGTAACTCTGGAGGAGCTGCAGAGATCCACAGCTCAGGTGGGAGAATCTGTCCACAGGACAACTATTAGTCGTGTTCTCCACAAATCTGGTCTTTACGGGAGAGTGGCAAGAAGAAAGCCTTTGTTGAAAGAAAGTCATAAGAAGTCTCGTTTGCAGTTTGTGAGAAGCCACGTGAAGGACACAGCAAACATGTAGAAGAAGGTGCTCTGGTCACATGAGACCAAAATTGAACTTTTTGACCTAAAAGCAAAACGCTATGTGTGGCAGAAAACTAATGCTGCACATCACCCTGAACACACCATCCCCACTGTGAAACATGGTGGTGGCAGAATCATGTGGTGGGGATGCTTTTCTTCAGCAGGGACAGGAAAGCTGGTCAGAGTTGAGGATGGAAGGAGCCAAATACAATCTTAGAAGTCTAGGGGGGTCTGCAAAAGACTGGAGACTGGGGCAGAGGTTCGCCTTCCAGCAGGACAAGGACCCTAAACATACAGCCAGAGCTACAATGGAATGGTTTAGATCAAAGCATATTCATGTGTTACAATAGCCCAATCACAGTCCAGACCTAAATCCAAATGAGAATCTGTGGCAAGACATGAAAATTGCTGTACACAGACGCTCTCCATCCAATCTGACAGAGCTTGAGATATTTTGCAAAGAAGAATTGGCAAAAATGTCCCTCTCTAGATGTGCAAAGCTGGTAGAGACATCCCCAAAAAGACTTGCAGCTGTAATTGCAGAGAAAGGGGGTTCTAAAAAGTATTGACTCCGGGGGGCGCCATACAAATGTCCCCCCACACTTTTCACATATTTATTTGTAAAAAAAATTGAAAACCATTTATCATTTTCTTTCCACTTCACAATTATGTGCCACTTTGTGTTGGTCTATCACATAAAATCCCAACAAAATACATTTACGTTTTTGGTTGTGACAAAAATGTGGGGAATTTCAAGGGGTATGAATATTTTTTTTTTTTTTTTATAAATTCTTTATTTTCTGACAGTCATATATCACATGCCACATGAAACATTTCTTTTAAACATCATATCAACATATACAGCTTCTTTTTATCATAATATAGCTACTTAGCACGTTTCTTTACAAAATAATTCTAAATCTCTTCTGTTCCAAAGGCAAGCATATCTTTTCCCCTTTCATTTCCCGGCACTGTATATACAGTTGCAAGAGAAACCAGGCCAAAAAAAGAAAAAACAATCCATCACTGGTGTCCCATCTTTTGTATCAGTGAGATGAATAGTGCCTCATCTTTGATGTCAATGGAAGGAATAGTGCCCCATTGTTGGTATCAGTAGGAGGAATAGTGTCCCATCATTGGTGTCAGTGGGAGGAATAGTGCTCCATCATTGGTATCAGTGGGAGGAATAGTGCCCCATCATTGGTATCGGAGGGAGGAATAGTGCCCCATCATTGGTATTAGTGAGATAATTAGTGCTCCATCATTGGTATCAGTAGGAGGAATAGTGCCCCATCTTTGGTGTCAGTGGGAGGAATAGCGCCCCATCATTGTTATCAATGGGAAGAATAGTGACCCAATATTAGTGTCAATGGAAGGAATAGTGCCCCATTGTTGGTATCAGTGGGAGGAATAATGCCCCATAATTGGTATTAGTGGGATTAATAGTGCCCAATCTTTGGTGTCAGTGAGAGGAATAGTGCCCCATCTTTGGTGTCAGTGGGAGGAATAGTGTCCCATCATTGTTATCAATGGGAGGAATAGTGTCCCATCATTGGTATCAGTGGGAGGAATAGTGCCCCATCTTTGGTATTAGTGGGAGGAATAGTGCCCCGTCTTTTATGTCAGTGGGAGGAATAGTGCCCCATTATTGGTGTCAATGGAAGAAATTCTGCTCCATTGTTGGTGTCAGTGGGAGGAATGGTACCCCAAGGGCCGGATAAAGGCAAGCAAATGGCCGCAGTTTGGAGATCGCTTTGAGTCAGTTTTGACTGTTTTTGGAGGAAGGGTCCATTGTACCCTTTTTTGGAAGACTTTTGTTTGTTTTGTAGACCGTCTGATAATAGTCACAACTTCGAATAGTCTTCTGCGTGTGTTCAGTATGAATAAAGCTGGTAATTGAAGATGACACGAACAAAGGGCTTTTGTTTTCTCGGCGTGGAAGAGGAACAGACTTTCAGACTTTGTTTGTGTTCTGTTGCTTGGAGGTGAACACATTGGGGGGATCCTTTGTCGGATGGCAGCACCAATTAACTACCTATGATTCACCCAAACACAGCGGGAGGCGAGCTCAACAGACTTCATTCTACTTGTGGAGGAATGACAATTAGTCTTTAGTCTACATGGAAATTGATTTCTGTGTCAAGTGAAAGCGTTCCGGCCGGCCATAGATTGGCCATGATTAATAACAATGGTATTGTCTTCACTGGTGAAAGTTTGGGAAGTGGAGTGACTCAGGGCCGGTAGGACTCCGCTCATTAACGATAATACAGTGACACATTTAATGATGAATGCCAAAGAACAGCTGGGGAGGCAGATGTCTGATGTCCATTGAAGGATTCAGCTGTGAAATCGGTGACCTTACATATACTGTAACTCCAATATTGCAAAATACTAGAACGCAAAGCAACCAATCAACAATCACCATTTAATGAGCCGCCTTTAGGAAAGTGAAATCTGTGGAAATGGGACTTCAGCCAAAACTTTTTGTTATGTGCACTGGGAAATGTTAGGACCTCTGTCAGGTTAGTATTTCTACATGGAATGCGTGTTTCTCTTGTGATAGCTTTGGGCAGGTGACGGGTACTCTTTATGGAGACATCAGGTGTCTATTAGATCCCCAATGTCTCCCCTGCTCTCCAAAGCAGCTAACCAACCACAGATCATGCTTGGTTAGGTGTAACAGCCGGGGAATGACAGCTCTGAATCTGGAAAGGGACAAAATCATCATCACTTTCAGGTTCATTAGTCACAGAGGAGACCAGGAAATGGATGTTCCTCCACATTCCTCTGTGGAGTACCACCCTAGCCACTTACTTGAGGCTCCAGGCTCCCCATGACCTTGTTGTAGCACTACCTCCCGCAGGATCCCCGAAGACTTAACCGGTTCTTTCCCAAAAGTTGATGCAGAAGCATCCAGACACACAGCATTTTCCTTTCACGTCAGCTCAATAAACAGTCTAGGGCAGGAGTCTCCTTCTGAACAAAGGGACAATTTACTGTCCTTGAGGCTTTAGAGGGGCCAGACTATGGCCGGTGGGATTAGAAAACGCCATGGTGTCTGTCAGAAGAAACAGTGCCCTATCATTAGTTTTAGTGGAAGGAGTAGTGCCCCATCATTGGTGTCAGTGGGAGGAATAGTGCCCCATAATTGGTATTAGTTGGAGGAATAGTGCCCTATCATTGGTGTCAGTGGGATGAATAGTGCCCCATCATTTGTATCAGTTGGAGGAATAGCGTCCCATCATTGGTGCCAGTTGGAGGAACAGTGTCCCATCATTGGTGTCAGTTGGAGGAATAGTGTCCCATCATTGGTATCAGTTGGAGGAATAGTGTCCCATCATTTGTATCAGTTGGAGGAATAGTGTCCCATCATTAGTGTCAGTGGGAGGAAGAGTGTCCCATCATTGGTATCAGTTGGAGGAATAGTGTCCCATCATTGGTATCAGTTGGAGGAATAGTGTCCCATCATTTGTATCAGTTGGAGGAATAGTGTCCCATCATTAGTGTCAGTGGGAGGAAGAGTGTCCCATCATTGGTATCAGTTGGAGGAATAGTGTCCCATCATTGGTATCAGTTGGAGGAATAGTGGCTCATCATTGGTATAATTGAAAGGAATAGTGTCCCATCATTGGTATCAGTTGGAGGAATAGTGTCCCATCATTGGTATCAGTTGGAGGAATAGTGTCCCATCATTGGTATCAGTTGGAGGAATAGTGTCCCATCATTGGTATCAGTTGGAGGAATAGTGTCCCATCATTGGTATCAGTTGGAGGAATAGTGGCCTATCATTGGTATCAGTTGGAGGAATAGTGGCCCATCATTGGTATCAGTTGGAGGAATAGTGCCCCATCATTGGTATAAGTTGGAGGAATAGTGTCCCATCATTGGTATAATTGGAAGGAATAGTGCCCCATCATTGGTGCCTGTGGGAGGAATGGTGCCCCATCATTGCTACTAGTGGATGGCATGGTGCCTCAAGGGCCAAATAAAGGCAAGCAAAGTGCCAGATCCGACCCACAGGCAGCAGTTTGGAGACCAATGGTCTAGGGAATGTCTTTTATGTGTTTTTTTACTGAAGTAACTTGGATGGGATGATGGGTGATATGGAATACCCCAGGAACACTACATAGCAATAGGACTCCTCATCTTGCTCAGTCTCTAGAAGTGAACTCTGCACAAAAGCAGACAAGTCAGCTGGAGCCAAGTTCTTGCAAAAGCTACTTCTGTTAAAGAAATTATAGGACCTTCTATTCAACAGACAAACTGCACACAGTCACTAGGGCACTGAGTACGGGTTGGCATTCACAATGACACAGGATCACCGGATGCCTCCTGCAGATATCCACTGGGCACTCTTCAGTGAGGGAGCAATCAACTCTCGCAATGCCACGGGACAGCTGGAAACCCTCTTCCAACTCCCCCCCCCCCCCCAAACACTCCCCAGTGAGCTCTCTAGACTAGATCTCCAGACGATATCTCTCGAATAGGTCCCTCAGCTATATCACAGCTGGGACCACGGTGAACATGCTGGCCAAAGGGGCAGAGCCCCAACAGGCTAGGGATTTCTCCTACAGGATTGGTCCCAGGACTAGCACACCTTGCTCCACGCCTCATACTATTTATGGGCTCTTCAGCCACCTACTGGGCACATCTCCCCCAGAGATTGTCTGAAAGCCCTTAAATATTGAGAGTTCCCATTTGCCCCTTCCACCCACTGTGATTCTAGAACCCTCTAGAATGCAGGGGGAAGCAATCAGGCCGTCAGCCTGTAAAGCACTGAGCAGTCTATAGCAATTAACAACTGCTCCACTGGTTAACTAGGAGAGTGCTACGTTGTTATCAGCACTTGCTGACAGGACATTTGCAAACCTATGTTGGTCAGCAAGTGGTTAAGCCAGAAATATCTCATGACTGATAAAGATAAGCCTGTCCATGACTCCATATTCCTGAAATTGATGGGCTATGGAAGCAGAACCCCCCCGAAATCATTAGGATTCACAGTAGGGGACACGTGGACCTTGGAAATAAAATGTCTAAAACGTGGGATAGATTACCTTTTCATTACTTTTGATAGATGATGGATTTCGCATATGGCTTCCGCTTCCACCCTCCCTACTGGAGGGAATGTTCCATGCTGTTCGGGTGGATAAACATTTCATGATATATTTGTTGTTTTACTCTATCGGGGTATATCTGAGGGTCTCGCTGGATGTGAAAAAATGCATGATTCAGACACATTTGCAATAATAATGTAAATATCCGAGTCGGATTGTTATTAACACCAGGGACTCGTGGCCGCGGCCTCCACATTTCAGCGGCGGCCCCAGGTGTCGGATGTTCAGGACCAGGAATACAAATAGGAGAAGTGTATCACCTTCCGCGGGGAGCGAAGGGAAAATATTTATGTGTTAAGGCTCGATTCGGCCAAATTCCACAGGAAACATCGACGTGCTTATGTGCCCAGGGCTAAATAACCCGCAACACCCTAAAGACAAACGTTTAACCTCCAAATGCCATATTTAAAGCCCTATTAATCTGTTGGTTGGTTTGGAGATTGTTGTGCGAGAAGAGTCACAGTAGATGTTTTCTCCTAGCCAACATGGATGAGCCGAGGGTTCCAGTTGCTGAAGGGCCAGTTTACTGTCATTCAGGCTTTGGGAGGGGCCAGACTGTGGCCAGTGAGATTAGAAAACACTCTGGCGTCATTGGCAGTAAACAATGCCCCATCATTGCTTCTAGTAGGTGAAATAGTGCCCCATTGTTGGTATCAGTGGGAGGAATAGTGCCCAACCATTGGTATCAGTGGGAGCAATGGTCCCCCCAACACTGGTGTCAGTGTACGGAGTAGTGTCCCATCAGTGTTGTCAGTGGATTGAATAGTGCCTCATCATTGGTGTCAGTGGGAGAAATAGTGCCCCATCATTGGATTTTTTTGGGATAAATGGTGGCCCATCATTGGTTTAAGTGGGAGGAATAGTGCCTAATTATTGCTTTTTAGGGGAGGAAGTACCCCATCATTGGTGTCAGTGGGAGGAATAGAGCCTCATCATTGGTGTCAGTGGAAACATAGTGCCTCATAGTTACATAGTAGGTGAGGTTGAAAAAAAACACAAGTCCATCAATCATCATCATGATTGATTTTAGTGGGTGAATAGTGCCCCATTGTTGGTGACAGTGGGAGGAATTGTGCTCCATTGTTGGTATTTAGAGGAGGAATAGTGCCCCGATGTTGGTGTCAGTGGAAGAAATGGTCCTTCCAACACTGGTGTTGGTGGAAGAAATAGTGCCCCATCATTGGTGGCAGTGGATGGAATGGTGCCTCAAGGACTGGATAAAGACCAGCAAAAGGCCATATCCTGCGTGCGGGCCGCAGTTTGGAGACCACTTGTTTAGGACATGAGCGCACATTAGTCACGAACATCGTCACTGAAGAAGTAGTGTAAGAGATGGCTTACAGAGAGGATTAGTGTGAGGTTTTGGGTTACAGGGAGGGCGGGTGTAAGAGTTGGGGTTACAGAATGGTTTAGTGTAAGAGTTGGGTTACAGGGACGTTTAATGTGAGGTTTGGGGTTACAGGGAGGTTTAGTGTAAGAGTTGGGATGACAGAGTAGATTAGTGTAAGAGCTGGGGTTATGGGGAGGGTTAGTGTGAGATTTGGAGGTACAGGGAGGGTTAGTGTGAGGTTTGGGGTTACAGAGTGGGTTGGTGTAATATCTGGGGTTACAGGGAGGGTTATTGTAAAAGTCGGGGTTACAGGGAAGGTTATTGTAAAAGTCGGGGTTACAGGGAGGGTTAGTGTGAGTTTTTGGGTTACAGGGAAGGTTAGTGTAAAAGTTGGGGTTACAGGGAGGGTTAGTGTAAGAGTTTTTGGGTTACAGGGAAGGTTAGTGTAAAAGTTGGGGTTACAGGGAGGGTTAGTATAAGAGTTGGGGTTACAGAGTGGGTTAGTGTAAGAGCTAGGGTTACAGGGAGGGTTAGTGTAATGCCGCGTACACACGGTCGTACTTTTCGTCTACAAAAGTCCAACGGACGCTGACGGACTAAAGCTGGCTGGTAATCCGATCGTGTGTGGGCTTCTCCGGACTTTCAACGTACTTTTTTAGCCTCAAATCCGACGTACTTTAGATTTGAAACATGCTTTAAAACTTTACTTCGTAACTACGACGGACCCCGAAATCCGCTCGTCTGTGTGCTAGTCCGACGGACAAAAAGCCACGCTAGGGCACCTATTGGCTACTGGCTATGAACTTCCTTATTTTAGTCCGGTGTACGTCATCACGTACGAATCCGACCGACTTTTGTGTGGTCGTGTGTAGGCAAGTCCGTTCGTTAGAAAGTAGGCCGCAAGTCCGCCGCAAGTCCACCGAAAGTCTGTCGGAAGTCTGTCGGACAGGCTGTCTGACTTTTGTAGACGAAAAGTACGACCGTGTGTACGCGGCATAAGAGATGGGTTAAAGGGAGTGTTATGCCGCGTACACACGGTCGTACTTTTCGTCTACAAAAGTCCAACGGACGCTGACGGACTAAAGCTGGCTGGTAATCCGATCGTGTGTGGGCTTCTCCGGACTTTCAACGTACTTTTTTAGCCTCAAATCCGACGTACTTTAGATTTGAAACATGCTTTAAAACTTTACTTCGTAACTACGACGGACCCCGAAATCCGCTCGTCTGTGTGCTAGTCCGACGGACAAAAAGCCACGCTAGGGCACCTATTGGCTACTGGCTATGAACTTCCTTATTTTAGTCCGGTGTACGTCATCACGTACGAATCCGACCGACTTTTGTGTGGTCGTGTGTAGGCAAGTCCGTTCGTTAGAAAGTCTGCCGCAAGTCCGCCGCAAGTCCACCGAAAGTTTGCCGGAAGTCTGTCGGACAGGCTGTCTGACTTTTGTAGACGAAAAGTACGACCGTGTGTACGCGGCATTAGAGTAAAAGTTGGGGTTACAGAGAGGGTTAGTGTGAGATTTGGGGTTATAGGGAGGATCGGCGTCATATTCGGGGTTACAGGGAGGGTAGGTGTTGGATTTATAGATAAGCCATAGTGTGTGAGTTAGGATTACAGGGAGGTTTAGAGTGGTGGTCAGGGCCTGTGTTGATGGGTTTTTTGTTCCCTTCTGAACTGCCCCTCTCCCCATACAAGTCTATGGGAACGCAAAAGCAGCTCAAGCAGGTCAAATGCACCTGCAATGAATTCTGAAACTCAGAATCATCTCAAAACTCATGTGAAATGTATTCTGCATTTACGCATTGAAGGCCATTGAATTAGGTGCATTTGGTTACAGAAGGGATAGTTGGTAGGGGGGCTTCGGGTAGGGCATCACTCTCTGTGCTAACCAACACCGACCTCCAAAAAAGCGACTGTATCAGAATGTATCATTTATTTTTATTCAAAATTAAGATTTAAATGTATTTCACCAGCCAGGGTTTGCTAAATCTGCTATGACTATGACAATACTGGATACTTTCTCCAGATAGACAGTTTGTGGACAGAACATCCCCCAGAAAATTGTTCCTCCTCATTTGATTGGCTCACTGCATTTCCCAATATTCTGTACACATTTAAGTCCATGTAAAGGGATGATAAGGCTGCAGTTTTTCTTGCTGTAACATTGAAATGAATAGGAGGTTATTATGAGAGCAGACCCTTCCACTTAGCCTTGAGCTTTGTAAAAGTGCCTCCAAGCCACACATCTATTTCCACAGAGCAGAACATGGTGACCTGAACTGAATTTACACTATAGTAATTAAACCCGATGTCTGATAAATATGTGTCTGCCTCTAACATGTCTTTTACACATACATCGCTCAACAGAGGTGCTTGCGCTTCATTTGTATGTGTAGAAAATGCCCATTAATTTCACT
Organism: Lithobates septentrionalis; assembly: GCA_037952835.1. NCBI lineage: Eukaryota > Metazoa > Chordata > Amphibia > Anura > Ranidae > Lithobates > Lithobates septentrionalis. Next base: position 1,397,573 of record JBBDGP010002647.1, on the reverse strand, counting down.
ATTGGGGGGTACCATTGTAAGAGCTTCTCATCGTTGGCATCTCCAAGAATTCTTTTCCTTCCCTAAAACATAATAATTTGTGGCTCCACCACTTGGTTAATAGACCAACAGATGGTAAAAATGCCATTCCAAACTAGTTGCAATGAAGATTTATGATAGACATTCAGAACATTCGTGGACCACATGGTCCATGGTCAGGCTCTAACCCTTAAAGCTTGACTACTGCTGTGACCAGTAAGTGATCTCTACAAGCTCAGTTATATTTTTATTTTAACTGAATTGGCCATCAGTGACCTAAACCCAAATTTTAGGTTTTATGACTCTGTGATCTTATCGGGGAGGTTTTCCCTCATTTGTTTTTTACATTGATATCAAGGTAAGAAAAGAAGCAGGAGTTGTCCTTGGGAAAGGAAGACACCGACTGCAATAAAAATGTCTTTAACGGTTCTAGCTCTTGTAAGCAGGGGTTAGGGCCCTTTTTATAGTGATCCTACCCTGTTCCCTATGTGAGCATGGGTTGCAACCTTGAAAGAAGTGGGAGGGGCCAGAGTGAGGGCTGATGGAAATAGGAGGTCGCAGAGTCTCTTAAGGTGTGGTAGTACAGTACCATGAACGTTTACCCTTAATGTGTCCAGATTGGCTTGCAAGAATCCTATGAGAGTGTTAGGGAGTATGAGTGAGTATGGAATGCTGGCTGGCAGTCCCTCTGAGTAGGGCCTCAGTAGGTGTCTGGCAACCCCTCTGAGTAGGACCTCAGTAGGTGGCTGGCAACCCCTCTGAGTAGTACTTCAGTAGGTGGCTGGCAACCTCTCTGAGTAGGACCTCAGTAGATGGCTGGCAACCCCTCTGAGTAGGACCTCAGTAGTTGGCTGGCAACCTCTCTGAGCATGACCTCAGTAGTTGGCTGGTAACCCCTCTGAGTAGGACCTCAGTAGGTGGCTGGCAACCTCTGTGAGTAGGACCTCAGTAGGTGGCTGGCAACCCCTCTGGTTAAGAACACAGTAGGTGGCTGGCAACCCCTCTGAATGGGACCTCAGTAGATGGCTGGCAACTGGTCTGAGTAGGACCTCAGTAGGTGTCTGGCAACCCCTCTGAGTAGGACCTCAGTAGGTGTCTGGCAACCCCTCTGAGTAGGACCTCAGTAGGTTGCTGGAAACCACTCTGAGTAGGGCCTCAGTAGTTGTCTGGTAACCACTCTAAATTGGGCCTCAGTAGACGGCTGTCAACCCCCCTGAGTAGGATCTCAGTAGGTGGCTGGCAACCACTCTGATTAGGACCTCAATAGATGGATGGCAAACCCTCTGAGTATGACCTCAGTAGGTGGCTGGCAACCCCTCTGTGTATGACCTCAGTAGGTGGCTGGCAACCCCTCTGAGTAGGGCCTCAGTAGTTGGCTGGTAACCCCTCTGAGTAGGACCTCAGTAGGTGGCTGGCAACCTCTCTGAGTAGGACCTCAGTAGGTGGCTGGCAACCTCTCTGAGTAGGACCTCAGTAGGTGGCTGGCAACCTCTCTGAGTAGGACCTCAGTAGGTGGCTGGCAACCCCTCTGAGTAGGACCTCATTAGGTGTCTGGCAACCCCTCTGAGTAGGACCTCAGTAGGTGGCTGGAAACCACTCTGAGTAGGACCTCAGTAGTTGGCTGGTAACCCCTCTGAGTAGGGCCTCAGTAGTTGGCTGGTAACCCCTCTGAGTAGGACCTCAGTAGGTGGCTGGCAACCTCTCTGAGTAGGACCTCAGTAGGAGGCTGGCAACCCCTCTGAGTAGGACCTCAGTAGGTGTCTGGCAACCCCTCTGAGTATGACCTCAGTAGGTGTCTGGCAACCCTTCTGTGTAGGACCTCAGTAGGTGGCTGGAAACCAGTTTGAGTAGGACCTCAGTAGGTGTCTGGCAACCCCTCTGAGTAGGGCCTCAGTAGGTGTCTGGCAACCACTCTGAATGGGACCTCAGTAGATGGCTGGCAACCCTTCTGAGTAGGACCTCAGTAGGTGTCTGGCAACCCCTCTGAGTAGGACCTCAGTAGTTGGCTGGTAACCCCTCTGAGTAGGACCTCAGTAGGTGGCTGGCAACCTCTGTGAGTAGCACCTCAGTAGACGGCTGTCAACCCCTCTGAGTAGGATCTCAGTAGGTGGCTGGCAACCCCCCTGAGTAGGACCTAAATAGGTGGCTGGCAAACCCTCTGAGTAGGACCTAAGTAGGTGGCTGGCAACCCCTCTGAGTAGGATCTCAGTAGGTGGCTGGCAACTACTCTGTTTAGGACCTCAGTAGGTGCCTGACAACCACTCTGAGTAGGGCCTCAATAGGTGATTGTTATCTGAAGATATTCCCTGGGTTTGAGATGGGGTGTGTCATGTCTATGTAGACCGTTGAGAAGGAAGATCTGACTGGACATTCTTTATTGGCTGATGGCTCTGGACTCCGAGGTAAGGCCTCAGGCCTTTGTGCATGTGTTGGGATACAAGATGGTGGAACCCCCCTGAAGACAGTAAAGGTCAGTAAACCCCAGTTCCCGTGCATCTCCTGAAGCAGCAGGTGAACACCCCCTGGGCCGGCAGGTGGCATTTGCTGGCTATCAATAGATAACATGTTTACACGCTTCCCAACTTTGTTATAAAACTTTGTCTCTGTTGAAGAGGTATGCCATGATTTCCAACCTGTGGCCCAACACTGGAAGCTGGAAACCACTGTATAGATACCGCTAATACTGTACATCACTACTACTCCAGTGAGTACTGCTGTTTTCTGAACACAGGAGCTCGGTCACACAGCCTAGGCACCATTTAGAGATCCAAGCAGCAAAATGAAGCCAGCAACCAGGTATCATCCATAAATACGAATCCTTTATTGACTACATAAAGAGTATACAGCGCAGAAGGCTAACACCTTTTTGTTACACAGCCTTATTCATAGCGTGCATAGTGCTATGAGTAAAGCTGTGTAACTGAAATGCGTTAAGACTTCTGTGCTGTATACTCACCATGTAGTCAATAAAGAATTCATATTTGTGGATGATACCTGGTTGCCAGCTCCATTTTGCTGCATGAATCATTGCTAGTGTGTGGAGACACTTCAACCAGTGCACAGGATTTTCCTACTAAGCAGCTTTTCTTTTCTATCTTGTGACCATTCAAAAGATCGCTTTGCATTTCCTCAATAAATGCAAAGCATTCTCTGATCGAATGTGCTGGAGAGGTAGGGCGGTGACGTTGCGTTCCTCACCTCGTCCAATTAGAGATTGATTGGCATTCGTTCAGAAAATGCCAAGCATTCTTTGAATGGTGCCCAGGCCGAGTAACCAACCTCCTCCTGTTTTGGAGATAAAGAGAATGGAAGATGTCCTTGAAGGCCAGGCTGAGTGACAACCATAGCCCCCCCCCCCCCCCCCCCGAAATATATTTCATTTTTGTTTAGAGACACTAAAAATGTTTATGGTGAGGTATTGGAAAATCTAGCAGAGCATGTCAAGGAGCCAAGGAGTACTCATGATGACCTGCTAGTAGCTATCCTCAAAACCACTAATCTGCCAACAATTATATATTTAACCAGCAACAGTCCATCACTTGAGGTCAAAGTGCGGCCCATGTCCAGACCTTTGTGGTCTGACCGCCCTTGTCCTGACCTTTGTGGTGTGACCACCCTTGTCCTGACCTTTGTGGTCTTTCCACCCCATGTCCTGACCTTTGTGGTCTGATCGCCCATGTCCTGACCTTTGTGGTCTGACCGCCCATGTCCTGACCTTTGTGGTCTGACCGCCCTTGTCCTGACCTTTGTGGTCTGACCGCCCTTGTCCTGACCTTTGTGGTCTGACCGCCCATGTCCTGACCTTTGTGGTCTGACGGCCCATGTCCTGACCTTTGTGGTCTGACCGTCCATGTCCTGACCTTTGTGGTCTGACCGCCCATGTCCTGACCTTTGTGGTCTGACCGCCCAAGTCCTGACCTTTGTGGTCTTACCGCCCATGTCCTGACCTTTGTGGTCTGACCGCCCATGTCCTGACCTTTGTGGTCTGACCGCCCATGTCCTGACCTTTGTGGTCTGACCGCCCATGTCCTGACCTTTGTGGTCTGACCGCCCATGTCCTGACCTTTGTGGTCTGACCGCCCATGTCCTGACCTTTGTGGTCTGACCACCCCATGTCCTGACCTTTGTGGTCTGACCGCCCATGTCCTGACCTTTGTGGTCTGACCACCCATGTCCTGACCTTTGTGGTCTGACCGCCCATGTCCTGACCTTTGTGGTCTGACCGTCCATGTCCTGACCTTTGTGGTCTGACCGTCCATGTCCTGACCTTTGTGGTCTGACCGCCCATGTCCTGACCTTTGTGGTCTGACCGCCCTTGTCCTGACCTTTGTGGTCTGACCGCCCATGTCCTGACCTTTGTGGTCTGACCGCCCATGTCCTGACCTTTGTGGTCTGACCGCCCATGTCCTGACCTTTGCGGTCTGACCGCCCTTGTCCTGACCTTTGTGGTCTGACCGCCCATGTCCTGACCTTTGTGGTCTGACCGCCCATGTCCTGACCTTTGTGGTCTGACCGCCCATGTCCTGACCTTTGTGGTCTGACCGTCCATGTCCTGACCTTTGTGGTCTGACCACCCCATGTCCTGACCTTTGTGGTCTGACCACCCCATGTCCTGACCTTTGTGGTCTGACCGCCCATGTCCTGACCTTTGTGGTCTGATCGTAGGTCATGATGATCTTCTCACAATCGTACCCCAAGCCAAAAAAATTTTGAGGATATTAAAGTTTGTAACCAACTGACTGATCTTCCTCTCTTCCCGCAATCAGATCTGTAACTATTTTATTTTCAGAATAGCATATGGGCTTTGCTTCCATTATGAACGCCCTGTGCATGGGAAACGTCCGACTTTTTAAATAATATTATACTAAACACACGCTGTTTAATTTAAAATGTCCCTTCTTTTGCATAAACCAATCAATATATGCTTATTGGGATTTTTTTAAAACATTTTCATGGATATGTTTTATAGCAGAAAGTAAAAAACAATATTTTTTTTTTTTTTTTTTTCAAAATTGTCTGCCTTTTTTTGTTTATAGTGCATAAAATAAAAACCGCAGAGGTGATCAAATACCACCTCTATTTGTGAGAAAAAAAGGACCTACATTTTATTTGGGTACAGTGTTGCAGGACCGCACAATTGTCAGTTAAAATAACGCAGCGCCGTATCCCAAAAAAATGGCCTGGTCATTAAGGGGGGAAATCTTCTGGAGGTCAAGTGGTTAAACCCTCCATAGTCATCACTAGAAGAAACCTTCTACAGATAATAACCATGTGGCCTCTCTGTTGCCCTTTGACCCTCATACCCTAGGCTAACCTGTGCAGTAAATTTTCACCTAATTGTTTGTTTTTGTTGAACCTAATCAGACGTTGCCTCCCCGAGGCCGAGAATTCTTCCCTATGTGTCATCGTTGACTAGTAATGCATCCTTATTTCCTTTTTACTTTAGTAGAGATGACATAAGCAGATTAATGGAAGCCCATATTTTAACCGGGATTGTATTGACTTGTAGTCACCCCTTCCAGCAAGTTCTCCGGGGTGTAGAACTCAAGAGGCACTTCTGCTTGTGCTCCACTTATGGAGCACAAGCCATAACTCTAGGCTCACTTCTTCACAGCGTCACCGGGAAATATTTATTGACTGGTCTCTCTTTTCAGGTAGTATCAAGTGGCTGCCCTAAGGGCCCCACTGTCTCACCGGGGGGGGGGGGGGGGGGGGGGGGGTGGGGGGCGGTCATTGAGACGTCAAAGTCTGAAGACATAGCTCATTTCATTGGAATCTTTCTACTCAAAAGTGGTGGTGACCAAACTCTGTGGAGGCCCCTAGCAAGTCAGCACCTTGGGGCCCCCTGGCAGGTTTCTGGAGGTTTCTTCGTGTGCGCCCTCTAGTGGGATAACATTGAACTAAGTAGTGTGCACGTTGCGGCCGCTAGATGGAGATGACCATCACTACTGTACATTATATGGACGGAGGTTGCACCAACATTTTTACAAACTGACAGCTGGAAGAAGATTAACTTTTAAGAGACAAACTGTAACCTGATGTCTCTGGTTTATGGACTTATGGTTGCTATTGGTTACATGACATGAATACAGGATTTAATGGAAGCAGGGGCGGACTTATAACTCATGGGGCCCCCGGGCAATAGGAGTTAATGGGGCCCCCAGGCAATCAGAGATTATGGGGCCACACAGTATACACACACACAGTATACAATCACACAGTATACACAGACAGATGTAAAAAAAACACAGATTTATACATACTGTCTCTGATTTTACTGAGGCTGGCAACCCTGATGGGGCCCCCTAGTGGCCCAGGGCCCTCGGGCAGTGCCCGAGTGGCTTAATGGTCAGTCCACCCCTGAATGGAAGGTTTTCCTTTCCTTGAGTTATTTTTTCTATCTTTTGTAAACCATTTTAGGGAAGCTTCCTTGTCATTATCTGGTAATCCGGCACTGGTGGTGACCCTTCAAGAGGCCAACTACCTCTTTCCCACACAGAGCCCATTCACATATTTTTATATCCAGACATAGGCCGAACTGCTTTTCTTTACTCAAAACTTTCCAATACTTTATCTACTTCAATGTATATTTTTTTTTTACATAATTCTTCAGCCCTGTTCTCCAGTCTTGTGAACCCATTGCTTATATAAATCCCAGTCCTCCTGGCATGGCTCCACGGGGGGAGAATACTCTGCTTCCCCCACACTTAAGGAAGTTACTGCCAAGATTTTGCACATATTTGGTTTCTTTGTGACCGTTGGCAGACTCCCCCATGCTACAAGCACTACCACCAAAACTGCCTAAGAAATGCCGCCCTTTCCAAAAGCCCATCAGGTGTAGTTGTGTCATCAGACAGTGCAGCCCTCGCTGTTTTGAGTGGACACTTCCTTTCTTTGCTACTCAGCTGTCATAGTACATTGGGGGGTTGCTGAGTCCACACTCATGCCATAACTGCACCATCATTCATCATCAATCAAGCCTTCTACATTTGCTGAATGCCTTTGTTGACTATCAGTTGGAAGAAACCATTCTTATCTTGTCTAATGAGCTTCAAATGCAGAAAGAGTTGTCACACAACTGACACAAAGACAATTACAAGCAAACAGGAGTTGGGCAGAATCAGTATGATACAAGCTGGGAACAAAGGTCAGAGCTAGAGAAGGTAATTGGAAGTTAAGGACAGAGATAGAGAGGACAATGAAAGTTAAAGCAGAGCTACACCCAAAAAGGGGAAGCTCTGCTTGTATGCACACCCCCCCCCCCCCTCCACTGCCACATTTGGCACTTTTTGAGGGGGAGCGGATACCTGGTTTTGACAGGTACCCGCTCCCACTTTCAGGGAAGGTTGCTGATTGGCAATCTACGACATTTCTATGACATTTCTGGCCCCTCCTTCTCACCCCCCACCCCCACCCCCCGCCCCGCAGCCTTCGGGGACACACACAAGTCCCAGTAGACTGCAGGACCATTTAGAAAGTGCAGTGCGACTCGCACATGCGTACTAGGAAACCGGATGTGAAGCCAGAGGGCTTCACTGCCCGTTTCCCTTACCTAAGATGGAAAAGATAAAGAAATGAAGAATAAAAAAGAAAAATAATCATTTAAAAAATAGATAAAAATGTTCTAATAATAGTATTTGTAGCTGTTGACTTGACTTTTTTTGGGGGAGACTGGAGCTCCTCTTTAAGGATGGAGTTAGAGAGGGTAACTGAGAAAATTGAGTACTGTCCGTGATACTTTTTTTATTTGAGGAACCCGGAAATTAAGGACGGAGTTAGAGAGGGTAACTTGAGATTAAGGACGGAGATAGAGAGGGTAACTGGAAATTAAGGATGGCATTAGAGAGGGTAACTTGAGATTAAGGACGGAGATAGAGAGGGTAACTGGAAATTAAGGACGGCATTAGAGAGGGTAACTTGAGATTAAGGACGGAGATAGAGAGGGTAACTGGAAATTAAGGACTGAGTTAGAGAGGGTAACTGGAAATTAAGGATGGAGATAGAGAGGGTAACTGGAGATTAAGGATGGAGATAGAGAGGGTAACTGGAGATTAAGGACTGAGTTAGAGAGGGTAACTGGAAAATGGAAATGAAAGATGGACATAGAGAGGGTAACTGGAAATTAAGGACAGAGTTAGAGAAGGTAACTGGAAATTAAGGACGGAGATAGAGAGGGTAACTGGAGATTAAGGATGGACATAGAGAGGGTAACTGGAAATTAAGGACGGCATTACAGAGGGTAACTTGAGATTAAGGACGGAGATAGAGAGGGTAACTGGAAATTAAGGACTGAGTTAGAGAGGGTAACTGGAAATTAAGGACGGAGATAGAGAGGGTAACTGGAGATTAAGGATGGAGATAGAGAGGGTAACTGGAAATTAAGGGCGGAGATAGAGAGGATAACTGGAAATTAAGGACGGAGATAGAGAGGGTAACTGGAAATTAAGGATGGAGATAGAGAGGGTAACTGGAAATTAAGGATGGAGTTAGAGAGGGTAACTGGAAATTAAGGATGGAGATAGAGCTGCCTAAACTGACCAGGGGTGGTCTGAAGAAGGCCGAGTGAAAGAAAGGAGTGGAAAGCACGTGATCTAACGCTTGAATCAAGATGATACAATTTATTCCTATACAAAGTGGATAAATACTAAAAAGTTACTACGTATTCATAAAAACTAGGTTACGGAGTGTGCATTAAAAGTTAGACATGCCCTTGCAAGGGCAAGTGCTCAAAGGTAGGCTGACGCATTTCGAGGGGTTCCCTCTTCATCAGAGCCTTGGAGTACAAAAGAAAGTCTGTACAATGTGGTAGACCAACATACAGATTTTCCTGCACCACACTTGGTGCGAACAAGCTCTAAGGCTGCATTTAGGATTTGCTGAATGCTGTAAGCATCACCCCGGTACTGTCTTTTTTTAGAGCCAGTGGTCAGCACTCTTGTAAAAGCAATCCTAGTGGCTAACTAGCTGCTTGATTGCTATTACAAGCAGCAGGAACGGGACATCCTCATCTCCCACCCCCCCTGCTCCTGCCACCTTCTGCAGCTTGTTCGGGGCTCTCTCATTTTACCAGGAGACCCCAGCAACCAGCTGGTGCATCCGCCAGCTGGCTGGACAGCCAGACAAAGCCAGGATCAGCTTTGATCGGCTGCTCGCTATAGTAGCCTGGAAGCGATGAGATGACATGACATGACTTCCGGTTTCACTGCGCCATTTTTAACAAATTTTACATACTAAAAAACATAATCTTGGTGTTTTTAATGCTTTTTAAGGGCAGAGGAGGGATTTGGGGGTCTTATAGATCCCAGATCTCTCTATAAAGAGTACCTGTCACATGCCTAGGGCTGTCACAAGGATGTTTATATTCCCCGTGGCAGCAATAAAAGTGATAAAAAAAAAAATGAAAGCAACAGTGTAAAAAAAAATAAAAAATGCTGCCGTTCTCTTGTGCTGTTGCGCAAAGGCAAATGCGCGCTTTGATCCCACGCGCATGCAAACATTGATCGTCCATTACGCGTGAGGTATCACAGCGAGCGTCAGATCACGGGCAGTAATTCCAGCACCCGACCCCCTCTGTAAATCTAAAGTAATACCTGTAAAGGCTTTTAGAGTGTTGCCTATGGATATTGAAATTTACGTTGTTTGTCGCCGTTGTACCGGCGTGCACAATTTTAAAGCGTGACATGTTTGGTATCTATTTAACTCGGCGTAACATCATCTTTTATAATTTACCAAAAAAAGTTGGATTATGTATTGTGTTTTTTTTTTTTTGCGTTAAAATTCCAAAAAGAGTATCTTTCCAAATAAACTGCGTTTGAAAAATTGCTGCGCAAATACCATGTGACATAAAAAAAAAATTGCAACACCCACCAATTTATTCTCTAGGGGCCTCTGCTTTAAAGAATATATATATATATATATATATATATATATATATATATATATATATATATATATATAGAGAGAGAGAGAGAGAGAGAGAGAGAGAGAGAGAGAGAGAGAGAGAGAGAGAGAGAGAGAGAGAGAGAGATAGATATAGATAGATATATTTATATATATCATATATATATAAATATATAAAAATCTCTATATATAAATATATATATATATATATATATATATATATATATATATATATATATATATATATATATATATATATAGATAGATAGATATAATGTTTGGGGGTTTCTTACTAATTTTCTAGCAAAGAAAAAAAAACTGATTGTTACATATAATTAAAAAAGAAAAAAAAAGCCCTGGAGCTGAAGTGGATATAGAGCAGCCTGCAAATAACACGCAAAAATGCGGCTCGATTTTCTCCGCGTTCACAAAACGCCAAAAGTGGATGCAGCCTGAGTGAAGACTTATCCGACTTCTGAATAATAAAAAAAAAAAAAATCTAACTATTTCAGAAAAATGGGGAAAATCTGAGACTTTGCTTTTCTGAGGTCTTCACATTGAAGTGTAATCTTTTCTACTCGGTTCTTTTCTGCCTTCCTAGTTTTCAGGGAATTGCGATACAAACATTGTTCATATTTAACCACTTAATGTCCGCCCTATAGCAGTTTTACCACAACAGGACGGCACCTGTGCACCAGATCACGTATATACACACACCTCCCAACTTTTTGAAATGGGAAAGAGGGACACCTATTAGCACAAGTATGTAGGCATGGGACACACCCCCTGCCACGCCCCTCTTAAAGGGGTTGTAAACCTCTTGCAGTGCAGCAGCCCCCCAGTGCCCCCGTTTTACCTGAACTCTGTTTTTCTAGCTCTAGCCAGTGTCTTGTGTCCTGATTGGCTAGATTGATAGCAGTGCAGCCATTGGCTCCCGCTGCTGTCAATTAAATCTAATGACACGGGCGCCGGGGCCGAGTCATACATTCGGCGGCTATGGACGCCGAATGCTGGACTCGGGAGCGCGCCCACAAGGTAACCCCCCCTCGGGGAAGCGCTTCCCCAAGGGGGTTATCTGATGCGGGGAGGAGCCGCGAGATCCGTCGGGGGACCCCAGAAGAGGAGGGTCGGGGCCACTCTGTGCAAAACGAGCTGGACAGTAGAGGTAAGTGTGATATGTTTGTTATTTTAAGTTAAAAAAAAACCCAAACAATCCCTTACAATCACTTTAAAAGGAGAATTCTACAAAAAAAAAAATATTACTATTTCTTTATATTGGCTTTTAAAATGTACAAATGCAGCAATTTAAAATTTGGATGAAAGGTTTAGCGCTGGGAAACACTTTTTGAAAGATAAAAAGTGCATTTTATATACAATTTTGTATAGATAAAAACCAAAATGAGGGACAGATGTGGAGGAAAGAGGGACAGAGGGACTTTGTTCCAAATCCGGGACAGTCCCTCCGAATCCGGGACAGTCCCTCCGAATCCGGGACAGTCCCTCCGAATCCGGGACAGTTGGGAGCTATGTATACACATGATCGACTCTTCTGGGTAGGTGGGGCGAACATGCGCGCCGCCGGCGGCTCGCTTCTACTGTGATTACACACAGCGGAAGCCGATCGGCGGGTGCACAGTACCCGATGTCCTCCGGCACCCGACGATCGTAAGGCAGAGAGACAGAACGGCAAATTAATTCTATGTCTTCCCCCTAGTAAAAGCACCTCACACTGTACACACAAACACTGGCTAGGCACACAATTAACCCTTTGATCGCCCCCTGATGTTAACCCCTTCCCAGCCAGTGTCATTAGCACAGTGACAGTGCATATTTTTTTTTTTTAACACTGATCACTGTATTGGTGTAACTGGTCCCCCAAAAAAGTGCCAAAAGTGTCAGTTAGTGTCAGAATGTCTGCCGAAATATCGCGCTCTAAGGCTTAGTGTACACGGGATGTTTTACAACCTCTCCTGAACGATTCAACTTGACAGATAGAAACCGATTTTTAAAAACGTCAGTTTTGCCGCGTTTACATGCCGCGTTTAGCCGCGTTTGCCTAGAAATGATTGTAAACGACCCCGTGTACATGTACTGATAAGATAACATAGAGGAGAGATCAGGGGCAGCTGAAAAAAATGCCCAGCTGCTCCTAAACGTCTGTTTATTAGCAGCAGTGTACATGAAGCCAAAGCCACATTACTAGTAAAAAAACAAAAACAAAAAAACAATAAAAATATACCATAAATGGTATAACTTTTGCGCAAACCAATCAATATACGCCTTTTGGGATTTTTTTTTTTACCAAAAAAAAAAATAGCAGAATATATATTGGCTTAAACTCATGAAGAAATTAATTTTTTTTTATAGGATGTGTTTTATATCCGAAAGTAAAAAAAAAATTATTTATTTTATTTTTTTTAATTGTCTGCAATTTTTTGTTTATAGCACAAAAAATTGCATACAATTAAAAAAAAATTTTTTTTTACTTTTGGCAATTAGAAAAAAATAAAATAAATAATGCAGAGGTGATCAAATCCCCCCAAAAGAAAGCTCTATTTGTTGGAATATTTTTTTTATTTGGATACAGCGTTGCACAACCGCACAATTGTCAGTTAAAGTAACGCAGTGCCGTATCGCAAAAAAAAAATAAAAAAAATGGCCTGGTCAAGAAAGGGGGGGGGGGGGGGGGGGTTTAAATCTTTCAGAAGTCAAGTGGTTAAAGTATTTTTTTTTTTTCCTTCATTGAAGTTCTGTATAAATTCTTTGTATATTCCGTTCACACGCAGCTCCAGGGAGCTGTCTACGCTCTTATCTGTGCAAAGAATAATGTCGGGTCTGGAATGCGGCCGTTTTATTTTTCAACGATTAAAATGTTGGAGCCGCATTAGAGTGGCCCCGTCACATCGGGTTTCCTCTTCTTCTTCTTCGGTAGATTGCGTTTTCTATTTCCACTAAGGACCCCTGGTCTGGGCCATTCGTCTTCTTACCGGGTAGATCTTCTTCTTCTCGGGTTATAAAGATACAACTTGTCTGGGGGATTTTTTTTTACTGAATCTCAGAAGTTTTAAAGCAAAAAAGTCCAATTTATTACCGAATATCATTTTTACGTTTCCATACACTAATGTGCGAATTGATAGCTGCTTGACCCGCTATTGGCTGCTGCAAGTCAATTTACGAAATGTGGGGCCGGTAATTTCTGAATGAACGCTCTGATCTTGCGATACCGTGTGATGTATTACGATTGATAACGGTAATGAAAGCGACCAATAACAGTGCATGTGATGCAAGCTACATCCAGCAGTCATAGAGTTAGCTGTTAACATTCCTTTAGCTGTAGACACGTTAATTAGATAAAGGAGCTTAGCAGTTACCACAAGTCTGGACGGACGCGACGGCTGCGAAGATCTGCCTGTCTATGGCCAACTTAATGATATAGTGCATAATGTAGTGACATTTTCTACCCAGGAGTTAACCTAAATAGAGATACTTAATGTTTGTACAGTTACTTAGTTCCCTCCAATTCATTGGGGGGGGCAAAAACAGCCTCTACGTCGGTGGTCAATGGAAAAAATGCCCCCCTTACATTGATGGCCAATGAAAAGGATGCCCCCATACATTGGTGGCCAGAGGAAAGAATGTCCCCCTTGAATTGGTAGTCAATGGAAAGAATGTCCCCCTTGAATTGGTAGTCAGTGGAAAGAATGCCTCCCCTTACATTGGTGGCCAGTGAAAAGAATGCCCTCCTTACGTTGATGGCCAATAAAAAGGATGCCCCCATACATTGGTGGCCAGAGGAAAGAATGTCCCCCCTAAATTGGTAGTCAGTGGAAAGAATGTCCCCCTTACAGTGGTGGCCAGTGGAAAGAATGCCCCCTTACAGTGGGGGCCAGTGGAAAGAATGTCCCCTCTACAGTGGTGGTCAGTGGAAAAAATGCCCCCATACATTGGTCATCAGTGAAAAGAATGGCCCCCTTACAGTGGTAGTCAGTGACAAAATGGCCCCCTTACAATGGTGGCCAGTGGAAAGAATGCCCCCCTTACAGTGGTGGCCAGTGGAAAGAATGCCCCCCTTACAGTGGTGGCCAGTGGAAAGAATGCCCCCCTTACAGTGGGGGCCAGTGGAAAGAATGTCCCCTCTACAGTGGTGGTCAGTGGAAAAAAATGCCCCCATACATTGGTCGTCAGTGAAAAGAATGGCCCCCTTACAATGGTGGCCAGTGGAAAGAATGCCCTCCTTACAAATGGAAAAAAATGTTCCCCTTACAGTGGTGGCCAGTGGAAAGAATGTCCCCCTTACATTGGAAGTCAGTGGAAAGAATATTCCCCTTACATTTGTAATCAGTGGAAAGAATTGCCCCCCCTTACATTGGTAGTCAGTGGAAAGAATGCCGCGCCTTACATTGGTGATCAGTGGAGAGGATGTCCCCCTTACATTGGTGGCCAGTGGAAAGAATGCCCCCCTTACATTGGTGGTCAGTGGAAAGAATGCCCCCCTTACATTGATGGTCAGTGGAAATAATCCCCCCCCCCTTACATTGGTGGTCAGTGGAAAGAATGCCGCGCCTTACATTGGTGGTCAGTGGAGAGGATGTCCCCCTTACATTGGTGGCCAGTGGAAAGAATGCCCCCCTTACAGTGGTGGTCAGTGGAAAGAATGCCCCCCTTACATTGGTGGCCAGTGGAAAGAATGCCCCCTTTACATTGGTGGCCAGTGGAATAAAATGCCCTTTTACAGCGGTGGCCAGTGGAAAGAATGCCCCCCTTACAGACAGCTAAAAAGATCATTGATGTCAAGCCGCTGGCTTTGTCAAGTGTTGTTGACCCTAGAACTATACAGGCACCATCAGACGGTAGGTCAATTAGCCACAACCCAAGGAACCCGTAGACACCTCCTGGAGGAACGTTGGCTGATAAAGGCTGCTCTAGACAATGGTGCAGTGTGCTGCAGCACCAATAAATGAGTTGGTATGACGTTCATCACCCCCGTCAAATATTCTAGAAAAGCCCTTCTTAACCATTTTAGGCACCCCTAAAATTACCAGAACCAACTCACTAGGGGGATCAATGGCAAAAATGGCCCTTACATTGGTGGTTATTGTGAAGAATGCCCCCCTTAAAGTGGTGGTCATCCCCATATAAGATGTTTAACTTTGTAAAATGATTGATAACCTGGTTAGAGAATTCGATTATTAGATATAACTGTATCTTTCTAAAGTGACATCCAGAGAGCAGAGAGGATACACATGCTAATTGAGCAAAATAGTTATAAGCTTATTCTGTTTCGATCTGGCTTGGTATATTCTATACCGGCCTTTCTTAACCTTTGACCCCAGAGGAACCTCTAAAACAATCTTCAGGTCTTGGAGAACCCTTACTAAATATCATTTCACTGGGGGACAATGGCACAAATCGCCCCCCTTACATTGGTGTTCAGATCAATAGCTACTGGCTTTGCCAAGCAGCCTTGGTTCTAGACCTCTTCAAGCACCATCAGATGGGGGGTCAATCAGCCACAGCTCAAGGAACATCTTGACACCCCTGGAGGAAGCCTGGTTGAGACAGGCTTTTCAAGACCAAGGTCCACTGTGATGCAGCCCCAATAATTGAGATAGTTTAAGGTTTAGCACCTCCATTAAACTTGTTTAACTTTGTAAAATTATTTATACCCTGGTTAGAGAATTAGATTATATATTTTTATATCTACATCAAGAGAGCAGAGAGGATACATAATTGAACAAAATAGTTATAAGCGAAGGGGCAAAAGTCTGTCCCTTATTCTGTTTTGACCTGGCTTGGTATAATCATTCTAGACCAAGGGTAGGTAACCTGGGGTCCTCCAGCTGTTTTGGAACTACATTTCCCATGAGGCATTGCAAGGCTGGCAGTTACAATTACTCTCAAAGGCATGATGGGACTTGTAGTTCTGCAACAGCTGAAGGGCCCCAGGTTGCCTACCTCTGATCTAGACCAACCTTTTTTAAGAACCCCTAAAATTACCAGAACCGACTCATCAGTAGGTCAATGGAAAAAATGACCCTTAGGCTGGTGGTCATTGTGAAGGATGCCCTCTTAAAGTGGAGGTCGCCCCTATAAAACTTAATTAAATGATTTAATCTCTGGTTAGAGAATTCGATTATTGGATATAACTGTATCTTTTTACATCTGTTTACTTAGCAGAGAAGATACAGACACTAAACTGCACCAAAAGAGATATATGCAAATGGGCAAGGGTATGTCCCTTATTCTGTTTTGATCTTGAGTTATATATTCTAGAGGAGCCTTTGTTATTCTTTTTAACCCCTAAAATGACCAAAACCAATGGCAAAAATGGCGCTTACATTGGTGGTCAGTGGGAAGAATGTCCTTTACATTGGTGGTCAGTGGGAAGAATGCTCCTTACATTGGTGATCAGTGAGAAGAATGTTCCTTACATTGGTGATCAGTGGGAAGAATGATCCTTACATTGGTGATCAGTGAGAAGAATGTTCCTTACATTGGTGGTCAGTGAGAAGAATGTTCCTTACATTGGTGATCAGTGGGAAGAATGTTCCTTACATTGGTGATCAGTGAGAAGAATGTTCCTTACATTGGTGGTCAGTGAGAAGAATGCTCCTTACATTGGTGACCAGTGGGAAGAATGTTCCTTACATTGGTGATCAGTGGGAAGAATGTTCCTTACATTGGTGGTCAGTGAGAAGAATGTTCCTTACATTGGTGATCAGTGGGAAGAATGTTCCTTACATTGGTGGTCAGTGGGAAGAATGCTCCTTACATTGGTGGTCAGTGGGAAGAATGTTCCTTACATTGGTGATCAGTGAGAAGAATGTTCCTTACATTGGTGATCAGTGAGAAGAATGCTCCTTACATTGGTGGTCAGTGGGAAGAATGCTCCTTACATTGGTGGTCAGTGGGAAGAATGTTCCTTACATTGGTGGTCAGTGGGAAGAATGTTCCTTACATTGGTGATCAGTGAGAAGAATGTTCCTTACATTGGTGATCAGTGAGAAGAATGCTCCTTACATTGGTGGTCAGTGGGAAGAATGCTCCTTACATTGGTGGTCAGTGGGAAGAATGTTCCTTACATTGGTGGTCAGTGGGAAGAATGTTCCTTACATTGGTGATCAGTGAGAAGAATGTTCCTTACATTGGTGATCAGTGAGAAGAATGTTCCTTACATTGGTGATCAGTGAGAAGAATGTTCCTTACATTGGTGGTCAGTGGGAAGAATGTCCCTTACATTGGTGGTCAATGGGAAGAAACCCTCCTTAGAGATATCTAAAAAGATCATTTAGATCAGTGGTTACCTATCTGAGAGGTGAATATTGCTCATTTTAGTTTTTATTTATTTCAGGTACTTATATAGTGCTGTCAATTTACACAGCACTTTACATATACATGGGGGGTTATTTACGAAAGGCAAATCCACTTTGCACTGCAAGTGCACTTGGAAGTGCAGTCGCTCTAAATCTGAGGGGTAGATCTGAAATGAGGGGAAGCTCTGCTGATTTTATCATCCAATCATGTGCAAGCTAAAATGCTGTTTTTTATTTTCCTTGCATGTCCCCCTCGGATCTACAGCGACTTTACTCCCAAGTGCACTTGCAGTGCAAAGTGGATTTTCCTTTAGTAAATAACCCCCATTGCACATTCACATCGGTCCCTACCCTCAAGAAGCTTACACTCTAAGGTCTCTAACTCAAATTCATACATACACATATTAGGGACAATTTAGACAGGATCCAATTACCCTACTAGCATGTCTTTGGAGTGTGGGAGGAAGCCGGAGTACCCGGAGGAAACCCAAGCAGGCACAGGGAGAACATGAAAAACTCCAGGCAGGTAGTGTACTGCTAGGTGAAAGTGCTATCCACTACACCACTGTGCTGCCCCATTTATAAAGGAACCCCTACCATCCTCTGGAGGAACCCTAGGATTTCATGGGACCCTGCCTGAGAAAGGCTGACCTTGACGGTTCTTTCAAAAATACAACAATGCAAAAAAATAGACCCTCCCCTAGTTTTTTTACAGAATCAATAATTAAATTGTAATCATTTAAGACCAGGCAACTTCTTCTTATAAAAACCTGCTAAAGATATGTATATGGTTTACAATGGGAAAACGAATAAACTATTGCGCCGACTAGATCCCAAGCTGCTTATAATGAGGTTGCTTTATCAATGGCAACTAGACTTTTGCGCTCTGCAGTTGCTCCAGAGCTTCGTAAATGAGGTGGAAGCTCCGCTGCGTCCCGTCATCCAATCATGTGCAAGAAAAAAAATGCTGTGCTTCTTTTTTTTTATTTTCCGTGCATGTGATTGAATATTCCTTGTAAAGTGAAGCTTCCCCTCATTTACTAAGCCCTGGAGCGACTTGCAAAGTGCCCACAGCTCAAGGAACATCTTGACATCCCTGGAGGAACCCTGGTTGAGACAGGCTTTTCTAGACCAAGGTCCACTGTGATGCAGCCCCAATAATTGAGATAGTCTAAAGTTTAGCACCTCCATTAAACTTGTTTAACTTTGTAAAGTTATTTATACCCTGGTTAGAGAATTAGTATTATATATTTTTATATCTACATCAAGAGAGCAGCGAGGATACATAATACTAAGCCCCGGAGCAACTTGCAAAGTGCCCACAGCTCAAGGAACATCTTGACACCCCTGGAGGAACCCTGGTTGAGACAGGCTTTTCTAGACCAAGGTCCTCTGTGATGCAGCCCCAATAATTGAGATAGTTTAAGGTTTAGCACCTCCATTAAACTTGTTTAACTTTGTAAGATTATTTATACCCTGGTTATTGAATTAGAATTATATATTTTTATATCTACATCCAGAGAGCAGAGAGGATACATAATACTAAGCCCCGGAGCAACTTACAAAGTGCCCACAGCTCAAGGAACATCTTGACACCCCTGGAGGAACCCTGGTTGAGATAGGCTTTTCTAGACCAAGGTCCACTGTGATGCAGCCCCAATAATTGAGATAGTCTAAGGTTTAGCACCTCCATTAAACTTGTTTAACTTTGTAAGATTATTTATACCCTGGGTAGAGAATTAGAATTATATATTTTTATATCTACATCAAGAGAGCAGCGAGGATTAACAATACTAAGCCCCGGAGCAACTTGCAAAGTGCCCATTCTATTTGCCTTTAGTAAATCCACCCCAATGCATATCTGTCTCCAGCATTCTGTAGGTAGTAGAGTTACCTGGTGGCTGAGTGACTTGCTTGCTGCCAAACTGCACGGCGATGCACAGGTCGTTATCGATGGGGAACTTATTACAGTTGAGCATCTCCGGCCAAGGAAAACCGTAGGACTCCATCACTGGTGCACAGCTGTCACGCACCACCTCGCACAGCGATCGGCACGGGTAAATGGGCCTCTCCAAGCAAATGGGGGCGAAGAGCGAGCACAGGAAGAGCTGCGTGTCCCTGTGGCACCTCTTGGCGAGCAGCGGCACCCAACTGCTGGCTTGCTGCTTCACCTCGGGCATGGTCTCGTGGTCGAGCAGATTGGGCAGCCTCATTTTCTTGTAGCCGACGTTGTGGCAGAGGCTGAGGTCTTGGGGGATGTCCACGCACTGGCTCTGTTTGGTGTAGAAGCGTCCGTTCTGGAAATTGTCGGACTGCCAGCTGTAGTAGTCGTATTCTTCGGCCGAGCTCCAGAGAACGAACCCAAATAGCAAAGAGTTCACGCAAGCCACAATATTCCACTGGAACTGCATGACTGCACCGACGCCGGCTGTAGGACCCTCAGATGAGATTCATGAATGGGCTCCGGGGCGCTTCTACTTTTTTTTGTGAAAAATTGAATGAAGAAATGGGTCCAAAATGGTGAATTCTTGATCCTCCTTCAATGGGTTAAAGTTGCGACTCAGAAAGGTTTTTTTTTTTTCCCCTGGTTTCCCTGGTTGTGTCACTCTCCTTTTCACTCTCCCCAGGTCCTCTGCAGCTGCAAGTACAGACAGCTGGAGCTTATATGCTGCACAAGAAGTGAATTAAAAGTCTGTGCTTGTTTGCTTCCAAAACTCCTTACCCCATCCAGGGAATCTTAGCACCACCCACCTCTAATCTTTTAAGTGAGCCCTGAAGGATTAGCCAGCAGCCTGTCTACAGTGGCCAAGCCTCCGCCTGCTGCTTGGACGAAGGAGCCGGATTCTGGGGATGTGACAATCCCCAAAGTTTTCCTTCTGTTCACTCGGGCAGTCTTGTGTAACAAAAGGCTTACATGTTCCAAAGACTTTCACCTACAAGCGTGCCCCTCCATGCTTCTGCTAATGGGCTGCTGTGGATGGCATGCCTTGCAGAGTCTGTGTTCTGTACATCAGGGGTAGGAATTCGAATTCAAGGAGGGGCGGTCAGTTTTCTTCCCGATGCGGGTCCGAATCTCATGTTTGTGCTATGACTCAGATCCTAGTATCTATGCGGTCATTTTATGTCTACCAAAAGATAAGAAATGTACAATTTCCACAGCATTTTGTAATATTTGTCAGTTTTTCAGAATGCCCCCTTACATCTGGTGTCCCCATCAGAGTCCCCCCTTACATCAAGTGTTCCCATCACAGTCCCACCTTACATCAGGTGTCCCCATCAGAGTCCCCCCTAACATCAAGTGTTCCCATCAGAGTCCACCCCTTACATCAGGTGTCCCCCATCAGAACCCCCCTTACACCAGGTGTCACCATCAGAGTACCCCTTACATCGGGTGTCCCCTTAACAGTGCTCCTTTATGTCAGGTGTGCCCATCACAGTCCCCCTTACATCAGGTGTCCCCATCAGAGTGCCCCCTTTATCAGGTGTTCCCATCAGAGTGCCCCCTTACATCAGGTGTCCCCATCAGAGTGCCCCCTTACATCAGGTGTCCCCATCAGAGTGCCCCCTTACATCAGGTGTCCCTATCAGAGTCTCCCCTTACATCAGGTGTCCCCATCAGAGTGCCCCTTTACATCAGAGTGCCACCTTACATCAAGTGTTCCCATCAGAGTCCCCCCCTTACATCAGGTGTCCCCCATCAGAACCCCCCTTACACCAGGTGTTACCATCAGAGTACCCCTTACATCGGGTGTCCCCTTAACAGTGCTCCTTTATGTCAGGTGTGCCCATCACAGTCTCCCTTACATCAGGTGTCCCCATCAGAGTGCCCCCTTACATCAGGTGTTCCCATCAGAGTGCCCCCTTACATCAGGTGTCCCCATCAGAGTGCCCCCTTACATCAGGTGTCCCTATCAGAGTCTCCCCTTACATCAAGTGTCCCCATTACAGTGCCCCTTTACATCAGAGTGCCACCTTACATCAGGTCTCCCCACCAGAGTGCACTCTTATATCAGGGGTCCCCTTCACAGTTCCCCCTTACATCAGAGTGCCCCCTTACATCAGGTGTCCCTATCAGAGTGCTCCCTTACATTAGGTGTCCACATTACAGTGCCTTTTTACATCAGAGTACCCCCTTACATCAGGTGCCCCCATCACAGCCCCCATTACATCAGGTGCCCCCCTCAGAGTGCCCCCTTGCATCAGGCGTCCCCATTACAGTGCCCCTTTACATCAGGTGTCTCCTTAACAGTGCTCCCTAATGTCAGGTGTCCCCATCAGAGTGCCCCCTAACTTCAGGTGTCCCCATCATAGTGCCCCTTTACATCAGAGTGCCACCTTACATCAGGTGTCCCCACCAAAGTGCACTCTTATATCAGGGGTCCCCTTCACAGTTCCCCCTTACATCAGAGTGCCCCCTTACATCAGGTGTCCCTATCAGAGTGCTCCCTTACATTAGGTGTCCACATTACAGTGCCTTTTTACATCAGAGTACCCCCTTACATCAGGGGTCCCCATCACAGTCCCCCTTTACATCAGAGTTCCCTCTTACATCAGGTGCCCCCATCACAGCCCCCCTTACATCAGGTGTCCCCCCTCAGAGTTCCCCCTTGCATCAGGCATCCCCATTACAGTGCCCCTTTACATCAGAGTGCCCCTTTACATCAGGTGTCTCCTTAACAGTGCTCCCTAATGCCAGGTGTCCCCATCAGAGTGCCCCCTTACATCTGGTGTCCCCATCACAATGCCCCTTTACATCAGAGTGCCACCTTACATCAGGTGTCCCCACCAGAGTGCACTCTTATATCAGGGGTCCCCTTCACAGTTCCCCCTTACAGCAGGTGTCCCCATCAGAGTGCTCCCTTACATAAGGTATCCACATTACAGTGCCCCTTTACATCAGAGTGCCACTTTACACCAGGTGCCCCAAACACAGTCTCCCCTTACATCAGGTGTCCCCCCTCAGAGTGCCCCTTTGCATCAGGCGTCCCCATTACAGTGCCCCTTTACATTAGCGTGCCCTTTACATCAGGTGTCTCCTTAACAGTGCTCCCTAATGTCAGGTGTCCCCATCAGAGTCCCCCCTTACATCCGGCGTCCCTATTACAGTGCCCCTTTACATCAGGTGTCTCCTTAACAGTGCTCTCTAATGTCAGGTGTCCCCATCACAGTGCCCCTTACATCTGTGTCCCCATCACAGTGCCCCTTACATCTGTGTCCCAATTGCAGTGCCCCTTGTATTTGTGTCCCCATTACAGTGCCCCTTGTATCTGTGTCCCTATCACAGTGCCCACTTACATCAGGTGTCCCTATCAGAGTCTCCCCTTACATCAAGTGTCCCCATTACAGTGCCCCTTTACATCAGAGTGCCACCTTACATCAGGTCTCCCCACCAGAGTGCACTCTTATATCAGGGGTCCCCTTCACAGTTCCCCCTTACATCAGAGTGCCCCCTTACATCAGGTGTCTCCTTAACAGTGTTCCCTAATGTCAGGTGTCCCCATCGGAGTCCCCCCTTACATCAGGCGTCCCACTTACAGTTCCCCTTTACATCAGAATGCCCCTTTACATCAGGTGACCTCCTTAAATTAGGTGTCCCCATCAGAGTCCCCACTTACATTAGGTGTCCCAATCACAGTGCCCCCCTCCCCATCCCCCCTCACATCAAGTGCATCAGGTGTTCCGATCACAATATTCCCTTACAACAGGTGTCCCCATCAGAGTGCTCCTTTTCATCAGGTGACCCCTTACATCTAATGCCCCCTTTTATCAGGCGTCCCCATCAGAGTGCTCCTTTACATCAGGTGACCCCCGCACATCAGGTGTCAGTATCAGAGTGTCCCCTTACATTAGGTGTTCCCATATGAGTACCCCCTTGCATCAGATGTCCCCATCACAATACCCCTTACATCAGGTGTCCCCATCTCAGTGCCCCCCCCCCCACCTTTCATCAAGTGCATCAGGTGGCCCAATCACAGTGCTCGCTTACATCAGGTGTCCCCATCAGAGTGTCCCCTTTTATTGGGTGTCTCCATCGGTGTGCCATTGGTGACATTTGATATATAATGTATGGGATGATTGGAAAGAATTTTTAAAATAAAATATAGACAATTAGAGATAATACCAGCAGGGGGTGTATGAGGGAATAATACACTGAGATCATCTTCTGATATTTATTGTATACTGTGCACTGTGATGCAGGTCTACAAAAGATCTGGGGCTAGAGCTGATAGCAGCGTAGTAAAGAAAGTCATACGCTTGGGCGGGCATACACATGTATATACAGTAATAAACGTGTGTGTGTGTATATATATATCCCCAGAGAGCCCCCCACTTACATCAGGGTCCCCAGAGAGTCCCCCCTTACATCAGGGTCCCCAGAGAGTCCCCCCTTACATCAGGGTCCCTAGAGAGCCTCCTCCTTTCATCAGGGTACCCAGAGGGCCCCCCATTTACATCAGGGTTCCCAAAGAGCCCCCCTTACATTAGGGTCCCCAGAGAGACTCCCCCTTAAATCTGGGTCCTTAGAGAGCCTCTGCCTTAAAATCAGGGTCCCTAGAGAGCCTCTCCCTTGCATCAAGGTCCCCAGAGAGCCCCCCCCCTTACATAAGGGTCCCCAGAGAGCCTTCCCTCCCCTATGGGGACCCCTGCAGAGACTCAGGGCTATTGGCCCCAGCTTCGGGGCTATAGCCCCAAAAGCCACCCCCTAGCAACTCCCCTGCTGTGATGTAAGGGAGGGTGGGTGGACTCTTGACTTCTGATGATGGGGGGCTACAGATAGAACCAGCTCTCTGAGGGCGACCATAATGCTGATGCAGCCCACAATAAAATTGAGTGTGACACCCCTGCCTTAGAGCATATGTGACCATTGGTATGTGTGGGGGGAACTGCAAACTCATTCAGAGCTAGGAATAGATGCACATGATTCTGTGTACACAGTGAAGGGCTGTATTAAATGCTGATGCTACATCATTTTTAGTTTGTACTTCTACAGTCACTTACTGAACACCATGAACATGCAACTTTGGCATGTTGTCACATCTTGTCCTAGATTTACACTCAAATGCACCTGAAAGCACAGCTTTAGAATTCTGATAGCTAATAAAGGGCCCACAGGAGAATAAATAAGTGTGTGCACACTTGGTTTGTTTCTGAAGCACCCTGGCAGCCCTGAAAACCTGGGGGTGCTCTTTTCTGCAAACAGAAACTGCTACTCTCATTGGTACACTGTGTCTTTCCCTTTCTGTTTGGATAGTGAGGCCCATCTCCCCACTTATTGGCCCTAGGGAGGCCTTGGGAGCATGAAGATTTGGGCCATCATGGGGACCATAGAAGCCATACTTGGCCCACCATAAAAACCAAAGAAGCCATAGTTGGGCCACCATGAAAGCCATAGGTGCCTTAGTTGAGCCACCATGAAAACCATAGGAGCCTTAGTTGGGCCAACATAAAAACCATAGAAGCCATAGTTGGGTGAACATGAAAACCATAGGCGCCACAGTTGGGCCAACAGGAAAACTATGGGAGCCATAGTTGGGCCAACATGTAAACCATAGAAGCCATAGCTGGACCCACATGAAAACCACAGGAGCCATAGTTGAGCCAACACAAAAACCACATGAGCCATAGTTGGGCCAGCATTAAAACCATAGTAGCCATAGTTGGACCACCATGAAAACCATAGGAGCCACAGTTGGGTCAACATAAAAACCATAGGAGCCATATTTGGGCCACCATGAAGACCATAGGAGCCATAGTTGGGCCACTATGAAAACCATAGGAGCCATAGTTGGACCACCATAAAACCATACAAGCCATGGTTGGGCCACCATGAAAATCATGGGAGCCATGGTTGGGCCACCATGAAAACCATAGGAGCCATAGTTGGGCCACCATGAAAACCATAGGAGCCATATATATAAACAGCGCTGGCAGAAAATATATTAATCTAAACAATTCAATGACATAGAAGATAATGCCATGTAAATTTACAAACATAGAATACACACAATAAAGTGCTTGGTGCTCATATGATACATTAGATCAAGCGTCTTCAAACTATGGCCCTCCAGTTGTTCAAG
The DNA here is from genome assembly GCA_037952835.1 of Lithobates septentrionalis. NCBI lineage: Eukaryota > Metazoa > Chordata > Amphibia > Anura > Ranidae > Lithobates > Lithobates septentrionalis. The sequence goes on along the minus strand of JBBDGP010002647.1, from coordinate 1,372,264 downwards.
AACTACAATTCCCATCACGCCTAGCCATGTCTGTGAATGTCAGAGTTTTACAATGCCTCATGGGATGTGTAGTTCTGCAACAGCTGGAGGGCCGTAGTTTGAGGATCCCGGCATTAGATAAAGTGCAACAGTGCTCCAAACTTGCAAGGTGTGAGGTGCCACACTCCCCCTTTGGTGACCCCACTCACCAAAAATATTGGACCCTCAGCTTTGCAGTCTGGGGTCAAACTAGGCTGTGATCTAATGATCTGGGGTGTCAAATTAATGACGCCCCGGCGGAGGGGTGAAACGCGCTGACCTATTTCTGGTTCATCCTAAACCGTTGACGCAATTTCCTCCTCTGTGGAACGCACGCCAACCAGCGGATGATTTCTAACTGATGCCTGTTTTTGCCAGCTATCCTGTAAGTGGCACCCAGGTCGCGCTTTGCTCTTTATTCTAGTGGTATTTCACTATGAGTTTCCTCTGTTTCCCCATGTATGGAGTGTGGCGAATCCTCTCTGATATAACGAAATCCTTCTGGAAGAGTCTCTGAGCAAACATCCCTTACACCCCAGATCATTAGATCACAGCCTATGTTAAACCCCTGGCTGCAAAGCTGAGGGTCCAATATTTTTGGTGAGTGGGGTCACCGAAGGGGGAGTGTGGCACCTCACACCTTGCAAGTTTGGAGCACTGTTGCACTTTATCTAACGTATCATATGAGCACCAAGCACTTTATTGTGTGTATTCTATGTTTGTAAATTTACATGGCATTAGCTTCTATGTCATTGAATTGTTTAGATTAATACATTTTCTGCCAGCGCTGTTTATATATGTTTCTTACTGTTTAAGGTCGTAGCACCTTTGAACAGCTGCTTCAGTTTTTCATTCATCACTATTTGATCACCTTAGCGCACGTTTTTTGTATAGTTCATAGGAGCCATAGTTGGGCCAACACAAAAACCACAGGAGCCATAGTTGGGCCAACATGAAAACCATAGGAGCCATAGCGAGGTCAGCATGAAAACCATAGGAGCCATAGTTGAGCCACCATGAAAACCATAGGAGCCATATTTGGGCCACAATGAAAACCATAGGAGCCATATTTGGGCCACCATGAAAACCATAGGAGCCATAGTTGGGCCACCATGACAACCATATGAGCCATAGTTGGGCCACCATGACAACCATAGGAGCCATAGTTGGGCCACCATAAAAACCATACAAGCCATGGTTGGGTCACCATGAAAACCATAGGAGCCATAGTTAGTTGGGCCATCAAGTAAATCATAGCAGTTATAGTGGCTGACTAGAACACCATGGTTTTTAAGGCCCAGGAGTACACTGGGAATACTACAAATGAGTACTGCCATGCGATCTGGGGCAGGCAAAAGCTCTGTGTTTGGGGAGCTGTTAACAGTTGTATTGGCACCCACAGCAAATGACAAAGGCAGTGCATTTTGAACTCTATGCGGGAAGCGTGCATGAAACCCGCCTGGTGTGAAACAGTCCTGATACCAGACACAGCCCTGACGAGCCAAGATGGCACACCTGGTTGAGAAGCTCTGTTTTAAAACACAATCTGTTGCCAACACTCTCCCCTTTTGGATGCTGTACTTTGGATGGCTGGTGTTGGCGGATTGCTGGTATTTCAAGTATCATATTGTACTACCTTTTCCCTTAGACTTTTTTATTATCTTGTAGATAGGCAGCATGGTGCATGAATACAATGGAAGTGTTAATCTGGATTGTATGAGGAAAGTGACGTTCACTGATGGTTAAAAATCAACCCAATCAAATGGAGATGTGATCAGTGAAACTGATAGAATGGCCAATTCACAATTTCCCTATTGATTAGAATTCACACTTTCCGTATTGATTATAACCGATGATAATCCAATCAACCAGGCTGGAGGTTGACTTCTCATCAGATGTAGAAGTGTTTTTAAGAAACAATTAGATCAAAGCTAAACTTAATATTGCAAATCTGAATTCTAAAGCCCCACCCCAGCAAAAACTTCGACTTTAGTTGTTGATGAAGTCCAATGTTCTCCCTAGAAATTTTTGTCAGCCTGGGTATTGCAATAAAATAAATAAAATAGGCAGGAAAATGCAACATGATCTCTATTTTATTTTCCACCAAATAGAAAGGATAAGACTATGTAAAATTAATAACTAGCACATATTCTGTATCTAGGCTCAAAACCGTGTTTTAAAATAGCAAAAAATTATGATACCCAAAATTGTAGTTTTGGTACCCATTTACACTATTGCATTCTAACACATATGTTGCAATGCATTAACACTCATCTATCCAATTTTCCCATATGAAAGATAGTCTGTTGGGGGGCGTGGCCAGAAGCGCGATGTGAGCAGACGTGCTTTGTTAGAGCTCTGGGGAAACCTCCACTATCCTGCCTGATCTTGACCGATTCTACGGATTCTAAATACCTACAGTTACCCTGCCGCCGCCCGGGAGTGCCTGGTACTGGATTCTACTATCTGGGGGCGCGCTAGTGGATGGGACGGTGGAACAAAAAGCAGCCTCCAGCCAGGATAAATGGTGTGCTCACACGCTCCTGCCAAGACGAACACCGCTCCGCTATCCAGGGTCCATCTCCTGTTTCCAAACCGGGGCTGTTTGATTAGGCTGCAGATTCCTTTGCAGCCTGCCTCCCCGTCCGCCTCAGGGCCACTGATGGTTCTCTCCCAGATGTCCGCTAGCTCCAGGGCTCCCGAGGAGGCACAGGAACCTACGCTGTTGGATGTGCTAACTACTATCAAGGTAAATCACACTGTCATGATAGGGAAAGTAGAGGAGATGAAACTAGACTTTGCTATCCTACGCCAAGATGTGCACAAAATAAAGGAGAGGGTTACTGACATTGAGAAATGAATCAGTGACCTGGAGGATACAGTTAACCCTCTCACCCCCAAAATGGCAACCTGTAATGCCAAGCTCCAATCCCTGGAAGACAAGGCAGATGATTTGGAAAATAGATTCCGCCGGAACAATCTGCGTTTGATGGGCCTGCCTGAAAAGGTGGAGGGTTCTGATCCTGCGACCTTCTTGGAGAGCTGGTTGATACAGGAGTTTGGCAGAGACTGCTTCTCTACATGTTTTGTTATTGAAAGGGCTCACAGGGTCACGGGTACAACTCTTCCCCCGGGTAACCACCCTTGCCCTTGTAATTTGCTTGCTGAACTTTCGTGATAGGGATGCAGTCCTGCGTGCTGCCAGGGCTAAAGATTGCCTGCGCATCAACAATGCCACAGTCTCCTTATTCCCAGATTACTCCACCAACGTCAGGAAGCTTCGGGCTCAATTCCAGTTCACCAAACAGAAGTTACGTGATCATGCCTTACCATACGCCATGCTGTTTCCTGCAAGATTGCGGGTGACCCACCAAGGGCAAGCACATTTCTTCACTACACCTGAAAATGTCCTTACCTGGCTGGACTCCGTTCAACTTACCCTGAGGTCCTCTGCTTCACTTCCGCACACCTGACTTTCTCCATTCACAATATTTTTGTTTTTTCCTTGTTCGGGGGTTCTTTACTGTTTCAAATGGAGGTTTGTTGTGCTGCTGATACCGCAATGTAGGTTACCTTCGCCTACTTATTGGACACTTCGAATCTGGTCCACGGTTACTTATTTGTTGGGAGGTGTTCCCCTACTCAGCTCATGTTTTCTAATCTAAGTTCATCGTATGACTGTGGTCACAGTTCCCGTCATAGAAGATCATTTTTTGGATGATTTGTTTTTTGAGTAGGGCAGGGGGTTTGAATTTTTTTCCCCTATATCTGTGCAGGGTTTTTTTCTATCTTTTTCTTTTTTGTTGGGTGAATTGGTGTTTGAATGATTGTGTGCGAATGTTATGTATGATTTCAGGCTCTCTCTACTGGCAAAGCTTAGACATTGACTCCACCCTAATATGTATGTGGTTAAATGGTAGGGTTACGGACTAGTGCTATGGTTACTACTTTGGTTTTCCTTATGGCTAATGTTGTGTTTCTTTCATGGAACGTGCACGGTTTGAATTCCAAATTCAAACGTGCAACATTTTTTGATTACCTTAAGGCACATCAGCCGCATGTTGTATGTCTTCAGGAGATGCATCTAATGGGCTCTAAGATAATGGCTCTTAAGAAGTGCTGGGTGGCATGGGCAGTACATTCTACTTATTCTAATTTTCCCTGCTGAGTGTCAGTATTGATCTGCAAAGGTCTTCCACTTGTTTGCCTTCAAGTTATTTCTGACCCTCAGGGCAAATATGTGTTTCTCCATGTTACTGTACATGCCACTCCGCTTATTTTAGTTGGGCTGTATGCCCTGCCTGTGCTGGTGAATGCAACCCTTCAGTAAGTGTCTGTACACTTAGCCACTCTCCCTCACTGCCCTACACGCCTGCTAGGGGATTTTAATGCAGTGATGGACCCCAAACTAGACAGGTTGAAACCCACGTCAAATGACAGTAAAACGCTAGCTAACTGGTGTGCGGCATATGGATATGTGGATATTTGGCGCCGGATATTCCCTGATATTAGGGAATATTCCTGTCAATCCATGACATATCGAGCCATGTGCCGAATTGACTATGCCTTAGCTTCTTCTGATGTACTATCTTGGGTACAGACTATTTCCTCTTTATCTCAGACTTTATTGGACCATTGTCCTATGAAACTAGAATTGGCACTGGGACATAGACCTGCCTTTAGAGTCTGGAGGCTGAGCCCCTTGTGGGCCTCTTCAGAGGAGATCAAAAGAGCAGCATCTGATTGAATATTGGATGCACAACGCAGATTCAACCTCAGTAACTAACGATTGGGACGTTTTAAGGCAGTTGCTCGTGGCTCCTATATTAGTCACATTGCCTCCCATCACACATCCGTTTGGGGCCGTTTACATTCATTGGAGACGGAGTTGGACTCTGCCTGCTCTGAATATGTCAAATGTCCACCCCCATCCTTTCACAGTGCTCTGGTAGCATATATATATCTACACACATGTGCATGTGTGTTTGAGCTTTGGGGTGCACACCCTAATGCAATAGGCTGCACACACCTATGGTCCCTATCATTAGAGGCCCCTCCATCAGTGTCCCCCTCATTAGAGGTCCCCCATCAGTGTCCCCATCATTAGAAGTCGCTTCATCAGTGTCCCCATCATTAGAGGTCCCTCCATCAGTGGCCCTATCATTAGAGGTCCCTCCATCAGTGTCCCCAACATTAGAGGTCCCTCCATCAGTGTCCCCCTCTTTAGAGGTCCCTCCATCAGTGTCCCCCTCATTAAAGGTCCCTCCATCAGTGTCCCCCCATTAGAGGTCCCTCCATCAGTGTCCCCCTCATTAGAGGTCCCTCCATCAGTGTCCCCCTCATTAGAGGTCCCTCCATCAGTGTCCCCATCATTAGAGGTCCCTCAATCAGTGTCCCCATCATTGGAGGTCCCTCATCAGGGTCCCCATCATTAGAGATCCCCTATCAGTGTCCCCATCATTAGAGATTCATCCGTCAGTGTCCCCATCATTAGAGATTCATCCGTCAGTGTCCCCATCATTAGAGGTCCCCCATCAGTGTCCCCATCATTAGAGGTCCCCTATCAGTGTCCCATCATTAGAGATTCCCCCATTAGTGTCCAAACAATAGAGATTCCTCCATCAGTGTCCCCATCATTAAAGGTCCCTCCATCAGTGTCCCAATCATTAGAGGTCCCCCATCAGTGTCCCCATCATTAAAGGTCCCTCCATTAGTGTCTCCCTCAATAGAGGTCCCTCCATCAGTGCCCCAATCATTTGAGGTCCATTATCAGTATCGCCATCATTAGAGGTCCCCCATCAGTGTCCCCATCATTAGAGGTCCCTACATCAGTATCCCCCTCATTAGAGGTCCCTCCATCAGTGCCCCTCATCATTAAAGGTCCCTCCATCAGTATCCCCCTAATTAGGGGTCCCATCATCAGTAGAGATCCCCTATCAGTGTCCCCATCATTAGAGATTCATCCGTCAGTGTCCCCATCATTGGAGGTCCCCCATCAATGTCCCCATCAATAAAGGTCCCTCCATTAGTGTCTCCCTCAATAGAGGTCCCTCCATCAGTGTCCCCCTCAGTAGAGGTCCCTCCATCAGTATCCCCCTCATTAGAGGTCTCTCCACCAGCATCCCCATCATTAAAGGTCCCTATATCAGTGTCTACATTTGAGGTCCCTCCATCAGTGTCCCCCTCATTAGAGGTCCCCCATCAGTGTCCCCCTCATTAAAGGTCCCTCCATCAGTGGCTCCCTCATCAGAGGTCCCTCCAACAGTATCCCAATCATTAGAGGTCCTCTATCAGTGTCCCCATTATTAGAGGTCCCCTATCAGTGTCCCCATCATTAGAGGTCCCCCATCAGTGTCCCCTCCATCAGTGTCTTCCTCATTAGAGGTCCCTCCATCAATGTCTCCGTCATTAGAAGTCCCTCCATCATTGTCCCCATCATTAGAGGTCCGACATCAGTGTCCCAATCATTAAAGATCCCTCCATCAGTGTCCACATTTGAGGTCCCTCCATCAGTCTTCCAACCATTAGAGGTCCTCTATCGATGATGAGTTATTCATGAGTCGATCCACCGCACTCACACTCCGTATACATGTCCCCTCATTAGAGGTCCCCCATCAGTGTCCCCATCATTAGAGGTCCCCCATCAGTGTCTCTCTCATTAAAGGTCCCTCCATCAGTGTCCCAATCAATAGAGGAACTCCATCAGTGTCCCCATCATTAGAGATCCCCCAACAGTGTCCCCATCTTTAGAGGTCCCCCATCAGTGTCCCCATCATTAGAGGTCCCCCAAAAGTGTCCCCATCATTAGAGGTCCCCCATCAGTGTCCCCATCATAGAGGTCTCTCCATCAGTGTCCCCATCATTGGTGGTCCCCCATCAGTGTCCCCCATGTTGAATTCCCTGACCAAGGGCTGGATGGGGCGCTGAGAGCCGGGACCCAGCAGCCAGAACTCTGTGAGCAGGACATATCAGGCGGGACTTGGTGGGTGGGATTTGGTGGGCTCGGGAACACAGTGCAGCATCCAGGTCTGAAGGAGGAAGTTCGGTTAACTTCTCCTCCACTGAATGATGGAGGCAGACCTACCACATGGTGGGTTGGTAGATGCCAGGCGGCCCTATCAACCAGCTACTAATACTGGCAGCAGCGAGCTAAAGGAAACCACAGAAAAATCATTGGCAACACTGCATGCGATGCCCGGGCCCCCCTTATGTGGCTATCCCCCCCTGATGGCGGCCCTGCATCAATAAAAGTGATGAAAAAAAAATTAAAGGGACAGTGAAAAAATAAAAAGTAATATAAATAATAATAATAATACAAATTTAAAAAAATCAAAGCGCCCCCATCCCTCCATGCTCGCTCGCAGAAGCAAACGCATACGTATGTCGCGCACGCATATGTAAACGATTTTCAAACCATACATGTGAGGTATCGCCGCGAACATTAGAGTGAGAGCAATAATTCTAGTGCTAGACCTTCTCTGTAACTCTAATCAGGTAACCTGTAAAGAGGTTTAAAGCGTTGCCTATGGAGAAGTACCATCGTTGGTCGCCATTCCACGAGCATGCGCAATTTTAAAGTGTGACACGTTAGGCATCTATTTACTCGGCGTGACATCATCTTTATCATTATACAACAAAATTGGGGTGACTATTGTGGGGTTTTTTTTATTCATTAAAGTGTATTTTTTCCCTAAAAATTGTGTTTTCAAAACTGCTGCGCAAATATCGTGTGACATAAAAATTTGTAATATCATCATTTTATTCCCTGGGGTCTCTGCTAAAAAAAAAAATGTATATTGTTTGGGGGTTATAAGTAATATTCTAGCAAAAAATACTGATTTAAACTTGTAAACAAAAAGTGCTAGAAAAGGCCTGCTCGGCAAGTGGTAATTATAGAGTCACTCCCAGTCACATTCACTCGGCACATGGACACAGAGAAACAAACGGCTATTTCTTCAGAATAACAAAAAGTAAAAAAATAAAAAATAAAAAAAATGTTGTATGAAATAAATAAATTAAAGCGAGTCCGTCCCACCGTGCTTACACGCAAATGCAAACGCTTACGTTACTCACACGCATATGTAAAAAGTGATCGCACCACACATATGAGGTAGTATTGCGAACACCAGAGTGAGAGCAATAATTCTAGCACCAGACCTCCTGTGCAACTCTAAACTGATAACCCGTAAAGGCGTTTAAAGCGTCGCCTATGGAGAACTTTTAGCATCGTAATTAGCCGCCATTACACGGGCAGACGCAATTTTAAAGCGTCACATGTTGGGTATCTATTTACGCAGCGTAACATCATCTTTTACATTATACAAAAAAATTGGGCTAACTTTATTTATTTTATTTTGTTTGTGTTTTATTCTTATCTTAACTATTATTCTTTATTTCGTAAAGAGAAGTGAGAACAGAAAATGATTATTCATCCCATTAACAATATGTAGGGTCACATAAGCATATATATATATTTTTTTAATTCATGAAAGTGTTTTTTACACCCCCCCCCCCCAAAAAAATTGCGTTTGTAAAAAACTGCTGCGCAAATACAAGACATAAAAAATTGCAACGCCCGCCATTTTTTTCTATAGGGTCTCTGCTAAAAATATATCTATATCTATAGATATATATATTTAAAATGTTTGGGGGTTCTAAGTAATTTTCTAGCAAAAAAAAATTGATTTATACATGTAGGAGCGAAGTGTCAGAAATGGCCCGGATGCAAAGTTTCGTAAAGAAAAGTGAGAACAGAAAATGATTATTCATCCCATTAACAATATGTAGGGTCACATAAGCATATTGTTTTTTTTTTGTTTTTTTTCTAATTCATGAAAGTGTTTTTTTTTTTTTTTCCCAAAAAAAATTGCATTTGCAAAAAACTGCTGTGCAAATACAAGACATAAAAAATTGCAACACCCGCCATTTTTTTCTATAGGGTCTCTGCTGAAAAAAAAAAAAATTATATATATATATATATAGATATATAGATCTATATATAGATCTATATATCTATATATAGATCTATATATATATATTCATATGTGTATATATATATATATATATATATATATATATATATATATATATATATATATATATATATTGTATGTATATACATGAAATGAACAATGATTTTATGCTGTGAAATCAATGCTTATAAAATACTTTATATTAATCTTCCTCCACTTCAATTGCTTCATATAAAGTCCCAAACTTTCTTTTTTCTTGCATATATATATAGAGATAGATAGATAGATAGATAGATAGATAGATAGATAGATAGATAGATAGATAGATATCTCTGTATATATATATATATATATATATATATATATATATATATATATATATATATATAAAAAATGTTTGGGGGTTCTAAGTAATTTTCTAGCAAAAAAAAAATGGATTTATACATGTAGGAGCGAAGTGTCAGAAATGGCCCGGATGCAAAGTTTTGTAAAGAGAAGTGAGAACAGAAAATGATTATTCATCCCATAAACAATATGTAGGGTCACATAAGCATATTGTTGTTTTGTTTTTTTGTTTTTTCTAATTCATAAAAGTGTTTTTCCCCCCCCCCCCAAAAAAAAATTGTGTTTGCAAAAAACTGCTGTGCAAATACGAGACATAAAGAATTGCAACACCCGCCATTTTTTTCTATAGGGTCTCTGCTTAAAATAAATAAATAAATAAATAAATAAATAAATAATATAATAAATAATAAAACTATAGATATAACTATCTATCTCTCTATCTATCTCTCTATCTCTCTATCTATCTATCTATCTATCTATCTATCTATCTATCTATCTATCTATCTATCTATCTATCTATCTATCTATCTATCTATAGATATATCTATATCTTTATATATAAAATGTTAGTTGAAATCTAAAAAGTAGATTTATACATGTAGGAGCGAAGTGTCAGAAATGGCCCGGATGCAAAGTGCATGTATAATGTAATAAAATGCTGCACGGGAGGAATAATGATCCCCGGTGGAAAGCCTCGTCGGCCGCATTCTATCGGTTAGGTATTTGATGAACGTTTCATGTCTCTAAGCTACCTGACAATTATAAATGTGAACACGGCTATGACATATCGCCGCTCCCAGCTACAATCCTCCAGCCTATGAGCTAACCCATCCTCGGTGACTTAAAGCTGCTTAATCTGCTGGAATCTTCCCCCGGCAGATAATTGTCTCTCCCCATAGACACGAGTTACACGTCTGTCTTTCAGAGACATTAGAGAAGGTTTCATTGTCCCTCCATCGCTTTTCACTTGTCAGAGTTTCCATTTGTCTGTTATCTGCAGTTTCATTCTGCGGACACCGAGGGACATTGTTGGCAGGCTCCTCCGCTCCGCGTTGGGTTTTGATTTGTGTGAGTTTAGGGGGTTAAGAGCAGCCATCGTCACTGAAACACTTTCCCTCTCTTTTTGGCAATCCGGTGAAATATTCTTGGCCGCGGAGATGTGTAAGCTATAAAACATCGAACCCAGGGCTGGAACCACTAAAAGTTCAATTGCTAATAAGTCATGTTAATGCGTGAATAGGAATGACCAGAGAGAGGGGGGGACGCAGGAGGCGGAGAGGAAGAAATATGGAAGGTTAGGAAGGGGGGAGTTCTGCTGAGGCAGATGTTCTAGTTATGGAACATCAGAAGTCTTCACCTTACAAGACACCTCAATAACGGGAGGGCAGGTAGGTTCTTCCAAAGTTCACGGCAAGCATCAAAGGCTGGGAGATACCTTGTTGTGGTTTTCTTTTTTACGGGTTTCTGTCCAATGTGTATGAATTACAATATCTGGAAGAATATTGAGCCATGTTCTCCCACCCAATGAAATACTGAAGGCCCCCGTCAGGTGATAGATGTCTCTCTTCACTTAGAAATACGGGTTCAATTTAAAGTCTCAGTTCACTCTTTCAGGAAAATTGGTTATGCAGTCAAGGAGCTGAAATAAGTGCAAATAAAAAAATGTGCAGCTGTGAAAAAAGTTGATCAATGTAATTGTCATATCGGTAGGCAATTTGATTTTCAGGGAAATTCTATCTTTACTGACCACCAATGTAAGGAGCATTCTTCCTCCCACTGACCACCAATGTAAGGAACATTCTTCCTACTGACCACCAATGTAAGGAACATTCTTCCCACTGATCACCAATGTAAGGAACATTCTTCTCACTGATCACCAATGTAAGGAACATTCTTCCCACTGATCACCAATGTAAGGAACATTCTTCCCACTGATCACCAATGTAAGGAGCATTCTTCCCACTGATCACCAATGTAAGGAGCATTCTTCTCACTGATCACCAATGTAAGGAACATTCTTCCCACTGATCACCAATGTAAGGAACATTCTTCTCACTGATCACCAATGTAAGGAACATTCTTCCCACTGATCACCAATGTAAGGAACATTCTTCCCACTGATCACCAATGTAAGGAACATTCTTCTCACTGATCACCAATGTAAGGAACATTCTTCCCACTGATCACCAATGTAAGGAACATTCTTCTTACTGATCACCAATGTAAGGAACATTCTTCTCACTGATCACCAATGTAAGGGACATTCTTCTCACTGATCACCAATGTAAGGAACATTCTTCTCACTGATCACCAATGTAAGGAACATTCTTCCCACTGATCACCAATGTAAGGAACATTCTTCCCACTGATCACCAATGTAAGGAACATTCTTCCCACTGATCACCAATGTAAGGAACATTCTTCCTACTGACCACCAATGTAAGGAACATTCTTCCCACTGATCACCAATGTAAGGAGCATTCTTCCTACTGACCACCAATGTAAAGAATATTTTTCCCACTGACCACCAATGTAAGGAGCATTCTTCCCACTGATCACCAATGTAAGGAACATTCTTCCCACTGATCACCAATGTAAGGAACATTCTTCCCACTGACCACGAATGTAAGGGGCATTTTTCCCACTGACCACCAATGTAAAGAGCATTCTTCCTCCCACTGACTACCAGTATAGTAGGCAATGTTTCCCCACATAAATACCACTGTAGCAGAGAACTGTTCCTCTTACTGATCACCAGTGTAGTGGGGCATTATGCCCACAAACCACCAAAGTGTATGTAGGGGGCCCTTCTTCCTTCCACTGACCACAGATGTGTGTGTGTGGGGGGGGTAGGGCTTCTTCCTTTTCATTGTCCACCAATGTGTGTGGAGGGGTCCTTCTTCTTTGTAGGGTGAGTTCTTTTTGCCACTGATTACCAGTGTGGGGGGGGGGGGGTCACTATTCCTCCCTAAGCCACCAACGTTGGGGGCATTCTTTCTCCCTCTGACTAACAATGTAAGGAGACATTTAATATTCACCGACTTTTCTACTCTTTCCATTGTTATTACACCGTCCATTACATGGTTACTAAAAATATATATATATTTTTTAAAAATGTGTCCATATGGATCAAAGGGGAGTTTTTATTTTCATGGCGAGTTCAGCTTGAGGATCTTTTGTACCACCCATAATAAATCATTTCACTGAAAACAACAGTGTCACGAGTAAAAAAAAAAACTCACCTCGCTCCTTCAGTCTGCTCTCACATTACTAACTTACTAACAGACATATCAGTATGGATGTCATACACCACTTCCTTAACCACTTGCCGACCGAGCCAAAGCTGAAAAAAGATGGCTACAGCACAGTCCGCTAGTTCGGGGAGACCATTCAGGGACAACCTCACGAACTCGCGCTTCCCACACACGCCCCGGGGCACGCACACAGAAGTGTTCACCGGACCCGACGCATCGCGGATCATGGTAAAGGGCCAATGACAGCGGCCCTTTACCACGTGATCACTCTGTCCAATGATGGAGCGATCACTTGTCAACAAGCTGCCGCATGTCCGGTTCAGCTCCTCCCCTCTCCTCACACAGATCGGTACAGTGTGTGTGCGGAGAGGAGGGGGGGCGGTGCAGCAGCGCTTGTAGGCTGGATCTGAAGTGCCCACAGCGCTGATCTGTGCCCATTCAGCCTCATCCATGCCTCATTTATGCTCAATGATGCCCGGTCATGCCTCATTTATGTTTATCCATGCCTCATTTATGCTCAGCCATGCCTCATTCATGCCCCATCCAGGGGCGGACTGACAACTCATGGGGCCCCCGGGCAATAGGAGATTATGGGGTCCCCAGGCAATAGGAGAATATGGTGCCCCCAGGCAATAGATTATGGGGCCACACAGTATACACACACACACACATACAGTAAAGACACACAGACACACAATATACACACACAGAATACACATACACACACTGAAAAGGTACTGGAGAGGCGGGGCAGCTATAATCTTGGGATTTTTAAAAAAACACAGATTTTTACGTACTGTCCCTGGTTTTATTGAGGCTGGCAACCCTGATGGGGCCCCTTAGTGGCATGGGGCCCTCGGGCAGTGCCCGAGTGCCCGAATGATCAGTCTGCCCCTGGCCCCATCCATGCCACATCAGTGCCGGTGTCTTGCCGAATAAGTTCCCTCGGCGGATAAGTTCCCCCCCTGTACTGCGCAGGCGCAGCGCCTGCGCAGTACGAACTACTAACTACCGCCGGAGATAGCCGAAGCTCAAAATCCACAATCAGCTGTACACGGCGCCTGCGCCCTAGGTCCAGGTTCCTTCCCTACCATCCAGTGGACCTAGAGGGGGAATCTAAAAGAGCCGAGCGCAGTGAGGCCGTGCCCGAAGCGTGGGGCCCTCTTACAGGCGCCGTGTACAGCTGATTTGGACCTATTCCCCTTCGGCTATTTCCGCCGGATCCTACTGCGCAGGCGCAGCGCCTGCGCAGTAGAGGGGGGTCCTTATCCGCCGAGCGGAACTTTCTCGGCAGAACACCGGTTCACACTTGTGCGATGCGGGAACCCTGCAAATCCACTGTAGGTTCCCACATCGCATCTGACTCACAAGACCAGTTCACACTGCCATATGCAAACTCTGTGCAAACTGTGGGGAGTATCAATACAATGTCAATGACACCCCCATTTCAGCTTGCATACCGAACTGCGAACTGACAGTTCAGACATGAACCGATTCTGGTGCGGACCAAAAAAAGTGTCCCGTGCGAGTTTGGTCCGAATGCGATGCAAATTCATCCATTCTATCTGTATAGCTGAAATCACATCGTACAGAGATCGCATGTGGGAAACATGTTATTTTGAGGCCAGACCTCTCCAGGTGCCTGAATCCTAAATCTAGGGGAGACTTAACTAAAGGTGATACTCTCCTACAGGCTGAAAGGTCCTAGAGTTTCTCTAAAACCCCTTCCACTGGCCAGTGTAGCACTAGATATTGGCTAACTTTGGGGTCCAGAGCCTTGCGTTGGAATACTCAAGTAAATCTGCAATCCCACGTTAAAGGGTGTAAGTCTCCAAACCAAATCCCAACTTTAGGGTGGTGTTGTTCTTTTAAGAGGAGGGTAATGAAGGTTGTAGCTGGGGACCTCTCACCACTATATTGTGAAGCCTCCTCCCCACTGATATCTAGAGCCCTGGATGCTCAAGGGATATTTCCCACAGTAGCCCGTGGCATTGAAGGAAACTCTGGACTCTGTAGCAATGATCCCTTATGAAGCCAGTGATGTCCCTCTCCTACAGCTTGATGGACCTCTCTGATGGCAGTGGCCTACAGGCAAATGTGCAGCACAGTCCCTCTCCGACACGGCAGCCAACTCTGGCGGCAAGCAGCTTCTCCAACTCAGCAGGACTCAAACTTCCCAAATCCAGGCTTCTCCCTCCTTTTTCCTCTTCTCCCAGCACACCATTTCTCATGGGACTTGTAGTCTTATACAGTACTTCTCTTAATAGAGGCTGTCTCCTGGGGACTACATCCCCCATAGTTCCAGCCGGCTCCTAGTCATCCTTTATAGGTCCATTAGTGGGCTGTTTCTTTCCCAGACTACACTGTAGCCAATCACAGTGTTTCTATTTTCTGGATGGTGGGCGGGCTCTCCTTCTGCCATGGCTGCAAGAGCAGACTGTTACAGTCTCTAGCTGTCCTTCCCCCCCCCCCCCCACCATGTGGTGCCACGCTGCACATCCATGACCAGGGAGGGCAAAATGGCAGCTGCTGCAGCCGGGATGCCGTAAGCAACTGTTTCAGCCTTGTCTATGCAGCCGCAGACCTGGCGGTGCTGTGGACCAGGGCAACATCAGGATAGTGTGATTAACTTTTGGTTAGTGCAACTAAAAACCCATAGAATGTGGATAAAGAATAGGCCCTTGTGATATCATTTAGTAGTTTTTATAGAACGGTTGTAGTCCAGCTGAGCAACCTGGAGATGTTGAACTGTTTCGTAACACCTCATAGTTGAGGAAGTGGCAGATCAGCAGCAAAACATATCTTTTTAGTGTATCAAATTCATTTAACTGTTCAATATAAAAACCACACTTTGACTTCTCTTTAAAAATCACTACAGTAGATGATCACGGGCACCTCTGCCACATCAGCATTCTATAAGGTTTTTAGTCGCATGATCTACTTTGTCAGGGCCGGGAACTGAACCTACAATCTCTCCTTCATAGCTCTCCCTGCTGAGCCACCTGAGGAACTGGACAGCATCCTCTCTGAACCTTTGGATAATCTTGCCTTGTACTTTGTATCTGGTGAACCTTGAACTTCTTGCTCCTCCAATTAACTTCCTATTTAAGCCATGTTTTTGCGCTTCCTGGTTGCCAAATTATTGTGCTCTCTTCAGACAATATCTTGCTCCTTTCACTTCTTCTGCCGTCGATATCTTCTCTAACACTCGATAACGACCTTGGCTTGATCCTCGACTACGGTTCCGCTGGATCCCAACCTGTCACCACTTGTGACTTGTGAATCAACCTTTGGGTTGTTACTGACTACGCTTCTGCTTGATCCCTACCTGCTATATATGCAACTGAACCCGGGCTTGCTCACCTACTGGTGGGGCGATCCTGAGGACCGTGCCCTGGCACTTGCATGCAGCAAAACCCATCTCCACAATCAGGAGCTATGGTGAATACTGGTTAGTGTTTATACCCCGCACCCCTGGTAAACCCATGTCATCCACAAGGGTGACCTGCTTCCATACTTATCCAGTTGGTCGGTGGGAGCCTCTCTTACAGTACTACTATAGCTACGGGTCTCCGAGCCTGACCCCTGACCATGACACTTGGAAAGCAACAGGAAGTGAAAGAAACTCCCCCAAAATTACAGAAATTCCCATCTCCCCATTTTAGAGATCTACCCTCACCTCCTGCTCTTAAAACATCTGCACTAATGGGAATTCCCATTAGTTTCTGTCATGGTGACAATGGGCACCAGGACAAATAAAGAGGCAGACTGTTGCCTTTAGTGCTATCAGGAGACATTAGTGTACTCTTTATCTAGGCTTAACAAAGGTCCCTTACTGCATTCTGACGTGATTTTAGTAACATTGACTGCTCAAGCCCTGAAGAAAGGGAAAGTTTTTATCCCAAAATGCGTTGACTGTATCTGAGGCTTTTAACCATTAAATGTTTCAAAAAGTCCTTCTAGAATTTACCGTCTGGAGAGCGCTTCCTTTGTCGCTATCAGAGAGGTAGCAGCCTAGGACCACAACAAGGTCTACCTCTGTAGCAGTACCCCCAAAAGAGCTTGCTGATGATGGTCAAAGGCACAGTCACTGGACACTTCCACAAATGATGAGAATGAGGACTACCGGAGAAACTAGAGACTAATGTATGTAGTCTCTCAGGAGAGGAACTACTTAGCTCATGTTCTTCCACTAAACTCAAGGGGGTGGGTCAGTATGTTCTTCTCAGGAGAGGAACTACTTGTCCCAGCAATCCTGTCACCAGGATCTTGCCGTAAAGCGGTACTCACAAGACCAGGGAAGCAGCTGTGCCCATTCAGCTTCCTCCAGGTGCATTCCAATGAGGCTATGTAGACTGGATCTTTAGGGGAAGCGTCAAAGAAGCTTTCAGCTATAGGCCCCCCCAACCCTACGTTCCAGAACTTTCTGGAAGGCAGAAGAGAGCAATCAAACTTGCAGCATCTGATAACCCAAAGTAGCCAAATGAAATCAACAACTGCTTCAATGAATACAGAGGAGCCAAAAAGAACTAAATTTACTTAACACCCTAGCTAGGAGGGCACTACACTCCTATTATATTTCAACCACAAATCTGCTTCTTTGACGGAACAACCACTTTATCTTTATGGTAGATCCATCCATTAAGGGCGCACGGGCGCACCCACCCCCCCTGTCCATCACCGCCTCCGCTATCTATGCATCCGGCCCCTTTCAAGACACCGGCACATGGATTCCAATGCAGAGGGGCTGTTTTTTAAAGCACCAATTAGAGCCAGAGGCTATAATAGGCTTCAATATAGGGTGGGCTCGGGTCCCACTCAGGTGTGTTACAACAGCGAATCAATATTCACTGTTGTAACACTGATGCTCCTCCCAGCCAATCAGGAAGCGGGTCTTGACACCGGTCCCCCAATTGGCTGGAAGGACAGGCGGTCCTGTTGGACGCCTAGGAGGAGGAGGGGAGGAGCTGGAAGCCGCCATGGAGGAGAGGACACTCGGAGCCGAGCCGCTGCACCACGCTGCCTGCCACCCGCCACGATGGGGTAAGTGTCGAACCGACCAGCTTACAGTGGGGGTGGGGGGGTGGTTGCCACTGGGGGGGGTTGGGTGGTTGTTTGCCGTCCCCCCCCCCAAAAAAAAAAGATCTGATTCTTTGACGGAGCAACCACTTTACGGTAGATCCATGGGAACCAACTTGCACTTCAGTCCAACGCTATCAGGCAGTAAAAACTTGGCACAGAATCTAACTCTTCCCAACTCAGTCCAAAACTGAAATAAAAGTTTTGCCTAGACTTTAAAGTGGATGTAAACCCCCTCTCATCCTTTCTAAACTACTGCCATGGTGGTTATCTATAAGGATATACATGCCTCCTGCATGTATCCTTACCTGTCCAATGTCTCCCCTCTTTCTGTTATAAGACCTGAAAAACTTTAGATTCTGTGGGCGGGTCTGTTGTCCGGAGCTCGGTGGGTGGAGTCGTGGTGCCACCTCTACACTCCCCTTGTCAACATGCATTTCTCCCGTGTATTTCTTACACTGAACTTCTGCTATGATCACTAACATCCAGTCAAAACCCAGAAAGGTCACCACATGACTTCAGGATGCTCAATCATGCTGAGGTGTGGAGCAGCCAATCCTGGGAGAGCTGGAGAAGAAAGGAGGAGGGGATCTGAAGTACACAGAATGTCTCTCTCAGGCTCCTGCATGAGATATGTAAATCACCTGTCACTTACAGCAAGTGGGAAGAACTGACTCCTATTTCTCTGTGTGTCAGTTTTTATCTCACTGAAAAAAGATAAGAGGACTGCTCAAACTTGGATTAAAACTCTTCGTGGCAAGACTGGGCACAGATGACATGAAATCCTATACTGTACAAGGTGCAAGCCTTAATTAAAACATTTTTTTTTCAGGTTTACATCCACTTTAATAATTGCTGTGCCCCCTATTTTGTAATCCAGACAGCAAAGTGGCCTCTCGGCTTAGTGAGTTGTTTTTTTTTTGTTGCCTTTGAAGAAGATAGGCCGCGATTCAGATGAAATGTATTCATGTTGCAGCTATTTGTTCACATAGCTGTACATAGTTTTCCTTGAAAATACATATTCATTAAAACCGAGCGGTTCTAAAAAGAAAGATGTCCCAGACTGCAATTGTATTTCAAAGTTTCAGCATAAGAGATATTAGTTTTTAAGGCTCTAGAGGGATTTCGTTTTTGCTGTTCCTCCGGCAATCCGTTCCCAGCTCTCTAATTTTACACAGATGCATTTTATATCTGAATTGTGGAAATCTGAGAAGACTTACAGCTCACATTGATTTATCTGTCAAACTCATCAAAAGGTGGATGGATTGGAGTGCGGATAGAACGTTTTAAGCATCAAATATTTCGCAAAAAAGGTCAGGCTGGAGGAGAAGAAAATAAAGAAATCAGAATTTAATATGGAGCAATTGGTTCGGGTACATATTTTATAGTCATAAAAGAAGCTAATATAAAGGGACTTTAGGTAATACGGAAAAATGGAGCAGACAGAATCCTGTCTCGTGTTGGTAACAAAGGCTTGTAATAAGGAAGCTTTATGCGCTCTACCCATGGGGTCTATATGATTATGCACTGGAGTATGGAGTGAGATCATTCCCTAATAATCAGTTACACATTTACCCTTCCACTGGCTCAATAACTACCTGGAAATCCACTCATTGAGCTTTTCTTTGTGATTAGATCAGCAATACCTTGTATATGGGAATTTGTATTCCTCCATTAGGACTCCCGCAGTTGGGGTGGAAAAACAAGGTGGTGGCATATCTGCAGTTGACCATCCAGCCAGTGCGTGGATTCTTTGGAATTGGTGGCATTCTTAATTTGTGCTCTCATAATTAGGGGGATAACTTATTAGGCTTTTGTATGTTGGTAGGTGCAGCGTGATGCAGCGGGCAGAAAACACACAGAGTCCAAGTGCAGTAACAGGAATATATTGTAACAAAAGTTTGGCAATACACAACAGGCCCAGTGGGGAGGCAACCCAACCGGGAATGCTCACAAGGTGTAACAGTTATGGGATAGAAGACTGGAGACCCTGGGATGCCAACAGCATCTGCCACGAGGAGCGGAATGTGGCCAGGCCAGTCAATACCCAAAGGAGGCTTTTCGGTGGGTTGGCGTGGTCCTTGCGCTTTCCCTACTCCTCCGGAACCTTTCCCCGGATCTAAGTGCTGTCCCTGTCAAACGAGTGACCTGTCCCTATTCTAGCCACTTGCACAATGCGTGCCAAGTGAGTGAGGGTCTTAAATAGACTTTGTCTGACCCAAGATGGCTGCCAAAGTCACATGGGGTGCCAGCATCCAACCGGATAGCTGCTTCCCTGTGACCAAGGAAACCATAGAGGAACTAGGTTCCTTTTGACTTTGACATTGCCGCTGCAGATGAGCGCCACTTACGGTGGAGAAAATATACTGCCCCTGCCTACCAGTGGCGGCTGGTACTTGATAATTCGGGGGGGGGGGGCGGAAAACCAACACCACCCCCCCTCGGTGGCAGATGGACATTAACATGGGGAACACCCCCCCCCCCCCACCGCCACCGTGGGAGATGGAGACCCTCCTTATCTCTGTCCTGCCCAGACTCCGGGGAGTTCTGGATGGCGAGCTGGATGCTGGATGGTGAGCCATCCCTGGAGTGATGGCTGGTGGGTCCATCGGTCTTCCCCTTGCTTCTCCCCCGGCCATGCGTCTCTTCCCTCCTCCTTCTCCTCCCTCTTGGACAATACCATTGCTTCTCCTTTCGGACAACCCAGGAAACGGGTCTCACGATCTGCTTCCTGATTGGCTGGGAGGAGAATCAGTGTGAGAAAAGCGAATATTCTTTCGCTATTATCACACAACTGGGTGGGCTCAGAGAGAAGTGCTCTGTGCCCCGAGCCCACCCTTTTTTAAAGCCTATTAGAGCCTCTGGCTCTAATCACGTGCTTCAAAAAAACAAAACACCCACCCCTCCATTGGAATCCATGGTCCGGCAGCCTGTATGTAGATCAGGGGGCCAGACGCATGGATAGGGGGGGGTGGGCAGCGCCCGTGCATCCCTATTTGACGGGCCGTCACTGCTGCCTACATGTTTTCTAGCCTACTCTTGGAAGGAGCCCGCACATACAGAGTGGTATTAATCTTGTAGTTCGCATGGGGAACTAAATGTAATGGCTTTTAATAAGTACTATGTGTTTTGCATTCTAGGTACCATTTATTTTGAGAGTTGGCACCCCTCATGGACGGAGGCCAAACTGTTGCACTGGGCCCCACACTGGTAGGATAACGTCTTTTCTCCCGCCAGTGACACCTGTCCAGGCACTGACTAGGAAGCTATTTTGGGGGAAATAGTGTGAAACACTAATTTTCCTATACAAGTTCTTACCATATCTTACACTTTACTTTAGCCCATAGGCATAGAGGATGTGACAGTGCAATACTCTGTTATGATGTGAGATTAGGAAATGGATATAGAACACAGGATTCTCAAAGTTGCAGTTAGAAAAGCTCTGTTGTGTTTATTGTGAGTGGAGAAAACTGTTTTATAAGTTTTCTCTGGGTTTGGCAGTTCCACATCGTGGGCCTGGAGCTTGAAAGTTCCAAAGGTTCTTGGGTGGGACAAAACCTTCAATCCAGTGTCTAGGTTTTGCTGGATGCTTGCAGCCTGTGGGAATACGCAGGTGTGCAGGGTCGTTATAAACCAAGTCTGAGAATAGCTCAGGGCAGTTGCTGCCATTTGAAGAAAGAGTCATGTTAGGAGGGCTGGGTGTTCCTGCCGGGGACTGCATCCCTTGTGAGGGGGATTCCTTGCCCAAGGACTGGGAGAGTTGGGACAGATATATGAGCCTGGGAGACCAAGAGAGGGTCTGGGAGACTGAGAAAGCTGAGGAGGCTAGAGGGTCCAGGAGGATGGAGGGAGTCCAGAGGTTCTTGGAGGAGTGAGCAAGCTCAAGAGTTTTTGGGAGAACCCTATGTGGAGGCAAGGAGTGGGCCCATACATCGAGGTGCTGTGATAAAAAGCTAAGGGAGCCTGAAGAACCCATGATCTGGGAGACCAGTGATAATAGCATTAGCAGCGGTGCTGGTAGTGTAGCCAGGAGGGCTAGCAGTTTTCATTTTGTAAGGTAGCTGGAGAAGAACCCCCTGTGTAGTCAACCAGTCTGAACTGGACTTTGTGCTTCAATAAAAGTGGGCCGCTGAGCCCTTTATTAGAGTTCCTGTCTGATGTGGACCTCTGAGTCTAATCACCCCATGTCACAAGGGAAGCGGCTTTAAACTTTGCAATGCCTTGCACACTCATGGTCTGTGCCCAGTCACAGGAGGGTCCTGCTATGCAGGAGGCCGCAACCCGAGGTCCCTGCCACTTCACCAGGTAGACCATAGAACCACCAATCCACCACTTCGACAGAACCTCTGTCACCAGCCACCACCACCTTCCCTCCCGAACTGGCTGCTTCTCCTCCCCTTTTCCTTGTCACTCTTCAGTACCCAGAAGATTACATGATGGTTTACAATTTGTTCCCCGTTCCCATAAACTGTAGGATTTTACTCACTCTGTGTTTCCAGTAAATCAGACCAGATGTTTCACCTAACTCTATTTACTAAATTGTTGGCATAGCCAAACAACTTCATTTTCATGCAGTTTGTTCCAGCAATCACATGGCGGAGTAACAGGTATTAGATGAACATTGTCCTTAAATTATGGCAGAGTCTTTAGGGCAATGCTGTGATGTCTCATACCTTTGACTTGTAATAGTTCCCATCTATCGCAGGTTTGCTCACTAAGAGCCCCAATCAGGGTCCCGCCAAGGGGTGACCCACTACGGGGCAACTCTACATCTCTCCATGTATGGCCCATGTCTGTCCCATGACCAATCTCCAAAGAAGAGCCCCTCGGGACCCACCACCTCCTCCACTCAACTATGGGCCTCTTTACAGGACAAACGGTAGACACCACAGCAAGTTGCATCCAGCTGTATTCAGATGCCTACAATCTGCTAACCAAAAGGCAAAAGACTGCAGAACAGTTGGCTTGCCAGCCATTTTAAAGTCCCACTTAAGTGCAGCTACCTTGAGATTAGCACTCTATTACCTTTATTAGTCAGACAAATGTGTACCTTAGTGTAATTTTACGATGGACCAGACATTCCTCACTTCTGGGGTAGGTCCCACTCCAGAGGCCTGCGACCAAGTGGAAAGCCTGTTTCCCCCCTTGTGTCTGGGATAGAGAACACCATGTTGGTGGTTGCAGGGTACTGCCCAGTTGTATTTGATCCAAGGCGCAAATCAAGTTTCGACTAAGATGCACTCTGGAGGTTAGCTTCTATCCCCAGGACAACCTCCTCAGTCTATAGGCAAACTTTCACTGACACCCTCTACACATAGTCCTGGGATCCCATATCCCATTAACATGGGCACAGTCTATGAGTGTTATCTACAGCTCTCACTTCACCCTATTTCAGGCCAGATCTGGCATGAATAGTCTCCAAGACGTTTTACTCTTTCTTCCGCATTCCAGCAGAGGGTTATGAATTTCAATTTAGGCTCGGATAAATATAAATCCAAAAGTTAGTGGTTACCAGAAGAATAAATAAATGAACATACTCTTAATACATAATCTGAAGCTTAATTAGTCCCAGTAATAGGGAGGTCTGTCTCCCTTCTGTCTATTTCTCCCATTCTCAAGAGCAGGTCCTTCAAGTGAAATACTCACTCGTAATGACGCAGCATGATAAAGGTCCATTTCGATTGGGGAAACCTAAAAGCTTGCTCAGCCTTTAACATGCTTGACTCCCATCCCTGACTGACCCCACCCACCTCTTCTTAAATAACCCACCACCAGGGACAATGACTGACAAGCTGTTTGCCTGGAGCCCAAGGGGGTTATCACCCTATAACAGGTGTGTTCAATAAGAGTACTCTAAATGGCCTTGAAATGCTCTCATTTGACTAGAGGGTGATAGTAGGGCAGGACCTAACCCAGGCCTTTGGGAAGTCAGGTTCCGATTGTAAGCCAGATCCATAAATTCATGATTTGACCAGTTTGATGTGAAGGAAGTTGAGTGTCCTACACATAGCCAAATGTTGGCAGGTGGTGGGCTGCCTCACACATGGCCAAAATGAACAAGAGAGCTGACCCTCAATGTAGAACTGACCTTCAGGCCAGTACAATACCTTTGCCCACAGCTCTCTCCGATATGTGGGTGGTGGGCCATCCATCCTTCTGGATGTGCGGCTTCGCCCCCTCACTCCCAGGGGATCCTGACACTGGCCTACCTATGGAATACTAATAGAACTCACTCTCACTCTTCCTGAGCAGCATTCGGACCAAATAAAGGCACCATGAGGCTGAATGCGGTTAACACCTTTATTTGAAAGCCTCAATGAATAACTTGGCTTCAATTGGTGGCAATGAGAAGAAGATGCAGCGCTAAAATCATGAGAAAATAGTAAAAGTGACAATCAAGTCAAGACAAAGTGATGGTGAAAAAACTCTCATCAGAGAAAACTAAGGCAGATGCTACACAAAAATTAATAATTAAGTGAAAAAAACTTGTTGGTAAAAAAACTCTCATCAAGAAAAACTAAGGCGGGTACCGCCCATAAATAAATTATAATTTTTAAATATAAATATATAAATTAATACATAAACATAAAGTAAATTTACCACATAAAAATTATTTATACAATAAGTGATAAACCATAATAAATGAGACAAGATCAAAAGCAAAAATTAATTTATTGAAAAGTGATTCAGGCAATCATAAACACCAGAAATCTTGGCAAATAAAAAAAAAAAAAAAAAAGCACATAAACAGTCCCATACCAGTAGAAATCAGTGCAATAATAGAAAATATATATTAAAAAAATATGAAAAAGTCCATAGAAGGTGTGGATATAATGATCCAAAAGATAGGGATATGAAACCAAATTCCAAGATAGTAGCACA
The DNA here is from genome assembly GCA_037952835.1 of Lithobates septentrionalis. NCBI lineage: Eukaryota > Metazoa > Chordata > Amphibia > Anura > Ranidae > Lithobates > Lithobates septentrionalis. The sequence continues at coordinate 1,347,714 of JBBDGP010002647.1, read as the reverse complement.
CCCGAGTGAGTAAGGAAGCTTCTTACCAACTACAGGTGATCACCATAGGTGGTCTCACCAGGCACAGGGAATAATAAGGTCTCCCAGGAACCTATAACAGCATCTGTAAAGGCAGCTAGGTCCGTGGCACTCGAAAAACAAAGACGGAAATGCCTCCCATAGTGTAATCGTTCATATCAGAGATTTATTAAATAAAATAGATTGCACTTACAAGAAATTCCATCCAAATTAGGCAAATAATGAATGTGGGTCAGCGGTTAAAAATTACAGGCTTCCTGTAATTCGCTTGCCTCCCATTAGTCTCAACAGAGAAACGTAATGACGTCAGCGTCACAGGCCCCACCCTATGCGTTTCGTCACGATAGGACGTCGTCTGGGGATTGGCCAAGTGACGCTGTCAATATGCTTAAGGTTTAAATAGTATTGTGGCGCCATCTTAAATGCTGGCCGCTCCAAGCATAAGGATAGAGACATAAGGGCGCCACCTTCACTCCCAGGGGTTCCTGACATTGGCCTACCTATGGGATACTAGTAGAACTCACTCTTCCTGAGCAGCATTCGGACCGAATAAAGGCACCATGAGGCTGGATGTGGTTAACACCTTTATTTGAAAGCCTCAATTAATACAATGGCTTCAATTGGTGGCAGACCGCAACACAGTTCCAACAGCAATATGAACCCTAGGTCCCAGGGTCCTGGCAGTTACTGCTTGAGTGCCTGCAGAAAGGCACTCACTCCCTTTAGGTCTGTTTTTCTTCCCAGGCTAAGGAGAGTAGCCCAACTTCCAAGATTTTCTCTTAGGCTTGCCCTGACCAGCTGTGATTGTCTCTACTTCTCTCCTAATTCTCTCCTGTGGCTAGAATGCAGACCCTTGGGCACTCTGCTCTTCCCCGTGATGAGGGGAGAGCAGGAGCACCACAGATATCTGTTACCTCTTTCTCTTCCTCTCTAGTCTGCTCCACTTCCCTCCCTAGTCCTGCCTAGACTCCCACCCTTCTCCAAGGGATGCACCTTAAAGGGGAACCTACTCTACCACCTGCTTACACTTAACCCCAACCCTACTGAACACCTTTGGGATGGATTGGAACATTGATTCTTGGCCAGGCTTTCTCATCCAACATCAGTACCTGATCTCAGAAATGTTCTTCTGGCTGAATGGACAAATTTCCCAGACATCCTCCAAAATCTTGTGAAAAGCGTTCAAAGAATATTGGAGGATGTTACAGTTGCAATGGGTTGCTGACTCCATGGCTTTGGAACTGGATGTCCAACAAGCTCTTACAGGTGATTTGTCAGGTGTCCACAAATATGACCATAAAATGTAAATTTGATGGCATGAGCTCTGAGCTCTCATCTTGAGCCTTCACTGTTACTGGAGTAACTAACCTGGAACAAGAATATGCACATCAGATGTACAATTTACTGGCTGCATGCTTGCTCCATGTCAGTTACCTTCCATGTAGTAGACCTGAAACCTTAGTTGCTGTAAGGAAATTAGGACTGGAGTTGACAATTACGTTCCCTTTTTTCCCCTAGCTAGATCTCATTACAGATAACCCCCTACTCACCCTCCAAAATCTTGTGGAAATCCTTCCCAGAAGAGTGAGGGATGGTACAGCTGCAATGGATTGTCATTTCCATGGCTTTGGAATTAGATGTCCAACAAGCTCATATAGGTGATGGTCAGGTGTTTACAAATTTTGACCATACAATGTAAATTTGATGGCGGAAGCTCTGAGCTCGCATTTGAGACTTCACTGTTTAGGCCCCTTCCACACGGGCTGTTGACATCCACCACTCCATAAAGGGCAAAAGGATGGTTTGATCGGGTCCGCCTAAAAAACTGACAGGAGGACCCGATCAGACCTTCCATTGTTCTATATGGAGCGGCTGGTGCCAACAGACACATGTCCGTTGACACCCGCCGACCTCCGATCTATTCCTGTCCACTAAAAACAGATGGATGGAGATCCATTCTGTCCAGTGAATTGGATTGGATGGCCATCAGGTGTTCTGATGATGGTCTGTTTACATTCGACCGCCCATAGAGGGCAGTGGGTGTGTCTGTGTCCGCTCAGCCTTCCCATGTAAAAGAGTCCGTCCCATGTAAAAGAGGCCTTAGGGAGTAACTGACCTGCCACAAGAATATGCACATAAGATGTTCCGACGATTTACTGGCTGCATGCTTGCTCCATGTCAGTTACTTTTCATGTAGTAGACCTGAAACCTCAGTTGCTGTAAGGAAATTTGAATCGGAGTTGACAATTATGTCCCCTTTCTTATTCCTACATAGTTCTCAACAGTGGCGTCGCTAGGTGGTGGCTTTTGGGGCTATAGCCCCGAATCTGGGGCCCATAGCCTCAAGTCTCTGCAGGGGTCCCCAAAGGGAGGGAGGCTCTCTGGGGACCCTAATGTAAGTGGGGGGCTCTCTGGGGACCCTGATTTAAGGGGGAGGCTCTCTGGGGACCCTAATGTAAGTGGGGGGCTCTCTGGGAACCCTAATGCAAGGGAGAGGCTCTCTGGGGACCCTGATGCAAGGGAGAGGCTCTCTGGGGACCCTGATGTAAGGAGGGGCTCTCTGGGGACCCTGATGTAAGGGGGGCTCTCTGGGGACCCTGATGTATGGGGGGGCTCTCTGGGGACCCTGATGTAAGGGGGCTCTCTGGGACCCTGATGTAAGGGGGGCTCTCTGGGAACCCTGATGCAAGGGAGAGGCTCTCTGGGGACCCTGATGCAAGGGAGAGGCTCTCTGGGGACCCTGATGTAAGGAGGGGCTCTCTGGGGACCCTGATGTAAGGAGGGGCTCTCTGGGGACCCTGATGCAAGGGAGAGGCTCTCTGGGGACCCTGATGTAAGGAGGGGCTCTCTGGGGACCCTGATGTAAGGGGGGGCTCTCTGGGGACCCTGATGTAAGGGGGGCTCTCTGGGGACCCTGATCTAAGGGGGGGCTCTCTTGGGACCCTGATGTAAGTGGGCTCTCTGGGGACCCTGATGTAAGGGGGCTCTCTGGGGACCCTGATGCAAGGGAGAGGCTCTCTGGGGACCCTGATGCAAGGGAGAGGCTCTCTGGGGACCCTGATGTAAGGAGGGGCTCTCTGGGGACCCTGATGTAAGGGGGGGCTCTCTGGGAACCCTGATGTAAGGGCAGGCTCTCTGGGGACCCTGATATAAGGGGTGGCTCTCTGGGGACCCTGATGTAAGGGGGTGCTCTCTGGGACCCTGATGTAAGGCGGGCTCTCTGGGGACCCTGATGTAAGTGGGGAGCTCTCTGGGGATATATACACACACGTATATTACTGTATATACATGTGTATGCCCGCCCAATCCTATGACTTTCTTTACTACACTGCTATGGGCTCTAGCCCCAGATCTTTTGTAGACCTAATAACGCCCCTGGTTCTCAATAAAGATAATCCCCCACTCGCTCTCTAAAATCTTGTGGAAAGCCTACCCAGAAGAGTGGAGGATGTTACAGCTGAAATGCGTTTGGAATAGGATGTCCAACAACAAGCTCATACAGGTAATGGTCAGGTGTCCACAAATAGGATCATACAATGTAAATCTGATGATGCATGCTCTGAGCTCTCATCTTGAGCTTTCACTATTTAGGGAGTAACTAACCTGGAACAAGAATATGCACATCAGATGTCCCGACAATTTACTGTCTGCATGCTCCATGTCAGTTACTTTCCATGAAGTATACCTGAAACCCCCTTTGCTGTAAGGAAATTAGGACTGGAGTTGACAATTACGTTCCCTTTTTCTTTTCTAACTAGTTCTCATTACAGATAACGACCCACTCGCCCTCCAAAATCTTGTGGAAAGCCTTCCCAGAAGATTGAGGGATGGTACAGCTGCAATGGGTTGCCATTTCCATGGCTTTGGCATTAGATGTCCAACAACCTCATATAGGTGATGGTCAGGTGTTCACAAATTTTGACCATACAATGTAAATTTGATGGCGCAAGCTCTGAGCTCTCATTTGAGACTTCACTGTTTAGGCCCCTTCCACACGGGCTGTTGACATCCACCACTCCATAAAGGGCAATGGATGGCGGAGTCCGCCCCATGTAAAAGAGGCCTGCGGGAGTAACTGACCTCCCACACAAATATGCTTGCTCCATGTCAGTTACTTTGCATGTAGTAGACCTGAAACCTCAGTTGCTGTAGGGAAATTAGGACCGGAGTTGACAATTACGTCCCCTTTCTTATTCCTACATAGTTCTCAATAAAGATAATGCTCCACTCGCCCTCCAAAATCTTGTAGAAAGCCTTCCCAGAAGTGTGAGGGATGGTACAGCTGCAATGGGTTGTCATTTCCATGGCTTTGGAATTAGATGTCCAACAACCTCATATAGGTGATGGTCAGGTGTTCATAAATTTTGACCATGCAATGTAAATTTGATGGCGCAAGCTCTGAGCTCCCATTTGAGACTTCACTGTTTAGGCCCCTTCCACACAGGCTGTTGACATCCACCACTCCATAAAGGGCAATGGATGGCGGAGTCCGCCCCATGTACAAGAGGCCTGGAATAGGAATAGGATGCCCAACAACAAGCTCATACAGGTGATGGTCAGGTGTCCACAAATATGATCATACAATGTAAATCTGATGATGCATGCTCTGAGCTCTCATCTTGAGCTTTCACTGTTTAGGGAGTAACTGACCTGGAACAAGAATATGCCCATCAGGTGTCCCGACAATTTTCTGGCTGCATGCTCCATGTCAGTTACTTTCCATGTAGTAGACCTAAAACCTCAGTTGCTGTAAGGAAATTAGGACCGGAGTTGACAATTACGTCCCCTTTCTTATTCCTACATCGTTCTCGATAAACATAATCACCTACTCGCCCTCCAAAATCTCGTAGAAAGCCTTCCCAGAAGGTGTAAGGGATGGTACAGCTGCAATGGATTGTCATTTCCATGGCTTTGGAATTAGATGTCCCGACAATTTTCTGGCTGCATGCTCCATGTCAGTTACCTTCCATGTAGTAGACCTAAAACCTCAGTTGCTGTAAGGAAATTAGGACCGGAGTTGACAATTACGTCCCCTTTCTTATTCCTACATAGTTCTCGATAAACATAATCACCTACTCGCCCTCCAAAATCTCGTAGAAAGCCTTCCCAGAAGGTGTAAGGGATGGTACAGCTGCAATGGATTGTCATTTCCATGGCTTTGGAATTAGATGTCCCGACAATTTTCTGGCTGCATGCTCCATGTCAGTTACCTTCCATGTAGTAGACCTAAAACCTCAGTTGCTGTAAGGAAATTAGGACCGGAGTTGACAATTACGTCCCCTTTCTTATTCCTACATAGTTCTCGATAAACATAATCACCTACTCGCCCTCCAAAATCTTGTAGAAAGCCTTCCCACAAGGTGTGAAGGATGGTACAGATGCAATGGATTGTCATTTCCATGGCTTTGGAATTAGATGTCCCGACAATTTTCTGGCTGCATGCTTGCTCCATGTCAGTTACCTTCCATGAAGTAGACCTCAAACGTCAGCTGCTGTATAGAAATTAGGATCAAGAGTTGACAGTGACGTCCCCAATCCTCTCTTCTAAGGCGACTCCTCATTACGGATAATCCCCCCCACTTGTTACGTTTTGCCGGCATTGTGCGTGCATTTTCTTTTTTTTAAAAACACTCCCATAAGGTTCATTCAAGAGATGCCATGTTGGGCTGCTGGGAAGCCCTCCTCCCCTTTTCGTGGTCATCAGGCCTTTGTCTACGTTTGTTTTTCTCTTCCCGGATGTTCATTAGTGAGCAGAATTAACAACCTCATACTGGCTATCTCAGATGTTCTCCAAAACACCAAACACGACGTTTATCTGGTTGGAGTTGCACGCCTTTGAATAGGTTTCTCTTCCTGCCGAGAGCATGCAATCTTCGCTCCTCAAGACCTATCTGAGTGTAATATTGTAGTGGATTCTATTGTATGTATAGTCCTCTTTATTCTTAGAGTTTGCCATTAGGGCTTTCAGGGATTTTTTTTCTTTTCTTTTTTCCTGCTGTTTCTTGAAATTCCAGCCCTCCTAACCCTTGTAATAGAATTAGTTCCTGCTTAGAGCCTTTCATTCCTTTTGTTCATGTCCAAAATGCTAGCATTGTGTCTCAGACCGCTACTAGGTTGTGGATCTGAACTTTGCCGTTTGGACTGCGTTGGTTTGGTGACTGGTTGGCATTCTTTCTGGAAATTAAAATAAATAAATAAACACATTTTGTAGCCTAAGTGCTCTTTCAGGCTTCTACATTTCACCCAATCGAGAAAAAAAAAAAAAAACTGTAAAAATGTAAATTAGCTCTGTGCAAATGGGGCAAAATCGAATATTCTCAAGCTGTTACATGCATTTTAGGCATCTAGACGTGGTGAAGACGACCCGCTGAAGTTCAAACCTGAGCATCAGAATGGGGGGAAGAAAGGGGATTTAAGTGACGTTGAACGTGGCAGAGTTGTTGGTGGCCGGGGCTGGTTTGAGGATTACAAAAACTGCTGATCTACTGGGATTTTCACCCAGAACCGTCTCTCGGGGTTTACAGAGAATGGTGGGAAAAAGAGAAAATATCCAGTGAGCGGCAGTTGTGTGGAGGAAAATGCCTTGTTGAGGTCAGAGGAGAATCTGCAGCAACTGCATGATGCTATCATGTCACTATGGAGCAAAATCTCTGAGGAACGTTTCCAACACCTTGTTGAATCTATGCCACCAAGAAAGAAGGCCAAAGGGGGTCCAACCTGGCCGGTACTAGCAAGGTTTTCCCTAATAAAGTGGCAGGTGAGTGTATTTTCCGCAGGTTGAATGTGCAAAGGCTGAAAATACCACATTTTAGCCACTAGATGGCGATGACCAGCATAGGAACGACGTATGCTCTTCAGCTCCCTCTAGTGGCCGTAATGTGGTATTATCAGCATTCATATCATTTGATCTGCAGAGAATCTAGCCTGGGGACATTCGATTTTGCCCGTTGCAAATTTTGATGGACGAACAGATCTGTGAATTTATTTTTATATATATATATATATATATATATATATATATATATATATATATATATATATATAAATACACCCCATAAACACAGAATCGGCCAGGCAGCTTCCGTGTCTCAGATTCTCTTTCATCTTTCTTCTGTAAATTGTCAGTCCTGGACTCGATTAAAGGGGCAATAAACACTTCCACCCGAGAACGGCTTCATCAAATCACAGTAACCTCGTTAATTGGAGTTTTTTATGTGACAAAGGATTTAATTAGTTTGGTGGAAGTCTGCCTGGGCTGTAAATAAATGGCGGGGGGAAAGGGAAGCATTGATACAAGTGGAGTAAATAAAGTTGATTGATGACGGCGTTCCGATGTCTCCTCTTATAATATCTCCCCGTATCTAAAGGTCTGACAGATATTTCTTCATACGAATCAATAAAACTTTATTTATGTGTGATAAATATTCTTCCTGGAATCACTAAACAGTTCAAGTGTTTGTCAGGCCAAAAACTTTTTTTTTTTTTTTTTTTCCTGGTATTGGATAAGATGGGAAATGACTAGAATTCTTATCTGGTGTGAAATGCTGTCCGGGGGGCTCCATAAGACCCCCTATTCACACCTCGACGTTCTGTAGCTGGAAGATCCAAAATGCTGGAGGAGGAAAAAAAAAAATCAATTATTCTCTATGGAGACGGGTTCACATCTCCACTCCAAGACGCCTGGAACCAATGAAAAAGTTCAGGAGCTTTTTCTTTTTTCTATTTGTAGCTCAAATTAGGCAGATTTGCACATTCTTGGTGCGTTTTTTATTCCCATAGAAATGAACGGAAACGCGCGTTTTGGCGCGATTTTATGCTCAAATAAGAAAATGTAAAAAATTCAAAAAATAGTAAGAGTATATGAATAAAAAAAATGTAAAATCATCATAAATAATAAATAAATGAAATAAATGAATGATATGTAATAAGGCATAAATAAATAATAATTAACCCCGAACCTTCAAAAAATATACTAAATAAAATAATAATAATAATAATAATAATAATAATAATAATAATAAATAAATAATAAAATAATAAATAACTAAACAATACCCAACCCCCCCCCCCCCCCAAAAAAAAGAAAATAAAATATTGTTAATATTATTAGTAGTATTATTAGTTTATTATTATTAATAATAATAATACTAATAATAATAACAACAACAATAACAATGATAATAATAATAAGATTTATTATTAAATTGTTTATTATTTGTTTATGATAATTTTTTTATGTATTTATTTTACATGTATGTATTCAATTATTATTTTAAAAAAATATATATTTATTTAGTTTTCACAGTATAAGATACAAAAAGAGAAAGACTGGCACGCAGGCCCCCAAGGGAATACAAACAGCAGAGTTTAAATAATTCAACTCTTCTGGGAAGGCCGTCCACAAGGTTTAGGAGTGTGTCTATGGGAATGTTTCATCATTCTTCCAGAAGAGCATTTGTGAGGTCAGGCACTGATGTTGGACGAGAAGGCCTGGCTCTCAGCCTCCACTCTAATTTATCCCAAAGGTGTTCTATTGGGTTTAGGTCAGGACTCTGTGCAGGCCGGTTAAGTTCCTCCACCCCAAACTCGCTCATTTATGTCTTTATGGACCTTGCTTTGTACACTGGTGCGCAGTCATGTTGGAACAGGAAGGGGCCGTCCCCAAACTGGTCCCACAAAGTTGGGAGCATAAAATTGTCCAAAATGTCTTGGTATGCTGACGCCTTAAGAGTTTCCTTCACTGGAACTAAGGGGCCAAACCCAACCCCTGAAAAACAACCCCCACACCATAATCCCCCCTCCACCAAATGATTTAGACCAGTGCACAAAGCAAGGTCCATAAAGACATGGATGAGCGAGTTTGGGGTGTGATGTTGGACGAGAAGGCCTGGCTCGCAGTCTCCACTCTAACTCATCCCAAAGCTGTTCTATCGGTTTGAGGTCAGGACTCAAGTTCCTCCACCCCAAACTCGCTCATCCATGTCTTTATGGACCTTGCTTTGTGCACTGGTCCAAATCATTTGGTTGAGGGGAGATTATGGGGGGGGGGTTGTTTTTCAGGGGTTGGGCTTGGCCCCTTAGTTCCAGTGAAGGGAACTCTTAAGGCGTCAGCAGACCAAGACATTTTGGACAGTTTCATGCTCCCAACTTTGTGGGAACAGTTTGGGGACGGCCCCTTCCTGTTCCAACATGACTGCGCACCAGTGCACAAAGCAAGGTCCATAAAGACACGGATGAGCGAGTTTGGGGTGGAGGAACTCGACAGGCCTGCACAGAGTCCTGACCTCAACCCCGTAGAAAACTTTTGGGATGAATTAGAGTGGAGACTGCGAGCCAGGCCTTCTCGTCCAACATCAGTGCCTGACCTCACAAATGCTCTTCTGGAAGAATGGTCAAACATTCCCATAGACACACTCCTAAACCTTGTGGACGGCCTTCCCAGAAGAGTTGAAGCTGTTATAGCTGCAAAGGGCGGAGCCAACTCAATATTGAACCCTACGGACTAAGACTGGGATGCCATTAAAGTTCATGTGCGTGTAAAGGCAGGTGTCCCAATACTTTTGACAATATAGTGTATTTCATGATCTCCAAAGCTACAGGTACACAATACACTATAGCAGTGATGGAGAACCTTGGCTCCCCAGACATTTTGGAACTACATTTCCCATGATGCTCTGGCGCTCTGCAGTGTAGTTGAGCATCATGGGAAATGTAGTTCCAAAACATCTGGGGGTGCCGAGGTTCTCCATCACTGCTCTACAGAGAATACAGAAGATGTTTGCTGGGTTTTTTTTTTGCAGAGAGTTAGTTGGGTTCCTGTTGATCGGATCCGGTAACGTTCGCTCATTTGAAGGGACCCCTCCGAACGGTGGGCACATTCCTTTTATAGTAGAAGTTTCCATGATTTGATTGTCGGATTCCCTGGGATACGGCTCACGTCTGTTTCGGGTAAAGCTGGACGCGCTCGGAATGTAGGATGACGCAAGGAGATGGATGGAATTTCAGATGGCACACTACGTCACCGAACGTTCGTCTTCCTAGAATGGTGACTGGAGAGCGATTCCTCTGTATGGGGCCACGGAGAAAAATCAAACAGGTAGTAATGTAAAGGAATCCAGAGTTGTCTGAACCTTTGTACCCCTTGTGGGCCCGTTCCATGGGCGGCGTGGTGCATATTTGTAGCATTAAGCGGAGGCATTGTCATGTGTCACTGGGCATTTCCTGACATGAATTACTGACACATATCGACTCCCACTGACTTCAGCGAGTCTTTATAATTAGTATTGGGAGTGGAAAGAGTTAAGTGCCGTGGACCGTGGTCTGTTCCCCTCGCCAACGTTACAGACATTCTGATAAATTGCCATTGATTTCCATCGGCCTCCCAATTCATAGAACACAGACAAAAGGACATAATATTTATAAAATCCCCCCTCACTGCAGAGCTGAAATGGGAAAAGACAATCCGGGAATTTAATAAGATTCCTGTGATATTATATTGGCACACAGAACTGTCAGTAGTGGGGCAGAGAACTGTCAGTAGTGGGGCAGGGAACTGTCAGTAGTGGGGCAGGGAACTGTCAGTAGTGGGGCAGGGAACTGTCAGGAGTGGGGCAGGGAACTGTCAGGAGTGGGGCAGGGAACTGTCAGGAGTGGGGCAGGGAACTGTCAGGAGTGGGGCAGGGAACTGTCAGTAGTGGGGCAGGGAACTGTCAGTAGTGGGGCAGGGAACTGTCGGTAGTGGGGCAGGGAACTGTCAGTAGTGGGGCAGGGAATTGTCAGTAGTGGGGCAGGGAATTGTCAGTAGTGGGGCAGGGAACTGTCAGGAGTGGGGCAGGGAACTGTCAGTAGTGGGGCAGGGAATTGTCAGTAGTGGGGCAGGGAACTGTCAGGAGTGGGGCAGGGAACTGTCAGTAGTTCAGGCAGGGAACTGTCAGTAGTGGGGCAGGGAACTGTCAGGAGTGGGGCAGGGAACTGTCAGTAGTGGGGCAGGGAACTGTCGGTAGTGGGGCAGGGAACTGTCGGTAGTGGGGCAGGGAACTGTCAGTAGTGGGGCAGGGAACTGTCAGTAGTGGGGCAGAGAACTGTCAGTAGTGGGGCAGGGAACTGTCAGTAGTGGGGCAGAGAACTGTCAGTAGTGGGGCAGGGAACTGTCAGTAGTGGGGCAGGGAACTGTCAGTAGTGGGGCAGGGAACTGTCGGTAGTGGCACAGGGAGCTGTTGGTAGTGGGGCAGGGAACTGTCAGTAGTGGCACAAGGAACTGTCGGTAGTGGGGCAGGGAACTGTCGGTAGTGGCACAGGGAACTGTCAGTAGTGGGGCAGGGAACTGTCGGTAGTGGCACAGGGAACTGTCGGTAGTGGGGCAGGGAACTGTCAGTAGTGGGGCAGGGAACTGTCGGTAGTGGGGCAGGGAACTGTCAGGAGTGGGGCAGGGAACTGTCAGTAGTGGGGCAGGGAACTGTCAGTAGTGGGGCAGGGAACTGTCAGTAGTGGGGCAGGGAACTGTCAGGAGTGGGGCAGGGAACTGTCAGTAGTGGGGCAGGGAACTGTCAGTAGTGGGGCAGGGAACTGTCAGGAGTGGGGCAGGGAACTGTCAGTAGTGGGGCAGGGAACTGTCAGTAGTGGGGCAGGGAACTGTCAGGAGTGGGGCAGAGAACTGTCAGTAGTGGGGCAGGGAACTGTCAGTAGTGGGGCAGGGAACTGTCAGTAGTGGGGCAGGGAACTGTCGGTAGTGGCACAGGGAGCTGTTGGTAGTGGGGCAGGGAACTGTCAGTAGTGGCACAAGGAACTGTCGGTAGTGAGGCAGGGAACTGTCGGTAGTGGCACAGGGAACTGTCAGTAGTGGGGCAGGGAACTGTCGGTAGTGGCACAGGGAACTGTCGGTAGTGGGGCAGGGAACTGTCAGGAGTGGGGCAGAGAACTGTCGGTAGTGGGGCAGGGAACTGTCAGTAGTGGGGCAGGGAACTGTCAGTAGTGGGGCAGGGAGCTATCAGTAGTGGGGCAGAGAACTGTCGGTAGTGGGGCAGGGAACTGTCAGTAGTGGGGTAGGGAACTGTCAGTAGTGGGGCTGGGAACTGTCAGTAGTGGGGCAGGGAACTGTCAGTAGTGGGGCAGAGAACTGTCAGTAGTGGGGCAGAGAACTGTCAGTAGTGGGGCACAGGGAGCTGTTGGTAGTGGGGCAGGGAACTGTCGGTAGTGGGGCAGGGAACTGTCAGTAGTGGCACAGGGAACAGTCAGTAGTAGCACAGAGAACTGTCAGAAGTGGGGCAGGGAACTGTCGGTAGTGGCGCAGGGAACTGTCGGTAGTGGCGTAGGAAACTGTCAGTAGTGGGGCAGGGAACTGTCAGTAGTGGCGCAGGGAACAGTCAGTAGTGGCACAAGGAACTGTCAGTAGTGGGGCAGGGAACTGTCGGTAGGGGCGCAGGGAACTGTCAGTAGTGGGGCAGGGAACTGTCAGTAGTGGGGCAGGGAACTGTTAGTAGTGGGGCAGGGAACTGTCAGTAGTGGGGCAGGGAACTGTCAGTAGTAGCACAGGGAACAGTCCGTAGTGCCACAAGGAACTGTCAGTAGTGGGGCAGGGAACTGTTAGTAGTGGCACAGGGAACAGTCAGTAGTGGCACAAGGAACTGTCAGTAGTGGGGCAGGGAACTGTCAGTAGTGGGGCAGGGAACTGTCAGTAGTGGCGCAGGGAACTGTCAGTAGTGGGGCAGGGAACTGTCAGTAGTGGGGCAGGGAACTGTCAGTAGTGGGGCAGGGAACTGTCACCTTTAATGTGACCTATAAACTGTACAACTCTGTTGAACAACAAACTGAAATCTTTTAGGTGGAGGGAAGTAAAAATAAAGAACTAAAATAATATGGTTGCAGAAGTGTGCACACCCTTACACTAATACTTTGTTGAAGCACCTTTAGATTTTATTACAGCACTCAGTTTTTTTGGGTATGAGTCTATCAGCATGGCACATCCTGACTTGGCAATATTTGCCCGCTCTTCCTTGCAAAAACACTCCAAATCTGTCAGATTGCGAGGGCGTCTCCTGTGCACAGCCCTCTTCAGATCACCACACAGATTTTCAATGAGATTCAGGTCTGGGCTCTGGCTGGGCCATTTCAAAACTTTAATTTTCTTCTGGTGAAGACTTTCCTTTGTTGATTTGGATGTATGCCTCGGGTCGTTGTCATGCTGAAAGATGAAGTTCCTCTTCATGTTCAGCTTTCTAGCAGAAGCCTGAAGGTTTTTGTGCCAATATTGACTGGTGTTTGGAACTCTTCATAATTCCCACTACATTGACTAAGACCCCTGTTCCAGCTGAAGAAAAACAGCCCCCAAAGCATGATGCTGCCACCACCATGCTTCACGGTGGGTATGGTGTTCTTTTGGTGATGTGCAGTGTTGTTTTTGTGCCAAACGTATCTTTTGGAATTACGGACAAAAAGTTCAACCTTGGTTTCATCAGACCAGAACACATTTTCCCACATGCTTTTGGGAGACTTCAGATGTGTTTTTGCAGTTTAGCCGGGCTTGGATGTTTTTCTTCCTCAGAAAAGGCTTCCATTTTGCCACTCTACCCCATAGACCAGACATATGAAGAATACGGGAGATTGTTGTCACATGTACCACACAGCCAGACCATACTTGCCAGATATTCCTGCAGCTCCTTTAATGTTGCTGTTGGCCTCTTGGCAGCCTCCCTGGCCAGTTTTCTTTTCAGCTTTTCATCAAGAAGAACAAGGATAGGACTCAGGGATTGGAATAGGGACCTCCTCGCCTTAGGGTTAGGATTAGGGGCTGAGGTTAGGGTTAGGGTCTTTCCTTGAAGAACAAGGTTAGGACTCAGGGATTGGAATAGGGACCTCCTCTAAAAGGTCAAAGGTCAGTAGGCGTGTCCCCAGAAGTCAAAGGTCAAGAAACTCTAGACTTCTTGGCAGCCTCCCTGGCCAGTTTTCGTCTTGGCTTTTCATCAGTTTTGGAGGGACGTCCAGTTCTTGGTAATGTCCCTGTTGTGCCATATTTTCTCCACTTGATGATGACGGTCTTCACTGTGTTCCATGGTATATCTAATGCCTTGGAAATTCTTTTGTACCCTTCTCCTAACTGATACCTTTTAACAATGAGATCCCTCTGATGATTTGGAAGCTCTCTGCGGATCTCGGCTTTTTCTGGAGGATGCGACTAAGAAAATGTCAGGAAAGACCTACTAGAACAGCTGAATTATTTGAGGTTAATCAGAAGCACTTTAAATGATGGCGGGTGTGTACTGACTCCTATTTAACATGAGTTTGAATGTGATTGCTTAATTCTGAACACAGCTACCAGTTATAAGAGGGTGTGCACACTTATGCAACCATTTTTTTTTTTTTATTTGTACTCCCCCCGCCTTGTTGTACAGCTTTTTTTTGGGGGATATTTATTATAGCAAAAAGTATAAAATATTGCTTTTATTTTCAAAATTGTCGCTATTTTTTCGTTTATAGCGCAAAAAATAAAAACCGCAGAGGTGATCAAATACCACCAAAGAAAGCTCTATTTGTGGGGAAAAAAAGGACGTCAATTTTGTTTGGGTACAACCTCACACGACCGCGCAATTGTCAGTTAAAGCGACGCAGTGCCGTATCGCAAAAAATGGCCCTGGTCATTAAGGGGGAAATTCTTCCGGTCCTCAAGTGGTTAAAGAGGTCATTCTTTTTTTTCTATTACAAGGGATGTTTACATTCCTTGTAATTGGAATAAAAGTGATCCAATTTTTTTTTTTTTAAAGGGACAGTGTAAAAGTAAAAAGTAAAATAAACAAGGAAAAAAAAAATGTCTAAACCGCCCCCGTCGCCGTGCTTGCGCGCAGAAGCGGACGCATACGTAAGTCGCGCCCGCATATGTAACCGGTGCTTAAACCACACATGTGAGGTATCGCCGCAATTGTTAGAGCGAGAGCAATAATTCTAGCAAAAGCCTTCCACTGTAACTCAAAACTGGTAACCTGTAGAAATCTTTAAACTTCACCTATGGAGATTTTTAAGGGTCAAAGTTTGTCACCATTCCACAAAGGGGCACAATTTTGAAGTATGCCATGTTGGGTATCAATTTACTCGGCGTAACGCTATCTTTCACAATATAAAAAAAAAATTGGGCGAACTTTACTGTTTCCTTATTTTTTTTATTCAAAAAAGTGTACTTTTTCCCCCAAAAAAATGCGTTTGTAAGACCGCTGCGCGAATACGGTGTGACATAAAATATTGCAATGACCGCCATTTTATTCTCTAGGGTGTCTGAAAAAATAAATATATAATGTTTGGGGGGTTCTAGGTAATTTTCTAGCAAAAAAACCCCTGATTTTAACTTGTAAACACCAAGTGTAAAGAATAGGCCCGGTCCTTAACCTCTTCCCGTCCGCGCCATAGCCGAAAGACGGCTGCAGCGCGGACCTACTTTGCCGGGAGGGCGTCCATAGAGGTCCTCCTCTGCTTGAGCGGCCTGCGCGCCCCCTGCCGGCGCGCTCTGTGATCAGCGAGTCTATGAGACTCGGCTGATCACAGATCTGAGTAGGGGGTCGATCCCGAACCCTTACCACGTGATCAGCTGTCAGCCAATGACAGCTGATCATGTGATGTAAACAGAGCCGGTAATTGGACAATTTTTCTCCTCAGGCTGGTAGCGTGAGGAGAAAAAAAAAAGGCAATCACCGGCGGCTGTGAGAGGGACATCAGTCCCGATTGTGGAGAGCATCTGCAAAGGCTTCTGTGCCCACCTGTGCCACCTACTATTGCAAAACAGTGCTGTCTACCAGTGCCCACCAGCGCCACCTACCAGTGCCCACAGTATCACCCATCAGTGCCCACAGTGTCACCTATAAATGTCACCAATCAGTGCCTCATCACCAGTGCTGCCTATCAATACCACCTACCAGTGCCACCTACCAGTGCCCATAAGTGCCACCTATCAGGGCCCATCAGTGCCGTCTTATCAGTGCTCATCAGTGCCATCTTATCTGTGCCCATCAGTGTCGCCTTATCTGTGCCTATCAGTGCCCATCAGTGCAGCCCATCAGTGCCCATCAGTACAGCCTCATCAGCGAATATCAATGAAGGAGAAAAATTACCCGTTTGCAAAATTTTATAACAAATTATGAAACATGTTTTTTTTTTTTCAAAAATTTCTGTCTTTTTTTGTTTATTTAGCAGATTTAGATTAAATACCACCAAAAGAACTCAAAAAATCGGGGAAGGGGATGATGGGATTATTGCGGTGCCACCAAAATTCAAAATTACTAGAATGATATTTTATATAAAATCATTTATTTTATTGATATCAAAAACATCTAAAATGTTTACATGAAAGAGTACAAAAAATATACAAAGCAAAAACAAAAACAGAAATACAGTTCAAATAAATGACCGTCACCAAAGATGTTGAGGGGTGATCATAGTCTTATGTTCCCAACTAGTTTCACCAAAACATTGGCTTCATCAGGGGTATATAGAGATGTACTGCAGAGAGTAAAACCACTATAATAAAGAAAAAATGCATTATTGGATCAACATAATCTTGTACTGCTGGAGGCAAGCCAATCGCATCGCATAGTGGTCAAATTGCCACCCCCCCCCCCATATCCCACGGTCTTCCCACCCCCCACACACCTAAAACATACCATGTGGGCTCCAAAACGCAAGGGGGACACCACCAAGACACTGAGAATGGAAGTTGCACTCAGCCCAGTATTTGGCTACAAGGGAATTAAAGGGCGCCTAAAAAGAGAAGTATAGCATATAAGTATTGAAAATTCTTTTAATTTTATTTAACAAAAGGGACCTAAGCCTCAATTACATACCCTAATTATATGCAAAACCAAGGCACTCAATGTTGCACAAGGGAGATTCACAGCGCAGTCAGTTCATGTAAAAAATCGCATGAATGCGATCAAAAGGACTGTAAAATAGATTCAAGAGAGGGAAAAAAAAAAAGGGGTATGGGAAAAATGATATTGATACACATAAAGATATCAGTGAATTTCAGATTTGAAGGACATAGTGAAATATGTTGGATATAGTGAGTATGGCTTACCGAATACGCATTAAGTTAGAAAAAATGCATCCTATGAATAAGGTTCCGCCAATATCTTGGCTAAACGTTGGAACCTCCACAATGAGTCTTTCTGGTAACACCGGTTATTGTAGATGGTCTGAAAGTCAATGCATATAACAAAGGGACTGTTAGCAAGAAAGTTCAGCCAGTATAGCCATATGTGGCAATATAATGACAGATGCTTGCTGTGATGAAAAAAAGTTTGTTGGATCTATTACCTTTTACATATGTAGCCAGCTCCCCAGGATGGTACCACAGCAAGGAGATAAAAAACACACTGAGAGCAAGGCTGCCTTTTAAAACCCCCACCTGATCAGCATGATATAAATCAGCTGATCAGGAGCGGACGACAGGCGGGCGGGGCACATGCGCAGTAGCCAGTATCATTTGCCTACATATCCCATAAGTCCGAGCGTCAGTCCGGTCACATGGCGGCCACTGCCTGCGACATGATCGGCAGATGGAAAAGTGCAACGGAAGGCTCCAGAGCAAGAAGGGGGAGAACCCCACATCATCCAAGGGAGACAGAGGGGAGAGGAGGCATGAACAGGCGTTGGAACACCGCGATGGTCCCGGCCGAAGGGGCGGGCTGACCGTTTGAAACATAGAGTTACATGTAAAACAATTGGTGTTGTGTATCTGGCTCTTTGCCAGTGTGGCTGTTTCTATGTAGGGAAGACTAAGCGTCCATTCCTTAAACGTATTAAGGATCACATTGCACCTCTATATAAACACTTAACCACCACAGCCCTGAATAGGCATGTGGCCACAGAGCATAACTTTGACCCCTATGTTGTCAAGTTTGCGGCCCTTGGGCATATCCCTTCTCATGCCAGGGGAGGTAATATTGACAACTCCTTGCTTCAGATGGAGACCAGATGGATATATTTATTGAATGCGGTCAAATATCCTGGCCTCAATGAGTATATTAGCTTCAAATCTTTTCTTTAGAATAACATTTATGTGCATATATACAAATATTCTTATTATCTGGCTAGTCTATTCTTTGACTGTCTCCTCACTGGCTGGTCGATCTTATGCCCATCGGGCCCTGCTGGTTCGGTGTTCCATCTGCCCTTACTCCTTGCCCCCGTCCTGTACCCACTGCTGGTTAACTTTATATCTGTATGTTGAAATAATAAATACAGTAGTCACTATATGTAGTTGCATACTGTATGTACGATAATTCCTATTACCTGTTTTTATTGAATACATAATTAAAATATCTGGATTAGTTTGATGTATATAAAAAATACAAAATAATAAAATATAATAAAAAAACAATTATTGATAATATGATGACCTAAGTTCATGTAGAGATATGTTAAAACTAAATACATTGTTTAATTTTGTTTAAATGATTTTTATTAAATTTTGAGAAATTAACACGCTGCAGTTACATGTCAAATATGACGAGAAATAATAAAATAGAAATAAAAAAAGTACTATATATAAATAATACATAATACAACGGTACGTTTTTGCAAGTTAACAACTTATATGCTAGAGTTACAACATACAGTAGATGTATTTGGTGTTACCTAGTGACAGATCATATATTATCCGTGTCACTTCCGGCCTGTGCGAAATAGCCTAGAGTTTCTGTCCAATTCCTCCACCAGCACCCCTAAATGGGATCACACTGTGCCGGAGAGAGGAATGGGCTCCATCCTCTAATGGTCTAATGACGGAGTGATGTAAAAAATAACAAATAGAATCAAGAACTAAATAAACCTTGGTAGCAAAAATCGCATGCTAAACTGATAACATTTCAAACTTATATCGACAATCCCTCTGGCAAAGATTTTGCTTAGTCTAGAAGTGTAGAGATGCTATTAAGAGTATTTTAATCACAGGGACATACCACTAAATTAGACTTCCTACTATTAGTCCCTCCAGTGTGTACTAACTGAAGGGATGCATCCCCTTATTTACCTGCCAGAGGTGGAGAAAAGATGGGTTGGGTAAAGAGAGAGGAAAGAGGAGTAAGAAGGAGATAGGTGAAATATAGCAGTAGAGTCTAGAGAGGAGGGGAGTGTTGCTGTCTGCTGGGAAGTCCCACCCCCAATGGGGTGCTATCGCTAAGAGTTGGAATGTTCCCGTATGCCTATATATTTGGACCATGGTTCCCAAGTCTTCTCAAACTTAGCTGAGGTGTCTAGTATAGAGCTTACTAATTTCTCCTGGGCCATTATCCATGACACTTTCCTTTTTGCCGCTATGAGAGAAACTGTTGGCTTCTTCCATGCTTTAGCTAGGGTGATTTTTGCACCCAGGAAAATAAAAAATATTAGTTTTTGTGATGATTTTGAGATCCCCGATATGGGGTGGTTGAGAAGAGCTGTTAGAGGAGACCTGGGAATGGTCTTGCCTGTTACTTTGGATATGGTGTAAAATATTTTTTTTCCAAAAGTTCCTGATTTTAGGGCATTCCCACCATACATGTATCATGGAACCTTTCATGTGACATCCGCGAAAGCAGAGAGGGGAAACCGAGGGATGCATCATAGAAAGCCGGGAGGGGGTTAAGTACCATCTGGTGATTACCTTTAGGCTAGCCTCAATCAGGGAAATATTATAGATGCCCTTGAAGGATCGGAAGAAGGTCGTGTGCCAGTGATCTAGGTCCCATGTGTCTTGTAAATCCCTCTCCCACGCCAACATGAACGTTGCTTTCCTATCTGTAGCAGCAAGCGAAGAGTAGACTAAGGAGATGCCCCCCCTCTGCTCCAGGAGTCCCCCACACCATATTTCGTATGGGGTGAATTTCGGAGGTTCTGGTTTCTCAACCCAGGCTGATTGAAGAAAATGTGATATTTGAAAGAATCTGAACCGCTCCGAATTGGGAAGATTCAGATGTTTTACACAGTGGTTGAGGGAGATCGGCCCCGCTGCCGTAAAATAGTTCCCGATCCGGTACATTCCCCTGTCCAGCCACCACTGAAATGCTTTTATGTCCATACCAGGGGGGAAAGCGGGGTTACGAAACAAGTGGGAAAGGGGTTTGCTTTGCGACACCAGAGAGGGGTTCTTTCTGAGAGTGTCCCATATCGTCAGAGATTGTGATAGGGCGGGAGACAAGATTGAGGGCCTAGCCTTTGGTGAGCACCAGAGGAGGAAGTCAATTGTATAAGTTGGCACTGCCTGTCTCTCCATTTCTATCCAATCAGGTCTGGCTGTTTTGGCGTAAATCATCGATATCTGTGCTAGTCTAGCCGCTTGGTAGTACCAAAAAAGATTTGGAAGTCCCAATCCTCCCTTATTTCTTAGATCGAATAGGGAGCGTCTCGGGAGAAGGTGTCCCTTTGATCCCCAAATAAATTTTACCACCTTGTTTTGGAGTGCCGAGAGGTGATCCTTCCGTATGGCACTCGGAAGTGCTCTGAAAATATATAGTAGTCGCGGTAGCAGAGTCATTTTTACAGAGTTTATTTTACCTAACCAGGAAATGTGGTGCGGCGACCATTGTTTGAGATCGCATTCTAATTTTTTGTATATGGGAGGGTAATTAGCTTGGTATAGCTGTTCGAATTTAGGGGTGAGATTGACTCCAAGGTATCTAATGCTGGACTCGCTCCATGAAAAGCGGAATTCATCCTGCAGCCGAGACACCAGGGCAGACGGGAGGGACACATTAAGAGCTTGTGACTTGGAGTAGTTAACACATAATCCAGAGACCTGTGCAAAGTCTTCTAGGAGCCTACATAGGACCGGCAGGGAGGTTATTGGTGACGTGAGGTAAAGAATGAGGTCGTCAGCGAACAGGCCGCATTTATGTGTAGCTGGCCCACAACGCACCCCCGCTATGTCCGGATTAGTGCGTATAGCAATTGCTAGTGATTCAATCGCTATCGCAAAAATTAGTGGCGAGAGCGGGCAGCCCTGGCGGGTCCCCCTTGCTATTTTAATAGGATCAGAGAGTTGTCCTTGAAGTTTAATTGGAATGTGGAAATCTTGCAAAAAGACCTGAACAAATTAATGGGGTGGGCGACTACATGGCAAATGAGGTTCAATGTAGAAAAATGTAAAATAATGCATTTGGGTGTCAAAAATATGAATGCAATCTATACACTGGGGGGAGAACCTCTGGGGGAATCTAGGATGGAAAAGGACTTGGGGGTCCTAGTGGATGATAGGCTCAGCAACGGCATGCAATGCCAAGCTGCTGCTAATAAAGCAAACGGAATATTGGCATTAAAAGGGGGATCAACTGCAGAGATAAAACGATAATTCTCCCGCTCTACAAGACTCTGGTCCGGCCGCACCTGGAGTATGCTGTCCAGTTCTGGGCACCAGTCCTCAGGAGGGATGTACTGGAAATGGAGCGAGTACAAAGAAGGGCAACAAAGCTAATAAAGGGTCTGGAGGATCTTAGTTATGAGTAGGGATGAGCTTCGTGTTCGAGTCGAACCCATGTTCGACTCGAACATCGGCTGTTCGACCGTCCGTCGAATTGCGAACGTTATGGGCCGTTCGCGCCAAATTCGTGTGGCGCGTCACGGCCCATAATTCACTGCGGCATCGCAGTGCATTGCTGGCTGATGATTGGCCAAGCATGCACTATGACCCGCATGCTTGGCCAATCACAGCGCCGTCAGTAGAGAGAGCTGTAATTGGCCAAAGCCAGGGTGGCTTTGGCCAATTATGGCTCAGGGGATTTAGTACACGCCCCACACTATATAAGGCCGCCTGCACGGCGGCCCTGTGTAGTGTGTTCCGGTGTGCTGATAGAGAGAGAGACAGACAGTGTCATTTGATTTGAGTTAGCTAGATTAGGCTAGATCTGTTCCTGCTATTTACATTTAGTGCAGTCAGTGCGTCCTGCTCACAGTGTTCAGCTAGATCCGTTCCTGCTATTTACATTTAGTGCAGTCAGTGCGTCCTGCTCACAGTGTTCAGCTAGATCCGTTCCTGCTATTTACATTTAGTGCAGTGCGTCCTGCTCACAGTGTTCAGCTAGATCTGTTCCTGCTATTTACATTTAGTGCAGTGCGTCCTGCTCACAGTGTTCAGCTAGATCCGTTCCTGCTATTTACATTTAGTGCAGTGCGTCCTGCTCACAGTGTTCAGCTAGATCTGTTCCTGCTATTTACATTTAGTGCAGTGCGTCCTGCTCACAGTGTTCAGCTAGATCTGTTCCTGCTATTTACATTTAGTGCAGTCAGTGCGTCCTGCTCACAGTGTTCAGCTAGATCCGTTCCTGCTATTTACATTTAGTGCAGTCAGTGCGTCCTGCTCACAGTGTTCAGCTAGATCATGGGAACATGGGAAACACGCGTCACTTTACAGGCATACTATAGACACCCCCCAGGTACGATATTTAAAGGAATATTTCACTTTTTTTTTTTTACTTTAAGCATCATTAAAATCACTGCTCCCGAAAAAACGGCCGTCTTTAAAAGTTTTTTTTGCATTGATACATGTCCCCTGGGGTAGGACCCGGGTCCCCACACCCTTTTTAGGACAATACCATGCAAATTAGCCTTTAAAATGAGCACTTTTGATTTCGAACGTTCGAGTCCCATAGACGTCAATGGGGTTCTAACGTTCGTGCGAACTTGCGGTCCGTTCGCGGGTTCTGGTGCGAACCGAACCGGGGGGTGTTCGGCTCATCCCTAGTTATGAGGAAAGGTTGCGAGCACTGAACTTATTCTCTCTGGAGAAGAGACGCTTGAGAGGGGATATGATTTCAATTTACAAATACTGTACTGGTGACCCCACAATAGGGATAAAACTTTTTCGCAGAAGAGAGTTTAATAAGACTCGTGGCCACTCATTACAATTAGAAGAAAAGAGGTTTAACCTTAAACTACGTAGAGGGTTCTTTACTGTAAGAGCGGCAAGGATGTGGAATTCCCTTCCACAGGCGGTGGTCTCAGCGGGGAGCATTGATAGCTTCAAGAAACTATTAGATAATCACCTGAATGACCGCAATATACAGGGATATGTAATGTAATACTGACACATAATCACACACATAGGTTGGACTTGATGGACTTGTGTCTTTTTTCAACCTCACCTACTATGTAACTATGTAACTAATTCTAGCTTCAGGGCAAGTGTATAGGGAATGAAGTAACCCCGAAAACTGAGGGCCAAAGCCCCATTTTTGTATAATTGAAAATAGGTAGGACCAAGAGACATAGTCGAACGCTTTTTGTAGGTCTAGAGACAGTACCATCCCCTGTTGGGCCCCACTGCCATCCCAACCCGATTGCAGGATGGAGACCACATCCACCGTTCTTCTGATTTGGTCAGGACCTTGCCTTCCAGGGATGAACCCCACTTGGTCCTTATGAATGTAGGATCCAATAAAGGAGGCCAAACGGTTTGCCATAATTTTAGTCATTATTTTCAGATCGTTATTGATCAGGGATATGGGTCTATAGTTGGATACCTCTCCTTGGTCTTTGTCTGGCTTTGGAATCACGGTTATGAAAGCAGCGTTCATTTGCGGGTCCAGAGGCTCTCCCTTGGTTTTGAAGTTAATGAATTTAGCAAGATAGGGCGCTATGGTGTTTGCAAAAGTCTTATAGTATGGTACGGAGAAGCCATCTGGACCCGGAGCCGAACGCCTCTTTAGGTCTTTGATTACCGCTAGAACTTCTGCGGTGGAAACTGGGGCTTCGAGTCTGTCTCTGTGTTCCTCCGAAAGGGTAGGAATCGGGAGATCGTCAAGGAATTTAGTTAGAGAATGGGGCTTGTTAACCTTATGTTCGCTATATAGATCTGCGTAGAAGCCATGGAAAGCTTCCATAACTTTCAGAGGGTTTGTGGTGTGGGGTTGGCCCGCTATTTTAATTTTAGGAAAGGTATAGGAACGAGGGCACGTTGTGAGATGGGACGCCAAGAGAGACCCAGCCCTGTCCTTCTGATAGTAATATTTCGCTCCTAACCATGATAAACTTTTTTCCGCCTTAGCTGTAAGAGCTAAGATTAGTTCTAGGCGCGCCGCATCCAGTCGGGATACGGGTACTACAGCAAGGTTTCTCTTGTGCTCCGCGCACAATTTTTGAAAGTTCTTTTATAGGTTGATTATGTCTATCCCATGTTCTTTTTTAATTTTGGCTGCTATTTGTATTAATTTCCCTCTTATTGTGGCCTTATGGGCTGCCCATAGGGTTTCCGCGGAGACGTCTGCAGTGTCATTTTGATTAAAGTATTCAGTGATGGCCTTTTCAATTTCTACTTTCCAGGCGGGGTCAGAAAGGATATTTTCTTTTAGTCTCCAAAGGTTGTATTTGTGGGTTGGGGTTTGGTTATTTAACAGAACACTTAACAAGGAGTCATCAGACCAGACCGTATCAATAATTTGTGATCTTTGGGCTGCCAGGATCAAGTTATTCGAGACTAGCAGATGGTCTAGACGGGCATAGGATTGGTGAGCATGGGAAAAATGAGTGTAACCCTTTTTGGTGGGATTTAACTCCCTCCAAATATCTGTGAGTCCTTGTGCATGTAACAACTTAGCTATTTTCAAACTGGTTTTAGTTGGACGTATGTTTTGGGCGTTGGGGGTTTAGATCTGTCTAAGCCCTGGTCAAAGGCTACGTTGGAGTCGCCCCCAAAAATTATGGAGCCTTCAAGCATTGGACCCAGCTTCTTAAACATTGAGCTAAAATTTTTTTGCTGTCCTGTGTTAGGGGCATAGTAGGATACCAGGGAATAAAGTCTGCCCTCTACGGAAGCCTTAACTAGGATATACCTACCCTCTGGGTCTCGCTGTACCTTATGTAGTGTGAATCTGCAATTTTTAGAGATAAGGATGGCCACCCCTCTGGTCTTATCTTCCGCATTAGCTAAATAAAATAATGGAAACTGAGCGTGGATAAAGTTGGGTTTGTACCGGATCGGGAAGTGGGTTTCTTGGAGAAACAAAAGATCAATCTTGCGGGATTTCATAAAGTCTAGTACTTTCCTTCGTTTAGAAGGTGAATTCAGCCCCTGGGTATTATGTGTGGCCACCCTCAATAGGGAGGTTAAATTGTCAGTGACAGCCATGGAGCAGAAGTAGAGGACTAGCCCCCCATCCCTCAGCACTTACCTGATCCAGTTGGTGGGTGGGAACCAGAGACAGAACATCCCTGCGCGTCTTATTGGAAGAGTGGGATTTTCCCAGCAGACAGCCAACTACAAGGAGAGTAGAGAAGAGAAGAGAGGAGGAGGGGAAGAAGGGTAGATCAAGTCCTCGTGGAACTTGAGTGAGCAGTGATGGCAAAGGAACACATCACCCCTCACAGTAGTGGATGTGTCCATGCCCTGCGAGCAGGGCGGACTCATAACCCAGGAGACCGGCATCACCTGGTCCTTGGGATTAGTGGAGGTGCAGCTTAACTGCCGCGACCTCGGTGCACCTTAACAAGAAAAAGAACAATAAAACTACTGATCGGAGCAAGTCCGAACTGGGGATCCTAAGGGGACCCCGCAAACCCTTTGTCCCACCAGCTACCCCTCCCACCCAGTATATGGTTCCGAGCGGGAGGGGAAGACTGCCTAGGGTGAGACCCAGGCAAAATAGAACTCTTTTCTGCAACTAAAGCACTGCATTAGGAAGTTTCATGGAATAGTACCTTGTTACACTATGCCATGTATATCTGGATCTAAAAGTAGAGTAGAGGGTAAGAACAGCACATTAAGGTAATATAAGCTAAACACCTGAGGATCATGCCGGCTCACAGTGATGTTACATAAACCTGAGCAAGTCCCGCAAGGGTTACCCCCCCTTGGACTGTACTGAATCAGAGAGTTGAGCGTATGGTATTCTAACTAAGAGAGAGTAAGGAGAGACAGGGTGGGAGAAGAAAGGGGGGGGCCAGATGTCCCCTCCCTCCTCCCCCCCCCCCAAAAAAAAAAAAATATATTTTCTATAGCCGACCATCTAGTGTTGGGATATTTAATGACACTACTCCTTCTATATTGGGGTATAGGAGAAACAGGGGCTATCTCCCAAACCCTCACCCGGAGCCCTAATTGCGCTCAGGGGAAGAAGATATCAGATGAAAGTCAAAAAGGAGAAAGCAGAAAAATTTACAAAAAAAAAAAAAAGAAAAAAAAAAGGGGAGCAACTGAGTTCGTGTGGGTGCACAAAGGCGACAAAAAAGGAGACATGGGACAGTCATTCAACCATCTTCTTGACTCGTGGACTCATGGAGGTCTGGCTTCTTTGGAGCGTTTGTATTTAGGTTTTTCCCACAGGGGTTGCAAGGGGCTTGCAGGAGATGGGCGTTTGTAGGACCCTACCGACGAATTGTTGAAGTCCATAGCTGACTCTTGAGAGATGAGACGGAGGTCTAACAGAATCCGTTCTCCTTCTGGGAGGCTGCGGAAAGAGTGAGTTTTACCTCTGTGATCAAACTTGAGCGCAAATGGAAAGGCCCATTTGTATTTAATTTTCGTGTTGCGCCAACACGGCCAGTAGGGGCTTCAGTGCTCTCCTTTTTTGTATTGTGTTAGGTGAAATATCTGCAAAGATTTGTATGGCATGACCTCTGCACGTGAGGGGCTGTTGGTATCTGCACTTTTTCATCACTTCTTCCTTAACCGAGAAGTAGTGTGGCTTGACCACGATATCTCTGGGGAGGCCATCTTTCCTCGGGGGTCCTAATGTCCTGTGAGCGCGATCAATTTCCAACTTATGTGGAGGAATGTCAGGGATAAGTTGTTTAATGAAGTCTTGAACCACCGTCATGGAGTCGGTTATAGATTCTGGGAGTCCTCTCAGTCTGAAGTTTTCCCTTCTGGACCTGTTTTCAAGGTCATCGATGCGTGAGAGAGCAATGTCCAGTTGATCCTGCAGGACCTGTATGTGGTTAGAGTTCTGTCTGGTTTTGGATATGGTCTAGTCAAGTTTATCTTCAATTGCCTCCATTCTGGAACCCAGGGCCTGGAAGTCCTATCTGATATCGCCAGTTATTTTGGCTGCTGTTTGAGCCAGACCTCTATCCAGCATGGCTGATAACTGGGCGAAGAGGTCAGGGGCTGTGAGTATAGTGTGGGCTGGAGAGAGCGCCATCTCAGGCCCTGTTGTAATGTGAGGGGAGGGAGGCTGCGATGGGGGTGTCAAGGGCTGCTCCGTGAGGTGCTCTGAGAGAGCCGAGAACTGTGCCATAAGTGGAGGGGTACTCCCTGGGATCCCCGAGGGGAGAGAGCGGGTCACTGCGGCGTAGGAAAGTTTGTCTCCTGGGCTCTCTGCTGCTGTCTGTGTATTCTGCTGCATGGCGCCCGCCATCTTGGATTCGGCCCGCTCCGCTGAGGCTCTGAATAGCGGTTCTAGGTCCCTCCTGGACGATCCGATCGGCATAGATTTGTTCCCCAGTACTTCCTATCGGGTTATAGGTGGGAGTTGTGGTCCCCGGGGTCCCGGTTCCCCCGCTATGTGCGCCGGGTGGTCAGGGCAGTGCGGAGCTCCGGGCTTAAGCTGCCATCTTGGAGGAGTCCGCGCATGCGCCCACTGCATTGTTTAATTTTGGATTACCATATCGATTTTATTAATGCAATTTTGTCATCTAATTTATACTTGTGTTGTTGCAGGCATTTTCCTCCGTTATCGCATGGCGGCCAATGCGGTGATACCATCTGTCCACCGCCAGGGCCACTCCACCTATGTCCCCGATCTGTCTGAATTATCAGACTTCCCCCTGTTCCTTCCGCCCTCCCCCCCTCCTGGGGCGTGCCATGGTGGGCCCAATGCACTGGGTGTTTTTACCCCCCATTCATCTGGGAACTTGTTTCACTACAGCCTTTGGCTGCATGGACGTCCAAGGGCTGGCTTTATTGTCAGCCCGCCCCTTCGGCCGGGACCATCGCAGTGTTCCAACGCCTGTTCATGCCTCCTCTCCCCTCTGTCTCCCTTGGATGATGTGGGGTTCTCCCCCTTCTTGCTCTGGAGCCTTCCGTTGCACTTTTCCATCTGCCGATCATGTCGCAGGCAGTGGCCGCCATGTGACCGGACTGA
This sequence comes from Lithobates septentrionalis, assembly GCA_037952835.1. Taxonomy (NCBI): domain Eukaryota; kingdom Metazoa; phylum Chordata; class Amphibia; order Anura; family Ranidae; genus Lithobates; species Lithobates septentrionalis. Next base: position 1,319,668 of record JBBDGP010002647.1, on the reverse strand, counting down.
CGCTCGGACTTATGGGATATGTAGGCAAATGATACTGGCTACTGCGCATGTGCCCCGCCCGCCTGTCGTCCGCTCCTGATCAGCTGATTTATATCATGCTGATCAGGTGGGGGTTTTAAAAGGCAGCCTTGCTCTCATTGTGTTTTTTATCTCCTTGCTGTGGTACCATCCTGGGGAGCTGGCTACATATGTAAAAGTTAATAGATCCAACAAACTTTTTTTCATCACAGCAAGCATCTGTCATTATATTGCCACATATGGCTATACTGGCTGAACTTTCTTGCTAACAGTCCCTTTGTTATATGCATTGACTTTCAGACCATCTACAATAACCGGTCTTACCAGAAAGACTCATTGTGGAGGTTCCAACGTTTAGCCAAGATATTGGCGGAACCTTATTCATAGGATGCATTTTTTCTAACTTAATGCGTATTCGGTAAGCCATACTCACTATATCCAACATATTTCACTATGTCCTTCAAATCTGAAATTCACTGATATTTTTATGTGTATCAATATCATTTTTCCCATACCTTTTTTTTTTTCCCTCTCTTGAATCTATTTTACAGTACTTTTGATCGCATTCATGCGATTTTTTACATGAACTGACTGCGCTGTGAATCTCCCTTGTGCAACATTGAGTGCCTTGGTTTTGCATATAATTCGGGTATGTAATTGAGGCTTAGGTCCCTTTTGTTAAATAAAATTAAAATAATTTTCAATACTTATATGCTATACTTCTCTTTTTAGGCGCCCTTTAATTCCCCTGAAGCCAAATACTGGGCTGAGTGCAACTTCCATTCTCAGTGTCTTGGTGGTGTCCCCCTTGCGTTTTGGAGCCCACATGGTATGTTTTAGGTGTGTGGGGGGTGGGAAGACCGTGGGATATGGGGGGGGCGGCAATTTGACCACTATGCGATGCGATTGGCTTACCTCCAGCAGTACAAGATTATGTTGATCCAATAATGCATTTTTTCTTTATTATAGTGGTTTTACTCTCTGCAGTACATCTCTATATACCCCTGATGAAGCCAATGTTTTGGCGAAACTAGTTGGGAACAAAAGACTATGATCACCCCTCAACATCTTTGGTGACGGTCATTTATTTGAACTGTATTTCTGTTTTTGTTTTTGCTTTGTATATTTTTTGTACTCTTTCATGTAAACATTTTAGATGTTTTTGATATCAATAAAATAAATGATTTTATATAAAATATCATTCTAGTAATTTTGAATTTTGGTGGCACCGCAATAATCCCATCATCCCCTTCCCCCATTTTTTGAGATCTTCGACTCGGGATGAGGTGCCGTATCTGGTAGGACACACCACCCACCATCCAATTACCACCAAAAGAAAGCTCCATTTGAGTGAAAAAAATGATAAAAATTTCATTTGGGTGCAGTGTTGTATGACCGCACAATTGTCATTCAAAGTGCGTCAGCGCTGAAAGCTGAAAATTTGGTCTGGGCAGGAGGGGGGTTTAAGTGCCCGGTAAGCAAGAGGTTAATTGGTTAAAGTCCCATCTTCAATCTCTCCCTCTCTTCTGACATCTTCCCCAACTCTCTAAAACATGCACTTGTCAGACCCATACTTAAAAAGCCCTCACTGGATCCATCCAATCTTACCAAACTACGCCCCATCTCCTTGCTCCCCTTCTTATCCAAATCCCTCCAACGTCTGGTCTACAACCGACTGAGCGTCCACCTCGCTGATAATAACCTTCTTGATCCCCTTCAGTCTGGATTTTGTCCTCAACACTCCACAGAAACTGCTCTCCTAAAACTAACAAACGATCTACTAACGGCCAAAACCAATCAACACTATTCTGTGCTCCTACTCCTGGACCTCTCTGCTGCCTTTGATACAGTTGACCACCCCCTCCTCAAAAAAACTACACGCCTTTGGTCTCCATGACTGTACACTTCGCTGGTTCTCTTCCTACTTATCCAACCGCACCTTTTAGTGTTTCTTACAACTCTACTTCCTCCTCTCCTCTTCCTTTCTCTGTTGGGGTCCCCCAGAGTTCTGTTCTTGGACCTCTCCTATTTTCAATCTACACCTCCTCCCTGGGTCAGCTGATTACCTCCCATGGCTTCCAATACCACCTCTACGTTGACGACACCCAAATCTATTTCTCTACCCCTCAGCTCACTCCCTCTGTCTCCTCGCGTATCACTAATTTACTTTCAGATATATCAGTCTGGATGTCACACCACTTCCTCAAACTCAATCTATCCAAAACCGAACTTATCATTTTTCCTCCCCCATATGCCCCTTTCCCTTCCCCTGATCTCTCTGTCAAAATCGATGGCACAACTATAAGCCCATCCCCACATGCCAAGGTTCTAGGTGTCGTCCTGGACTCTGAACTCTCCTTCAAGCAACACATCCGATCACTGTCCAAATCCTGCCACCTCAACCTCCGCAACATCTCCAAAATACGCCCCTTTCTAACCAATGACACAAAAAAGCTCTTAATTCACTCGCTGGTCATCTCTCGCCTCGACTACTGCAACTCCCCTCTCATTGGCTTACCTCTACTCCCTTCTCATTGGCTTACCTCTAGTCTATCACCTCTTAAATCCATTATGAATGCCGCTGCCAGACTCATCCACCTTACCAATCGCTCTGTGTCTGCCACTACTCTCTGTCAATCCCTCCACTGGCTTCCGCTCGGCCAAAGAATTACATTCAAAATTCTAACAACTACGTACAAAGCCATTCACAATTTCACCCCCCAGCTACATCACTAGCTTAGTCTCTAAATACCAACCTACTCGTTCTCTTCATTCCTCTCAAGACCTCCTGCTCTCTAGCTCCCTCATCACCTCCTCCCATGCTCGCCTCCAGGACTTTTCCAAAGCCTCTCCAATCCTATGGAAGGCCTTACCCCAATCTGTCCGCTTATCTCCTACTTTACTAGCTTTTAGACGATCCCTGAAAACCCTCCTCTTCAGAGAAGCCTACCCTACCCACACCGAACAACTGTATTTTCATTTTTTCCATTTGATCATCCCCCACAGTTATTACCTTTTTGTTTCCACTTGACCCTCCCTTCTAGATTGTAAGCTCTAACGAGCAGGTCCCTCTGATCCCTCCTGTATTGATTTGTATTGAAAGTGTACTGTCTGCCCCCATGTTGTAAAGTTCTGCGCAAACTGTTGGCGCTATATAAATCCTGTATAGTAATAATAATAATAATAGTCCCCATTTTTTTCGTATGTCTTTTGTATTGTTATTATTATTCTTTCCATGTATACAAAACCACGTATCCAGCTAAAAGGAAATGGTAAGGACCGGCATATGGGAGTCACCATTGACTGCCATTGGTGCCGGTTCCAGGCTGCCACTCAGATTTTGGTGTCTCTCTCTATTGACCATGAATGGAGCTAGAGAAGTTAAATGTTGGATTCCCGTCTTGCATGCTTGCCTCCAAGTCAATGACCTGTTAGTGAATCCAGGATCAGAAGGTCAGATATGGCAGATCCCATATTTTTACCCTCAAGGGTCCTTTTTAAAAGGTATTTCAGAGGCTTTTCCAAAAAAAAAATCTCCTGTATTTTGTTGTGAGGAACATTTTTTCCAGATCTGAGGTCATCTGAGATGAATGTATGAATATTCACACGCTAATGCTGAGTGATTGAATTAGCAGGTTGCGTTCCTGGCCTGCAGAGATTCCATATCTGGTGTTGATAAGATAAAGATGGACCATTTATCAGGGTTCCCCAGTAGCAGAGCCAGGCTCGGGATGTAAACCATAAAACCTGGGGTCAGGCCAAGAGACTTTCAGATCACAGGTAGAGACCTTGGAACTTGAGATAAGCCATGAATGGCGCGGAATGACAGAAAATAGTTAATCCATGATTGATAGGGAGCAGGGAGCTGCAATTACCAAGGAACTTTACTAATTATCCAAATTCCAGGGATGTTTAAAAAAGAAGGAAAATTCCCGTGTTTATGTCAATGTCTACATTTGTGTCTATTCAGTATGTACAGATTATCCCTCAGACAGGTGAGAATTAATACCCCGTTTAATGTCAATTTTACCCTTCAATTTCAAATATGAAGCCCGGTGCCTGGAAAATTCAGATCCTTTACTGGCCATAAAGATCGTTAAAAGACTCAATAGAGAAAAAGAGGATCAATTAACCGAACAAGTAAATGTAAACGCCATCATTAAACCCTCATATGTTCATTTTAATAAATATTTAATACATTCTTTTTTTTTTTTTTTAATAATGATTTAATCTTATTTTTTTATACACATTTTATTGATTGTTCAGACAATATTCAGTTAAAAACACAGACAAATATATTACACATTAAAAGAAGGAATGCAATATCCATACTACAATTATACCCTAAGTATCAATATATCAATCATGGGATATTATATTTTACACCGATATTAACAAAAAAGAAAAAACAATAGTATTATCCCAGTTTTTTAGGCTCTGTTTCCACTAGTGCGACTTTTCATGCGACTTGGGACTGAAAAGTCGCATGACAAATTGTTTCCCATGATTTCCAATGAGTACCGTTCATATCTGTGCGACTTCAAGTCGCAGCGACTTCAAAGTAGTTCCTGCACTACTTTGGTCCCACTTTGATGCGACTTGAGGTCCATAGATACAGTCATTGCTTCAAATCGCGGTAAAAAGTCGCGGTAAAATCGCGGTAAAAAATCGCGGCAAAATCGCGCGACTTTGGGGACGCAATAGTGGAAACATAGCCTTACTGGTTGGATCTCTCTAAAACCCATCACCAACCAAAAAAAAAAAAAAAATTTTAATCCTATAAACTCCCTTTACTATTATTTTATTCTCATAGACACAATATTTTATTATGCTGTATTATATTATATTATATTATATTATATTATATTATATTATATTTCATTATATTATATTATATTATATTATATCATATTAAAATTTTTCATAGCTAAGCATAAATTCGAAACCAAACAATATTAAAATATATATTAAAAAAAATTAAAAGAGGGAATCCAATATCTATACTACAATTACACCTCGAGTATCAATATATCAATCATGGGATATTATATTTTACACCAATATTAAGAAAAAAGAAAAAACAATAGTTTTATCCCAGTCTTTTACTGGTTGGATCTCTCTAAAACCCATCACCAACCAAAAAAAAAAAAAATCCTATAGACTTCCTTTACTATTATTTTATTCCCATAGACACAATATTATATTATACTGTATTATGTTATATAATATTATATTATATTATATTATATTAATATTTTTCATAGATAAGCAGAAGTTTTAAGCCAACCAACCCAACCAACCAATGTTAAAATATTTAAAAAAAAATAGTATTATCCCAGTCTTTTACTGGTTGGAACTCTCTAAAACCCATCACCAACCAAAAAAAAAATAAATCCTATAGACTTCCTTTACTATTATTTTATTCCCATAGACACAATATTATATTATACTGTATTATGTTATATAATATTATATTATATTATATTATATTAATATTTTTCATAGATAAGCAGAAGTTTTAAGCCAACCAACCCAACCAACCAATGTTAAAATATTTAAAAAAAAATAGTATTATCCCAGTCTTTTACTGGTTGGAACTCTCTAAAACCCATCACCAACCAAAAAAAAAAAAAAATCCTATGGATTTAATTTACTATTATTTTATTCTCATATTCTCATAGACACAATATTATATTACATTATATTATATTATATTAACATTTTTCATAGATAAGCATAAATTTGACAAATTCGAAACCAACCAATATTACAATATTAAAAAAAATAGTATTATCCCAGTCCCCAGTCCTTTACTGGTTGGATCTCTCTAAAACCCATCACCAACCAAAAAAAAAATCCTAAAGACTTTACTATTATTTTATTCTCATAGACACAATATTATATTATACTGTATTATATTATATTATATTAACATTTTTCATAGATAAGCAGAAATTTGAAGCCAACCAAACCAACAAATATTAAAATATTAAAAAAAAAATGTATTATCCCCATCCTTTACTGGTTGGATCTCTCTAAAACCCATCACCAACCCCCCCCCCCCAAAAAAAAACCCCTATAGACTTCCTTTACTATTATTTTATTCTCATAGACACAATATTATATTACACTGTATTATATTATATTAACATTTTTCATAGATCAGCATAAATTCTAAACCAACAAATATTAAAATATAACAAAAAAAATGGTTTTATCCCAGTCTTTTACTGGTTGGATCTCTCTAAAACCCATCACCAACCAAAAAAAATCCTATAGTCTTCCTTTACTATTGTTTTATTCTCATACACAATATTATATTATACTGTATTATATTATATTATATTAACATTTTTCATAGATGAGTAGAAATTTGAAACCAACCAACCAAACCAACCAATATTAAAATATTAAAAAAAATAGTATTATCCCAGTCCTTTAATGGTTGGATCTTTCTAAAACCCATCACCAACCAAAAAAAACACCTTATAGACTTCCTTTACTATTGTTATATTCTCATAGACACAATATTATATCACACTGTATTATATTATAATATATTATATTATATTATATTATATTATATTATAGTAACATTTTTTCATAGATAAGCATAAGTTCAAAACCATCCAATATTAAAAAATAAAAAAATAATATTATCCCAGTCTTTTACTAGTTGGATCTCTCTAAAACCCATCACCAACCAAAAAAAAAATCCTATTGACTTCCTTTACTATTATTTTATTCTCATAGACACAATATTTTATTACACTGTATTATATTATATTATGATTTTTCATAGATAACCAGAAATTCTAAATCTACAATATACAAAAAAATAAAAAGAAAGAAACATAGTTTGTAAGCTCTAAGGAGCAGGGCCCTCTGATCCCTCCTGTATTGATTTGTATTGTAACTGTGCTGTCTGCCCTAACATTTTAAAGTGCTGTGCAAACTGTTGGTGCTATATATATCCTGTATAATATAATAATAATAATAATAATACAGTGACCAATCATGTTTACAATATATATGTACCTGCTTTGAACTTGTTTTATGGAAGAACCCCGGGGCCATCCTAAAATGTATTAAATACAATTATGAGTTTCAAAGTCAGAATTCTCAGAGTAAAAATCTGAATATCAGAATGATTTATTTAAAAGTCAGAATTCTTAGTTTCAAAGTCAGAATTCTGATCTCAAAACCCTGAATTTAAATCTCAGATTTAATCCTATTTTTTTTATACGCATTTTATTTATTTATTTATTTTAATTTTTTTTACAAACACAGACAAATAACTTACATATTAAAAGACGGAATCCAATATCTATACTACAATTATACCACAAGTATCAATTTATCAATTTATAGGATATTATATTTTACACCAATATAAAAAAAAAATTGTATTATCTTTGTCTTTTACTGGCTGGATCTCTCTAAAAAAAAAAAAAAAAAAAAAAGCTATAGACTTCCTTTACTATTATTTTATTCTCATAGTCACAAATCTCAAAGCATTTTTCATGGATATACAGGAATCCAAAATCTAAAATGTACAAAAAAAAAAAAAAAAAAAAAAGGAAAGAAACATCCAGTCACCAATCGTGTTCAAGGTTTACAACAATATATATATACCTGCTTTTATCTTGTTTTACAGAAGAACCCTGGGGCCATCCTAAAAATTTTATAAACACAATTCTGAAGTCAGAATTCTTATGCCCCATACACACGATAGGATTTTCCGACAACAAATGTTGAATGTGAGCTTGTTGTCGGAAAGTCCGACCGTGTGTAGGCTCCATAGAACATTTGTTGGCGGAATTTCCGCCAACAAATGTTTGAGAGCAGGTTCTCAAATTTTCCAACAACAAGAAAGTCCGATCGAGTGTACACAAGTCAGACGCACAAAAATTCCACGCATGCTCGGAATCAAGCAGAAGAGCCGCACTGGCTATTGAACTTCATTTTTCTCGTCTCGTCGTACGTGGTGTACGTCACCGCGTTCTTGACATTCGGAATTTCCGACAAGATTTGTGCGACCGTGTGTATGCAAGACAAGTTTGAGCCAAGATTCTTCGGAAAAAAATCCACGGTTTTGTTGTCGGAATGTCCGATCGTGTGTACGGGGCATTAGAGTAAAAATTAGAGTAAAAGAAAGATCAGATAATTAAAAAGTTAGAATTCTTAGTTTCAAAGTTGGAATTCTGATCTCAAAATCCTGAATTTAAATCTCAAATTTCTGACTTTTAATCTCAGAATCATGACTGTAAAAGTCAGAATTTTGCTTATTGAAATATCCTTTAGGATGGCCCCAGGGTTCCACCATATTATTTAACTACTTGAGCCGCTTTTTTCTCCCTAACCCCTCTTAAGTCCCAGAGCATTTTTTTTTTCTGGTTTTTGGGGGATGTCTCAGTTCCACACATTACACATAGTTATATAGCTAGGCTGAAAAAGTCCATCTAGTTCAACCAATTCAAATAAATTAATTCGTTAAAAACCAATTTTTAGGTTTTGAAGTTTACCCTAACATATTAGATACATATATTTATTTCCCTGGTTTTTAATTGGAAATAAGACCCCATTTATTGAGGGTTTTTCCAGCGTTTTATTGCGCGTTTTTTCGGGCATATTTGCGCGTTTACATGCAGCTTTGTCCGGCGTTTTTTTTTATTAGCCAATAGGAAAAATGATCATCTGTTTCATCATTTGTTGCTATGTTGTTAGATTTTGTCATCTGCTTCCTGCTCCAAAAACGCCCAAATCTGCCCGATTTGCGCGACAAAAAAAGGGTCCAGAACTTGTTTGAGCTTCAGGCGTAGGGCTTCAGGCGACCTGGGGTGGAGATGTGGACCATCTCCATAAAGAATAATGGATTTTTTCCCCTCAAGCGTTTTGTAGCTTTAGGCTTCAAGCTACAAAACGCTTAGGTGTGAATAGGGCCTTAATTGTAAGGAAAAAAAAAAAACACTTTCTTGTAATTTTTCTCAACATACTATTTACATAATTTTCCCACCCCTTATAGATTTAAAATGATTCTAAATGTATTTTTTTCTTTAAAAAAATAACATGTTAAACTTACCTGCTCTGTGTAATGGTTTTGCACAAAGCAGCCCCAATCCTCCTCTTCTTGGCTCCCCCAGCAGGCACTCCTGGCTTCTCTCCCCCGCCGAATGCCCCCATCGCAAGCCAATTGCTATGGGGGCACTCGCACGGGCTCACTCCCGAGCCTTGCTGTCTGCATCTCTTGAAACAGACAGCGGAACCCAGCCCCACCCCTGTGCTCCCTCATCACTGGCTGGGTTTATTTAACCACTAGAGATCCGCGCTATACCCGATTGACGGCTACAGCGCGGACCTGCTTTGCCGGGACGACGTCTATTGACGTCGTCCCGTGCACGAGCGGCCTGCGCGCCCCCTGCAGGGCGCGCGCAGCGCGCTCTGTGATCAGTGAGTCTATGAGACTCGCGTGATCACAGATCGGAGTAAGGGGTCGATCCCGACCCCTTAACACGTGATTAGCTGTTAGCCAATGACAGCTGATCATGTGATATCAACAGAGCCGGTAATCGGCTATTTTTTCTCCTCGCGCTGACAGCGAGGATGAAAAAAAAGCCGATCACCGGCGGCCATGAGAGGGACATCAGTCCTGATCACGGCGATCATCAGTGCCCACCTTTGCCCCCTGCCAGTGACACCTAGCAATAGGCAGCAGGCACTGCCTACCAGTGCCCACCAGCACCACCCATCAGTGCCCACAGTGCCACCCATCAGTGCCCACAGTGCCACCCATCAGTGGCCACAATCAGTGCCACAACAACAGTGCTGCACATCAGTGCCACCTATCAGTGCCCATCAGTGTCACCTACCAGTGCCCATCAGTGCCGCCCATCACTGCCCATTAATGCCACCCATCAGTGCCCCCTATCAGTGGTACCTATCAGTGCCCATCAGTGCCACCCATCCGTGCCACCCATCAGTGCCACCCATCAGCGCCCATCAGTGGCCATCAGTGCCGCCTTATCTGTGCCCATCAGTACCGCCTTATCTGTCCCCATCAGTGCCACCTTAACTGTGCCTATCAGTGCCGCCATAACTGTGCCTATCCATGCCCATCAGTGCAGCCTATCAGTGCTCACCATCAGCGCATATCAATGGAGAAAAATTACCTGTTTGCAAAATTTTATAACAAACCATGAAACATGATTTTTTTTTTTTTCAAAATTTTCCATCTTTTTTTGTTTAGCAAAAAATAAAAATCCCAGCTGTGATTAAATACCACCAAAAGAAAGCTCTATTTGTGTGAAAAAAATGATAAAAATTTCATTTGAGTACAGAGTTGCATGACCGCGCAATTGTCATTCAAAGTGTGTCAGCGCTGAAAGCTGAAAATTGGTCTGGGCAAGAGGGGGGTTTAAGTGCCCGGTAAGCAAGAGGTTAAACTACAGGGTTTTGTTTTTTTGGTTTTTTTTGGGTGAATGAGTAAGAGTACTGTATACCCCATATGCATTCACATAGAGGAGGCGGGGATCTGGAGGCCCCCTTGTTAAAGGGAGCTTCCAGATTCCAAGAAGCCCCCCCTGCCCACAGACCCCCAAAACCACCAACTGGGGCTGCAGGGAAGAGGCTCTTGTCCCCATCTTACATTTCTTTAAAATGTATTTAAAATGTATTTAAAAAGTATTAAATTGTATTTTTTAAGTCTTTGTCAGTTTATAACAGGAGAGTGACACAAAGTAACATTCCGGATTGAACGTGTGGGAGATGTTTCTTAGGAGAGAGCAGAGCATGGTGCAGCGAAGAATTAAGACATCAGCGTAATGAGCTGTCATATTATCATCACCGCGCTCTGCTGTCTGCCTAATATAATCCGGAACATTCCAGGAAGTGTGTGAAGAGTTTTAGATATGAGGAATTAGTTGCAGGAAAGAGACAAAAAGGTTCTACTGTAACCATAACCCCCATAGCTGGGTGGCTCCATCATCTGCTTCTAGGATTTTGACATTGCACATTCAAGACCTCTTGCTGTTTCAGTTATATTTGGATGCATGTAAAGCCCAACTTCAGGTTCATTTAAAAAAAAATAAGTTTTAGACCCCAAAAGTTGTGTTGAAAAAAAAAAAAAAGCAATATACAATAAAACTGGAGTTGTCCACTGCAGTAATACTGTTTTGCCACAAGAGGTCCTCAGTCTTTTGGGTCGAAAAACAACCAGAATCACTCAACTCCAAAGACTGAGGACATACTGTGAGGACTCTTTTTCTAATCAAATTTTCCAATAAAATAGAATAGAAAATAAAGGAATAGAATAGAAAAGAATAGAATAGAAAATAAATTAATAGAATAGAAAATAGAAATAGAATATAATAGAGTAAAACAGAACAGAATACAAAATAAACGAATGGAAAAAATTGAATAGAAAATAAAGGAATAGAATAGAAAATAATAGAATAGAAAATAAATTAATAGAATAGAAAATAAAAATAGAATATAATAGAGTAAAACAGAACAGAATACAAAATAAACTAATAGAAAAAATAGAATAGAAAATAAAGGACTAGAAAAGAATAGAATAGAAAATAAATTAATAGAATAGAAAATAAAAATAGAATATAATAGAGTAAAACAGAACAGAATACAAAATACAAGAATGGAAAAAATAGAATAGAAAATAAAGGAATAGAATAAAATTTAAAAAAAACTATTGAAAAGGGTAAAATAGAAAGAATATAACCATCTTCTGAAATTCTAATTTAAAATAGAATAAATTTGAATTCAGATAGAATAAAAAAAATAGAATAGAAAAGAGTAGAAAAAAATAGAAAAGAATAGAATAAAATAGAAAAAATATAACCTTCTTCCGAAATTCGAATTTCAAATAGAATAGCTTAGAATAGAATAGAAAATAAAAGAATAGAAAAAAATAGAATAAAATTGAATAAAATAGAAAGAATATAACCATCTTCCAGGATTTGAATTTTGAACAGGATAGAAAATAATAGAATAGAAAAAAAAAAGCAATATACAATAAATCTGGAGTTGTCCACTGCAGTAATACCTTTTTGCCACAAGAGGTCCTCAGTCTTTTGGGTCGAATAATAACCAGAATCACTCAACTCCAAAGACTGAGGACATACTGTGAGGACTCTTTCATAGGGGCTCCCAGCTTTGCAGTAAAAAGTAGGCATGTGCAGTTCATTCAGTTCCGAATCGAGATTCAGATGAATATTTCCTAAGACCCCCATACACACTATACAACTTTTGTTGTCTGATTTTCCTTTAGATTTACCAAAACCATGTAGTGCAAGGGGCCTGCCTGTTTGCATACAAATTGAAACTCTTAAGGTTTGTCCTCATATTATATGGTTTTGGTAAATCTGAAGGAAAAAAAAAAAATCCACAGAAAATTGTATAGTACGTATCCAGCTTTATTCAGGAATTTGGATGTATCCGAATTTCCGAATTACAATAGTAATGAATTTAAACGAAACCCGAAAAACTTAAATGAAAATGTTGGACAAAATTGAGATGTTGAGTTTTCTAAAATTTGAGATTTCTAATCGAATTCGAATTTTCCAGTAAAATAGAATAGAAAATAAAGGAATAGAATAGAAGATAAAAATAGAATATAATAGAGTAAAACAGAACAGAATACAAAATAAAAGAATGAAAAAAAAAATAGAATAGAAAAATAATAGAACATAATAGAAAAAAAATAGAAAAGAATAGAATAAAATAGAAAGAATATAACCTTCTTCCGAAATTCGAATAGAATAGAAAATAAAAGATTAAAAGAATAGAATAGAAAAATAGAATAAATATGAATTCAGATAGAATAAAAAAAATAGAAAAGAATAGAAAAAAAATAGAAAAGAATAGAATAAAATAGAAAGAATATAACCTTCTTCCGAAATTCGAATTTCGAATACAATAGAAAATAAAAGAATATATAAAAAAAATTGAATAGAAATAGAATAGAACATAATAAAAAAAAAAAAAAACAATAGAAAAAGATAAAAGAGAAAGAATATAACCATCTTCTGAAAACTCTAATTCTGGAACATGGTTATGTTCTATTTTATTCTATTTTTTTCTATTCTATTCTAATCTATTCTATTTGAAATTTGAATTTCGGAAGAAGGTTATATTCTTTCTATTTTATTCTATTATTTTCTATTTTTTTTCTATTTTATTTTCTATTTTTTTATTCTATCTGAATTCAAATTTATTCTATTCAAATTTCAAATAAAAAAATAAAAAAGAAAGAATAAAAAAATAGAATAGAAAAGAATAGAAAAAAAAATAGAAAAGAATAGAATAAAATAGAAAGAATATAACCTTCTTCTGAAATTCGAATAGAATAGAAAATAAAAGAATAGAATAGAAAAATAGAATAAATATGAATTCAGATAGAATAAAAAAATAGAAAAGAATAGAAAAAAAAGAAAAGAATAGAATAAAATAGAAAGAATATAACCTTCTTCCGAAATTCGAATTTCGAATACAATAGAAAATAAAAGAATATATAAAAAAAATTGAATAGAAAAAGAATAGAACATAATAAAAAAAAAAAAAAAAAAAACAATAGAAAAAGATAAAACAGAAAGAATATAACCATCTTCTGAAAACTCTAATTCTGGAAGATGGTTATATTCTTTCTATTTTATTCTATTTTTTTCTATTCTATTCTAATCTATTCTATTTGAAATTCAAATTTTGGAAGTAGGTTATATTCTTTCTATTTTATTCTATTCTTTTCTATGCAACAGCAAAGAAAAATGAAAGTTCCCCTATCCTCCCATGCTCACACGCAAAGGCGAACGCATGTGTCGGTCCTGCATGCACACAAACAGCGATCGTCCCACGCATGTGAGGTATCATCGCAAACCTTAGATCACGGGCAGTAATTCTAGCAATCAGATCTGTAAATCTAAAGTGGAAACCTGTAAAGGCTTTTAAAGCTTAGCCTATGGATAGTAAAATGTACGTCGTTTGTCGCTATTGCACAGGCGTGCGCAATTTTAAAGCGGCTGGGGTGGGACAAATTTAGACGGGGACACCCATTTTTAGTCTTGCCTGGGGCAGCACAAAGCCAAAATACACCACTGTCCCCACCGTGAAACATGGTGGTGGCAGCATCATGTGGTGGGGATGCTTTTCTTCAGCAGGGACAGGGAAGCTGGTCAGAGTTAATGGGAAGATGGATGGAGCCAAATACAGGACAATCTTAGAAGAGAACCTGTTAGAGTCTACAAAAGACTTACATAGTAACATAGTAGGTGAGGTTGAAAAAAGGCACAAGTCCATCAAGTCCAACCTATGTGTGTGATTATATGTCAGTATTACATTACATATCCCTGTATATTGCGGTCATTCAGGTGATTATCTTATAGTTTCTTGAAGCTATCAATGCTCCCCGCTGAGACCACCGCCTGTGGAAGGGAATTCCACATCCTTGCCGCTCTTACAGTAAAGAACCCTCTACGTAGTTTAAGGTTAAACCTTTTTTCTTCTAACTTTAATGAGTGGCCACGAGTCTTGTTAAACTCCCTTCTGCGAAAAAGTGTTATACCTATTGTGGGGTCACCAGTACAGTATTTGTATATTGAAATCATATCCCCTCTCAAGCGTCTCTTCTCCAGAGAGAATAAGTTCAGTGCTCGCAACCTTTCCTCATAACTAAGATCCTCCAGACCCTTTATTAGCTTTGTTGTCCTTCTTTGTACTCGCTCCATTTCCAGTACATCCTTCCTGAGGACTGGTGCCCAGAACTGGACAGCATACTCCAGGTGTGGCCGGACCAGAGTCTTGTAGAGCGGGAGAATTATCGTTTTATCTCTGGAGTTGATCCTCTTTTTAATGCCAATATTCTGTTTTCTTTGTTAGCAGCAGCTTGGCATTGCATGCCATTGCTGAGCCTATCATCTACTAGGACCCCCAGGTCCTTTTCCATCCTAGATTCCCCCAGAGGTTCTCCCCCCAGTGTATAGATTGCATTCATATTTTTGCCACCCAAATGCATTATTTTACATTTTTCTACATTGAACCTCATTTGCCATGTAGTCGCCACCCCATTAATTTGTTCAGATCTTCCTGCAAGGTTTCCACATCCTGCGGAGAAGTTATTGCCCTGCTTAGCTTAGTATTGTTCACAAATACAGAGATTGAACTGTTTCCCCCATCCTCCAGGTCGTTTATGAACAAATTAAATAGGATTGATCCCAGCACAGAACCCTGGGGAACCCCACTACCCACCCCTGACCATTCTGAGTACTCCCCATTTATCACCACCCTCTGAACTCGCCCTTGTAGCCAGTTTTCAATCCATGTACTCACACTATGGCCCATGCCAACGGACCTTATTTTGTACAGTAAACGTTTATGGGGAACTGTGTCAAAAGCTTTTGCAAAGTCCAGATACACCACGTCTACGGGCCTTCCTTTATCTAGATGGCAAGTCACCTCCTCATAGAAGGTTAATAGATTGGTTTGGCAAGAACGATTCTTCATGAATCCATGCTGATTACTGCTAATGATATCATTCTTATTACTAAAATCTTGTATATAGTCCCTTTATCATCCCCTCCAAGAGTTTACATACTATTGATGTTAGGCTAACTGGTCTGTAATTCCCAGGGATGTATTTTGAGCCCTTTTTTAAATATTGGTGCTAAATTGGCTTTTTTCCATTCATTCCATTCCATTCCATTCCATTCGCTGGTACCATTCCAGTCAGTAGACTGTCAGTAAAAAATAGGAACAATGGTCTGGCAATTACTTGACTGAGTTCCTTAAGTACCCTCGGGTGTAAGCCATCTGGTCCCGGTGATTTATTAATGTTAAGTTTCCCAAGTCTAATTCTAATTCTGTCCTCTGTTAGCCATGAGGGTGTTTCCTGTAATGTGTCATGAGGATAAACACTGCAGTTTTGGTTACTGAAGCCCCCCGATTCCCTTGTGAAGACTGAGGAGAAGAATAAACTCAATACCTTACCTTCGCCATCTCCCCATCCTTTGTAACCAGATGTCCTTCCTCATTCTTTATGGTGCCAATATGATCTGTCCTCCTTTTTTACTGTTTACATATGGGGCGGAGACTTGAGACTGGGGTGGAGGTTCACCTTCCAGCAGGACAACGACCCTAAACATACAGCCAGAGCTACAATGGAATGGTTTAGATCAAAGCATATTCATGTGTTAGAATGGCCCAGTCAAAGTCCAGACCTAAATCCAATTGAGAATCTGTGGCAAGACTTAAAAATTGCTGTTCACAGACGCTCTCCATGCAATCTGACAGAGCTTGAGCTATTTTTCAAAGAAGAAAGACAAAGCGCATGCGGGCGAAACATGTAAGTCATGGCAGCAGAACGGTGGACGTTCACACTACTGACTTCAGGACACCTTTCCCCCTTCATCTCCGGCACAGCAGTGACGTCACAGAAGGCGCATAGGTGCGCTGAGAATATTGACCCTGCTCGGCTTGGTTGTTCCCTCTGGGGCCATTTACATCACACAGGTTGCCTTTCCATCCATCCTGCTGACATTTTTACATTGAGAACAATGGTTGGACTTGTAGAATCCTTGGTGGACATTTCCACCTCCTTGTCTTGCGTCGCTCGTGCGCCCGATCGATATCACACTGACGTATTGTAAAGGCAGCTGAAGCCTTTCTCGTTCAGGGAAACAGAAACGCACACTCGGCCGGCGCGACTCAATAAAATCTGCCACGCAATATATTTGGAAGAAATTAATTAAATGTAAAGTATTTATAACTTCCCGAATGTTGTTAGCTCTGCGATTGTACGGTCACTAAAATATTTATACACCGCCATCAAAAAGTCTTTGATAAGCAAACAAATTAAGCAAACAAATAAAAAGACGCGTCTAAATCAGCGGAAGATGGCGACATTTAATTCATAACTCGCTGAGCGTTTCCTCTCAAGTGATGAATATCCTTTAAATGAAATAATGACCCCTGCAGTCCGGTGATACAGACAGTTCCCGTATAAAGTACAACTATTTGAACTAAAGGGGTTGATTTACTAAAAGGCCAATAGATTGAGCACTCTGCAAGACAGTGGCTGTGCATCCATAAGGGGCGCAAGGGCCCTGCCCCCTCTCTCCTGCCACCCCCTCTATGACCAATAGATAGATTCATGCATTGCCGTTGCCACCCCCTATTCAGGCGTTCGGTCCCTTTTTTCGGGTGCCTGAATTACAGTGGTGAGAGGTTTTTTTTTTTGAAGCACCTGATTAGAGCCCTAGGCTCTAACAGGCGTCAAAAAAGGTGACCTGCGAGCGCCATGCTTGGCACTTGCAGGTCACTCAGCTGTGTGTTAGAAAATCGAACGAATATTCGCTTTCCTAACACTAAACCGACTCTCCGCCAATCAGGTGCTCGGATCTGTTACCCGTCACCTCATTGGCTGAAATGACAGGCGCTGTGATTGGAGGCCAGGCGTCCAATCATAGCAGAGGACGGAAAGAGAGGATGGGAGAAGACATCGAGGAGCAATCAAGGAGCTGTCCCCCCCGAGACAGGGTAAGTACAGACGGCGGGCTGGCGGGGGGCACACTGGCAGCAATTGATATGGCACAGTGGCTGCGTTTGATGGGGCACAGTGGGAGCATTTGATGGGCACAGTGGTGGAAATTAATGGGCACAGTGGTGGCAATTGATGGGCACAGTGGCGGCAATTGATGGGCACAGTGGCTGTGTTTGATGGGCACAGTGGCAGCATTTTATATGGCACAGTGGCTGCGTTTGATGGGGCACAGTGAGAGCATTTGATGGGCACAGTGGCAGCAATTGATGGGCACAGCGGCGGCAATTGATGGGCACAGTGGCAGCATTTGATATGGCACAGTGGCTGCGTTTGATGGGGCACAGTGGTGGAAATTGATGGGCACAGTGGCTGCGTTTCCTGGCACAGTGGCGGCAATTGATGGGAACAGTGGCTGTGTTTCATGGCACACTGGCTGTGTTTCATGGCACAGTGGGAGCAATTGATGGGCACAGTGGCAGCAATTGATGGGCACAGTGGCAGCAATTGATGGGCACAGTGGCTGCATTTGATGGGGCACGGTGGCTGCGTTTCATGCTCCACAGTGGGAGTATTTGATGGGGCACAGTGGGAGTATTTGATGAGCACAGTGGCGGCAATTGATGGGCACAGTGGCTGCGTTTGTTGGCACAGTGGCTGCGTTTGATGGGCACAGTGGCGGCAATTGATGGGCACAGTGGCTGCGTTTGTCGGTACCTTTTCTTCAATTGTTGGGCACAGTGGCTGCGTTTGATGGGCACAGTGGCTGCGATTGATGGGGTTTTCAGCAACAGCCACCCCTTTGATCGCCCCTAGTGTTAACCTCTTCCTTGCCAGTGTCATTAGTACAGTGACAGTGCATATTTTTAGCACTTATCACTGTAATAATGTCATTGCTTCCCAAAACAGTGTCAGTTAGGTATCTGATTAGTCTCGCTATAAGTCACTGATCGCCGCCATTACTAGTAAAAAAAACAAAAAAAAAGCCATAAAAATATCCCATAGTTTGTAGACACAAACAAAAGTTTTGCGCAAACCAATCAATATACACTTATTGTGATTTTTTTTTTTTTAACCAAAAACATGCAGAATACACATTGGCCTAAATAAATGAAGACATTTGATTTTTTACATTTTTTTATTGGATATGTTTAAAGTAGAAAGTAAAAAATTTTTATTTTTTTTTTTCAAAATTGCCTCTCTGT
Source organism: Lithobates septentrionalis (assembly GCA_037952835.1). Lineage (NCBI taxonomy): Eukaryota > Metazoa > Chordata > Amphibia > Anura > Ranidae > Lithobates > Lithobates septentrionalis. Next base: position 1,300,903 of record JBBDGP010002647.1, on the reverse strand, counting down.
GTTTGTTTATAACGTAAAAAAAAAACACAGAGGTGATCAAATACCACCAAAAGAAAGCGCTATTTGTGGGGAAAAAAGGACGTCAATTTTATTTGGGTACAGCGTTGCACCCCCGCGCAATTGTCAGTTAAAGTAACGCAGTGCCGTATCGCAAAAAAATGTCCTGGACATGAAAGGGGTAAAACCTTCCGGTCCCTAAGTGGTTAATGTTCCTTTCACGTGATTGGGTATTCTTTGCAAAGTGAAGCTTTACCTCATTTACTAAGCTCTGGAGCAACTGCACTTTGTAAAGTGCGCAGTCTATTTGCCTTTAGTAAGTCAACCCCACAGAGCCTTGAAAAAGTATTACAACCAAAAACGTAAATGTATTTTATTGGGATTTTATGTGATAGACCAACACAAAGTGGCACATAATTGTGAAGTGGAAGGAAAATGATAAATGGTTTTAATTTTTTTTTACAAATAAATATGTGAAAAGTGTGGGGGGTACATTTGTATTCAGCCCCCTTTACTCTGATACCCCTAACTAAAATCTATTGGAACCAATTGCCTTCAGAAGTCACCTAAATAGTAAATAGAGTCCACCTGTGTGTAATTTAATCTCAGTATAAATACAGCTGTTCTGTGAAGCCCTCAGAGGTTTGTTAGAGAACATTAGTGAACAAACTGGGATTTATTTACTAAAGGCAAATCCACTTTGCACTACAAGTTCACTTGGAAGTGCAGTCCCTGTAGATCTCAGGAGGACATGCAAGGAAAATAAAAAACAGCATTTTTGCTTGTACATGATTGGATGGTAAAATCAGCAGAGCTTCCCCTTAGATCTAAAGCGACTGCACTTCCAAGTGCACTTCCAAGAGCACTTGCAGTGCACTTGTAGTGCAAAGTGGATTTGCCTTTAGTAAATAAACCCCACAGCATCATGAAGGCCAAGGAACACACCAGACAGGTCAGGGATAAAGTTGTGGAGAAGTATAAAGCAGGGTTAGGTTATAAAGAAATATCTCAAGCTTTGAACATCTCACGGAGCTCTGTTCAATCCATCATCGGAAAATGGAAAGAGTATGGCACAACTGCAAACCTACCAAGACATGGCCGCCCACCTAAACTGACCGGCCGGGCAAGGAGAGCATTCATCAGAGAAGAGCCAAGAGGTCCATGGTAACTCTGGAGGAGCTGCAGAGATCCACAGCTCAGGTGGGAGAATCTGTCCACAGGACAACTATTAGTCGTGTTCTCCACAAATCTGCCCTTTATGGAAGAGTGACAAGAAGAAAGACATTGGTGGAAGAAAGTCATAAGAAGTGCCGTTTGCAGTTTGTGAGAAGCCATGTGGGGGACACAACAAACATGTGGAAGAAGGTGCTCTGGTCAGATGAGACCAAAATTTAACTTTTTGGCCTAAAAGCAAAACACTATGTGTGGCAGAAAAACTAGCACTGCACATCACCCTAAACAGACCATCCCCACCGTGAAACATGGTGGTGGCAGCATCATATTGTGGGGATGCTTTTCTTCAGCAGGGACAGGGAAGCTGGTCAGAGTTGATGGGAAGATGGACGGAGCCAAATACAGGACAATCTTAGAAGAAAACCTGTTAGAGTCTGCAAAAGACTTACATAGTTACATAGTAGGTGAGGTCAAAAAAAGACACAAGTCCATCAAGTCCAACCTATGTGTGTGATTATAGGTCAGTATTACATTGTATATCCCTGTATGTTGTGGTCGTTCAGGTGCTTATCTAATAGCTTTTTGAAACTATCGATGCTCCCCGCTGAGACCACCGCCTGTGGAAGGGAATTCCACATCCTTGCCGCTCTTACAGTAAAGAACCCTCTACGTAGTTTAAGGTCAAACCTTTTTCTTCTAATTTTAATGAGTGGCCACGTGTCTTGTTAAACTCTCTTCTGTGAAAAAGTTTTCTCCCTATTGTGGGGTCACCAGTCAAAAGACTTGAGACTGGGGCGGAGGTTCACCTTCCAGCAGGACAACGACCGGAAACATCCAGCCAGAGCTACAATGGAATGGTTTACATCAAAGCATATTCATGTGTTAGAATGGCCCAGTCACAGTCCAGACCTAAATCCAATTGAGAATCTGTGGCAAGACTTGAAAATTGCTGATCACAGACGCTCTCCATCCAATCTGACAGAGCTTGAGATATTTTGCAAAGAAGAAGAATGGGCAAAAATGTCCCTCTCTAGATGTACAAAGCTGGTAGAGACGTCCCCAAAAAAGACTTGCAGCTGTAATTGCAGCGAAAGGCGGTTCTACAAAGTATTGACTCCGGGGGGCGCCATACCAATGGTACCCCCCGCACTTTTCACATATTTATTTGTAAAAAAATGTTGAAGACCATTTATCATTTTCCTTCCACTTCACAATTATGTGCCACTTTGTGTTGGTCTATCACATAAAATCCCAATAAAATACATTTACGTTTTTTGAGTTGTAACATGACAAAATGTGGAAAATTTCAAGGGGGTATGAATACTTTTTCAAGGCACTGTATATCTGTAGTCCCATCATTACTGATATCACAAGGTATCACAAGCTGCACTTTTCGTAAATGGTTGGGTTACGTGGAGGAATTGATGACGAGGAATACAATGCTAAGTGTGTTCCAGACTTTTTTTTTTTATTAGGGTTTTTAGGAGGGTTTGTGAAGATTAGACATCGATGTTCTGTGAAAGATTCATAATTGTGTGCAGAGGAAGTCCCAATGTTCCCGTTCTTGTACACGATAGACATTGAGTGATGATGGTACACCGCTTAAGCGGGATTATTTAGGGAAGCCATGCATAATGAATTCATGTTTAATAAAACAGAAACTTTGGAAAGTTCTTCCTGTACCGGTAAATTGGATAATTACTCATATCACAAAAAAAAAACCTTACATGATGGAGGCAACTTGGTATGAAAGTTGAGCCATCTATTTTCTGAACTTCACGTTGCTCTAGATACCATATAAAGGGGCTAAGATTGTTAAAGTGGCTTAGCGTTTCTCATTTTTTGGCCAGTGGGTTGGATCTCACACCCGGTGTTGTTGTCTCGTTGAGAAATAATTATCTGGATTACATTTGCAGTATTTTTTCCTCTGACTCCCCTCCCTGCCCCACAAAGCCAAGATATTTTTGTCTTGAGTGTAAAAGTTTGATGGGGCTGAAATTTCTGGTGGGGATATCTACCCATAAGTAGCTCAATAGACACAACACATGGTCAATTTTCGTTAACCTTTAGCAATAGTACAGATCAGTGCCTGAAAACTCCTGAGAAAATATACACCCAACCGCCACTTTATTAGGTCCACCTTGCTAGTACCGGGTTCGGGTAGGACCCCCTTTGGCCTTCATTCTTGGTGGCATAGATACAACAAGGTGTTGGAAACGTTCCTCAGAGATTTTGCTCCATAGTGACCTGATAACATCACACAGTTGCTGCAGATTTGTCGGCTGCACATCCATGATGCCAATCTTTCGTTCCACCACATCCCAAAGGTGCTCTATTGGATGGAGGTCTGGTGAGTGTGGAGGCCATTGGAGGACAGGGACCTCATTGTCCAGTGGTGAGATGATTGGAGCTTTGTGACATGGTGCATTATCCTGCTGGAATGAGCCATCAGAAGATGGGGGCACCATGATGCCAATCTTCCACCACATGCCAAAGGTCCTCTATTGGATGAGATGTGGTGAGTGTGGAGGCCATTGGAGTACAGGGACCTCATTGTCCAGTGGTGAGATGATTGGAGCTTTGTGACATGGTGCATTATCCTGCTGGAAGGAGCCATCAGAAGATGGGGACACTGTAGTCATAAAGGGATGGACATGGTCAGCAACAATACTCAGGTAGGCCGTGGTGTTTAAACCATGCTCAATTGGTACTAAGGGGCCCAAAGTGTGCCAAGAAAATATCCCCCCCCCACCATTACACCCCCACCACCAGCCTGAACCGGTGATACAAGGCAGGATGGATCCATGCGCCAAATTCTGACCCCACCATCTGAATGTCGCAGCTGAAATCCAGACCCATCAGACCAGGCAACGTTTTTCCAATCTTCTATTGTCCAAGTGGCCTCAGTTTCCTGTTCTGACAGGAGTGGCACTCGGTGTGGTCTTCTGCTGCTGTAGCCCTTCAAGGTTGGATGTGTTGTGTGTTCAGAGATGGTATTCTGCATACCTTGGGTGTAACGAGTGGTTATTTGAGTTACTGTTGCCTTTCTATCATCTGGAACCAGTCTGCCCATTCTCCTCTGACCTCCAACAAGGCATTTTCCTCCACACAACTGCCGCTCACTAGATATTTTCGCTTTTTCCCACCGTTCTCTGTAAACACGAGAGATGGTTGTGTGTGAAAATCCCAGTAGATCAGCAGTTTTTGAAATACTCAGACCAATCTGTCTGGCACCAACAACCATGCCACGTTCAAAGTCACTTAAATCCTATTTCTTCCCCATTCTGATGCTCGGTTTGAACTTAAGCAAGTCATCTTCACCACATCTAGATGCCTAAATGCATTGAGTTGCTGCCATGTGATTGGCTGATTAGCAATTTGTGTTACCAAGCCATTGAACAGGTGTACCTAATACAGTGGTGAGTGTATATTTCATAGGTTTTTAACTTGTATTTTTTGTCTTTTTAACCACTTGCCGACCAGCCACAGTATATATACAGCGGGTCCCGAGGACTGATCGCAGTGAGGAGAGGCAGAACGGGGATCTGCGTATGTAAACAAGGCGGATCCCCATTCTGGACAACTCAGAGATCTGCTGTTCTCAGTGATCAGGAACAGCGATCTCCTTGTTGTCCCAGGCAGCCCATCCCCCACACAGTTAGAACACACCAAGGGAACACAGTTAACCCCTTTGAACGCCCCCTAGTGTTAACCCCTTCCCTACCAGCCTCATTTATACATTGATCAGTGCATTTTTATAGCACTGATCAATGGAATAATGTCACTGGTCCCCAAAAAGTGTCACTCGGGGTCAGATTTGTCCACCGCAATGTCGCAGTCCCGCTAAATATCGCCGAACGCCGCCATTACCAGTAAAAACATTTTAAAAAGTCCATAAACCTATCCCCTATTTTGTAGACGCTAACCTTTGCACAAACCAATCAATATACGCTTATTGTGATTTTTTTTTACCAAAAATATGTAGAAGAATACATATCGGCCTAAACTGATGAATACTTTTTTTTTATTATTCTTTTGGATATGTATTATAGCAGAAAGTAAGAAAAATATAGTTTTTTTTTCCAAAATTGTCGGTCTTTCTTGTTTATAGCGCAAAAAATAAAAACTGCAGAGGTGATCAAAAAAAACACCAAAAGAAAGCTCTATTAGTGGGGGAAAAAAAGGACATCAATTTTGTTTGGGTACAACGTCGCACGACCGCGCAATTGTCAATTAAAGCGACACAGTGCCATATCGCAAAAAAAATGGCCTGGTCATTAAGGGGGTAAAACCTTCCAGGGCTGAAGTGGTTAATGCAGATTTTTATATGTGAAAAAAAAAAAAAGAAAAAACTGCTCTGAAGGGGAACTGATTAAGAACACTTCTGGCCTTTTATTTTTTAATTTTTCTACAGTATATCGTTAACTGAAATACATTCTTTACTAATTAGATCTGAATTAGTGCTAATGTTGTTTTTTTGCACGGTATGTTATAATTTAATGATGTGTTTAATTTACTTCTCTAGGATGTAATATGGTGTATACATTAGTCCTCTAATACTGAATGTGCCGGGCCAGATAAGTATCCAATGGGTTCTGCTGCAGCACCAACTTCAACTTGTAAAAAATAAAAAAAAAATAAAAAAAAATCCCCATAGAAACTCCATTTAAAGCTTCACTAGTTTTTATAGATATGTAAAATTTCACATTTCAGTCATTCCCAGTGATTGCCTCACTGCTCATTATCCGGCATTAGTCTAACGAGAATCAAGTTTATGGGTTGCTACAAATTATGGGTCTGCCGGGTTAATTTAAAGAAGATGAGGGAAATAAGTACCGGTTGAATGTATAGATATTTTTAGTGATCACTTGTGGTTTGAATGGGTCGGGTTTTATGGGTGTTTTTATAGTTAAGTTGCATGTTGAAGGTTCCAACCTTCCAACCTGTATTATTAAAGTTGTGTTCCCATGTATGAGGGATTGTGTAGCAATTAGCAAAGTAAAAGCTAAAAGAACGGGTATAAGTGGCGGGTGAAGATAATTTTTTTTTTGGGGGGGGGAGCGGCAAACAGTGACACCATGCCCCCCCTCCCCCCACCTACCTTACCCGTCGGTCGGGTCGGGGAAGCGCTTCTCCCAGGCTTCACCGGTGGCTTCCCCTGCTCTCTGCGGTCATCAAGGCGGCAGTGGTTTCCCCTGCTCTCTGCGGTCATCAAGACGGTGGTGGCTTCCTCTGCTCTCCGCGGTCATCAAGGCAGCTTTCCCTACTCTTCGCGGTCCTCACAGCAGCGGCTTCCCCTTCCCCTGCTCTTTGCGGTCCTCACAGCAGCGGCTTCCCCTTCCCCTGCTCTTCGCGGTCCTTACAGCAGCGGCTTCCCCTTCTCCTGCCCTTCCCCTGGCCACCACAGCGGCGGCAGCCTCCCCTACTCTTCGCGGTCATTACAGTTGTAGCTTCCCCTTCACAGTCATCATGGTGGCGGCTTCCCCTTCCCCTGCTCTTCACGGTCATCGTGGTGGCGGCTTCCCCTTCCCCTGCTCTCCGCAGGCATCATGGCAGCGGTGGCTTCCCCTGCTCTCTGCGGTCATCAAGGTGGCGGTGGCTTCCCCTGCTCTACGCGGTCATCAAGGCAGCTTCCCCAGCTATTCGCGGTCCACACAGCAGCAGCTTCCCCTTCCCCTGCTCTTCCCATGGCCACCACAGCGGCGGCAGCCTCCCCTACTCTTTGCGGTCATTACATCGGTAGCTTCCCCTTCCCCTGCTCTCAGCGGTCATCACGGCGGCGACTTCCCCTTCCCCTGTTCTTCACAGTCATCACAGCGGCGAGCGGCGGCTTTCCCTGCTCTCCGTGGTCATCACGGTGGTGGCGGCTTCCCTTGCTGTCCATGGGCATCACAGCAGCGGTGGGGCTTCCCCTTTCCCTGTTCTCCGTGGGCATCACGGCAGCAGCAGCGTCTTCCCCTGCTCTCCGCAGTCATCACGGTGTTAGCAGCTTTCCCTGCTCTTTGTGGCAATCACGGCGGCAGCTTCCCCTTCTCCTGCTCTTCGGGTCATCATGGCGGTGGCTTCCCCTTCCCCTGCTTTTCGCGGTCATCACGGTGGAGACTTCCCCTTCCCCTGCTTTTTGTGGTCATCACCGCGGTGGCTTCCCCTTCCCCTGCTCTCCGAGGGCATCATGGCGGTGGCTTCCCCTTCCCCTGCTCTTTGTGGTCATCACGGCGGCGGCTTCCCCTTCCCCTGCTCTTCACTGTCATCACGGTTGCGGCTTCCCCTTCCCCTGTTTTTTGTGGTCATCACAGCGGCGGCTTCCCCTTCCCCTGCTTTTTGTGGCCATCACGGTGGCGGCTTCTCCTTCCCCTGCCCTTCGCCGTCATTACGGCGGCGGCTTCCCCGGCTCTCTGTGGTCATCATGGCGGCAGCTACCCCTGCTCTCCGCGGTCCTCACGGCAGCCATTTGCTAAAATCATTTAAGTTCATTTTTTTCCTCATTAATGTTCACACAGCACCCCATATTGACAGAAAAACACAGAATTGTTGACATTTTTGCAGATTTATAAAAAAAAAGAAAAACTGAAATATCACATGGTCCTAAGTATTCAGACCCTTTGCTCAGTATTTAGTAGAAGCCCCTTTTGATCTAATACAGCCATGAGTCTTTTTGGGAAATATTCAACAAGTTTTTCACACCTGGATTTGGGGATCCTCTGCCATTCCTCCTTGCAGATCCTCTCCAGTTCTGTCAGGTTGGATGGTAAACGTTGGTGGACGGCCATTTTTAGGTCTCTCCAGAGATGCTCAATTGGGTTTAAGTCAGGGCTCTGGCTGGGCCATTCAAGAACAGTCATGGAGTTGTTGTGAAGCCACTCCTTCGTTATTTTAGCTGTGTGCTTAGAGTTGTCTTGTTGGAAGGTAAACCTTCGGCCCAGTCTGAGGTCCTGAGCACTCTGGAGAAGGTTTTCGTCCAGGATATCCCTGTACTTGGCCGCATTCATCTTTCCCTCGATTGCAACCAGTCGTCCTGTCCCTGCAGCTGAAAAACACCCCCACAGCATGATGCTGCCACCACCATGCTTCACTGTTGGGACTGTATTGGACAGGTGATGAGCAGTGCCTGGTTTTCTCCGCACATACCTCTTAGAATTAAGGCCAAAAAGTTCTATCTTGGTCTCATCAGACCAGAGAATCTTATTTCTCACCATCTTGGAGTGCTTCAGGTGTTTTTTGGTAAACTCCATGCGGGCTTTCATGTGTCTTACACTGAGGAGAGGCTTCCGTCGGGCCACTCTGCCATAAAGCCCCGACTGGTGGAGGGCTGCAGTGATGGTTGACTTTCTACAACTTTCTCCCATCTCCCGACTGCATCTCTGGAGCCCAGCCACAGTGATCTTTGGGTTCTTCTTTACCTCTCTCACCATGGCTCTTCTCCCCCGATAGCTCAGTTTGGCCGGACGGCCAGCTCTAGGAAGGGTTCTGGTCATCCCAAACATCTTCCATTTAAAGATTATGGAGGCCACTGTGCTCTTAGGAACCTTAAGTGCAGCAGACATTTTTTTGTAACCTTGGCCAGATCTGTGCCTTGCCACAATTCTGTCTCTGAGCTCTTCAGGCAGTTCCTTTGACCTCATGATTCTCATTTGCTCTGACATGCACTGTGAGCTGTAAGGTCTTATATAGACAGGTGTGTGGCTTTCCTAATAAAGTCCAATCAGTATAATCAAACACAGCTGGACTCAAATGAAGGTGTAGAACCATCTCAAGGATGATCAGAAGAAATGGACAGCACCTGAATTAAATGAGTGTCACAGCAAAGGGTCTGAATACTTAGGACCGTGTGATATTTCAGTCTTTCTTTTTTTAATAAATCTGCAAAAATGTCAACAATTCTGTGTTTTTCTGTCAATATGGGGTGCTGTGTGTACATTAATGAGGAAAAAAATGAACTTAAATGATTTTAGCAAATGGCTGCAATGTAACAAACGGTATATATATATATATATATATATATATTTTTTTTTTTTTACGAAAGTGGAGTTAACCTTTAAGTAGAAAAGTTAGGACATGCTAAGTAATGGTCAGCACTTTTATTGTAATGTTAAACACTGAATGAATAACTAATTCAGATATTGCATCTGCTTAATGAGTCCAAGGTATCATTATTGACCGATCAACACCATTTAAAAATCAATAGCTCTTTTTTATTTTTTAAGCTTTGATAAGACTAGTGATTGGACGAGTGAAATAAAACTTGGTCAACAAAGAGTCTTTTCTTCACATCTCTGCCATCATCTCCTGTTGACACAAATGTCATTTAAATCCCATTGAAAAATAGAAGATTAGAGATAAGTGGGTGGCTGTCTGTTTGCTCTTTTGTCTGGAGGTGTTATTAATTTTTGAGCCAAGGGACGCCAAACTCCTTATCTTGTATGGTCACACGGGACCTTCATGCTTTGGGCATATAAATTGCTCAGATCAGAAACTGGGGTTTTTTTTTTTCCTTACAACGGTTTTTCAAAAATATAATTTTTTATGTAGCACCCCCCCTGACCCCTGGAGGCATTTGAGGAACCCCCACTGGCAGGGTGGTCCTACATTTCACCCCAGGGCTAATAATGGGGAACTGAGAAGACATTGGGCACCAATCATTTTGTATCATTTTAGATATTTTGTTTCTTGTTACACAAGGAACCAGAGATGAGGGCCACAGATACCCCGAGCAACACTAGTAGACTTCCAGGTCAACTTCCAGCTGGTACAGTGTGAAGAGCCTTTAACCCGACACCGGTGGTGACACGGTAGATAGCACCTCTGGCGGGTCAGGACTGGAGACTTCCCTCTACTTGTTCCAAAGCATCTGTTCATCCTTCCAGACCTCCATGCATCCTCCCAAGACAGTCACCAGGCCCTTGCGAGAAAACCGGCCTTCTTCCTCTAGCAGGGGCCTCCTCCTGGGTCTCAATCTTGGTTCATTCTCCCTAAACCTTTCGTTGCCTGAAGCATTTTGCGTTTTTTTTTTTTCATACATGTTTAACCACTTCAATATCGGGTACTTTCCCCCCTTCCTGCCCAGGCCAATCTTGCAATTTGAATGACAATTACGCGGTCATGCAACACTGTACCCATATTAAATAAATTGGACTTTATTTTAGTGGTATACTATTTAATCACCACTGGGATTTTAATTTTTTGCTAAATAAATAAAAAAAATTAAAAAAAGAAAAAAGAAAAAGAAAAGTTTTTCTTAGTTTCTGTTATAAAATGTTACAAATAAGCAAATTTTCTTATTAATCTTTTTGCGCTAATGAGGCTGCACTGATGAGGATGCACTGATGGGCACTGATAGGCTGCACTGATGGGCACTGATGCAGGCTGGCAGATGTCTTTTTTTTAGTAACTGTCCCTTAGAGATAAATTGCGGAAGCCATTTTGGGATAGTCCGAAGTCAACTGAACTCCATTGCTGGCAATCTGCTAGAAACAGGTTAGCCTCTAATGGTAGAGAGAGAGAGACAGGTTTTTACAGGTAACATAGCAAAAGTGGCTACATTTGTCATTGCAGGGTTTCATCTAGCTTATTATGCCTTTTATTAAGCTATCCTCTTGTAGGCGGGCCTAGGCACAAGGTACCAAGTCCAGGAGAGACCACCCAGGCAGTCCTTGTTTATTATTATTTATATTGTATATTTTGGTAAGCAGTAATGAATAATGACAGTTCTTGAAGGCACTTATATAAGGTAATGCAACAGTTACTAGGCTTGGGCCTGTATTATCGGGTGATGGCTTCTGCTGGATGGGTGGAGGTTTGCGGTGCACCGGGACTGAACTGTGGGAGAAGTTTAGGAGGAAGACAAGTAAAGTTATTATTTCTTCCTGAGAGTCTAACCCAGGAGGGGTTCCTCTTGGCAACACTTTTTCAGTTTTGTCGGGTGATGAGATGTCTGATATATCTTTCTCTTTATCATCCAGGGAAGAGGGGGAGTCGCGTAGTCTGAAGAGAGCTGTTTCGGGTGATGAGGGTGTGGTAAAGGTTAATAACGACTACCCCAATCATCCTGATGGCAGTTCCCACTCCGACAAAGGTGGCGACTCCCCAGCATTAAATCTGCAAGAGCTCGTGATATTGCCTTATTTTTGCTCAGCGAGTTTGATGCTGAGATTTTATTTTTGCAAGAGACCTGGCTCAAAACTTTGGCCGATGTCCATCTAGCAAAAAGGGAGTGGAGATGCGGTCCCTCCTTTTGGTCTCTTGGGGCTGAGCCCTGCAGTGGAGTTTATTGAGGTAGAAATGGGGAGATGCATGGTCTTGGACGTCTCTGTTAGGGGGCAGGACCCGCGCCTGATCAATATCAGACCTGATCAATATCTATGGACTGCAGTCAAAATGGGGCAGGAAATGCCTCCTCACAGAGATCAAGCCCTTCCTTTTTACATCCCAGCAGGTTGTCTTTGGAGGTGACTTTAACACCATAATTAGGCCTGAGGACGGGAGAGGCTCTATAGACAAGCTGGGTTATGATAGCATTCTTCATAGAGATATGGTGAGACAAGCAGGCCTGATAGATGTGCATATTAAGCACTGCCCTGGCAGCACGGGATTCACATTTCAGAGAGGGAATAGTCAGAGTAGGATAGATTTTTAGGTTTTTTTTTTAAAGGAGAACTCTGCTTTCTCGGCTCCTGAGTTGAGGGCGGTGGAGTTCTCTGACCACTGTATGCTGTCTGTGACTCTGAATGCCTCGGACACTCCACCCAGGGGAAGGGGTACCTGGAAACTGAATTCGACTCTCCTGGAAGATGTAGAGGTAAGACAATCCTTTGAGGATTTTTTTCAGGCACAGGTTTCTATTCTGGACTTTTGCAGCAGTAAGTCAGAGTGGTGGGAACTTGTGAAACAAAGGGCAATTGGACTTTTCAAGGCCATAAGTAAGAAGATGCAGCTTGTTATGTACATTGCCTACCAGCATTTGCGGAGGAAGCTTCATCGTCTTGTCTCATATAGAGAAGATCCAGGGGATATCTCTGAGGTGAAGCTTCTTCTTAGGAAGTGTCAAAGAGACAGGCATGCCTCCTTTGTTCTGGAGAGGGATTATGGAAAATATCACTCGCCTGATCCTTACCAGAACTGTAAGCAAGGCATAGCAGTTAAGATGGTCATAGGCCTGAGGGATAGTATGGGTTCCCTGGTGAAGTCCAGATCAGGGATCCTGGAGATCTTCAGGTCATATTATGCAGACCTTCTGGGAAGATAGGACCTTTGTCAGGACAGGATGGAAAGCTTTCTGGATTCTACTCCAGGATTGGGAAATAGTACATTGCCTTTGATGGATTTGACAGAACCAATTTCAGTGGATGAGGTAGTTCATGCTATAGAGAAGCTGGCTACAAAAAAATAGCCTGGGCCAGATGGGTTGACAGCTGAAATCTACAAGTGTTTTAAGTCCATTCTGGCTCCAGAGGTTTATAACAGCTGTCTAGAAGAGGGTTCGCTCCCTCCCGCCATGAGGCAATCCGCTGTGATTCTTCTGTCAAAAGGTAAAGACCCCTCAATGATCGAGAACTGGCGCCCCATCAGTCTTCTCAATGTTCATAGAAAGATCTTGGCTAAGATTTTTTTTTTGGCGCTTGTCGTCAGTAGCAGGCCATTTGTTGTCCAGTCATCAGCACTGCTCAGTCCAAGGTAGAAGTACCTTTTCAGCGGTATTAGCTGTCCAGGAGGCTTTGGAACGATGCAGGGCTGCTGGATGGAGAAAGTAATTACTGGCATTGGATCAGACGAAGGCTTTTGATAGAGTCAATCATGAGTACCTGTATTTGCTACTTGGTAGATACGGCAGGCAGGGGAGGTTTATAGATTGGCTGAAAACATTATATAGAGGGGCTGAGAGCTTCCCCACTGGTTAATGGTTTTGTTGGACAGCCTTTTGAGGTTGGCTCTGGTGTGTGCCAGGGATGTCCTCTGAGCCCCCTGCTATATGTATTCGCAATCGACCCCTTCTTAAGAAGGCTGGAGAGTGGATCTTCGTGCGGGGTGCCTTTGGGCATTGCTGATGTGCCACCTTTGAAGGTCGTGGCCTATGCAGATGATGTGTCCGTTATTGTCTCTGGGATGGAGGAGGCGCAGGAGGTGATCTCTATGATAGAGCAGTAGGCTTCTGGTTCTAAAGTCAACCATGAAAAGTAAAGAAAAAAAAAAAGAAAGTTTTCTGGATGGGTGAGGAGGGTAAAACCTTTGAACTTCTAGATGCCTTCCCAGAGGCCCAGCAGGAAATTAAAGTGTTGGGCATCAAATTTGGTCCTGGTGACTATGGTCATCGAAATTGGGAAAGCAGGTTGGTGGGTGTCAATGTCAAAGTAGCAAGTTGGAAGAAATGGAAGCTTTCCATGAGGGAGAGGGTTGACTTGATCAAAACGTACCTGGTCCCAATCTTTTTATAGGTCAGATTCATCTGTATCTTGCCAGCACCTCTCTATGCAAGGGTGTACAGCTGTTTTTTCCAACTATTATGCGGAAATAGGCTGAACCTGCTCAACGCAATTTAACTGACCTGTCCAGGCGGGAGGGTGGCCTAGGATTGGTCAACCCAATAGTTTTCTTTTCTCTGTTCTTTTTAAAGTACAATCTTGGTAACATGATAGCAGAGAACCCGCCGGGATGGGTGGGTATTTTTCAATCTTGTGTGAGGGGGTTGGCTCGGCAGCGGGTGTGTGTGACCCCCTGGATGGGTTCACCACACAAAATCAGGCACAGCAGACAGCGTTGTAGATGAAACAAAAACAAAGGTGCGGTTTATTTAGACTAAATGCATTGAAAAATAACAGAAAAACAAAAAAAAGAAACATGAAAAGAAACCCTGGTCAGCTTGACCGCTTACTACACACGTAGATTCCCTAACTAACAACTGGGTACAGCCTTGTGCTGCCCCAGTCCCTATCTCTCTTTGAGAAGTTTTGCCACACAGGCGTTAACTCACCGCACAGGTCAGATACCACACTCCCCAGTCTACACAAACACAGAACTGGTTCCAGGATGGAGCCTCTCCCTAAGCATGCTGGGGTGTTTTCTATAGGTCTTAATGAGCCCACTTACTTCAACTGGGCTCATTAACTCTTCCCCTGCAAGACTCCCAGCACTCCCCCTAGTGGTATAAGTCAGCATAAAGCCTGAATCTAGGGCATACATATTTTCCATCCTGGATGCAACCAGGTGTTTTTACCTGCCTGCTGTCACACTTGTTTTAGGCCTTTTCTGTGATACTGGGAAGATGGCGGGCCAGTGAAAAGTCTGAGAGTCCGACATGGCAAGCTCCCGGCTTATGTTGACCCGTGTCTGAAAATACTTTGGCAGTGGCAGGTGACAGTGGAGGATATCAAGTTTCTCCCCAGGAAGCTTCTGGAGAAGAGGATTTTGAGCTCTGCTTTCAGTGTGTCACTGGCCTTAAGGGATTGCCCAGGCTCTGTAATTAGGGAGGGGTTGCGTTTAATCAATTTAGAAAGAATCCCTTTGAATGTTAGGGATCACGCCTGGCTCGCTTTCCATGGAAGGCTCTATGTGAGAGGGAGCTTGAAGCATCGCCCTGTGGATGATCAGGATTGTCCTAGAGCGGAGTGTGTTGGTAGGGTGGAGTCTATGGACCTCTTTTTGCTGCAGTGTCCCTTTAACATAGAGGTGTATAAAAGGGTGGGGAGGGCTCTAGGCATCCCCTTTTTATATCGCATGAGTTATGCGGAATGGGTGTACGGGGCATTCCCGACTCGCTGGGATTTTGATTTGGATACACTGTTTTTAGTATAGTTGTCCATTACTTCACATGGAATGCACGGTGCCAGATTACCCTATGGAAAAAAAGTCCTCTCTGTTTAGGTGGTGGTGCACGATATTCTGGGTGAGGTTGGGAAAATTCGGGGGCCTGCCTTTGGTGAACTGCCCATCTCTGGGTGAGGAGCTCTTTTCTTTTTCTGTTTCTTTCACTCCCTTAGCTTTTGTTAGTTAGTATCTTCTTTTTTAAGAAGGGCTGCATGCATAATGGGTGTGGGTTTGTTTCTTGACCTCGCAGGTTTGTCTGGTGTAGTGGTGTGAGTCGTAGTAAGATTTATCTTCCCCAGTAATGACATGGTTTTTCCTTTTGCTGTAAGGTCTTTCTTTGTTTGAGACTAGATTTGCTATATTTATTTTCATTTTTATGTAAATATGTACATTTTATATACATATGCTTATTGATTGCATGACTTTTAATAAAGAAAAATTGGGAAGAATGTCCCTTACATTGGCAGTCAGTGGGAAGAATGCTCCTTACATTGGTGATCAGTGAGAAGAATGTCCCTTACATTGGTGATCAGTGGGAAGAATGTTCCTTACATTGGTGATCAGTGAGAAGAATGTCCCTTATATTGGTGATCAGTGAGAAGAATGTTCCTTACATTGGTGGTCAGTGAGAAGAATGTTCCTTACATTGGTGATCAGTGAGAAGAATGTTCCTTACATTGGTGATCAGTGAGAAGAATGTTCCTTACATTGGTGATCAGTGAGAAGAATGTTCCTTACATTGGTGATCAGTGGGAAGAATGTCCCTTACATTGGTGGTCAGTAGGAAGAATGTTCCTTACATTGGTGATCAGTGGGAAGAATGTTCCTTACATTGGTGATCAGTGAGAAGAATGCTCCTTACATTGGTGATCAGTGGGAAGAATGTTCCTTACATTGGTGATCAGTGGGAAGAATGTTCCTTACATTGGTGATCAGTGAGAAGAATGTTCCTTACATTGGTGATCAGTGAGAAGAATGTCCCTTACATTGGCAGTCAGTGAGAAGAATGTTCCTTACATTGGTGATCAGTGAGAAGAATGTTCCTTACATTGGTGATCAGTGGGAAGAATGTTCCTTACATTGGTGATCAGTGGGAAGAATGTTCCTTACATTGGTGATCAGTGAGAAGAATGTTCCTTAGACCCCTTTCACACTGGAGCGGTTTTCAGGCGGTATTGCGCTAAAAATACCGCCTGAAAACCGTCCCTAAACAGCCTCCGCTGTTTGTTCAGTGTGAAAGCCCGAGGGCTTTCACACTGAAGCGGTGCGCAGGCAGGGCGGTGAAAAAAGTCCTGCAAACCGCTTTTTTGGAGCGGGGAAGGAGCGGTGTATTCACCGCTCCTTCCCCGCTCCTGCCCATTGAAATCAATGGGACAGCGCGGCTATACCGCGGCAATACCGCGGCTATAGCCGCGCTGTACGAGGGATTTTAACCCTTTTTCGGCCGCCAGCGGGGGGTAAAACCGCACCGCTAGCGGCCGAATACCGCTGCAAGAACGACGGTACAGCAGCGCTAAAAATAGTGCTGTTGTACCGCCGACGCCCCCACCGCCCCAGTGTGAAAGGGGCCTTACATTGGTGATCAGTGAGAAGAATGTTCCTTACATTGGTGGTCAGTGGGAAGAATGTTCCTTACATTGGTGATCAGTAGGAAGAATGTTCCTTACATTGGTGATCTGTGAGAAAAATGTTCCTTACATTGGTGATCAGTGGGAAGAATGTTCCTTACATTGGTGATCAGTGGGAAGAATGTTCCTTACATTGGTGGCCAGTGAGAAGAATGTTCCTTACATTGGTGGTCAGTGAGAAGAATGTTCCTTACATTGGTGGTCAGTGGGAAGAATGTCCCTTACATTGGGGGTCAGTGGGAAGAATTCCCCTTTTACGGTGGTGGTTAAAATGCCACCCTTACAGACTACTTTAAAGGTCATTGCTGTCATGCTACTGGCTCTGCCAAGTGGTGTTGGACCTGGATCTATGAGGGAGCCATCAGATGGGAGGTCAATTAGCCACAGCTCAAGGAACCCCAACCTCTTGCGCAATCCTTGTTGAGAAAGGCTGCTTTAGGGTCATAATTCCCTCGACAGATTCCACTCCACCTGTGACAATTGAACAGCACCACCTACAGGATGGAGGGGAAACCTACACCTGGCTACACCCTTATCTAATGTATGAGGCTACACTCTGGGGATGTGTTCTCCTCTAGCTTGAGCTGTTACTGAATTCTTAATAAACGGGTCCAGTTTCTCGGTGTGTGTTCCGAGCAGACTTTTCCCATCGATGGGGACCTTCTCGAGATAATCAATCTTTCATAATCCCGAAGCGAGGAGTCGTCATACGTGACCTTTAAACTTCCATGTGTATTACTTAGTAACAACACCTTCTAATATTGACTTGCTTCCACCTCGGTGCCCATCTGGTTTCTATTTTCCTTTAGAAATGAAGCAGGCAGAATCAACATTTGTGCAAAGCTTGGTCATACGTTCAGCAATGTTTAATGGTAATATGGGGCCCCCCGAGGGGGTCTCCCCACCCCTCCTCCCCCCTGACACAAGAATTTCAGTGTACTGCGCTCTCTCTCACTCATAGATGAAAGCCGGTCAATGAACTGCAGAGACGCAACCGTTGGATGGATCCAGGGGGAAGGTTGGATTATCTAGGGGTCCCCATGTACAACGACAGCTCACATCTACATTAGAGTTCTATTTTATATGGAGAGCTGTCATCAAAAATGCAAAGGGCCCCTTTCAGATGCCACCCTCATTCTGAGGGCATCCCTGGTGCCTCGCGTAATAGAGTCCCGGTTTACATTTATCTGGGGCTGGACCAAAAGGTCACCAATTTATGGGTCCACACCAAGTTGGGGTAACAGGAGGTACAGCTGAACTCCGGCCACAAAAACGACATTTAACCTTTTTTTTGCCTACAGAGCTGCTTTTTGCATTTTTCGCACACCTTTAAATTAAATCATTTTGGGCCTGAAGATGTAAAACTTTAACGATTTTCTGACAGCAGACACAATGGAGAAGAAAATGGCGGCGGTTTTAATTTATTATGTAACACAACGCTAGTTCAACAGTTTGGGAAACAAAAAATTTCAGTAAAAAATACACTACAGTTAACAGAAATATATTGCCCAGTAGAGATTGTGCCCAACAGAAAAAATTGTTTTGCTTTAGGTTCATTCATTAAGTTAATAATTCAATTTTTTCAATTTTCTGCTGGATGTATTGTTTTGATACTTCAATAAATTACTTTTAAACTTTAAAAAAAAAAAATAATAATAATAATTCAATTTCATCATATTCATTATGTTAGAATGATTCGCTCTCGAAATTCATTTTATATTGAATATTTTCAAATCAATTCGAAATTCGCATTTATCCAAAATATTAATTTATTCAAAATTCGAATTTCAGAAGATGGCTATATTCGTTCTATTTTATTAAATTCCATAATATTCTATTATTTCTATTCTATTGTTTTCTATCCTTTTCTTTCTGTTCTATTCTTTTGTTTTCTATTCTTTTCTATTCCATTTTATTTTATTTTCTATCCTTTTATTTTCTATTATTTTCTATTTTTTTATATTATACCGTTATACCGCACCATACACCCCAATGTACACAGCACCATGCACCCCAATGTACACCGCACCATGCACCCCAATGTACACCGCACCATGCAGCCCAATGTACACTGCACCATGCACCCCAATGTACACCGCACCATGCACCCCAATGTACACCGCACCATGAACCCCAATGTACACAGCACCATGCAGCCCAATATACACCACACCATGCACCCCAATGTACACCGCACCATGCACCCCAATGCATTGGGGTGCATGGTGCGGTGTACATTGGGGTGCATGGTGCTGTGTGCATTGGGGTGCATGGTGCGGTGTACATTGGGATGCATGGTGCTGTGTGCATTGAGGTGCATGGTGCGGTGTACATTGGGGTGCATGGTGCTGTGTACATTGGGGTGCATGGTGCTGTGTGCATTGGGGTGCATGGTGCGGTGTACATTGGGGTGCATGGTGCTGTGTACATTGGGGTGCATGGTGCTGTGTGCATTGGGGTGCATGGTGCGGTGTACATTGGGGTGCATGGTGCTGTGTACATTGGGGTGCATGGTGCAGTGTACATTGGGCTGCATGGTGCGGTGTACATTGGGGTGCATGGTGCAGTGTACATTGGGGTGCATGGTGCAGTGTACATTGGGGTGCATGGTGCGGTGTACATTGGGGTGCATGGTGCAGTGTACATTGGGGTGCATGGTGCAGTGTACATTGGGGTGCATGGTGCAGTGTACATTGGGGTGCATAGTGCTGTGTGCATTGGTGTGCATGGTGCGGTGTACATTTGGGTGCATGGTGCGGTGTACATTTGGGTGCATGGTGTGGTGTACATTGGGGTGCGTAGTGTACATTAGGGTGCATGGTGTGGTGTACATTGGGGTGCATGGTTCGGTGTACATTGGGGTGCATGGTGCTGTGTGCTTTGGGTGCATGGTGCGGTCTACATGGGGGTGCATGGTGCGGTGTACATTGGGGTGCATGGTGCGGTGTACATTGGGGTGCATGGTTCGGTGTACATTGTGGTGCATGGTGCTGTGTACATTGGGGTGCATGGTGCGGTGTACATTGGGGTGCATGGTTCGGTGTACATTGGGGTGCATGGTGCTGTGTACATTGGGGTGCATGGTGCGGTGTACATTGGGGTGCATGGTGCTGTGTACATTGGGGTGCACGGTGCAGTGTACATTGGGGTGCATGGTGCTGTGTGCATTGGGGTGCATGGTGCGGTGTACATTGGGATGCATGCTGCGGTGTACATTGGGGTGCATGGTGCGGTGTACATTGGGGTGCATGGTGCGGTGTACATTGGGGTGCATGATGAGGTGTGCGCCTCCCCTGAAGAATCCTCTGCATGCCCCTATCAGAATGCGTTCCTGGACCTTATCGGGGTGCTGCCACAAATCTTTATACAGTGATGTAAACTGACATTGAGCTTTTCACTGCTGAAGGATTTGATTTTTACTTTTATTTTTAAAATAATGTGTTTTGTAATAATAGCAGTAAAACACTTTAGCGGAAAAAAAAAAGAAAAAAAAGAAAAGGAAGTACTAGAAAGTGTAAATGGCTCTTATGAAGTGCGATCCAGTTTACTTTAACAAGAAAAAAAAAATCCTTCCTGATCCCCGAAGGCAACCTGGAACCCCCTGCGTCTGCAGTCTGTGATGTCATGTCTTACACATAGCTGATTATATTTGGTGCTTTTACAAAAGTATTAAAAGTATTTAACCTTTTTTGAAAAAAATAAAATAAAATCTGCTCAATCCAGTATTATACGGCCGTGGCCAAAAGTTTTGAGAATGACACAAATATTCGTTTTCACAAAGTCTGCTGCCTCAGTGTTATTAGACCTTTTTGTCAGATGTTACTATGGGATACTGAAGTATAATTACAAGCATTTCATAAGTGACAAAGGCTTTTATTGACAATTACATGAAGTTTATGGAAAGAGTCAATATTTGCAGTGTTGACCCTTCTTTTTCAAGACCTCTGCAATTCCCCCCGGCATGCTGTCAATCATCTTCTGGGCCACATCCTGACTGATGGCCGCCCATTCTTCATAATCAATGCTTGGAGTTTATCAGAATTTGGAGGGGGGGGGGGGGGTTTGTTCACCTGCCTCTTGAGGATTGACCACAAGTTCTCAATGGGATTAAGGTTTGGGGAGTTTCCTGGCCATGGACCAAAAACTTTGATGTTTTGTTCCCCAAGCCACTTAGTTATCACTTTTGCCTTATGGCAAGGTGCTCCATCATGCTGGAAAAGGCATTGCTCCTCACCAAAGTGTTCTTGGATGGTTGGGAGAAGTTGTTCTCGGAGGATGTTTTTGTACCATTCTTTATTCTTAGGCAAAATTGTGAGTGAAGCCCACTCCCTTGGCTGAGAAGCAACCCCACACATGAATGGTCTCAGGATGTATGACACAGGGCTGATGGTAGCGCTCTCCTTTTCTTCTCCGGACAAGGTTTTCTCCAGATGCCCCAAACAATCGGAAAGCAGATTCATCAGAGAAAATGACTTTACCCCAGTCCTCAGCAGTCGAATCACTGTACCTTTTTGCAGAATATCAGTCTGTCTGATGTTTTTCCTGGAGAGAGGTGGCTTCTTTGCTGCCCTTCTTGACACCAGGCCATCCTCCAAAAGTCTTCTCCTCACTATGTGTGTGGAGATGCCCTCACACCTGCCTGCTGCCATTCCTGAGCAAGCTCTGCACTGGTGGTGCCCTGATCCCGCAGCTGAACCAACTGTAGGAGACGGTCCTGGCGCTTGCTGGACTTTCTTGGGCGCCCTGAAGCCTTCTTCACAAATGCAGTGGAAATGTTTTTTTATGGGATTAAAACGTTTGTTAAAAAAAAAAAAAAATGGATCCTGCTCCTCTAAAGCATGTTATATGACACAGTGCTTGTCCTGTGTCATTTGGCCCTCTGTAACACCTAAAAAAAACTGGCTAATCCTGCCAGTTTCTCCCCTGCCCTCTGCAAACTGACCACAGTGTATCAAGGCTGCTGAGCCCTGACACCGTGGTCAGTTTACATGCCTCTGTCAGCAGCCTGCTATCTGCTCTCCTCTCTGCTCCTGTGTCCTCCTCCCCCCTCTGTCTGTGTGTGAGCCGCCTCTCCCCCTCTTGCTGCTCTCATAACACTAACCTGTATAAACCATCAGCACTGCCTCATATTGCAGTGTCCCCCTCTGTGAACGAATTATAAATATAAATGCTGTAAATAATTTAAGAGCCGAGATTGCGATCACATGACCAGCCAGCTCTCTCCTCCCCTCCAGACTGACATCAGCAGAGGAATCTCAGCTCCGCCCGCTGCATCTCTCAGGTGAGGAAAGGAGAAAGCTGGCCAGTCATGTGATCACAAGCTCGGCTGTGAAATTAGGTATTTGCAGCATTTATTTTTATAAATCACACAGAGGGGGACCCTTCAATAGTAGGCAGTACTGATGGTGTATACAGGTTAGAGTGGCTTAACAACCACTTAACAACTCATATGACGGCGTCCCAGAACGGGCATGCAGCGCGGCGATTGATATGACAAGGCGCAACCCCAATCTCTGTAAAGAGCTGCATTAGCGGCTCTTTAACCATGTGATCGACTGTGTCCAATCACAGCTGGTCACATGTAAACACGGAGATGCCGGTAATCGGTGCTCCTCGAGACAGAAGATGCTGCTTTGATCAGGCAAGATCATCTATCCGATACTGGACCCCGGCTTGCTCACCTCCTGGTGGGACGATCCTGAGGACTGCGACCTGGTACTAACATGCAGCAAAATCCATCTCCACCATCAGGAGCTCTGGTGAACACAGGTTAGTACAGTACTTAGACTCTGCACCTCAGATGAGCCCACCAGGGTGACTGCTTGTGTACCTATCCTGCTGGCCGGAGGTAGTTCCGCTACTGCTAAAGCAATTGTTCTGTGAGCCTGACCCCTGATCATGACACTAAGAGATGAAAATCAGCAGCTTGTGCAGCCCTGGCTAATCCCTTTTGGAGGGGTGCCCAGGTGATGGCTGGGAAGGAGCACAAATACTCCGAGACTGAGAGAAGGCGCGGTTTTGTCTGAGAAGAGGAGATCCCGGCCTGGAGGGCTGATGCCCTCCCAGGCAGGTTTGTCATGTGTCTGCTGTTCATCGAGGTCCCAGCTAGGCTAGCTGGGGGACCTGTTCTGCTGAAAGTTTCTGAAGCTGAACTTAGGGGCTTTCATCTGGGGATCTGGTCTGGTATCACTGGAAAAGATGTCTGGGAAAATATTAGAAGGAGGTGTCCCATTATCCAAGGACATTAGTGAGTACAGTCTGGAGTGAGAGATGCCTGAGACTGTGTGCTGCTTGTTATCCCTCAGGTTCTAAAGTCAGTATTTCTCAAAAGGGACATTGTGCCTGGTGTCCTGGGATAGCTCAGCTATACAGCTCCACTAACTGCTTGTGCAAGGAGAAAGAAAGTCCTATGATCCGCACATCACTGAAAGACCCTGTGCATGTGTGTATGACGGCCTCAGCCCAGGCTCCAGCCAGGCCATGTCCCCAACGCGTTTCGCTCCACCCCCAGGCTTTAGTCATGGGGATAGAGATTCCATGCAAAGGGGGAAATAAAAGAACTTCAGGTCTTTTAGTTTTCAATTATTTCATGATGATAATGCATTTATTTCCCACTTTGCATGGAATCTAGACATGTGCACCGCCAAAAAATGTGTTAATTTTAATTTTATTCTTTTTTCTTTTTCATTTTTCGGGTCATTCGTTATGATCAAAATTCGTTATTTTGAATAAATTCAAAAATTCGAAAATTTTGGAAAATTCGGAAATTCAAAATTCGAAAATTCTTAAATCAGTAAATTTGAAAATTTGAAAATTTGAAAACTAGAAAATCTGAGAATTCGGAAATTCGAAAAATCAGGAAGTTCGAAAATTCAAAATAATAACTAACTAACTAATAATAACTAACTATTAAATTATAGGTATTTGGAATTTGCTTTCAAATTTGGCTGTTAGTGAACGTAACGAATACGAATTTATCCAAAGTTACGAATTATCCGAAATAACAAATGCCGTATCTAAACTAATGGACCATAATGAATTAATAATAATAAATAATAATAATACATTTTTCTTATTGTTTATTATTATTAATTTGTTACGTTCTATTAGTTTAGATGCGGCATTCGTTATTTTGGATAATTCGTAACTTTGAATAAATTCGTATTCGCTACGTTCACTAACTTTGAACTTTGAAAGAAAATTCCAATACCTATAATTTAATAGTTAGTAATAGTTATTATTAGTTAGTTATTTCAGATTTTCTCATTTTAGAGTTTTCTAATTTTTGAATTTTTGTTCTTATTTTTGGATTCTCATTCTTTTGGATTTTCGAATTTCTGAATTTTTGAATTTTCAAATTTCCGAGTTCTCGATTTTCAAATTTCGAAAAAATTTGTTAAACGGGTTTCCATTAATTCGAATATTTCCGAATGAATGAATTTGTCGAATTTCGTCTAAAAACGAATTCGGGACGAAAGGAATTTCACATGTCTAATGGAATCTCTTTCCCATGACTACGCAACGGGGGGCAGAGCGAAATGTGTTGGGGGGGGGGTTTGGCCTGCCTGGGCTGAGGCTGTCATACACACTCACACAGGGTCTTGCAGTGATGTGCGGCTAGTAGGAATTTCTTTCTCCCCATTTGACTTTTGGATCTGGGACTCGCTCCATCCTAGCCGGCACTCCCAGCGTCTTGCTATAGAAGAGGACCCAATGGAGTCTTGAGTGGCACCCGTCATTTCGGTTTTGCTTGTGCAATAGGGGGAAGATTAGTGTCCTCAAGTTGCTGCTAAAGTAGCTGGAGTATCCAAGTTATCCTACCCAAGTTCTGCAATAAAGCATCAAAAAAGCATACCTCTAGACCAAGGATGTCAAACTCAGTTCCATCAAGGGCCACAACAGAAATATGGTTATCCTCAAAGGGCCAGTTGTATCTATAAGACTAGATGTCCAGAGCAAACCCCCCCCACATCAGATGTTAAGAGCCCCCCACCATCCAAAATCAAAAGACCCCCACCCACCCTTCCTATCACAGTGCACCCCCCTTTACTTATAGCTGCTGCCGGGAAGAAGCCTGGGGGGGGGCGGCGGACCTTTGGAAGCAGAAAGTGCAGGGTCTGGAGGAGGACAAGAGGAGGGCTGGAGTCAGCTACCTGTGTCTGCTGAATGCTGAGACCAGGGGAGGCGGAGACGAGGGGGTGCTGTTGCTGCACAGAGAAGGGCAGGATCTGTAGGAGGAGTTTTGTCCTTCTCACTGCTGCCAGCTGCCAAGATGGGGGGGGCAGAGACGAGTCTCTCCTTGGCTGCACGGAGATGCATGGAGAATCCGGTGGAAGAGTTCTCTCCTCTGTCTGCAGAGCATCGGAGTGCGCAGCCTATTGCATTAGGGTGTGCACCCCAGAGCACCAACACACGTTTGTATATCAGCAGAGCAGTGGATGGTGTCAGCAGAGCATAGCTTGTGGGGTCTTCCCGACCTCCCAGGGATCTTTAAACCCTGACTTCTGATGACGTCACATTAGATAACGAAACGATTGCACTGCATCACGTCCTGGTGGAACGCACGCTGACTCTGCTGTGGGTTTCACGCCTCCGTCTGTCTTTTGCGGTGGCTCGTAAAGGAGGACACTTTGTTTTATTGTTTTTACCTGCAATTTGTAGCCATTGAGACTTTTAATAAAGTACCCTACGGTATCACACTACAAGGAACCCGTCCTCTCTTATTTCTCCCTTGCACCGCTGGTGATATCCCGTTTGGAGCCACATCCTATCCCAAGGAGGAGGACATTGGAGGATTTGTTTAAAGAACCCTGGAGGTCGGGAAGACCCTACAAGCACATATGATCCTTTCTGCCATATGGTAGTAGGATCTAAAACGTCTGGTGAGTGGACATCCACACATTACTTGTTTTTACATGTAGGAAGATTTTTTTTTCATTTTGGATATTCCAGGATCTTGTTTGGAACTCTATTTTTTTTTATTTGGACCTTTCATAATTATATATTTGTCACGGTTTATACGTTTTTTTAGTAGTTACCATCCAGACTATCAATTTTTCTTGGTCACATGGTTTACATTTATATTTATGATCATCTTTTCATTTATATATATATATATATATATATATATATATATATATATATATATATATATATAGCGAAACGCGTAAGAATGGAACGCACATTGCGATACGTCATGTCCTGGTGGAACACACGCTGACTCTGCTGTCTACTTACATCTATCAACATCACACAATTTTTGTGGTAGGATTGGCCAGCGCTGTTTGCACAATAGGTTTCTGGAAGTTTACACACCCTGTGCGCATACCTATTCTGCTGAGACAAGGTGGGAGCGGAGACGGGGGGGGGGGTACCACAGCTGCAGAAGAGGTGCGAGGGCACCACATAGAATGACCTGGGGGGCCGGATTCGGCACATGGGCTTTGTGTTTGACACACGTGGCCACTGCTACCACTAGGCAAACTAAGCAGCCACCTAGGGCGCACTGCTGCCTAGGGCGCCCGGCCACTGGTGTGCCTACTCTCTTCTCTCTGCAGCAAGCAAATAAGTCTCAGCATCAGCAGGCAACCGCCGCTCCGTTTGCACATAATGTCAGAGGCGCAGCGGTGGCGGAGGACTGTGTCTGTGTCCCGACTCCCAAATTAATGGAAACAAGCAAACATTCATTGATGGGCACTGGTGAGGCTGCATTTGATGGGCGCTGGTGGACTGCATTTGATGGGTGCTGGTGAGGCTGCATTTGATGGGAGCTGGTGAGGCTGCTTTTGATGGGCACTTTCTTAAAAAGGTGGGGTATACATGAGCAGGGCAAAGGGGGTGGAGTCAGGGGTGGAGCCAAGGCAGGGGCAGCAAAATGAGGTTTCGCCTAGGGTGTCCGAAATCCTTGCAACAGCCCTGTTGACACGCGTGCCCTAGACTGTTCATTGAGCCAAAAGAAGTGACTGTGGCTGTGTGCCCTGGCTCCGGGTGCAACTACGGGAAAAGGCCCGAGGAACCTTAAAGGCGGGAGTGAGCGCTACTACATTTGCATTACTTTTAGTACGGCCCTTGTATACTGCATTCAATGTGAGCTTATCTGCCCGTCGCTTCCTATTCAGAAGGTCACCTTGGTCTCTCGCTGAGCTCGCCACGCAGTGGGTTTCGTGGTTTTGAATCATTCCAGTCTATCTAATGGAGCAATAACTTTGTTGTTCATGCCTGTTTGTTCCTTCAGAGAAAACATTGCGGCTGCCTAAGTTCTTCCAGTTTGCAAATGTTCTTCTTCAATGGTTACAATTTCCTCTTTACAAGACACAATTATCCTTCAAGATTTTGGGGTTTGGAAGCTTCTATACGCCGAAAAGCCAAAGCTGTTTTGTATTCTTCCCTTGTTTCCCATCTTTTATGATTTTCCTCTTTGTCTTCTATCTTAACTCCTTTTTTTTCCTTCTTAGATGTTTTCTGGAGCAACGTTAAAGCGTCATTAAAGCTCTTCCCTCCCACATTTGCTTCTCTTTGATCCCGTTTTTTTTTCGGAGCTCTGCCTTTGCCAAGGGTAACCATTCCCATCTGGCGGCTGTCTCCCGGCATTAGCTGGATAGGCTGTCAAGAGAAGCCGAAAAGGACGACAGCCCTTGCGATTCACAGGCCAAGAGCTTACAGCCACACAGGGGGAGAATTCGGCCTTTCCTGCCAAATCTCTTGGCTGGCTTCCTCCTTCCACACCCATCTCAATCAGACACCCCTGGCTTCTCTCTTCCTGAACCTTTATTGATTGCTCCTTTGCATTAAGGTAATGGAAATGTAAACTTGGAGATACGTGGTGACAGGACAAATATGTAGACAGTGATAACCGTATAAAATAATGCGGCATAAACCAATTCCATCTGGACTTTGGAACGCTCTCCATTCATTGTCAGGCGTGTGTTGCCTAAGCTTTAAATCAAATATGTTCGATTTACGGTCTTGTCTCCCATCCAGCGTTCGTTAATCACAGACTAAACAAAGAGTAATCTGTTCAACACAATAATGCTCATTGACAACAATGCTAATGCACATGTCCCGCCGTGCAAAAAAGTCATTCGCTCCCCTTCTGGCACATTGTCGTTGATTTTTTAAACATGTAAAATAATGGCGCCCGAGCTGGTGCGTGAATTGACAGCTTTTGACGGCAGGAGTCGGTTAGATGAAAATGAGCCGGCGTGGGGAACGGATAACTTGTAGGATTGTTGCATCGAGTTTCATGCTTAATGGGACCCTATAATGGTTCTGGGCCAGTCTTTTTAAATTGTTTATAGACTTTTTTTTATTATTTTTTTATTTTTTTTGTAAAGGATATAAAATATTTTACAAAGAAACCTTTTGTGGGGACCATAATTGCCCAAAAATCACCCGCGCTATAGTGGTATGTGAATGAGCCTGTTGGTAGCTGCTGTTGTAACATGCAAAAGAAGACATGTGTAATTCGTTTCGTTCTGAATTGGATTTTTTAACGAATTTCGACAAATTTGTTAATTTAGATACATCAGAATTAACGAAAACCCATTTAACCACTAGCCTACCGCCCACTGCCATATGACGGCGGGACAGTAAGGCTCTAGTTCTGGGCGGACGTCATATGACGTAAGCCCGTTTAAACAGGGCATGCGCGCGATCGTGTGCGCGCAGCCCTGTACTGTCGGTGGCGGTGTGTCACCGAGACACTGCTCGTCACCAACGGGGGTGAACAGCCACTGAGCATGGCTGTTTACCACGTAAGCGGCCGTGATGAAGTCACAGCCGATCACAAATGGTGACTCCCCACATTGCACGGCGCATGCGCGCGATCGTGTGCAAGCTGCGCGTGCACGTCGGTGGCGGCATGTTCCTGGGAACACTGCTCGTCACCGACGATAGTAAACAGCCATTGGCCAGGGCTGTGTACCACGTGATCGGCTGTGATCCATTCACAGCCGATCACTAAATGTAAACACAGAGCGGTAACTAGCTGTTACCAGCTCTTCTCTCCTCACACACCATTTCCAGTGTGAGGAGAGAAGAGCCAGGAGCAGTGAGTTACAGATCTGTGTTTAGTAGTGTCTGCACCAACACCACACCTGTCCCATTGCCCCCCCAATTGTCATTTGTCACCCAACAGTCACCCCATAAAAGTGCACCTGTCACAACAGAGACTGCCATCAGTGACCATCAGCGGTGCAACCGTCACCCATCAGTGACCGTTCCCTGCCACCCGTCACCCATCAGTGACCGTGCCCTGTCACCCGTCACCCATCAGTGACCATGCCCTGTCACCCGTCACCCATCAGTGACCATGCCCTGTCACCCGTCACCCATCAGTGACCATGCCCTGTGACCCATCCCCCATCAGTGACCGTGCCCTGTCACCCGTCACCCATCAGTGACCATGCCCTGTCACCCATCACCCATCAGTGACCGTCAGCAGTGCACCCGTCACCCATCGGTGACTGTGGCCTGTCCCCAGGGGCGGACTGATAACTTATGGGGCCCCCGGGCAATAGGAGATTATGGGGCCCCCAGGCAATCAGAGATTATGGGGCCACACAGTATACACACACACAGTATACAATCACACAGTATACACATACATGTACACACAGTATACACAGACAGATGTAAAAAAAACACAGATTTATACATACTGTCCCTGGTCTTACTGAGGCTGGCAACCCTGATGGGGCTCCCTAGTGGCCCAGGGCCCTCGGGCAGTGCCCGAGTCGCTCAATGGTCAGTCCGCCCCTCCCTGTCACCCATCACCCATCAGTGACCGTCGCCTGTCACCCATCTGTGACCATCACCCGTCACCGTCCGTGGCCTCTCACCCATCAGTGGCCGTTGCCTGTCACCCATCAGTGACCATCACCCATCACACCATCATCTCCTATCAGTGACTGTCACCTGCCACCCATCTGTCATATTGATTCAATATCATTTTTCACAATTGTAATGAGGATTCTTTACCTCTAGCAAAAAAGTTTTTTGATTCTACAGAAGGTAACCTTTATGTAAACATGGTGCTCAGACTTGATGCCCCCCCTCCCCTTTTTTTAACATTAATTGTTTATTCTATCCCTTATACTTTTTTTGTCCTTTTTATTAAGAATATACAAATTCTATGTCCTTCTGTGGCCATTTTGGAAGGGTGCTTTTACTTGAGAGACCTACATGATGCTTGTGTATCTCTGATGTTATTCATCGGCAATATTTTTACCAAGTATAATTCATATTCAATCTTTGGCAGCCTGGTAAGATTACAAATTCTGATTGATTGATTTGCTGTTTGAGCTGTTGATTTTCTTGATTTCTTCTGTTGGTTATAGTTCGTGTATGACATGCTATCCATATACATATATCTATATACTTTTTCAATTAAAATTTTACTATGCAATATGACATCTCATTCCTGTTCCTTTTCTTATTATTTTCTTTATCATACATCACGGGACACAGAGCACCATAATAATGACTAACCCCTCCTATACAGGAAGTACCTCAGTTTTTTCGCCAGTGTCTTGAAGGTGATGGTCATGGCTGTTGAAGCTCTTCAAAATTCTTCAAATGATGTCCCAGTGAGGATGTTATAATAGGATCCATTCGGATGGCATAAGAAATCTAAAGTGGATGGTACCCGAGCCTCGGTTCAACAGCGAGGTTTTGCCTGTAACGTGTCCTATATGGCACTGGACCCTTGTTAAGTTGGTATTCCTGGTCAAACTTGCCCAAGGTAAACCAGAAGGGTGCCTTACAGGTCCAAGGGTGTGGACCCCAAAGAATGGGGGACCCGGGCCTTGAAGGTCCTCAGAGGCGCTACCCACCATTATGGGGGAAGATTGGGCCTGGTAAAACAGGCCCTGCTGCTTGGGACGGTGATTACTCCCTTTGGGAATTTTTTATTTATTCTCCCTCTGTTTTCCGCTGAAAAAACCTTAGTAAAATTCGTGCACTGCCATTCGGTCTAGCCACGGCCCCCAGGGTTTTCACAAAGATTCTGGCCCCGGTGTTGGCATCTCTAAGGTCCCAGAAAATCTCTGTGGTAGGATATCTGGACGATCTTCTCCTGAGGGATCGCTCTTGCCCCATCCAAAAGGTGTCAAGAACAGTGCGGGTTTTACAACGCCTAGGTTGTATTCTAAATGTGGACAAATCAGCCCTTTGTCCGACTCAAGTCTTGGTGTATCTGGGTCTGGTCTTGGACACCGCCCAAGAAAGGGTGTTTTTACCCCCCTTAAAGATCGTTTCCATAGTGGAGCTCGTCCAGAGGGTGAAAAAAGAACCAAGACCGTCTATTCGGCTGTGCATGAGGTTGCTGGGCAAGATGGTGTCATCCTTCAATGCAATTCCATATGCACAGTTCCACTCCAGGGTGTTCCAGAACAGTATTCTGGAAGCCTGGGACAGGTCTGCTCGAACTTTAGATCATCCTATGGTTCTATCTCCGCAGGTACAACGGAACCTCTCTTGGTGGTTAAGAACCAGCAATTTGAGAAAGGGAAAATCTTTTCCACCAGCAGCCTGGAGAGTGGTAACTACAGACGCCAGTCGTCTCGGCTGGGGAGCAGTCCTGGAGGAGGCATCTGTCCAGGGAGTATGGTCCCAGGCAGAAAGAACCTTGCCCATCAATCTATTGGAGATTCGGGCAGCTTGTCTGGCTCTGCGCTTCTGGACATCCAGGTTGCGGGGTCTTCCTGTCCGAGTCCAGTCCGAAAACTCCACAGTAGTGCCATATATCAACCACGAGGGAGGTACCAGGAGCTGGGCAGCCCAAAAAGAAATAAATCACATATTGACTTGGGCAGAAAAGCATGTGCCGTTTCTTTCGGCAGTGTTTATACCGGGGGTGGACAATTGGCAGGCAGACTTCCTAAGTTGCCAAAAATTGTTGTCAGGGGAACGGTCCCTGCATCCCGAAGTTTTTCTACAGATCTGCCAACACTGGGGGCATCCAAATTCAAAACCAAACTGGACAGGTTTGTATCCAAAACCAAGGATCCGCTTGCTGTCGGGACAGACGCATTAGTAGTTCCTTAGGATCAGTATTCTCTGATATATGCTTTCCCTCAGATCCAAATTCTGCCGCACTTACTACGCAGAATACAGGAGGAACGAAAGCCAGTGATCCTGGTAGCCCCAGCGTGGCCCCTGAGATCCTGGTACACGGAGGTTGTGAAGTTGGCAGTGGGGGACCCATTGGTCCTTCCGTGCCATCCAGACCTGTTGTCTCAAGGACCCATATTCCATCCTTCTTTACGGTTGCTGAATTTGATGGCATGGCTATTGAGACCAGAGTATTGAAAGACCGTGGTATTACGGGTTCAGTCTTGTCTACTCCGATAAATGCTAGAAAGCCAGTTTCTAGAACTATTTACTATAGAGTCTGGAAGTCATACATTTCCTGGTGTGAGGGAAGGAAGTGGAACCCTCGTAAGTATACGATTGGAAGAGTTCTTGCCTTTCTTCAAGCAGGAGTAGACTTGAAGCTGGCTTTGGGGACAATTAAAGGACA
Source organism: Lithobates septentrionalis (assembly GCA_037952835.1). Classification (NCBI taxonomy): domain Eukaryota; kingdom Metazoa; phylum Chordata; class Amphibia; order Anura; family Ranidae; genus Lithobates; species Lithobates septentrionalis. Next base: position 1,268,788 of record JBBDGP010002647.1, on the reverse strand, counting down.
GATTTCGGCCTTATCGTTTTTTTTCCAAAGACCAATTGCATCCCATTCTTTGGTACGAACCTTTGTCAAAGGAGTAACGCACCTGAGGCCGCCAGTTAAACCGCCTTTATGCCCCTGGGACCTAAATTTGGTGCTGTCAGCCCTACAGAATCAACCGTTTGAACGGTTTTGTCCTTTTGTCCTATTGGCCAGGAATTTTTTTTTTAGTTTTGGTGGCTATAACATTGGCTAGAAGGGTGTCAGAATTGGCCGCCCTTTCTTGCAAAGAACCTTTTTTGATTCTTCATCAGGACAGAGTGGTCATGCGCCCTCGTCCGGATTTTTTACCAAAGGTGGTTTCCAATTTTCATTTGAATCAGGATTAGGGATGAGCCGAACACCCCCCTGTTCGGTTCGCACCAAAACATGCGAACAGGAAAAAAGTTCGTTCGAACACGCGAACACCGTTAAAGTCTATGGGACACGAACATGAATAATCAAAAGTGCTAATTTTAAAGGCTTATATGCAAGTTATTGTCATTAAAAGTGTTTGGGGACCCGGGTCCTGCCCCAGGGGACATGAATCAATGCAAAAAAAAGTTTTAAAAACGGCCGTTTTTTCAGGAGCAGTGATTTTAATAATGCTTAAAGTCAAACAATAAAAGTGTAATATCCCTTTAAATTTCGTACCTGGGGGGTGTCTATAGTATGCCTGTAAAGGGGCGCATGTTTTCCGTGTTTAGAACAGTCTGACAGCAAAATGACATTTTGAAGGAAAAAACACATTTAAAACTACCCGCGGCTATTGCATTGCCGACAATACACATAGAAGTTCATTGATAAAAACGGCATGGGAATTCCCCACAGGGAAACCCCGAACCAAAATTAAAAAAAAAAAATGATGTGGGAGTCCCCCTAAATTCCATACAAGGCCCTTCAGGTCTGGTATGGATATTAAGGGGAACCCCAGCCAAAATTAAAAAAAAAAAAGACGTGGGGTTCCCCCTAAATTCCATACCAGACCCTTCAGGTCTGGTATGGATTTTAAGGGGAACCCCGCGCCAAAAAAAAAAAAAACGGCGTGGGGTCCCCCCAAAAATCCATACCAGACCCTTATCCGAGCACGCAACCTGGCAGGCCGCAGGAAAAGAGGGGGGACGAGAGTGCGGCCCCCCCCTCCTGAACCGTACCAGGCCACATGCCCTCAACATTGGGAGGGTGCTTTGGGGTAGCCCCCCAAAACACCTTGTCCCCATGTTGATGAAGACAAGGGCCTCATCCCCACAACCCTGGCCGGTGGTTGTGGGGGTCTGCGGGCGGGGGGCTTATCGGAATCTGGAAGCCCCCTTTAACAAGGGGACCCCCAGATCCCAGCCCCCCCCTGTGTGAAATGGTAAGGGGGTACTTACCCCTACCATTTCACTAAAAAACTGTCAAAAATGTTAAAAATGACAAGAGACAGTTTTTGACAATTCCTTTATTTAAATGCTTCTTCTTTCTTCCTTCATCTTCTTCTGGTTCTTCTGGCTCTTCTGGTTCTTCCTCCGGCGTTCTCGTCCAGCATCTCCTCCGCGGCGTCTTCTATCTTCTTCTCCTCGGGCCGCTCCGCACCCATGGCATTGGGGGGGAGGCTCCCGCTCTTCTCTTCATCTTCTTCATCTTCTTCTTCTTCTTCATCTCTTCTTCCTTCTTCATTTCTTCTCCGGGCCGCTCCGCAGCCATGCTGTGGCATGGAGGGAGGCTCCCGCTGTGTGACGGCGTCTCTTCGTCTGACGGTTCTTAAATAATGGGGGGCGGGGCCACCCGGTGACCCCGCCCCCCTCTGACGCACAGGACATGACGGGACTTCCCTGTGGCATTCCCCGTGACGTCACAGGGAAGTCCCGTCAAGTCATCGTGCGTCAGAGGGGGGCGGGGTCACCGGGTGGCCCCGCCCCCCGTTATTTAAGAACCGTCAGACGAAGAGACGCCGTCACACAGCGGGAGCCTCCCTCCATGCCACAGCATGGCTGCGGAGCGGCCCGGAGAAGAAATGAAGAAGGAAGAAGAGATGAAGAAGAAGAAGAAGATGAAGAAGATGAAGAGAAGAGCGGGAGCCTCCCCCCCAATGCCATGGGTGCGGAGCGGCCCGAGGAGAAGAAGATAGAAGACGCTGCGGAGGAGATGCTGGACGAGAACGCCGGAGGAAGAACCAGAAGAGCCAGAAGAACCAGAAGAAGATGAAGGAAGAAAGAAGAAGCATTTAAATAAAGGAATTGTCAAAAACTGTCTCTTGTCATTTTTAACATTTTTGACAGTTTTTTAGTGAAATGGTAGGGGTAAGTACCCCCTTACCATTTCACACAGGGGGGGGCCGGGATCTGGGGGTCCCCTTGTTAAAGGGGGCTTCCAGATTCCGATAAGCCCCCCGCCCGCAGACCCCCACAACCACCGGCCAGGGTTGTGGGGATGAGGCCCTTGTCTTCATCAACATGGGGACAAGGTGTTTTGGGGGGCTACCCCAAAGCACCCTCCCAATGTTGAGGGCATGTGGCCTGGTACGGTTCAGGAGGGGGGGGCGCACTCTCGTCCCCCCCCTCTTTTCCTGCGGCCTGCCAGGTTGCGTGCTCGGATAAGGGTCTGGTATGGATTTTTGGGGGGACCCCACGCCGTTTTTTTTTTTTTTTGGCGCGGGGTTCCCCTTAAAATCCATACCAGACCTGAAGGGTCTGGTATGGAATTTAGGGGGAACCCCACGTCATTTTTTTTTTAAATTTTGGCTGGGGTTCCCCTTAATATCCATACCAGACCTGAAGGGCCTTGTATGGAATTTAGGGGGACTCCCACATCATTTTTTTTTTTTTTTTTTGGTTCGGGGTTGCCCTGTGGGGAATTCCCATGCCGTTTTTATCAATGAACTTCTATGTGTATTGTCGGCAATGCAATAGCCGCGGGTAGTTTTAAATGTGTTTTTTTCTTCAAAATGTCATTTTGCTGTCAGACTGTTCTAAACACAGGAAACATGCGCCCCTTTACAGGCATACTATAGACACCCCCCAGGTACGAAATTTAAAGGGATATTACACTTTTATTGTTTGACTTTAAGCATTATTAAAATCACTGCTCCTGAAAAAACGTCCGTTTTTAAAACTTTTTTTTGCATTGATCCATGTCCCCTGGGGCAGGACCCAGGTCCCCAAACACTTTTTATGACAATAACTTGCATATAAGCCTTTAAAATTTGCACTTTTGATTTCTCCCATAGACTTTTAAAGGGTGTTCCGCGGCATTCGAATTTGCCGCGAACACCCCAAATTGTTTGCTGTTCGGCGAACTTGCGAACAGCCAATGTTCGAGTCGAACATGAGTTCGACTCGAACTCGAAGCTCATCCCTAATCAGGATATCATTTTACCTTCCTTTTTTCCAAACCCTAAAACTAGGGAGGAAAGGTCGCTTCCCTCGCTTGATGTGGTGAGGGCGTTCAAAGTTTACTTAAAGATGTCAGCTCCTTTTCGGAAGACTGACTGCCTTTTTGTCCTGCCAGAAGGTCCTAGGAAAGGACAGCCGGCAACAAGTTCAACTATATCTAGTTGTATTCGCCAGACTATTATCCAGGCGTATGAATTAGGGCGCAAGGTTCCACCTTGGGATTTAAAAGCACACTCCGATAGAGGGGTTAGTGCATCATGGGCAGTACGCCAACAGGTGTCTACGGCTCAGGTTTGCAAAGCAGCTGCCTGGTCTTCAGTTTATATGTTCACCAGGTTTTACCAGGTGGATGTTAGATCTCAAAAGGAGACTGTTTTTGGCCACAGCGTGTTGCAGGCAGCTTTATAGTCGCAGGCCCCGTTGGGGCTTAGGGATATTGTGTCCCCCCCCCTCAGGTGCATTGCTTTAGGACATCCCAAATAGTCATTATTATGGTGCTCTGTGTCCCGTGATGTACGATAAAGAAAAATGGATTTTTAATACAGCATACCTATAAAATCCTTTTCTTGGAGTACATCACGGGACACAGAGGTCCCTCCCCTCTTTTCTGGGATCGTCATTGCTTGCTACAAAACTGAGGTACTTCCTGTATAGGAGGGGTTATATGGGAGGAACCGTCTTACTATTGGTTGCCAGTATCCAATCACCTAAAGGTAGCGTATAACCCAAATAGTCATTATTATGGTGCTCTGTGTCCCGTGATGTACTTCAAGAAAAGGATTTTACAGGTAAGCTGTATTAAAAATCCATTTTTTAGTACACTTTAACCTATACCAAAACTCCTGAAGAAGCACCCAATGAGCGAAACATGTAGAGTGGTATTCTTTTGAGTGGTATTTTTTCAACTGTCTGCTTATTACTGAATGTAGATATTGAGATACATATATATGTTTTAACTATGTTGTGTAATTTATATTAAAGTGGTGTTTCACCAAAAAAAAAAAAATTAGATGTCAGCAGCTGCAAATACTGCAGCTGCTGACTTTTAAAATAAGGACACTTACCTGTCCCGGGGTCCAGCGATGTCGGCACCCGAGACCGAGCCGTCCCTCGATCCTCGGGTGCTGCCGCCGCCATTCACACTGAGGGAATCAGGAAGCGAAGCGTTGCCGCTTCACTGCCCGGTTCCCTACTGCGCATGCGCGAGTCGCGCTGCGCGTCTTCACTGGTCCCCGTTGTGTTGTGGGAACTGTGTATTTCCCACAACACAACGGGGGTGGGCGGGGAGTCTGCGGCTAGCTGCGGCTAGCTGTACCCGGAAGTGGGTGCAGATACCTGTATTATACAGGTATCTGCACCCCCCTCCCCCTGAAAGGTGCCAATTGTGACACCGGAGGGGGGGAGGAATCCGATGAGCGGAAGTTCCACTTTAGGGTGGAACTCCGCTTTAATTGTAGTAAAAATCTTTTTTTATGGATAAGTCATACATGTTTATCTACTCTATTTATCTTAAAAATACAAGCACCTTAAAAGTCCCGGGGTTATTTTTACCCCTTTTCCCTCTCCCTTTTGTCTGTAAATCTTATGGGATGTGGTGCTAAGTGTTGATTGTTCCTGCCCTCTTTATTGTCCTCAAACTCGGTAGTTAAGGGTTCCTAGATGCCCCCTAGCTGCAGGCAAAATTTGGGGTCTCTGGACCCAAAGGGTCCCGTAATGACATTGCTGCAGATGGACACAGTTGACCGAATTTGGGGTCCCGTATCTTGGGGCCACTTGGTGCTAGGAACCCCAAATTTGGTGTGCAAACCCAGTGGAACTAGCACTACAACATATCCAAACCTGGCGTTCCCGATATATGGGGCCCCAAATTCGGTTTGGAAAATGTCAAGCACTTTTCTGCAGGAGAGAATGACATTTTCCAAACCGAATTTGGGGCCCCATATTTCTGGTGCTAGGATATGTTGTAGTGCTAGTTCCACTGGGTTTGCACACCAAATTTGGGGCTCCTAGCACCAAGTGGCCCCGAGATAAGGGGCCCCAAAGTCGGTTCGGAAAATGTCATTCTCTGCTGCAGAAAAGTGCTTGACTTGAGTATAAGCCGAGGGGGGCATTCTCAGCACAAAAAAAATGTGCTGAAAAACTCGGCTTATAATACTCGAGTATATACGGTACTCGAGTATAAGCCATCCTGAATATAAGCCGAGGTGCCTAATTTACCACAAAAAACTGGGAAAACATATTGACTCGAGTATAAGCCGAGGGTGAGAAATGCAGCAGCTACTGTAAGTGGAAAAGAGGGTCAACAATGCCCATCTGCAGCCTCCCTGTGCCCATTGCATACCTCCCTGTGCCCATTGCAGCCTCCCTGTGCCCATTTGCATACTCTAATTTATGAACTGCCAAAAAAAAAATCTAATAAGTATGGGTTCATTTACAGTATAAACTACAGTTCACTTCACTGTATGCTGCAATCATTAAAGGAAATACAGGATCGCTTCTTGCTGCAGGTTAATCAGTCCAGGAGAAAGATAAATAGGTATTATATGAAAACTGTCAATTTGTACCCAATGATTTTCACAAAGGCACTCAATAACTGCTGACTGAAATCTCAATAGCAGAGCAAGAATCACTGAGAAGGGATTAAACATGAAGGCTGGTGATTTAAAAAAACATCGCACAAGTGAAAATCCCTGAACAGTAGGTGTTCGTCTAGAGATGTGAATGAACTTTTTATGCAGAGCTCAAGGACTATTGCATTTTATGGAAAAAGTATGCAAACAATAACAGGAAAGATGCCGATCTGCCTACCTAATCTCCGTGTCATGCAGACGGCAGCCGACCAGTGTACAAAAACCGCGCCTCCTTCTCGTCTGCGATAGGTGGAACACTCAGTTTCCCAGCAGTCAGTGTTGAGTGTTCCGCCTATCACAGACATCCTCTCGTCCTCGTCTGTGGGATGAGGACGAGAGGACGTCCGTGATAGGCGGAACACTGACTCACTGCTGGGGAAAGTGAGTGTTCCGCCTATCACAGACGAGGACAAGGAGGAGGCGTGGCTTTTGTCCACTGGTCGGCTGCCGTCTGCATGACGCAGAGATCAGGTATGCAGAGATGGCACACAGTGACTCGAGTATAAGCCAATGGTGTCACTTTCAGCACAAAAAAAATGTGCTGAAAAACTCGGCTTATACTTGAGTATATACGGTATATTAAATTTTCCATACCGTGCTCCTATATGCAAATAAACACGTGTGATTTAATTATATTCTGAATGCAATAATAAAGTCCATAAACCGCCACCAGATGTCTCCGGTCAAGTGAAAGTGAAATATTTCTTGTTTAAAGGGGAGAATTGAAGTGCCTTCTTCCACCAATAGGCAAACATCCTACTCACCAAACAGACATGACACCCGTTAGAGGTAGTCAAGTAAAGCATGGGTACAAAGAGATGTATCCTCCAACGGAAAAAACGGCCCCAAACGATATATCCGCCAATGAAGATTAGGTTCATAAATATCAAAGAGAGAACGCCTCATGGTGTAGCTTGTACCTTTTTATTACTCATAAAAAATATATGCACATACAGTTCAGTAAAACTTAAAAAGGCCCATAAAACACCAAGCAGGCACCTGCATTCCAAAGGGATGGCGGATATGATGTGTCACACACTAACCGACTGTTTCGTCAGCAACATCTGACGTCATCAGGGGTCACTTCTGGCACCCCTTTGGAACGCAGGTGCTTGGTGGGTGTTTTATGGGCATTTGACGTTTTACTGAACTGTAAGTGCATATATTTTATTGAGTAATAAAACGTTACAAGCTACACCATGAGGGGTTCTCCCTTCTCTCTTTGATTTATGAACCTAATCGTTTAGGGCCGTTTTTCCATTGGAGGATACATCTCTTTGTACACATGCTTTATTTGACTACCTTTAATGGGTGTCATGTCTCAGTAGAATGTTTTCCTTTTAATCGGTGGAAGAAGGCACCTAAATTCTTCATGTTAAACAAGAAATATTTCACTTTTACTTAATTGGAGACATCTGGTTATGGTTTATTATTGCATTTAGAATATAATTAAATTACACAAGTTTATTTGCATATAGGGGCACGGTATGGAAAATTTAATATACGTTTTTTTTTCTTTTCATAAATTAGACCTTCGGTCTCACTACGGGCTGCTCTTTGCACTAATAATATTATTTGTATTTACAATTGATATATTTTTGGTCCAGGGTGCACGGGCAAAAGGGGGTTTATTCGACTTATTTTCTATCCTTGCCCTCAAGGAGCTTACAATCTAGCTTCTGCTCGATCCCTACCGGCTTTATCTGCTACTGGACCCTGGGTTGCCCCCTTTCTGGTGAGGTGATTCTGGGGACCGCAACTTGGTACTAAAACACAGCAAAACCCATCTCCACCATCAGGAGCTCTGGTGAACACCAGTTAGTGCTTAGACCCCCGCACCTCTGGTGAGTCTGCGTCATCCACCAAGGGGATTTGCTTGTGTTCTTATCCAGCTGGTTGGTGGGAGCCTCTCTACTGCTATAGATACTGGTCTCCAAGCCTGACCCTTGACCACCACGACACTTCCTGTCCTCCTCTGGGATTCTCCCTAGGTGAAGATGTGTTAGAGTATGTTCTTTCCATCCTGTGGGCTCCCAGAGGGAGCCTGCCCCGGGAGCTCTCTTTTCCTCTGTCCCCTGCTCAGAGTGAGCTGCTGTAAGGATCCCGTCCACCGGGAGCTGTGTTTGTATTGCCGCATGAATATTCTGGAGTCTGGGTGAGAACCCTTAATAAAGTTAGTTATGAATATTTATCCTTGCCAGGCAATTGCTGAGGACTTGGCCCAGTGGTGTGAGCTGGGGGAAGGTCGTAAATCTTTGGAACAACCATTCAGTGTGTTCTTTCCTCCTCTGGTCTCTGCCCCGTATGGAGATGTGTTGGAGTGTGTGCTTTCCATCGTTTGAGCTCTGCCCAGGGAAAGCCTTTGCTAAGAGCTCTCTTATTCTCTGAGTCTTGTTCAAATAATTTGAGTTCTGAGTATGAGTCATGAATATACACCTTTATGAGCCATGAGGACTAGGCCCAGTGGGGTGAGTTGGGTGAAGGTCATAAATGTTTGAAATAACCTTCCAGAGTGTTCTTTCCTCTTCTTGGCTTTGCCCCAGATGAAGATTTATTACAATTTTTTCTCCCCTCCCCTGAGCTCTTCCCCAGGCAGAGCTATGTTAAAATACTGTATATAGTTACATAGTTGGTAAGGTTAAATAAAGACACTGGTCCATCCAGTTCAACCTGTTTGGGTGTGTTCATGCCGATAATTATTTCCCATATCCCTGTATATTGTGTTCACTGAGATGCACGCACAAGAGTCTTTTAAAACTATCAATACTTTTGGCTGACACCCCCGATTGTGGACTGGAGCTCCACATCCTTGCCACCCTGACGATGAAAAATACTCGGCGCACAGAAAGTTTTTTCATCCCTCAGGGTCCACTGACAAAGGCTCGAAGTATTTCGGGAGGCTCCAAGCGACCCTGGTCGGGCAAACCAAGAGCGGGTTTCTTCAGACCCCCAGATAAGGCTCTTTCGGCATGAAGAGGCGCCTTTACCCGCAGTCCGGTGGGGGGAAATCTTCGGTGGTTTCCGAGCCCGTGGACCTCTCTGATAAACGCCAAGCGGGTCCACAAGTGATTCTGTCTGCTACAAGATCGAGTTCCAGACATGTCCCCCAAGCAGATTTTTTCTGTCCAATCTGCATCTGTCTCCGGACCGCTTGTTAGCCCTCCGGAACGCGGTGCAAGGCCTATTGCTCCAAGGGGTGATTGTCCAGTTCTGGTGTCGGAACGTTTTCAGGGCTTTTATTCAAACCTATTTACGATCCCCAAAAAAAAGTGTACGATACGTTCGATTCTGGACCTCAAGGTCCTGAACCGCTTGGTGCGGAAGTTCAGAATGGAGTCCATTCGCTCCGTAGTGGCATCTCTTCATCAGGGTGACTTTCTTGCCTCCATCGACATCAAGGATGCCTACCTGCACATTCCGATTTGTGCACAGCACCAGCGGTTCCTCCGCTTTGCTGAGGGAGAGGAGCATTATCAGTTTGCGGTGTTACCCTTTGGTCTCGCCTCCACTCCTGGAGCCTTCACCAAAGTGTTGGCCCTGGTTCTGGCGCTGCTGCGCCAGTGGGGAATTGCTGTTCTGGGCTACTTGGATGACCTTCTGCTGCAAGCAGAGTCCCCAGCGACCCTGAGGGGCGACCTGGAAATCACTGTTCAGACTCTGGCAGATTTTGGGTGGCTGATAAATTACCAAAAGTCTGCGTTAATTCCAGTTCGGAAATTGGTTTATCTGGGTCTGGCTCTGGATTCCGCTCGGGCCAGAGTGGTCCTTCCGCAGGACAAACTCCAGAAATTACAGGCGGCAACCTGCTTACTGCTGTCCAGCAGGTGGGTCTTCCTGCGGACTTGCATGCAGGTGCTGGACCTGATAGTGTCTACGCTCGAGGTGGTCCCATTCGCTCAGTTCCATACGAGACCCCTTCAAAAGGAGATCTTGTTAAAATGGGACAAATGTTCTGAGTCTCTGGACAGTCAGATTCGGCTGAGTCAAGGAACCAAAGGGTCCCTGATCTGGTGGCTTTGTTCTCTGGCTCTTCGGCAGGGGAAATCCTTTCTCCCTCTGTACTGGACGGTGGTAGGCATGTGCAAAATGAAAAAATTTGTTTCGTTTCGTTTCGTTTTAATTCGTTATTTAATTAATTTAGTTTAGTTAGATTCGTTAAATTCATTAAATTCGTTTTTCAAATCAGTTTCGTTTTCGACCGAATTCGAAAATCGGTCGAATTCGAAAATATTTCAACCGGATTCGACATTATTTCAACCGCATTCGAAAATATTTCAACAGCATTCGAAATTATTTCAACTGTATTAGAAATTATTTCAATCGTATTCGGTAATATTTCAATCGCATTCGAAAATATTGCTACCAAATTTGATAATATTTCAACCGCATTCGAAATTATTTCAACTTTATTCAAAATTATTTCAATCGGATTCGATAATATTTCAACCGCATTCGAAAATATTTCAACAGCATTCGAAATTATTTCAACTGTATTGGAAATTATTTCAATCGCATTCGAAAATATTTCTATTTTCGAATTTGATAATATTCAGATAATATTCAGATAATATTCCTCTTCAGCAAACCAGAAGAACGCTGCATGGTTTCGCGTCACCATGGCAGTAAAAGCTGTGAGAGGGATTGAGCGCACCCCAGACTGCATCCGTCATTGGTAAATAAAAATGATTACATTCTCTTTCTCTCTCTCTCTGTGTCTCCCAGAGGCATATCTAGTGAAAATGGCACCTATGGCAAGCACTGAAACTGCGCCCCTGTCAAAAAAAAAACAGCTAATAAAACTACAAGTCTTTAACCACTTCAGCCCCGGAAGAATTTACCCCCTTCCTGACCAGAGCACTTTTTGCGATTCGGCACTGCATCGCTTTAACTGAAAATTGCGCGCTTGTTCGACGTGGCTCCCAAACAAAATTGAAGTCCTTTTTTTCCCATAAATAGAGCTTTCTTTTGGTGGTATTTGATCACCCCTGCGGTTTTTATTTTTTGCGCTATAAACAAAATAAGAGCGACAATTTTGAAAAAAACGCATTATTTTTTAGATTTTGCTATAATAAATATCCCCCAAAAATATATAAAAAAACATTTTCTCAGTTTAGGCCGATACGTATTCTTCTACATATTTTTCTTAAAAAAAAATCGCAATAAGCGTTTATTGATTGCTTTGCGCAAAAGTTATAGCGTTTACAAAAAAAATAATAATAAATATATATATATATATATTATTTTTTATTCTATTCTGTTCTATTGTTACTCTATTCTATTCTATTCTATTCTATTTTTTTCTATTCAAATTTGAATAGTAAAGAATAGTAAAGAATAGAATAGAATAACAATAGAACAGAATAGAATTATATATATATATATATATATATATATATATATATATATATATATATATATATATATATATATATAATATTTTATTCTATTCTGTACTATTTTTTTTCTAATATATATATATATATATATATATATATTTATACATATATATATTATATATATATATATATATAAAAATATACATATATATAGATATTTTCTGATCTGATCTATTGTTTTTCTAAGATATTATTTTCTATTCTATTTCAATTCAATTTCATTCTATATGAAATTTGAATTTCGGAAAATGGTTTTATATATATATATATATATATATATATATATATATATATATATATATATATATATATATATATATATATATATATATAATTTTTTCTTTCCTGATCTGTTCTATTGTTTTTCTATGATATTCTTTTATTCTTTTCTATTATTTTCTAATCTATTCTAATCTTTTATATTCAAATTCGATTTCATTCTATATGAAATTCGAATTTCAGAAAATGGTTATTTATATATATATATATATTTTTTTTCCGATCTGATCTATTGTTTTTCTATGATATTATTTTCTATTCTATTTAAATTCAATTTAATTCTATATGAAATTTGAATATTTCGGAAAATGGTTTTATATATATATATATATATACACACATATATGTATATATATATGTATACATATATATATATATATATATATATGTATGTATATATATATATTAGATATTTATTTATATATAACTATCTATTGAAATTCGAAATTCATATAGAATGAATTCAAATTCGAATAGAAAAGATTAGAATAGAAAAAAAAAATAGAACACAATAGAATAAAATATAATATATATACACATTATATTTTACTCAATTCTGTTCTATTGTTTTCCTAGTCTATTTTCTATTTCTAGTCTAATCTTTTCTATTCGAATTTAAATTCATTCTATATGAAATTCGAATTTCGGAAAATGGTTATATATATATATATATATATATATATATATATATATATATATATATATACCGTATATACTCGAGTATAAGTCGTTCCGAGTATAAGTCGAGGCCCTAATTTACCACAAAAAAATGGGAAAAACTTATTGACCCGAGTATAAGACGAGGGTGAGAAATGCACAGCTACTGTAGGTGGAAAAGAGGGTCAACAATGCCCATTTGCAGCATCACTGTGCCCATTTGCAGCCATAGGTCCCCTGAACTTCAAACTCATTAGTTAAGGGTTCCTAGATGCCCCCTAGTTGCAGCCAAAATTTGGGGTCTCTGAACCCAAAGGGTCCCGAAATGACATTGCTGCAGATGGACACAGTTGACCGAATTTGGGGCCCCATATCTTGGGGCCACTTAGTGCTAAGAACCCCAAATTTGGTGTGCAAACCCAGTGGAACTAGCACCATAAAATTTCCAAAGCTGAGGTTTCTAGCACCAAATGGCCCCGAGATACAGGGCCCCAAAAATCAGTTCAGAAAATGTCAAGCACTTTTCTGCAGCAGAGAATGACATTTTCCGAACCGGTTTTGGGGCCCCGTATCTCGGGGCCACTTAGTGCTAGGAACCCCAGCTTTGGATATGTTATGGTACCAGTTCCACTGGGTTAGCACACCAAATTTGAGGTTCTTAGCTCCAAGTAGGCCTGAGCTATGGGGTCCCAAACTCGGTTCAGAAAATGTCAAGCACTTTTCTGCAGCAGAGAATGACATTTTCTGAACCGATTTTGGGGCCCCGTATCTCGGGGCCACTTAGTGCTAGGAACTTTAGCTTTGGATATGTTGTGGTACCAGTTCCACTGGGTTTGCACACCAAATTTGGGGTTCCTAGCCCCAAGTGGCCCTGAGATACGGGGCCCCAAAATCGGTTCGGAAAATGAAATTTTTTGCTGCAGAAAAAGTATTTATATATATAACCATCTTTTGAAATTCGAAATTCATATAGAATGAATTCAAATTCGAATAGAAAAGATTAGAATAGGAATACAATAGAACAGAAAATAATCTAATATATATATTATATTTTATTCTATTCTGTTCTATTGTTTTTCTAGTCTATTTTCTTTTCTATTCGAATTCGAATTCATTTTATATGAAATTCGAATTTCAGAAAATGGTTTTATATATATATATATATATATATATATATATATATATATATATATAACCATTTTCTGAAATTCGAATTTCATATAGAATGAATTCGAATTCGAATAGAAAAGAAAATAGACTAGAAAAACAATATTTTACTCAATTGTGTTCTATTGTTTTTCTAGTCTATTTTCTATTTCTATTCTAAACTTTTCTATTCGAATTCGAATTCATTCTATATGAAATTCGAATTTCGGAAAATGGTTACATATATATATATATATATATATATATATATATATATATATATATATAAAATATTTATATATATAACCATCTTTTGAAATTAGAAATTCATATAGAATGAATTCAAATTCGAATAGAAAAGAAAATAGACTAGAAAAACAATAGAACAGAATAGAATAAAATATAATATATATATTAGATTATTTTCTGTTCTATTGTTTTTCTATTCTAATCTTTTCTATTCAAATTTGAATTCATTTTATATGAATTTCGAATTTCAAAAGATGTATATCATTTTTTTTTTCCTGATCTGTTCTATTGTTTTTCTATGATATTCTTTTCTATTATTTTGTAATCTATTCTAATCTTTTCTATTCAAATTCGATTTCATTCTATATGAAATTCGAATTTCAGAAAATGGTTATTTATATATATAAATATATATATATATATATATATATATATATATATTTTTTTCTGATCTGACCATTTTCCGAAATTCGAATTTCATATAGAATGAATTCGAATATATATATATATATATATATATATATATATATATATATATATATATGTATATATATATATATATATATATATATATATATATATATATATATATATATATATAAATTGTTATTTTCCAATCTATTTTCTAATTCGAATTTATACTATTCGAAATTCGAATTTCAGAAGATGGTCATATTCTGTTGTATTTTATTAAATTCTATTAAATTCTGTTCTATTCTTTACGATTCTTTTATGTTTATTCTATTGTTTTATTATTTTATATTCTATTTTATTGTATTTTTTTTAGAAATCAATTTATATTTTTTTCTAATTCGATTCGAATTTGTTTTCGAATTCGAGTCGAATAGATTTCAAATTTGTTTTCAAATCGAATATATTTCGAATTTGTTTTCGAATTCGATTCGAATTCGATTCGAATTTCGGCCGTGGGTTTTCGATTCGAAACATTTCGGATTCGTTTAAATTCGTTAGTATTGTAATTCGGTATTTCGGATGCATCCGAATGTCCGAATAATGAAAATTTCGTCCAAATTTCGATTCGGAACTAAACGAAATGCACATGTCTAGACGGTGGTCACCAACGATGCCAGTCTGTCCGGGTGGGGAGGAGTCCTAGGCCTGAGCTTGGCTCAGAGTCACTGGACGCTTGAGGAATCCAGGCTACCTATCAACATCAGACTCTGTCTGGATCATTGGACGGATCGACTTCAGGGGCTCCCAATACAGATCCAGTCAGACAATGCCAAGGTGGTGGCCAATGTCAACCACCAGGGATGAGCAAGGAGTATGTTAGCTGGCCTGGAAGTAGCTGGCATTCTATGGTGGGCAGAGCATTTCGTCCCGGCCATCTCCGCCGTTCACATTCCGGGGGTGGACAACTGGCAGGCGATTTACCTCAGTCACCACGTATTGGACCAAGGAGAGTGGTCCCTTCATCAGGAGATCTTTCAACAGATTTGTCTACGCTGAGGATCTCCAGAGGTAGATCTGATGGCATCCCGAATCAACAGGAAGGTGCAGAGGTTTGTGGCCAGGTCTCGGGACCCTCTGGCGGACACATCAGACCCTCTGGTGGCTCCGTGGGCCCAGTATCGTGTGATCTACGCCTTTCCTCCTCTCAAGCTTCTGCCGCGGCTGTTGCGCAGGATTGAGGCCGAAGGAATTCCGGTCATTCTAGTGGCCCCGGACTGGCCTCGTCAGTCCTGGCATGCCGACCTGGTGCGTCAGGTCACAGACGCCCCCTGCCAGCTGCCTCTCAGGAAGGATCTGCTATCTTCCACCCTGCTTTAACATCACTGGCTTTAATGGATGGCTGTTGAAAGCCAGGTGTTGAAGGATAGGGGCTTATCTGCGTCTGTGATTCTGACACTACTCCAAGCTAGGAAGTGTACTTCCAGGAAGGTATATCATCGGACGTGAAAAGCGTACATTTCATGGTGTGAGTTAGTGGGGTTTCACTCACGTTTCTTTTCGGTGGCTTGAATTTTGACTTTTCTTCAGAGGGGCGTTGAAAAGAATTTGGCCTTGAGTATTGTCAAGGGCCAAGTGTGGGCCTTGGCGGTTTTCTTTCAACGCTACCTGGCTTTGGATTCCCTGGTGCGTACCTTCATTCAGGGAGTGCGACATGTGGTTCCACCAGTGCGATCTCCCTTGCCACCGTGGGACTTGAATCTGGTACTTTTCGGTTCTACAGAAGCCTCCGTTTGAAAATATTCGAGAAATTCCCCTGCTCACGCTATCACAGAAGGTGGCCTTCTTGGTGGCTATTACTTCTGCTCGCAGGGTGTCGGAGTTGGCGGCGCTATCCTGTCGCACACCCTCCCTGGTGATTCATAAGGACAAGGTGGTTCCTCATCCTTCATTCCTTCCAAAGGTTGTCTCTGATTTCCATTTAAATGAAGACATTGTGTTGCCTTCTCTGTGTCCCAGGCCACAACATCCGAGGGAATTTGCCTTGCGCACCTTAGATGTGGTACGGGCGATCAGGATGTATTTGGCGGCCACTGAGTCTTTTCGGAAGTCAGGTTCCCTGTTCATGATCACAGACAGACCAAAGAAGGGGCTATCTGCTTCCTCAGCGACCATTTCTAGATGGATCAGACAGATGGTGACTCAGGCCTATTTTACCAAGGGTCGGGTTCCTCCCTTCCCATTGAAGGCGCACTCTACTCGGGCGCTGAGTGCCTCCTGGGCCTTCCGTCATCAGGCGTTAGTGACGCAAGTTTGCAAGGCGCCCACCTGGTCGTTGGTGCACACCTTCACAAAATTTTACAAGGTGGATGTGCTGGCATCTGCGGATGCTTCTTTTGGCTGCAAGGTTCTGCAGGCTGCGGTCTAGAAGGTTTTTCCCTCATGAAGGTTTTTTTCTTTTTGCTGTTTAGGTTGTGCTCCAGTTGTTCTCGCTGAGCTTCAGGTTGTCTGGTTGGCCTGTTTTTTTGTTGGCTGCCCCACCCCTCATGTCTGGCACTGCTTTGGGACATCCCTATGGTTCTGAATAAAGAAGGCTATGTCTGTCAATGAACGAATAGGAAAATAGGATTTTTGACTTACCGTAAAATCCATTTCTCTGAGTTCATTGACAGACACAGCACCCGTCCCTCTATGGAGTTGTTAATACCGTATTTATCGGCGTATAACACGCACTTTTTCCCCCTTAAAATCAGGGGAAAATTGTGGGTGCGTGTTATACGCCGATCCCCGCTATTTTGTGATCTATCGGAGCGATCGCCGCGATCGCCGCCGACATTCACATAGCGTGTATTTTTAAATATGGCGCCGCGGAGGGACTCGGCGTCGCTCGTTCACCTGAACGAGCGCTGCCGAGAACACAGTGACTGGGCGGAGCCGAGATACACATAGCCGAGGGTTCTCGGCTCTTCTCGGCGCCGTTCACAGTCCCGCCCAGTCCCGCCATTGGACCTCTGTTATGTCCATCATAGGGACTGGGCGTGAGTGTGAACGAGCGCCGCCGAGTCCCTCTGAACTCCGTGGCGCCATATTTAAAAATACACACTAAACTTGTGTATGTCGGCGGCGATCATGTAATGTACACTGGGGACAAGGCTGCACTGACCACTGGGGACAAGGCTGCACTGGGGCAAAGCTGCACTGGGGCAAAGCTGCACTGACAATTCTGCACTGGGGCAAAGCTGCACTGACAAGGCTGCACTGGGGCAAAGCTGCACTGACAATTCTGCACTGGGGCAAAGCTGCACTGACAAGGCTGCACTGGGGCAAAGCTGCACTGACAATTCTGCACTGGGGCAAAGCTGCACTGACAAGGCTGCACTGGACACTGGAGCAAGGCTGCACTGACAAGGCTGCAGATGGACACGATAACGCTGCATTGATGGGCATTTAAATGTAAGTTTTTTTTCCTTAAACTTCCCTCCTAAAAGTTTTTTCCTTAAAATTCCCTCCTAAACTTGGGGTGCGTGTTATACGCCGGCGCGTGTTATACGCCGATAAATACCTTACTTCTAGTGCTGCTTGTTACATAACTGAAGGCCTATAGCAGAGGGGGGGGGGGGGTGTATATTACCTAGGTCTGCCCATGGGCGTAGCCAAGTCTTTTTTTCTGCCTAGTGTCCTACTCCTGTAGGGGGCGATATAGCCATATGGTTCTGAATTAAGAAGGCTGTGTCTGTGAATGAACTCAGAGAAACAGATTTTATGGTAAGTCAAAAATCCTATTATTCCATCTTTCCATTGCACTCTATTTACCTTCTCTATTCTGGATTCCACTTCTGACCTGTATCCCCCCCCCCCAAAGTCACAATAGGAATGGCTTTAAATTCTGCAACCTGCACCTTACATCTGGATATGAACAGATTCCTATCCACATCCGTGACAGATTTCCCTTAAGACCCTTTTCCAGCTCTTATGATTGCTGCCTGACAAGGCGAGGGGGTCTCAGAGTCCCAGCACTGGAAGATAATAATAGGAATAGTTATTATTAAAAGAGTTCATACTGTATAGAGTGACATTTATCTCACAGCTATAGAAGAAAACATAGGAAAGAGCAACATAGAAGCAATTTGGGCGATATTTGTTTTACTTGCTTTGATGCATCTCTATCTAATATGATTACCTGTGTTTCATCTTCTCTGTATAGCGCTTAGCTTGCTTTTTGTGATGTCTGTCTAAGGATCTGAGAACAAGAAGAAAAAAACATTCTGATGTGTTTGAGCTGAATCTATATTCATTTTGTAGTAGAATTTTCCACTCAAATATTTATAAACTCTTTACATTTAGTAAAAAAAGCTTTAAAACAATTCCTCACTGACAGTGGCGGCCGGTGGTAATTTTTTTTTTGGGGGGGGGGCGGCAAACAGTTATATAACCATCCCCCCCCCTGTCAGTTGGTTGGGTCCAGAGCAATTACCCCATCTACTGGCGGGCAGCGCTTCTCCTGGGCTTCACTGGCGGCTTCCCCTGCTCTCCGCGGGCATCACGGGGGGCGGCGGTGGCTTCCCCTTTCCCATACTCTCCCTGGGCATCATGGGGGGCGGCGGTGGCTTCCCCTTTCCCCTGCCCTTCCCTGAGCATCATGGAGGGCGGTGGCTTCCCCTTTACCCTGCTCTCCGCGGGCATCACGGGGGGGGGGGGGGGGGGCGGCGGCGGCTTCCCCTTTCCCCTGCTCTCCGCGGGCATCACGGGGGCGGCGGTGGCTTCCCCTTTCCCATACTCTCCCTGGGCATCATGGGGGGCGGCGGCGGCTTGCCCTTTCCCCTGCTCTCCCCGGGCATCATGGAGGGCGGTGGCTTCCCCTTTACCCTGCTCTCCGCGGGCATCACGGGGGGGGCGGCGGCTTCCCCTTTCCCCTGCTCTCCGCGGGCATCACGGAGGGAGATGGCTTCCCCTTCCCCCTGCTCTCCGCGGCTTCCATTTCCTTCCTCTTCCTCGGTGGCCAGTCGGGATGCTTCTCTTTTCGGGCCAATCGGGAAACGGGTCTCTAAAGCCGCGTACACACAAGTGGAAAAAGTCAGACGGAAGCTTTTCATCGTCTATTCCGATCGTGTGTATGCCTCATCGGACTTTTTTTTTTGAAAATTCTGACGGACCTAGAAATGGAACATGTTCTAAATATTTCCGACGGAACCAATTCCGATCGGGAAAATTGCTCGTCTGTATGCTGTTCCGACAGACCAAAAACGGCGCATGCTCTGAAGCAAGTACGAGACGGAAGCTATTGGCTACTGGCTATTGAACTTCCTTTTTCTAGCCCCGTTGTACGTGCTGTACGTCACCGCGTTCTGGACGGTCAGACTTTGGTTTGACCGTGTGTAGGCAAGACCGCTTGAATGGAATGGAGTTCCGTCTGAGAAACCTTCGGACTTTATACCGACGGCAAAACCGGTTGTGTGTACGGGGCATTACATTGTAACACACCTGGGTGGGCTTGTAGCGCAATGCTCTGCGCCCCGAGCCCACCCTATTTTGAAGCTTCTGACTGTAATCAGGAGCTTTAAACCCCCCCCCATTGGAATACATGCATCCGGCGTCCTGAAAGGGGCTCCTGACCTCTCCATCATCTCCAACTATACTGCTCACCTGTGCATGATCTCAGCTTGGCCTCTCAACTTGACACCGATACCTTCCGGACTTTCCTTATCAATCCTGTCTTGTATCTATTAAATTATAGGTATTGGATTTGCCTTTCAAATTTGGCTGTTAGTGAACGTAACAAATTATTAACCATTATTACAGTTGTTTATTATTATTTATTATTAATAATAATAATAATAAAATCTAAAACAATAGTTTTTGGAATTTCCTTTCAAATTTGGCTGCCTGTTAGTGAACGTAATGAATACGAATTTATCCGAATTTATGAATTTTCGAAATAACGAATACCGCATCTATAAGAATAGAACGTACCGAATTAAAATTTTTCCAAATTACGGAAATAACGAGTACCGCATCTATAAGAATGGAACGTACCGAATTTGAATTTTTCTGAATTTTGCGAGTTTTTTCTAAATAACGAATTTTGATCATTAGGAATGATCCGAAAAACAGAAAAGAAAATTGAATCAAACGAATACGAAATAAAATGAATTTTTCGGCAGTGCATATGTCTAATCTTGGCTAGAGACTGACTCTGCTGACTACCTCCAGAAGCATCCATCAGCAACCTCGGCCTTCCGCACCTGTGTCATACATGCCCTGTCACCATACCCAGGGGTGTTTGGACCAGAGCCTCGAGGGAAGCCCTCTCATCACTTTGGCCTTCATTTAGGTACATGTAGGCAGGTGCAGTCTGCTTTCTCCTCTGTAGGTGATGCTCGTGTGCAACAGCATTGCAGTTGGGGAGGAAGTTAAGAGGAACATGGTTCATCTATGGTTTCCTGGGTCACTGGGGAAGCCATCCAATTGGATGCTGCTGTCCCATGTGACTCTAGCAGCCATCTTGGGTTAAGAAAAGTCTGGCTCCCAGGCTTGGAGTGCAATTGCCAGTGGGTTGCGTTGGGACTTGCACCTTGTCTGTTAGGGATAGAAGAAGCGGCAGGGAAAGGTTCCAGACGAGGAGGGAAAGTGTAGGGTTCACAACTTCTCTAGACATCTTCCCGCCTGGGCACGAGATGACCAGGCTGCATTCTGCCCCTCCTAACAGCAATGGCGGCTGTGGTAATTTTTTTTTGGGGGGGGGGCATTAAACAGTACCACCCCAACCACTCTCTGGTTAGTCGGTCGGATGGGCCTGGTGCACTTACCCCATCTATGGTGGGCAGCGCTTCACTGGTGGCTTCCCTTGCTCGGCGGCGATGGCTTTCCCTCCCCCTACTCTCCACGGGCATCGCGGTGGCTTCCGTTTCCTCCCTCCTCCTTGGGGGCCAAATGGGACTCTTTGGAAAATGGGTCTCAGACCTGCTTCTGATTGGCCGGATTGAGGATTAGTGTTTCAATATTGAATATTCATTCGCTGTTGTAACACCTGGGTGGGCTCCTGGTGCAATGCTCTGCGCCACGAGCCCACCCAATTTTGAAGCCTATTAAAGCCTCTAGCTCTAATTAGGTGCTTCAAAAAAACACCCCCCACCGCTGTAATTCAAGCGCCCGGCATCCTGAAAGGGATAGAGCATGGGGGTGGCGGCTGTTGATAAAGGGGGCAGCGCCTTCCGGCGCCCCTAATGGACGGGCCGCCACTGCCTAACAGGCTCTGTCATTTCAGCTGAGGGTTCCTTTCTTTGCCTTTCTTCAATAGAAATTCTTTACATTACATTCATCCTGGACTGTGTGTGTTATTGCCACCGCACCACACTGAACCCCACCACGCTGCACCCCACCTACATACATGACACTTGTGTTTTTAGTTTTTTTAGGTAATAACTGGATATGGGGCTGCATTGGTGTGCGCAGCCTATTGTCTTGGGGTTTGCAGACCAGAGCACAAACGCACATGCGTGTATATCAGCAGAGTTGTGAGTAGAGCAGAGATTGGAGCCAGTAGGGCAGTGGACGGTGTCAGAAGTTTTTTATTTTATTTTTTACAATTTTATTTTTGTAATTATTTTCTACAATATTTTTTTGTTATTTTATTATTTTTTACAATTTAATTTTTGTGGGTTTTTTTTACTTTTTTTTTATTATTTTATTATTGTTTTACAATTTAATTTTTGTAATTATTTTTTACAATATTTTTTTGTTATTTTAAAATTTTATATTACAATTTTATTTTTGTGATTATTTTTTGCAATTTTTGTTTTTGTTATTTTATTATCTTTTACAGTTTTATTTTTGTGATTATTTTTTTACAATTGTTTTTGTTATTTTATAATTATTTATATAACAATTTATTTTTGTGATTATTTATTACAATTTTTTTTGTTATTTTATATTGTTTTACAGTTTTATTTTTGTGATAGTTTTAAAAAAAAATTTTGTTTTATTATTTGTTCACAATTTTATGTTTTAATTTTTTTTTTTTTTACAATTATTTTTTATTTTCTTTACATTTTTTTTAGAAGCCCCGTGGGGGGGGGGGGCTTTGGGGAAATATCAAGGGTCTAAACCAGGGGTCTCAAACTAGCGGCCCTCCAGCTTTTTTGCGAAACGAAAAGTCCCATGAGGCATTGCAAGGCTGACCGTTCCAAGCATGTACAGCTGGAGGGCCGCCAGTTTGAGACCCCCCCTGGTCTAAACAGACCCCTGATGTCTCACAAACAAACATACAGTTTACTATGCTTCCGTTAAGAATGAACACAGGAGCAATCGGTACCGATCACCCACTATGTTCATCCAGAAAAGGAAGGGGTACATTAAATATTTAAAAGCCCCTCCCCCCCCCGCTCTCCATCCTGAAACATCCCCCACAGCAGCTGGCGGGAAGCTGGCAACTCTGCAGGGAGGAGACAGGGGGTGCCAGGAAGTAGGTGGGAATCAGCAGTGCATGGGGTGATTATGGTGTGCCTGGGCACACCCGGCACACCCTGTGCGCACACTCATGTGGGGCTGTGAGATTTGTATCTCTGCATTCCCTTTAATGAAATTTTGCTGTTCCAAACCTTGTCTCTGCTGTCCATCCAAACCAGCCGAAGTCTCCTCGTGTCCTCCTCGCTGAACTCTCCTCGCTGAACTCTCCTCGCTCGCCGCACTCAGTTTGTTGATACTCTTTGATACAATATTACATTTTCTTCTCGTCAGCCATTTAAAACTCCCGTTATCTCAGGAAGTGAAATTGTTCCCAGGAAATAAACAGCTGAATAGAAGCGACATGAAAACAAACCTCCATTGACTCTCAGTAAATGGGTTTTCTGTGAACTTTCCGTGACAACAATTTGTAGAAATCTCCTCTGAGTGCCGAATTCTTCTCTGTATAGAACGGCAGATTGTTTGCACAAATACACAATATTGGCGCGGCACAATGCTGGCATTTTCTGGAGAGTTGTAACAAAAATGTGGTGTAATCAGGAAGGCTTTTGTACATATTGCAGCATGCGGATGTCTTGCAGCCTCTTTGCAGCCATTTTATCTACATGGACTCTGTGTCATTGCTCTGGGCTCTGATTTACTAAAGGGGGGATGTCGGCTCGCTGGGGGGTGTTGTGTCCCCCCGGCATTCTTTTTGTTTACTGCACAGTGATGGCTTTTGGTGGTGAGTCATTTAGGGTTCTATAAGGTAAATACAGTATATATATATACAGTGGCTTGCGAAAGTATTCGACCCCCTTGAACTTTTCAACCTTTTGCCACATTTCAGGCTTCAAACATAAAGATATAAAATGTTTATTTTTTGTGAAGAATCACCAACAAGTGGGACACAATTGTGAAGTGGAACGAAATCTTTTGGATTTTTGAAACTTTTTTAACTAATAAAAAAATGAAAAGTGGGGCGTGCAAAATTATTCGGCCCCCTTGCGTTAATACTTTGTAGAACCACCTTTTGCTGCGATTACAGCTGCAAGTCGCTTGGGGTATGTCTCTATCAGTTTTGCACATCGAGAGACTGAAATTCTTGCCCATTCTTCCTTGCAAAACAGCTCGAGCTCAGTGAGGTTGGATGGAGAGCGTTTGTGAACAGCAGTTTTCAGCTCTTTCCACAGATTCTCGATTGGATTCAGGTCTGGACTTTGACTTGGCCATTCTAACACCTGGATACGTTTATTTGTGAACCATTCCTTTGTAGATTTTGCTGTATGTTTGGGATCATTGTCTTGTTGGAAGATAAATCTCCGTCCCAGTTTCAGGTCTTTTGCAGACTCCAACAGGTTTTCATCCAGAATGGTCCTGTATTTGGCTGCATCCATCTTCCCCTCAATTTTAACCATCTTCCCTGTCCCTGCTGAAGAAAAGCAGGCCCAAACCATGATGCTGCCACCACTATGTTTCACGGTGGGGATGGTGTGTTGAGTGTGATGAGCTGTGTTGCTTTTACGCCAAACATATCGTTTTGCATTGTGGCCAAAAAGTTGGATTTTGGTTTCATCGGACCAGAGCACCTTCTTCCACATGTTTGGTGTCTCCCAGGTGGCTTGTGGCAAACTTTAGACGAGACTTTTTATGGATATCTTTGAGAAATGGCTTTCTTCTTGCCACTCTTCCATAAAGGCCAGATTTGTGCAGTGTACGACTGATTGTTGTCCTATGGACAGACTCTCCCACCTCAGCTGTAGTTCTCTGCAGTTCATCCAGAGTGATCATGGGCCTCTTGGCTGCATCTCTGATCAGTCTTCTCCTTGTCTGAGCTGAAAGTTTAGGGGACAGCCAGGTCTTGGTAGATTTGCAGTGGTCTGATACTCCTTCCATTTCAAAATGATCGCTTTCACAGTGCTCCTTGGGATGTTTAAAGCTTGGGAAATCTTTTTGTATCCAAATCCGGCTTTAAACTTCTCCACAACAGTATTACGGACCTGCCTGGTGTGTTCCTTGGTCTTCATGATGCTCTCTGCACTTTCAACAGAACCCTGAGACTATCACAGAGCAGGTGCATTTATACAGAGACTTGATTACACACAGGTGGATTCTATTTATCACCATCAGTCATTTAGGACAACATTGGATCATTCAGAGATCCTCGCTGAACTTCTGGAGTGAGTTTTCTGCACTGAAAGTAAAGGGGCCGAATAATTTTGCACACACCACTTTTCAGTTTTTTAATTGCTAAAAAAGTTTAAAATATCCAATAGATTTCGTTCCACTTCACAATTGTGTCCCACTTGTTGGTGATTCTTCACAAAAAATTACAATTTTATATCTTTATGTTTGAAGCCTGAAATGTGGCAAAAGGTTGAAAAGTTCAAGGGAGCCGAATACTTTCGCAAGCCACTGTATATATAATTTTGAGGGGTCAGGGGATATTTTGCCTTCCTAGGGCCTTTTAAGTTTTTTTTTAAATTTTTTTACGTTTGTGGAGTACACCATACACTGGAGTACAGCATACACTGGAGTACAGCATACACTGGAGTACACCATACACTGGAGTACAGCATATACTGGAGTACACCATACACTGGAGTACAGCATACACTGGTTGGGGAACAGTTGTTGGGACTTCCTTTTGTACGCAGAATGCCGCTATACAGCAACTAATGTGCAACCAAAGAAACACACATTCACTGCACCCATGAATCGTTCCATTCACCTCCCCCCAAAAATACTACAACAGGCAGGTCTAAAATTAGAGGCAGGTATTAAGAGGCGAGCAGGTCCTGCAGTGGTGGGTCTGCCAAACTGGAGATAGGGTAATACAGTACAGTGCCTTGCAAAAGTATTCACCCCCTTGGCATTTTTCGTGTTTTGTTGCCTCACAACCTGGAATTAACATGGATTGTTTGAGGATTTGCATCATTTAATGTACAGAACACGCCCACAACTTTGAAGACGTGTTTTTTTTTTTTTTTTTTTTCATTGTGATGCAAACAACAAATAGGACAAAATAACAGAAAAAGTCAATGTGCATAACTTATTCACCCCCCTAAAGTCAATACTTTGTAGAGCCACCTATCACAGCTCCAAGTCGCTTTGGATAAGTCTCTATGATCTTGCCACATCTTACCACTGGGATTTTTGCCCATTCCTCCTTGCAAAACTGCTCCAGCTCCTTCAAGTTGAATGATTTGAGCTTGTGAACAGCAATCTTTAAGTCTGACCACAGATTTTCTATTGGATTGAGGTCTGGGCTTTGACTAGGCCATTCCAACACAGTTACATGTTTCCCATTAACCACTTGCCGACCACCTAACGATGATATACGTCGGCAGAATGGCACGGGCAGGCAGAATCACGTACCCGTACGTGATCTGCCTCCCGCGGGCGGGGGGTCCGTTCGGACCCCCCCCCCCGGTGCCAGCGGCGGTTGGCATTTGTCTGGGAGCGTTGAGAGGCGAGGGGGAGGCTATCCGATCGTGGCCCCCCCCTCGCGATCGCTTCCAGCCAATGGGAATCCTCCCCTGCCTGTGTGTAGTACACACAGGCAGAGGATGTGATGTCATCTCTCCTCGCCTCGGCAGTTTCCGTTCCGGCACCGAGGAGAGAAGACTTCACAGTGAGTGCACAACACACACACAGTAGAACATGCCAGGCACACTTTACACCCCCGACCCCCCCGATCGCCCCCCGATCCCCCCCCAATCACCCCTCCCCCCGCCTGTCACACTGACACCAAGCATTATTTTTTTTTTTTGATTACTGCATGGTGTCAGTTTGTGACAATTAGAGTGTTAGGACAGTTAGGGTTAGCCCCCTGTAGGTCTAGGGTACCCCCCTAACCCTCCCTAATAAAGTTTTAACCCCTTGATCACCCCCTGTCACCAGTGTCACTAAGCGATCATTTTTCTGATCGCTGTATTAGTGTCGCTGGTGACGCTAGTTAGGGACGTAAATATTTAGGTTCGCCGTCAGCGTTTTATAGCGTCAGGGACCCCCATATACTATCGAATAAAGGTTTTAACCCCTTGATTGCCCCCTAGTTAACTGATCACCGTATAACCGTTACGGGTGACGCTGGTTAGTTCGTTTATTTTTTAGTGTCAGGGAACCCGCTGTTTATTACCAAATAAAGGTTTAGCCCCCTGATCGCCCGGCGGTGATATGCGTCGCCCCAGGCAGCGTCAGATTAGCGCCAGTACCGCTAACACCCACGCACGCAGCATACGCCTCCCTTAGTGGTATAGTATCTGAACGGATCAATATCTGATCCGATCAGATCTATACTAGCGTCCCCAGCAGTTTAGGGTTCCCAAAAACGCAGTGTTAGCGGGATCAGCCCAGATACCTGCTAGCACCTGCGTTTTGCCCCTCCGCCCGGCCCAGCCCAGACCACCCAAGTGCAGTATCGATCGATCACTGTCACTTACAAAACACTAAACGCATAACTGCAGCGTTCGCACAGTCAGGCCTGATCCCTGCGATCGCTAACAGTTTTTTTGGTAGCGTTTTGGTGAACTGGCAAGCACCAGCCCCAGGCAGCGTCAGGTTAGCGCCAGTACCGCTAACACCCACGCACGCACCGTACACCTCCCTTAGTGGTATAGTATCTGAACGGATCAATATCTGATCCGATCAGATCTATACTAGCGTCCCCAGCAGTTTAGGGTTCCCACAAACGCAGTGTTAGCGGGATCAGCCCAGATACCTGCTAGCACCTGCGTTTTGCCCCTCCGCCCGGCCCAGCCCACCCAAGTGCAGTATCGATCGATCACCGTCACTTACAAAACACTAAACACATAACTTCAGCGTTCGCAGAGTCAGGCCTGATCCCTGTGATCGCTAACAGTTTTTTTTGTAGCGTTTTGGTGAACTGGCAAGCACCAGCGGCCTAGTACACCCCGGTCGTAGTCAAACCAGCACTGCAGTAACACTTGGTGACGTGGCGAGTCCCATAAGTGCAGTTCAAGCTGGTGAGGTGGCAAGCACAAGTAGTGTCCCGCTGCCACCAAAAAGACAAACACAGGCCCGTCGTGCCCATAGTGCCCTTCCTGCTGCATTCGCCAATCCTAATTGGGAACCCACCGCTTCTGCAGCGCCCGTACTTCCCCCATTCACATCCCCAACCAAATGCAGTCGGCTGCATTTTCTTTATGTCCTCCCGAGTACCCCTACCCAACTAACCCCCCCAAAAAAGATGTCGTGTCTGCAGCAAGAGCGGATATAGGCGTGACACCCGCTATTATTGTCCCTCCTGTCCTGACAATCCTGGTCTTTGCATTGGTGAATGTTTTGAACGCTACCATTCACTAGTTGAGTAATAGCGTAGGGTACAGCATTGCACAGACTAGGCACACTTTCACAGGGTCTCCCAAGATGCCATCGCATTTTGAGAGACCCGAACCTGGAACCGGTTACAGTTATAAAAGTTACAGTTACAAAAAAAGTGTAAAAAAAAAAAAAAAACACAAACAAAAATATAAAAAAAAAAAATTGTTGTCGTTTTATTGTTCTCTCTCTCTATTCTCTCTCTCTATTGTTCTGCTCTTTTTTTACTGTATTCTATTCTGCAATGTTTTATTGTTATTATGTTTTATCATGTTTGCTTTTCAGGTATGCAATTTTTTATACTTTACCGTTTACTGTGCTTTATTGTTAACCATTTTTTTGTCTTCAGGTACGCCATTCACGACTTTGAGTGGTTATACCAGAATGATGCCTGCAAGTTTAGGTATCATCTTGGTATCATTCCTTTCAGCCAGCGGTCGGCTTTCATGTAAAAGCAATCCTAGCGGCTAATTAGCCTCTAGACTGCTTTTACAAGCAGTGGGAGGGAATGCCTCCCCCCCCACCGTCTTCCGTGTTTTTCTCTGGCTCTCCTGTCTCAACAGGGAACCTGAGAATGCAGCCGTTGATTCAGCCAGCTGACCATATAGCTGATCAGAGACCAGAGTGGCTCCAAACATCTCTATGGCCTAAGAAACCGGAAGCTACGAGCATTTTATGACTTCGATTTCGCCGGATGTAAACAGCGCCATTGGGAAATTGGGAAAGCATTTTATCACACCGATCTTGGTGTGGTCAGATGCTTTGAGGGCAGCGGAGAAATCTAGGGTCTAATAGACCCCAATTTTTTCAAAAAAGAGTACCTGTCACTACCTATTGCTATGATAGGGGATATTTACATTCCCTGAGATAACAATAAAAATGATTTAACAAAAAAAAAAAAATGAAAGGAACAGTTTAAAAATAAGATAAAAAAGCAAAAAAATAATAAAGAAAAAAAAAAAAGCACCCCTGTCCCCTCTGCTCTCGCGCTAAGGCGAACGCAAGCGTCGGTCTGGCGTCAAATGTAAACAGCAATTGCACCATGCATGTGATGAGGTATCACCGCGAACGTCAGATCGAGGGCAGTAATTTTAGCAGTAGACCTCCTCTGTAAATCTAAAGTGGTAACCTGTAAAGGCTTTTAAAGGCTTTTAAAAATGTATTTAGTTTGTCGCCACTGCACGTTTGTGCGCAATTTTAAAGCGTGTCATGTTTGGTATCCATGTACTCGGCCTAAGATCATCCTTTTTTATTTCATCAAACATTTGGGCAATATAGTGTGTTTTAGTGCATTAAAATTTAAAAAAGTGTGTTTTTTCCCCAAAAAATGCGTTTGAAAAATCGCTGCGCAAATACTGTGTGAAAAAAAAATGAAACACCCACCATTTTGATCTGTAGGGCATTTGCTTTAAAAAAATATATATAATGTATGGGAGTTCAAAGTAATTTTCTTGTAAAAAAAAATATTTTTTTCATGTAATCAAAAAGGTTTTTTTTTTCAAAATTGTTGCTCTTTTTTTTGTTTATAGCGCAAAAAATAAAAAACGCAGAGGTGATCAAATACCACCAAAATAAAGCTCTATTTGTGGGGAAAAAAAACAAACATTAATTTTTTTTGGGTACAGCGTCGCACGACCGCGCAATTGTCAGTTAAAATAACGCAGTGCCGTATCGCAAAAAATTGCCTGGTCAAAAACCTTTCCGGGGCTGAAGTGGTTAAGCTTCGTGTTGTAACATTTCCAAAAATATTTATTAAAATTATTATTTTTGTGGTGTTGGTAAGAAAATTAGTACTTTTCAGTACATTGCAACAGGGAGCAGATTTTTTATTTTTTTATTTTTTTTTAGATACAACTGTTCTGGCCAAAATGAAAATCACGATTTTTTTGCTTAGAATAAAGATCACGATTCTCGCGGCGTAACATCTTTCACATTAAACAAAAAAATTGGGCTAACTTTACTGTTTAGTTTTTTTTTTTAATTCATTAAAGTGTATTTTTTTCCAAAAAAATTGCATTTGAAAGACCACTGCGCTAATACAGTGTAACATAAAATATTGCAACAACCACCATTTTATTTTCTAGGGTCTCTGCTAAAAATACATTTATAATGTTTGGTGGTTCTAAGTAAATTTTCTAGCAAAAAAAGAATGATTTTAACTTGAAACTAACAGATGTTAGAAAAAGGTTTAGTCTTTAACCGATTCCCGACCGACTCACGTCTATTTACGGGGGCAAAATGGCTCCCCTGCGCTGATATGGGGTTCCTTTAAGAGCCGCCAGAGGGCATGCGCATCGGTGCCCTCTGGGCACGTGCCAGCACGGGGATTTGTGTGTGTAAACACACAAATCCCTGTGTTGTCAGAGGAGAGGAGACATGTTGTTTGTTCCTAGTAAATAGGAACAGCGATATGTCTCCTCTCCTACTCAGTCCTACCACTATACAGTTAGAACACACCGAGGGAACACATTTAACCCCTTGATCGCCCCCTAGTGGTTAACCCCTTTCCTACCAGTGTCATTTACACAGTAATCAGTGCATTTTTATAGCACTGATCGCTGTATAAATGTCAATGGTCCCAAAAATGTGTCAAAAGTCTCTGATGTGTCTGTCACCACTAGTAGAAAAAAAAAATCATAAAAATGCCATAAAATGCTATAAATCTATCCCCCTAGTTTTAGACGCTATAACTTTTGCACAAACCAATCAATATACGCTTATTGCGATTTTTTTTTTCAAAAAATATGTAGAAGAATACATATCGGCCTAAACTGATGAAGAAATTTGTTTTTTAAAAACATTTTTTGGGATATTTATTATAGCAAAAAGTAAAAAATATTGTTTTTTTTTCTTTCAAAATTGTCGCTCTTTCTTTTGTTTATAGCGAAAAAAATAAAAACCGCAGAGGTGATCAAATACCACCAAAAGTAAGCTGTATTTGTGGGGAAAAAAGGACGCAAATTTTGTTTGGGTACATAGTTGCATGATCGCGCAATTGTCAGTTAAAGCGACGCAGTGCCGAATTGTAAAAAGCGCTCTGGTCAGGAAGGGGGTAAAACCTTCCGGGGCTGAAGTGGTTAAGTGGTTAAACTTCCCCCATTTACAGACCGAAGTTCATTCCTTTGATCTAAAGGGCAAAACGTTACAATGTTTATAGTTGGTTTTGTGGCTGAGGAATGCTGTTGTACTTGGTAGACTGCCTGTTTTTTTTGGGGGGGGGGGTTTCTGAACAGCCGTCGGCTTCAGCAGAGAGTTGAAAGAAAAAGGAATGCCGCTCACCAAGCCTCCGGACCCTAATTGGTGCTCCCGCCCTACTGTGAACTCTCAGGTGCTGGCTCTGCACAAGTCCGTAGAGGCAAGAAAATCCTGGACTGCCGCACTCCGTAAAAAAGGCATCTTTATTGAAGAAATGGTAAAAAATCCAACATGACAGTCAAATCGAGACGTGGACAAAGCAGGGCTTCAGCAGAGAGTTCTCTGCATAGAAAGAATCGGGAAAATGCTTTGTCAAGATCCCAAGTGGGAAAGAAATCACAATAACGATTCTTAACGATTAAGCCCTATGAATGAATGAATGAATGAATTAATAACTTGTATAGCGCTACATATGCGAACTAAATCGCCTCAAGGCGCTTTTTCCGCCAGCGTCCGTCTGGGTCTTCAGAAGAGATGGGTCTTGAGCTTCTTCCTGAAGGCCAGATGGTTTTCTTCCGAGCGGATGTCCGCGGGTAGAGTGTTCCATAGCCGTGGTCCTTGGACTGAGAACGTTCGTTTGCCTTTTAATTTATAACGGGTCTTGGGGATGTGGAGGAGGTTCTGGTTAGTTGACCTGAGAGGGTGACCTGGGGTGTGGTGCTTTATTTTGTCGCAGAGGTATTGCGGGGCTTTTCCTTGTGTACATTTGTGAGTGAGGCCGAGGGTCTTAAATGTAACCCGGTCCTTCACGGCTAGTCAGTGGAGGGTCCTCAGGGACGGGGTGATTGATTCCCAGGTTATTTTCCAGTTACCAGTCTGGCTGCTGTGTTCTGGACGATTTGTAGACGTGAAATTTGGTATTTTGGAAGTCCTAGGAAGAGGGAATTGGCGTAGTCGAGTCGGGAATTGATGATCCAACTACTGCTGCTGTATCTCCTGCCGGGATGAAGGGGATGAGTCTACGCAATAGGTGAAGAAGGTTGTGGGATCCGCTGACTACTGATCCTATTTGTGCGTCCATTGTCATGTTTGAGTTAAAGATGACTCCGAGGCTTTTGGCTTTAGTGCTGGGGGGGGGATGGATTGTCAGAGGATGGTGAGTGGTGTGGACATCGTGCCAGGGTTTTTTTTTCTGTTTGCATGGAGGAAGAGGAGTTATGTTTTGGATCCGTTGAGTTTAACCACTTCCCACCCGGCCTATAGCAAAATGACGGGCGGTGGTTCAGTTATCCTGACTGGGCGTCATATGACGTCCTTCGGGATAACAGCTGCCGCGCGCCCGCCGGGGCGCGCATCGCCGCGATCGGTGGAGGTGTGTTTCATTCTGACACACCCCTCCACCGATCTTGGTAAAGAGCCTCCGGCGTGATCAGTCATGTCCAATCACGGCTGATCACGATGTAAATAGGAAGAGCCGTTGCTCGGCTTTTCCTCACTCGCATCTGACAGACACGAGTAGAGGAGAGTCGATCGGTGGCTCTCCTGACAGGGGGGGTCTGCGCTGATTGTTTATCAGCGCAGCCCCCCCTCAGATGACCACACTGGACCACCAGGGATGCCACTAGGACCACCAGGGAAGGGGGCAACATGTGGATGGCCAGGTATGTACCCCATGGCCATCCACATGTTCAAATGAATGCCCAATCTGTGCCAATCAGGGCCCACAAATGGGCCCTGATTGGCACCAGTATGTACTAACACATCAGTGATGCCCAGCAATGCCACCCATCAGTATCATTAGTGCCACCTATCACTGACATCAGTGCAACCCATCAGTGCCACCTGTCAGTGCCCATCCATGCCCATCAGTGCCCACCTATCAGTGTCCCTCGGTGCCATCCATCAGTGCCACCCATAAGTACCCATCAGTGCCACCCATAAGTACCCATCAGTGCCACCTACAAGTGCAAATCAGTGCCGCCTATGAGTGCCCATCATTGCTGCCTATGAGTGCCCATCAGTGCCGCATACCAGTGCCACCTATCAGTGCCCATCAGTGCCACCTAGTAGTGCCACCTATCAGTGCCCGTCATCAGTCCCCTTCAGTGCTACCTCATTGGTGCCCATCAGTGCCGCCTTATCAGTGCCCGTCAGTGCAGCCATATCAGCAGGGCCGGACTGGGAATAACATCCAGCCCTGGAAAAAATTTCATACCAGCCCCACAGCATTATTATACCACCG
This sequence comes from Lithobates septentrionalis, assembly GCA_037952835.1. Taxonomy (NCBI): domain Eukaryota; kingdom Metazoa; phylum Chordata; class Amphibia; order Anura; family Ranidae; genus Lithobates; species Lithobates septentrionalis. The sequence goes on along the minus strand of JBBDGP010002647.1, from coordinate 1,235,469 downwards.
CAACAGCATAACGTCATTGATTTCTTGTTCATGAAAGGGAAAACCATAAAATGCACATTTGAAGAGTGTATTATATATAGATAAGACAGATATGAAATCACATAGGGCTTTATATATATATATATATATATATATATATATATATATATATATATATATATATATATATATATATATATATAAAGCAAATTAAAGTGGTAAGTGATCAATCATCAAGGGGGACCCCAGGAATTTAGAACGTGGGAGGGGGGGGGAACCACCTTCCACAGAAAGAATACACTAAGGTAAGGGGGGGTGGGTTACTGATATAAGGCTGTGCTTTATATCGGTGCCCCCTTACATTATCGTATTCACTCCCCCCTTACATCAGTGACCCCCCCTTCAGACTGGCCTAGCGGTGCTGTCACTGACCTCCTCTCAGGTGCACTGTGTGGGGCTCAGTCAGTCGGCTCCAGCTCGGTGGCTCTGGTTTTATCCTATAGTCTCCTCTCCACAGTCCACACTTGTCTGACTTCTCCCATGACCCCCATCCCGGCGGTGCTCCCACTCTTGACTCCTCTGCAGACTCCCTCAGAGACTGCAGATGTGATACAGGAGATGGTCAGAGACTGCAGACATGATACAGGAGCTCATTGCAGCCTCACCAGTGCCCATCAAATGCAGCCTCACCAGTGCCCATCAAATGCAGCCTCATCAGTACCAATCAAATGCAGCCTCACTGTGCCCATCAATGCAGCCTCACTGTGCCCATCAATGCAGCCTCACTGTGCCCATCAATGCAGCCTCACTGTGCTCATCAAATGCAGCCTCACTGCTCATCTAATGCAGCTTTACTCTGCCCGTAAATGCAGTCTCACTGTGCCCATCAATGCAGCCTCACTGTGCCCATCAATGCAGCCTCACTGCGCTCATCAAATGCAGCTTTACTCTGCCCGTGAAGGCAGTCTCACTGTGCCCATGAATGCGGCCTCACTGCGCCCACCATTGCAGCCTCACTGTGCCCATCATTGCAGCCTCACTGTGCCCATCATTGCAGTCTCACTGTGCCCATCAATACAGCCTCACTGTGCCCATCAATGCAGCCTCACTGTGCCCATCAAATGCAGCTTTACTGTGCCGTGAATGCAGTCTCACTGTGCCCGTGAATGCAGTCTCACTGTGCCCAGGAATGCAGCTTCACTGTGCCCATCATTGCAGCCCCTCCTGTGCCCCATGGCCCAGTCAGCAGTCCCTGTCTGTGGGAAGGTGTGTTGTTGATGCTTGGTACGGTACTTTCCATGCCAGCAGGATATCCATGATGGCCAGCAGCAGGCAGGGTCTGTTCTCGTTTTGGATGGGGACAGTGGTCCTTCCAGAGGATCTGTTTGCTGTGAGATGGAGTGGTCCCTGGCCACCTGCACCTTCAGCCATCCTTATTTTCCGGCCCCAGTCAGCCTGTCCTCTGGTCCTGGGGAAGTGGAGAGCACTGAGTGGGAGCTGGAAAGAAGGGGGAGCAGAGAGTACTGGCAGGGTTGGAGAGCACATGGGTGGGGGCAAAGAGCAGGGGGGAGTGGAGATCACAGGGATGGGGAGCGGAGAGCGCTGGGGGGGGGACTTGAGAGCACTGGGGGTCCAAAAAGAACAGAGGTGGAGAGCACTGTGGGGGCTAAGAGTGTGGGGTGGCGAAGAGCACTGGGGGAGGGGCAGAAAAACAGGGGTGGAGAGCACTGGGGGGTACAAAGAGCGGGGGGAGTGGAGAGCAATGGGGGGAGCTTGAAAGCACCAGTGGGGGCCAGAAAGAACAGGGGTGGAAAGCACGGGGGACTGGAGAGCACTGGCGGGGGTTGGAGAGCACATGGGTGGGGGCAAAATGCAGGGGGGAGTGGAGAGTACAGGGGTGGGGAGCGTAGAGTGCTGGGGGGAAGCTTGAGAGCACTGTAGGGGGAGCCAAAAAAAAACAGGGGTGGAGAGCACGGGGGCAAAGAGCATGAGGGGGGGGCTGGAGAGCGATGGGTGGAGCTTGAGAGCACCGGGGGGGACCGAAAGAACAGGGGTGCGGAGAATGGGGGGCTGGAGAGCACTGTGGGGGGCGGAGAGCACTGGGGTGGGGGCTGGAGAGTGATGGGGAGAGCTGGAGAGCACTGGGGGGGAGAAAGAACATGGGTGGAGAGCACTGGGGGAGTGAAGAGCACTGGGATGGTGGCTAGAGTAGGATGGGGAGAGCTGTAGAGCAGGGGGGGCAGAAAAAACAGGGGTGGAGAGAACTGTGGGGGGGGGGGGGCTGGTGCATGTGGTGAGGGGAGGAGAACATGGGGGGGAGCCTGGGAGCACAAGGAGAACTGGGGGGGCCAGTAAAAGAAGTTGGATAGGAGGATCGGCGGGGGGCCGCATATAGAGGAAATTAGCTTTCTATATTCCTCTATGCAGCCGCTGAATGCTTGATTCTCCTCCTCTCCCTCCTGCAAGTATTCAGCGGCTGCATGGAGGAATATAGAAAGCTAATTTCCTCTATATGCGGCCCCCCGCCGATCCTCCTATCCAGGCACACAGGGCGGACTGTACAGGCGGGCATCTACTCATGTGGATCACGGAGCTGGCTGGGTCTGTGTTCGGCGGCGGCGCTGTAACATGGTCCCGCCCCCCTAGACCGGCTCGTGTGATAGGCGGAACACTGATTCTATCTACTATCACACAAGCCGGTCTAGGGGGGCAGGACCGTGTTACAGTGCCGCCGCCGAACACAGACCCAGCCAGCTCCGTGACACGCAGGAGCAGGAGAGAGGGGAGCACTGCAGCCGCAACTCAAAGCGGCCTCACGGCAGGCGGCCTACCGGGAAATCTCCCGGTATCCCGGTAGGCCAGTCCGGCCCTGCATATCAGTGCCCATCATTGAAGGAGAAAACTTACTTATTTACAAAAAATGTTAACAGAAACAAAGGAAAACTTGTTTTTCTTTTCAAAATTTTCGGTCTTTTTTTATTTGAGTAAAAAATAAAAATCCCAGAGGTGATCAAATACCACCAAAAGAAATCTCTATTTGTGGGAACAAAATGATAAAAAATGTGTTTGGGTACAGTGTAGCACGACTGTGCAATTGTCATTCAAATTGCGACAGCGCTGAAAGGTGAAAATTGGCCTGGGCAGGAAGGTGTCTAAGTGCCTGGTATTGAAGTGGTTAAAAAACATTTTTTTATATTTTTTTTTTCTACAAAAGTGCAGTTACCCTTTAAAGGCTATTCAAATATTTATTTGTGATTTTTATCACTTACCTTTTTATCTCATGTTATTTGTATTGTTGAGCTATTATTGAGTACACATTAAACCACAAAAGCTTCAAAACCTTCAATCCAATTTGTGCGCAAGGCAGATTTTTTTTTTTTTCTTTCAATTTTTTTTTTTATAATAAATGATATATTTATTGTGAATGTATTTATAGTCTGCTACTTCCTGTCCTACAAAGTAACTACCTTAAATAATTGAGTAATTCCATTTCTGCTGACTCGTTGTTGGAAGGGCCTCCGTCTGTTTCCAATCATGTGTGTAGATGAATTTCGGCGATAGCGTTTATCTGAGGAATATTTTTCCTATTTGCCGAGCCGTCTGTGAAGAAGACTGAAGTTTAAAGTGCGCTTTAGAATAAAATGATTTTGGGGGATTGCAGCGGGGAATACAATCCTCTTGTAGAGGAAGGTCATTTCATTTAGTCATACTTCTCAGAATATTATTTTTGGCAGAATTTCTTCTACAATAACGGAAGGCCGCTTCAGATAAAGGAACGGAGGAAGGCTGCTCCCTTCTGGTGGGAGTTTTTTATTACGGGCGGCGTTGTGGCGTTTTCACGTACGTTTTTGTAGTCTGTGCCGTGAATTGAGGAAGGCGCGTTGTGCCTCGCAGGGTGACATTCGTAATCGGTTATCAAGCCGCGGCTCGTCTTGCAATCTACAACCCAAGAGAGATGGCTGGATTGGAGGATGTGGGTCCCAAACCAGTTCCTGAGCATATGGCGCGTTCCCATACCATGGATCTTCACGCTCTCCGCTGATTACGCATGGCGTTGGATGACAGGTGCATTAATCAGGAGATCCAACCGGTCTTTTGTTCATACGTTCTTACTGGTACCACATCCTTTCAAATCAGACATTGAAATAGCACTAAGCACTACTAAGTTTAGTGTGAAATGCGTCAGCTTTCCTGTACTTCTTGCTGTGGCATGTTTTTTTGATGATTTTTATCAATAAAGGCGATTATTTTGAGTGCGGCTGTCCAGGATTTTTCTCAACATTTTATTGTTACAAGCATTGCCGGCACCTGGGACTTCCAGCTTGGAGGAGAGGCATACTCCTGATTGACCTTCCTAGAGTGGTGATTTCCTTTTCCCAGAAAATTTACACTGTTATACAAGCTGTACACTCACTACTTTACATTGTAGCAAAGTGTCATTTCTTCAGTGTTGTCACATGAAAAGATAACAGAAAATATGTTACCAAGGTTCACCATCTCTGGATTTTCTCTACATGCCTTTTACCCCTGCAGGGGTTGGGCACTCTGGTGAGCGAGGGCACGAGTGGGGGTACAGTGGAAGACGGGGAGCACTTGCCACACTGAGAGTATCGCTTTTCTATTGGAGGGACACATCAAAAATAATTTTTTTTCTGGATATAAATTTTTTGGGACATTGTTTTTATTATATATTTTTCCCACCAGTTTTTAGCACATTTTTATTACTTTTGTATATATTTTTTATCACTTGGTTTATGAATTGGACTTTTCACATATCAACGCTGGGGACTTTACTGTAATGGTTCAGATTGTTTTTAATAATTTTGTACCAATTTTTTTTCATCACTAATGTGGAATGTTTGCAGATTTTCATTTTTATTGACAGATTTGAGTATATCTGTCCTAGCACGTTGCACTTTATTGTAAGATATATGGTTGTAGGAGCATTTCACTTATATTTAGCTACCTATTTCACTACAACTTCCTACACATATATTTGTTGCACTTAATAATATATACTTTTTACACGTATTTATACACGAGCATTATCCAATGCACATATAGTCGAACAGTGCCAATTCCCTTACTTTAGAACTTTTGTTGATTTGAATTTCACCTAGGTGATATTCTGTGTCAGGGGGGCTGCAGTTCTTTTTCTCCTCTCTTTTTTCCTAAGCGCGGAGCCATCGTTTCTTATTATCAGTGCCCATCAGCATCTATCAGTGCCACCTATCCGTTCTGCCTATCAGTGCCACTTATCAGTGGCACTGATGATCAGTGCCACCTATCATTCCCTTGTCATCAGTGCCCATCAGTGCCACCTATCATTCCCTTCTCATCAGCGCCCATCAGTGCTGCCTCCTCAGTGCCCATCAGTGTCACCTATCATTTCCTTCTCATCAGCGCCTATCAGTGCCACCCCATCAGTGCCACCTATCATTCCCTTCTCATCAGCGCCCATCAGTGCCACCCCATCAGTGCCACCTATCATTCCCTTCTCATCAGCGCCCATCAGTGCCCATCAGTGCCACCTATCATTCCCTTCTCATCAGCGCCCATCAGTGCCGCCTCATCAGTGCCCACCAGTGCCACCTATCATTCCCTTCTCATCAGCACCCATCAGTCCCACCTCATCAGTGCCCATCAGTGCCACCTATTATTCCCTTCTCATCAGTGCCCATCAGTGCTGCCTCATCAGTGCCCATCAGTGCCACCTATCATTCCCTTCTCATCAGCACCCATCAGTGCCGCCTCATCAGTGCCCATCAGTGCCACCTATCATTCTCTTCTCATCAGCACCCATCAGTGCCACCTCATCAGTGCCCATCAGTGCCACCTATCATTCCCTTCTCATCAGTGCCACCTATCATTCCCTTCTCATCAGCGCCCATCAGTGCCGTCTCATCAGTGCCCATCAGTGCCAACTATCATTCCCTTCTCATCAGCGCCCATCAGTGCCGCCTCATCAGTGCCCATCAGTGCCACCTATCATTCCCTTCTCATCAGCACCCATCAGTGCCGCCTCATCAGTGCCCATCAGTGCCACCTAACATTCCCTTCTCATCAGCGCCAATCAGTGCCGCCTCATCAGCACCCATCAGTGCCACCTCATCAGTGCCCATCAGTGCCACCTATCATTCCCTTCTCATCAGTACCACCTATCATTCCCTTCTCATCAGCGCCCATCAGTGCCGTCTCATCAGTGCCCATCAGTGCCAACTATCATTCCCTTCTCATCAGCGCCCAATAGTGCCGCCTCATCAGTGCTCATCAGTGCCACCTATCATTCCCTTCTCATCAGCGCCCATCAGTGCCGCCTCATCAGTGCCCATCAGTGAAGGAGAAAAATTACCTGTTTGCATCATTTTATAACAAACTATGAAAAAAGTTTTTTTCTTTTTAGAACTTTTGGTCTTTTTTTCGTTTTCTAGTTACGTGGGAAAAAAAAAGAGAAAAAAATTTCATAAGGGTTGTATGACCGCGCAATTGTCATTCAAAGTGCGACAGCGCTGAAAGCTGAAAACTGGCCTGGGCAGGAAGGAAGGGGAAAGTGCCCGGTGGGCCCTGTAGGCAAGTGGTTAATACCACTTTAAGTCCTGTAATACATTGTTGCCATGGTGACCAAATTTTCATTCCAGCAAAGTAATCATTTACAAAACGCAAATGAAATGTCACAAATTGCGGCTATTTGCATGGAAAAAACCTAATTAGACAACTGCAAAGTTTTCTCTTTTTTTTTTTTGTCTTTTTTTTTTGTTCTTTTTAAATGTCAGACACATTGTGTCCTTTATAGAAGTTATAGTTCACAGCCCGCTATATGTCAGCCGAGCTTCCATCACGTAACAAGAATGAGATTTTCCATAATATTTCATGAAATCAGTGGGGTGAGTGCAGATTTATTATGGTGGACTACATTTGTTAACGGCTTTATGCAGTTAGTTAAAGCGGAACTTTACTCTCTCAATCACCACGACTCTGTGTAATCCTTGTGCTGCTAGCATTAGTAAATACATAGGAAGGGAGATTATATTTACTTGTTTTATCCTTTTTTTTCTTTTTTAATCCTTCGATTACTTCCTGGTTACTGGCCTAGGCCAAAATGAGGTCATACATCCCAGGAGTCTTCATGTGAGGAGGGGCTTTCTCAGTTAGGCACGCCCTCCTGCCTGCATGCCTGAGCCAAGGGCAGATGGATTCCAGGCAGTAAATGCTACACGAATCATCTGCCCATTTTATTAAAACTCATGGATACACAAAAGAAAAAGTTTCAGGAACTTAAAGTGGAACCAAATCATTTACTGGGGGGGCGTGGCCTGACGAGGCATGTGCAGAGCCGGTACAAGGCAGGGGCGGAAGGGGCGGATGCCCTGGGCGATAGAATTTGCTGAAGGGAGGGGGGCGCAGATGAAGTGCTGGCAGTGTGCTTCATCATAGTAGTACATACACACCAGCCGGCGCTGCTAATAGCTGTACTGTAACTATGTGCCGAGTGCACTCCTGCACCCGGCACAAGCCTAAACAGACTGCACAAGCCCCTTCCCTGTCAGCGCTTCTCTCCCCCTATGAAGGCGATTCGTAGTCCCGTCCCGGCGGCGTGACATCACTGATGGCCAGAGGCGGGATGGGAGGAGATAGAGAGCTGCTGCAGAAGCTGCAACCTAGAGGAGCCACCGAGGAGGAACCAACAAAGCAGTGGCGGAATTTTCAGGGTCGCAACAGTCGCACTTGCGACTGGGCCCTGGAATTCTGCCAGTGTGGGGGGGCCCCAAGACGCCGCACCTCCCCTGGCTGGCATCTAACTATACAGGAGAGGGGGGCGTAAGGGGGCGATCGTAGGGTTGCCACCTGTCCGGGATTCACCCGGACAGTACGGGTTTTGAAACATGTGCCCGGGTCTCTGACCACCTGAGACCCGGGCACATTATTCATTTCAGACCCGCCAGTGGCTCCCTGTGCCATCAGTGCACCCGTGTCTCCTCGATTTCGGGTCCACAGCGCCGCAGCGCTGCTTTATTTCTGCCCCTGCTCAGCTGACAGCTGTCAGAGTGCGGGACGGGAGTCGGGACACAGAGGCAGAGGCGGAGCCTCCATGTTGCAAGCCAGGTGCTCTCCTCGAATCCTCTGGCTGGCTACAGAATGGACAAGGAGGTGGGCGGAGCCTCCCCATTCCCTGCTGCTCTGGAATGTGTACAGAGATCGCGCTGGGACTGCAGCCAAGCTACTAAGGTAAGTTTTTGCCATGTCAGGATTTCAAAGTACTCTCACCTCTTCTCCCCCCACCATTCACTATACATACACCCCCCCCCCCCCCCGCATACACCATCCATATATACAGTCTCCCTATATATACAGCCCCCCAATACACCCTCCATATATACTGTTCACCCCCCATACACCATTCATATATAGAGTTCTCTACTGACACCGTCCACTGCTCTACTGACACCGTCCACTGTCCTACTGACACCGTCCACTGCTCTACTGACACCGTCCACTGCTTTCCTGACACCGTCCACTGCTTTCCTGACACCGTCCACTGCCCTACTGACATCGTCCACTGCCCTACTGACACCATCCACTGCCCTACTGACACCATCCACTGCCCTACTGACACCATCCACTGCCCTACTGACACCATCCACTGCCCTACTGACACCATCCACTGCTCTACTGACACCGTCCACTGCTTTCCTGACACCGTCCACTGCCCTACTGACACCGTCCACTGTCCTACTGACACCGTCCACTGCTCTACTGACATTGTCCACTGCTCTACTGACACCGTCCACTGCTTTCCTGACACCGTCCACTGCCCTACTGACACTGTTCACTGTCCCACTGACACTGTCCACTGTCCTACTGACACTGTCCACTGTCCTACTGACACCGTCCACTGCTCTACTGACACCGTCCACTGCTCTACTGACACCGTCCACTGCTCTACTGACACCGTCCACTGCTCTACTGACACCGTCCACTGCCCTACTGACACCGTCCACTGCCCTACTGACACCGTCCACTGTCCTACTGACACCGTCCACTGCTCTACTGACACCGTCCACTGCTCTACTGACACCGTCCACTGCTCTACTGACACCGTCCACTGCCCTACTGATATCATTCACTGCCCTACTGATACCGTCCACTGCTCTACTGACACCGTCCACTGCCCTACTGACCCCATGCACTGCTCTACTGACACCATCCACTGCTCTTCTGACACCTTCCACTGCTCTACTGACAACATCCACTGTCCTACTGATGCCATCCACTGCTCTACTGACACCGTCCACTGCTCTACTGACACCGTCCACTGCTCTACTGACACCGTCCACTGCTCTACTGACACCGTCCACTGCCCTACTGACACCGTCCACTGCTCTGACACCGTCCACTGCTCTACTGACGCCGTCCACTGCTCCACTGACACCATTCACTGCTCTACCAACACTGTCCTCTGCCCTACTGACCCCATGCACTGCTCTACTGACACCATCCACTGCTCTTCTGACACCTTCCACTGCTCTACTGACAACATCCACTGTCCTACTGATGCCATCCACTGCTCTACTGACACCGTCCACTGCTCTACTGACACCGCCCACTGCTCTACTGACACCATCCACTGCTCTACTGACACCATCCACTGCTCTACTGACACCATCCACTGCTCTACTGACACCGTCCACTACTTTCCTGACACCGTCCACTGCCCTACTGACACAGTCCACTGCTCTACTGACACCATCCACTGCTCTACTGACACCATTCACTGCTCTACCAACACTGTCCTCTGCCCTACTGACCCCATGCACTGCTCTACTGACACCATCCACTGCTCTTCTGACACCTTCCACTGCTCTACTGACAACATCCACTGCCCTACTGATGCCATCCACTGCTCTACTGACACCGTCCACTGCTCTACTGACACCGTCCACTGCTCTACTGACACCATCCACTGCTCTACTGACACCATCCACTGCTCTACTGACACCGTCCACTGCTTTCCTGACACCGTCCACTGCCCTACTGACATCGTCCACTGCTCTACTGACACCATCCACTGCTCTACTGACACCATTCACTGCTCTACCAACACTGTCCTCTGCCCTACTGACCCCATGCACTGCTCTACTGACACCATCCACTGCTCTTCTGACACCTTCCACTGCTCTACTGACAACATCCACTGCCCTACTGATGCCATCCACTGCTCTACTGACAACATCCACTGTCCTACTGATGCCATCCACTGCTCTACTGACACCGTCCACTGCTCTACTGACACCGTCCACTGCTCTACTGACACCGTCCACTGCTCTACTGACACCGTCCACTGCCCTACTGACACCGTCCACTGCTTTCCTGACACCGTCCACTGCTCTACTGACGCCGTCCACTGCTCCACTGACACCATTCACTGCTCTACCAACACTGTCCTCTGCCCTACTGACCCCATGCACTGCTCTACTGACACCATCCACTGCTCTTCTGACACCTTCCACTGCTCTACTGACAACATCCACTGTCCTACTGATGCCATCCACTGCTCTACTGACACCGTCCACTGCTCTACTGACACCGCCCACTGCTCTACTGACACCATCCACTGCTCTACTGACACCATCCACTGCTCTACTGACACCATCCACTGCTCTACTGACACCGTCCACTGCTTTCCTGACACCGTCCACTGCCCTACTGACACCGTCCACTGCTCTACTGACACCATCCACTGCTCTACTGACACCATTCACTGCTCTACCAACACTGTCCTCTGCCCTACTGACCCCATGCACTGCTCTACTGACACCATCCACTGCTCTTCTGACACCTTCCACTGCTCTACTGACAACATCCACTGCCCTACTGATGCCATCCACTGCTCTACTGACACCGTCCACTGCTCTACTGACACCGTCCACTGCTCTACTGACACAGTCCACTGCTCTACTGACACAGTCCACTGCTCTACTGACACCGTCCACTGCTTTCCTGACACCGTCCACTGCCCTACTGACACTGTCCACTGTCCTACTGACACCGTCCACTGCTCTACTGACACCGTCCACTGCTCTACTGACACCGTCCACTGCTCTACTGACACCGTCCACTGCTCTACTGACACCGTCCACTGCTCTACTGACACCGTCCACTGCCCTACTGACACCGTCCACTGTCCTACTGACACCGTCCACTGCTCTACTGACACCGTCCACTGCTCTACTGACACCGTCCACTGCCCTACTGACACCGTCCACTGCTTTCCTGACACCGTCCACTGCTCTACTGACGCCGTCCACTGCTCCACTGACACCATTCACTGCTCTACCAACACTGTCCTCTGCCCTACTGACCCCATGCACTGCTCTACTGACACCATCCACTGCTCTTCTGACACCTTCCACTGCTCTACTGACAACATCCACTGTCCTACTGATGCCATCCACTGCTCTACTGACACCGTCCACTGCTCTACTGACACCGCCCACTGCTCTACTGACACCATCCACTGCTCTACTGACACCATCCACTGCTCTACTGACACCATCCACTGCTCTACTGACACCGTCCACTGCTTTCCTGACACCGTCCACTGCCCTACTGACACCGTCCACTGCTCTACTGACACCATCCACTGCTCTACTGACACCATTCACTGCTCTACCAACACTGTCCTCTGCCCTACTGACCCCATGCACTGCTCTACTGACACCATCCACTGCTCTTCTGACACCTTCCACTGCTCTACTGACAACATCCACTGCCCTACTGATGCCATCCACTGCTCTACTGACACCGTCCACTGCTCTACTGACACCGTCCACTGCTCTACTGACACAGTCCACTGCTCTACTGACACAGTCCACTGCTCTACTGACACCGTCCACTGCTTTCCTGACACCGTCCACTGCCCTACTGACACTGTCCACTGTCCTACTGACACCGTCCACTGCTCTACTGACACCGTCCACTGCTCTACTGACACCGTCCACTGCTCTACTGACACCGTCCACTGCTCTACTGACACCGTCCACTGCTCTACTGACACCGTCCACTGCCCTACTGACACCGTCCACTGTCCTACTGACACCGTCCACTGCTCTACTGACACCGTCCACTGCTCTACTGACACCGTCCACTGCTCTACTGACACCGTCCACTGCCCTACTGATATCATTCACTGCCCTACTGATACCGTCCACTGCTCTACTGACACTGTCCACTGCCCTACTGACACCGCCCACTGCTCTACTGACACCATCCACTGCTCTACTGACACCGTCCACTGCTCTACTGACACCACCCACTGCCCTACTGACACTGTCCACTGCTCTACTGACACCATTCACTGCTCTACCAACACTGTCCTCTGCCCTACTGACCCCATGCACTGCTCTACTGACACCATCCACTGCTCTTCTGACACCTTCCACTGCTCTACTGACAACATCCACTGTCCTACTGATGCCATCCACTGCTCTACTGACACTGTCCACTGCTCTACTGACACCGTCCACTGCTCTACTGACACCGTCCACTGCTCTACTGACACCGTCCACTGCCCTACTGACACCGTCCACTGCTCTGACACCGTCCACTGCTCTACTGACGCCGTCCACTGCTCTACTGACACCATTCACTGCTCTACCAACACTGTCCTCTGCCCTACTGACCCCATGCACTGCTCTACTGACACCATCCACTGCTCTTCTGACACCTTCCACTGCTCTACTGACAACATCCACTGTCCTACTGATGCCATCCACTGCTCTACTGACACCGTCCACTGCTCTACTGACACCGCCCACTGCTCTACTGACACCGCCCACTGCTCTACTGACACCATCCGCTGCTCTACTGACACCTTCCACTGCTCTACTGACACCTTCCACTGCTCTACTGACACCATCCACTGCTCTACTGACACCGTCCACTGCTTTCCTGACACCGTCCACTGCCCTACTGACACCGTCCACTGCTCTACTGACACCATCCACTGCTCTACTGACACCATTCACTGCTCTACCAACACTGTCCTCTGCCCTACTGACCCCATGCACTGCTCTACTGACACCATCCACTGCTCTTCTGACACCTTCCACTGCTCTACTGACAACATCCACTGTCCTACTGATGCCATCCACTGCTCTACTGACACCGTCCACTGCTCTACTGACACCGTCCACTGCTCTACTGACACCGTCCACTGCTCTACTGACACCGTCCACTGCTCTACTGACACCGTCCACTGCTCTACTGACACCTTCCTCTGCCCTACTGACACCATCCACTGCTCTACTGACACCTTCCACTGCTCTACTGACACCATCCACTGCTCTACTGACACCGTCCACTGCTCTACTGACACCGTCCACTGCCCTACTGACACCGCCCACTGCTCTACTGACACCATCTACTGCTCTACGGACACCATCCACTGCTCTACTGACACCGTCCACTGCTCTACTGACACCGTCCACTGCTCTACTGACACCTTCCTCTGCCCTACTGACACCGTCCTCTGCCCTACTGACACCGTCCTCTGCCCTACTGACACCATCCACTGCTCTACTGACACCTTCCACTGCTCTACTGACACCATCCACTGCTCTACTGACACCGTCCACTGCTTTCCTGACACCGTCCACTGCCCTACTGACACCGTCCACTGTCCTACTGACACCGTCCACTGTCCTACTGACACCGTCCACTGCTCTACTGACACCATCCACTGCTCTACTGACACCGTCCACTGCTCGACTGACAATGTCCACTGCCCTACTGACACCACCCACTGCCCTACCGACACCGTCCACTGCTCTACCGACACCGTCCACTGCTCTACCGACACCGTCCACTGCTCTACTGACACCGTCCACTGCTCTACTGACACCGTCCTCTGCTCTACTGACACCGTCCACTGCCCTACTGACACCATCCACTGCTCTACTGACACCATCCACTTGCTCTACTGACACCATCCACTTGCTCTACTGACACCTTCAACTGCTCTACTGACACCTTCCACTGCTCTACTGACACCGTCCACTGCACTACTGACACCGTCCACTGCTCTACTGACATTGTCCACTGCTCTACTGACACCTTCCACTGCTCTACTGACACCTTCCACTGCTCTACTGACACCGTCCACTGCACTACTGACACCGTCCACTGCTCTATTGACACCGTCCACTGCCCTACTGACACCATCCACTGCCCTACTGACACCATCCACTGCCCTACTGACACCCTCCACTGCCCTATTGACGCCAACCTCTGCTTTACTGACGCCATCCACTGCTCTACTGACACCATCCACTGATCTACTGACATAGTCCTCTGCTCTACTGACACCATCCACTGCTCTACCGACACCATCCACTGCTCTACCGACACCATCCACTGCCCTACTGGCTGACAGTGTCCACTTAAGGTAGGCTATTTTAATATTTTAACTGACATTTCTTTTATTAATCGAATCATATTTTATGAGTACACTAATGCTTTTGTTTTATTTAACTATGCCCCTTTAACCCCCCCCCCCCCCACTGTTAATGCAATTTGGCCACAGCCACTGTTCACCGTAGCACACCTCATTACTACTCTCTTTGGGTAACCCAAGGTATTTTACAATTCTATAGCGTGTACTACAGAAAAATTGCCGTGCGCCGCAAAAGTGTTCGGGTTTGGCTTGAAGAAAAGGTGGCAACCCTAGGCGATCGGCAGCTATGTGATGTCTGCGCTCTGCGGGATGTCCCTCCAGGCAGCACACAGTTCACTTCCCGAATATCAGTGAGTACAATGGAGAGGGGAGGGGCCTCTGACCAGCAGATTGAGTGCACAAGTTTCTCCCTCTGCTTGTACACTCTGAGTCTTGCTAATACACGCTCAGGTCAGAGGCCCCTCCCCTCTCCATTGGATACAATGATATTCGGGAAGTGAACTGTGTGCTGCCTGGAGGGACATCCTGCAGAGTGCAGACATGACAAGGAAGCATGCTGCTTCTCATGTAAGTAAAGCACAACACTGGCCACCCACCTCTCCCCCCACACACTGTCCCCTCTCACACTGTCCCCCCACACACTGTCCCCCCACACACTGTCCCCTCTCACACTGTCCCCCCACACACTGTCCCCTCCCACACTGTCCCCTCTCACACTGTCCCCCCACACACTGTCCCCTCTCACACTGTCCCCTCTCACACTGTCCCCCCACACACTGTCCCCCCACACACTGTCCCCTCTCACACTGTCCCCTCTCACACTGTCCCCCCACACACTGTCCCCCCACACACTGTCCCCCCACACACTGTCCCCTCTCACACTGTCCCCTCTCACACTGTCCCCTCACACACTGTCCCCTCACACACTGTCCCCTCTCACACTGTCCCCCCACACACTGTCCCCCCACACACTGTCCCCCCTCACACTGTCCCCCCACACACTGTCCCCTCTCACACTGTCCCCTCTCACACTGTCCCCTCTCACACTGTCCCCCCACACACTGTCCCCCCACACACTGTCCCCTCTCACACTGTCCCCTCTCACACTGTCCCCCCACACACTGTCCCCTCTCACACTGTCCCCCCACACACTGTCCCCTCTCACACTGTCCCCCCACACACTGTCCCCTCTCACACTGTCCCCCCACACACTGTCCCCTCTCACACTGTCCCCTCTCACACTGTCCCCCCACACACTGTCCCCTCTCACACTGTCCCCCCACACACTGCCCCCTCTCACACTGTCCCCTCTCACACTGTCCCCCCACACACTGTCCCCCCACACACTGTCCCCCCACACACTGTCCCCTCTCACACTGTCCCCCCACACACTGCCCCCTCTCACACTGTCCCCCCACACACTGTCCCCTCTCACACTGTCCCCCCACACACTGTCCCCCCACACACTGTCCCCTCTCACACTGTCCCCCCACACACTGTCCCCCCACACACTGTCCCCCCACACACTGTCCCCTCTCACACTGTCCCCTCTCACACTGTCCCCCCACACACTGTCCCCTCTCACACTGTCCCCCCACACACTGTCCCCCCACACACTGTCCCCTCTCACACTGTCCCCTCTCACACTGTCCCCCCACACACTGTCCCCCCACACACTGTCCCCTCTCACACTGTCCCCTCTCACACTGTCCCCTCTCACACTGTCCCCCCACACACTGTCCCCCCACACACTGTCCCCTCTCACACTGTCCCCCCACACACTGTCCCCCCACACACTGTCCCCCCACACACTGTCCCCCCACACACTGTCCCCTCTCTCACACTGTCCCCTCTCACACTGTCCCCTCTCACACTGTCCCCTCTCACACTGTCCCCTCTCACACTGTCCCCCCACACACTGCCCCCTTTCACACTGTCCCCCCCCACACTGTCCCCCCCCCCCCACATTGTCCCCTCTAACACTGTCCCCTCTAACACTCTCCCCTCTAACACTGTCCCCCCCCACACACTGTCCCCCCCCACACACTGTCCCCCCCACACACTGTCCCCCCCACACACTGTCCCCCTCTCACACTGTCCCCTCTCACACTGTGCCCCCCACACACTGTCCCCTCTCACACTGTGCCCCCCACACACTGTCCCCCTTCTGTCATATCTACCCCCCTCTTGTTAAACAGTCCCCCTCCTTTCACAGTGCTCCCTCATTACACTGCCCCCCTCTTGTAATACTTCCCAGGTATCCTTTTCCTGTCACACTGCCCCCCTCTTGTCACAATATCCCCCTGTCATACTGCCCCCTCCTGTCACACTGCCCCTTCTTGTCACACTGCCCCCCTTCTTTCACAGTGCCCCCTCTTATCACACTCCCCCCTCTGGTCACACTTTCCAGATACCCTTCTTTGGTCACACTGCCCCCTCCTGTCAAAATACCCCGTCATACTGCCCCTCATTCTTTCACAATACCCCCCCCCCCCTCCCCCATCATAGTGCGGGTCAGGGGCCCTTCATGGTTTCTTGCACTGGGGCCCTGAAGGTTATAGTTACGCCTCTGCAACAAAGTGTGTATATCACACAACGGACACAAGACAAGACACAAAAGTAAGCACTAAACAGATAATAACAAATGCAATGCCATCTGCAGATATTAAAATAAAGTGTCTGAATCCGATGAGGGGAGGGGAGGAGGCTGAGGAGAGGTTAATTACCAATGCTACCTATTTTTTAATTTCTGTAATATGCAGCATGGGAGGGGGGGGGGGGTTAATGTACTGCCACTGGTCACTGATGCATCAGTGACCAATGGCAATACATTACCCCCCCCCCCATGCTGCATATTACAGAAATTAAAAAATAGGTAGCATTGGTAATTAACATCCCCTCAGCCTCCCCCCCTCCCCCAATCGTATTCAGACAGTTCATTTATTAATCTGCAGCAGAATAATACATGAATGGGGGAGGGGGGGAGGCTGAGGGGAGGTTAATTAGCAATGCTAGTTTTAATTTCTGTAATATGCAGCATGGGGGGGGGGGGGGTTAATGTATTGCCATTGTTCACTGATGCATTTGTGACCAGTCACAGTTAATTAAGCCCTTTGTGCATTAGTTGCACCAGGCTCTACATTAAAAACCTTAAGCCCCCTTTCACACTGGGGCAGGGGCGGCATCGGTGGTAAAACTGAGATATTTTTAGCGCTGCTTTACCATCATTACACACCACTCCTTCACTCCAAAGATGCTGCTAGCAGGACTTTTTTTACCGTCCTGCCAGCGCACCGCTCCAGTGTGAAAGTTCTCGGGGCTTTCACATTGGAGACACAGTAGCGGCTCTTTCAGGGCGTTTTGCAGGTGCTGTTTTTAGCGCAGTAGCGCCTGCAAAGTGCCCCAATGTGAAAGGGGTATAAGTGTAAACATCTAAGATAAAAGTTTTTGTCCTCCTATTTAATTCCTCCCCGCGCGCCGCCGCAGGTGCACATCGGGGAAAATCTGTGAAAAACAGGGGTCGGGGGGGGGGGCGCAGTTTGCCATCTCCGCCCTGGGCACCAAATGACCTTGTCCCAGCACTGGGCATGTGAGCAGACCTGCTGCACGGAGCTCCCGCTGATGATCCTGAATCTCATCCTTTCCTCGCACCAGATTCTGCCCGTTTTTGCCTAAAAAAACTGCCTGCTGCCTCCTGGGATCGTCCGGTACCGCTGGACATCCAATCCGAGCTGATGACGACCCGGGGGAATCAAGCCGAAGCCGCGGCCTTGGAGCCCCAAGCTGGCCAAGACAGCCTCAGCCTCCTAAACCACAGAAGAACACTGAGCAGGGGGGTAAGTCAAACTAGCCTCTGAAATCCAAAGAGCAGCCCAGGGACATGCTGTACTACACCCAAAAGCTGGCGCTGGGCGCTCTGACCCCCCCCCCCCCGGCCGTCTCTCATCAGCACCTTATGCACCTCTGAGCTGGATAGCAGGGAGGACACAAGCATGCTGAATGACACAGTGCCATTAGACATGCAGCCTGGTCTCATGTCTGACCCATCTGACTCCCCTTCTGATGATAGTGTGCAACCCTCTCTGAGTGAGATCCTGCAGGCTGTGCATAAGTGCACTGCCTCTGTGGAGGACTTGAAGGAGAAATTTGGAGGGCTGAGGAAAACAGTATCTCTCATGCGTCAAGATCTCCAAAAGATCAAGGAGAGAACCACGGCAGCGGAGGGAAGGATGAGCGACGTGGAGGACCAGCTGCCCCCCCTTCACAGGGATGTCAGAATGGCCACTCAAAATGCCTTCCAAGCTCTCAGTAAAACAGACGACATAGAGAACCACCTGAGACGCAACAATGTGCGTATAGTGGGGCTCCCTGAAAAAAGTGGAAGGCCGGGATCCCACAACATTTATTGAAGCATGGCTGCCGGAAGTCTTCGGGAAAGAAGCTTTTTTCCCCTATTTACACTGTGGAGAGAGCCCACAGGGTGCCCCCCGCGACCCCTTCCGCCTGGCAACCCCCTATGATCGATGCTGGCCAGACTCCTGAATTATAAGGATAGGGAGGTGGTGCTATGCCTGGCTAGAGAAAAGGGCACTGTCACACATAATGGTACAGAAATCTCATTTTATCCGGACTTCTCCGCGGAAGTGCAACGCAGACGATCGAAATTTGCTGATGTCAAGAAAAGGCTACAAGGGCTGCAGTTACCGTATGCAATGATGTTCCCAGCCAAGCTGAGGGTGACGGCCGGAGGACAGAACCAATTCTTTGAAAATGCACAAGACGCAGCGGCCTTCCTGGAACGCAATGAGCAGGATCTTCATCGCCAAGGCCGAGAAAATGGAGCCGGATAAACCCAGTTTGGCAGTTGAAATGCTGGGAAGTATTGGGCGCTAAATTCCCTTCTTTGTTCGTCATTCTGAAGAGGAAGTATACATGTTATTCACACATCCCCCTGATAAAGACACGTGACCCTGTGTCGAACACGCGTAGGGGTGGGGCCAGGACAGAGCACAGAGCCTTTCACTCCACTGAGATGCAATGCACATCTTATCCCTCCAGACAAGGCAAACTTTGAGGCAAACTTTGGAGACTGTTATCAGATTGGTGCACTCACGCACCTTGCAAATGCAAGTACCCTAATGTGGGGAGCTTTTACTCTAATAAACATTTATAAACGATATCACACTATCCAGTTTTTCTCTTCCTTTATTCCTAACTGTGGAGTTACTGCTGCAAACTGTGTATCTGAATTCCATCACTGAGCCGTGGGATGGCTCACAAGCGTGTTTAGACTCAGTCTCACAGCTGAGTCGCACGCTCTGAGGTGAATGGCTGTCCCCGGGGGGGGGGGGGGGGGGGGGGTCACTGGATGGCACTTGAGCATGGAATTCTGAGTACTAAGCACTAAGATTAATGCACGCACGTTGGATTTTTTATGAACTGTTTTTATGGACTTTATGTGCATTTCTTTCATAAATTGGACTTTAATGACCACGCACCACATCTTGGATTTGATATTCACACTCATTGTGTGGCACTTGGTTGTATTTTTGCACTTATCACTGTGATATAGTTATACATTTTTTACATGGTAAATTTCAGATTTATATAAATAATAATTTTTCATTCATTATATATACAGTTAGTAGTTTAGTCATCGCTACTCTTATTTTAATGGTATACATCTAATATATATATTATTTACACATTGCACCTTTTAAAATCACTTGTTTTTATATATATATCCTTTGTGCCCTGCTGTGGCTGGATAAGCCGCTTATGCGGTATTTTCAGTATACCTCATAAGTATTAATAATCTCTAGATTGATATTTTCACCTTAGCGCAGCGTATCTTTTGTATACATTGTATTGCACGGCATATGAAACGTGTTCTGCGCGGCGGCTAGGGGATTTCCGCATTTGAGGCAATATACCATTGTGGCTCGCAAAATCCCCTTTTATCTATATACATGTTATTCACTCAGAGAGTGACTAACGCAAAAAATATCTTCTTCTATTTTTTTTCATTACTCACTATCTTCACCACTAGCAAAAGCCCAGACGGATGTTGCTACCGTGTCGGGTGTATGTGAGTTATGTGAAGTCATGGGTTACATGGCTAATGTTTCAATGCCCAGTTGGCATAAACGGACAGAACGGATCGCATACCCTACAGTCCCCCGGAAAGTTCTGGCTATGCGCGTTCAATCGTGGCTAGATCCAGGGCACTCATCGATCTCAGTTTGTGTTTTTTGTTTTCTACTGTTCTGCCGCGCAGTTGCGTGAGACTTTCCATCCTTTACGAACACTGTGTTTCCAAAGCACAGCCCCCCTGCAGGGCAAATGCTTTTTGATGCAATATGATCCACTACACCGGGGCCATCGTGCAGTCCAAGTTAACCTGATCTCTAAGAGTCAGATGGCTCACAAAGGGTCCCTTTTAAATGTATTTATAACTGTATGCAATGTTGTCCACACCTATAGTATCGTGGAATGTCCGACGAGTGAATGACCCCCTGTAAAGACCATGATCTCCTCTTGTTTGCGCAAAGTCCACGCCGCCATCATTGGCCTTCAGGAGACTCATCTCCTGAGAGACAATGTGGGGTGTTTGCAATACGCCTGGGTTGGCAAGTCATATCACTCCACTCACTCCGCGTATTCACGTGGGGTGAGTGTATTGATACACAAAGCATTGGTATACCAGGAACTTGATTCAATGGTGCATGCTTTTGGTAGATTTGTCTTTATTTACTGTAAACTGTATACTTTAATATTGCTGCTAGCTTTTATATATATCCCACCCCCGTTCTCACGGGATGTGTTACAATTGTTGCTGACGTACCTGGTAGGTAAGCCTGATGTCCCAGTGCTGATTATGGGGGATTTCAATTGCTATCTAGACCCTAAATTGGATAGACACCCCCCGGTCCCTCCCCCTAGGGGTAGCTTGGGTACTATGTTGAACCGCCTACTGGTGGAAGTGGGCTGGACAGACTTATGGCGCATACGTAATTCCGGCGTGAAGCAGTTTTCATGTTTTTCCAAAACCCACGGCTCATTGTCACATATTGACCTCAGTATAGGCACGCCCAACATAGTTGATCACACAACCAGGGTGGAGTATTTTCCTCGTTGAGTGTCTGATCACTTGCCAGTGGTCCTCTGGCTGATTACCCAACCCCCCACCTCGTTGCCCTCCCCTGAGCGAATAGCAACCCAAATTGATCGATTCTTTCAATCTCATAGTCACTTTACGGATAAGATACAAAAATGGGAAACTTTCAAGGCCTACCTCAGGGGGGTGTTTATTGCAGAGATAGCTACAGTTAAAAGAAACTCCTCAGCCCTACTGGAGCAGGTGGGGGACTAGGTGCGTCAGCTGGAACTATCCTATGTCATGGATCCTACGGACTCTGCAAGGGATGGATTTCGGCCCAGGATTCTCTGGACCGCTTGAGATCCTCCACTGCAGAATGCAAGTGATTCTTCACCAAGCTGGCATTTTATGAGGAAGGGGAGAAAACGGGACGCCTACTGGCAAGGATAGTTAGGTCGCAGCAACAGTCCCCGGCAGTTGGAGCGATCCGCGCCGCCAATGGCAGGGTGGTTAATGACCCAGAACACATTATATCTGAGCTGGCATCCTTCTTCAAAGACCTCTACAGGGCGAGGGATGGCTACTCAGATACTGATCTTGAAGCCTATCTGTCGGGGATTGAGTTGCCCTCTCTGTCGGAGGAGGCCAGGCAGCTGCTGGAGGCCCCTCTGACCTTGGAGGAGCTACAAAGTGCGGCATGCTCCTTTCCCACATGTAAAGCGCCGGGGGAGGATGCATCCCCATGGAGGTCCTTACTCAATATGGTGAACAGATAATGCCACTCTTACTAGAACGTCAATCGCCCTCAATGACTAGAGCAAACATAATCCTGCTGCTGAAACCCGGGAAGAATCCGGTTGACCCAGGTACTTACAGGCCTATATCTCTCCTTCAGAGCGATGTTAAAATCCTGGCTAAGGTCTTGGCACTGTGGGTCAATAGGATCATAGCATCTATAATACACCCTGACCAGGCAGGCTTTATGCCGCAAAAATCCACGGTCACTAATCTCAGGCGCCTGTTTTTAAACATGCAGCTGCAGGCAGACAATGGTGGAAACAGGGCTCTGTTGTCCCTAGACGCCAATGAGGAATTTGACAGTGTTGGCTGGCGATACCTATGGGCGGTGCTGTCCAGGTTTGGGTTTGGAGACCGATTCATAGCCTGGGTTAACCTGTTATATGCCTCCCCGCAGGCGACTATCAGGATGTCTGGCAGGATGTCTCATGCGTTCGCTCTGGGCAGGGGCACAAGGCAGGGTTGCCCCCTGTCCCCCCCGCTCTTTGCCATCACTATTGAGCCACTGGCGGCCGTGGTGAGGGCAAGTCAGGGGATTACAGGATTTAGGTTTGGTGACCTTCACGAGAAGATTATCCTATCCTATGTAATGGATCCTACGGACTCTGCAAGGGAGGCATGGATTTCGGCATGGATTTCGACCCAGGATCCTCCACTGCAGAATGCAAGTGATTCTTCACCAAGCTGGCATTTTATGAGGAAGGGGAGAAAACGGGACGCCTACTGGCAAGGATAGCTAGGTCGCAGCAACAGTCCCCGGCAGTTGGAGCGATCCGCGCCGCCAATGGCAGGGTGGTTAATGACCCAGAACACATTATATCTGAGCTGGCATCCTTCTACAAAGACATCTACAGGGCGAAGGATGGCTACTCAGATACTGATCTTGAAGCCTATCTGTCGTGGATTGAGTTGTCCTCTCTGTAGGAGGAGGCCAGGCAGCTGCCGGAGGCCCCTCTGACCTTGGAGGAGCTACAAAGTGCGGCATGCTCCTTTCCCACATGTAAAGCGCCGGGGGGAGGATGGTATCCCCATGGAGGTCCTTACTCAATATGGTGAACAGATAATGCCACTCTTACTAGAAGTATTGCCTCCCTCGAGGAGGGATGTCTACCGCCCTCAATGACTAGAGCAAACATAATCCTGCTGCTGAAACCCGGGAAGGATCCGGTTGACCCAGGTTCTTACAGGCCTATATCTCTCCTTCAGAGCGATGTTAAAATCCTGGCTAAGGTCTTGGCGCTGCGGGTCAATTGGATCATAACATCTATAATACACCCTGACCAGGCAGACTTTATGCCGCAAAAATCCACGGCCACTAATCTCAGGCGTCTGTTTTTAAACATGCAGCTGCAGGCAGACAATGGGGGAAACAGGGCTCTGTTGTCCCTAGACGCCAATATGGCATTTGACAGTGTTGGCTGACAATACCTATGGGCGGTGCTGTCCAGATTTGGGTTTGGAGACCGATTCATAGCCTGGGTTAACCTGTTTTATGCCTCCCCGCAGGCGACTATCAGGATGTCTGGCAGGATGTCTCATGCGTTCGCTCTGGGGCACAAGGCAGGGTTGCCCCCTGTCCCCCCTGCTCTTTGCCATCACTATTGAGCCACTGGCGGCCTTGGTAAGGGCAAGTCAGGGGATTACAGGATTTAGGTTTGGTGACCTTCACGAGAAGATTATGTTATATGCCGATGAAATTATGCTTTTCCTGGGGGACACCACCGCTTCTTTGGCTGAGATGATCACCATTATTTCAGGATTTGGGCACTTCTCTGGCCTGACGATCAACTGGTCCAAATCGGCCCTGATGGTGCTAGATGGGGAACGAACGGTGGATCTGTCGGATTCCTGTCCGATCCCGGTGGTGACCTCATTCAAATACCTGGGAATACAAATATCACCTAAACTTGCGGACTATTGCCATTTAAATATACACCCCTTACTGTCTAGATTTAGAGACAAAATTAACACTTGGATTAATCTTAAACTTTCGCTGGCAGGTAAGGCAAATTTAATAAAAATGATACTGATGCCACAGCTACTATATTTCCTACACAACTCTCTGGTTGTGATCCACCTGAAAATCTTTAGGGTGGTTAACACCCTCTTTAGACGTCTACTATGGAACACAGGCCCCCCAGAATTAAATTAGAACAGCTGCAGAACCCTAAGGACAGTGGAGGATTGGCAGTGCCCAACCCTTGGCTGTACTATATCGCGGCCCAAATACAGCATCTGATTGGTTCCATGGCCCAGGATCCGGCCGGCTCATCGGCACGGCTGCAGCTGATTGGATCTGGAGCGGAGACTATTCCGATGGGCTTGGAGGCTCAGATGTTTCACAAATCTAACAAACAGACAACCACCTTCACTTTAATCCAGAAAAAATAGACAACTACAAGAGGTGACTGGCTTTACGGAATATAGTCCGAAATGGGGGAACCTCTCCTATGTCGAACTAGCAAAATTAAAACAGGGACCCAGATGGCGCCCCTTTGGTGTGACTTTACTATCACATATATTTCAGAACGGCAAGTTGCTGTCATTCCCTGAACTACAAGCCAGGTTTAATCTACCTACTACTATGTACTACCCTTATCTCCAGCTCCGACATGCGGTGGGTGAGCAGGGAGATGCTACCCACTGGGCTATGTCGAGCACCTCTATTTTCCATTTATTGCAGACCAGCACGGAAACTAAAGGGATTATCTCACATTGCTACCAGATGCTATTGACGCATCACTTAAAAGCTCACCCAAATAAGGCACCACCCCTATGGGAGAAAGATGTAGGTCCACTCACAGGAGACCAATGGGAGGAAGTCCTGCAATCAATCAATATATGCTTTCTCAACGTGGCTCAAAAAGATCTCCCAATTATCTAGAGTACTTAGAGTACACTACACCCCACTTAAATTATATAAAATGGGTAGGCGGCCAGATTCTCTATGTAGCAGATGCGGGCGACATCAAGGCGATCTGATCCACTTACTCTGGAGATGCCCAAAACTCCATAGGTACTGGAGTGAGGTGCTTGGGACGCTTAATCAAGTGTTCCGAACCACCGTCCCCTTAGATCCAATTGACTGCATACTAGGGGTCCTGGAGGAAGTTGTCCCGGAGGAGGTGACTAGAATAGCACTCTCTAGGGCATTGTTCCAGGCACGCAAAATTATTCTGATTGGCTGGAAATTGGTCTCCCTCAGTGGCATCCTGGATAGCACATATGGGAAATACCTTGGTTATGGAAAAATACATTTATCAACACAGGGGTAGCCCTGGCAGGTTCGAAAAAATTTGGGCACCATGGTTGGACACCCCTGGACTAAGTCCCAGGGAATTGGTAATGTCTAGATTGTTGCAATGCCCTGCGGGAGGACCATAAAGTTTTATTGATGGACAATAACCAGATGTATGATATGTATTAGTATGTTGTTAACAGCTTAGGTTTAAAGACGAGATAAATTTGATGGACGCTGGGAGGAATGTACTTTTTGCATGAAAGTGTATTAATATGTGTTACTTCCCCCCTTACATCAGGGTCCCTCTTACATCGGGGTCCCTATAAGAGTCCCTTTTTATATTAGGGTCACCATCAGAGTCCCCCTTACAATCATGGTCACTATCACAGTGCCCCCCTGAAACAATCCCAAAATTCACCTCTTCTAAACTAGTGACACAACAAAACAACAAATCCACTCTCTGATTATCTCTCATCTCAACTATTGCAACCTTCATGTTGGCCGACCGCTACACTGACTCCAGCCCTCCTTCAGTCTATCGTGAATGCTGCTGCCAGATTCACCCACCTTACCAACAGTTCAGTGTCTGCTACACCTCTCTGCCAATCTCTCCACTGAGCTCCACTCAGTGTCTACCATCCCTCTCTGCTATTCACTCCACTGTCCTCTCTTCAGTGTCCTCCTCTGCTCTTTGTCAATCCCTCCAGTGAGCTCCTATCAGTGTCCTCCATCCCTCTCTGCCAATCCCCCCAGTGAGCTCCATTCAGTGTCCTCCATCCCTCTCTGTCAATCCCTCCAGTGAGCTCAATTCAGTGTCCTCCACCCCTCTCTGTCAATTATTATTATTATACGAGCTTATACAAGATTATTATTATACGAGATTTATATAGCGCCAACAGTTTACGCAGCGCTTTACAATGTATAAGGGGGACAACACAATTACAGTACAGTTCAATACAAAAGGTACAGGAGGGCCCTGCTCGTAGAGCTTACATTCTAAAGGGAGGGGGTGGTGGTACAAAAGGTAATAGCTGCAAAGAATGACAGCTATTACCACAGAGCTCCATTCAGTGTCCTCCACCCCTCTCTGCCAATCCCTCCAGTGAGCTCCATTCAGTTTCCTACACCCTTCTCTGCCAATCCCTCCACTGTCCTCCACTCAGTGTCCTCCCCTCTCTGCAGATCCCTCCACTGAGCTCCACACAGTGTCTATCACCCTTCTCCGCCAATCCCTCCAGTGAGCTCCATTCAGTGTCCTTCACCCCTCTTTGCCAACCCCTCCACTGTCCTCCACTCAGTGTCCTCCACCCCTCTCTGCCAACCCCTCCACTGTCCTCCACTCAGTGTTCTCCATCCCTCTCTGCCAATCTCTCCACTGGATTCCATTCAGTGTCCTCCACCCCTCTCTACCAATCCCTCCACTGAGCTCCACTCAGTGTCCTCCATCCCGTCTCTGACAATCCCTCCACTGACTTCCACTTAGTGTCCTCCACCCCTTTCTACCAACCCCTCCACTGATCTCAACTCAGTGTTCTCTACCCCTCTCTGCCAATCCCTCCATTGGCCTCCATTCAGTGTCCTCAACCCCTCTCTGCCAATCTCTCCACTGGCTCCATTCAATGTCCTCTTCCCCTTTCTACAAATCCCTCCACTGATCTCAACTCAGTGTTCTCTACCCCTCTCTGCCAACCCCTCCACTGACTTCCATTCAGCGTCCTCAACCCCTCACTGCCAATCCCTACACTGGCTTCCACTAGACCAACATATAAAGTTCAAAAGACTAACATCCACAACATTGCCCTTAGCTACATCTACAGCTATTTCCTGCTCTATCCACCTTTAGGCGATCCCTGAAAACTTGTGTCTTTAGGGAAGCCTATCCAAACCTTTACCTAAAAACTGTACTTCAACCATCTCCATCAGCACATCCCCCATAAATTTTACCTTTAGTACCACTCTCCCCTCCTTTTTAGAGTTTAAGCTCCGTGATCAGGGCCCACTTAATGCTTCTTTATTGTATTGTATTTTAACTGTACAGTTTCCTTTTATATTGTAAAGTGCTGAGTTAGAGGCTTAGTCCTTCCCAAGAATTTTTGAAGCCTCTGGACTTTGAAACCCAACCAGGCAATTACAAAACCTGGAGAAAAACAAAAAAAAACTATTTTCTCTGCTCAGCATAGACATTCTGGGGTCCCTCAATCATCATCCATGAGAATCCTGTGTAGTCTTTAATCCTACAAACAGAGTGGCAGGGTACAGCATTTTTCCTGGTGCTCACAGGAAACAGGCACTCGTGGGCCTTAGAAAATATGAAAACATGCAACTTAAATGTAGCACCCTCCTAGTTGAGCCGCTAGGCAAATTACATTTTTGGCTCCTGCTGTAGCCAGAGAAGCAGTGATTGTTTTTTTTTTGGGTCTGCTCAAGAATGCACTGGCTGGGAGTTTGATTTCTTCCCCCTGCCCTTAGTAGAAGTTTTTCGAGTTTAGGGAGGGAACATTTAACTGACCAAACTGAATATTGAGCAGGACCCAGCCAATCCCTGGGGAGGTGTGCCCAGTTGGTGGCTGGGAGAGCTGTTTAAATAGTTTGGAGCCCAGAGAAGATTGTCTCTTCTCCCCCTATGGGGATGGATTCATAAGCAAAGGAGAGGAGATGGGCTGCCTGCCCCTGGAGCCCTGAGACTGGATGCTGAGCTACTTACAAGAGGCTACACTTATAGACTGAACCTTGTTCTAGGCTTCTGTGAGTAGAGCCTCCTATCAGATCTACAAGCTGCTTCATGGTCCTCAGCCATGAAAATAATAGACTTTTCCAGTGTAGCCTATTTCTTCTACAAGCTGCTTCATGGTCCCCAGCTGCAAACCTATAGCCTTTTCCAGTCTAGCCTATCTGTTCTACAGGCTGCTTCAAGGTGCCCAGCGGCAAACCTATAGCCTTTTCCAGTCTAGCCTATCTGTTCTACAAGCTGCTTCATGGTCCCCAGCCGCAAACCTATAGTCTTTTCCAGTCTAGCCTATCTGTTCTACAAGCTGCTTCATGGTCCCCAGCTGCAAACCTATAGCCTTTTCCAGTCTAGCCTATCTGTTCTACAGGCTGCTTCATGGTGCCCAGCCGCAAACCTATAGCCTTTTCCAGTCTAGCCTATCTGTTCTACAAGCTGCTTCATGGTCCCCAGCCGCAAACCTATAGTCTTTTCCAGTCTAGTCTATCTGTTCTACAGGCTGCTTCATGGTCCCCAGCTGCAAACCTATAGCCTTTTCCAGTCTAGTCTATCTGTTCTACAAGCTGCTTCATGGTCCCCAGCTGCAAACCTATAGCCTTTTCCAGTCTAGCCTATCTGTTCTACAGGCTGCTTCATGGTGCCCAGCCGCAAACCTATAGCCTTTTCCAGTCTAGCCTATCTGTTCTACAAGCTGCTTCATGGTCCCCAGCCGCAAACCTATAGTCTTTTCCAGTCTAGTCTATCTGTTCTACAGGCTGCTTCATGGTCCCCAGCTGCGAAACTATAGACTTCTCCAGTCTAGGCTATCTGTTCTACAAGCTGCTTCATGGTCCCCTGGCGTGAACCTATAGACTTTTTTAGTCTAGCCTATCTGTTCCACAAGCTGCTTCACGGTCCCCTGTCGTGAATCTATAGATTTTTCTGGTCTAGCCTATCTGTTCCACAAGCTTCTTCATGGTCCCCTGCTGTGAACCTATAGACTTCTCCAGTCTAGCCTATCTGTTCTACAAGCTGCTTCATGGTCCTCAGCTGCAAACCTATAGCCTTTTCCAGTCTAGCCTATCTGTTCTACAGGCTGCTTCATGGTACCCAGCCGCAAACCTATAGCCTTTTCCAGTCTAGCCTATCTGTTCTACAAGCTGCTTCATGGTCCCCAGCGGCAAACCTATAGCCTTTTCCAGTCTAGTCTATCTGTTCTACAGGCTGCTTCATGGTCCCCAGCTGTGAAACTATAGACTTCTCCAGTCTAGGCTATCTGTTCTACAAGCTGCTTCATGGTCCCCTGGCGTGAACCTATAGACTTTTTTAGTCTAGCCTATCTGTTCCACAAGCTGCTACACGGTCCCCTGTCCTGAATCTATAGATTTTTCTGGTCTAGCCTATCTGTTCCACAAGCTTCTTCATGGTCCCCTGCTGTGAACCTATAGACTTCTCCAGTCTAGCCTATCTGTTCTACAAGCTGCTTCATGGTCCCCTGCCCTGTTCCAGTCTTACTGTGTTCAATTACCAAATATCTCACAGCCCCTCTGACACCTTTGCCCCAGCCTTTTGGAGTATCCAGCACCATGCTAGATCCCCTTCCCAGACCGGGCCTTTTAAAAGCAATCCTGTGGCTAGTTAGCTGCTAGGATTGCTTTTGCAAGGGACGACTATAAAAAATGGTATAACCACCCGAATAAGCCCCCCCCCAAAAAAAACTTAGCGTTCAGTTTCTCTTTAATTCCAGTTTCTATAGACTCCAAAAAATGCAAAAAAAAGAATAACCTTTACAAATGGAATCCTCACATCGGTTAACGGGCAACATAAGATCCAAGATATAAAAGTCAGCAAATGCCAGGAAAAAAAAAGAAAACGCTCAACTTCTGATTTGTAATATTAGTTCTTGCCAATAAATCAGTCGTAAACAGTACTGGTTGTTCTCCTGTGCGCCTGGAGCCGACGTAGGTTGGACGCGGTTTGGTTGGGTACCTGAAAGGAAGGGAAGTGTCAGGTACTGGCTGTTCTTCTTGTGGCTTTTGTGTATGGGCGGCTCCGGTATGGAATGTTCCAGTATTGTTGTCTGCCAGGAACATCCTTACAAAGAGTTTTGTGTAAGATCCGTCACCTCGCACCAGGTATATCTATAAAAGGTTGTCAATGTGCCTTCTCATTGTTGCTTGTCGTGTCTCAGACCAGGAAGTCTACCAATTTACCGAGAATGTTTTGGTCCTCCAGTAATCACAATATATTAAAGTGTTCCTTGTTCCTGAGGCTGTTGTGATTTTTTTATTACTATTATTATTATTTTTTATACATTCTAATGTATTAGTGGTGGTGACCTTTAACAACTTGCCAACTGCAATATTTTCATATACTCTACGTTGTAGTTTTCAAGTGGTCTACCGGGGTCATGGCTGAAGCTATCAGCCATAAACCCGGTATCAGTTTTTGCAGCCAACGGTTGGCTTTCTCATGAAAGCGATTCGAGTGGCCCATGAGCCGCTGGAATGCTTTATGATACGGCAGAAGGGGCCAATCCCCTCCCGCTGCTCGCTGGGGTTTCTCGGGCTTACCGCTTCCGCCGGTTCGTCTAAGAAACAATCCCCCGGTGCTGCCAGCTGTCCCATAGGAGATCAAAGAGTGGATCCTCTTTGATTGCCTCTATGGCCTTGGAGGACCGGAGCGACGTTATGACATAATGTAAGGTCCAGGCTGGAAGTATTTTTTTTTTTTTTGCTTTTAAAGGTAAAGAAGAGATTTGGGGTATTTTTGACCCCAGATCTCTCAATAAAGAGGACCTGTCATCCTTATTTCTATTACAAGGGATGTTTACATTCCTTGTAATAGGAATAAAAGTGATTCAATAAATAAATATATAATAATGGGACAGTATAAAAAAAAAGTAAAAAAAAACCCAAACATTTAACCACTTCCCTACCCGCCCATAGTCATATGACGTCCACAGATGGGATCTCCCATCCTGGGTGGGCGTCATATGACGTCCTGGGATTCCCGGCCGCCTAGGGGGCGCGCGCCCGCCGCGTTCCTCGGGACCCGGTGCGTGTGCCCGGCGGCCGCGATGTCCGCCGGGCACCCGCGATTGCCCGTTAACCGGGCCGGCATGTGGATCTGTGTGTGTAAACACACAGATCCACAGCCTGTCAGCTCTGAGGAGAGCGATCTGTGTTCCCAGAACGGAGGAACACTGATCGGTCTCCTCCCCTTGAGCGTCCCCTCCCCCTTCAGTTAGTAATCACTCCCTAGGAAACATATTAACCCCTCCCCGCCCCCTAGTGGTTAACCCCTTCACTGCCTGTCACATTTACACAGTAATCAATGCAATTGTATAGCATTGATCGCTGTATAAATGTGAACGGTCCCAAAAATGTGTCAAAAGTGTTCGATGTGTCCGCCATAATGTCGCAGTCACAAAAAAAAATCGCGATCACCGCTAAAAAAATAAATAAATTTTTTTTTTTTTAAATGCCATAAATCTAACCCCTATTTTGTAGACGCTATAACTTTTGCGCAAACCAATCAATATACGCTTATTGCGATTTTTTTTTACCAAAAATATGTAGAAGAATACGTATCGGCCGAAACTGAGGAAAAAATTTGTTTTTTTTAAAAAAAATTGGGATATTTATTATAGCAAAAAGTAAAAAATATTGTGTTTTTTTCAAAATTGTCGCTCTTCTTTTGTTTATAGCGCAAAAAAAAAAAAACGCAGAGGCGATCAAATACCACCAAAAGAAAGCTCTATTTGTGGTGAAAAAAGGACGTCAATTTTTTTTGGGTACAACGTCGCACGACCGCGCAATTGACGTTTAAAGTGCGACAGCGCTGAAAACTAAAATTTGGCCTGGGAAGGAAGGGGGTGAAATTGCCCTGTATTGAACCGGTTAAAGCGCCCCCATCGCTCTGGTCCAGACTGGAAATAATGTTTTTTTTCTTTAAAGTAAAAGATCAAATTGTATTTATTTAATTTTTAATCTTTTGCTTTTAAAGGTAAAAAATAGATTTTTGACCCCAGATCTCTCCACAAAGAGGACCTGTCATCCCTATTTCTATTACAAGGGATGTTTACATTCCTTGTAGTAGGACTAAAAGTGATAAAAATAAATAAATAAAGGGACAGTGTAAAAATAAAAAGTAAAATAAATAAGGAAAAAAAAACATTTAAAGTGCCCCATCCCTCCAGTCCAGGCTGGAAGTAATTTTTTTTTTAAAAGCAAAAGATCAAAATATTTTTTACTTTATTTTTAATCATTTAAAGCGCCTCCATCCCTCTGGTCCAGACTGGAAGTAATGTTTTGTTTTTTCTTTAAAGCAAAAGATCAAATTGTATTTATTTTTTAATCTTTTGCTTTTAAAGGTAAAGAAGAGATTTGGGGTGTTATTGACCCCAGATCTCTCCATAAAGAGGACCTGCCATCCGTATTTCTATTACAAGGGATGTTTACATTCCTTCTAATAGGAATAAATGTGATTTTTAAAAAAAAATGAAAGTAATAGTGTAAAAATAAAAAATAAGCGAAAAAAGAAAAAAAAAGAAGCGAACGGATATGTAAGTCACGCGCGCATATGTAAACGGTGTTCACACCACACATGTGAGGTATCACTACGATCGTTAGAGTGAGAGGAATAATTCTAGCGCTAGACCTCCTCTGTAGCTCTAAACATGTAACCTGCAAAGGCGTTTAAATCGTCGCCTATTGAGATTTTTATGCACCGTACTTTGACGCCATTCCACGAGCGTGCTCAATTTTAAAGCGTTACCTAAAGTTAGGTATCTATTTACTCGATGTAACATCATCTGTCACATTTTTCCAAAAAAGTGCAGTATGTATTGTGTTTTTTATTCATTAAAATGTATTTCTTTCCTATGGAGATTTTTATGTACCGTAGTTTGACGCCATTCCACGAGCGTGCTCAATTTTAAAGCGTTACCTAAAGTTAGGTATCTATTTACTTGACATAACATCATCTGACTCGATGTAAAATTGCGGTATGCATTGTGTTTTCTTTTTTTTTTTTTATATAAATTAAAATGTATTTCTTTCCAAAAAAAATTTCTGCGCAAATACTGTGTGGCACAAAAAATTGCAACAATTGCCATTTTATTCCCTAGGGGCTAAAAAATATAGATATAGATCTATATATAGATATAGATCTATATCTATATATATAGATATATATCTATATATCTATATACAGATATATATAGATATAGATATATATATCTATATAGATATATATCTATATAGAGAGAGATAGATAGATAGATATAGATCTATCTATCTATCTATCTATCTATAGATATATATGTATACATATATATATATAGATATAGATAAAGATATAGAGATATAGATATATATATATATATAGAGAGAGAGAGAGAGAGAGAGAGAGAGAGAGAGAGATAGAAAGATATATATATATATAATGTTTGGGTGTTATAAGTAATTTTCTAGCAAAAAATTTTAACTTCTAAACAAAAAGTGCCAGAAAAGCCTGGTCGGCAATCTTCTTCTGAAGCTTCATCTCACTGGAGCTGTTTTATGGGTTTTTTTTTTTTTTTTTTTTTTTTTTCTGAAGGAATCTAGACGTCGGTCCTTGGTATGGAAAAAAAATAAAAAAATGGAGCTATGAGTGAGTGATATGTCTCAGGAATTTGAGGATTTATACAAAGGTTAGACTTTATTAAAGAGACCTTTACTTTGTTTTAAATGTCACCGGAACACCTGGCCATGTCAGGATAATGCTTCTGTGTGCTGAGCAATCATATCTCTGTCAAATATATCATGCGGGAGGATAATGAGTTTTGCTGAGAGCCGGGCAAAACGCTGGAAGAGAGTGTAAAGCATATTTATAGTGGGAAAAAAAAAAAATTGCAAAAAAAATAAAAAATAAAAAATGAAGCCTATACACGGGGAGGATAGAATCGCTGCTTTGTTGTGAGAAGGAAGATCGTGGGAAGATTCCACCCACTGAAAAATCTACAGCGTTGGCGAGACAGGCATCGCAAGGAGAACAGTGAAGGAAACTATATACTAGATATCAGTATTACTGGAGCCAGCTCAACTTTTTTTTTTTTTTTTAATAAGTTTTTAGTTTTTATTGTATTTTTTTTTAGCGTTTAAGAGGTTTTACCCCCTTCATTACCAGAGAATTATTTGCTATTCAGCACTGCGCTACTTTAATTGGCAATTGCACAGTCATGCAATGCTGTACCCAAATAAAATTTATTTAAATTTTTTTTAAAAAAATCACACAAATAGAGCTTTCTTTTGGTGGTATTTGATTACCACTGGGTTTTTTTTATTTTTTGCGCTATAAACTGAAAAAAGACCAAAAATTTAGAAAAAAAATATTTTCAACTTTCATATATCCAACAAAATAAAATGTATTAAAAAAAATGTATTGTGCTAATTGTCTTAGGTAATATACACCTATTGCTGCGCATTTCAATCAAATTTCAAATATATATACTATTGTTTGTGGGCGCTTTAACACGAATCAATTAATATACACCTATTGGGATTTTTTTTTTTATTGGTTTACGTTAAAGTTAAAGCGTCCACAAACGATAGTATATATATTTGAAATTTGGTTGAAATGCGCAGCTAAATAAAATGAAAAAAGACAGAAAATTTTGAAACAAAAAAAGTTTTTCTTTGTTTCTGTCATATAATTTTCCAAATAAAGAGTGGTTCTTCGTGAATTTAGGCCAAAATGTTAGTTACATTTTATTTGATGAAAATAACCCAAATCACTGTATATTATTTAGTCTTGTACGAAAGACCACAGACTATGGGATAAAGATCTGAAAATTGATCAATCCTGGTGTACTGATGGCCAATCTTAATTCTTGAGACCCTAAAAAGCCAGGACAGTACAAATTTATCCCCCCCCCCCCCCAGACCACTTTTTGGAAAGCAGACAGTCCAGGGTATTTAGTAAGAGGCATGGCAAGTTTTTGAAGTTGTAATTTTTCGTCACAATTGTTTCAAAAATTAAGGAATTAAATAAAAAAAAATTTTTTCACATTTTTTTATTTTTTATTTTTTTTACACACTGTCACCAGTGCAGTACAACATCATCAACATCATCATATGACTGATGTGGCGGTGATCAGGGATACTGACTGGTGTTAGCATGTAAAAAAAAAAAATACTTTTTTTTTTTTTTAACTTTTTTTTTTTTTTTTACAGTTCCT
Organism: Lithobates septentrionalis; assembly: GCA_037952835.1. Classification (NCBI taxonomy): domain Eukaryota; kingdom Metazoa; phylum Chordata; class Amphibia; order Anura; family Ranidae; genus Lithobates; species Lithobates septentrionalis. The sequence continues at coordinate 1,199,974 of JBBDGP010002647.1, read as the reverse complement.
TTCTTTCTCCTTTTTTTTAAAATTTTTTTTACATGCTTTCATTAGAGTAGTTCAGTGCCACCATAGTAAAACAGTACTACTCTGGCGGTTTGAGATTTTTATTCATTTATTTTTTTTTGTACATTTTGTTAGCTGTTATGCCCCGTACACACGGTCGGACATTGATCGGACATTCCGACAACAAAATCCATGGATTTTTTTTTTGATGTTGGGTCAAACTTGTTTTGCACACACACATTCACACAAAGTTGTCGGAAAATCCGATCGTTCTGAACGCGGTGACGTAAAACGCGTACGTCTGGACTATAAACGGGGCAGTAGCCAATAGCTTTCGTTTCTTAATTTATTCTGAGCATGCGTGGCACATTGTGCGCCGGATTTGTGTACACACGATCGGAATTTCCAACAACGGATTTTGTTGTCGGAAAATTTTATAGCAAGCTCTCAAACTTTGTGTGTCGGAAATTCCAATGGAAAATGTGTGATGGAGCCCACACACGGTCGGAATTTCCGACAACAAGGTCCTATCACACATTTTCCATCGGAAAATCCGACCGTGTGTACGGGGCATTACAATGAAGATCATTGTAGCAACAATGTTTTCAACCGTCATGAATGGGCTTTACCATTCATACCAGCTGTGATTAATAGTGATCTGCGATTGGCTACAGCTAATCACATGGTACAGGGTGCTGTGACTGGCCCAGGTACCATGTGATAGCTGTGGGCAAATCACAGCATAGCTCAACACAGCTGTTATTGAATTAATTCATTCATAACAGCTTTGTTGACTTTGTGATCATGTGATTGTATAGCGAGTACCAGGAGCCGCAGTTCGCTGTGTCCATCACGGTGTGTGTGGGGGGGTGGAGTGGGTAGTGCACGCCCCAGTGGGTGTACAGCGCCCCCCTTAGCCTGAGCAGGCAAAATCACATACATGTACGTGATATTGCCTGCACATGCTGACCTGTTGCGGTATATGTACTGTGGCTGGTCAGCAAGTAGTTAATATACAAAAGAACAATAACAAAAAGAAAAGAAAGAAAAGCAGACAAAAAGAGGACAAAACAGTACATTCCATAAACATAAATCACTAATGCATGTAAGATAATTAACAAAATATGTCGGTTCAGCTCCAAATGCCAGTACATAAATCAAGTCACATATCACAGCATTACAAAAACATAAACAGGAAAAAAAAGAGCTCCAAAAACATGAAAAGTAACACAAATATAATGGCATAAAATTAGGTAATGGATAAACAGCAAGTCGGGGGAGGGGGGGCATATTTTTTAGAATTTTTTTTGTAAACAGCCCTCTATGTTGGTATGTAAGTTATTCTCGTTCAAGAGTTTTTTTTTTACTATAATGGAAAATTTATATCAAATACTTACCGTAATTTTCCTTTCCTGATGGACTCCATGGCAGCCTACGTATGGGTTAATCCCGCCTCTCATACCTCATAGGACCCCACTCCCATAAACCTTTGCTTCTAGCCAGAGACCGTGTTCCGTAACTTAGCCTACTCCAGCAAATGGGAGGGAACTCCTGCTGCCATGGAGTCCATCAGGAAAGGAAAATTACGGTAAGTATTTGATATAAATTTTCCATTTTCCTGACAGACTCCATGGCAGCCTACGTATGGGAAATGACTAGCCATACACTCCCGGGTGGGAAATTGCTGGTTCAAAGAAAAAAAGGTTTATTTGGCACCGTCAACAGACAAGACATGCAAACCAAAATTAACCGAAGACAAAGAAGCCGGTTCTACACAATAGTGTGCCATAAAAGTGTTGATCGACGACCAAGAGGCCGCCTTGCAGATTATTTCCAGGGATACATGACGGGAAGCTGCCCATGACGTAGAAACGCTCCTAGTAGAATGAGCGGTCAACGCTTCTGGAGGAGCCAGACCCTTGGCTGCATAAGCCCCTTGTATAGCCTGAACGATCCAAGCTGCAATGACTCTGGAGGAAGCACGCAAACCCTTGTTCTTTCCTTGAAAATAAACAAACAAATGATCGGATCTTCGGAAAGAGGCAGTGACTTCAAGGTATTGCCTTAAAACTTCTCCCACATCCAAAGGGTGAATGCTAGAGTCCTCAGTTGCCCGGAAAATTGGAAGAACAATCTCCTGATTCTCATGGAAAACCGATGTTACCTTAGAATTTGATCCTAGCATAGGAATCAGGACCACCCGGTCAGGGAAGAAGGTAAGGAATGGTTCTTTACATCCTAGAGAACTGATTTCGGAGACCCTCTTGGCTGATGTTATAGCCACTAGGAATACAGCTTTGAGAGAGAGATCTTTAATAGCTGCTTGACCACAAGACGTATTTCCTTTTCAGAAAAGAAATTCAGGACAAGAGGAAGATCCCACTTGGAAAACCTCGGCTTTCTTTGAGGCCTGAGCCTAATTGCTCCTCTGAAAAATTGCCTTGTAAGGGGATGTCTGGCCCAGGATATACCTGTGAAGGCAGAGATTGCGGAAACCTGAACCCGTAGAGAACTTACTGATAAGGATAGATCCAGGCCTGTTTGTAAGAAACCAAGAATATCCTGATTCCTTGGGTCAGTACAGGAACCGTCAGTGGTGGAAACATAATCTGCAAATTTCGACCAAATTCTTTGGTAAAAACTCTATTGGTACCTGGTCTTCTGGCAATCAGTAGAGTCGAAATAGCCGCACTTGGACATCCTAGGGCTTCCAACCTTCCCCTCTCAAGAACCAAGCCGTCAGATGGAGCTGGGGGAACCACGGTCTGTTGGGCCAATATGGAAAAACTGCTACTATTTCGACCTCTTCCCACCTGAGCCTCGATAGGAAACGAAGAATGACCGGAACTGGTGGGAAGGCATAAGCCCTGTGGAATCTCCACTGATCCGTCAGAGCATCCACTCCGAAAGCCTGGGGACAACGACATCTCGTGTAGTATTCCCCTATTTTGTGGTTGCAAGGAGACGCAAACAGGTCCACTTCTGGTGTCACTCCCAGAGACAGGATCCAATTGAAGACTTCCGTGTGGAGCGACCACTCGTTGTTGTCCAGGACAAACCTTGAGAGGAAGTCCGCCTGGACATTTTGAACTCCTTCAGTAGGGAGAGACTGCGTGTGCCCCCTTGTCTCTTGATATAAGACACCGCTGTCGTGTTGTCTAGCCTCAGGAGGACTGAGGCCCCTGATGTTAAGAGGAGAAAGGCTCGTAGCGCACAGAAGGCAGCTCGGAGCTCCAGGACATTCAAAACTACGCCCCGGGATGGGAAATCCCACTGGCCCTGGGCTATCTCCGTCAGACAGAGAGCGCCCCAGCCTCTGCTGCTGGCATCCGTTGTCACCGTGATCCAGGAAACGGGTGCTATAGAATGGCATTTGAGGAGATTCTTCCGCTGCAACCACCAGGGGAGACTCTCCCGCATGGATGGAGTAATCCGGACCAGATGGTCTCGAGAACCCGGATTCCACTGTTGAAGAAAACCCTTCTGAAAAGGGCGCATCCTCCATTGAGCCCATTTCACCATGGGAGCTGTTGCTACCATGGTGCCGATTATCCTGAGACACTGAGAAGCTCTGAGCAGGGGAGATGATATTGCCAGGTGAATTCTGTCCCGAATCAAAGGGATTTTCTCCAGAGGCAGAGAGATGGTACTCTTCATCGTGTTGAACTGGGCTCCAAGGAATATCAGAGACTGTGTCGGATCTAGATGACTTTTTTCCCTGTTCAACAGCCAACCGAACTCTGTCAGAGTAGAAATGACCTGATCTCGGTGTGACACTAGTTGATCCCTGTCCTGCGAAAGCAAGAGTAGGTCGTCCAGGTAGTGGTGTAATCGGATACCCTTGACTCTGATCAATGCCACGACAGCCAGTAAGAGCTTCGAAAACACTTGAGGCGATGTTGTAAGCCCGAATGGGAGACATGTAAATTGGAGGTGTTTCTGACCTACTGCAAAACGTAGGTACTTCTGGAAGTCTCTCGCAATCGGTACGTGAAAGTAGGCATCTTTCAGGTCTATGGAGACTAGCCAATCGCCTGGTTGTATTATCTGACGAATTGTTAGCAGTGTCTCCATCTTGAATTTTTCCTTCTTGATGAAGGAGTTCAGGTATGTCAGATCGATGACTGGCCTCCAGGAACCACTCTTTTGAGGACCATGAAAAGGGGGGAATACACCCCTTGAAACCTCTCTTCCGAGGGCACCGGGACGGCAGCCCCTTGAACTATCAGAGAATCCGTGTACAACAGAAGAATTTGTTTCTTCTCTTCCTGGTGAGGAAGGACTGTGGGAACAAACCGGTGTAAAGGTGGATTGCAGAACACCCACGAATGGCCTGATGAGACTGTCTTGACCGTCCAGTAGTCCCTGATCGAGGCTGCCCAGACGTGCTGAAAAAGGAGTAACCGAGCCCCAACTTGCTCCGCCTGGACAGGCTTCATATCAAAAGGACTTAGAAGCCTCCCGTCCACCAGAAGAGGATGTCTTTGAGGACTTCTGGCCAGAAGGTTGATTTCTCTTCCAGTTTCTCCCACGGGCGCAGCCACAAGGCGCGCTTGGCTGTGACTGAGGAAAGCATGACCCGTGCCACTAGGCGGACAATATCCAGGGATGCTTCCCCCAGGAAGACTGACGCCAGTTTTAGCTCATGGATTGGTGAACTCTTGACCAATTCTTCAGACACACTTGCTAAAGCCGCATCCACATCATCCAACCAGGACTCCATAGCTTTTGACAGAGCTGCGAGAGCCAATGCTGGTTTACAAGCCATACCCGCCGTGATATAGATGCGTTTAAGATCAGTATCGATCTTCCTCTCCAGACCATCCTTAAATGAAACGGTATCCTCTAGAGGGAGGGTGACATGCCTCACCAACCTCATCAAAGCAGCATCAATGAGCGGAGCTGACTCCAGATGCTTTACCTCTTCACTCTTAAACGGATACATCTTGGCCACTTTGGAGATTAGTGAGTTCTTCCTCTCAACTTTACTCCACTCATCTGAAATGATTTTGCCAAGCTCTCCCAGGAAGGGAAAATTTGGCTGATCCTTTTTGAGATGTTTGAAGTATTTCCTCTGTTTAGAGGGTGCTTCTACTGGTTCTTCCCATCTCAATGCGTCTTTAACCGCCTTGACCAACCGTGGCACCAGGGAGAAATCAAAACCCGCGCCAGGATCATTCAGCTCAGTCTCGCTTTCCGAGGATCCGCTTAAAAAGGGACTGCGTCTAGAGGGACCAGGAGCCCCAAGGTCGACTCCGCCAGGAGCTAGCACTGGAGCAGAAGGAGAGATAGCTGAACGATTGGGATCCGTTCTGATCAGGGATTCCTAAACCACTTTTCGGACCAGAGCTTCCACCTGCTGGTCCCCAGCTCCTCTTTCTTTTGCAGCTCGGGAATAACATAGCTCACAGAGGGATTTACCTTCTGGGACCTGAGCTTTACATCCCCAGCAAGCCCTTTTATCAGAGCGGCTAGAATGGCGGTGGGAGTGACGCCCAGATGTAGACTTCGCTATGGCGCCTAGAAGCTGATCTAGAGCGCCTTGAACTTGATGACTGTTTTTGATGATGCGATCTGGAACGATCGGTATCTTCACGTGCTGAGGGCCTATGTTCAGACCTAGAAGGGCTGTGGAGAATAAAAGGAAATAAACAGGATCCAGAAAGAAACAATCCCAAAACAGTCAAGCAGAAGGAAAAAACAATTCCTACCTGCAGCGCAAGGGTTGGCCACTGGGGGGCGGTGACACGTCCATAGCAGAAAATCAGGTATCTGAAATGAACAATCTCCAGTCAAACACAGGAATCAGATAGAGAGAGAGGCTTGGACAGCCAGCAGCATAGCCTCCTACCTTGCCAGAGAATAAACACTGCACCGGGAAGCCGCCGTTTTCACCCGCAGTCAAACCCAAGTAATAGCTGTATTCTGACAGCTATTTAAACTTGGCGCCGCCGATGACGTCATCGCGCCCTCAGCGTCGTCAAGCGGGGCTCGCGCGCATGCGCGACCGCCGCCATTTTCCCGGAACTGCGCACGCGCGAACCAAGCCTCGCTTTCAGACGAGGCTCGCAATGTGCAGGGACCCGGAAGACGCGGCGGACTGGGACGCAGATGCGTTCCAGCCGCCATAGAGGCCAGAAAAGACACAGGAAAACGCACAATACACACAAAAACAGCTGCCATATATGGAATGAAAACGAAATATACGATACCACCGCACGATCCTGGTCCAGTCTGATTTGGGGACGATCATCCACTGCACGGCCGGGCTTTAATAAGGGGGGGCCTCCTGCTAATAGCAAGGACGTTTGGCCTAGTTGCCGCTTGCCTGCCAATGGCAAGGTTAGTAAGCTCTTCATGGCATCGCAAAGCTGCCCGTATCCACCCTGCTAATAGCTGGGACTGCTGGACTCCAGAACCGCCATCAGAACCACCGTGCAACCAGAACCAGACTGCAGAAATTTCATAAGGTAAGATACACCTTGGTCCTAGGAGGAGGACAAAAAAGGAACACGGTCTCTGGCTAGAAGCAAAGATTTATGGGAGTGGGGTCCTATGAGGTATGAGAGGCGGGATTAACCCATACGTAGGCTGCCATGGAGTCTGTCAGGAAATAACTATTATGCCATTAAAGAAATGTTGGTGGGATCGGGGACGAACATTTCTGAGCCATTCATTTTTCGAGCTAGAAAAAAGCAAACCTATGATCATTATTCTAAGCATTGGGGATAACATGTCCTCTAGTATATAACCACTTGTCCTCCAGAAGATTTACCCCCCCTTCATGGCCAGGCCATTTTTTTGCTTTTTGGCACTGCTCTACTTTAACTGACAATTGGGCGGTCAAGCAACGCTGTACCCAAATTAAATCAAATTTACATAATTTTTTTTTTTTGCACAAATAGAGCTTTCTTTTGGTGGTATTTGATCACCTCTGTGGTTTTTATTTTTTATTCTCTCTCTCTCTCTCTCTCTCTCTCTCTCTCTCTCTCTCTCTCTCTCTCTCTCTCTCTCTCTCTCTCTCTCTCTCTCTCTCTCTCTCTCTCTCTCTCTATATATATATATATATTATATATATATATATATATATATATATATATATACACACACAGTATCTCACAAAAGTGAGCCAATGGCTCCCGCTGCTATCTCAGCCAATGTGGAGGTCGAGTCCCTGGCAAGCCAATGTTCTGGATCGAGAGGGAGCTCAGGTAAGTATTAGGGGGGGGGGGGGCTGCTGCACACAGAAGGTCTTTTACCTTAATGCATAAAATACACCTTCAGCCTTTAGAACCAATTTAATGTGACAATAAACTCTGGTTAAAAAAATAATAATAATATACACACATTATATATATATATATATATATATATATATATATATATATATATATATATATATATATATACAGTATCTCACAGAAGTGAGTACACTTCTCACATTTTTGTAAATCTTTTCTTCTATCTTTTCATGTGACAACACTGAAGAAATGACACTTTGCTACAATGTAAAGTAGTGAGTGTACAGCTTGTATAACAGTGTAAATTTGCTGTCCCCTCAAAATAACTCAACACAGAGCCATTAATGTCTAAACCGCTGGCAACAAAAGTATGTACACCCCTAAGTGAAAATCTCCAAATTGGGCCCAATTAGCCATTTTTCCTCCCCCGGTGTCATGTGACTCGTTAGTGTTACAAGGTCTCAGGTGTGAATGGGGAGCAGGTGTGTTAAATTTGGTGTTATCGCTCTCACTCTCTCATACTGGTCACTGGACGTTCAACATGGCACCTCATGGCAAAGAACTCTCTGAGGATCTGAAAAAAAAATGAATTGTTGCTCTACATAAAGATGGCCTAGGCTATAAGAAGATTGCCAAGACCCTGAAACTGAGCTGCAGCATGGTGGCCAAGACCATATAGCGGTTTACCAGGACAGGTTCACTCAGAACAGGCCACGCCATGGTCCACCAAAGAAGTTGAGGTCACGTGCTCAGCGTCATATCCAGAGGTTGTCTTTGGGAAATAGACGTATGAGTGCTGCCAGCATTGCTGCAGAGGTTGTAGGGGTGGGGGGTCAGCCTGTCAGTGCTCAGACCATACGCCGCACACTGCATCAAATTGGTCTGCATGGCTGCCGTCCCAGAAGGAAGCCTCTTCTAAAGATGATGCACAAGAAAGTCCGCAAACAGTTTGCTGAAGACAAGCAGACTAAGGACATGGATTACTGGAACCATGTCCTGTGGTCTGATGAGACCAAGATAAACTTATTTGGTTCAGATGGTGACAAGCGTGTGTGGGGGCAACCAGGTGAGGAGAACAAAGACAAGTGTGTCTTGTCTACAGCCAAGCATGGTGGTGGGAGTGTCATGGTCTGGGGCTGCATGAGTGCTGCCGGCACTGGGGAGCTACAGATCATTGAGGAAATAAAGAAAGGGTCTGGTGTCACCCACAAACCACCTCCATTCTAATATATGCAACAAAAAACAGTAAATCCCCCCGGGACTTTAAATGAGGTGAATGCGGTTAGCCAACAATTGACAGAGTACATGCAGTCTCAAAATTTATTAAAATTGTCATGCAAACATAAACAACATGAATCATAGCCAAGCCACTGAAATGATACATACAGTAAAAAATGTCATTACACGTATCCTGGTATAAAATGTAAATTGCAAAGTACACAGGCATTAAAAGTATCCCAACGCATTTCACAAGACCATGCTCGCTTCATCAGGGGTAGATGCGTGTGTAGTACACCTGTAGGGGGTATAATGAACAAAATAAGTATCAACACAGAGATGGTATCGTGACAATTAGTCAAGAGGCCCCAAAACGCATGGCCCTATACTCATCAGAGGCTGGATCAGACTACCAATTGCTTGATACCCAGAGGCGGTAGTAATGAGCGTCCGGCTCGGGAGCTGAGGAGGCAGAGGAAAAACCAACCCAACAGAGCACAAAAGGGGGGGCAGATATGGCCGGGATGGTGGAGTGTGCCACCAAAGATCTTCCAGTAACCATTAATAATGTCAACTGAAACATAAATGCATATGTATCAATAGATGCTGTCATAACAGCATAGAAGTAAAGTAGTATATGATAGTATGTATATGCATGAACCAATCTGGTTCAATAATGGTATGGGCTTAGAATCTACACATTTACTTAATATTATTTTATTCTTATTTTATTTTTTCTATTGTCCCGTAGATTCTAAGCCCATACCATTATTGAACCAGATTAGTTCATGCATATACATACTTATATCATATACTACTTTACTTCTATGCTGTTATGACAGCATCTACAGTTGTGCTCATAAGTTTACATACCCTGGCAGAATTTATGATTTCTTGGCCATTTTTCAGAGAATATGAATGATAACACAAAAACCTTTTCTTTCACTCATGGTTAGCGTTTGGCTGAAGCCATTTATTATCAATCAACTGTGTTTACTCTTTTTAAATCATAATGACACCAGAAACTACCCAAATGAACCTGATCAACAGTTTACATACCCTGGTGATTTTGGCCTAATAACATGCACACAAGTTGACACAAAGGGGTTTGAATGGCTATTAAAAAGGTAACCATCCTCACCTGTGATCTGTTTGCTTGTAATTAGTGTGTGTGTATAAAAGGTCAATGAGTTTCTGGACTTCTGACAGACCCTTGCATCTTTCATCCAGTGCTGCACTGACATTTCTGGATTCTGAGTCATGGGGAAAGCAAAAGAATTGTCAAAGGATTTGCAGGGAAAAGGTAGTTGAACTGTACAAAACAGGAAAGGGATATAAAAAGATATCCAAGAAATTGAGAATGCCAATCAGCAGTGTTCAAACTCTAACCAAGAAGTGGAAAATGAGGGGTTCTGTTGAAACCAAACCACGGTCAGCTAGACCAACTAAAATTTCAGCCACAACCGCCAGGAAAACTGTTTGGGATGCAAAGAAAAGTCCACAAATAACTTCAGGTGAAATACAGGACTCTCTGAAAACATGTGGTGTGGCTGTTTCAAGATGCACAATAAGGAGGCACTTGAAGAAAGATGGGCTGCATGGTCGAGTCGCCAGAAGAAAGCCATTACTACACAAATGCCACAAAGTATCCCGCTTACAATACACCAAACAGCACAGGGACAAGCCTCAAACCTTCTGCCACAAAGTCATTTGGAGTGATGAGACCAAAATTGAGCTTTTTGGCCACAACCGTAAACACTACATTTGGAGAGGAGTCAACAAGGCCTATCACGAAAAGTACACTATTCCTACTGTGAAACACGGAGGTGGATCGCTGATGTTTGGGGGATGGGTGAGCTACAAAGGCACAGGAAATTTGATCAAAATTGATAGCAAGATGAATGCAGAATGTTATCAAAAAATACTGGAGGAACATTTGCATTCATCAGCTAGGAAGCTGAGCATGGGACGTACTTGGACATTCCAACATGACAATGATCCAAAAAACAAGGCCAAGTCCACCTGTCATTGGCTACAGCAGAATAAAGTGAAGGTTCTGGAGTGGCCATCTCAGTCTCCTGACCTCAATATCATTGAGGAGCCACTCTGGGGAGATCTCAAACGTGCAGTTCATGCAAGACAGCCCAAGAATTTACAGGAACTGGAGGCTTTTTGACAAGAGCAATTGGCAGCTTTACCATCTGAGAAGATAAAGAGCCTCATCCACAAATACCACAAAAGACTTCAAGCTGTCATTGATGTTAAAGGGGGCAATACATGGTATTAAGAACTGGGGTATGTAAACTTTTGATCAGGGTCATTTGGGTAGTTTCTGTTGTCATTATGATTTAAAAAGAGTAAACACAGTTGATTGATGATAAATGGCTTCAGCCAAACACTAACCATGAATGAAAGAAAAGTTGTTGTGTTATCATTCATATTCTCTGAAAAATGGCGAAGAAATCATAAATTCTGCCAGGGTATGCAAACTTATGAGCACAACTGTATTGATACATATGCATTTATGTTTCAGTTGACATTATTAATGGATACTGGGAGATCTTTGGTGGCACACTCCACCATCCCGGCCATGTCTGCCCCCCCCCCCCCCCCGTTTGTGCTCTGTTGGGATGGTTTTTCCTCTGCCTCCTCAGCTCCCGAGCCGGACGCTCATTACTACCGCCTCTGGGTATTCAGCATTTGGTAGGGCCATGCATTTTGGACCCTCTTGACCAATTGTCATGATACCATTTCTGTGTTGATACTTTTTTGGTTCATTATACCCCCTACAGATGTACTACACACACATCTACCCCTGATGAAGCGAGCATGGTCTTGCGAAATGCGTTGGGATACTTTTAATGCCTGTGTACTTTGCAATTTACATTTTATACCATGATACGTGTAATGATATTTTTTACTGTATGTATCATTTCAGTGGCTTGGCTATGATTCATGTTGTTTATGTTTGCATGACAATTTTAATACATTTTGAGACTGCATGTACTCTGTCAATTGTTGGCTAACCGCATTCACCTCATTTAAAGTCCCGGGGGGATTTACTGTATTTTGTTACAGTTCATTGAGGGAACCATGAATGGAATGCCAACATGTACTGTGACCTACTGAAGCAGAGCATGACCCCCTCCCTTCGGAGACTGGGCCGCAGGGCAGGATTCCAACATGATAACGACCCCAAACACGACGACCACTGCCTTGCTAAAGAAGCTGAGGGTAAAGGTGATGGACTGGCCAAGCATGTCTCCAGACCTAAACCCTATTGATCATCTGTGGGACATCCTCAAACAGAAGGTGGAGGAGCGCAAGGTCTCTAACATCCACCAGCTCTGTGATGTCATCATGGAGGAGGGGAAGAGGACTCCAGTGACAACCTGTGAAGCTCTGGTGACCTCCATGCCCAAGAGGGTTAAGGCAGTGCTGGAAAATAATGGTGGCCACACAAAATATTGACACTTTGGGGCCCAATTTGGAGATTTTCACTTAGGGGTGTACTCACTTTTGTTGCCAGCGGTTTAGACATTAATGGCTGTGTGTTGAGTTATTTTGAGGGGACAGCAAATTTACACTGTTATACAAGCTGTACACTCACTACTTTACATTGTAGCAAAGTGTCATTTCTTCAGTGTTGTCACATGAAAAGATAGAAGAAAAGATTTACAAAAATGTGAGGGGTGTACTTACTTTTGTGAGATACTGTATATACAATGGGTAAAATAAGTATTGAACACATCACCATTTTTCTAGGTAAATGTATTTCTAAAGGTGCTACTGACATGAAATTTTCCCCACACGTCAGTAACAACCCATGCAATCCATACATACAAAGACACCAAAACAAATAAGTTCAGAAATTAAGTTCTGTGTAATAAAATTGAATGACACAGGGAAAAAGCGTTGAACGCATGAAGAAAGGGAGGTGTAAAAAGGCATGGAAAGCCAAGACACCAGCTGAAATCTATCAGTAATTAGAAAGCAATCCCGCCCCTTGTCAGTGCAAAATAATATCAGCTGGTTCAGTCTCATCTGATGGCCTATAAGAAGGTGTCTCATTACCAAAGTGTCACACAAGAAACATCTCATGATGGGTAAAAGCAGAGAGCTCTCTCAAGACCTTCACAACCTTATTGTTGTAAAGCATACTGATGCCATTGGTTACAGAATGATTTTTAAACTTCTGAATGTTCCAGTGAGCACAGTTGGGGCCATAATCCGGAAGTGGAAAGAACATAATTTCTCCATAAACCGGCCACGACCAGGCGCTCCTCGCAAGATTTCTGACAGAGGAGTGAAAAGAATTATCAGATAAGTTGCCCAAGAGCCCAGGACCACTTGTGAGGAGCTTCAGAAAGACCCGGAATAAGCAGATACAATTGTTACAAAGAAAGAGTAATGCTCTCACCCGCCATGGCCTGTATACACACTCACCACGCAACACTCCATTGCTGAAGAAAAAGCATGTTGAAGCTCGATTAAAGTTTGCTGCACAACATTTAGACAAGCCTGTGAAATACGTGGAGAATATAGTCTGGTCCGATGAGACCAAAATGGAACTCTTTGGATGCCATAATACACACCATGTTTGGCGGTCAAATGGCACATCACCCCAAAAACACCCCCCATACCAACAGTGAGGTTTGGAGGAGGGAACATCATGGTGTGGGGCTGTTTTTCAACATACGGTACTGGCAAACTTCATATCAATGAAGGAAGGATGAATGGAAAAATGTACCAAGATATTCTTGATAAAAATCTGCTGCCATCTACCAGGAGGATGAAGATGAAACGAGGGAGGACATTTCAGCAAGACAATCATCCCAACACACAAAGCCAAGGAAACTCTCCATTGGTTTTTCCAAAAAAATAAAGCTGCTAGAATTGCCCCCAGCCAATCACCTGACTTGAATCCAGTAGAAAATCTATGGAAAGAACTAAAGATCAGAGTTCATAGAACAGCCCCACGGAACCTTCAAGATTTGGAGACTGTGTGGAAGAATGGGCCAAAACCACACCCGAGCAACGCATGAGACTAGTTCTTCTATACAGGCGGGTTCAATACTTTTCCCGGTGTCCTTCCATTTTATTACACAGAACTTCATTTCTGAACGTATTTGTCTTGGTGTCTTCGTATGCATGGATTGAATGGGTTGTTACCGACATGTGGGGAACATTTCACGTCAGTAGCACCTTTAGAAATATATTTACCCACTGTATAAGCACCAGCCACCACTGTTGACATCATATGGTGAAGACGGCTTGTGCGCGCCCCATAGGCCTCGCTGTGACTCGCTGTGCCCACCGGACACAGCAGACGACTGATCAGTCTACCGCCTGCTGCCCTGTACCATGTGATCGTGGTGACCAATCACAGCAGATCACATGACAATTGTACACAATGAATGGCTTTGATTCATGCCATTCATTGTGTACAATTGCGTTGATCTTTGTGATTGGTCACCGCGATCACATGGCACAGGCGGGGGCCAATCACAGCTAACCACACTAGTAAACACTGAATGAATCAAATTCGATCAGTAAAAATGATTGCTTATAACAGTAAAAAAAATCCTAATCACCTTCCCGGAGTAGTACAGTGTTACTGTGGTAGCACTGTTTTGCTCTGGTCACAGTGTGATAAAAATCATAAAATCCCAAATTTTTTTTTTTTAAATAATAAAAAAAAATATATATATATATTATTTTTGTTGTTGTTTTTTTTTTACATACTGTCAGCGGTCAGTGTCCCTAAACACCGCCCCGCCCGTTATATAATAATAGTGTACTGCACTGGTGACAGTATGTAAAAAAAAAAAAAAGTGAAAATTTTTTTTTTAAAAAAGCATACTTTTGGAAAAAGTATTTTCCAAAAAATTGTGACAAAAAATTACAAATTCAAAAACCTTGCCAAGCCTCTTACTAAATATCTCTCTACTTTCTAAAAAGGGGTGATTTGGGGGATATTTGTACTTTTTTGGGCATTTTTGGGCCTCAAGAAGTGAGATCGGCCGTCAGTACATCAGAATTGATCAGTTTGCAGATTTATATCCCATAATTTGAGGACTCTATAACTTTCCTACAGACTAAATAATATCCACTGATTTGGGTTATTTTTACCAAAGAAATAAAAAAGAATACATTTTGGCCTAAATATATGAAGAACGGATTATTTATTTGCAAAATTTTATAACAGAAACAAAGAAAAACTTTTTTTTTTCCTCAAAATGTTCTCTTTTTTTTTTCATTTATTCAGCTGCGTATTTTAAGGTGTTGCTGCTTCTTCCCTTCCATTTTATTCCCGCAGGCTTTTGGTGGTTGCAGGAGGAAGATGGATGTGATTGGTTCCTTTACATGTGGCCCCGCCGCCCCTCCTATCCACCTCCGTTTATCGGGCTCCTGTGTGCTCCCCTTGCCCCACTCACCCCCACCCCACCCCCAGCTCAGCCAGCTTCCCCCTTCCCTCTCCTGCTGGCGGGGGGGGAACGTCAGGATGAAGAGCTGGGAAGAGATCAGTAAATGCGTCATTTACCGGCCCCCCTCATTGTCTTAATGAATAGTGTCGGTGATCCTTACTGATCGCTGACTGTGTTCATTCATAATCGGAGGCATAGTAAACTATGTTTACTATGCTTCAGTTTGTGAATGAACAGGAAGGCCTCTGTACAGAGCTATTCCTGTACATTCATTCTGTGCAGCTGAGGCTACAGAGTCCTCAATATCCGGTCTCTGTCTCAAAGGAGATCTGTTTGGACCCCTGATATCTCACCAAACACCCCCCCCCCCCCCCCATGGGACCCCTAAATAAAAATAAAATTGAAAAAAAAAACATAAATAAAATAAATAAATTAATGGTAAAAAAATAAATAAATAGAATAAAAGAATGGTAAAAAAACAAATAAATAAAATACATAAATAAATAAGTAAAATACATAAAATAAATAAAATACATAAACGATAATAATAATAATAATATTAAGATAATAATAAAATAATAATACATAAAATAACAATAAAATAATAATAAGATAATTAAAAAAAATAATAGTAATAATAAATGTTAATAATAATAGTAATAATAATAATAATAATAATAGTAATAATACATAAATTAATAGTTTTATATTATAATAGTATAATAGATAATAGTAAATAAATATCCCAATATAGTAATAGTATAATAGATAATAGTAAAAACTAGTATAAAATAAATAAGATAATAAAATAATAATAATAATAATAAAATAATTATAATAATTAAAAATAATACATATAATAATAATACATAAAATGAAAAAATAAAATACATAAATAAATAAAATTAATAAATCAATAAAAGAATGGTAAAAAATAATAAAAAAGTAAAAAAACCTACTGACACCATTGGTGGAACTACCTAGGTCGCAAAGGTCGCACTCGCGACCGTTCCCTGATGTTCCGTCACAGTGGAAGGGGGCCCAGCCGGGGGTCAGGGGCCCTTAATGGTTTCTTGCACAGGGGCCCTGAAGGTTTTAGTTATGCCTCTGTATAGTATGGGTGGCCAGGCCATGAAAATGCATGACACTGTGTGGCCCCAGACATCTGCATCCCAGCAACCAATGATATTGTGTGGCTCAGCCTTCTGCATCCTTGCGACCAATGAAATGAATAACAAGGGATGCAAGAGGGGAACGGACTAGTGGAAGCACCTAGTGGTATTGCTGACATAGCATGGTCAACCTCGCCTTCCCCATCATCATCCAACTACGTATCTAGCTAAGAGACAAATGTTTAATTAGCTGTGACAGCACTGGAACCCATGAGACAAGCGCCGTCACTAGGTATGCAAGGGGAGGGCAGCCCTTCTCACCTCAATAAGACTGGATTCACACCTACACTTGCCACCGGGCACTTTCCTACACCTGGCATGTAGTGCAGCCCATTCATTTCAATGGGTTGTCCTATGTAAGAGAAACACTGAAAAAGTGACTGATTCCTCTAGAAACTGGAAATCACTGCATGGACACTGCTACTACACCACTGCTACACCGCTACTACACCGCTACTACACCACTACTACACAACTACTACACCGCTACTACACAACTACTACACAACTACTACACCGCTACTACACAACTACTACACTGCTACTGCACCGCTACTACAGTGACCTCCACTAGCTTCTGGGTCCTGTACTGAGTGAATGACCTCCTGTATTCAATACACAGCAGGGCAGCCACCTGGCGCATGACTCAGAAGCAAGCGGAGATCACTGTAGCAGTGGTGTAGTAGCGGTGTAGTAGCAGTGTCTATGCAGTGATTTCCAGCTGCTAGAGGAATCAATCAGAGAACGTGTTGCACTGATTGAGGAAAGACAAAGCAATCTCTGAATGGTGCCCATGCTGAGCAAGTGGCCCCTGAGTTCAGAGTGCAGCAGGGCAGCCGCTAAGCACAGGGCCTGGAAACTAGTGGAGATCACTGAAGTAACATTGTAGTAGCCGCGTAGTAGTGGTGTAGTAGCTGTAGTTTAGTGGTTGTGCAGTAGCGGTGTAGCAGTAGTGTAGTTGTGGTAGTTTAGCAGTGGTGTAGTTGCAGTGTAGTAGTGATGTAGTTGGTGGTTTGGTAGTGGTGTAGTAGTTGTGTAGTAGTGGTGTAACAGCGGCGTAGTAGTGATGTAATAGCGGTACAGTAGTGGCGTTGTTGCGGTAATTTAGTGGTGGTGTAGTGTATTAGTGGTGTAGCAGCTGTATAGTAGCAGTGTAGTTGTGATAGTTTAGTGGTTGCATAGTTGCAGTGTAGTAGTTATTAGTAGCATTGTAGTAGCGGGGCAGCAGTGGTGTAGTAGTAGTGTAGTAGCATTGTAGTAGTGGTGTTGCAGTGTAGTAGAGGTGTAGTAGTAGTGTAGTAGTGATGTTGCAGTGTATTGGCAGTAAAGTAGTGGTGAAGTAATTTTGTAGTAGTGGTGTAGCAGTCGTGTAGTAGCAGTGTAGTAGAGGTGTTGCAGTGTACTAGCGATGTAGTAGTGGTGTAATAGCAGTGTAGTAGTGGTGTTATAGTGGTGTAGTAGCAGTAGTTTAGCAGTGGTGTAGTTGCAGTGTAGTAATGGTGTAGTAGTGGTATAGTAGCGGAAGTTTAACTGTGGTGTAGTTGCAGTGTAGTAGTGGTGTAGTAGTGGTGTAGTAATGGTGTAGTAGTGGTGTAGTAGCAGTAGTTTAGCTGTGGCGTAGATGCAGTGTAGTAATGGTGTAGTAGCAGTGCAGTAGTGGTGTAGTACTGGTGTAGTAATTGTGCAGTAGTGGTGTAGTAGTGGTGCAGTAGTGGTGTAGTAGTGGTGCAGTAGCGGTGCAGTAGTAGTGGCTGTAGTAGTGGTGTTGCAGTGTATTGGCAGTAAAGTAGTGGTGTAGTAGTTTTGTAGTAGTGGTGTAGCAGTCGTGTAGTAGCAGTGTAGTAGAGGTGTTGCAGTGTACTAGCGATGTAGTAGTAGTGTAGTAGCAGTGTAGTAGTGGTGTTAGAGTGGTGTAGTAGCAGTAGTTTAGCAGTGGTGTAGTTGCAGTGTAGTAATGGTGTAGTAGTGGTATAGTAGCGGAAGTTTAACTGTGGTGTAGTAGCAGTGCAGTAGTGGTGTAGTAATGGTGTAATGGGGCGTACACACGGTCGGACTTTGTTCGGACATTCCGACAACAAAATCCTAGGATTTTTTCCGACGGATGTTGGCTCAAACTTGTCTTGCATACACACGGTCACACAAAGTTGTCAGAAAATCCGATCATTCTGAACGCGGTGACGTAAAACACGTACGTCGGGACTATAAACGGGGCAGTAGCCAATAGCTTTCATCTCTTTATTTATTCTGAGCATGTGTGGCACTTTGTGCGTCGGATTTGTGTACACACGTTCGGAAATTCCGACAACGGATTTTGTTGTCGGAAAATTTTATATCCTGCTCTCCAACTTTGTGTGTCGGAAAATCCGATGGAGCCCAAAATGTCCGATGGAGCCCACACATGGTCGGAATTTCCGACAACACGTTCCGATCGGACATTTTCCATCGGTAAATCCGACCGTGTGTACAGGGCATAAGAGTGGTGTAGTAATGGTGTAGTAATTGTGCAGTAGTGGTGTAGTAGTGGTGTAACAGCAGTGCAGTAGTGGTGTAGTAATGGTGCAGTAGCAGTGCAGTAGTAGTGGTGCAGTAGTGGTGTAGTAATAGTAATGGTGTAGTAATGGTGCCGTAGTAGTGGCTGTAGTAGCAGTGTAGTAGCAGTGTAGTAATGGTGCAGTGGTAGTGGCTGTAGTAGTGGTGTAGTAGCAGTGCAGAAGAGGTGTAGTAGTGGATGTAGTAGCAGTGTAGTAGTGGTGTAGTAGCGGTGTAGTAGTGGATGTAGTAGTGGTGTAGTAGTGGATGTAGTAGCAGTGTAGTAGTGGTGTAGTAGCGGTGTAGTAGTGGATGTAGTAGTGGTGTAGTAGTGGCTGTAGTAGCAGTGTCTATACAGTAATTTTCAGGCTCTATAGGGATCCCACATGTATGGTATATACAGAGTTGCTCCAAGCTGGAACAATGTAACGATGTATAAAGTATCTCTATATGGGGAATTCTTCTGATTGGGGATGAATGGCGGTTGTTCTGTTTTCTTCTCCCACACAAGTTATTTCAGAGAACGAGGAGGATGATGAATGGATCGCTGATGATGTAACACGGCGGTGTTATTTTCGGAGCGGATAGAAGTGGGCCGGGGAGAAGCAGGTGACTGTAAGTGTGTCAGTGAGTCAGAGCCGATGTGGGAAACCCACCTACAGGACGAGCGTGTTACCGTCACCATGGCAACAAGCTATGAATAGTTGGTTAAATCCCACTGCTTCCCTCTGAAGACACCGAGCACCGTCCCCGGTGACTCCCGCCTCCTCCTGTGCTTCATTCAGCGAAGAGTCACATAAAGACAAATGACAAAGAAAATACAATGAGGAGACTCCAGAGAGCCACAGAAATCCGCATCACTTCTCAATATGCAGCAACCCTCCGCAGGCATTCAGCTTGTAGCAGCTGAGACCCCAAATCTGCTGCTGTGAGCGATCCGACTTTCCACATCAATATTAAGTGACCATCTCCTGTATCATGTCTGCAGTCTCTGACCATCTCTTGTATCATGTCTTCAGTCTCTGATCATCTCCTGTAGTATGTCTTCAGTCTTTGACCATCTCTTGTATCATGTCCGCAGTCTCTGACCATCTCTTGTATCATCTGTTCAGTCTCTGACCATCTCTTGTATCATCTGTTCAGTCTCTGACCATCTCTTGTATCATGTCCGCGGTCTCTGACCATCTCCTGAAGTATGTCTTCAGTCTCCAACCACCTCTTGTATCATGTCCGCAGTCTCTGACCATCTCCTGTATCATGTCTGCAGTCTCTGACCATCTCCTGAAGTATGTCTTCAGTCTCCAACCACCTCTTGTATCATGTCCGCAGTCTCTAACCATCTCTTGTATCATGTCCGCAGTCTCTAACCATCTCTTGTATCATCTCTGCAGTCTCTGACCATCTCCTGTATCATGTCTGCAGTCTCTGTCCATCTCCTGTAGTATGTCTTCAGTCTCTGACCATCTCTTGTATCATGTCTGCAGTCTCTAACCATCTCTTGTATAATCTCTGCAGTCTCTGACCATCTTCTGTAGTAAGTCTTCAGTCTCTAACCATCTCTTGTATCATGTCTGCAGTCTCTGACTATCTCCTGTATCATGTCTGCAGTCTCTGACCATCTCCTGTAGTATGTCTTCAGTCTCTGACCATCTCTTCTCTTGTATCATGTCTGCAGTCTCTGACTATCTCTTGTATCATGTCTTCAGTCTTTGACCATCTCTTGTATCATGTCTGCAGTCTCTGACCATTTCCTGTAGTATGTTTGCAGTCTCTGACCATCTCTTGTATCATGTCCACAGTCTCTGACCATTTCCTGTAGTATGTCCTCAGTCTCTAACCATCTCTTGTATCATGTCTGCAGTCTCTGACCATTTCCTGTAGTATGTTTGCAGTCTCTGACCATCTCCTGTATCAGGTCTGCAGTCTCTAACCATCTCTTGTATCATGTCTGCAGTCTCTGACCATTTCCTTTAGTATGTTTGCAGTCTCTGACCATCTCCTGTATCAGGTCTGCAGTCTCTGACCATATCCTCTAATATGTCTGCAGTCTCTGACCATCGCCTGTAGTATGTCTTCAGTCTCTGACCATCTCCTGTAGTATGTCTTCAGTCTTTGACCATCTCTTGTATCATGTCCGCAGTCTTTGACAATCTCTTGTATCATGCCCGCAGTCTCTGGCCATCTCTTGTATCATGTCCGCGGTCTCTGACCATCTCCTGAAGTATGTCTTCAGTCACCAACCATCTCTTGTATCATGTCCGCAGTCTCTGACCATCTCCTGTATCATGTCTGCAGTCTCTGACCATCTCCTGTATCATGTCTGCAGTCTCTAACCATATCCTGTATCAGGTCTGCAGTCTCTGACCATTTCCTGTAATATGTCTGCAGTCTCTGACCATATTCTGTAATGTGTCTGCAGTCTCTGACCATTGCCTGTAGTATGTCTTCAGTCTCTGACCATATCCTGTAATATGTCTGCAGTCTCTGACCATATTCTGTAATGTGTCTGCAGTCTCTGACCATCGCCTGTAGGATGTCTTCAGTTTCTGACCCGAAAAAAGAAAAAAAAAAGCTCCGCTCGTGACGAAGGCTGACAGCTGACTGCATGGTCCTCCATCTGACAGTTCCTAAATAGGTAAGGTGCGGTTCCACCCGACAATGTCACCTGGGGGCACTGCCCCCTGTGATGTCATCGACCAGTGTATGCTGGGCCGCTGAGGTCACAGGGGGGCGGTGCCACTAGGTGACCTCCCCGGGTGGCCCCACCCCTTTCATATTTAAGAACTATCAGATGGAGGACCAGGCAGTCGGTGGCCAGCCTTCGTTGTGGGCGGAGCTTTTTTTTTTTCTCTTTTTTCGAGTGCGGCGGGCGACGTGAATGACAATGGATCTACATGGGGGAACATTTTTATTAAAGAAATTGTCAAAAACTGTGTGTGTGTTTTTTTTTACACTCTTTTTTGTGAATGAGTAGGGGTACAGTGTATCTGATACTCATTCACATGGGAGGTGTGGGATCTGGGGGCCCCCTTGTTAAACGGTGCTTCCAGATACCCGATAAGCCCCCCACCCGCAGACCCCAACACCTACCAGAAGTTGAGGTCACATGCTCATTGTCAGATCCAGAGGTTGTCTTTGGGAAATAGATGTATGAGTGCTGCCAACATTGCTGCAGAGGTTGTAGGGGTGGGGGGGTCAGCCTGTCAGTGCTCAGACCATACGCTGCACACTGCATCAAATTGGTCTGCATGGCTGTCATCCCAGAAGGAAGCCTCTTCTAAAGATGATGCACAAGAAATCCCGCAAACGGGGTTATGGAGAAGAGGCCCTTGTCCCCATCAACATGAAGTGTGGAAAATGCTTGTTACCTGGCTGTGCAGAAGTGGGGAAACCAGCCATCTGCAACCCCTGCAGGGGTAGTACGACATAAAAAAAATAGTATACAAAAGTATATATTAATATAAATAAGTAATTGAAGATACAGTATCTCACAAAAGTTAGTACACTCCTCACATTTTTGTAAATATTTTCTTCTATCTTTTCATGTGACAACACTGAAGAAATGACACTTGTCTACAATGTAAAGTAGTGAGTGTACAGCTTGCATAACAGTGTAAATTTGCTGTCCCCTCAAAATAACTCAACACACAGCCATTAATGTCTAAACCGCTGGCAACAAAAGTGAGTACACCCCTAAGTGAAAATGTCCAAATTGGGCCCAAAGTGTCAATATTTTGTGTGGCCACCATTATTTTTCCCTCTTGGGCATGGAGGTCACCAGAGCTTCACAGGTTGCCACTGGAGTCCTCTTCCCCTCCTCCATGATGACATCACAGAGCTGGTGGATGTTAGAGACCTTGCGCTCCTCCACCTTCCATTTGAGGATGTCCCACAGATGCTCAATAGGGTTTAGGTCTGGAGACATGCTTGGCCAGTCCATCACCTTTACCCTCAGCTTCTTTAGCAAGACAGTGGTCATCTTGGAGGTGTGTTTGGGGTCGTTATCATGTTGGAATCCTGCCCTGCGGCCCAGTCTCTGAAGGGAGGGGATCATGCTCTGCTTCAGTATGTCACAGTACATGTTGGCATTCATGGTTCCCTCAATGATCTGTAGCTCCCCAGTGGCGGCAGCACTCATGCAGCCCCAGACCATGACACTCCCACCACCATGCTTGACTGTAGGCAAGACACACTTGTCTTTGTCCTCCTCACCTGGTTGCCCCCACACACGCTTGTCACCATCTGAACCAAATAAGTTTATCTTGGTCTTATCAGACCACAGGACATGGTTCCAGTAATCCATGTCCTTAGTCTGCTTGTCTTCAGCAAACTGTTTGGGGGCTTTCTTGTGCATCATCTTTAGAAAAGGCTTCCTTCTGGGACGACAGCCATGCAGACCAATTTGATGCAGTGTGCGGCGTATGGTCTGAGCACTGACAGGCTGACCCCCCCACCCCTTCAACCTCTGCAGAAATGCTGGCAGCACTCATATGTCTATTTCCCAAAGACAACCTCTAGATATGACGCTGAGCACGTGACCTCAACTTCTTTGGTGGACCGTGGCGAGGCCTGTTCTGAGTGGATCCGGTCCTGTTAAACTGCTGTATGGTCTTGGCCACCGTGCTGCAGCTCAGTTTCAGGGTCTTGGCAGTCTTCTTATAGCCTAGGCCATCTTTATGTAGAGCAACAATTCTTTTTTTCAGATCCTCAGAGAGTTCTTTGCTATGAGGTGCCATGTTGAACTTCCAGTGACCAGTATGAGAGAGTGAGAGCAATAACACCAAATTTAACACACCTGCTCCCCATTCACACCTGAGACCTTGTAACACTAACGAGTCACATGACACCGAGGAGGGAAAATGGCTAATTGTGTCCAATTTGGACATTTTAACTTAGGGGTGTACTCACTTTTGTTGTCAGCGGTTTAAACATTAATGGCTGTGTGTTGAGTTATTTTGAGGGGACAGCAAATTTACACTGTTATACAAGCTGTACACTCACTACTTTACATTGTAGCAAAGTGTCATTTCTTCAGTGTTGTCACATGAAAAGATAGAAGAAAAGATTTACTGAAGTGTGAGGGGTGTACTTACTTTTGTGAGATGCTGTATATTGTATTGAAGTCTTTTCTTCCCATAGGCAGCTTCTGATGGCCACCATTGGGCGCTCTATGGCTGACCAAGGCTCCACGTCTTCCCATCGAATTCTCTATATGGAATCCCTCATATACATGATTAATTGGATCAGCTTTCTGGCAATTGCAGGATTACGTCTCGCCAGCGTTTTCAAGTGGGAAGAAAGCTTGGCGTTGAACGGTGTCCAATAATCCGTACAATTTAATTCAGAGTAATTAGTCAGAGTCCCGGGCACAGCAGCTGTTATCCCAACTCCGCCGATTGACCTCCAGCTGTTCCGGTGTTTATCGGAGGTGAAAACCAACAACTGGTATTCGGGGTGTTGCGTCTGTGTGTTGATTGTGCCGACAAGATGGCGGAAGAGTTCACTTTTGCTGTATCGGTGTCATGAGTTACAGATTTTTTTTTTTTTACCGTGATGCCAAAATAGGCTTTGGGTAGTGCAGATTAGTAAAAACGTATTTAATAAAACCCCAAATCTGGAGGCGTTTAACTGAAATTCTTTGAAACATAACGATGTAACTTTATTTATTTTTTTGTTAATATTTAATTTGTATTTCTAACATATTTCTATTTTCTTTCTTTATATTTTTTTTCATTTCTAAATTATTTATTTTCCAATTTCGAAACTGCTATTGGTTTCTCTTAAAATCTAAAAGATTTTATATTTTTTATTTTTTAGTTTTCCTTTTTTTTTTTTTACCCCAGCAAGAGATTTATATTTCAATATCTATATAGAGAAATGGGAACAATTGCTGAAGGATGAGCTGTTTTATTTATTTTTTTTTGGAGAAGAGATACATTTCTTTTTGTATCATAAAGTTAAGAGATACATTTCTGTGTTTAATACGGAGGCCCGATACTGAAAAATAAATCATAAACCTAAAAATAAAAATGTAATATATAGAAACATCAACTTTTTATATTTATATTTCTCATGTGTTTCTAATTTCTAAATTTCCGGTTTCTAAATTTCTAACTTTCGAGAGTCTTAACTGCTGTTCGTTTCTCTGAAAATCGATAAAATGTATTTCAAGATCAGCCAGATTTGGAGAAAGGGGAACAATTGCTGAGTGATGAGCTGATATTATTATTTTGTTTTGAGGAGAGATCATTTTTAGTATGAAAAACGGAGGCCCGGTACTGAAAGTTAAATCATATCTAAACCTAAAAATAAAATTGTAAAATATAGAAACATATATATTTTTTTTAAATTATATTTAATTGATATTTCTGATATATTTTCTATTTTCTTAATTTCTCTTTTCTAAATTTCTAATTTTCTAATTTCTAAACTGCTGTTGGTTTCTCTGAAAAAGCGCTTTTTTGTTGTTGTATTTTTGCCCCAGCAAGAGATTTGCCTTTCGAGATATGGAGAAATGGGAACAATTGCTGAATAATGCGCTGATTTTTTTTTTTTTTTTTTTTTGAGGAGAGCTAAACAATATTACCAAATGTATTGGGACGCCTGCCTTTACACGCACATGAACTTTAATGGCATCCCAGTCTTATGCCCCGTACACACGGTCGGATTTTCCGATGGACAATGTCCGATCGGAGCGTGTTGTCGGAAATTCCGACCGTGTGTGGGCTCCATCGGACATTTTCCATCGGATTTTCCGACACACAAAGTTGGAGAGCAGGAGATAAAATTTTCCGACAACAAAATCCGTTGTCGGAAATTCCGATCGTGTGTACACAAATCCGACGGACAAAGTGCCACGCATGCTCAGAATAAATAAAGAGATGAAAGCTATTGGCTACTGCCCCGTTTATAGTCCCGACGTATGTGTTTTACGTCACCGCGTTCAGAACGATCGGATTTTCTGACAACTTTGTGTGACCGTGTGTATGCAAGACAAGTTTGAGCCAACATCCGTCGGAAAAAATCCTAGGATTTTGTTGTCGGAATGTCCGAACAAAGTCCGACCGTGTGTACGGGGCATTAGTCTGTAGGGTTCAATATTGAGTTGGCTCCGCCCTTTGCAGCTATAACAGCTTCAACTCTTCTGGGAAGGCCGTCCACAAGGTTTAGGAGGGTGTCTATGGGAATGTTTGACCATTCTTCCAGAAGCGCATTTGAGAAGTCAGGCATTGATGTTGAATGAGAAGGCCTGGCTAGCATTCTCCGCTCTAATTCATCCCAAAGGTGTTCTATCAAGTTGAGGTCAGGAGTCTGTGCAGGCCAGTCAAGTTTCTCAACCCCAAACTCGCTCATCCATGTCTTTATGGACCTTGCTTTGTACACCGGTCCAAATCATTTGGTGGAGGGGGGATTATGGTGGGGGGTTGTATTTCAGGGTTTGGGCTTGGCCCCTTAGTTTCAGTGAAGGGAACTCTTAAGGCGTCAGCATCCCAAGACATTTTGTATAATTTCATGCTCCCAACTTTGTGGGAACAGTTTGGAGATGGCCCCTTCCTGTTCCAACATGACTGAGCACCAGTACAAGAAGAAAGGTCCATAAAGACATGGATGAGTGAGTGGAGGAACTTGACTGGCCTGCACAGAGTCCTGACCTCAACCCAATAGAACACCTTTGGAATGAATTAGAGCGGAGACTGTGAGCCAGACCTTCTCGTCCAACATCAGTGCCTGACCTCACAAAATGCGCTTCTGGAAGAATGGTCAAACATTCCCATAGACACACTCCTAAACCTTGGAAAGGAAAGGTGGGAGGGGTAATAAAGGGAGGAAGCAGGGGGGGGGGGGTGCAAACGTGTCAGGTGTGAACTAGGAGACATTCTTGGATTAGATAGAGTTGGGTCCTACACAGAGGGTGATCAAGCAATATAGTAGTCAGGACCTCCCACAACTGGGGGCCAAGAAAAGGTTTAGAGGGAATGGGATAGAGCACGATTGAAAGGAAGACATGAGAGTAGGAGAAGGACAACCAGGAACACCCTAGCCGGCAAACCTAGGGCCGTAAATGCCTATAGAAGTGTGGAACTTTCGGGGGGACATGGAAGGCAGAGCGTATTGTATCCATGGGGCACAGATTTTTAGGAAATTTTTATGTTTGTCTATGAGAATGCTATCTAGCTTTTCGTTGATAAAAAAAGTTATCTAGAAGACGAAGGCAACAAAGCCTTTGCACTAGTTTATTTTGCCACTATTAGAACGTGCAGTTGTGTTGAAAAGTTTGCCCCCCCCCACTTGGAGAATTGGTAATATACAGAATGGACCATTTTTTATAGAAAACATGAGTGAGCGGCAAAACTTATTTCTCGTCTTGGCACAATGCCTCCAGGTCATGCAAAGTCTTTGGTCGTTTTGCATGAACCGCACGTTTGAGATCTCCCCGTAGCGGCTCGATGATATGAAGGTCAGGAGACTGTGATGGCCACTCCAGAACCTTCACCTTTTTCTGCTGTAACCACTGGAGGGTCACCTTGGCCCTGTGCTTAGGGTCATTGTCGTGCTGGAAAGTCCAAGAGCATCCCATGTGCAGCTTTCCTGCAGAAGAATGCAAACTGTCTGCCAGTATTTTCTCATAACATAAGACATTCATCTTGCCATCAATTTTCACAAGATTCCCTGTGCCTTTAGAGCTCACGCACCCCCAAAACATCAGTGAGCCACCACCATGCTTCACAGTGTGGATGGTATTCTTCCTCTCCAAACATAGCGCTTATGGTTGTGATCATAAAGCATTATTTTGGTCTCGTCACTCCAGATTACAGTGTGGCAGTAACTGTGAGACGTGTCAAAATGTTGTCGGGAGTATTGTAACCGGGCTTGTTTGTGGCTTTGGCGCAGTAAAGGCTTCTTTCTGGTAACTGGACCATGCAGCTCATTTTTGTTCAAGTATCGTCGTATTGTGCTCATTGAAACAACCACACGTCTTTTTCCAGAGAAGCCTGTATTTCTCTTGAGGTTACCTGTGGGTTTTTCTTTGTATCCAAAACAATTGTTCTGGCAGTTGTGGCTGCAATCTTTCTTGGTATAGCTGACTTTGGTTTGGTATCAAGTGATCCCCGAATTTTCCACTTCTTAATAAGTGATTGAACAGCACTGACTGGCATATTCAAGACTTTGGAAATCTTTTTATATCCTTTTCCATCTTTATAAGGTTCCATTATCTTGTTACGCAGATCTTTTGACAGTTCTTTTCTGCTCCCCATGTCTCTGTATCTAGCCTGATCAGCGTATCCACATGAGAGCTAACAAACTCATTGACTATTTATACACTAATTGCAATTTAAAAAGCCACAGATGTGGGAAATGAACCTTTAATGGCCATTGTAACCTCTGTGTGTGTCACCTTGTGTGTCTGTACCAAGGCCAAACATTCCAGGGGGTTGGAAACTTTTCATCGGGGACATTTGTGGGATTTCTATTATCATTAGGATTTAAAAATGAGCCAAAGAACTAAGTGATGATAAATGACTTCATATCATCACTAGCCTTCAATAAAAGACAGTTTTTTTTTGGCTTGATCAGTCATATTTTCAATATCAATGCCAAAATCTCACCATTTCTGCCAAGGGAGGCAAACTTTTGGGCACAACTGTATGTAGCCAATTTAAATTGGGATCTCGTGAAGTCTGGGGGTTTCAGGTGCAATGGGACGTACCAAGGGTCCCAAAGGAAGGAGAGGGCAAGCAACGTTTGCAGCAGCTTGAGGACTTTCGTCCAAAATCTAGAAAGCATGGAGCACGACCACCATGTGTGAAGTTCTGTACGCCCGCTGGGAGGGAGCAGCCTCAACAGCAGGTGTTGGAAGAGTTTGGGCAAAGGTATGCTAAACGGGTTGGGACCACCCATCTAGAGATACCTAGATATCTAGAGAAAAATCTGGACACCTGCACTCTAATACAATCACCTTTATTGAGGTAAAAAACAATCCATACAGCAAACAGGGGTAAAAAGGATCAGCTGTAGCTAACGCGTTTCACACTCTTACTGATGCTTATTCATAGCCAGGCCATCATCCAACATCAGTGCCTGACCTCACAAATGCGCTCTTCTGGAAGAATGGTCAAACGTTCCCATAGACACACTCCTAAACCTTGTGGACGGCCTTCCCAGAAGAGTTGAAGCTGTTATAGCTGTAAACGTTGGGCCAACTCAATATTGAACCCTACGGACTAAGACTGGGATGCCAAAGGCAGGCGTCCCAATACTTTTGGTAATACAGTGTATGTCTTGTTTCTGACCGATAGACTAAGGACACATTGTAACTTTCTAATCCCAATACTTTTGGCAATAGAGTGTACCTGTGCCCAAACCCCAATAGCTTGTACATGTATATAATCTATCAAGTGCTAAAGGGGTGTGGCCAGGGCCGGTACAAGCCGGGCACATGGATTCCTATGGCGGGGGTGTGTTTTCTGAAGCACTGATTAGAGCCAGAGGCTCTAATAGGCTTCAAAAAAAGGGTGGGCTCGGGGCGCAGAGAATGTGCTCATAGCCCACCCAGGTGTGTTACAACAGCGAATGAAAATTCGCTGTTGTAACACTGTTCCTCCTCCCGTGTCAGGGTTGGGCTCAGCCCTTCCTTCTCTGAGCTGGCCGCTCATCTGTCGGCTAGTTGACAGCTCCCATCTCTCTCCACAGTTACTCACCTGTTGATGATATCCTGCTCGTCAGTCCTGCCTACTTAAGCCGTCCAGTTCAGAGGATCTCTGCCTTCGCCTTGGTCAACATCACAGAGACGCTCTCCTGCGTTCCTGTTTAAGGACTTGCTTGGCCGACATCCCTTCTGGCTCCAGATCCTGCTTGCTGTTTTACTACGCTCATCTCTGGCTCCCCGACGTTTGGCTTGTCAGACTATCCGTTCTGGTTCCTGAACTTTGACTATGTTTTGACTAAGTTTTTTCAATTTACTTTTACTATTAAACAAGTGTGATTTAAATGTACTTCTGGTCTCGGTCTGATTTCATGGTTTCTGACATCCCGGCCAATCAGGAAGCGGGGTTTGACACCCTTAATCTGATTGGCTGAGAGGACAGGCGATCCTATTTAACGCCTAAGAGGAGTGGAGGAGCCGCATGGCGGAAGCCACCGATAGGGGAGAGGACACGGAGCCGCTGTCCACCTAGATGGGGTAACCCCCCTCTAAAAAAAAAAAACACCAGGGGACCTGTCAGCATACACTGTGTATCACCTTACACTGTCATCCCGGTTGGTCATAAGGCTGAACCTGGGTATACAGTAAACCTTCTGTGAAGAGATTTAGTACTTGTCAGGGCTGGGCTCAGCCCTTCCTTCTCTGAGCTAGCCGCTCAGCTGTCAGCTATTTGCCAGCTCCTATCTCTCCACAGTTACTCAGCTGTTGATGATATCCTGCTCGTCAGTCCTACCTAATTAAGCCATTTTTTTTCTGACAGCACTTTACTTGCCTGCATGCTTTTGCTTGGCTACGCTAATGCTGGCCATACACGCACACAATATTCGCCCGAAAATGTCTGTTTTCGGAAAGATCGTTCGACAATCGTGCCATTAGTGGACCCAACTTTTTACCGACGATTTCGACCATGATGTCACGTCCGGCCCCGTGGAAGTAAGCGAAGCCTAGGACGTGGCTGAAAAGGCCGAGAGAGTTTATTTTTTATTTTTGATCTCAGCCTTTCCAGCCTGAAGGAGAGATGTGTTGTCTTATAGACCCCACATCTCTCCATAAAGAGGACCTGTCACGCCCTATTTCTATTACAAGGGATGTTTACATTCCTTGTAATAGGAATAAAAGTGATCAAAAACATTTTTTTGTAAAGAGAAAGTGCAAAAAAAAAAAAAATAAATAAAAGTAAAATAAAGAATGAAAAAAATAAATTTAAAGTGCCCCTGTCCCCGCGTGCTCGCGCACAGAAGCGAACGCATACGTAAGTTGCGCCCACATATGTAAACGGCATTAAAATCACACATGTGAGGTATCGCCGCGTGCGTTAGGGTGAGAGTAACAATTCTAGCCCTCCTCTAACTCTAAACATGTAACCTGTAAAGAAAAATTAAATTGTAGCCTATGGAGATTTTTAAGTACCGAAGTTTGGCGCCATTCCATGAGTGTGGGCAATTTTAAAGCATGACATGTTAGGTATCTATTTACTCGGCATAAGATCATCTTTTATATTATGCAAAAAAAAATTGGGCTAACTTTACTGTTTTTTTTTAATTCACGCAAAGAAGACAAAAACTAGGGCAAACGCATAGAAGACAAAAACAGAAAACATTCCATAGCTCAACTTACCGACCAGTCTGCTGACCAACCGAATTAACCTGTCCAACAGTCTACGTTACAAACAGGGGTTTAGTTAGCATGCATTGGACGGCAAGCATACACAGGGTGCGGTGAAGGGGCCTTGCAGCTTACACATGCGTTTGCAAATGCATGCTAACTAAACCCCTGTTTGTAACGTAGACTGTTGGACGGGTTAATTTGGTCAGTCAGCCGACTGGTAGGTAAGTTGAGTTATGGGATGTTCTCTGTTTTTGTCTTCTATGCGTTTGCTCTTCCATGTGCTCCTTGCTGTGAAGGCCAGTTATAGGTGGGGGCAGGGGCTATTTATTTGTTGCTGATATATTGGCCCCGCCCTCTTATCCATCCAACAGGGAGCAGGGGTTGGTGGGGTGATAGGCGGGGGGAGCAGTTTCCCATTTTCTGGTGCCCTGGGCACGGGATGACCTTGTCCTGACACTGGGTGTAGCCACGTGTTAACACTAGAAATTCTGGATAACCCTCTGCACACTGCTATACACCCTTTCTAGAAAACTGCAATAAAAAAATAGAGATATTTAGGGGTTTATAGGTGAGCGGTGGATGGTGGGGTTCAATGGTGAGCTGTGGGTAATGGGGTTCATAGGCGAGCGGTGGATGATGGGTTCATTGGTGAGCAGTGGAAAGTGGGAGAAGAGGTGAGCTGTGGCTGGTGGGGTTCATAGGTAATCTATGGGTGGTGGGGTTCATAGGCAAGCTGTGGGCAGTGGTAGAAGAGGTGAGCTATGGATGATGGGGTTCGTAGGTAACTGTAAGCTGTAGATGATGGGGTTCATTTGGTGAGTTGTAGATGATGGGGTTCATAGGCAAGCTGTGGATGATGGGGTTCATAGGTGAGCTGTGGATGATGGGGTTCATAGGTGAGCTGTGGATGATGGGGCTCATAGGTGAGCAGTTGATGATGGGGATCATAGGTGAGCAGTGGATGATGGGGTTCATAGGTGAGCAGTGGATGATGGGGTTCATAGGTGAGCTGTGGATGATGGGGCTCATAGGTGAGCAGTGGATGATGGGGATCATAGGTGAGCAGTGGATGATGGGGATCATAGGTGAGCAGTGGATGATGGGGTTCATAGGTGAGCTGTGGCTGGTGGGGTTCATAGGTTATCTATGGGTGGTGGGGTATATAGGTGAGCTGTAGATGATGGGGTTCATTTGGTGAGCTGTAGATGATGAGGTTCATAGGCAAGCTATGGATGATGGGTTTCATAGGTGAGCTATGGATGATGGGGCTTATAAGTGAGCAGTGGATGATGGGGTTCGTTGGCGAGCTGTTGAAAGTGGGAGAAGAGGTGAGCTGTGGCTGGTGGGGTTCATAGGTGATCTATGGGTGGTAGGGTTCATAGGTGAGCTGTAGATGATGGGGCTCATAGGTAAGTGGTGGATGATGGGGTTCATAGGTGAGCGGTGGATGATGGGTTTCATAGGTGAGCTGTGGATGATGGGTTTCATAGGTGAGCTGTGGATGACGGGTTTCATAGGTGAGCTGTAGATGATGGGGATCATTTGGTGAGCTGTAGATGATGGGGTTTATAGGTGAGCGGTGGATGATGGGTTTCATAGGTGAGCGGTGGAAAGTGGGAGAAGAGGTGAGCTGTGGCTGGTGGGGTTCGTAGGTGGTCTATGGGTGGTGGGGTTCATAGGTGGTCAGGTTCAAAGGTGGTCTATGTGTGGGGGGGTTCATAGGTAAGCTGTGGGCAGCGGTAGAAGAGGTGAGCTGTAGATAGTGGGTTCATAAGTGAGTCCTCTGCCTGGGCGGGGGGGGGGGGTATATAATACATATAGAATCTCTATGTATCTATTGTATGCTCTCTATAAATTGTATGGTAGAAGTGATCTCTATAGGAGTGATGTATGTATATATATATATATATATACACGGTAGGGGTAATGTATGGTGTATATATATAATTACGGTAGGGGTGATGTATGGTATATATATACCGTAGGGGTGATGTATGGTATATATATACCGTAGGGGTGATGTATGGTATATATATACGGTAGGGGTGATGTATGGTGTATATATATATACGGTAGGGGTGATGTATGGTGTATATAGATATATACGGTAGGGGTGATGTATGGTGTATATATATATACGGTAGGGGTGATGTATGGTGTATATATATATACGGTAGGGGTGATGTATGGTGTATATATATATATATATATATATACAGTAGGGGTGATGTATGGTGTATATATATATACGGTAGGGGTGATGTATGGTGTATATAGATATATACGGTAGGGGTGATGTATGGTGTATATATATATTTATACGGTAGGGGTGATGTATGGTGTATATATATATATATATATATATATATATATATATATATATATATACGGTAGGGGTGATGTATGGTGTATATAGATATATACGGTAGGGGTGATGTATGGTGTATATATATATACGGTAGGGGTGATGTATGGTGTATATATATATTTATACGGTAGGGGTGATGTATGGTGTATATATATATATATATATATATATATATATATATATATATATATATATATATATATATACGGTAGGGGTGATGTATGGTGTATATATATATATATATATATACGGTAGGGGTGATGTATGATGTATATATATATATATATATATATATATATATATATATATATATATATATATATATATATATATATATATATATACATCATACATCACCAGAAAACAACCGAGGAACGACTGTAGAATGACCGGACAAGAGCCGAAGAATAACAGAGGAACAACCAGAGAATGACCGGACAACAACCTAGGAATGACAGAGGAATGACCAGACAACAACTGAGGAATGACCGGACAACAACCGGAGAGCGACCAGCCAACGACTAGAGACTGGCCAAGGAACGACCAGAGAATGACCAGACAACAACCAGAGGACAGCCGGGGAAGAAATGGAGAACGACCAGAGACTGGCCCAGGAACGACCGGAGAATGACTGGACAACAACCAGAGAAAGACCAGAGAATGACCAGAGAATGACGGAGGAACAACCATAGAATGACCGGACAATGCCTAGAGAATGACGGAGGAACAACCATAGAATGACCGGACAATGACTAGAGAATGACGGAGGAACAACCATAGAACGACCGGACAATGACTAGAGAATGACGGAGGAACAATCATAGAATGACCGGACAATGACTAGAGAATGACGGAGGAACAACCATAGAATGACCGGACAATGGCTAGAGAATGACGGAGGAACAATCATAGAATGACCGGACAATGACTAGAGAATGACGGAGGAACAACCATAGAATGACCGGACAATGGCTAGAGAATGACGGAGGAACAATCATAGAATGACCGGACAATGGCTAGAGAATGACGGAGGAACAATCATAGAATGACCGGACAATGGCTAGGGACGCTCATCTCTGACTGAATGGAGCCTGAAACTGAATGAAGACATAAAGTACACAAAACGTCCCCAACTGAATGAGATGATTCCATGGAGTGCCGGGATCTTCCACTATTAGTCACATCACTGAGATCCTCATCCTACAGATACCTGATATGTCTACAGTATGTACCACCACCAAACCTCACATACTCCATGCTGACACTGATACTCCACATAGACAGCAATACCCCATATAGATAGCAATGTCCTATGTGGATAGCAATCCTCTGTGCAGATAGTGATAGTGACACTATATACAGTAGGGGTGATGTATGGTGTATATATATATATATATATATATACACTATATACGGTAGGGGTGATGTATGGTGTGTATATATATATATATATATATACACTATATACGGTAGGGGTGATGTATGGTGTATATATATATATATATATATACGGTAGGGGTGATGTGAATGTATGATGCGGAGATGTGTGGGTAGCCGTAGTGGGCGGAGCCTGTCTCTCGGTCTCGCCCTCCAGGCCCCTCCCACACACACTCTCCGGTCTCGGTGTACACGGAGCGGATCTCTCCGGTGTGGTGGATCAGGACTCCGGACAGCGGCTGTTCAGCACCCCGGACAGGGACGGATCGGAGGTCACATGGGCGGCCGGCTGTGAGGGGGCGGAGCTCCGGGCAGACTATCATCATCTGATACAAAGTATCCTCACCGGGAACACCGCATCCGGTCCACCGATACCCACCTCCTACAGGACATGGCCGAGGTGAGACCTACCGACACCCGCCCATCACTGTCTGTATGAGGGGATGAATGGTCAGGGGTCCTCCATCCACACAATGACCCTCTATACAGACAATCATCCCCTATACACACCCCATGCAGACATTCATCCCCTATACATCCCACATGCAGACAATCATCCCCTATACACACCCCATGTAGACATTCATCCCCTATACATCCCACATGCAGACAATCATCCCCTATACGTCCCACATGCAGACAATCATCCCCTATACAGACATTGTCTACATATGGGATCACTGTTTGTATAGGGGGATGCATGTCTGCATGGAGGATTACTGTCTGCATGGGGGATGTATAGGGGTTATATGTCTGCATGGAGGGTTACTGTGTACATGGGGATCATTTATATAGGGGATCACTGTCTGCATGGGGGATGAATGGTCAGTGGTCCTCCATGCACACATACACCCCCCATGCAGACAATGATCCCCCATGTACACAGTGACCCCCAATGCAGACATTCATCCCCTAAACAGACATTGTGTACATAGGGGATCACTGTCTGTTTAGGGGATGGGTGTCTGCATGGGGGGTCACTGGATACATGGGGGTCATTGTCTGCATGGGGGATGAAAGTCTACTTGGGGAATCACTATCTGCACAGAGGATTGCTATCCACATAGGACATTGCTATCTATATGGGGTATTGCTGTCTATGTGGAGTATCAGTGTCAGCATGGAGTATGTGAGGTTTGGTGGTGGTACATACTGTAGACATATCAGGTATCTGTAGGATGAGGATCTCAGTGATGTGACTAATAGTGGAAGATCCCGGCACTCCATGGAATCATCTCATTCAGTTGGGGACGTTTTGTGTACTTTATGTCTTCATTCAGTTTCAGGCTCCATTCAGTCAGAGATGAGCGTCCCTAGCCATTGTCCGGTCATTCTATGATTGTTCCTCCGTCATTCTCTAGCCATTGTCCGGTCATTCTATGATTGTTCCTCCGTCATTCTCTAGCCATTGTCCGGTCATTCTATGGTTGTTCCTCCGTCATTCTCTAGTCATTGTCCGGTCATTCTATGATTGTTCCTCCGTCATTCTCTAGCCATTGTCCGGTCATTCTATGGTTGTTCCTCCGTCATTCTCTAGTCATTGTCCGGTCATTCTATGATTGTTCCTCCGTCATTCTCTAGTCATTGTCCGGTCGTTCTATGGTTGTTCCTCCGTCATTCTCTAGTCATTGTCCGGTCATTCTATGGTTGTTCCTCCGTCATTCTCTAGGCATTGTCCGGTCATTCTATGGTTGTTCCTCCGTCATTCTCTGGTCATTCTCTGGTCTTTCTCTGGTTGTTGTCCAGTCATTCTCCGGTCGTTCCTGGGCCAGTCTCTGGTCGTTCTCCATTTCTTCCCCGGCTGTCCTCTGGTTGTTGTCTGGTCATTCTCTGGTCGTTCCTTGGCCAGTCTCTAGTCGTTGGCTGGTCGCTCTCCGGTTGTTGTCCGGTCATTCCTCAGTTGTTGTCTGGTCATTCCTCTGTCATTCCTAGGTTGTTGTCCGGTCATTCTCTGGTTGTTCCTCTGTTATTCTTCGGCTCTTGTCCGGTCATTCTACAGTCGTTCCTCGGTTGTTTTCTGGTCATTCTACGGTTGTTCCTCTGTCATTCCTCAGTTGTTTTCTGGTCATTCTATGGTCATTCCTCGGTTATTTCTCGGTTGTTGTCCAGTCATTCCTTTGTCATTCCTCGGTTGTTATCAGGTCATTCTATGGTCATTCCTCTGTCATTCCTCGGTTATTTCTCGGTTGTTGTCCAGTCATTCCTTTGTCATTCCTCGGTTGTTATCAGGTCATTCTACAGTCGTTCCTCTGTCATTCCTCAGTTGTTGCCTGGTCATTGTCCAGTCGTTCCTCAATCGTTCCTTGTTTGCTCTCTACGCGTTCTCCGTTTGTATTCCCATCGTTCCCCATTTGTTCCTCGGTTGTTGTCCAGTCATTCTACGGTTGTTCCTTTGTCATTTTTTGGTTGTTGTCCAGTCACTCTACGGCCGTTCCTCTGTCATTCCTCAGTTGTCCGGTCATTCTATGGTTGTTCCTCTGTCATTCCTCGGTTGTTGTCTGGTCATTCTACGGTTGTTCCTCTGTCATTCCTCGGTTGTTGTCCGGTCATTCTACAGTCGTTCCTCTGTCATTCCTCGGTTGTTGTCCGGTCATTCTACGGTTGTTCCTCTGTCATTCCTCGATTGTTGTCTGGTCATTCTACGGTTGTTCCCCTGTCATTCCTCGGTTGTTGTCTGGTCATTCTACGGTTGTTCCTCTGTCATTCCTCGGTTGTTGTCTGGTCATTCTACGGTCGTTCCTCTGTCATTCCTCGGTCGTTGTCTGGTCATTCTACGGTTGTTCCTCTGTCATTCCTCGGTTGTTGTCCGGTCATTCTACAGTCGTTCCTCTGTCATTCCTCGGTTGTTGTCCGGTCATTCTAGGGTTGTTCCTCTGTCATTCCTCGGTTGTTGTCCGGTCATTCTACAGTCGTTCCTCTGTCATTCCTCGGTTGTTGTCCAGTCATTCTACAGTCGTTCCTCTGTTATTCCTCGGTTGTTGTCCGGTCATTCTACGGTCGTTCCTCTGTCATTCCTCGGTTGTTGTCCGGTTATTCTACAGTCGTTCCTCTGTCATTCCTCGGTTGTTGTCCGGTCATTCTACAGTCGTTCCTCTGTCATTCCTCGGTTGTTGTCCGGTCATTCTACAGTCGTTCCTCTGTCATTCCTCGGTTGTTGTCTGGTCATTCTACGGTCGTTCCTCTGTCATTCCTCGGTTGTTGTCTGGTCATTCTACGGTCGTTCCTCTGTCATTCCTCGGTTGTTGTCTGGTCATTCTACGGTCGTTCCTCTGTCATTCCTCGATTGTTGTCTGGTCATTCTACGGTTGTTCCCCTGTCATTCCTCGGTTGTTGTCTGGTCATTCTACGGCCGTTCCTCTGTCATTCCTCGGTTGTTGTCTGGTCATTCTACGGTTGTTCCTCTGTCATTCCTCGGTTGTTGTCCGGTCATTCTACAGTCGTTCCTCTGTCATTCCTCGGTTGTTGTCCGGTCATTCTAGGGTTGTTCCTCTGTCATTCCTCGGTTGTTGTCCGGTCATTCTACAGTCGTTCCTCTGTCATTCCTCGGTTGTTGTCCGGTCATTCTACAGTCGTTCCTCTGTTATTCCTCGGTTGTTGTCCGGTCATTCTACGGTCGTTCCTCTGTCATTCCTCGGTTGTTGTCCGGTTATTCTACAGTCGTTCCTCTGTCATTCCTCGGTTGTTGTCCGGTCATTCTACAGTCGTTCCTCTGTCATTCCTCGGTTGTTGTCCGGTCATTCTACAGTCGTTCCTCTGTCATTCCTCGGTTGTTGTCTGGTCATTCTACGGTCGTTCCTCTGTCATTCCTCGGTTGTTGTCTGGTCATTCTACGGTCGTTCCTCTGTCATTCCTCGGTTGTTGTCTGGTCATTCTACGGTCGTTCCTCTGTCATTCCTCGGTTGTTGTCCGGTCATTCTACGGTCGTTCCTCTGTCATTCCTCGGTTGTTGTCTGGTCATTCTACGGTCGTTCCTCTGTCATTCCTCGGTTGTTGTCTGGTCATTCTACGGTCGTTCCTCTGTCATTCCTCAGCTGTTGTCTGGTCATTCTACGGTCGTTCCTCTGTCATTCCTCGGTTGTTGTCCAGCCATTGTCCAGTCATTCCCCGATGGTTCCTTGGTCGTTCGCCAGTCGTTCTCCGTTCGTATTCCCATCGTTCCCCGGATGTTCCTCGGTCGCTCTCTGCTTGTTCTTCAGGGAGTTTTGTGCACATTTCAGGTTGAGCAATTTTTAAAAATGTGTTTTTATCCAATGAGAAGCTTGTTACTAGGCAGAAAAAGAAGAAAAGAAGTGAAGAAAAAAAAAGATCTGCAGGTTTTTCCAGTGCACCCATTGATTACTGGGAACACACAGCTGGGCCCCAGGAGATGCTCCGGGACTTTTTTTGGGGATGTGTAAAATACAACCTAGCAGAGATAACGCATGTTACGCACGTATGACCACAACACGCTGCGCTGTGGGCTCTTATACTTGCCTGTCTGGCAGAGAATGGGTAAGGCTGACACTCCTCTGAAAAGCAATTTATAAGATCACTTTTCAGAGGTGATGGATAGGTGGTGAGGGGGTGATGTGACGTCTCCTCACGGCTTGTTTTAACCCAATTTTTGGCAAACAAACGCACTGCAGCGACATGAATTGCATGCATTTGTGGGACGTTTGCAGAAGTTCTCCGTCAGCTGGAATGGGTCATGTTCAGTGGGCTTGCACAAGCGGCGGGGGGTGCCCAGAAATGTTGGGTGGCAGCAGTGCCCAGAGGGGCTAACAATTCACATGTGGCCCCGGAAATGTAATCTGTATGTCACCCTATAATGTTACAGGGACAGAATCCTTCAGTAGTTGTTTTCCAGTTTAGTGCTCAGTATTTATTTTGTAAACAGTAAAATATTTGGTTTATTATTATTATTATTATTATTATTATCGTGTTTGGGAAACAGTAAAATATTTTATTATTGTTTATAAGCAGTAAAATATTTGGATTATTATTATTAATCTTTGGGAAACAGTAAAATATTTTGTTGTTTATTATTATATTCATCGTGTTTGGGAAACAGTAAAATATTTTATTATTGTTTGTAAGCAGTAAAATATTTTTGGATTGTTATTATTTTAATATTGTTTAGGAAACCGTAAAATATTTTGTTATTGTTTGTAAACAGTAAAATAGTATGTTGATAATAATACAATAATTTATTATTATTTGGAAACCATACAATGTTTTGTTATTATTTGGAAACAGTAAAAAAAAAAAAAAAATATATATATATATATAATTTTTTTTTTTTTTTATTCCCCACCGGCCAACCACAATGTACCGTGGATGGGCGGCCTGTGCAGACAAAGCAATGTACTCCTACGTTGCTGCCTGCTTCCGGGTTTAGAGCCGCCGACACCCACTGCGATTCTACACCAACGATTCATGGATGGGACTTGCTGATTGGCTGTGTCCAATCAATTCAGGGCTCTGTACAGACTGGGCTTAATCTTAATCTTAATGCATGGGCATCCCTGGGGCACTGCCCAGGGGCCCCAGGTGCATGGGGGCCCCAATGATAATCTTGCATAATAACAACATGCTTGCCAACCTTCCCGGATTTTCCGGGACAGTCATGCATTTTGCTAAGCTGTCCCAGGATGGGGCGTGTCCAGTTCAGCGTCCTGGAACCTGTACTGTGCCCTCCTGATCCCTGTATTGTGCCCTCCTGATTCCCCCCTGTACTGTCCTTCTGCTACCCAGGGGCCCCAGGTGCATGGGGGGCCCCAATGATAATCTTGCATAACAACATGCTTGCCAACCATCCCGGATTTTCCGGGACAGTCATGCTTTTTGCTAAGCTGTCCCGGGATGGGGCGTGTCCAGGTCAGTGTCCCGGAACCTGTACTGTGCCCTCCTGATCCCCGTATTGTGCCCTCCTGATTCCCCCCCTGTACTGTCATTCTGCTGCCCCTCCACCTGACCCCCCCCCCCCCGTACTGTGCCCTGTGTGTTGCTTAGTCTTTGACTTATGAAATGCTTTCTTATTGTTTAAAATCTAATTAATTGAAAGTACTAAATAATATGTTTATTTATATCAACTATTTTTACTTTAATTCCTGAGAGTGGGTGCGTAAATTGGGGCAGGCTGGTAGGGGCCCCAGCGTATTACTTCGGCCAGGGGCCAATGATGCTATGAAGACGGCCCTATGCACAGAGGGCATTATCTCCCTGTTTCTTATCCCTGCCAAACAGGGATAAGAAACAAAGAGAATAAAGCCATAGTAAAGCCTTGTGTTATGTTTGTTATTTAAAGACAAAAAAAAAAATTATACTTATCTGCTCTGTATAATGGTTTTGCACAGAGCAGCCCCGATCCTCCTTCTCTCCTGGTCCCTCACCGACACTCCTGGCTCCTCCCTCCTCCCTCCCGCTGGGTACCTTCCTAGTAAGCAGCTTGCTCTGGGGGGCGCCCAAGTAGGCTCACTCCCAAGCCGCTGCTCTGTTTGTCCATTCAGACACAGGCCAGCGGCTGGGCCCCACCCCCTTCATCCTTTGATTGGCTTACTGGCTGTGATTGACAGCCAATGGCTTCAGCTGCTGCCAAAAGCCAATCAGGAGTGTGAGTCCCCGGAGAGGCAAGGCTCTCGTGGATATCACTGGATCGAGGGGGTGGGGGGGGCGCTGGGGGACCTGCTGCTCACAACGTTTTCTTTTTTGTTTTTTTTTACCTTAATGCATGAGGGTAAAAAAAAAACTTTAATAGTAAACAACAGCACCAATATATACACACAAACACTGGCTAGGCACACATTTAACCCCTTGATTGCCCCTAGATGTTAACCCCTTCCCAGCCAGTGTCCTTAGTACAGTGACAGTGTTTTTTTATACCACTGATCACTGTATTGGTGTCAATGGAGATGTTAGTGGCAGTTAGTCAGTCCCCCCTGGTGGAAGTTAGCGTCAGATTGTCCGCCGCACTAGATCAAGGCAATGATCACGGCCATTACTGGTTTAAAATAAATCAATAAAATCCAAGTATATATCCCATAATTTGTAGACACTATAACTTTTACACAAACCA
Source organism: Lithobates septentrionalis (assembly GCA_037952835.1). Taxonomy (NCBI): domain Eukaryota; kingdom Metazoa; phylum Chordata; class Amphibia; order Anura; family Ranidae; genus Lithobates; species Lithobates septentrionalis. Next base: position 1,158,217 of record JBBDGP010002647.1, on the reverse strand, counting down.
ATCAATATGCACTTCTCTGGATTTTTTTTTTTTTTTACCAAAGATATGTAGCAGAATACATATAGACCTAAATTTATGAAAAAAAAAATGTATTGCATATCCTTTATATCAGAAAGTAAAAAATATTGTTTTTGTTCTTTTTCAAATTTTTTTTTCATTTCTATTGCAAAAAATAAAAAACTGAAGAGGTGATCAAATACCCCCAAAAGAAAGCTCTATTTGTATGAAAAAAATGAGACAAATTGTTGCATGATTGAGTATTTGTCAGAGTAGCCCAGTGCTGAATAGCAAAAAATGGCCAGGTCATGAAGGGGGTAAAACCTTCCGGAGCTGAAGCAGTTTATTATTATTTGGAAACAGTAAAATATTTAATTATTATTATTTGGAAACAGTAAAAGATATAATTATTATTTGGAAATACTAAAATGTTTTGATATTAATATAATTTGGAAACATTAAAACTGTTTTCAGCATCGAACGAAGAAAAAAAATGCAGATAATGGAGCGCTGAAAAAGCCCAGGTGCCGCCCATTGCGGGGGTGTCATCCTGACGCGCACCAGGCCTCCTACTCTCCTCACGCAGAGTGGCGATCTCCATGTGTCACGGAGCTGAATTGTCCGGGCGGCTGCAGTAACAATGTCCCGCCTCCTGTAATAGACGGCACATTGATCCAATGGCGGGATATTGAATCAGTGTGATGTGATCACAGGAGGCGGGACATTGTTACTGTGGCCGGGAAGTTCGAATCCAGCTCCGTGACACACAGAGATCGCCGCTCTAACCCGGGCACAGGTAGGCTGCATCTGATCGCCTGTATTATGACTGCTAGAGGGGCACTGAATGGAAATTTTTCTAATACTATTAGCAGTGTGTTTAAGTTTTAAGTAAGAGATTACAGACATGATAACAGGAGGTGGTTAGAGACTGAGGACATGATACAAGAGATGGTTAGAGACTGAGGACATGATACAAGAGAAGGTCAGAGACTGGGGACATGATACGAGAGATGGTCAGAGACTGAGGATATGATGCTAAATATGGTTAGAGATTGAGGACATGACACAAGATATGGTTAGAGACTGAGCACATAGTCAGAGACTGGGGACATGATACAAGAGATAGTCAGAGACCGGGGACATGATACAAGATATGGTTAGAGACTGAGGACATGATACAAGAGATGGTCAGAGACTGAGGACATGATACAAGAGATGGTCAGAGACTGAGGACATGATACAAGAGATGGTCAGAGACTGAGGACATGATACAAGAGATGGTCAGAGACTGCGGACATGATACAAGAGATGGTCAGAGACTGAGGACATGATACAAGAGATGGTCAGAGACTGAGGACATGATACAAGAGATGGTCAGAGATGGAGGACATGATACAAGAGATGGTCAGAGATGGAGGACATGATACAAGAGATGGTTAGAGATGGAGGACATGATACAGGAGATGGTCAGAGACTGAGGACATGATACAGGAGATGGTCAGAGACTGAGGACATGATACAGGAGATGGTCAGAGACTGAGGACATGATACAGGAGATGGTCACAGACTGAGGACATGATACAGGAGATGGTCAGAGACTGAGGACATGATACAGGAGATGGTCAGAGACTGAGGACATGATACAGGAGATGGTCAGAGACTGAGGACATGATACAGGAGATGGTCACAGACTGAGGACATGATACAGGAGATGGTCAGAGACTGAGGACATGATACAGGAGATGGTCAGAGACTGAGGACATGATACAGGAGATGGTCAGAGACTGAGGACATGATACAGGAGATGGTCAGAGACTGAGGACATGATACAGGAGATGGTCAGAGACTGAGGACATGATACAGGAGATGGTCAGAGACTGAGGACATGATACAGGAGATGGTCAGAGACTGAGGACATGATACAGGAGATGGTCAGAGACTGAGGACATGATACAGGAGATGGTCAGAGACTGAGGACATGATACAGGAGATGGTCAGAGACTGAGGACATGATACAGGAGATGGTCAGAGACTGAGAACATGATACAAGAGATGGTCAGGGACTGAGGATATGATACTAAATATGGTTAGAGATTGAGGACATGATACAAGATATGGTTAGAGACTGAGGACATGTTACAAGAGATGGTCAGAGACTGGGGACATGATAAGAGAGATGGTCAGCGACTGAGGATATGATACTAAATATGGTTAGAGATTGAGGACATGATACAAGATATGGTTAGAGACTGAGGACATGTTACAAGAGATGGTCAGAGACTGGGGACATGATAAGAGAGATGGCCAGCGACTGAGGATATAATACTAAATATGGTTAGAGATTGAGGACATGATAAAAGATATGGTTAGAGACTGAGGACATGATACAGGAGATGGTTAGAGACTGAGCACATAGTCAGAGACTGGGGACATGATACAAGAGATAGTCAGAGACCGGGGACATGATACAAGATATGGTTAGAGACTGAGGACATGATAAAAGAGATGGTCAGAGACTGAGGACATGATACAAGAGATGGTCAGAGACTGAGGACATGATACAAGAGATGGTCAGAGACTGAGGACATGATACAAGAGATGGTCAGAGACTGAGGACATGATACAAGAGATGGTCAGAGACTGAGGACATGATACAAGAGATGGTCAGAGACTGAGGACATGATACAAGAGATGGTCAGAGACTGAGGACATGATACAAGAGATGGTCAGAGATGGAGGACATGATACAAGAGATGGTTAGAGATGGAGGACATGATACAGGAGATGGTCAGAGACTGAGGACATGATACAGGAGATGGTCAGAGACTGAGGACATGATACAGGAGATGGTCACAGACTGAGGACATGATACAGGAGATGGTCACAGACTGAGGACATGATACAGGAGATGGTCAGAGACTGAGGACATGATACAGGAGATGGTCAGAGACTGAGGACATGATACAGGAGATGGTCAGAGACTGAGGACATGATACAGGAGATGGTCAGAGACTGAGGACATGATACAGGAGATGGTCAGAGACTGAGGACATGATACAGGAGATGGTCAGAGACTGAGGACATGATACAGGAGATGGTCAGAGACTGAGAACATGATACAAGAGATGGTCAGGGACTGAGGATATGATACTAAATATGGTTAGAGATTGAGGACATGATACAAGATATGGTTAGAGACTGAGGACATGTTACAAGAGATGGTCAGAGACTGGGGACATGATAAGAGAGATGGTCAGCGACTGAGGATATGATACTAAATATGGTTAGAGATTGAGGACATGATATAAGATATGGTTAGAGACTGAGGACATGTTACAAGAGATGGTCAGAGACTGGGGACATGATAAGAGAGATGGCCAGCGACTGAGGATATAATACTAAATATGGTTAGAGATTGAGGACATGATAAAAGATATGGTTAGAGACTGAGGACATGATACAGGAGATGGTCAGAGACCGGGGACATGATACAAGATATGGTTAGAGACTGAGGACATGATACAAGAGATGGTCAGAGACCGGGGACATGATACAAGATATGGTTAGAGACTGAGGACATGATACAAGAGATGGTCAGAGACTGAGGACATGATACAAGAGATGGTCAGAGACTGAGGACATGATACAAGAGATGGTCAGAGACGGAGGACATGATACAAGAGATGGTCAGAGACGGAGGACATGATACAAGAGATGGTCAGAGACGGAGGACATGATACAAGAGATGGTCAGAGACGGAGGACATGATACAAGAGATGGTCAGAGACGGAGGACATGATACAAGAGATGGTCAGAGATTGAGGACATGATAAAAGAGATGGTCAGAGATTGAGGACATGATACAGGAGATGGTCAGAGACTGAGGACATGATACAGGAGATGGTCAGAGACTGAGGACATGATACAGGAGATGGTCAGAGACTGAGGACATGATACAGGAGATGGTCAGAGACTGAGGACATGATACAGGAGATGGTCAGAGACTGAGGACATGATACAGGAGATGGTCAGAGACTGAGGACATGATACAGGAGATGGTCAGCGACTGAGAAACAATCATAGAGGCCAAAAGAAGTCAGTATCTATCCTTTCCTGTACAATAGGAAATGATAAAACAGACCATCATAGACGTCCCATATATAAAAGCGTCCAAACTAACATCGGTTAGCACTGTAGGGGGAGGGAAGGGAGAGGGAGGGGGCGGGGCTGTTACACTGCACGACCGTTGACTAGACTGACTGCATGTCACAAAGACGGGAGATCAGGCGCATGAGGCTGCAGATGGACAGTGACTCGAGTATAAGCCGAGGGGGGCATTTTCAGCACAAAAAAATGCGCTGAAAAACTCGGCTTATACTCGAGTCTATACGGCACTTGATATTTATGTTCAACCCCTTGAATTAAAGCTGATAGTCTGCACTTCAAATTAATTTGGATTGTTTCGTTTTATTTTATTCTGGTGACACACAGAGCCAAAAGTATGAAAATTGTGCCTGTGTCCAAATATATATGGACCTAACTGTATATAATGTTTGGGGGTTCTGAGCAATTTTCTAGCAAAAAAAAGGGATATTTTTACATGTAGGAGCATAATTGTCAGAAATGTCCCGGATGGCAAGTAGTTAAAGTGTCGCCTAAGGAGATTTTTAAGTAGCGTAGTTTGTTTGCGATTTCACGAGTGTGCTCAAAGTGTGACATGTTCGTTATCTATTTACTCAGTGTATAGCATCATCTTTTATATTTTACCAAACAATTGGGTATTCAGTTTTTTTTTGCATTAAATTCTTAAAAATGTATTTAAAAAAAAAAATTGCCCCCCCCCCCCCCCCCAGAAATAAGGGTGATGATGGTTTCTAGTGTTGCTCCCATCCCCCCCATAGTTGTTACTATGCAAACCACCTGTCACCATGTTATAAGTATAAATTCTGAACTTCAGCCAGTTGTCTTCACAGAGAGGTTCTTCCTTTCCCAGCCCCTCAGGGTTATAGGTCCAGTTTGTAGCCGATCCAATTCCAGAGAGGTGGTGGGTCAACTGCCCACCTCATGGAATCTGTCTGAAGCAGAGGCTTCTCCGAGAAGAAGCATCTGAGCAGACAGATGGAGTGAGTTGGGGGGGGGTGGAGAGGTAGATGTGGGTGTCGTCTGTGTAGAGATATTGAAAGCCATGGGAGGCAATCAACTGACCCGGGGAGGAGGTGTAGATTGAGAAAAGGAGAGGTCCAAAAACAGAACTTCGGGGAACCCCGACGGAGAAAGGAAGATAAGAGGAAGTAGAGTTGTGACACTGAAGGAGCGGTGGGATAGGTAGCATGAGAACCAGCTAAGAGTACAGTCACAGAGACAAAAGGAATGGGGTTTTTTTGAGGAGGAGGGGGTGGTCTACTGTGTCAAAGGCAGCAGAGAGGTCCAGGAGAAGTAGTAGAATAGTGTCTGTTGGTTTTAGCCGTTAGTAGCTCGTTGGTGAGTTTAACCACTTTTGGTTGGTGAGTTTAACCACTGCCCGCCGTCGTTATATATCGGCTCTTTGAAGTAGAATATCAATGTTATGGCATATCCACTTCTTCAGCGGGCGGTCCGCTTTAGGATAAAAGTGGTCTCAGCTGCAGATTCGCCGCAAGATCACTTTTATCGGTGGCGGGAGAGGGCCCCCCATACTCATACCATATGTCATACTCATGTCCCTGCTGATGTCCCCACCATACTCATACCATATGTCATACTCATGTCCCTGCTGATGTCCCCACCATACTCATACCATATGTCATACTCATGTCCCTGCTGATGTCCCCACTGTACTCCTACCATATGTCATACTCATGTCCCTGCTGATGTCCTTACCATACTTGTATCATATGTCATTTTCATGTCCTTGCAGGTGTCCCCACCATACTCATACCATATGTAATGCACATGTCCCTGCTGAGGTACCCACCATAACTCATGTCCCCACACCTGGGGGGGCCCCCCTCCTGATGTCCCCACCATACTCATACCATATGTCATACTCCTGTCCCTGCTGATGTCCCCACCATTCTCATACCATATGTAATACACATGTCCCTGCTGATGTTCCTACCATATGTCAATATGTCATACTAATGTCCTTGCTGATGTCCCCAGCATACTCATACCATATGTCCCTGCTGATGTCACTACCATACTCATACCATACTGTATGTCATACTCCTGTCCCCACCATACTCATGTCCCTGCCGATGTCCCCACCATACTAACACAGACATTCATTGGGGATGATTAACCCATCCATCGTTTTTTTTTTTTTACCTTTACAAAAAAATTGCATCAGGTAAAGTTTATTCATGTGAACATGAGGAGGACCTACCAAACCATTCCCGTTCTGTCAGTTACAACCTGGGCAACGCAGTATGAAAGCGTGGAGTACAATTTGAAGTGCTCGTCTTGTTTGTCATCTACGTGGTGATTATCCATTTCTAAAGCTGCAGCTTATTGTTTCCTGCTGTTAGCTGGTTAGAGATGTCGGTAATCCGGTAATAATCTCTATGGTAAGAGAGGTAATTTTGAGTGGTCAGGGGGGTGGGGAGATGGGTGGTACCCCACCATAGGACAAGAGCTACTCATCGGCTCTACTTCATGAAGCTGAATGTAGACGGATGTGTAGAACTGATGGAAATATAGAGAGAATGTTGAACCAGTCACAGTAGGTTCCACAATAAAATTCTTTCTGTTGTTCCCAATGGATACATGACCTAAGGCTTGGTACACGCCTACAGGTGCCACTGAGCGCGCGTTTCCACACCATATAAGTGCGACTGAGCACGGATGTGTCTATGCACCTTGTGTTGCGTGTAGGGGCAGCCCATTTATTTGGCACATCGTGACGCTGTTGCCCAAAAGAAGCTCCTGCTCCTTTTTGGGTGACAAGCTTCACGCGTTGCAATTTTGCTGCGATTTATCGTGCGACAACTGTGACAGACTCACCCGGGACAGGGGCTTTTGGAGGGGACTGAATGCTAGCCTTTTGCCTACCGACTATGGGCCCAGGCACTTGAGGGAGCTGCAAGCATTTAGGAAGATGTTCTGTTATGTAATGCAAAAGGACATTATTAGAAAGGCCATGGTGGTCTCTGCCAGCTTGGGACTCATAGCTGAGGTTGATGTCATCAGCAAGCCACCTGTCTGGGGCCCCCTGCCATAATGTGTTTATTGTAAGTAGGTCTAGTGTGCTGCCTAAGAGCCCATTCACACAGGGGCAACTTTGGATCCGACTTCAAGTCACCCCTAGTCGCCTCAAGTCGCGTTACATGAATAAATCAATGTAAGTGAATGGATCTGTCTTAATGCACACTACTGCAGTCGCTCCGACTTCAGAAAAGGTTCCTGTACTACTTCAATCCGACTTGAAGGCAACTTGTACCCATTGATTTCAATGGAAGTTGCCTCCAAGTCTGATCACTGTTCATACTGAGGCAACTTTACAGGAAGCAGAAAGGAAACAGAAAGTAATTTCCTCCACTAAACAGCCAGCCCCCTCCTTCTCACACACAGCTGATAAGCTCTGATTGGCCACTTGTACAGTTCCCTGTCCTGGAGGCGACTTCAAGTTGTGTTGTAAGTTGCCCCAAGTCGTGCTGTGATTCATACTCAAGTCGTGTCCAAGTTGCCTCCCAAAGTCGTGCTGGAAGTCGTGTTGCCCCTGTGTGAATGGACTCTAATGCCGCGTACACACGGTCGTACTTTTCGTCTACAAAAGTCGGACAGCCTGTCCGACAGACTTCCGGCAGACTTTCGGTGGACTTGCGGCGGACTTGCGGCCTACTTTCTAACGAACGGACTTGCCTACACACGACCACACAAAAGTCTAACGGATTCGTACGTGATGACGTACACCGGACTAAAATAAGGAAGTTCATAGCCAGTAGCCAATAGGTGCCCTAGCGTGGCTTTTTGTCCGTCGGACTAGCACACAGACGAGCGGATTTCGGGGTCCGTCGTAGTTACGAAGTAAAGTTTTAAAACATGTTTCAAATCTAAAGTACGTCGGATTTGAGGCTAAAAAAGTCAGTTGAAAGTCCGGAGAAGCCCACACACGATCGGATTACCAGCCAGCTTTAGTCCATCAGCGTCCGTTGGACTTTTGTAGACGAAAAGTAGGACCGTGTGTACGCGGCATTAGGGTGTTTCACCCATTGTTTGTGCTAATTAACTCACCTATTGTCTGAAGGTGTTCTGTGTTTATGCTTATGATAATGTGTATTGTAGTTTGTGAGCTAGGAGACGGCAAGTCTGACCTTGAAGGTATTCTGATCAGAAGTGGGGAATGTCCTTCTCAAGTGTATAAAAGCCTGTGTTCAAATAAACAGTTCTTATTCTGGTTTTCTCCAAAGCTGGTGTTGCCTAGTTCTTGGGGTACTATAGCCAGATTAGCTGGTCTTGAGTTCCAGAGCTTTGGGAAGCAGCTTCTTGGTGGAGGTACCCAGTCAGGGGGTCCGGGTTCCATCACAACAACCATGGGAAAAATTGCACCACAATTGGGGTGCCATTAGAAGTAATGGCATTGCAAACGCGTCCCACAACGATTCTGGAACCTATTGTCTGAAGGTGTTCTGTGTTTATGCTTATGATAATGTGTATTGTAGTTTGTGAGCTAGGAGCTGGCAAGTCTGACCTTGAAGGTATTCTGATCGCGTCTCACAACGATTCTGGAATTGTGGGCAAAATCAACCGCGATTCCGGGACACCCAGGTGTGAAGGGAGCCTAATGCCGCGTACACACGGTCGTACTTTTCGTCTACAAAAGTCAGACAGCCTGTCCGACAGACTTCCGGCAGACTTTCGGTGGACTTGCGGCGGACTTGCGGCCTACTTTCTAAAGAACGGACTTGCCTACACACGACCACACAAAAGTCGGTCGGATTCGTACGTGATGACGTACACCGGACTAAAATAAGGAAGTTCATAGCCAGTAGCCAATAGGTGCCCTAGCGTGGCTTTTTGTCCGTCGGACTAGCACACAGACGAGCGGATTTCGGGGTCCGTCGTAGTTACGAAGTAAAGTTTTAAAGCATGTTTCAAATCTAAAGTACGTCGGATTTGAGGCTAAAAAAGTCAGTTGAAAGTCCGGAGAAGCCCACACACGATCGGATTACCAGCCAGCTTTAGTCCGTCAGCGTCCGTTGGACTTTTGTAGACGAAAAGTACGACCGTGTGTACGCGGCATAAGTGGTTAATGTTTTTCCACCAACTTTGAGTATATATGTCTAGAGCAGAAAGCCGCTTGGAAAATGAAGGCCTAAATACAAAATAGTAATAATAAATGGCTACAGACGGGATAGATATAAACGGTATGATATATCCAGATGCGGATAGCTGAAAGGAATCGGTGAAAAGCTTCATGTCAAAGCGTTCTTTCCTCGGTGACGGGTCTCCATTAAGCCCAGTGCATGTTTACAGAGATCCTGAGCATAGAGTAGTGTTCTCATACATGATGGTTAATGTTGAAGCCGTTGCCTTGAGCAGAAGAACAGTAATATCTCTTTCTGTCAGATGTTGTTTATCTACAGGAATCATATTGCATCCATTCCGCGTTCTTGTGCCTCCGGGAATACAAACAGCATGTGCATGGAGGAGATTAGGGAAATCTTACACTCGCTCGGCACAGAGTCTTCCAGGAGGCACCACCACCAACATATTGGTTGCGTCCATTGGCTGTCATGGTCCAATGGATTGGATATCGCTGGTTGAGCAATGGCCACTTCTATGGCAAGTCATACAGAGAGGACATTATTTATTTATTTATTTATTTATTTATTTATTTATTACAGGTACTTATATAGCTTCTACAGCAAGTCATACAGAGAGGACATTATTTATTACAGGTACTTATATAGTGCCATCTATTTACACAGCTGGGTGCCTTCTTAACCACTTGCCAACCAGGCTTTTTCTGCTACTTTTTGTTTACCAGTTTTAAATCAATGTTTTATATTATTTTTTGCTAGAAAATTGCTTAGAACCCCCAAACATTATAATCTTTTTTTTGCTAGAAAATTTCTTAGAACCCCCAAATATATATATATAAAAAAAAATTTTTACCTGAAAATTGTGTATATATATATATATATATATATATATATATATATATATATATATAAATAAAAAATTTTTTCAGAGACCCTAGGGAATACAATGGCATATGTTGCAATTTTGTATGTCGCCATGTATTTGGGCAGCAGTTTTTCAAACGCAAATACATTTAATGAATTAAAAAAAAAAAAAAAAAAACAATATATACCCCAATGTTTTTGCAAAATGCAAAAGATGATGTTACGCCGAGTAAATAGATACCTAAGTTGTCATGCTTTAAAACTTGCGCACGCTCGTGGAATGGCAACAAACTACGATACTTAAGAACATAGGCGACGTTTAAACACCTTTTTACAGGTTACCTGTATAGAGTTACAGAGGAGGTCTAGTGCTAGAATTATTGCTCTTGCTCTAACGCTCACGGCGATACCTCACAAGTGTGGTGCAATCACCATTTACATGTGTGTGTGTGTGTGTTTGCAAATTACGTAGTATGCATTTGCTTCTGCACGCAAGCATGGAGGAATGGGGGCGCTTTTCATTTATTTTTAATTTTTTTCTTATTTATTTTAGTTTTTATTTTTACACTGTCCTAATTATTTATTTTATTTTCTTATTTATTTATTTATTTGTTTTATTTATTTATTTATTTATTAGCACTTTTTCTTCCTATTACAAGAAATGCACACATCCCTTGTAGTAGAAATAAGGATGACAGATCCTCTTTATGGAGAGAGAGATTTGAGGTCAAAAAGACCCCAAATCTCTTCTTTACCTAAGCAAAGGATCAAAAAAAAAATTGTATCTTTTGCTTAAAAATAAATAAATAAATGTACTTCTGGCCTGGACCGGAAGTGACAACATGACGTCGCTCCGGTCCTCCAAGGCCATAGTAGATCCTCTTTGATCACCTAATGGTAGCAACCGGCCGTACTGTTGGATCATTTTCTCTGGCAAACCGGTGGGAAACGGTAAGCCCGAGAAACACCGGTGAGCGATGGAACCGGAACGACTGGCGACCGACGGAACGACTCGGAGCGCTTTCAGAGAGAAAGTCAGCTAAAAAAAAAAAAAAGAAAAAAAAGAAAAAAAGATACTAGGGTTGTGTCTGATATCTTCAGCCATAATCCTGGTAAACCACTTTCAACCCGCAGCGCATATTGCGGTGGGCAAGTGGTTAAGACACAAGATCTAATCTCATTTCCATCTATTGGCATTCATAATGTTTTTTGTTTTTTTTCTTTCTTTTTTTTTCAGAGCATTTAACAGCAAGTCAGCAATCGGAATGAAGTGGGTGAGTGGAGTGAGAATAGATCTATTTTGGGGAGAGGAGTGGGAGGACACCTTCTAAATGTATCTCAGAATTTTTACATTGTGAGCGCAGAGGACCTCGCCTCTCTCCCGTGACTCATGCCCTCGTTCCGAAGCTTGACATGTTAACAGGACCTCATTAGAATTATTAGCGGCTCCTTTAGACTCGCTGAATGGTGTATCCAGCAGCTGAATTACAGGGTTGTCATGTTAGTTGATTGGGGGAAAAATAACTGAATGTATTTATTGTAACTGATCTCTGGATGTACGGGAGGGAAACGTGGAGATATGTGACTCACCGGTTCTTATGGAGATGTCCAAAATAGGTTTCCACTTCCGACACATGAGCATTGAGATAAGGACACTGACCCAAGTAAAAACAAAAAAAAAAATGGTGCCAATATACATCATAAAAATTGCAAATTGCAAATATACACATTGTAAAAAGTATTGGGACGCCTGCCTTTACACGCACATGAACTTTAATGACATCCCAGTCTAAGTCCGTAGGGTTCAATATTGAGTTGGCCCACCCTTTGTAGCTATAACAGCTTCAACTCTTCTTGGAAGGCCGTCCACTAGGGTTCCTGGGTGTTCCTGGTTGTCTTTCTCCTGCTCTCATGCCTTCCTTTCAATCTTGCTCTGTCCCCCCCTCCTCCTCCCTCTCTTACCCCTCCCACATTTCCTTTTCAAGGTTTAGGAGTGTGTCTATGGGAATGTTTGACCATTCTTCCAGAAGAGTGAAAGTTGGACGAGAAGGCCTGGCTCGCAGTCTCCGCTCTTATTCATCACAAAGGTGTTCTATCGGGTTGCTCTGTGCAGGCCAGTCAAGTTTCTTCACCCCAAACTCGCTCATCCATGTCTTTATGGACCTTGCTTTGTGCACTGGTCCAAATCATTTGGTGGAGGGGGGATTATGGTGTGGGGGTTGTTTTTCAGGGGTTGGGCTTGGCCCCTTAGTTCCAGTGAAGGGAACTCTTAAGGCGTCATCATACCAAGACATTTTGGACAATTTCATGCTCCCAACTTTGTGGGAACAGTTTGGGGATGGCCCCTTCCTGTTCCAACATGACTGCGCACCAGTGCACAAAGCAAGGTCCATAAAGACATGGATGAGTGAGTTTGGGGTGGCCTGCAAAGAGTCCTGATCTCAACCCGCTAGAACACTTTTAAGATGAATTAGAGCAGAGACTACAAGTCAAGCCTTCGTCCAACATCAGTGCCTGACCTCACAAATGCTCTTCTGGAAGAACGGTCAAACATTCCCATAGACAAGTAGGAGAAAAAAAACGCGCTAAGTCAAATACTAACAAACATTGAAATACATATTGAGAAATTTTTTTTTTTTGATTTTCACAGCAACTGTAAAAAAAAAATAATAAATAAAAAATGTCCAAAAGCAGCAGCTCACAATGTGAAAACACAAATAAAGAGTATAAAAGGGAAAAAAGGCTGCGCTCCAAATGGAAAGTCCATATAGTGGTTCTTTTTTTTTTTTTTTTTTTTTTTTTAATAATCAAAATTTTTTATTCATTTATATAATACACAGTACATTTACATTTATACAACATACTATACCCCTACATTCAACCCAATAACAAAACACCAGTTACCCCATGTATCCCATTTAACTGAGGTTTAAAAAAATAAAAAAAAATTCTTTATTAAAATCTAAAGTTCCTCCCTCCACCCCTATCCTTGTATTAATTACTCCAACTCCTTCTTCTTCCCAACGTACAGACGTGATTAACAATATTATAAGTGACTTCCCCAAACTATAACGTGGTAAAGAAAAAAAAAAAAAAAAGAAAGAAAAAAACAACACACAAAACAAAACAAAACAAAAAAAAATGTATATACTACTATCTGTGTTACCCCTCACCCCCCTCCTTAATATAATTTGCTCCAGAGCTACCTCCCAAAACGTGTATTCATACTTCTATGAGATTATAGAGTGATTTTCCCCCTTGTTCTAATTCGTATCGTAGACCCCCTATAATTCATAATTATATAATTTGTGCATATGTGAGGAAAAAAAACCCAAAAAACCCCACCTTCTGTGATTCCCCCCCCCCCCCCCCCCATCTTTAATATCAATTTACCCAGTTCGAACTGGCTTTCCCGCCGCCGGACAATTTGCCGCTCTCTCTCACTCTGGCTTCAAGGCGCAGTCTGTCCCACCCAGTCCTTTAAACCGGGATTATTAGTGCTGGAATGCTGCTTGACTGGGTGCGTGCTTTCATTGTGTGCATTGTACACATCCGATAGCAACTCAATGGCATTGCATGTCATCAATCAAAGTGTCCTTTCTTGTGGCCCGCAGCAACCCCAACAAGTCCAGTATGGAAGAATGAAAGAAGTTGAAGTCTTATGCTGCCGGGAGGAGTTTGAATTTTTGCATCTATAGCTTCCTGCATCTAACCTGCTCCCCAGTCCATCAAGCGGATCCCCCCGCCCTGTGAGGAAAAGGCCCCGGCTGGGTTTAAGCCAATTGCCCGATTTACCTGCTAGCTGGTAAGCAGGTTTTTCTTCAGGTGGTGGCACGTTTGTTTTTTCCTATTCACCTGGGTGATTGTCACTTGATTGAACCATTATCGTCCATCTAAGAACCACTATATGGACTTTCCATTTGGAGCGCAGCCTTTTTTCCCTTTTATTCCCATAGACACCCTCCTAAACCTTGTGGACGGCCTTCCCAGAAGAGTTGAAGCTGTTATAGCTGCAAAGGGCGGAGCCAACTCAATATTGAACCCTCTGGACTAAGACTGGGAGGCCAGTAAAGTTCATGTGCGTGTAAAAATGTTTGACCATTCTTCCAGAAGCGCATTTTTTGAGGTCAGACACTGATATTATTATTATACAGGATTTATATAGCGCCAACAGTTTGCACAGCACTTTACAACATGAGGGCAGGCAGTACAGTTACAATACAACTCAGTACAGGAGGGATCAGAGGGCCCTGCTCGTTGGAGCTTACAATGTTGGACGAGAAGGCCTGGCTCGCAGTCTGCGTGCTAATTCATCCCAAAGGTGTTCTATCGGGTTGAGGTCAGGACTCTGTGCATGGTCAGTCAAGTTCCTCCACCCCAAACTCGCTCATCCATGTCTTTATGGACCTTGCTAAATATAATCTCTTACATAGCAAACGAAAAGCATTGGGGATAACTTGCATACAAACAATAAATCGTTCTTTCTGTCCAATTAGTTGCCTTTATGACTTTAGATGGACATGCTGGTATATCATTAGTAGCTTGAGGGTCAAGCCAGGAGAGCAATGAAGGGCCTCATTTGGTATCAAAGCTGCCAGCTGGGCAAGGTTTTTGTATCTCTATTAGAAATAAGCTCGGTTTTTGGTCTGAACACTGGCAGGTCATACATTTCTCCGAACGTCTATCCTTTAGGGCAGGGATATGCAATTAGCCGACCTCCAGCTGTTTGCAGAACTACAAGTCCCATGGGGCATAGCAAGACTCTGACAGCCACAAGCATGACACCCAGAGGCAGAGGCATGATGGGACTTGTAGTTTTGCAACAGCTGGAGGTCCGCTAATTGCATATCCCTGCAGTTTGGGGCGTTCAGCACAGATGAACATGACAGCTTCCGGCTTTCAATGGTTACCAAGGAATCAGCAGCTGCTTGCCGCCATTGTGTCCCTACCAACCACTGACGTCACCCGGCCCATCCATTTACATAGCCAGGAATCTCTGGCCACGTAAGCAAATGGGTGAGGAAAGGAGCCTTCCATCAGGTGACCATATTTTGGCAGTGCTGTCAATGGTGGTTAAGGAAGCAGTGGCTACTGGCAGCCGCCACATCCTTATCAACCACCAAAGTCACCCAGCCCATTCATTTACATGAATGGGAATCCCTGGCCACCTAAGAAAATGGCAGAGAAAAGGATCCCTTACATCATTGCCTAAATATGGCCATATTTGGGCAATGATGTCATCACTATCCCCACCCCTTCTCAACTCATATATCTGATGACCACTCGGGGAGCTGTCCTTCAGTTAGTGTCACCTTTGGGGATTGGCCGTTTGCTGTGTGTGTTTGGTTTTTTTTTTTTTTTTTTTTTTGTGAGTCAATGGCACGGGGTTAAGCCTCGTACGCACGATCGGACTTTCCGACGGAAAATGTTCGATGACAGGCTGTTGGCGGTAAATCCGACCGTGTGTACGCTCCATCGGACAATTGTTGTTGGACTTTCCGCGGACAAATGTTGGATGGCGGGTTTTCAAATTATCTGCGGACAAATGTGCGTTGTCAGATTTTCCGAGCGTGTGTACACGAGTCCGTCGGACAAAAGTCCAAAGTACAAACACGCATGCCCGGAAGCGAGGACGAGCCGGAAGAGGTCGGTCTTGTAAACCTGCGTTGGTAAAGGAGAATTAACGTTCGTGACACAGCAAATTATGAAATCTGGAAATGCAGCGCACAATTCTCTTCTTCTTTAATGGGATAATAATGAAGCTGCTTTGCTGGTGATACTGATGGAGTTATTGTAAACAAATTTTCAAAGGCTTTTTTTTCCCCTAGTGATATCAAGAATAATATTATTGTGCTTTTTTTTTTTTTTTTTTTTAATTTGGGCAAGTTACCACAACACCATTATCCCGTAGTTTTTAAGATCAAAGATACAACTATGTTGGTGTCCCTTGTCAATTTTACATTGTATTTTATAAAATGTAACTGCCTACTCCCAAACTGTCATTTGAAGTAAAACACATAGCCAAGTATTATTCTACACAATTTTTTTATTGTGCATAAAAAAAAGAAAATAAAAATTAGACATGCTATCTGCCAATAGAACTTAACCAAGAAGTGCATTCTATGCATCCAAAAATATAGAAATCAAATCATTATTATTCAACCAAAAAAATAATGTCAAAGCAATAACTCCAAGGCCAATAATAAATAACACGTTATCTCCCCTGATTCCGCAACATGGCTGGTTGACGAACGGCCGTTCAAAAACTAACTGAAAAGCACGAGATGAAAAGCGCTAAATAAAAAGAAAAGCGCGAATCAACACTCACCAAACTTCTACCAACACGAAATTAGCAGGAGGAGCCCAAAGGGTGGCGCTAAAGAGCGGAAAAACCACGTAAGAAGTCACTACGTTCGTAATTGTTGGCCAACAGTTGTGTGGCCGTGTGTATGCAAGACAAGTTTGGGCCAACGCCCTTCAGACAAAATTCCACGGTTTTGTTGGCCAACAATCCGATCGTGTGTGTACGAGGCTTAAGGGTTCGAACCAGACCCAGGGCTGTTCAACCCATAACTAGCAACTATGGGGTGGATTTGCTAAAAAACTGTAGAGTGCAAAATCTACCTGCACCATGGGCCTCTGGTCAAGGGGCACCAAGTTCCATGCTGGGGTTTCAGGGTGCTTAAATCCCAAGTCTGTTTTTTTTTTAAGTTTCCCTCCAATTAAAAAAATTGCTCTCGCAATACTCGCCTCCTATCTGGCATTGTACTCCTGTAGGCTCATTGGGGTTGATGTACTAAAGCTGTAGAGTGCAAAATCTGGTGTAGCTGTGCATGGTAGCCAATTAGCCAAAAACCTTCAGCTTGTTCAGTTTAAGCTTTGACAAAAAATCCTGGAAGCTGATTGGCTACTATGCACAGCTGCACTGGATTTCGCCCCTTTTCCAGTTTTAGTAAATTGACCTCAATGTGTATCCATTGGAGTGAACGGAACATCAGACATGGCCATTCTAGTCATGCGAGACTCCGAGGCGTGGAAGTCGAAGGTAACAGACAGAAGAAAGGTCGACCAATGGTAAATAACGGGCTCTGATAGACATAAAGCCCCCTCTACATTTTGCTCTTATTTTCACCAACATGTGATCTATACTGTTACAATGTTACTAATTGCTCACTTCATCTTCGCCCCGTTTTCCAGGATCCTCTCCAGCTTGTCCATGTGCTCACTTTGTCAGATTTGGCATTGCGAATCTCTGTGCTGCTCAACACAAGTTCCTAATTAGCGGCTCTGTCTGGGGAGTTCTGGCAAAAACACAAGGGTTCTGAATAGAAGGAATGTGTCATTGCCACCGCATTGGGGATGATGATGATGATATCAAGACCCCCCCCCGTACACTGTCCCCCCGTACACTGTCCCCCCGTACACTGTCTTTTCTAAACCCACCACTGAGTCATGGCCACCTCCACCCTATTAAAGTTGGCTTTACTAATGGTTGCCTACTAACACTGATTATTGGAGCCTACAAAGCTCAAGGCAAGACTACGGGATTCGACTAAGACTAAGGAATTTGAGAAACTTTTTTTATTTTTTTTTTATTATTATATTAATACAGGATTTATATAGTGCTAACAGTTTGTGCAGCTCTTTACAACGGTACAATACAATTGGATACAGGAGGAATCAGGAATACATGTACAGTTGTTAGGTGGAGGCAGGGTAGACTTCTCTGAAGAGAAGGGTTTTCAAGGATCGTCTAAAAGTGTACAAAGTAGGAGATAGTTGGACAGATTGGGGTAAGAAGTTCTAGAGAATGGGAGAGACTTTGGAGAAGTCCTGGAGGCGAGCATGGGGGGAGGTGACAAGGGAGCTGGAGAGCAGGAGGTCCTGGGAGGAGTGGAGAGAACGATTAGGTTGGTATTTTGAGACGTGGTCAGTGATGTATCTCGGGGCAGAGTTGTGGATGGCTTTGTAAGTTGTTGTTAGTATTTTGAATTAGGGCTGCAACTAACGATTATTTTTTCAATTAATCGGATAAAATCATTTAAAAACGTAATATGCAATTTTTCAGTTTATTTAAAAGTAATAGTGAAAAAAGTGTTACACTCAAACTGCAGAATAAAACACCAATGATGGGGCACAATTCCCCCCAGGAACAGCAATGATGGGGCACAATTCCCCCCGGGAACAGCAATGATGGGGCATTATTCCACCCGGGAACAGCAATGATGGGGCACTATTCCCCCCGGGAACAGCAATGATGGGGCATTATTCCTCCCGGGAACACCAATGATGGGGCACTATTCCACCCGGGAACAGCAATGATGGGGTGCTATTCCACTGGGAACACCAATGATGGGGCACTATTTCCTCCCAGGAACACCAATGATGGGGCATTATTCCTCCTGGGAACAGCAATGATGGGGCATTATTCCTCCCGGAACACCAATGATGGGGCACTATTCCTCGCGGGAACACCAAAGATTGGGCGCTATTCCACCGGGAACACCAATGATGGGGCATTATGCCTCCCGGGAACACCAATGATGGGGCACTATTCTTCCTGGGAACACCAATGATGGGGCACTATTCTTCCCGGGAACACCAATGATGGGGCACTATTCTTCCCGGGAACACCAATGATGGGGCACTATTCTTCCCGGGAACACCAATGATGGGGCACTATTCTTCCCAGGAACACCAATGATGGGGCACTATTCCCCTCCCCCTCCCAGGAACACCAATGGGGCACTATTCTCCCCCTCCCAGGAACACCAATAGTGCACTATTCCCCCCCCCTCCCAGGAAAACCAGTGATGGGGCACTACTATTCCACCCACCCCCGGAACACTAATGATGGGACACCCCTCCCCAGGAATACTTAGGAGTGTTAGGATGGGGCACTTGTCATAAAAATTCATGTACTGTGTACAGTGTGTTTTATTTTACTGGTAGATTAGCCGCTACCTTTCACAGTCAGTGTGCAGCTCGCCAGCTCGGCTCCCCTCACCGCTGCTTCTCGCCCCTCTGTTCCCTCGAGGCAGCAGCGGGCGGAGAAGATCAATAGGGAGCTGATGTCAGAGGAGAGGCGCGGACGTGCAGCACGGACGTGCAGCGCGGACGTGCCTCGTAACATACGGCGGCGCCTTGTACACAGACGGGAAGACACAGGAGGAGGATTTATTTAACGGACGGACAAGGAGGAAGGTGCGGACAAACTAATCGATCATGAAAATCGTTGACAACGATTTTCATGGTCGATTATGATCGATAATATTGATTAATCGTTGCAGCCCTATTTTGAATTTAATTCATTGGGTGAGCGGAAGCCAGTGGAGGGATTGGCAGAGAGTGGTGGAGGGCACTGAGTGGAAACCAGTGTGGGGATTGGCAACCAGGGGTGGAGGACACTGGATGGAAACCAGTGGAGAGATTGGCAGAGAGGGTTGGAGGACACGCAGTAGAAAGATTGGCAGAGATGGGTGGAGGACACGAGTGGAGGCCAGTGAAGGAATTGGCAGAGATGGGTGGAGGACACAAGTGGAGGCCAGTGAAAGAATTGGCAGAGATGGGTGGAGGACACGAGTGGAGGCCAGTCAAGGAATTGGCAGAGATGGGTGGAGGACACGAGTGGAGGCCAGTGAAGGAATTGGCAGAGATGGGTGGAGGACACGAGTGGAGGCCAGTGAAGGAATTGGCAGAGATGGGTGGAGGACACGAGTGGAGGCCAGTGAAGGAATTGGCAGAGATGGGTGGAGGACACGAGTGGAGGCCAGTGAAGGAATTGGCAGAGATGGGTGGAGGACACGAGTGGAGGCCAGTGAAGGAATTGGCAGAGATGGGTGGAGGACACGAGTGGAGGCCAGTGAAGGAATTGGCAGAGATGGGTGGAGGACACGAGTGGAGGCCAGTGAAGGAATTGGCAGAGATGGGTGCAGATACTGAATGGCTCTTAAGGTAACTGAGTCTGGTGGCAGCATTCATGATGAAATGAAGGGGGGATTACCTATGTAGAGATAAGCCAATGAGGAGGCAGTTGCAGTAGTCGAGGTGAGAGATCACCAGGGAGTAGATTAGGACCTTTGTGGTGACATTGGTTAGGAAGGGGCGTATTTTGGAGATGTTGCAGAGGTTGAGGCGGCAAGCTTTGGACAGTGATTGGATGTGGGGCCTAAAGAGGAGTCCAGGATTAAACTTAGAGCCTTGGCATTCTGGGTGGGTTGATAGTTGAGCCATCGATCTTGACAGAGAAGTCAGGGTACAGGGGGGGGGGGGGATAATTTTTATGAGCTCAGTTTTGGATAGATTGAATTTGAGAAAGTAGTGGAACATCCAGGCTTTTGTCTGTTCGTAAACTAGTGATGCGTGAGAAGACTGATGGAGTGAGCTGAGGGGTAGAGAGAGATTTGGGTGTGAATAGCATAAAATTAGTATTGGAAGCTGACCCAGGGAATATTTGTAAATGGAGAATAGGAGAGGTCCAAGGACAGAACCTTGGGTAGACCCCGATGAAGAAAGGAAGAGGAGAGGAGGAAGTAGAATTGTAAGTGACACTGAAGGTGCGGTGGAATAGGTAGGATGAGAACCAGTGATGAGTACAGTTATGAAAACCAAAGGAGTTGAGTTTTTTGAGGAGGAAAGGGGTGGTCCACTATATAAAAGGCAGCAGAGAGGTCCAGGAGTAGGGGTACGGAATAGTGTCCATTGGTTTTAGCTGTTAGTGAATAGTTTGTGAGTTTTAGGAGAGCAGTTTCCTTGGAGTGTTGAGAGCAAAATCCAGCCGTCCAGGAGATCAAGAAGGTTGCTCTCAGTCAGATGGTCGCTCAATCTTTCTAGACCAGGCGTTCAAGGAGTTTGGAGGAAAAGGAGAGCAAGTCTTCTACTTTAAAGTGTCTGTAAACCCCAATGCTCCATTCACAATGGCAGCCAGTGGAAGGTAAAAACAGGCGACACACATTGCTGCAGTCACGATGCAGCAATTTTAACTCGACGTGCAGCGTTTTAAACTCTCCCACGCCCTGTGACCCGAAAGTGACGCAACACATGCTGCTTCCGGGGTCATTATACACAAGAGGTAATGGGGAAGGGATGTTCCCTGAGTTCCTCCTACTCTCACTATCCTGCAGTCCTGAGCTTCCATCATGGGTGCTGCCGGAAGACGCAGTCTTAGGACCCCTTGAAAGCGAGTGGGCGGTTCTAGAGCTTCCCAGATCACTTTTATCAGCAAGGCCCCTGGTAAGTCCGGTAACCAAGCTGGCAACATCAGCCATGAGCTTGATTCAACCACTTGCCTACCATGCCGCTTACAAATGTACCTTGGTAGACAAGTGGTTAAGTTGTTACTACTGCAGGCCATAGATTATGCGATTTTTTTTTTTTTTTGATTTTTTTTTTTTTTTAATTTTTTTTTCCTGCAACCCGTGAAATCTGCCTGATTTTTATCCCATCAACACAACACAGTCAGTGTTGATGGGGGAATCCCTCCCACGTCGCTATTGTGTTCTCCAGGCGGGGCGGGGGGGGAAGCCATCCCTGCTGGGAGAACACAATGATTATTGCTAGCGGCTATAGCCACTGGCAATAATCGCATGCTAGAAATCCGACATGCTGGTTGTACCCAAGTCGATTGATGGATCGACATGGCTACAATCAGCCTGCCCATAGATGGATTGAATCTCAGCCAGTCCCTGCTGAACCACCTACGATTCTAACCATCTATGGCTGGCTTTCATCATAAAGCCAAATTACTACAACCGGATATCGGTAGGTTTTGCTACTTGTATCAAATTGTTTCCTCCTGGAAATCCAATTAAGTGAAGCCCTCGACAGTCTTAGTAGCTCCAGACCTCCCCAGTGTCTCGGATGCCCCCCCAGCCCCTGTTTAAGGCGAGTGCAGAACTCGTCCATTTAATAGTGTTTCCTTGTTCAAGCCGATGGGATGCCGAAGACGTGGAGGCATGACCTGAATAAATAAATCATAAGTACTATGTAAGTAACATAAAAAATGCAATCTTTTTATTCTCATCTATTGGCACCGCTGGCCGTGTGTTTTTCTTTTTTTTAAATCTAATTAAATTAAGGAAGAATGTAAAAGACGAGGCTTGAATAACGCCAGAGACAAGCGGCTTATTTCTAAACCAGCAGGTATCCAGATATCAACAGGAGGCAATTTAATTGCTCCTTGTGCATTATTTATATTGAAATGGGTTATATTTACTGTATTTTACCACCTTTTATCAGCCAGGCTTCCTGCCCTCATAATAGGTCCTCTCCCGTATTCTTCTGCTGCTTTGTAAAAAAAAAAAAAACAGCTGAGATCTTCACACTCTTCCTTCGTAGATTGTTGTTTCAGGCTTTAGGAAGCCTCCTTTACACCAGCATGCCGAGTTATATTGTCTGCTTATGGTGTCCTCCTGAAAATCTGACTTTTTGTTTTTTGTGTTCTTTTTATTTTCCAGATGCATAACCTACAGGAGATGAGGAGAAGTGCCTCCCTGGCCTCCAAGGTCTATGTACAGAGGGACTATAGCGAAGGAACCATGTGCCAGTTCCAGACCAAGTTCCCACCAGAGCTGGACAGTCGGGTATTATCTGCTCTATAATTATTCTGAAGTCCTACTTCTAGCTGTCACTGCAGTCTCCGAGTCCTACTGCTAACTGCCACTGCCAACTCTTGTCTCAGGTTAAAGTGGTTGTAAACCCTCACATATACTCAGTGAAGTGACTGGCCTCAGGTGATACACAGAGAATAAACAAATCTTCCTGCATAAGTTGCACCTGTTTTATCTGTATCCCTTTCTCCCCTACATCCATTCAGAGTGCAGAATTTATACAGCTTGTTTATACAGCTTGTCTTTCAGAAAGCAGGGAGCAGAAGTTGCACTCTGAGTAGTTTAGAGAGGAGAGCTTTGAGAGCTGATTGGAGGGAAAGGACACCCCCCCCCCCCCTCCACACAGCACACAAGAACAGAGCTTGAGTCTGTCAGTCAGATGGAGGTCCCTCCCCTGTCACCATTTTTCCCTTGGTGTCCAAAAAACTCATCAGAAGTGACTCATCCTGATAGCAGGGGAAGGAGGCAGCAGACAGAAATGACACTCAGGGCTCTGGATTGAGACAAGTACACACTGTAGAAGGATATGCTTTGTTCATATTTCATGTCTGAGGTTTACAACCACTTTAAGCGTCCCCACCAAAAGAGATGACAGTAAATACAGAATATAATATATAGAACAAACGTGTTCTGAATCAGGGGAGCAGCCTTCCTCAACATAGAAGAGCCCCTCAAATTATGTTTTGGTTTCAGAGAACCCCTAATAATTTATAATGTCCACAGCCTATAGTACTTTAGCATGATGGTCATTACGAAGAATGTTCCTTACATTGGTGATCAGTGAGAAGAATGTTCCTTACATTGGTGATCAGTGAGAAGAATGTTCCTTACATTGGTGATCAGTGAGAAGAATGTCCCTTATATTGGTGATCAGTGGGAAGAATGTTCCTTACATTGGTGATCAGTGGGAAGAATGTTCCTTACATTGGTGATCAGTGGGAAGAATGTTCCTTACATTGGTGATCAGTGAGAAGAATGTCCCTTATATTGGTGATCAGTGGGAAGAATGTTCCTTACATTGGTGATCAGTGGGAAGAATGTTCCTTATATTGGTGATCAGTGAGAAGAATGTTCCTTACATTGGTGATCAGTGGGAAGAATGTTCCTTACATTGGTGGTCAGTGAGAAGAATGTTCCTTACATTGGTGATCAGTGAGAAGAATGCTCCTTACATTGGTGATCAGTGAGAAGAATGTTCCTTACATTGATGATCAGTGAGAAGAACGTTCCTTACATTGGTGATCAGTGGGAAGAATGTTCCTTACATTGGTGATCAGTGAGAAGAATGTTCCTTACATTGGTGATCAGTGAGAAGAATGTTCCTTACATTGGTGATCAGTGAGAAGAATGTCCCTTACATTCGTGATCAGTGAGAAGAATGTTCCTTACATTGGTGATCAGTGAGAAGAATGCTCCTTACATTGGTGATCAGTGAGAAGAATGTTCCTTACATTGGTGATCAGTGGGAAGAATGTTCCTTACATTGGTGATCAGTGGGAAGAATGTTCCTTACATTGGTGATCAGTGAGAAGAATGCTCCTTACATTGGTGATGGGTGAGAAGAATGTTCCTTACATTGGTGATCAGTGAGAAGAATGTTCCTTACATTGGTGATCAGTGAGAAGAATGCTCCTTACATTGGTGATCAGTGAGAAGAATGCTCCTTATATTGGTGATCAGTGAGAAGAATGTTCCTTACATTGGTGATCAGTGAGAAGAATGTCCCTTACATTGGTGATCAGTGAGAAGAATGCTCCTTATATTGGTGATCAGTGAGAAGAATGTTCCTTACATTGGTGATCAGTGAGAAGAATGTTCCTTACATTGGTGATCATTGAGAAGAATGTTCCTTACATTGGTGATCAGTGGGAAGAATGTTCCTTACATTGGTGATCAGTGGGAAGAATGTTCCTTACATTGGTGATCAGTGAGAAGAATGTTCCTTACATTGGTGATCATTGAGAAGAATGTTCCTTACATTGGTGATCAGTGAGAAGAATGCTCCTTACATTGGTGATCAGTGGGAAGAATGTTCCTTACATTGGTGATCAGTGAGAAGAATGTTCCTTACATTGGTGATCAGTGAGAAGAATGTTCCTTACATTGGTGATCAGTGAGAAGAATGTTCCTTACATTGGTGATCATTGAGAAGAATGTTCCTTACATTGGTGATCAGTGGGAAGAATGCTCCTTACATTGGTGATGGGTGAGAAGAATGTTCCTTACATTGGTGGTCAGTGGGAAGAATGTTCCTTACATTGGTGATCAGTGGGAAGAATGTTCCTTACATTGGTGGTCAGTGGGAAGGAGGAGGAGGACACACCCAAGGAGCTCTCTGTGAGAACCAGCCTTTTTTCAAGCCTGGGCCTTGCCTGTTAGCTTGGCCCAGGAATAATGCCTGATCCTGGGGGAGGCCCAGGGAGGGATCCCCCTGATGACATGGGGCCTAGTGAGGAGGAGGTGGAGGATCTGACTGTGGGTCCAGGCCCTGGTATGGATGCGAGTATCTTCAGTCAGAAGATTGTTGATCGCTTTAGGCAAATTGGAAGGGCTGAAGAGAAACTTCAAGTTTTGAAAGCTGAACATAAAAACTTTAAAGCCAAATACTTCCAGGCCTGGAGTAGAAATCGCACAGCCATGAAGCCTGAGTTACAGGATTTGGAGGAAAAGGTAAAGCAGCAAACTTTATTGTTGGAGAAATTAAAAGCCAGAAGTGGAGCTTTTAAAGAAAAATTTGACAATGAAAAGAGATTTGCCAGCCAGTTGTCAGTGGGTCGCATGGATCAGCAGCCTCAGGTTATGGATGACCCGGGTCCATCTGCCTCTGCACCTCTCCCCCCATGTAAGGCCTTGGAATCGCCAGCGGCAACCAGCCAGGGGGTTGAGAGTGAGCATGGCACCCTGACCTTCATCCAGCAGATGGAGTCACCCCTGAGAGCAGACAAGGTTTCCATATCTGATGATCCATCAGAAATCCCTGAGGATGAGAGGAAAAATAAACCAGGGAATGAAGATGGACCTGCACCAAACACCCTGAACATGGATGTTTCTACTCCTGCATTTGCTGAGACCAGTAGTTCCTCTACCAAGTTTGCTGCATGTGTTTCACACAGTATGGCTGACACCAGCAAAGAGATTGCCTCACCTGAGCCTCTCTGTGTTCCAGCAGAGCTGATTGATGCTGATGGGGGAGGGGATCAGCACATTGCACCATGTGTAGTGGAAGCCATGGATGTGTCAGACCAGCCTGCTGAAAGTCCTGTCCTGATGGAAGAGAACAGGCGGCCAGCTGAAGATTCCACCAGCACAGCAATGGGAAAGGACACTGTTGGGAAGACTACAGGAACTGTGAATATACCAGCAAGTATTAAGAATGACAGTAATGATAAAACAATGAATGTGGTGGGTGGTGGTGAAGGGGTTAATACTGCTGGGAAAAATAAAAATGACATTGCTCTCCCTGCTCAGCAGAGGAAAGACTCATTGATTGTGCAGACCAAATCTGTACAATCGATATCTGCTAGAAATGTGTCAGACGGTTCAAAACACACAAATGTTTCTTCTGCTGGGAGAAATGTGGGCAGTTATGCGTCTGTTCTGGGGAGTCGCACCAAGGAGGGTGGAGGGAATTTTAGTGGTCACAATTTGGGGGGGCTTGGTGGTGGGATGGTTGGTGGGTACAGGAGGAGGAATGTGGTTCAATTGAAGTGGGAGGGGGAGGGGACCCCACCAGTAAGGGGGAGGGTGGCTGAGTTGGTTCTGGAAATGGGGTTTAAAGCCTTGGATATATTTGCTTTGATTTGCCCAGTGGGGAGTTATGAATTTGATTTGTCCTTTGTAAAGCCTGAGGGTCTGGATTTATTTTGGGAGCGATATAGGAGGTGCAAGGGCCTTCCGCAGTGGAGTGGTTTGGTGCCAAAGGTGATTTCCAGGCAGCCTCTGATAAAGTCGGTGACGATCCTGGTGCGCAACGAATCCATACCAGAGGCTGATTTGATAGTATGGCTACGCCGATATGGTGAGGTCCTCGCTCCACTGCGGAAGGTCCTGGATGAACATGGGATATGGACAGGGGCCTGGACAGTGTCACTAAAATTGGGGGTGCTTGGAAATGTAGTTCAACACCTTCCCTGTTCAGCTTTTCTGGGGAGGGATAGGCTGACTATTTTTTACCAGGGTCAGCCTAAAGTCTGTAATAAATGTGGAGACAAAGGCCATTTTGCATCTACCTGTACCCGTAAGAAATGCTCACTATGCCAGGATTTGGGCCATTTGGCTAAGGATTGTACTGAAATTCGGTGTAATTTGTACCAGAAGCTCGGTCATCCTTATAGTCAGTGCCCGGAGGCATTACATAACTTGCCAGGATTGGAGGCTGAGTTGCAGAGGCTTGATAAAGAGGATGAGGCCGCTAAAACTGTTATTGTCCCTCCTGTTTCTGTTACATCTGTTCCAGATTCTGTTTCCCCTAGTGATGTGGTCCCTGAGTCTGTCCCTCCTGTGTCTGTTACATCTGTTGTTTCGGATTCTGTTTCCCCCAGTAATGTGGTCCCTGAGTCTGTCCCCCATGTGGTGGTCCCTAATCCTACTGTACGTAGATCCTCCAGACTGGCAGAAGCTGCTGGGGGGGGCAGGTTTGGCGGATCTTCCATCTCAGCCTCCAGTCCCTGTCCCTCGGCAGCGTAAACGTGGTCAGGGGCCTGTGAGGGTGTTGGATGGGGGAGGGGTTGAGGGAAAGGTGTCCATATCCCATGTCTCACCCTCTGTTGAGGGGGATTCAGATGATGAGGGGTGGGAGAAGTTTAGGAGGAAGAAGAAGAGGAAGACAAGTAAAGTGGTCATTTCTTCCTCAGAGTCGGACCCAGGAGGGGTTCCTCTTGGTAATACTTTTTCAGTTTTGTCGGGTGATGAGATGTCTGATATATCTTTCTCTTTATCATCCATGGATGAGGGGGGGTCACGTAGTCTTAAGAGAGCTGTTTCGGGTGATGAGAGTGTGGCAAAGGTTAAGAAACAACTACCCCAATCATCCTGATGGCAGTTCCCACTCCGATAAAGGTGGCGACCATTAATGTCGCCAGCATTAAATCTGCAAGAGCTCGTGATATTGCCTTATTTTTGCTCAGCGAGTTTGATGCCGAGATTTTATTTTTGCAAGAGACCTGGCTCAATACTTTGGCCGATGTCCATCTAGCAAAACGGGAGTGGAGATGCGGTCCCTCCTTTTGGTCTCTTGCGGCTGAGCCCTGCAGCGGAGTTGCGGTCCTTTTTAAAACCGATATGGTAACGTGCCGGCGGGTAATTGAGGTAGAAATGGGGAGATGCATGGTCTTAGACATCTCTGTTAGGGGGCAGGACCTGCGCCTGATCAATATCTATGGACCGCAGTCAAAATGGGGCAGGAAATGCCTCCTCACAGAGATCAAGCCCTTCCTTTTTACGTCCCAGCAGGTTGTCTTTGGAGGTGATTTTAACACCATAATTAGGCCTGAAGACAGGAGAGGCTCCATAGACAGGCTGGGTTACGATAGCGTTTTTCTTAGAGATATGGTGAGACAAGCAGGCCTGGTAGATGTGCATATTAAGCACTGCCCTGGCAGCACGGGATTCACATTTCAGAGAGGGAATAGTCAGAGTAGGATAAATAGGTTTTTTTTAAAGGAGAACTCTGCTTTCTCGGCTCCTGAGTTGAGGGCGGTGGAGTTCTCTGACCACTGTATGCTGTCTGTGACTCTGAATGCCTCGGACACTCCACCCAGGGGAAGGGGTACCTGGAAACTGAATTTGGCTCTCCTGGAAGATGTAGAGGTAAGACAATCCTTTGAGGATTTTTTTCAGGCACAGGTTTCTATTCTGGACTTTTGCAGCAGTAAGTCAGAGTGGTGGGAGCTTGTGAAACAAAGGGCAATTGGACTTTTCAAGGCCATAAGTAAGAAGAAGCAGCTTGGTATGTACATTGCCTACCAGCATTTGCGGAGGAAGCTTGATCGTCTTGTCTCGTATAGAGGAGATCCAGGGGAGATCTCTGAGGTGAAGTTTCTTCTTAGGAAGTGTCAATACGACCGGCATGCCTCCTTGGTTCTGGAGAGGGATTATGGAAAATATCACTCGCCTGATCCTTACCAGAACTGTAAGCAAGGCATAGCAGTTAAGACGGTCATAGGCCTGAGGGATAGTACGGGTTCCCTGGTGAAGTCCAGATCAGGGATCCTGGAGATCTTCAGATCATATTACGCAGACCTTCTGGGAAGAAAGGACCTTTGTCGGGACAGGATGGAAAGCTTTCTGGATTCTCCTCCAGGATTGGGAAATGGTACATTGCCTTTGATGGATTTGACAGAACCAATTTCAGTGGATGAGGTAGTTCATGCTATAGAGAAGCTGGCTACCAAAAAATCGCCTGGGCCAGATGGGTTGACAGCTGAATTCTACAAGTGTTTTAAGTCCATTCTGGCTCCCTTTTTAGCAGAGGTTTATAACAGCTGTCTAGAAGAGGGTTCGCTCCCTCCCTCCATGAGGCAATCCGCTGTGATTCTTCTGTCAAAAGGTAAGGACCCCTCAATGATTGAGAACTGGCGCCCCATCAGTCTTCTCAATGTTGATAGAAAGATCCTGGCGAAGATTCTTTTTTGGCGCTTGTCGTCAGTAGCAGGCGATTTGTTGTCCAGTCATCAGCACTGCTCGGTCCAAGGTAGAAGTACCTTTTCAGCGGTTTTAGCTGTCCGGGAGGCTTTGGAACGATGCAGGGCTGCTGGATGGAGAAAGTACTTGCTGACATTGGATCAGGCGAAGGCTTTTGATAGAGTCAATCACGAGTACCTGTATTTGCTACTTGGTAGATACGGCCTGCAGGGGAGGTTTATAGATTGGCTGAAGACATTATATAGAGGGGCTGAGAGCTTCCCACTGGTTAATGGTTGGGTTGGACGGCCTTTTGAGGTTGGCTCTGGTGTGCGCCAGGGATGTCCTCTGAGCCCCCTGTTATATGTATTCGCAATCGACCCCTTCATAAGAAGGCTAGAGAGTGGATCTTTGTGCGGGGTGCCTTTGGGCATTGCTGGTGTGCCGCCTCTGAAGGTCGTGGCCTATGCCGATGATGTGTCTGTTATTGTCTCTGGGACAGAGGAGGCGCAGGAGGTGGTTTCTATGATAGAGCAGTACACGGAGGCTTCTGGTTCTAAAGTCAACCATGAAAAGAGTGAAGTTTTCTGGATGGGTGAGGAGGGTGAAAGCTTCGAACTTCCGGATGCCTTCCCAGAGCCCCAGCAGGAAATTAAAGTGTTGGGCATCCAATTTGGTCCTGGTGACTATGGTCATCGAAATTGGGAAAGCAGGTTGGTGTGTGCCAATGCCAAAGTACCAAGCTGGAAGAAATGGAAGCTTTCCTTGAGGGAGAGGGTAGACTTGATCAAAACGTACCTGGTCCCAATCTTTTTATATGTCAGCTTCGTCTGTATCTTGCCAGCATCTCTCTATGCAAGGGTGTACAGCTGTTTTTTCCAACTGTTATGGGGAAGTAGGCTGAACCTGATCAAACGCAATGTAACTTACCTGTCTAGGCGGGAGGGTGGCCTAGGAATGGTCAATAGTTTTCTTTTCTCTGCTCTTTTTAAAGTACAATCTTGGTAACATGCTAGCAGAGAACCCGCCGGGATGGGTGGGCATTTTTCAATCTTGTTTTAGGCCTTTTCTGCAATGCTGGGAAGATGGCGGGCCAGTGAAAAGTCTGAGAGTCCGACATGGC
Source organism: Lithobates septentrionalis (assembly GCA_037952835.1). Classification (NCBI taxonomy): domain Eukaryota; kingdom Metazoa; phylum Chordata; class Amphibia; order Anura; family Ranidae; genus Lithobates; species Lithobates septentrionalis. Next base: position 1,127,762 of record JBBDGP010002647.1, on the reverse strand, counting down.
AAGCTCCCGGCTTATGTTGCCCCGTGTCTGAAAATACTTCGGCAGTGGCAGGTGACAGTGGAGGATATCAAGTCCCTCCCCAGGAAGCTTCTGGAGAAGAGGATTTTGAGCTCTGCTTTCAGTGTGTCACTGGCCTTAAGGGATTGCCCAGGCTCTGTAATGAGGGAGGGGTTGCGTTTAATCAATTTAGAAAGAATCCCCTTGAAGTTTAGGGATCAAGCCTGGCTCGCTTTCCATGGAAGGCTCTATGTCAGAGGGAACTTGAAGTATCGCCCTGTGGATGATCGGGATTGTCCTAGAGCGGAGTGTGTTGGTAAAGTGGAGTCTATGGACCACTTTTTGCTGCAGTGTCCCTTTAACATAGAGGTGTATAAAAGGGTGGGGAGGGCTCTAGGCATCCCCTTTTTCTATCGCATGAGTTATGCGGAGTGGGTGTACGGGGCATTCCCGACTCGCTGGGATTTTGATTTGGATACACTGTTTTTAGTTAGTATTGTTGTCCGTTACTTCACATGGAATGCACGGTGCCAGATTACCCTGCGGAAAAAAGTCCTCTCTGTTGAGGTGGTGGTGCACGATATTCTGGGTGAGGTTGGGAAAATTCGGGGTCTTGAGAAAGGCAGGGAGCCTCGGGCGGTCTGGAAACGGGCGTGGAGGAATATCAGACCTGCCTTTGGTGAACTGCCCATCTCTGGGTGAGGAGCTCTTTTCTTTTTCTGTTTCTTTCACTCCCTTAGCTTTTTTTGGTTAGTATCTTCTTTTTGAAGAAGGGCTGCATGCATAATGGGTGCGGGTTTGTTTCTTGACCTCATAGTTTAGATGTCTGGTGTATTGGTGTGAGTTGTAGTGAGATTATCCCCAATAATGACATGTTCATGATGAGTTTTGTTTTTGCTGTAAAGTAATTTTTTGTTTGAGAGCAGATTTGCTATATTTATTTTCATTTATGTAAATATGTATATTATATATAGTGATTTTATGCTTATTGATTGCAAGACTTTTAATAAAGAAAAATTGGGAAGAATGTTCCTTACATTGGTGATCAGTGAGAAGAATGTTCCTTACATTGGTGATCAGTGAGAAGAATGTTCCTTACATTGGTGGTCAGTGAGAAGAATGTTCCTTACATTGGTGATCAGTGGGAAGAATGTTCCTTACATTGGTGATCAGTGGGAAGAATGTTCCTTACATTGGTGATCAGTGGGAAGAATGTTCCTTACATTGGAAGTCAGTAGGAAGAATGCTCCTTACATTGGTGGTCAGTGGGAAGGATGCCTTTTTTACCGATGGCTAAGAAGATCATTATTTTTAGTGGTTACTCATCTGAGAGGTAGAAATATTTTGGTTTCTCAAGGAACCTCCAGCAATCTTTGGAGGAACCCCAGATGAAAAAAAATGGAGGAATTCCTTTTGAGTTGGAGAATTTGGACCTCAAAATGGTTTTGCAATGAGGTCCCCTCACACGTAGAGCATTGGAAACCTTCCTGGGATATGAAGTGTGTATTTTGTACTTTTTGGTCATGCCTGCTGGTGAAACTCCAGCCAAGATGTAGAATCAGCCAGTGAATGGAAGGCGGGAAGCATGGCCACTATGCTGAAATCTTTGGACAGTTAATGCATTGCAGCCAGAATCAGCATTTTTTGTATGTGTGCTTTTCTGGAGTGGGACTGCAGCCCTTAATATCACATGATGCTGTGCACCCCCACATTATATGGTCCAGTGTTTTTAGTTGAAGCTGTGCTGGGCTTAGAGAGAGTCTGGTGCTTCCAGATTGAAGAAAGATTCAGGTCTGTATTTGCTTGGGGCCAGTGGTTGCCAAGATTTGAGGTATGGGCGCCTCAACAATGGCATCTGACATCAAAGAACCGCTCATAGTGTTCAGTACATGAGATGCTACAGAAGACTCTGGATATATTACAGGAGAGGATCAGAGAATATGGTCTGTGAAGTTTCTCATGGGGTATCTAGTAGTAGTTGGTCACAGGTATCCAGGTCATGGTTGGTCTCATGGGTCCAGGTCATGGTGGATCTAGTAGTAGTTGATCTCATGGATCTATGTCATGGTAGATCTAATAGTAGTTGGTTTAATGGAACCAGGTCATGGTAGATCTAGTAGTAGTTGGTCTCATGGATCTAGGTCATTTGATACCTGGTAGTAGTTAGTCTCATGGATTCAGGTCATAGTAGATCTAATAGTAGTTGGTCTCGGGGATCCAAGTCATGGTATATTAAGCCCCGGTTCACACAGGGGCGGCACGACTTGCAGGTCGCCTCACCGAGGCGACCTGCACACGACTTCCACGGCGACTTGCAAAACGACTTCTGTATAGAAGTATATGCAAGTCGCCCCAAGTTGCCCCCAAAGTAGTACAGGAACCTTTTTTCTAAGTCGGAGCGACTTGCGTCGCTCCTATTAGAACGGTTCCATTGTACAGAATGGGAGGCGACTTGTCAGGCGGCTAGGTCGCCTGACAAGTTGCCCCTGTGTGAACCGGCACTTAGAAGTAGTTGGTTACATGTATCCAGGTCATGGTGACCTTAGCAGTAGTTTGTCTCATGGATCCAGGTCATGGTAGATCTAGTAGTAGCTGGTTTTAGTTTAACCACTTGCCGACCGCCTCACGCCTATATACGTGAGCAGAGCGGCACGGACAGGCAAAATCACGTACCTGAAACGTGATTGCCTTCCCGCGGGTGGGGGGTCCGATCGGACCCCCCCCCCGGTGCCAGCTGCGGTCGGCATTTGGTTGGAAGCGATGAGAGACGAGGGGGAGGCCATCCGATCGTGGCCCCCCCCTCGCGATCGCTCCCAGCCAATGAGAAACATCCCCTGCCTCTGTATAGTACACAGAGGCAGAGGATGTGATGTCATCTCTCCTCGGCTCGGGAGTTTCCGTTCCAGCGCCGAGGGGAGATGACATGTAAGTGCACCAACACACACACACACACACACAGTAGAACATGCCAGGCATACATTACACCCCCGATCGCCCCCCGATCCCCCCCCAATCACCTCCCCCCCTGTCACAAACTGACACCAAGCAGGTTTTTTTTTTTTTTTCCCTGATTACTGCATAGTGTCAGTTTGTGACAGTTAGCAGTGTTAGGGTAGTGACTGTTACCCCCCTGTAGGTCTAGGGTACCCCCCTTACCCCCCCTAATAAAGTTTTAACCCCTTGATCACCCCCCCTCACCAGTGTCGCTAAGCGATCATTTTTCTGATCGCTGTATTAGTGTCGCTGGTGAGGCTAGTTAGGGACGTAAATATTTAGGTTCGCCGTCAGCGTTTTATAGTGACAGGGACCCCCATATACTACCTAATAAATGTTTTAACCCCTTGATTGCCCCCTAGTTAACCCTTTCACCACTGATCACCATATAACCGTTACGGGTGACGCTGGTTAGTTCGTTTATTTTTTATAGTGTCAGGGCACCCGCCGTTTATTACCAAATAAAGGTTTAGCCCCCTGTAGGTCTAGGGTACCCCCCTTACCCCCCCTAATAAAGTTTTAACCCCTTGATCACCCCCTGTCGCCAGTGTCGCTAAGCGATCATTTTTCTGATCGCTGTATTAGTGTCGCTGGTGACGCTAGTTAGGGACGTAAATATTTAGGTTCGCCGTCAGTGTTTTATAGCGACAGGGACCCCCATATACTATCTAATAAATGTTTTAACCCCTTGATGGCCCCCTAGTTAACCCTTTTACCACTGATCACCGTATAACCGTTACGGGTGACGCTGGTTAGTTCGTTTATTTTTTATAGTGTCAGGGCACCCGCCGTTTATTACCGAAAAAAGGTTTAGCCCCCTGATCGCCCGGCGGTGATATGCGTCGCCCTAGGCAGCGTCAGATTAGCGCCAGTACCGCGAACACCCACGCACGCACCGTACACCTCCCTTAGTGGTATAGTATCTGAACGCATCAATATCTGATCCGATCAGATCTATACTAGCGTCCCCAGCAGTTTAGGGTTCCCAAAAACGCAGTGTTAGCGGGATCAGCCCAGATACCTGCTAGCACCTGCGTTTTGCCCCTCCGCCCGGCCCAGCCCAGTCCAGCCCACCCAAGTGCAGTATCGATCGATCACTGTCACTTTTTTTTGTAGCGTTTTGGTGAACTGGCAAGCACCAGCGGCCTAGTACACCCCGGTCGTAGTCAAACCAGCACTGCAGTAACACTTGGTGACGTGGCGAGTCCCATAAGTGCAGTTCAAGCTGGTGAGGTGGCAAGCACAAGTAGTGTCCCGCTGCCACCAAAAAGACAAACACAGGCCCGTCGTGCCCATAGTGCCCTTCCTGCTGCATTCTCCAATCCTAATTGGGAACCCACCGCTTCTGCAGCGCCCGTACTTCCCCCATTCACATCCCCAACCAAATGCAGTCGGCTGCATGAGAGGCATTTATATATCCTCCCAAGTACCCCTACCCAACGAACCCCCCCCCAAAAAAATGTTGTGTCTGCAGCAAGCGCGGATATAGGCGTGACACTCACTATTATTGTCCCTCCTGTCCTGACAATCCTGGTCTTTGCATTGGTGAATGTTTTGAACGCTACCATTCACTAGTTGAGTATTAGGGTAGGGTACAGCATTGCACAGACTAGGCACACTTTCACAGGGTCTCCCAAGATGCCATCGCATTTTGAGAGACCCGAACCTGGAACCGGTTACAGTTATAAAAGTTACAGTTACAAAAAAAAAGTGTAAAAAAAAAAAAAACAAACAAAAATAAAAAAAATAGTTGTCGTTTTATTGTTCTCTCTCTCTATTCTCTCTCTCTATTGTTCTGCTCTTTTTTACTGTATTCTATTCTGCAATGTTTTATTGTTATTATGTTTTATCATGTTTGCTTTTCAGGTATGCAATTTTTTATACTTTACCGTTTACTGTGCTTTATTGTTAACCATTTTTTGTCTTCAGGTACGCCATTCACGACTTTGAGTGGTTATACCAGAATGATGCCTGCAGGTTTAGGTATCATCTTGGTATCATTCTTTTTAGCCAGCGGTCGGCTTTCATGTAAAAGCAATCCTAGCGGCTAATTAGCCTCTAGACTGCTTTTACAAGCAGTGGGACGGAATGCCCCCCCCCCCCCCCCCCACCGTCTTCCGTGTTTTTCTCTGGCTCTCCTGTCTCAACAGGGAACCTGAGAATGCAGCCGGTGATTCAGCCAGCTGACCATAGAGCTGATCAGAGACCAGAGTGGCTCCAAACATCTCTATGGCCTAAGAAACCGGAAGCTACGAGCATTTTATGACTTAGATTTCGCCGGATGTAAATAGCGCCATTGGGAAATTGGGGAAGCATTTTATCACACCGATCTTGGTGTGGTCAGATGCTTTGAGGGCAGAGGAGAGATCTAGGGTCTAATAGACCCCAATTTTTTCAAAAAAGAGTACCTGTCACTACCTATTGCTATCATAGGGGATATTTACATTCCCTGAGATAACAATAAAAATGATTTAAAAAAAAAAAAATGAAAGGAACAGTTTAAAAATAAGATAAAAAAGCAAAAAAATAATAAAGAAAAAAAAAAAATAAATAAAAAGCACCCCTGTCCCCCCTGCTCTCGCGCTAAGGCGAACGCAAGCGGCGGTCTGGCGTCAAATGTAAACAGCAATTGCACCATGCATGTGAGGTATCACCGCGAAGGTGAGATCGAGGGCAGTAATTTTAGCAGTAGACCTCCTCTGTAAATCTAAAGTGGTAACCTGTAAAGGCTTTTAAAGGCTTTTAAAAATGTATTAATTTTGTTGCCACTGCACGTTTGTGCGCAATTTTAAAGCATGTCATGTTTGGTATCCATGTACTCGGCCTAAGATCATCTTTTTTATTTCATCAAACATTTGGGCAATATAGTGTGTTTTAGTGCATTAAAATTTAAAAAAGTGTGTTTTTTCCCCAAAAAATGCGTTTGAAAATCGCTGCGCAAATACTGTGTGAAAAAAAAAAATGAAACACCCACCATTTTAATCTGTAGGGCATTTGCTTTAAAATAATATATAATGTTTGGGGGTTCAAAGTAATTTTCTTGCAAAAAAAATAATTTTTTCATGTAATCAAAAAGTGTCAGAAAGGGCTTTGTCTTCAAGTGGTTAGAAGAGTGGGTGATGTGTGACATAAGCTTCTAAATGTTGTGCATAAAATGCCAGGACAGTTCAAACCCCCCCCAAATGACCCCATTTTGGAAAGTAGACACCCCAAGCTATTTGCTGAGAGGCATGTCGAGTCCATGGAATATTTTATATTGTGACACAAGTAGCGGGAAAGAGACAATTTTTTTTTTTTTTTTGCACAAAGTTGTCACTAAATGTTATATTGCTCAAACATGCCATGGGAATATGTGAAATTACACCCCAAAATACATTCTGCTGCTTCTCCTGAGTACGGGGATACCACATGTGTGGGACTTTTTGGGAGCCTAGCCGCGCACGGGACCCCGAAAACCAAGCACCGCCTTCAGGCTTTCTAAGGCCGTAAATTTTTGATTTCACTCTTCACTGCCTATCACAGTTTCGGAGGCCATGGAATGCCCAGGTGGCACAAACCCCCCCCCCCCCAAATTACCCCATTTTGGAAAGTAGACACCCCAAGCTATTTGCTGAGAGGTATAGTGAGTATTTTGCAGACCTCACTTTTTGTCACAAAGTTTTGAAAATTAAAAAAGAAAAAAAAAATTTTTTTTTCTGGTCTTTCTTCATTTTCAAAAACAAATGAGAGCTGCAAAATACTCACCATGCCTCTCAGCAAATAGCTTGGGGTGTCTACTTTCCAAAATGGGGTCATTTGGGGGGGGGTTGTGCCATCTTGGCATTTTATGGCCTTCAAAACTGTGATAGGCAGTGAGGAGTAAAATCAAAAATGTATGCCCTTAGAAATCCTGAAGGTGGTGCTGGGTTTTCGGGGCCCCGTACGCGGCTAGGCTCCCAAAAAGTGCCACACATGTGGTATCCCCGTACTCAGGAGAAGCAGCTGAATGTATTTTGGGGTGCAATTCCACATATGCCCATGGCCTGTGTGAGCAATATATCATTTAGTGACAACTTTTTGTAAATTTTTTTTTTTTTTTTTTTTTGTCATTATTCAATCACTTGGGACAAAAAAAATAAATATTCAATGGGCTCAACATGCCTCTCAGCAATTTCCTTGGGGTGTCTACTTTCCAAAATGGGGTCATTTGGGGGGGTTTTGTACTGCCCTGCCATTTTAGCACCTCAAGAAATGACATAGGCAGTCATAAACTAAAAGCTGTGTAAATTCCAGAAAATGTACCCTAGTTTGTAGACGCTATAACTTTTGCGCAAACCAATAAATATACGCTTATTGACATTTTTTTTACCAAAGACATGTGGCCGAAAACATTTTGGCCTAAATGTATGACTAAAATTTAGTTTATTGGATTTTTTTTATAACAAAAAGTAGAAAATATAATTTTTTTTCAAAATTTTCAGTCTTTTTCCGTTTATAGCGCAAAAAATAAAAACGGCAGAGGTGATCAAATACCATCAAAAGAAAGCTCTATTTGTGGGAAGAAAAGGACGCAAATTTCGTTTGGGTAGAGCATTGCATGACCGCGCAATTAGCAGTTAAAGCGACGCAGTGCCGAATTGTAAAAAGTGCTCTGGTCAGGAAGGGGGTAAATCCTTCCGGCGCTGAAGTGGTTAATGGATCCAGGTCATGGTGGATCTAGTAGTAATTGGTCTCATGGATCCAAATCATGGTATATTTAGAAGTAGTTGGTTACATATATCAAGGTCATGGTGACCCTAGCAGTAGTTGGTCTCATGGTAGATCTAGTAGTAGTTTGTCTCATGGATCCAGGTCATGGTAGATTTAGTAGTAGTTGGTCTCATGGATCCAGGTCATGGTAGATCTAGTAGTAGTTGGTCTCATGGATCCAGGTCATGGTAGATCTAGTAGTAGTTGGTCTCATGGATCCAGGTCATGGTAAATCTAGTAGTAGTTGGTCTCATGGATCCAGGTCATGGTAAATCTAGTAGTAGTTGGTCTCATGGATCCAGGTCATGGTGGATCTAGTAGTAGTTGGTCTCATCGATCTAGGTCATTCGATACCTGGTAGTAGTTGGTCTCATGGATCCAAGTCATGGTATATTTAGAAGTAGTTGGTTACATGTATCCAGGTCATGGTGACCCTAGCAGTAGTTGGTCTCATGGATCCAGGTCATGGTAGATCTAGTAGTAGTTGGTCTCATGGATCTAGGTCATTGGATAGCTGGTAGTAGTTGGTCTCATGGATTCAGGTCATGGTCGATATAGCACCTGATTTTAGTCTTGCCTAGGGCAGCACAAAACAAAAATACACCACTGCTTGTGACAGCAATAACCGTGATACAATTTTTTTTTAAAGCAACAGTATAAAAATACAAAAAAAAAATTAATTAATAATCGTCCCATACATGTGAGCTATCACTGCGAACCTCAGATCATGGGCAGTAATTCAAGCACCAGACCTCCTGTGTAAATCTAAAGTGGTAACCTGTAAAGGCTTTTAAAAAACGTCACCTATGGATAGCAAAATGTACATAGTTTCCCGCCGTTGCAAGGGCGTGTGCAATTTTTAAAGCATGACATGTTTGGTATCTATAAACTCGGTGCAACATCTTTTATATTTAACCAACAAATCAAATCACAAAGTTATGTATTGCGTTTTTTTGCATTAAAACTCAAAAAAGTGTATTTTTCCACATAATTTCATTTACAAAACTGCTACGCAAATACTGCAAGACATACAAAGTTGTAAAACCCACCAATTTTTTCACTAGGGCTTTAACCACCACCCACCATTCATATACTGCGGCAGGGCGGCCGCTCTGTGCCAGATCACGTACCTAGTACGTCTGGTCGGATCACACACAGCTGGAGCCCATGTCCCCCGCTGTTGGCTCCTCCTCTAACCCGCTGTTGGCTCCTCCTCTGACCTGCCATTGGCTCCTCCTCTGACCTGCCGTTGGCTCCTCCTCTGACCCGCTGTTGGCTCACCGACAGTCCCATTCACTTTAATGGGACGGCTGGGTGATGCGGCGGTGACGCAACAAGGCGAGGGACGTGGCGGCAGCAGGTGAGTGGATTCCCCGCTAACAGGCGCTGCCTTGATCGGTCTGAAATGACAGGTGCTCTTTACATGTAAGGACTCATTCTTGCTGGTAGTTAGAATCTTTAATATTTGCAAACAAAATGAAGATTTCCTATTTAGAATAATAAACTGTCAAGTTAGTAAAACAGCGATATCAGAACCGATTCAGTCATACAGTTTGTAGTGTACATAGATTTGGCAAAACAATGGGATAAAGGAATATTCCTGAACTTTTGTTTTTATCTCATGGTTACTGTGAAATGCATCAATGCAGTGCATGTTATCTCAGCTTGCAGAGCTTGGATTCACTGACTGAGTTTACCAAAAATATAAGTATTGCAGAATAGGGATGAGCTTCGTGTTCGAGTCGAACCCATGTTCGACTCGAACATCGGCTGTTCGACCGTCCGTCGAATTGCGAACGATATGGGCCGTTCGCGCCAAATTCGTGTGGCGCGTCACGGCCCATAATTCACTGCGGCATCGCAGTGCATTGCTGGCTGATGATTGGCCAAGCATGCACTATGACCCGCATGCTTGGCCAATCACAGCGCCGTCAGTAGAGAGAGCTGTAATTGGCCAAAGCCAGGGTGGCTTTGGCCAATTATGGCTCAGGGGATTTAGTACACACCCCACACTATATAAGGCCGCCTGCACGGCGGCCCTGTGTAGTGTGTGTTCCGGTGTGCTGAGAGATAGAGAGAGAGAGAGACAGTGTCATTTGATTTGAGTTAGATAGATTAGGCAGAACAGTCAGTCAGTTAGCTGCACTTACAGTGTATTGTGTATATATATGCATCCCAGGTGTTGCATATATATATATACACTGTATTCAGTTTAGCTAGATCCGTTCCTGTTATCTTCTATCTAGACTATTTAGTGCAGTGTGTCCTGCTCACAGTGTTCAGCTAGATCCGTTCCTGCTATTTACATTCAGTGCAGTGCGTCCTGCTCACAGTGTTCAGCTAGATCCGTTCCTGCTATTTACATTCAGTGCAGTGCGTCCTGCTCACAGTGTTCAGCTAGATCCGTTCCTGCTATTTACATTCAGTGCAGTGCGTCCTGCTCACAGTGTTCAGCTAGATCCGTTCCTGCTATTTACATTCAGTGCAGTGCGTCCTGCTCACAGTGTTCAGCTAGATCCGTTCCTGCTATTTACATTCAGTGCAGTGCGTCCTGCTCACAGTGTTCAGCTAGATCCGTTCCTGCTATTTACATTCAGTGCAGTGCGTCCTGCTCACAGTGTTCAGCTAGATCCGTTCCTGCTATTTACATTCAGTGCAGTGCGTCCTGCTCACAGTGTTCAGCTAGATCCGTTCCTGCTATTTACATTCAGTGCAGTGCGTCCTGCTCACAGTGTTCAGCTAGATCCGTTCCTGCTATTTACATTCAGTGCAGTGCGTCCTGCTCACAGTGTTCAGCTAGATCCGTTCCTGCTATTTACATTCAGTGCAGTGCGTCCTGCTCACAGTGTTCAGCTAGATCCGTTCCTGCTATTTACATTCAGTGCAGTGCGTCCTGCTCACAGTGTTCAGCTAGATCCGTTCCTGCTATTTACATTCAGTGCAGTGCGTCCTGCTCACAGTGTTCAGCTAGATCCGTTCCTGCTATTTACATTCAGTGCAGTGCGTCCTGCTCACAGTGTTCAGCTAGATCCGTTCCTGCTATTTACATTCAGTGCAGTGCGTCCTGCTCACAGTGTTCAGCTAGATCCGTTCCTGCTATTTACATTCAGTGCAGTGCGTCCTGCTCACAGTGTTCAGCTAGATCCGTTCCTGCTATTTACATTCAGTGCAGTGCGTCCTGCTCACAGTGTTCAGCTAGATCCGTTCCTGCTATTTACATTCAGTGCAGTGCGTCCTGCTCACAGTGTTCAGCTAGATCCGTTCCTGCTATTTACATTCAGTGCAGTGCGTCCTGCTCACAGTGTTCAGCTAGATCCGTTCCTGCTATTTACATTCAGTGCAGTGCGTCCTGCTCACAGTGTTCAGCTAGATCCGTTCCTGCTATTTACATTCAGTGCAGTGCGTCCTGCTCACAGTGTTCAGCTAGATCCGTTCCTGCTATTTACATTCAGTGCAGTGCGTCCTGCTCACAGTGTTCAGCTAGATCCGTTCCTGCTATTTACATTCAGTGCAGTGCGTCCTGCTCACAGTGTTCAGCTAGATCCGTTCCTGCTATTTACATTCAGTGCAGTGCGTCCTGCTCACAGTGTTCAGCTAGATCCGTTCCTGCTATTTACATTCAGTGCAGTGCGTCCTGCTCACAGTGTTCAGCTAGATCCGTTCCTGTTATCTTCCTACTGACAGGCAGGCTTGTCTGGTTACAGTATATAAAGCTACCTGAAGAAAATTACAGGTGTTCTTTTTGATCCTATTAGTACCACGGTCAGGCAGCTAGACTATTTACATTTAGTACAGTGTGTCCTGCTCACAGTGTTCAGCTAGATCCGTTCCTGTTATCTTCCTACTGACAGGCAGGCTTGTCTGGTTACAGTATATAAAGCTACCTGAAGAAAATTACAGGTGTTCTATCCCAGCTTAGTGCAGCTACAGGCCATTAGTATGTCTGGAAGGCCAAGAAGGAGAGGCAGACAGTCACAAGCCAATAAGAGAGGGCAAGCAGGCTCTGTGTCTAGTGCTGGTCGTGGAGACGGTGCATCCTCATCAGCACGTGGCCATGGGACACGCTTGGCCTTTTTTTCGGCAGCTGGCCGTGTTGAGCCGCAACATGCGGAAGACTTGGTCGAGTGGATGACCAAGCCGTCCTCATCCTCCTCATCCTCTCTCACCCATGCCCAGGGTGCTTTGTCTGGCAAAGCAGCGGCCTCTTCCCTCAGCTCAATGTCATCAGTGACTCCTTCCCTAGCTCCACCATGTCCTCATGAGGATTCCCTCGAACTGTTTGACCACAGTGTTGGGTACATGCTCCAGGAGGATGCCCAGCGTTTGGAAGGCTCTGATGATGATACTGAGCTCAATGAAGGCAGTAACATGAGCACGGACAGAGGGGGTGCCCAAGAAGGACAGCAATCTGGCAGTCATGCTCCCCCTGCTGCAGCATACTGCCAGGTTTGCTCCAGTGATGAGGAGGGAGGGGATGATGAGGTCACTGACTCAACGTGGGTGCCTGATAGGAGAGAGGAGGAGGAGGAGGAGGTGGCACATCACCAACTAGGCAGGATGCCCTCCAGGGGCCAGCCTAAGGGCAGCACATTGACTGCATCACACCCCAAAGCTCCACATGTGCAGGGCGCTGCAGTCTCTGCGCGTTATTCAAAAAGTTCTTTGGTGTGGGCCTTTTTTGAGACGAGTGCATCAGATCGCACCGCTGCTATTTGCAACATATGTCTCAAGCGTATCTCGCGTGGCCAAAACATCTCCCGCTTGGGTACCACATGCTTGACCAGACATATGTTGACCTGCCATGCAGTTCGTTGGCAAGCGTATCTGAAAGACCCACACCAAAGAACAAAGACGATCTCTCCTTGCTCCTCATCAGCTGAGATTTCCAACCCCACTAGACCTCCAGTCCTCTCTGAGACCTGCAGTGAGAGGAATGAAGGTGTAGAATTAGGTGTGTCACAGCCAAGTACTTGTGGGCAATCTGCTTTTGGTACACCGACGTCAGATTGTACCAGGCAAATTTCCCTGCCCCAGCTGCTGCACCGCCGAAAGAAGTTTGCTCCCAGCCATCCACATGCCCAGCGGTTGAATGCTAGCTTGGCAAAATTGCTAGCACTTCAACTGCTGCCTTTTCAGTTGGTAGACTCTGCCCCCTTCCGTGAGTTTGTGGAATGTGCGGTTCCTCAGTGGCAGGTACCCAAACGCCACTTTTTCTCACGGAAGGCGATTCCGGCTCTCTACCGGCATGTGGAAGGCAATGTCCATGCCTCGCTGGACAGGGCGGTCAGCGGTAAGGTGCATATTACCGCTGACTCATGGTCCAGCAGGCATGGACAGGGACGTTACTTAAGTTTCACGGCGCATTGGGTGACTCTGCTGGCAGCTGGGAAGGATGCAGGACAAGGTGCAGTAGTGTTGGAGGTTGTTCCGCCACCACGCCTCCAAAATGCTGATTGTGACACACCTCTCTCCTCCACCCCCTCCTCTTCTTCTTCCTCCATGGCCTCTTCCTCGGAACCAGCGGTGCTCCGTAGGCGTTCAAGGGGCTACGCAAGTACGCAGGCCAAAAGATGCCATGCGGTGCTTGAGCTGGTGTGCTTGGGGGACAGGAGCCACACTGGGGCAGAGGTTCTGTCAGCTCTGCAGGGGCAGGTTCAGAGGTGGTTGACGCCACGCCAACTTAAGGCAGGAATGGTGGTTTGCGACAATGGCACCAACCTCCTCTCTGCCCTCCGACAGGGACAACTGACCCATGTGCCCTGTTTGGCTCACGTCCTTAACTTGGTGGTGCAGCGGTTCTTGGGCAGGTACCCGGGCTTACAGGATGTCCTGAGGCAGGCCAGGAAAGTCTCTGTGCATTTCCGCCGGTCATATAATGCCAGTGCTCGGCTGACGGACCTCCAAAAGGAGTTTAACCTGCCCAAGAACCGCCTAATCTGTGACATGCCCACCAGGTGGAACTCGACGTTGGCCATGCTGCAGCGGCTGCACACGCAGCAGAGGGCCATCAATGAGTACCTGTGCGACTATGGCACCAGGACAGGGTCAGGGGACCTTGGTTTTTTTTCCCCACGCCAGTGGGCCATGATCAGGGATGCATGCACTGTCCTGTCACCATTCGAGGAGGCCACGAGGATGGTGAGCACTGACAGTGCATGCATCAGTGACACTGTCCCCCTTGTCCACCTGTTGGAGCACACGCTGCGTGGAATAATGGACAGGGCACTTGAGGCAGAACAGAGGCAGGAAGAGGAGGACTTCCTTAGCTCTCAAGGCCCCCTTTATCCAGACAGTGTTCCTGCGTGCCCGCCGATCACACAGGAGGAGGAGGAGGAGGAGGAGGAGGAAGATTGTGTCAGTATGGAGGTGGAGCCTGGCACTCAGCATCAGCAGTCTTTAAGGGATCAGTCCCAAGGAACACATGGACTTGTACGTGGCTGGGAGGAGGTGGCTGCGGACGTTGTTGTCCTTAGTGACCCAGAGGACTCCGGACCGAATGCCTCAGCAAACCTACGCTGCATGGCCTCCCTGATCCTGCAAAGCCTGCGTAAGGATCCTCGTATTCGTGGTATCAAGGAGAAGGACCAATACTGGCTGGCAACCCTCCTTGATCCACGTTACAAGGGTAAGGTTGCGGACCTTATCTTGCCATCGCAGAGGGAGCAGAGGATGAAACATCTTCGGGAGGCCTTGCAGAAAGGTCTGTGCAACGCGTTCCCAGAGACTGGGAGGTTACAAACTCCTGTTTCTGGACAACGTGTTGCTGAGGCTTCGGTCAGTCAAAGAAGGAGCGGTGGAGAAGGTGGCCGTCTGACCGATGCGTTCAGACAATTTTTTGGTCCGCAGCCCCAAGGTATGATCGGTTCCAGCAACCATCGCCAGCGTCTGTTTTACATGGTGCAGGAATACCTAGGGGCAAGATCAGACTTGGACACCTTTCCCACCGAAAATCCTCTGGGTTACTGGGTCTTGAGGATGGATCACTGGCCAGAGCTTGCACAGTATGCAATTGAGCTACTGGCCTGTCCTGCATCCAGCGTTCTTTCGGAACGTACATTCAGTGCTGCTGGAGGCGTGGTAACCGATCACAGGGTGCGTCTGTCCACTGACTCGGTCGATCGGCTGACCTTCATAAAAATGAATCAGTCTTGGATCACCACCAGCTACCAAGCACCTGATGCTGATGTAACTGAATAATTTTTTTCAGATCCCTTCAAAGACTGCCTATGCTGATGCTGAGTGATTATCCCTGAGTAATTATCCTCTTCCTCCTCAATCATCACGCTGATAGCTTGTAAGAACATTTTTGGTTCTGGGCGCCACCACCAGTGCCTAAGGCACAATTTTTCAGCCCCTGTATAACAGGGGCGTGTAATTACAATTTTTGATGTAATACTTTGCAGCACGGCTCGTTCCTGCATTCCAACTAGAGTGTCTGTGAGGGGTTGCAGTGTTGTGGCACCAGCACCAGTGCCTAAGGCCCAATTTTTCTGCCCCTGTCTAACAGGGGCGTGTAATTACAATTTTTGATGCAATACTTTGCAGCAGTGCTCGTTCCTGCGTTCCAACTAGAGTGTCTGTGAGGGGTTGCAGTGTTGTGGCACCAGCACCAGTGCCTAAGGCCCAATTTTTCTGCCCCTGTCTAACAGGGGCGTGTAATTACAATTTTTGATGCAATACTTTGCAGCAGGGCTCGTTCCTGCGTTCCAACTAGAGTGTCTGTGAGGGGTTGCAGTGTTGTGGCACCAGCACCAGTGCCTAAGGCCTAATTTTTCAGCTCCTGTTCAACAGGGGCATGTAATTACAATTCTTGATCTAATATTTCACAGCAGGGCCCTGTGAGGGCTTACAGTGTTTTGGCCACAGCAACACCTAAGGCCCAAATTTCTGCTGAGTATATAGGGCAGGACCCTACTTTCAAACATCTAACTTACAAACGACTCCTACTTGCAAACGGAAGGAGACAACAGGAAGTGAGATGAAATCTACCCATAGGAAGGGAAATTCTCTCATGTAAGAGTTAATATGGGAAAACAATTTCTCCTTTCCACTGATGCTTTCCAATCCTTGTTCCACAAAAAAACCCAAATTTTCAAAAAACATTTTTCATTGGGACAAAAAAGTGAGGTGAAATCTTCTGAAGAGGAGGAAAGACGCAAAACAAATGTCACAGGGGTGATAACCCTTCCCTATGTTTTCCAAAAAGCTTAGAAAAGATTTTTTGGCTGGAGCTAAACACATTAAAAATGTTCAAAATTACAAACAGATTCTACTTAACAACAAACCTACAGTCCCTGTCTTGTTTGCACCGCCTGTATACTGCTGTTCAGAGTATATAGGGACCTTTCCTTATTTTAATTTGGGTGCGGGGTTCCCCTTAATATCCATACAAGACCCAAAGGGCCTGGTAATGGACTGGGGGGGTACCCATGCCGTTTGTCTCACTGATTTTCATCCATATTGCCAGGACCCGACATGACATTAAACCCGCAAGCAGTTTTAAATGAGATTTTTTCCTTTAAAAATGACATTTGGTGCAGGGACTGTTCTAAACATGGGAAACACGCGTCACTTTACAGGCATACTATAGACACCCCCCAGGTACGATATTTAAAGGAATATTTCACTTTTTTTTTTTTACTTTAAGCATCATTAAAATCACTGCTCCCGAAAAAACGGCCGTTTTTAAAAGTTTTTTTTGCATTGATACATGTCCCCTGGGGTAGGACCCGGGTCCCCAAACCCTTTTTAGGACAATACCATGCAAATTAGCCTTTAAAATGAGCACTTTTGATTTTGAACGTTCGAGTCCCATAGACGTCAATGGGGTTCTAACGTTCGTGCGAACTTGCGGTCCGTTCGCGGGTTCTGGTGCGAACCGAACCGGGGGGTGTTCGGCTCATCCCTATTGCAGAATATACAGCCCCATGCTACATAACTAAGCTCCACTTCATGCTGAATAAACTAAATTATTATAATGTATCTTAAATAGAAAACTCTATGTGGATTGATTTTTACTCCAAAAGCATTTTATTAAAATTTAATAAAAATAATAAAAAAAAAATATATATATATATATATATATATATATATATATATATATTTTTAAATTATTGATTTTTATCCACCCTGAAAAATACTGATTGTTACATGATAAAAAAAAAAAAAAAAAGTCCCAGAAAAGGCCTGGGGGTGAGGTGACAGATTCCGCCCCTATTGATTTCAATGGGGTTTGGGTTCAGCATCTGAACTTCTATGCAGTTCATTGAACCTCACTGGTGCCAAACCCAGGGCAGTTCAGCTGATCCCTACTGTAGATGTTAGGAGGGGGGGAGGGGTGTAGATGTTTCATTCATGGCACCACAGAGTGGAATCAAATGTAGACATGTGCACTGCCAAAAATTTTTGTTTGTTTTCGTTTCGTTTTTTTTTTTTTTTTCAAATTTTTTGGGTCATTCGATACGAATGCAATTTGTAAAAATTATTATTTAGTATTATTGATATTAATTCGTTACATTCCATGCGTTTAGATACGGCATTTGTAACTTCGGATAAATTGTAACTTCGGATAAATTCGTATTCGCTACGTCCACCAACAGCCAAATTTGAAATGAAATTCCAATACCTATAATTTAATAGTTACTATTAGTTAGCCTTTCAGATTTTCCAATTTTCGGGTTTTCTGATTTTTTAATTTTTGAATTAACCAATTTGTGAATTTACGATTTATTTATTTATTTTTTTCGAATGTACAAATTTTTTCAAATATTTGAATTTACGAATATTTGGAAAAGTTTGTCAAATGGGTTTTCGTTAATTCGGATATTTCCGAATTCACAAATTAGTCGAAAATTTTGTTTAAGATACTAATTCGGAACGAAACGAATTGCACGTGTCCGATGAAATGTCAATATTCCCCGTTCTCATATGTGTGGTGTCGGTATGTGTGGTGTCGGTATGCGTGGTGTCGGTATGCGTGGTGTCGGTATGCGTGGTGTCGGTATGCGTGGTGTCGGTATGACTGGTGTCGGTATGCGTGGTGTCGGTATGCGTGGTGTCGGTATGCGTGGTGTCGGTATGCGTGGTGTCGGTATGCGTGGTGTCGATATGCGTGGTGTCGGTATGACTGGTGTCGGTATGACTGGTGTCGGTATGACTGGTGTCGGTATGCGTGGTGTCGGTATGCGTGGTGTCGGTATGCGTGGTGTCGGTATGCGTGGTGTCGGTATGCGTGGTGTCGGTATGCGTGGTGTCGGTATGCGTGGTGTCGGTATGCGTGGTGTCGGTATGCGTGGTGTCGGTATGCATGGTGTCGGTATGACTGGTGTCGGTATGTGTGGTGTCGGTATGTGTGGTGTCGGTATGTGTGGTGTCGGTATGTGTGGTGTCGGTATGCGTGGTGTCGGTATGCGTGGTGTCGGTATGCGTGGTGTCGGTATGACTGGTGTCGGTATGTGTGGTGTCGGTATGTGTGGTGTCGGTATGTGTGGTGTCGGTATGCGTGGTGTCGCTCTGTGCCAAGAGCCGCCATATGGATGTTTTCTCTATCGGAGCCATAATACAAGCTGCATCTGTTCCATGCATGGTCTGCGGCGCGGATCACATGCAGGGAGCGTGTTAATCGCTGTGCGAACGCCGAGATATTGTCACACTTCTGTCCTCTGTTGATTCACACATTTACTATTTCGGGATTCTTCGTAGGGATTTCATGCCGGCTGCGTGAATTCTGCCAAGTGTCCGGGGTCCTTTTAACTGTCAGATGGGAGATGAGTCATTCATCAATAGAGCAGCGGGGGGGGGGGGAGATCGCCATGGGGGGGGGGGGCGCAGAGAGACATCCAATTCCGACATTTTTTATTTATTTTTTGCTCTAATTACTGCAATGAACTCGGAACATAGAGGAGAAAACTGCTCTGGAGGACTTTTGCCTACAAACATGAAACATTTCACTTCCTTCCATGTATTCAATGTGACAATGAGAAGGATACAATGTGAGCGGAATAAGAATAATAACATTGTACGAAATTGAGGGGATAAGAAATGAGGCCGTAAAGGTGGGAAGTCGTTTTTATATGCTCCAGGGCTCTTCTGATAGGCAGCACTGATGGGCACTGATGAGGCGGCACTGATGAGGCAGCACTGGTGGGCACTAATAGGGATCACTGAGGGACACTGATGAGGTGGCACTGAAAGGTGGCACTGATAGGTGGCACTGATGGGCACTTAGAGGCAGGGCCGCTGATAAGGCAGTACAGCCAGCCCTCCTATACTGGGCCCCGGCCCCATCAGTTCAAAAGAGGGGCCCAGGCTCCTGTTGAGTAGGAGGGCCGGCTGTACTGTCTTATTGCAGACACTACAGTCCAGAGAAGTTTAGTCAGGCGTCTTCCTGGACAGTCACACCTCAGATGTGGAAACAAATCCAGGAGACTCTTCTAAACACAAAAACACCAGAACTGGTGTGCAGAAAAATGTCAGCGGGTGTTCTGGAATGCCAAGTCTAAGTTTGAAATATTTTGCATGTAACATAAGGCAGTTTGTCATGCGCGCGCCCTGAACCCTGAAGTAGGCATTACCAGTACGTCACTTTGCCTGCATAGGCTGCCCGTCAGCAGTACATTGCCGGCAGGCGGTCTACAAGTGGATATATATATATATATAAACAGTGTGAGCCCTGCCACTATGTAAAAGGCAAAAATGACACCGGGTTCTAAAAAAAACGCAGAGTGAGGGTCTCCAGAGTGTCTGTACTGAGCAGTGTAAGACAAGCCTACAGCTTTGTCCAGGTTTTGGTGTTCTTGGATTGGGGTCTGGAGCTCAGAGACTTCGAAGATCTTTGGGATGGAAGAAAGCTGTGCGTGTGTGCATACATTTTTTATTCAAAAACCTGGCCATAGCCCAGGGCTATGTTGAGGAGACAGGTGTGCTTCACTCAAAAGCCAGGCGCTTTCAGGCTAGGAGGGCTTCATACAGGTTCCAGGAGATCCCCCTATCGAGAGGACAGGACATGGGCCCGTGCAGCAGGAAGCTACAGCTAAAGAGAGTGAGAGCTGAGAGTGCTGTTGTGAGGGACACTTGAGCGGTATCTGAGCAGAACGGTGCTATGTAAGGGAGGAACCAAAGAAAAGGCCGAAGGTTCAGGTTGAGCAGCTGTGCTGTGAGAAGAAGCCAAGGGGCTTGGTATTTGTCCTTTGCTGTTTTGGTGGTTGATTATCTATACAGAGGTGACTGCAGCACCGATGACATTGCTGGTGTTCTTCTATTCATGTTACATATTTTGTAAGCTCTTGGTTGCACGCCGCAGCCTTTAGCAAGTGCTAATGAGTAAGCGAGATTCAATTACATACCAGTTAAGTCATAGGACACGTTTTCACATGATTGTAGGCGTCAATGAGAGGGTGCAATGTTCTAAATTCGTAATTTATTACTTTTATTTCTGAAACTTTTCTTATAATGAAGTTTGCAAAGCTGCAACAGGAATGTTACCTGTTTGGTACCTGCGCATACCATTGAGTCTCTTTTTTGGAGTAGCTCAGGAACATTCTATCCTGCCACACTATCATTTTGCTTTGTATCTTTTATACCATTGGTTAAATTTGATCCGAAGGAGCCAAGAGTGAAGCAAGGGAGCAGAGGAAGCGTAGGGGTGTAATACCAGTGCAAGGGGTTAATATTGCAGACACTGGCACCAATGCAAGGGATTATTATTGTGGACACTGGTACCAATGCAGCTGTTTACTATTTCAGACACTGGCGCCAATGCAGGGGGTTATTGCGGACACTGGCACTAATGCAGTGGGGTTATTATTGCAGACACTGGTACTGTACCCATGCAGAGATTTAATTTTGCAGACACTGGCACCAATGCAGGGGGTTATTGCAGACACTGGCACCAATGCAGTTTTTTTTTTTTAATACGGATACTGGCACCATTGCAGGGGGTTATAATTGTGGACACTGTAACTAAAACAAGGGGCAGTTATTATTATTGTGGACACTGGTACCAATACAGGGGGTTATTATTGCAGACACTGGCACAAATGCAGGGGGTTATTATTGCAGACACTGGCACCAATGCAGGGTGTTATTGCGGACACTGGCACCAATACGGTGGGGTTATTATTGCAGACCCTGGCACCAATGTAGAGGTTTAGTTTTGCAAACACTGGCACCAATGCAGGGGGTTATTATTGTGGACACTGGCACCAATGCAGGGGGTTATTATTGTGGACACTGGCTCCAATGCAGGGGGTTATTGCGGACACTGGCACCAATGCAGGTTTTTTTTTTTATTGTGGACACTGGCACCAATGCAGGGGGTTATAATTGTGGACACTGGAACTAAAGGAAGGGGGAGTTAATATTAATGTGGACACTGGTACCAATGCAGGGGGTTATTGCAGACACTGGCACCAATACGGGGGGTTATTATTGCGGACACTGGCACCAATGCAGGGGGTTATTATTGTGGACACTGGCACCAATGCAGGGGGTTATTGCGGGCACTGGCACCAATGCAGGGGGTTATTGTTGCGGACACTGGCACCAATGCAGGGGGTTATTATTGTGGACACTGGCACCAATGCAAGGGGTTATTGCGGTCACTGGCACCAATGCAGGTTTTTATATTGTGGACACTGGCACCAATGTAGGGGGTTATAATTGTGGACACTGGAACTAAAGGAAGGGGGAGTTATTATTAATGTGGACACTGGTACCAATGCGGGGGTTATTGCAGACACTGGCACCAATACAGGGGGTTATTATTGTGGACACTGGCACCAATGCAGGGGGTTATTGCGGACACTGGCACCACTGCAGATTTTTTTATTGTGGACACTGGCACCAATGCAGGGGGTTATAATTGTGGACACTGGAACAAAAGGAAGGGGGAGTTATTATTAATGCGGACACTGGCACCAATGCAGGGGGTTATTGCAGACACTGGTACCAATGCAGGGGGTTATTGCAGACACTGGCACCAATACAGGGGGTTATTATTGCGGACACTGGCACCAATGCAGGGGGTTATTATTGTGGACACTGGCACCAATGCAGGGGGTTATTGCGGACACTGGCACCAATGCAGGTTTTTTATTTGTGGACACTGGCACCAATGCAGGGGGTTATAATTGTGGACACTGGAACTAAAGGAAGGGGGAGTTATTATTAATCTGGACACTGGTACCAATGCAGGGGGTTATTGCAGACACTGGCACCAATACAGGGGGTTATTATTGCGGACACTGGCACCAATGCAGGGGGTTATTATTGTGGACACTGGCACCAATCGACGGGGTTATTGCGGTCACTGGCACCAATACAGGGGGTTATTATTGCGGACACTGGAACAAAAGGAAGGGGGTTATTATTGTGGACACTGGCACCAATGCAGGGGGTTATAATTGCGGACACTGGCACCACTGCAGGTTTTTTTATTGTGGACACTGGCACCAATGCAGGGGGTTATAATTGTGGACACTGGAACAAAAGGAAGGGGGAGTTATTATTAATGTGGACACTGGCACCAATGCAGGGGGTTATTGCAGACACTGGTACCAATGCAGGGGGTTATTGCAGACACTGGCACCAATACAGGGGGTTATTATTGCGGACACTGGCACCAATGCAGGGGGTTATTATTGTGGACACTGGCACCAATGCAGGGGGTTATTGCGGACACTGGCACCAATGCAGGTTTTTTATTTGTGGACACTGGCACCAATGCAGGGGGTTATAATTGTGGACACTGGAACTAAAGGAAGGGGGAGTTATTATTAATCTGGACACTGGTACCAATGCAGGGGGTTATTGCAGACACTGGCACCAATACAGGGGGTTATTATTGCGGACACTGGCACCAATGCAGGGGGTTATTATTGTGGACACTGGCACCAATCGACGGGGTTATTGCGGTCACTGGCACCAATACAGGGGGTTATTATTGCGGACACTGGTACCAATACAGGGGGTTATTATTGTGGACACTGGCACCAATCGACGGGGGTTATAATTGTGGACACTGGAACTAAAGGAATGGGGAGTTATTATTAATGTGGACACTGGTACCAATGCGGGGGGTTATTGCAGACACTGGCACCAATACAGGGGGTTATTATTGCAGACACTGGCACCAATACAGGGGGTTATTATTGCGGACACTGGCACCAATGCAGGGGGTTATTGTGGACACTGGCACCAATGCGGGTTTTTTTATTGTGGACACTGGCACCAATGCAGGGGTTTATAATTGTGGACACTGGAACTAAAGGAAGGGGGAGTTATTATTAATGTGGACACTGGTACCAATGCAGGGGGTTATTGCAGACACTGGCACCAATACAGGGGGTTATTATTGCGGACACTGGCACCAATGCAGGGGGTTATTATTGTGGACACTGGCACCAATGCAGGGGGTTATTATTGTGGACACTGGCACCAATGCAGGAGGTTATTGCGGACACTGGCACCAATGCAGATTTTTTTTATTGTGGATACTGGCACCAATACAGGGGGTTATTATTGCAGACACTGGCACCAATGCAGGCGGTTGTTATTGCAGACATGGGCGCCAATGCAGGCAGCTGTTGTGGCATCTGGCAACAGTTCTGAAAGGTGGGGGTGTAGTTTGGCATCTTTGATCACTGGATGACCATGTTCCGGTATTGCACGTATGTGAACTGAATTTATTTGAATATTTGGCTTTGTGAATAACAATAAAGGAAACCTCATACATTCGTAGTGCTGGAAATACTTATCATGGTACTTATCAGCCTGGGGAAGAAAATGTATTTGCATTTCCTCCCCATCATGTACATCTATTTTGGCTTTGCTTCAGTAACCATCCCGCCGCACTACAGAAAGACTGATGTATGTTTGTTCTTTTAATGACATTATCTAAAGGCAAAGCTGGAGTTTAAATATTGTCATGAATTTTAAAGATAGTAACTAGAAATGTTATTGTTTTTAGAGCTTTTTAGTTGCCTAAAACGTACACCTACAAAACATTTTTATTTCAGTTTATTCAATTGGGAGAGTTAGAAATACACAATGTTATGACATCTCCTGTACCATGCCTGCAGTCCCCAACCATCTCTTGCTCCATGCCTATAGTCCCCAACCATCTCCTGTACCATGCCTGCAGTCCCCAACCATCTCTTGCACCATGCCTATAGTCCCCAACCATCTCCTGTACCATGTCTGCAGTCCCCAATCATCTCCTGTACCATGTCTGCAGTCCCCAATCATCTGCTGTACCATGCCTGCAGTCCTCAACCATCTCCTGTATTATGTCTGCAGTCCCCAACCATCTCCTGTACCATGTCTGCAGTCCCCAACCATCTCCTGTACCATGCCTGCAGTCCCCAACCATCTCCTGTACCCTGCCTGCAGTCCCCAACCATCTCCTGTACCATGCCTGCAGTCCCCAACCATCTCCTGTACCATGCCTGCAGTCCCCAACCATCTCCTGTACCATGCCTGCAGTCCCCAACCAACTCCTGTACCATGCCGGCAGTCCCCAATCATCTCCTTAACTATGCAAGGAGTCCCCAACTATCTCCTGTACCATGCCTTTAGTCCTCAACAACCTTCTGTATTATGTCTACAATCCCCAGCCATCTTGTGTAACATATCCACAGTCCCCAACCATCTCCTATACCTGGTCTACAGTCCCCAACCATCTCCTGTACCTGGTCTACAGTCCCCAACCATCTTCCATACCTGGTCTACAGTCCCCAACCATCTTCCATACCTGGTCTACAGTCCCCAACCATCTTCCATACCTGGTCTACAGCCCCCAACCATCTTCCATACCTGGTCTACAGCCCCCAACCATCTTCCGTACCTGGTCTACAGTCCCCAACCATCTTCCGTACCTGGTCTACAGTCCCCAACCATCTTCCGTACCTGGTCTACAGTCCCCAGCCATCTCCCGTACCTGGTCTACAGTCCCCAACCATCTCCCGTACCTGGGATACAGTCCCCAACCATCTCCCGTTCCTGGGCTTCCTTCCCCAACCATCTCCCGTTCCTGGTCTATAGTCCCCAACCATCTCCTGTACCTGGTCTACAGTCCCCAACCACCTCTTGTAAAATACATCCCCTGACTCTGAATATTTCCAAAAATGTCGTCATGTTTTTTTCCTTAACCTGTCTGAATAATTATGTGGTAATAAAATATCATAATATTGATTGTTCATGTTAATTATTTGTTCTTTAATGTTTTCATCAGATTGAGAAGCAGCTGTTTGAGGAGACAGTGAAGACTCTGAATATGTACTATATAGAGGCTGAGAAGATCGGAGGTAGCTCTTATCTAGAGGGTTGTCTAGCTTGTGCTACTGCTTATTTCATCTTCCTCTGCATGGAGACACACTATGAGAAGGTAAACTGGATTATGTTTTTATTTTTTGTGAGAGAGACCCTGTCATTTCTCCCACTTGGGACAAAGTAACAGAGTCTATTGAAAGAACAAATCCCCCACCTGCCATTCCATTCTTCTCTTAGAGCCAGGAGTTCAAACCCTTTGTTAGCTCCATGTTAGACCTGAGACAGGATTAAAGGGGTTGTAAAGGCAGAACATTTTTTTTTTTTTATCTTAATGCATTTAATGCATTAAGATAAAAAGCCCTCTGTATGCAGCAGGCGCCCCAACACCCCCTAATACTTACCTGAGCCCCATCTCTGTCCAGCGATATCTACGAGTCCCTTGGCCATCCGAGACCCTCTCTCTTGATTGGCTGAGACACAGCAGCGGCACTATTGGCTCCCGTGGCTGTCAATCAAAGTCAGTTAGCCAACTGGGAGAGAGAGGGGGCAGGGCCGAACGGCAGCACCGTGTCTGAATGGACACACAGAGGTGCAGCTCAGGTACCCCCATAGCAAGCTGCTTACTGTGGGGGCATTCAAAAGGGGGGAGGGGCCAAGAGCAGCGAAGAGGGACCCGAGAAGGGGAGGATCCAGGCTGCTCTGTGCAAAACCAACTGCACACAGCAGGTAAGTATAACATTG
Source organism: Lithobates septentrionalis (assembly GCA_037952835.1). Lineage (NCBI taxonomy): Eukaryota > Metazoa > Chordata > Amphibia > Anura > Ranidae > Lithobates > Lithobates septentrionalis. Next base: position 1,102,034 of record JBBDGP010002647.1, on the reverse strand, counting down.
CTGGAATCTGGAAGCCCCCTTTAACAAGGGGGACCCCAGATCCCGCCCGCCCCCTTATGCGAATGGGTATGGGGTACATTGTACCCCTACCTATTCACCAAAAAAAGGCGGGGAAGAGCGGCAGCACCGTGTCTGAATGAACATATGGAGCTACAGCTCGGGTGCCCCCATAGCAAGCTGTTTACTCTGGGGGCATTCAATGGGGGGGCAAACAGCAGTGAAGAGGGACCTGAGAAGAGGGGGATCCAGGCTGCTCTGTGCCAAACCAACTGCACAGAGGAGGTAAGTATAACATGTTTGTTATTTAAAAAAAAAAAAGAGAGACTTTACAACCACTTTAATATCTCCCTCCCTTCCTCATCTACATGACATCCAGGAATGGGGGTCACACGCTCCCCCCATATTCAGAAGCATTGTGTATTAGCAAGGTGAATTTTTGGATAGTGTAGAGAAGAGTTAGCACCCCTGTCCAGCTTTAGTTGCTTAGATAAGCCAAAAAGAGCACAAAACAATTGTCTCAAAGTGAAATATCTTCTACTGGTATTACAAGTGGTAACACAAAAATGAAAGGCAGCCAACATGTTTTTCATGCCTCCTGCATGTATCTTTACCTGTCAAATGTCTCCCCTCTGTCTGTTATGAGACCCGAAAAACTGCAGATTCTGTGGGCGGGGTCTGTTGTCTGGAGCTCGGTGGGTGGAGTCGTGATGTCAGTAGACTTCCCGCCCACCTCTACACTCCCCTTGTCAGTATGCATTTTCTCCTGTGTATTTCTTACACTGAACTTCTGCTATGATCACTAACATCCAGTCAAAACCCAGAATAGTCACCACATGACTTCAGCATGCACAATCATGCTGAGGTGTGGAGCAGCCAATCCTGGGAGAGCTGGAAAAGGGAGAAGGAGGGGATCTGAAGTACACTGAATGTCTCTCTCAGGCTGGTGCATGAGATATGTAAATCACCTGTCACTCACAGCAAGGGGGAGAAATGGACTCCTATTTCTCTGTCTGACCGTTTTATCTCGCTGAAAAAAAGATAAGAGGACTGCTCAGAGCTGGATTAACTATTCGTGGCAAGACTGGGCACAGATGACATGAAATCCTATACTGTACAAGGTGCAAGCCTTAATTTAAAAATGTTTTTTTCAGGTTTACATCCACTTAAAGGTACTGAATGTGGTTGGGGACTGTAGACAGGGTACAGGAGATGGTTGGAGCCTGCAGGCATGGTACAGGAGAGGGCTGGGAACTGCAGGCATGGTAGAGGAGATGGTTGGGGACTGCAAGCATGGTACAGGAGATGGTTGAGAACTGCAGGCATGGTACAGGAGATGGCTGGGAACTGCAAGCATGGTACAGGAGATGGCTGGGGACTACAGGCATGGTACAGGAGATGGCTGGGGACTACAGGCATGGTACATGACATGGCTGGGGACTGCAGGCATGGTACAGGGGATGGTTGGAAACTATGGCATGGTACAGGAGGTGGTTGGGGATTGCAGGCTTGATGCAAGAGATGGTTGGGGATTGCAGGCTTGATGCAAGAGATGGTTGGAGACTGCAGGCGTGATGCAGGAGATGGTTGGGGACTATTAGCATGGAAGATGAGATGGTTGGGGACTGCAGGCATGGTACAGGAGATGGCTGGGGACTGCAGGCATGGTACAGGAGATGGCTGGGGACTGCAGGCATGATACAGGACATGGCTGGGGACTGCAGGCATGGTACAGGGGATGGTTTGAAACTATGGCATGGTACAGGAGGTGGTTGGGGATTGCAGGCTTGATGCAAGAGATGGTTGGAGACTGCAGGCGTGATGCAGGAGATGGTTGGGGACTATTAGCATGGAAGATGAGATGGTTGGGGATTGCAGGCATGATGCAGGAGATGGGTGGAGACTGCAGGCATGGTACAGGAGATGGCTGGGGACTGCAGGCATGGTACAGGAGATGGCTGGGGACTACGGGCATGGTACATGACATGGCTGGGGACTGCAGGCATGGTACAGGGGATGGTTGGAAACTATGGCATGGTACAGGAGGTGGTTGGGGATTGCAGGCTTGATGCAAGAGATGGTTGGAGACTGCAGGCGTGATGCAGGAGATGGTTGGGGACTATTAGCATGGAAGATGAGATGGTTGGGGATTGCAGGCATGATGCAAGAGATGGGTGGATACTGCAGGCATGGTACAGGAGATGGATGGGGACTACAGAAATGGTAAAGAGGTTGCCAATACCTTCCCACTGTGAACAGTAGTGTCTGTGAGGGCATGAGACAAATGGAGGATTTGGCTCAGTCAGCGGAGGCACAGGAAGGTTTTTGTTGTTCATTAAGGCTTGTACATCACATTGGAACTGTTTTTCGGACTTGGTTGGACTGTCATACAGAAGCCTTTCGTTTTGTTTTTTTAAGTGGTCCTTCTTTAAAGAAGTACACATATAGTAAATACAATAAAAAGATCGGCAGAATCTACCTATTCTATTCTATAAGAATCTAGAGCTGTATAAAGCAGTTTCCTAATGAATTGCTGATGGTCTCATGTTTGGTCCCTATTGATATCAGAGGGCAGGAACGGTCCTTAGCCTGGGAAGTGACCTTACACTTTTCTCAGCATGTCCCACAGGAAGTCATTGGTGGGAAATCTGCTTACATTTCGACTTGTTACCAAAGGGCAACTGGCTTGTACTGGGAAGGATTTGAATTTCGCAGAGAGTTGCCGAGTCTCAGCGCTACGTTACAGCTTTGAACTCGGTCCAAAAAATCGACACAGCTAAACTTTGGAGAGCACAATGGAGTCGCACGTCAGGCCCGGCATTTCACATTATTATCTGTCTATTTCTTGGTGAGCAGATTTAATCCTTCCTTCAAACGCTTGGGAAAGGTTGTCTCAACATGCAGGCACTCAGCAAGCTCAGCTAATTGCCCAATCTCTTTATATCACACCGTCCATCTGGGCATCGGGCCAAAGCAAACTCAACCTTTGTAAGCTGGAAATTAATTTCCCAGCAGATCCTGTTCCCACCTCAACCCTGGCTGATACTGAGAAAGGATACATTATGTAGCAGGGAGGGATCGGGAGCTTTTCTATAGATCCCATACCTCCAGCAGATGGAACCTTCTAGTAAAACACATTGGCTAATTTCCTGTACAGTTCTGGATGGAGCCTTTTATTAGAATCGCATGAATCAATGTGGTATGTGTCAGCTTTACCAAATCACGTCATTCTTTCTAGTTATTCATTCTTACCTTCAGTGATGACCTGCTAATTCCAAGCTTCCTCATGTCTACAAGCGAGGCAGATACCTTCAAGTCACTGCCTCCACCTAAAAAAAACTAAAAAGAACTCCCTGCAAAAGAAGATCTTCATTATCTTGAACAACTATGGTGTCCAAAGAATTACCGTATTTATCGGCATATAACACACGCCGGCGTATAACACGCACCCCAAGTTTAGGAGGGAATTTTAAGGAAAAAAACTTTTAGGAGGAAGTATAAGGAAAAAAACTTACATTTAAATGCCCATCAATGCAGCCTCATCAGTGTCCATCTGCAGCCTTGTCCCTTATTGCAGCCTTGTCCCCCATTGCAGCCTTGTCCCCCATTGCAGCCTTGTCCCCCATTGCAGCCTTGTCCCCCATCGCAGCCTTGTCCCCCATCGCAGCCTTGTCCCCCATCGCAGCCTTGTCCCCCATCGCAGCCTTGTCCCCCATCGCAGCCTTGTCCCCCATCGCAGCCTTGTCCCCCATCGCAGCCTTGTCCCCCATCGCAGCCTTGTCCCCCATTGCAGCCTTGTCCCCCATCGAAGCCTTGTCCCCCATCGCAGCCTTGTCCCCCATTGCAGCCTTGTCCCCCATTGCAGCCTTGTCCCCCATTGCAGCCTTGTCCCCCATTGCAGCCTTGTCAGTGTCCATCTGTAATCTTGTCCCCCATGGCAGCCTTGTCAGTGTCCATCTGTAATCTTGTCCCCCATGGCAGCCTTGTCAGTGTCCATCTGTAGCCTTGCCCTTCGTTTGCAGAAATCTGTCATTTGAAAATGGCGCCGCCATTCTTGGCGGCTCTCGGCCATTCTCGGCGGCTCTCGGCGGCTTTCGGCCATTCTCGGCGGCTTTCGGGCGCACTCAGTGGGCCTGCAAGAGCCACCGAGAATGGGCGAAAGCCGCCGAGAGCCGCCGAGAGCGGCCGAAAGCGGGCGAAAACCGCCGAGAATGGCCGAAAGCCGCCGAGAAAAGCCGAGAGCGGCCGAAAGCCGCCGAGAGCCGCCAAAAGGCTCACAATCGGCGGGGGATCGGCGTATAACACGCACACACAGTTTTCCCCTGATTTTAAGGGGAAAAAAGTGCGTGTTATACGCCGATAAATACGGTATATGCATCCATTATGTGGGGAGGTGCAGCATGGTGCGGCGGCAGTCCAGTTGTAGAAAACAGAACCGCATTGAAATTGAAGTTCAGCAATACACAACAAGCCCAGTGGGAAACAACCTGAGCAGAGCAATCACAAGATGTAACACCGATGAGTAGTAGCCGCTAGACATGTGCAATTCGTTTTGCTCTGAATTCCTTTTTTTAATATCCAAATTCACGAAAATCCGTTTACCGGATTTTTGCGAACATTGGTAATTTCAAAATTCCGGAAACTCGTAAATTCGAAAATCTGGAATTTCAAGAATCTGGAAATTCAAGAATCCGGAAATCTGGAAAGTCGGAAATTGAAAATCCAAAAATAAGAACGAAAATTAAAAAGAACGAAAATTCGAAAACCCAAAAATCTGAAATAATTAACTAATAATAACTATTAAATTTATAGGCATTAGAATTTCCTTTCATATTTGGCTGTTGGTGAACATAACAAACACAAATTTATCCAAAGTTCCAAATTATCGGAAATAACGAATGCCGCATCTAAACGAATGGAGCGTAACTAATTAATAATAAATAACAATAATAATAAAAACGTTTTAATTTTATTTATTATTAATTTTTATAAAAAAATAATTTTTGAAAAGCATTGCCCTATTGGTCATTGGATCCGTGAATGGCGGGTGCAGTGTCAGGCTCCTGCTCCTCCAGCTCTCTGTCTGTACCTCTCTGTACGAGCTTCCAGTTACTTAGCTGCAGGAAGTGTCAATGGACTTTGAGTGAGCTGGTTGCCGCCCTTGTGGTCCATTGAGAACTATAAGTCCTTCTGTGTGCATTCGGGGGCCATCTAAACCCACACAGAGATCACATTGGGCAGTGGCAGCTGGTGGGTTCTTCTTTTGGGGGGGGGTGGCAAACACCCCCTAGTGGCGCGGCTTGGCTCTGACAGCACCCCCCCTACCCCCGGCGGCACAGCTTGGCTCTGACAGCACCAAACCCCCCACACGCGGTCCGGCTCCTGGAGTGCGGGCAGCGGCGGTTCTGGTGTTCTCTCCTCCAGCTTCCTCCGCCGCGTGTCTCCTCTTCCGCCAAAGCACTAGGCTTCTTTTGCCAGTCGGGAAACAGGTTTCACGACCTGCCTCCTGATTGGCGGGGGGGACTTTAGTGTGAAAATAGCGAAAATTAATTCGTTATCGTCACACAACTGGGTGGGCTCGGAGCGCAATGCTCTGCGTTCCGAGGCAACCCTTTTTTCAAGCCTATTAGAGCCTCTAATTGGGTGCTTAAAAAAAAAAACACATCCCCCCGCCGCATTGGAATCCATAGTCTGGTGCCCTGATATGTAGATCAGGGGGCCGGACGCATGGATAGGGGAGGCGGCGCCTGTGCGCCCTTTATTGATGGGCTGCCACTGACATTGGGAACAGCGGCTGTGCCCATGTGGCCTCTGCATCCCAATTGAGAGCAATGGGACTGCTGCCTGTGCATCCCTGTGCAGGTAAACGCGGGGTACAGATTGATCTGCCTATTGTGAATGAGGCCTTATATTCTCCAGTCTCTCATTTGCTTTGGTTATTTTTTTTGTGCTTCTTTTTTGTTGTTTTGCGCTTTCCTCTCCACGCTTTTTTTATCAATGCTTTTATTGTATTCGGATTCCTTTCTTGTATCTCTTTTTTTTTATATATATATTTGCTAAATTTATAAAATAGTGTTTCAGGTTGTAGGCCTAGATTAGTTTACCATACAATTATTTTTTCTTGCTCAATTTTTATTGTAGATTATTTTGTGTGTATAACGGATACAAAGAAATGTATACAAAAGACAAAACTATACATAAACGGAGCATCCGGTGAAAGCGTTCCAAGTGGAATTGCTGCTATATCAAGTCAAATATTACTGCCTTAGAGGAAAATTCATCAACTGGGAAGGTAAAGTAGACCAGGGTCTAGGGGTAGAAGCAAAATGAGTGAAATGGGAGAGGGGGGGTGTCAGTGAGCCAATGAGGAGTGAGAAGGTGTGGGGCCCAGCCACGCCAAGGCCAGGAGTGCCAGCGGGGTACCTGAGAAGAGGAGCATTACACAGAGCAGGTGAAAATGACATGTATGTTGTTTCTTTATTTTTAAACATTGCCATTAATATTACTTTAGAGAAAACAACGATCCAAGTCTGTGGACAAGAAAAGGGTGACCTGTGGTTCCCAAACCTTTTGGAATCTTACCATTGTACCACAATTTTTTTTTTTTTGTTTTGCCATTTTCTTTTTAACTGGCTTAACCTCAATCAAAAGCGCTTAACTTTCTTTGTTGTAAAACATTTCTTCTTTTCAATATGACCAAATTTCAGAGAGGTGGTTGGGTGTCCTCTTTGGGTGGTTGGGTGTCCTCTTTGGGTGGTTGGGTGTCCTCTTTGGGTGGTTGGGTGTCCTCTTTGGGTGGTTGGGTGTCCTCCTAAGTTGTGTTGCTTCTAACGAGCCCATACCTTTTTCATACATCATCAAAACCCCTCCAAACCTTTTGTTAGTTGTCTCCATTTTTTTTTTTCACTTTAATTGGCTCAATGTGTGTGCCCTTCAAGTGTTTAAGTCTCAGCAAAGCCCCCTAATAGAATGCCTCAGAATAGCTCCTTATGGTATCATGCTCTAGAGACTCTGGTCCGGTTCCCAGATTCTGAAGACAAAGGAGAGGAGATGTTGAAAGTGCTCTTCATCCAACAAGTGGACTCAATGGGTGGCTGCTGGTCCACACAATAGATGCACCATTTTCAGGTAGGCATACAAGGGGGCGAACCAGGACTTACTTGAGAAGGTAGACCATCTACCAAACATGTATTTTAATTGTGTGTTTAGTTATTTGGATACAATTCTGTATTAATTCCCCGATTCTCTGCTGTCACTTGCTTGATGCACAGCCCCTGCTGCACCATGTTGCCGGTATTCACTATAGAGTCAAAAGTGGCCTTGAAAAACTTGGGTCAGCTCCACCAAGAATGTGGCTGCTACAAGCTTATCTTTTCATAATGCAAAACCTGCAAGCATGTTTCTATGTTTATTACTATGGCAATGGGCACACAGGTTACCTACTTCACATATTATTATGATTACTTTTTTATATACAGCATTTTTTATATTCATATATATATATATATATATATATATATATATATATATATATATGTGTGTGTATATATATATATATATATATATATATATATATATATGTATGTATGTATGTATGTATATGTGTGTGTGTATATATATATATATATATACACACACATACATACAGTGGCTTGCGAAAGTATTCGGCCCCCTTGAACTTTTCAACCTTTTGCCACATTTCAGGCTTCAAACATAAAGATATAAAATTTTTATTTTTTGTGAAGAATCACCAACAAGTGGGACACAATTGTGAAGTGGAACGAAATCTTTTGGATTTTTGAAACTTTTTTAACTAATAAAAAAATGAAAAGTGGGGCGTGCAAAATTATTCGGCCCCCTTGCGTTAATACTTTGTAGAGCCACCTTTTGCTGCGATTACAGCTGCAAGTCGCTTGGGGTATGTCTCTATCAGTTTTGCACATCGAGAGACTGAAATTCTTGCCCATTCTTCCTTGCAAAACAGATCGAGCTCAGTGAGGTTGGATGGAGAGCGTTTGTGAACAGCAGTTTTCAGCTCTTTCCACAGATTCTCGATTGGATTCAGGTCTGGACTTTGACTTGGTCATTCTAACACCTGGATACGTTTATTTGTGAACCATTCCTTTGTAGATTTTGCTGTATGTTTGGGATCATTGTCTTGTTGGAAGATAAATCTCCGTCCCAGTTTCAGGTCTTTTGCAGACTCCAACAGGTTTTCATCCAGAATGGTCCTGTATTTGGCTGCATCCATCTTCCCCTCAATTTTAACCATCTTCCCTGTCCCTGCTGAAGAAAAGCAGGCCCAAACCATGATGCTGCCACCACCATGTTTCACGGTGGGGATGGTGTGTTGAGTGTGATGAGCTGTGTTGCTTTTACGCCAAACATATCGTTTTGCATTGTGGCCAAAAAGTTGGATTTTGGTTTCATCGGACCAGAGCACCTTCTTCCACATGTTTGGTGTGTCTCCCAGGTGGCTTGTGGCAAACTTTAGACGAGACTTTTTATGGATATCTTTGAGAAATGGCTTTCTTCTTGCCACTCTTCCATAAAGGGCAGATTTGTGCAGTGTACGACTGATTGTTGTCCTATGGACAGACTCTCCCACCTCAGCTGTAGTTCTCTGCAGTTCATCCAGAGTGATCATGGGCCTCTTGGCTGCATCTCTGATCAGTCTTCTCCTTGTCTGAGCTGAAAGTTTAGAGGGACAGCCAGGTCTTGGTAGATTTGCAGTGGTCTGATACTCCTTCCATTTCAAAATGATCGCTTGCACAGTGCTCCTTGGGATGTTTAAAGCTTGGGAAATCTTTTTGTATCCAAATCCGGCTTTAAACTTCTCCACAACAGTATTACGGACCTGCCTGGTGTGTTCCTTGGTCTTCATGATGCTCTCTGCGCTTTCAACAGAACCCTGAGACTATCACAGAGCAGGTGCATTTATACAGAGACTTGATTACACACAGGTGGATTCTATTTATCACCATCAGTCATTTAGGACAACATTGGATCATTCAGAGATCCTCGCTGAACTTCTGGAGTGAGTTTGCTGCACTGAAAGTAAAGGGGCCGAATAATTTTGCACGCACCACTTTTCAGTTTTTTATTTGCTAAAAAAGTTTAAAATATCCAATAGATTTCGTTCCACTTCACAATTGTGTCCCACTTGTTGGTGATTCTTCACAAAAAATTAAAATTTTATATCTTTATGTTTGAAGCCTGAAATACTTTTGCAAGGCACTGTGTATATATATATATATATATATATACACATACAGTGGGGGAAATATTTATTTGATCCCCTATAGATTTTGTAAGTTTGCCCACTTACAAAGAGATGAAGGGTCTATCATTTTTATCATAGGTGTAAGTTGTATTTTAAATGATCCAGACAAGATATCAGCCAAAAATCCAGAGAAAAAAAACACATGATACAAATGTTATCAATGAAGTTACAGTTCAGTGAGTAAAATACACTTTCCAGCTTTAGTAAATAAACCCCATTGTGTACTTAAAAGTGGAGTATGCCTGTAAGTATTTGATCCCAAGGCAAAACACTTACTACTTAGTACTTGGTGGAGAAACCCTTGTTGGCAAGCACAGAGTTAAGACGTTTCTTGTAGTTGGTGACCAGGTTTGCATCTCAGGAGGGATTTTGGTCCACTCTTCTTTACAGATCTTCTCTAAATCCTTAAGGTTTCTTGGCTGTCACTTGGCAACTTGGAGTTTCAGCTCCCTCCATACATTTTCTAAATAATTAATGTCTGGAGACTGGCTAGGCCACTCCATGATCTTAATGTAATTCTTCTTGAGCCACTCCTTTGTTGCCTTGGCGGTATGTTTTGGGTCATTGTCATGCTGGAAGACCCATCCACGTCCCATCGTCAGTGTTCTGGCTGAGAGAAGAAGGTTCACATCCAAGATTTTACAGTACATGGCCCCGTCCATTGGCTCCTCAATGCAGCAAAGTCGGCCTGTGCCTTTAGCAGAGAAACAGCCCCAAAGCGTCATGTTTCCACCTCCGTGCTTGACTGTAAGGATGGTGTTCTTAGGGTCATAGTCAGCATTTTTATTTCTCCACACACAAGGAGTCAAGTTAATGCCAAAGAGCTCAATTTTGGTCTCATCTGACCACAGCACTTTCCTCCGATTCTTCTCTTAATCATTTAGATGTTCATTGGCAAACTATAAAAAAAGGCCTTTATATGTGCCTTCTTGAGGAGGGGGACCTTTGCGAGCGCTGCAGGATTTCAGTCCAATGGCAGCCTATTGTGTTACCAATGGTTTGTTTGATGACTGTGGTCCCAACTGCCTTGAAATCATTCACAAGCTCCTCCCGTGTAGTTCTGGGATGATCCCTCACTTTTCTCATGATCATCCTCACCCCATGAGGCATCTTGCATGGAGCGCAAGACCGAGGGCGATTGATGGTTATTTTGTATTTCTTCCATTTGCGAATAACTGCAATTCAGTTTATAACATTTGTATCATGTGTTTTTTCAGAATTTTTGGTTGATATTCTGTCTCTATCAATTGTAGACCCTTCATTTCTTTGTAAGTGGGCAGACTTACAAAATTTGCAGGGAATCAAATAATTATTTCCCCCACTGTATATATATATATATAGTATCTCACACCCCTCAAATTTTTGTAAATCTTTTCTTCTATCTTTTCATGTGACAACACTGAAGAAATGACACTTTGCTACAATGTAAAGTAGTGAGTGTACAGCTTGTATAACAGTGTAAATTTGCTGTCCCCTCAAAATAACTCAACACACAGCTATTAATGTCTAAACCGCTGGCAACAAAAGTGAGTACACCCCTAAGTGAAAATGTCCAAATTGGGCCCAAAGTGTCAATATTTTGTGTGGCCACCATTATTTTCCAGCACTGTCTTAGCCCTCTTGGGCATGGAGGTCACCAGAGCTTCACAGGTTGTCACTGGAGTCCTCTTCCCCTCCTCCATGATGACATCACAGAGCTTCCGTTTGAGGATACCCCAAAGATGCTCAATAGTGTTTAGGTCTGGAGACATGCTTGGCCAGTCCATCACCTTTACCCTCAGCTTCTTTACCAAGGCAGTGGTCATCTTGGAGGTGTGTTTGGGGTGGTTATCATGTTGGAATACTGCCCTGCAGTCCAGTCTCTGAAGGGAGGGGATCATGCTCTGCTTCAGTATGTCACAGTACATGTTGGCATTCATGGTTCCCTCAATGATCTGTAGCTCCCCAGTGCTGACAGCACTCATGCAGCCCCAGACCATGATACTCCCACCACCATGCTTGACTGTAGACAAGACACACTTGTCTCTGTACTTCTCACCTGGTTGCCCCCACACACGCTTGACACCATTTGAACTAAATAAGTTTATCTTGGTCTCATCAGACCACAGGACATGGTTCCAGTAATCCATGTCCTTAGTCTGCTTGTCTTCAGCAAACTGTTTGTGGGCTTTCTTGTGCATCATCTTTAGAAGAGGCTTCCTTCTGGGATGACAGCCATGCAGACCAATTTAATGCAGTGTGCGGCGTATGGTCTGAGCACTGACAGGCTGACCCCCCACCCCTTCAACCTCTGCAGCAATGCTGGCAGCACTCATACGTCTATTTCCCAAAGACAACCTCTGGATATGACGCTGAGCACGTGCACTCAAATTCATTGGTGGACCATGGTGAGGCCTGTTCTGGGTGGAACCTGTCCTGTTAAACCTCTGTATGGTCTTGGCCACCGTGCTGCAGCTCAGTTTCAGGGTCTTGGCAATCTTCTTATAGCCTAGGCCATCTTTATGTAGAGCAACAATTCTTTTTTTCAGATCCTCAGAGAGTTCTTTGCCATGAGGTGCCATGTTGAACTTCCAGTGACCAGTATGAGAGAGTGAGAGCGATAACACCAAATTTAACACACCTGCTCCCCATTCACACCTGAGACCTTGTAACACTAACGAGTAACATGACACCGGGGAGGGAAAATGGCTAATTGGGCCCAATTTGGACATTTTCACTTAGGGGTGTACTCACTTTTGTTGCCAGCGGTTTAGACATTACTGGTTGTGTGTTGAGTTATTTTGAGGGGACAGCAAATTTACACTGTTATACAAGCTGTACACTCACTACTTTACATTGTAGCAAAGTGTCATTTCTTCAGTGTTGTCACATGAAAAGATAGAATCAAATATTTACAAAAATGTAAATAGGGGTGTACTCACTTTTGTCAGATACTGTATCTCTCTCTCTCTCTCTCTCTCTCTCTAAATATATGTATTGGGACGCCTGCCTTTACACGCACACACACTTTAATGACATCCCAGTCTTAGTCCGTAAGGTTCAATATTGAGTTGGCTCCGCCCTTTGCAGCTATAACAGCTTCAACTCTTCTGGGAAGGCCGTCCACAAGGTTTAGGAGGGTGTCTATGGGATTGTTTAACCATTCTTCCAGAAGCGCATTTGTGAGGTCAGGCACTGATGTTGGATGAGAAGGCCTGGCATGCAGCCTGTGCTCTAATTCATCCCAAAGGTGTTCTATCAGGTTGAGATCAGGACTCTGTGCAGGCCAGTCAAGTTCCTCCACCCCAAACTCGCTCATCCATGTCTTTATGGACCTGACTTTGTACACTGGTCCAAATCATTTGGTGGAGGGGGGATTATGGTGTGGGCTTGTTTTTCAGGGGTTGGGCTTGGCCCCTTCGTTCCAGTGAAGGGAACTCTTAAGGCGTCATCATACCAAGACATTTTGGACAATTTCATGCTCCCAACCTTGTGGGAACAGTTTGGGGATGGCCCCTTCCTGTTCCAAAATTACTGCGCACCAATGTACAAAGCAAGGTCCATAAAGACATGGATGAGTGAGTTTGGGGTGGAGGAACTTGACTGGCCTGCACAGAGTTCTGACCTCAACTCGAGAGAACATCTTTGGGATGAATTTGATCGGAGACTGCGAGACAGGCCTTCTCCCACCACATCATTGCCTGACCTCACAAATGCGCTTCTAGAAGAATGGTCAAACATTCCCATAGACACACTCCTAAACCTTGTGGACAACCTTCCCAGAAGAGTTGAAGCTTGTGACAGATCTAGCCGGGACAGAGGCTTTTGGAGAGGACTGAATGCTAGCCTCTTGCCGACCGATTATGGGCCCTGGCATTTGGGGGAACAGTGCTCGTTGTGAGCTGTATGCCTGGGGACCCTGGAAGTAATGTTACTTTGGATTCAAGTCCATGTCCCCCCAAAACACAAAACTCTGGGAACCCCGTATGTGCCATATTATAGATAGTGACTGCTTCACAATGTTGTGTGTATATATTGTGTCCTGTCTCATGCTGTTGTGTACTATTTGCTGTACTAGTTTGGGGTGGGGCTGTATTCCAATGCTCTATTGTGTCTGCCTTGGATATCACAGGATGTGTATCTCTATGGAGGGAGGGGGGATTCCTCCAACAGCTCTCCCTGCTGATAAGACTGTGTACTGATGAGACGTTAAACACACCTGACCTGTGTGTCCATTGTCATTGGACAGTTTAACACGCCCTGTTTTCAAAGGGTGGGGGGGGGGGGTGTTTTGAAGTGGGATCTGTATAACATGTGTTTGAATAAAGATTCATTCCTGCTTGAACCTCAAGACAGAGCTTTGTCTCATACTTGGGGGAGAATTGTTTGTATGGGTTCCTTGTTCGGCTGATTGAAGTGTTCGGTAGCTGCCTTTGTGTTTGGGTATGGAATGTCCTAAACGACTTTAACCCCTTTCATACTCGGGGTGTCGTTACAAAGCTGAACTCAACATTGAACCCTACGGACTAAGACTGGGATGTTATTAAAGTTCATGGTGTGTGTCAAGGTAGGCGATCCAATACTTTTGGTAATATAATGTGTGTGTGTATGTATGTATGTGTGCGTGTATATGTATATATGTATGTGTGTGTGTATGTGTATATGTATATGTATATGTATATGTATATGTATATATATATATATATATATATATATATATATATATATATATATATTAGAATTCATTAATTAGATTCAAATTCAGAATACTTTATTAATCCCAAAGGGAAATTATTAAATTTAGTGTACTTTCTTAAATATAAGGGAAATAATAAATACATAAATAATAAAAAAAAAAATATATATATATATCTATATCTATAGATATATATATTTCTATATATATATATATCTATATCTATATATAGATATATATATATATATATATATATATATATATATATATATATATATATATATATATATATATATATATATATATATATATATATATATATATTTGTTATTATTACTGGTATGCAATTGACTGGTATTACAAATACCAGAACGTATGGCTGGCCGCCTGCTTCTTCCACAGTTCCCAGATAATTCAGATTTTTGATTCAGAATTTCAATGTATTTATTTTCTCATCCAGCTTTTCTTTCTGTGTTGAAGGTTTTGAAGAAAATCTCAAAATACATCCAAGAGCAAAACGAGAAGATCTACGCTCCCAGAGGTCTCCTAATCACCGATCCTGTTGAACGTGGAATGCGTGTTGTATCCTTTTTCAAACAATTGTTTTTTGTTTTTGTTTTTCTTGCATCAGTGTTTATTTTAGTGTTGCACAGTATTTCTGCTGGCTGTTATAATAAATTTTAATGGTGCACATTGGGGCATAGCTACTGGGGTCGCAGGGGTCTCAATTGTGACCCAGCCCCATGCTCCAGGGGGCCTGTGCAGCCCCTCATACACCTGGATAAGAGGGGCGGCAGCATGTAGAGGAACCGATCTCCCCCCCTCCCCTCCTCATCTTTCTCCTGCATCTGCTGAATGCCCCCTTTTCCTCTTCTCCCGTCGGCATGCAGATGCTGCAGAGGAAGATGGGGGGGATCGGTTCCTCTACATGCCACCACCCCTCCTATCCAGGTTCCATCTGCTGCCCCCCGGGCCTCTTCCGAGCTCCTGTGCTCTCTACTACCCCCATGCTCTCACCAGGTCCCTGTGTTCTGTCCTCGGTCCTGGCCCCCCACAGCGCTACCCGGTTCCCCCTTTCCCGCCAGCTGCTGTGGGGGGATATGTCAGGATGGAGAGTGGGGAAGGGGCCGGTAAATGTGTCATTTACCAGCCCCTTCGTGGTCTAAATGAATAGAGTCAGTGATCCATACTGATCTCTCACTCACTCTCTCCATTCATAACTGAGGCAAAGTAAACTGTGTTTCCTATGCTTCAGTTTGTCAATGAACAGGGAGCCTCTGTACAGAGCTATTTCTGTGCATTCATTCTGTGCACCTGAGGCTCCAGAGATGGAGATTGAGGTGACAGTATTAAAAAGAAAAGCTTTAAATAAAATAATAAAATAATAAAAAAATAAAATTTAAAGTGTGCCCCCCCGTGCTTATGTGCAAACGTGAATGCATACCTAAGTCACGTGTGTAAACAGTGATCACACTACACATGTGCGGTATAGTCTTATAATTGTAGCTCCAGACCTCCTGTGTAACTCTAAACTGGTAACCTGTAAAGATTTTTAAAGCGTCACTAATGGAGATGTTTAAATACCATAGTTTGCAAATTTAAAGTGTGACATGTTTGGTATCTATTTGCTCGGCGTAACATCATCTTTTATATTTTACCAAAAAATTGGGTTTTATGTATTGTTTTGATTACATGCAATACAATTCATTAAAGTGTATATTTTTTTTTCAAAATAATTGCGTTTAAAAAAAACGCAGCAAAAATACCGTGTGACATAAAAAATTGAAAACCCCCGCCATTTTATTCTCCAGGGCCTCTGCTAAATATATATATATATATATATATATATATATATATATATATATATATATATATATATATATATATATATATATATAATGTTTGGGGGTTCTAAGTAATTTTCTGGCAAAAAATACAGATTTTTACATGTAGGAGCGGAATGTCAGGATTGGCCTGTGTAGGGAAGCAATTAAACCTGTGCAAAAAACAGCTCTGGCAGCGGAAAGGGTTAAAGCCCACCACTGTGTACTACCACATTTACGGGTGGCGGCAAGGTGCTCGGACCTTTATTTATCAAGATGTCTTCCATTGTTATCTGTAATAAGCATGCGTTTTTCTGCAGCTTTATACAGTGAGGGAAAAAGTATTAGACCCCCTGGTGATTTTGGACGTTTGCCCACTGACAGAGAAATGATCAGTCTATAATTTTAATGGTCGGGTTTATTTTTCCAGTGAGAGACAGAATAACAAAAATATCCAGAAAAAAATGCATTTCAAAAAAAGTTCTAAATTGATTTGCATTTTTAATTAGTGAAATAAGTATTTGACCCCTTCACAAAACATGACTTAGTACTTGGTGGCAAAACCCGTGTTGGCGATCACAGAGGTCAGACGTTTTTTGTAGTTGGCCACCCGGTTTGCACACATCTCAGGAGGGATTTTGTCCTCCTTGCGGATCCTCTCCAAGTCATTAAGGTTTTCAAAGCTGACGTTTGGTAACTCCGAACCTTCAGCTCCCTCCACATATTTTCTATGGGATTAACCATTTACGGACCGCCCGTCAGCGTTATACGTCGGTACTTTGAAGAAGATTTTCGTTGTTATGGCAGCAGCTAGCTACCATAACCCCGGTATCCTCTTCCTCGGGCGGCCGGTCCGCTTTCAAATAAAAGTGGTCTCTGCGGCGGATTCGCCGCAAGAACACTTATTGGCGGCGGGCGGGGGTCCGCCTCGCTCCGGTGCCCTCCGCCGCTTACCCAAGCTGTTGGTAGCGGCGGAGGCGACCGGGTCCTGTGTCCT
Organism: Lithobates septentrionalis; assembly: GCA_037952835.1. Taxonomy (NCBI): domain Eukaryota; kingdom Metazoa; phylum Chordata; class Amphibia; order Anura; family Ranidae; genus Lithobates; species Lithobates septentrionalis. The sequence continues at coordinate 1,085,259 of JBBDGP010002647.1, read as the reverse complement.
GTTAGGCATGGAGGCGAGTGAGGGGAAGATGGCCCCCACCCGTCTCCATACCATTACAGGGCGGAAGCGACGTCAAAACGTTACTTCCGCCCATAGCTCTTAAAAGGGACTTTTTTTTTTTTTTCAAATGACATTTCATTTTTTTTATTTTTTATTTTATTAAGAGGACCTGTCATGCTTTTTTTTCTATTACAAGGGATGTTTACATTGCTTGTAATAGGAATAAAAGTGACACAATTTTTTTTCCAAAAGAACAGTGTAAAAATAAAAGCTCGCGTGCAGAAGCGAATGAATACGTGAGTAGCGCTCGCATATGAAAACGGTGTTCAAACCACACATGTGAGAAGTCGCCGCGATCGGTAGAGCGAGAGCGATAATTCTAGACCTAGACCTCCTCTGTAACTCAAAACATGCAACCTGTAGAATTTTTTTAAACGTCGCCTATGGAGATTATTAAGGGTAAAAGTTCGTCGCCATTCTACGAGCGGGCGCAAATTTGAAGCGTGACATGTTTGGTATCAATTTACTTGGCGTAACATTATCTTTCACAATATAAAAAGAAATTGGGCTAACTTTACTGTTGTCTTATTTTTTTTTTTTATTCAAAAAATGTTATTTTTCCCCAAAAAACTGCACTTGTAAGACCACATGGCAAATACGGTGTGACAGAAAGCATTGCAACGACCGCCATTTTATTCTCTAGGGTGTTAGAAAAAAATATATATAATGTTTGGGGGTTCTAAGTAATTTGGTGTAAACACCAAATCTCAGAAAGAGGCTCGGTCCTTAAGTGGTTAAGGTCTGGAGACTGGCTAGGCCACTCCAGGACCTTAATGTGCTTCTTGAGCTACATCTTTGTTGCCTTGGCCGTGTGTTTTGGGTCGTTGTCATGCTGGAATACCCATCCACGACCCATTTTCAATGCCCTGGCTGAGGGAAGGAGGTTCTCGCCCAAGATTTGATGCTACATGGCCTCGTCCATCGTCCCTTTGATGCGGTGAAGTTGTCCTGTCCCCTTAGCAGAAAAACCCCCCAAAGCATAATGTTTCCACCTCCATGTTTGACGGTGGGGGATGGTGTTCTTGGGGTCATAGGCAGCATTCCTCCTCCTCCAAACACGGTGACTTGAGTTGATGCCAAAGAGCTTGATTTCGGTCTCATATGACCACAACACTTTCCCCCAGTTCTCCTCTGAATCATTCAGATGTTCATTAACTTCAGACAGTCCTGTACATGTGTTCTCTTGAGCAGGGGGACCTTACGGGGGCTGCAGGATTTCAGTCCTTCGCGACGTAGTGTGTTACCAATTGTTTTCTTGGTGACTATGGTCCCAGCTGAGATCATTGACGAGATTCTCCCGTGTAGTTCTGGGCTTATTCCTCACCGTACTCATGATCATTGAAACTCCACAAGGGGGGGAACGTGCATGGAGCCCCAGACTGAGGGAGATTGACCGTTATTTTGTGTTTCTTCCATTTGTGAAAAATCTCACCAACTGTTGTCACCCTCTCACCAAGCTGCTTGGCAATGGTCTTGTAGCCCATTCCAGCCTTGTGTAGTTCTACAATCTTGTCTCTGACATCCTTGGACAGCTCTTTGGTCTTGGCCATGGTGGAGAGATTGGAATCTGATTGCTTCTGTGGACATGGGGCCTTTTATACAGGTAACAAGCTGAGATTAGGAGCACTCCCTTTAAGAGAGTGCTCCTAATCTCAGCTCGTTGCCTGTATAGAAGACACCTGGGAGACAGAAATCTTGCTGATTGATGGAGGATCAAATACTTATTTCACTCAATAAAATGCAAATCAATCATAACTTTTTTTTTTAAATGCCTTTTTCTGGATATTTTTGTTGTTATTCTGTCTCTCACTGTTACAATAAACGGACCAGTAAAATTATAGACTGATCATTTCTTTGTCAGCGGCCAAACGTACAAAGTCAGCAGCCAATCAAATACTTTTTCCCCCTGTGATTCAGCACCGCACCTGGCTCCATATAGAGCAGAAGGTCCATTTTAAAGCTCGTTCCTGAAGTCATTGTCCATATTCCACCATCGTAGAGTAACCAAATCTCTCATTTCCATGGACTTGATTTGTAATGGTGTAAGTAAGTGTGTGAAGGAACTCTGATAAGCTATAAAATGAGCCCCAATTAAAGAGACGATTGCTTCTCCTAATTTATGTCTGAACTCTGGGTGAACTCTTATAGCATTTCTTGCTGCTGCTTACTCTTCTCACCGTTGTAGGCGGATGTGAGAATTTAATATCTCTCTGTTGTTTCAATTATGAATAAGTCTCGGAGGTGAGCGGGGTAATCTCGCCGCGTGTTTATCAGCCCTTATTTCTTGTGCTCAGCAGTTTCCACCTCGAAAGTGTTTTTTTTTTTCGAGAGCAGTCATTGTCTGCAGATTTCCTTCACCTTTCTTCCAGAATTTAGTCTGAACTTGTTGATGTGGGATGAATTACTGGCAAGGGTTGAGGTTCATGGAGTTTCCTTCAAGTCCCTGATAATGTCATTAATAATGTTGGTTGAGGAGCCTCCTTCTTTTCTCAGGCTGTCTGACTCCAGGTGGCTGTGTTGTCCCGGGTTATACCTCGTTTTCTGCATCTTTTACTAATTGAAACAGCTTTAATTGTATTTCGTGGTTTCCTTCTGAACATTTTAGCCATTGGTTTATAGCGTTAATTTGATACAGGTTTGTTTAAAAGGCCAATGGGCAACTCGCATGTAGACTTGGAAGAGCGGGCATATCTAAATCTGCGATGGTGGCCAAGTCTCCGAAGTATCTGATGGACCTACTCCACACACCACAATCAGAAGAAACGGGGGATCACAATCGGAATCGATGGGACCGGTGTGGAATAAAGTTGGGCGAAGAGTTCGAGCCGAGCAAAATTTCGTCCCGAACATCGCCTGGTCACCCGTTTAACGGACACCTGAAGTTCCAGGGAGCTCGTGGGATGTTCGCCCACCGAGCGCCCCGCAATGCACTGCACGCCACACAGTGCATTCTAGGGCCCTGATTGGCTGAAGTAATGCACCTGACCATTGGTCAGGTGCAAGGCTTTGCCCAATAAGGGCACAAGAGCACTGTCTGAGCCCTGATTGAACAAAGTCATGATGACTTTGCCCAATCATGGCTCAGTGCCCATAGACCCACCCCACAGTATAAAAGCAGTACCCGGGGCACCCCTTACAATTTTTATTGCCGGTGTGTTGCATATAAGCCTTCAAAATGGGCATTTTTGATTTTTAAAGTTTGGGGGAGTGGTAATATCCTGTTATGGGGGTGGTAATAATATCCTGTTATGGGGGGAGATGGTAATATCCTGTTATGGGGGGTGGTAATATCCTGTTATGGGGGTGGTAATAATATCTTGTTATGGGGGTTATGGGGTTGTTTCTCTGCAGAAGAGACGGGAGCTCTTGTCAGGATAGAAGGAAAAATGGATGGGGCAAAATACCTTCAAATTCTTGAGGAAATGTGCTGTCCTCTGCCAGAAAGTTGTCAATGAGAAGGTTTACCTTCCAACATGACAGTGACCACATAGTGGTGGGAGGGGGGGGGGGACACAGTGGTTGGAGAAGGGGGAAGGGAGCACACAGTGGTTGGAGGAGAAGGCAGGGAATGTCCTTGCATGGCCTAGTCAGAGCCCAGACTTAAACCCCATTGAAAATCTGTGGAATGACTTGAAGACTGCAATCCACAAATGGTCATATCAAATGTAACTGAACTTGAGCCGTTCTGCAAAGAAGATCGGGCAAATATTGCAAAGTCTAGATGTGCAAAGTTAGTAGAGACAAATCCCAACAGACTAAAGGCTGGAATTAAAGTAAAAGGTGGTTCAACCAAAATACTGACACGAGGGAGGTGATCCTTTTTCCAACTCGGTGATTTTTTTTTTCCTGACATGTTATATCTTTTACTTGGATGTTATACATTGCACTGAGTAGATACAGCTGGATAAAATGAAAACTGTCTTCATTTCAGGCTGCAAAGCAACAAAATTAGATTAGGGGGAGATTCTTTTCTATACCCATTGTAATTGTAATTCCTTCTGATAATCGCATTGCACTTCCTGATATGTGTGGGAGTCTACAGGCTCATAGCTGTATATCGGCAGTGTGAGATCATCTAGGGCATTGGTTCTCAACCCTGTCCTCGTACCCAAACAAGCCATGTTTGCAGGTTTTCCTTTATCTTGCACAGGTGCTTCAAATCAGAGTCAAGGGCTTGGTATTTTGGACAGCTATTTTATCTAAGAGAAATTCCCAAAGCACTGCCTGTTGGGGTTACTTGAGGACAGGGTTGAGAACCACTGGTCTAGGGCGCCGCTAGTCCCCGGAGATTTGGAGTGAGGTTTGGTGACTAATGTGCTGCTCACTGTTCTCCTTGCTGGAGAGTGGAGAGGAAACCGTACCTGAGGACCTGCAGTGCAGGGGTCTCCTTGCTTCTGCTTCATTCATGGTGGAGTTTTATGGTTATTCCACCTCACCGGTCATTGAGTGGGCAACTCTGTCATGAGGAAGCATAATCCTTCCTCTACCAAGACACCTTCCACACGGAGACACAATGCAGAACAAGGCATGGTGAGTCAGTAAAGGGGGTGATCATCTGCATGGAGGCCGCAGATAATACTGGCTAGTAGTCATTTGCCCTCTGCTTGCCTTTTTGGGGTCATCTTCTAGACTTCAGTTCCTCTCTAAAGCCCAGGTGTCTCCTTATGATTTATTACTGTGATGCAGCCAGGCTACCTAACCAGTAAAAATTCTAACCAGTAATATATTCTATTCCTCTATTTTCTCTTCAATTTTTTTTCCCTATCCTAGTCCTTTATTTTCTGTTCTATTTTATTCTGTCCTTGTTTTCACATTTTAATTTGAATTTCGGACGAATTTCGTTTTGTTGTTTTGGATTCGTTTTAAACTCGTTACTATTGCAATTCGGAATGTTCGGATGCGGTGGAACCTCGGATTGCGAGTAACGCGGTTTTACGAGCGTTTCGCAATACGAGCTATTTTTTATTTTTTTTTAAATCCTGACTCACTTTGCGAGCGTTGTCTCACAAGACGAGCAGGATTCAAGCCACTGGGGTGTGCAGTACCGCATTTGGCCAGAGGTGTGGGGGTGCCAGTGATGCTTGGAGACACTAGGAGACGCTAGGAGCCGCTTGGAGACACTCGGAAACACTACGTCTCCGAGTGGTCTCCGAGCGTTTCCGAGTGTCTCCAGCGCCCCGCACCTCTGGCCACATGCGGTACTGCATAGACGAGCAGTGGCTGTGGAACGGATTATCTGAGTTTCCATTATTTCCTATGGGGAAACTTGCTTTGATATACGAGTACTTTTGGATTACAAGCATTCTTCTGGAACGAATCATGCTCTTAAAGCGGGATTCCGGCCTAAAAAAAAAAAAATTTAAAGTCAGCAGCTACAAACACTGTAGCTGCTGACTTTAAATAAGTACTTACCTGTCCTGGGTGCCCGCGATGTTGGCCGCCCGAGGCCGACTCGTCCCTCGGCTCTTGGGTCCCGGCACTGCCATCCTAGGTAAGGGAAACAGGCAGTGGAGCCTTGCGGCTTCACTGCCAGTTTCCTACTGCGCACGCGCGAGGCTCTGTGAATGGCCCCGTGGTGTTCTGGGAACACACAGAGTTCCCAGAAGACAACGGGGCCGTTCACCGAGGAGCAGAAGATGCCGCGGAAAAGGAAGAGGCAGATTAGGAAGACTGCCTAGCAACAAGGGTTTAGGTAAGTTTAAAAAAAAATTCAAATTTCTTTTTTTCAGGGTGGCCCTCCACTTTAATCCAATGTATTACTGTACATCCGAATTTCCAAATGACGAAAAAATTGGTCGGAGCGAAACGAACCGCACATGTCTAGTCCTGTTGTATTTAGTCTGGGAGAATGTGTATAAGTATTGCTGTGTTTGTATATTCTTTGGTGTCCTGGCCTAAAAAAAAAAAACAAATCCAGAGGCCCTAGACCAGGGGTCTCAAACTGGCGACCCTCCAGCTCTTGTGAAACTACAAGTCCCATCATGCCTCTGCCTGTGGCAGTCATGCTTGTAACTGTCAGCCTTGCAATGCCTCATGGGACTTGCAGTTTCGCAACAGCTGGAGGGCCGCCAGTTTGAGACCCCCCTGGTCTAGATGGGTGTATGATTGATTGCATCAGACAAATCGCGCAAGTATTTTCCTTGATCCCTCCCGTTAAAGATCGAGATCTCCATCTACGAAGACCGATGCAGTAGCGGCAGCAGCAGCAGCGGTAGCTCCAGCAGCCCCAGCAGCGCCGGCGGCGGTGGAGTAGCCAGTCGTGCCCGATGACTGGCAGAGAGTCCCTGCGGGGACCTGTACTGCCGAGACGATGGCCTTTCTGAAATACGAAAGCTCCGATATCAGAGCACAAGGTTCTAACACTAGATAGGAACTCCTTATAGATAGACAATGGAGTATTACAATGTTTCCACGGACTTCCTTGACAAGAAACTGAGTCAAGCATAACAAGCAACGCACCTTTTTTTTTAATGAAGGCTTCCATACCACCGTTCCACCCGCCATGGAATGTGCAATCAAACAGGTTTGTATTCTAGTTTCTATCTATTTTTCAGATAAAGCAATTATAGCTGCTACATAGGAAATGGCGCATCATCTCCAAAGTCCGAACAAATGTTACTTTGTAGCTGTAACTGGGATACATATCGATCTTCTTCTTCATCATCATCAGGAAACCGTTTTATGGTGGAAAATTATAGCGGCACATATTCTCACCATTTAGTATATATCACTGCGATTAAAAACAATTTGGATGACACTTGCATGTTTCCACAATGGAATCTGTAATCACAGACTAATTACTGGATGTTTCCTTTATTTAAAAAAAAAAAAAATGCACCCTCTTAGGAATGCTTCCATTGACGGAGATTTCTGAACAACAACAGTTGGGGAAAACTCTCCTTCAAAAACCGCTCAAGTTCAACTTCCCGACCCGGAAACCTCATCTTATTCTGTTGCCTTAATTTGAATAAATGTATAGACAATTGTAAATATCTCATTCAAAGACAATGACTTCAATGTTTTTTACCTTTGATTTGGACTTTTGGTGTGATAATGAAGATTAATGAGGTATTTTCCATTGTGCTGAGAATTGTTTATGGATGATAATGTACTTTTTTTTGCTGCATTCTCCTTCCCCGTGACTTGTACATTTGTATCTCTGATCGTTTTAATGGTTTATTCTCTGGTTACCTTTTGAAGGCTTCAAGCTGAACTACGGGTAAAGTAAAAGCCCTCCATTGCCAACGGGGCTGCACCCCCCCCCCCCTACTGCATTGGGTACACTGCTCATTAGGGGGACCGGGCAAAGCAGGTTTGCTTTGTGGGTGCAGCCCCAACTGCAAGGGGTTGGGTGTTAATGGCGGAAACCTATCTAGTAATAGTCGGTCACATTCAACTGGATCTGTTCTGTAATGTTGAAGATGCTTTGTGGCTTCTCCAAACCACTTCTTTAGTTCTAATCGGTGTCAGGAATACACTGTACTAGGGTTGTCCCGATACCAATACTAGTATCGGTATCGGCACCGATACCGAGCATTTGCCCAAGTACTTGTACTCGGGCAAATGCTCCCGATGCTTCCCCCGATACCTGGAAGACAGCTGTGATCGGCGCGTGGGTGAGTTACAAGATTCTCCCCCAGCGGCTTTCAGCTGCTTTAGTGACATACAGCTGTGATCGGTCACCGCTGACTGTCACTGCATCCTCCTCCATGCCCCCTCCTTTCCTCTGTCCGCCTCCGCTGTCCCCCTCCGTTCCTCTCTCCTTCTCTGTCCCCCTCCGTTCCTCTCTCCTTTTCTGTCCCCCTCCGTTCCTCTCTCCTTCTCTGTGCCTCTCCGCTCTCCCCTCCGTTCTGCTGTGCCTCTCCGCTGTCCCCCTCCGTTCCTCTCTCCTTCTCTGTCCCCCTCCGTTCCTCTCTCCTTTTCTGTCCCCCTCCGCTGTCCCCCTCCGTTCCTCTCTCCTTTTCTGTCCCCCTCCGCTGTCCCCTCCGTTCTGCTGTGCCTCTCCGCTGTCCCCTCCGTTCTGCTGTGCCTCTCCGCTGTCCCCCTCCGTTCCTCTCTCCTTCTCTGTCCCCCTCCGTTCCTCTCTCCTTTTCTGTCCCCCTCCACTGTCCCCCTCCGTTCCTCTCTCCTTCTCTGTGCCTCTCCGCTCTCCCCTCCGTTCTGCTGTGCCTCTCCGCTGTCCCCTCCGTTCCTCTCTCCTTTTCTGTCCCCCTCGGTTCCTCTCTGCTTTTCTGTCCCCCTCCGCTGTCCCCTCCGTTCTGCTGTGCCTCTCCGCTGTCCCCTCTGTTCCTCTCTCCTTCTCTGTCCCCCTCTGTTCCTCTCTCCTTCTCTGTCCCCCTCTGTTCTCCCCCTCCGTTCCGCCGTCCCCCTCCTCCTTCCTTTGTGAATGGACAGAGTCTGCTGACTCTGTCCATTCACATAACTGAAACATTGTAATCTCCTGTGATTACGATGTCTCAGTTTATGAATGGAGAGGAGCCGCTGTCTTCTCTCCATTCATTCTCAGTGCAGCTGAGGCTGCAGAGAAAGGGACTGGGGAATCTCTATCCTCTGTCTCTTTCTCTGTATCAAGGGGGAGATATAAGAGGTCTGTTAAGACCCCTGATACCTCACCAAAGCCCCCCAACAGGGCTGATTAAAAAAAAAAAAAGAAAACACATAATAAAGAATTTAAAAAAATTATTGTAAAAAATAAAAATTGTAAATTAAAAAAACACACACATACACCGTTCACCCCCTCCCCCCCCCCCCCCCCCCCCAAAAAAAAAGCACTGTTAAAAGAAAAAAAAACAAAAAACACTGTCACGTGACATTAAAAAAAAGTATCGGTATTCGGTATCGGCAAGTACTTGAAAAAAAGTATCGGTACTTGTACTCGGTCCTAAAAAAGTGGTATCGGGACAACCCTACACTGTACCCAAGAGGTTATAGCACTGACACCTTGATACCACGGAAAGGCAGATGATGTTGTCCCAGGACCGGATAGGAAGGGTGAAACATGTGGAACCAGCCTTTTATAGTTGGGTAATTCCATCCTTGGAGGTCAGGATGGTTTCCAAACTTTCTAAGCAAAGGCCCAGTTTACTGTTCTTCAGGCGGTCTGGACTGGAAGCAAGCAAGGCCCCATCATTTGTTGGGTCAACCTTGCTGTCTGTGAGTGCTAATGTCCTAACTGATGGAAATTAAGAAGATGGATTTTTAGCCATGATTTGAGGTGTGAAGTCATTTATTAATTTGCAGTATCTCTGGCTTGAACTGGGCCTGCACTTTTGGTTTGGGCAGTAAGTGGTGGGCCGACCTGGAGCGGTGCATTCTTTCTTTTCAAGGTCCTTAGAAGGTTTTCTTTTCTACCTAAGAGGTATGAAAGCCGCTACGTCTTACGCCTGTAGAATTTGCCCTCCTATGTTTGGCTGTTTTTTTTGTTGAGAGGTTGCGCCCTCTCCCCAATGAACAAGTCTTTGCATTGCTCACTACATTGCACTGCATATACCAAGGTACTTTACTTGTGTGTGTACCTTCAGCCATGTAAATGGAAGGGCTACACCCTGTAACGCTTTCCTTAGGGATGGGATTTAAAACTAGGACAGGTGGGTTCCACCATTTTCACACCTCCCAACCTTGGACAATAACATGTGTCTTTCCATGTTGACCGGATGAAGGTATCAGTGCTATCTGTGGGGTTGTATATGCTGGGGTGTTTTCCTCACGTGGTGGAAGTGAAGATGTGGCTTGGACGATCTACAAGGTGTCTTCAACATTGCCGAACAAGACCAGGTAAATGTGACCTACTACTACGCCTTCTACCATGACCTGGATGAAAGAGAACCTTCACAGATTTATAGACCTGAAGATAAGACACTTGCCCTTGCACAAATCAGCTTAAAAAAAAATTGCACTGGAGTATGGCAGAGCTTGGCACGAAGACCAAAGGCAGTGACCTGATGGGCCACTTTTAGGGAAGATTAACAGCCACCCTGTAAAAGAAGAAGCTAAATATTTACCTCTTGGGTGGGTAGTTAGTAAAATCCCCGCTCTCTTCCACAGCTCTAGGTACTGCTGTCCGACCCTTACTGGTGTATCCGATTGTAGCAGGGCCTGAATCATTTCCAGAGAGTAAAGATTTAAAGCAGGGGTCCCCAAACTTTCTATACAAAGAGCCATTTTACTGTCCTTCGGGGTTTGGTGGGGCCAAACTGTGGCCAGTGGGAGTAGAAAATGCGCTAAATTTGGTGATCAGTGGGAGTAAAAAAAATAATAAAGTGCCTGTGGTCAGTAGAAGGAGGAATGGTGCCTCATCAGTGGTATTCGTGGAAGAAATAGTGCCCCATCATTGGTGCCTGTGGAATCAACTGTGTCCTATTGCTTGTGTCAGTGGGATAATTAGTGCCTCATTGTTAGTGTCAGCGAGGAGGAATAGTGCCCCGTTGTAGGTATCAGTGGGAGGAATAGTGCCCCATTCATTGGTGTTGGAGGAATAGTGCCCCATCGTTGGTGTCAGTGGGAGGAATAGTGCCCTGTCCTTGGTGTCAGTGGGAGGAATAGTGCCCCATCATTGGTGTCAGTGGGAGGAAAAGTGCCCCATCATTGGTGTCAGTGGGAGGAAAGGTGCCCCATCATTGGTGTCAGTGGAAGGAATAGTGTCCCATCATTTGTGTCAGTGGAAGGAATAGTGCCCCGTCATTGGTGTCAGTGGGAAGGATAGTGCCCCATCATTGGTGTCAGTGGGAGTGATACTGCCCCATCATTGGTGTCAGTGGGAGGGATAGTGCCCCATCATTTGTGTCAGTGGGAGTGATAGTGCCCTGTCATTGGTGTCAGTGGGAGGGATAGTGCCCCATCATTGGTGTCGGTGGGAGTGATAGCGCCCCATCATTGGTGTCAGTGGGAGTGATAGTGCCCCATCATTGGTGATAGTGCCCCATCATTGGTGTCAGTGGGAGGAATAGTGCCCCATCATTGCCATCATTGGTGTCAGTGGGAGGGATAGTGCCCCATCATTGGTGTCAGTGGGAGGAATAGTGCCCCATCATTGGTGTCAGTGGGAGGGATAGTGCCCCATCATTGGTGTCAGTGGGAGGGATAGTGCCCCATCATTGGTGTCAGTGGGAGGGATAGTGCCCCATCATTGGTGTCGGTGGGAGGGATAGTGCCCCATCATTGGTGTCGGTGGGAGGGATAGTGCCCCAAGGGCCGGATAAGGCGAACAAAGGACTGCAGTTTGGAGGCCACTTATTTAACATTGCCCACTGAAGAAGAAAGTATTCAGCTTCTACTTTTTAATCATTTAAAAAAAATAGCAACAGGGTAATATAAACAAAGCGGGTTCAGAGGATCATTGAGTCTTCTTCCTCTCTGAACAAATAAAATCTATGTGTGGTCACTTTGCAACAATGTGAAGGTTTAGAGCGTAACTAAACCCCAAAACTACAATGTAATATATTGCAGCTTACTAATTATTGGATGTGGCGGTTGCATTCCTTTTTTTTTTCCGGGTATTTCCTTTTATTTTCACCTGGTGATCAGTCAGTAACACGACTTCTGTCTTCTGGGGGGCTACATTCATTCCTCCACTGCATCTATGGAGGAACAGCCTGGTCACCCTTTGGACAGCAGAATTGTCAATCAATAGGGAGGGTGGTGTTGGATGGACTACTAGTTTTAGATGTACTTAAAGTGTTACTAAACCCACAACAGTAAAATCAGTTTGTATATACAGTAAAGCATGCTTGTTATACTCACTATGGAACCTAAGAGGTTAATCCTCCGTATTGTGTAAAAAGGCTTTTTGATTCTGGCTTCCCTGTTCCTCCCCTTCTTCCACTGTCCCCAATCCATCTCCTGATAGAACAGAGGCCAGGGGCCACTCTGCACATGCCCAGTTTGGTGTGTATTGCTGGAGATTTTTTTTTTTGAAGAGTGCATGTGATCAGCACAGGGCCAATCGGCACTGTCCAAACAGAGGGTCAGGGGTCCTACAGCCTCATAGGACAGTCAGAAGAGAATGAAAACTCCTTCTACAAGATTTGAAACCAGACACTGATAGAAGTCACAAGACTGCTATATACTGCGGATGAGAAAAGTTATTTAGAAGTTTATATTTACTAAAATAATTGCATTTCCATGTACTGTGGGAGAACAGATATAGTGAATGCAGGCTCCTGGGGAGTCCAAATATAGTGAATGCAGGGTCCTGGGGAGAGCAGATGTAGTGAATGCAGAGTCCTGGGGAGAGCAGATATAGTGAATGCAGAGTCCTGGGGAGAGCAGATATAGTGAATGCAGGCTCCTGGGGAGAGCAGATATAGTGAATGCAGAGTCCTGGGGAGAGCAGATATAGTGAATGCAGGCTCCTGGGGAGAGCAGATATAGTGAATGCAGAGTCCTGGGGAGAGCAGATATAGTGAATGCAGGCTTCTGGGGAGACCAGATATAGTGAAAGCAGGCTACTGGGGAGAGCAGATATAGTGACTGCAGGCTCCTGAGGAGAGCAGATATAGTGAATGCAGGCTCCTGGGGAGACCAGATATAGTGAAAGCAGGGTCCTGGGGAGAGCAGATATAGTAAATGCAGAGTCCTGGGGAGACTAGATATAGCGAATGCAGAGTCCTGGGGGGACCAGATATAGCAAATGCAGTGTCCTGGGGAGACTAGATATAGGAATGCAGAGTCCTGGGGAGACCAGATATAGTGAATGCAGAGTCCTGGGGAGACCAGATATAGCGAATGCAGAGTCCTGGGGTGACCAGATAAAGTAAATGCAGGCTCCTGGGGAGACCAGATATAGTGAATGCAAGCTCCTGGGGAGACCAGATATAGTGAATGCAGAGTCCTGGGGAGACTAGATATAGGGAATGCAGGCTCCTGGGGTGACCAGATAAAGTTAATGCAGGCTCCTGGGGAGACCAGATATAGTGAATGCAAGCTCCTGGGGAGACCAGATATAGTGAATGCAGGCTCCTGGGGAGACCAGATATAGTGAATGCAGAGTCCTGGGGAGAACAGATATAGTGAATGCAGAGTCCTGGGGAGAGCAGATATAGTGAATGCAGAGTCCTGGGGAGAGCAGATATAGTGAATGCAGGCTTCTGGGGAGAGCAGATATAGTGAATGCAGAGTCCTGGGGAGAGCAGATATAGTGAATGCAGAGTCCTGGGGAGACCAGATGTAGTGAATGCAGAGTCCTGGGGAGACCAGATGTAGTGAATGCAGAGTCCTGGGGAGACCAGATGTAGTGAATGCAGGCTCCTGGGGAGAGCAGATGTAGTGAATGCAGGCTCCTGGGGAGAGCAGATGTAGTGAATGCAGAGTCCTGGGGAGAGCAGATGTAGTGAATGCAGAGTCCTGGGGAGAGCAGATGTAGTGAATGCAGAGTCCTGGGGAGAGCAGATGTAGTGAATGCAGAGTCCTGGGGAGACCAGATGTAGTGAATGCAGAGTCCTGGGGAGACCAGATATAGTGAATGCAGGCTCCTGGGGAGACCAGATGTAGTGAATGCAGAGTCCTGGGGAGAGCAGATATAGTGAATGCAGGCTCCTGGGGAGAGCAGATATAGTGACTGCAGGCTCCTGGGGAGACCAGATATAGTGAAAGCAGGGTCCTGGGGAGAGCAGATATAGTGAATACAAGGTCCTGGGGAGACCAGATGAAGTGAATGCAGAGTCCTGGGGGGACCAGATATAGGAATGCAGAGTCCTGGGGAGAACAGATCTAGTGAATGCAGGCTCCTGGGTTTAGTAACACTTTACGTGACAAAGAATATAAAGTCCAACTCTAGCTAGCAATTGTTAAGCAGTTACAGTAATATTTTTTTTTTCCTATTTGGGATAAAGGTTTTACATACATGAATAAAGGCTGACCATTGTAAGCTCCCCTGTCAGTGGTGAATGGTTTGTCCCAGTCCTCTGAATCTTTTCCTGGGTAGCTTGGCTCAGTAAAAGAAACTAAAATGCAACAGACTTACTGGCAGGATCACCAGGTAATAAACTATGGTACAGGGCTGAGTCGGAAAAGCAAAGACTGCTGTGTTAATGTCAATGGACGGCCATTAGGGGCAACCGGGCGCCGCCCCCTCTCTCTGTGCCGCCCCCTCTATGACTTATGGATAGATACATGCATAGCATAAATCTAGCCACGGCCGTCGCTGCCACCCCCTATTCAGGACTCAGAATGGGCCACCCCCTGCTCAGATTTCCAGCGGTGGGGGTGTTTCTTGAAGCACCTGATTAGGCTCTAATGGGCTTCAAAATATGTGGGCTTGTGGCGCAGAGCATTGCACCATGAGCCCCACCCAGGTGTTACAACAGCGAATAATATTCGCTGTTGTAACACTGATCCTCAATCCGGCCAATCAGAAGCAGGTGTGACCCGTTTTATGATTGCCTGAAAAGAGAAGACTCCCGATTGGCCGCCGAGAAGGAGGGAGGAAGTAGAAGCCAGAGTCGTCGCCCATGGAAAGCAGGAGAACGGGAGAGCCGCCGCCGAGAGCCCGGGAGAAGCGCTGCATAGATGGGATAAGTGCACCATACCCGATGGACGGGGGGGGGGGCAGGGATGGTACTGTTTGCCACCCCCCCCCCCCAAAAAAAAATGACCACCTGCCGCCATTGGTTAATGTATTGACAGACTGGATTGTATACAGTAAAGCTAAACTCCAGGCAGATACAAAAGACACAAAAAAAATGCAGCTCTGTAATCATCAGCACATCATTAAATGTACAATATATAAATATACAAGCCATGTAAGTCTCTGAATGTGAACCTAGCTTCAGCCTGTCACAGTCCCTGTACAGCAGGGCTGGAGTGTGAGAGGAAGAAGCAGCACAAGAGGCCGATCAGGTCATGTGCATGCTGGTAGGAGGCGAGAGCAGAGAGATGAGCTCATAACTGCTACTTCTCCTTTCACTGTCCAATCACCTTAGTTGGGGGCTTATTCCGGGATGACCTGGGCTGAGCGAAAGATGGTTCAATGCTGCTGGCAATCAGACTGAGGACATCTTGTGACCGAAAAAGGAACGACTGCAGGGTAAATCTCAGGACTCGGTCATGTGCATGCTGGTAGGAGGAGAGAGCAGAGAGAGATGAGCTCATAACTGCTACTTCTCCTTTCACTGTCCAATCACCTTAGTTGGGGGCTTTTTCCGGGATGACCTGGGCTGAGCGAAAGACGGTTCAATGATGCTGGCAATCAGACTGAGGACATCTTGTGACCGAAAAAAGAAGGACTGCAGGGTAAATCTCTGGACTCAGTCAGTGGTAGTGATTTGCGAAAGACAAATCGGGTGTTCACTGTGCGAGGACATTTCTTAACATCCAATCACACGCAAGCAAAAATGCATTTTTTTTCCTTCCTATGTTGTTATTGGGTATTCTTTGCAATGTGAATGTTCACCACATTAAACTCTGGAGAAAAATCCTTTGCAAAGTGAACAGCCTGTTTGCCTTCAGTAAATCAACTCTATCCTCTAAATGTTAAAACTGATCTGTTTCCAACTCAGTAAATGTAAATTCTGTTGTGTTTTGTTGCGAAGTACATTTATTATAGTATATTTATTATCGGAGAATTCCAAGTATTCAGTGCAGATTCCTCTGCTGACCTCCAAAGCAGGGTGGGGGTAGGGGAGAGTCCTGGGGGCCAATGTGGGTCAAAGCTCCAGTTAGATAACAGTCAAGCCACAGACACGCTCCTATTTTTTTATTACAGTGGCTGTTAGTGGGCGGAGCACGGTTTACCATAATCCCGCCCCCCCCCCCCCCTCAGACCAGTGTCGGCAATGCCACCCTGGGGTTCGGCGACTTGGACAAGAAGCGGTTTGTGAATAGAAATTGTAAAAGTAATTTTATTATAAAGAAGGTCCAGCTGTATTATTTGGCAATTGGAGATGGCTACAGTAGCATGGGGAGGAGTTAAACTTGAATCGAAGAAAAGGCTGGATGGCCGCACTCTGTTGACACCTTTTATTGGAGACGGTTTAAAAATTCTTCTGGTACAAAGAAATCAGAGGCACAGGATCAATGAAAAGCTAAGCTAAAAGCTAAAGCTAAGGAGGAGTCAAACTTGTTGGCTTTGAATCTCCATCTGTGGCCACGTTGCAGAGATTTTTCTTCACTTCCTGATCCCCGATACAGGAAATAGAGGGTCAGGAAAGCACTTACAGCAATAAAAACGTTGTCACAAGTTCATCCGGTTCCTCATGTTTGTGTCTGTGTCCCTGTTAGAGAGATATCCACTCATATAGTTAAAAATATATATAAAACACAAAGCGCTGCGATGCTAAATAGCTGATAATTACACATAAAACCAAGTGAGGCTGCTATCAAAAGAGAGTGTTTTCAGAGTCACTTAAAAAGAATCAATAATGATATTTGAAGCGCTTCACAATGTGCATGGAAATGAATATATAAGAATAAATATAAATATAAATAGTCCAATAAATCCAGCGGTGAGTAAAACTTCCTAAAAAATCCAGCAATCAAAATAGTGTAAAATTATAAAAAATTAGTGACACCAAATGTGTAAAAAATTCACATAAAAAATCCACATAAAAATAAATATATAGGGATGTATTCAGAAGGTTCAATTATACAGGTGTAGAATCCTGATTGGTATAGAGCTTTTGATCACTAGCAAAGCTGTTTAAAAACACTTGCTTAATTAAGGTGCTCATTGATAGTACCAATGTGTTTTTTGCTTCTATTCACAACCAATGTGAGAATCATAAACAGGCAGATAAGAGAAAAAACCAATCATTGTGCAATAGTTAGGATACCAAGGTACACAGGCAAACTTCAATCCACTCACGTGTGCCTTATAATGATAAGGCATATGCAGGTTTTACTATAGCAGTCAGCCGCCTTAGACAGGAGCAGATTCACTGCAGTACACTGTGTGAAACTGCTGATCTGCACAGAGCTTCCTTGGCTCCTCCCAGGAGGAGCCAAGGAAGCTCTGTGCAGATCAGCAGTTTCACACAGTGTACTGCAGTGAATCTGCTCCTGTCTAAGGCGGCTGACTGCTATAGTAAAACCTGCATATGCCTTATCATTATAAGGCACACATGAGTGGATTGAAGTTTGCCTGTGTACCTTGGTATCCTAACTATTGCACAATGATTGGTTTTTTCTCTTATCTGCCTGTTTATGATTCTCACATTGGTTGTGAATAGAAGCAAAAAACACATTGGTACTATCAATGAGCACCTTAATTAAGCAAGTGTTTTTAAACAGCTTTGCTAGTGATCAAAAGCTCTATACCAATCAGGATTCTACACCTGTATAATTGAACCTTCTGAATACATCCCTATATATTTATTTTTATGTGGATTTTTTATGTGAATTTTTTACACATTTGGTGTCACTCATTTTTTTATAATTTTACACTATTTTGATTGCTGGATTTTTTAGGAAGTTTTACTCACCGCTGGATTTATTGGACTATTTATATTTATATTTATTCTTATATATTCATTTTCATGCACATTGTGAAGCGCTTCAAATATCATTATTGACACTCATATAGTTACATAGTAGGTGAGGTCAAAAAAAGAAACAAGTCCATCAAGTCCAACCTATGTGTGTGATTATATGTCAGTATTACATTGTATATCCCTGTATGTTGCGGTCGTCCAGGTGCTTATCTAATAGTTTCTTGAAACTATCGATCCCCCCCCCCCCTGAGACCACCACCTGTGGAAGGGAATTCCACATCCTTGCCGCTCTTGCAGTAAAGAACACTCTACGTAGTTTAAGATTAAACCTCTTTTCTGCTGTTTACATAGTTACATAGTAGGTGAGGTTGAAAAAAGACACAAGTCCATCAAGTCCAACCTATGTCTGTTCTGACAATAAAACCCGAACAGGAGCTTTCTAAACCTTCTCTACAAAGTCCAAAGTGAAAAGAGTTTTTGGTTGGAGCTTAGCTTTCTTAAAGTAGAGTTATGGCCTCCTGTTCATCAAAAAAAAAAAAATGTGTTACAGTACTTACTTGGGTGTGGTCTCCGGGTTCGGAACCCATGGAACCTTTTGGGTTTGAATAAACATGGGTTCTGAACCTGGAGCTGCACCCAATTCAGTACTGGAGCTCAGCTAATTAGCCCAGCACTCATTGGCACTGACAGCTGGGTGTCACTCCAGGTTCGGAACTCATGTTCAGTCAACCCTAGAAAGCAACTGTCAGTGCAGGGCCAATGAGCCGTGGGCAGAGAATTTCCCTCCTGCAGCTAAAAGTACACAAGGGGACACGAGTGCTCATGACATCATTGGGGTTAATGTCATTGACCTATTATGGCCACGTGGTCGTGGTTAGTCAATGATATGGCCATATTAGGTCAATAATATGGTCACATGATTTTATTGGGTTAATGTCCTTAAAATAATATGGCCATGTGGCCATATTCGGTCAATGATGTCTCAAGCATCCCCACCACTTGTGTACATGCAGCAGCGGGGGGAAAATCCTCCATCCCCTGCCCATTGGCCTGTCACTGACAGATGTTTTCGGAGTTTGACTGAACATGGGTTCTGAACATGGAGCTACACCCAGCTGTCAGTGCTGGGCCAATGAGCTGAGCTTCAGTACTTCATATGGTGCGGCATCAAGTTTGGAACCTGTTTAATCAAACCCAGAAGGCCACTGTCAGTGGCAGACCAATGAGCTGTGGATGGGGGGATTTTCTGCTGCACATTCACAAGGTATGGGGATGCTCGTGACTTCATTGACTTAATGTGGTCACATTGGGTTAATGTCATTGACCTATTATGGCCATGTGGCCATATTAGGTCGTTGATGTCATGAGCATCTCCATCCCTTGTGTACATGCAGCTGCAGGTGGAAAATCCCCCACCCACGGCTCATTGGCCCGCCACTGATAGTTGCTCTCTGAGTGTCATTGAACACGTTTCCAAACCTGGAGCTACACCTCGATGTCAGTGCCAGTGAGTGCTGGGCCAGTGAACTGAGCTACAGTACTTAACATGTTGTAGCATCAAGTTCGGAACCCATGTTTAGTAAAACTCAGAAAGCAGCTGTCAGTGGCGGGCCATTGAGTGGGGGTGGGGGATATTTTGCTGCACATACACAAGTGGGTGGGGATACTCGTGACTTCATTGACCTAATATGGTCACATTGGGTTATTTCATTGGCCCATTATGGCCAAGTTAAGTCAATGGTGTGGACATACTAGATCAATAATATGGTCATATTGGGTTAATGTCTTTGACCAAATATGGTCATGTGGCCATATTGGGTCAATGATATCATGAGCAACCTTGACACGTTGCATACGTACAGCGACGGGGACAAAATCCCCCCCCCCACCCACAACTCAATAACCTGCCACTGACAGTTGCGTTCTGGGTTTGACTAAATGTGGTTTCTGAATCTGGGGGCTACATTCAGCTATCAATGCTGAGCCAATATTACCGAATTGGGTGGGGCTCCAAGTTTCCGAACCTGGAGCTACACCCAGATGTCAGTGCCAGTGAGTGCTGGCCCAATGAGCTGAGCTACAGTACTTAATATGGTGTGGCTCTAAGTTCGGAAACCCATGTTTAGTCATACCCAGAAGGCAGCTGTCAGTGGCGGGCCAATGATCTGTGGGTGGGGGGTTTTTCCACCGGCCGCTGCACAAACACAAAGGGGAGGGGTTGCTCATGTCAGCATTGACCTAATATGGTCACGTGGCCATGTTAGGTTAACGCCATAGACTTATTAAGGCCAAGTGGCAATGATGTCAGGAGCTGTGGAGCAAGGAATGTATCGGCCAAAGATGATTGGCTCAGAAATAACAGCTTCCTTCTAAAGTTTGGACTGAACCCAAACTCATCCTTAAATTGCACAATTCTCCCCACAAATATCTGTTTATCCTGCCAGTAAATTCCACATCATGTAGCTTCCTCCAAATAGGTGTCTCATGTAGGCTGTTGGGCTCCTCGCCCCACAGTGGGAAGAGAAGATGTTGCAGGGGGCTTGGCAGTTGATTCATAAGCCTGCAGCTTGTCAATTAGCACCTGGCCACACCTTGTCCCGCCCACTGCTTTCCGGATGGACAGCACTAAACCTTTCCACTGTGAGCTGCAGTGTCTGGGAGGGGGAAGGTGTGAGACACAAATGGAGGAGGATTTGCCTCAATCAGGGGAGGTAAAGGAAGTTTTTTTTGTACAATGTATGAGACTTGTGCATCCCATAGGAACTGGATTGGGTTCTTGCTTGCACTGTCATACCCGTGCCTTCAGTTGCGCTTTAACCTCTTCACGCTGACCGCCTCCCGGCCCTTTAAGAGTTCTAAAAAACCGGGAGGCGAGCATTCGGGTCATGTGACCGCTTTGATTGGATCAGCGGTCACCTGATCTGAAAACTCCCGATCGCACGTATGCATCGGGAGCTTTCCGGTACCCACCGGCCACTGTGCTGGGAGTGTGCTCTCAACACGGCAAGTTGTTTTAACAGGGCCACATATATGCCTTCGCTCGCGGTTAAGGCCCACCCGCCCGAGCAACCGCATATATGCGTGCGGCTGGCGCCAAGGGGTTAAGCTTTCTTGCAGTTTCATGTCTGGCACCTGTAGGGGATAGCGGATCTCTTCTTAAGGCCCCATTCACACCTGAGCTATTCTCTGCTTGAAGCTTGAAGCTCAAAAACGCTGGAGGAGAATAAAATATCAATGATTCTCTATGGAGACGGTTCACATCTCCAATCCAAGTCACCTGAAGCCAAACGCCTGAAGCTCAAACAAGTTCTGGAGCTTTTTTTGCCGCTCGAATCGGGCAGATTTTGTCATTTTTGGTGCGTTTGTATTCCCATAGAAATTAATGGAAACACGCCATTCGTGCGTTTCTGTGTGATTTTCTGCTCAGATGAAAAAAGTAAAAAAATAAAATAGTAATAATCTATAAATAAATAAATGTAGAATAAATACACAAATAACTAAAAAGCATCATAAATAAAATAAATAATATGTAATAATACATAAATAATAATTAACCTCTAACCTTAAAAATATTAAATACATTATTATTATTATTATTATTATTATTAATAATAATAAAATAATAGCACCCAAGCTCGAACAAAAAAATACATTACTAATAATATTTTTTTGGGGGTTAGGATGTTTAGTTATTTATTATTATTTATTTTTTAATGGGTAAGAGTTAAAGTTAAGGGTTAATTATTTATTTATTGTTACTTAGTATTAATTTATTGCATTTTTTATTTTTATTTTTGTTTTTAATTTATTTTATATTTATTTATTCATTTATTTATTTATTTTTTTCAGTTTTAAATGGTTTTTATTGGATTTTGTCAGAAAAAACAAATTGTAGGTACAAGCATCCGTTACATGTCACAATTTAAAGCAGGGTAAAAGGGAGAAGTGCAAGTCATATTCACAGTGGTATTTTTTGCAATATAATGACTTATATACTAGAGTTACATCGTCAACTAACTGTAAACTGAGGTATCTATTAACGGGTCCTACCTGGTCCTTGTTCTTGCGAACATAACGGGTGAGCCTTGGGTATTTATCCCAGTCCACCTCCAGCACCCCTTCATGGGATCACACTGTGCTGGGGAGCGGAATGAGACCTATTTACTAGTGACCCGAGGACCTAGAGAGACATTAGCGATGTATAAAAAAAAGTAATAGAAAATTTTGGCGCATTGACCAAAAGATCTTAATTGCAAAAAACAGTTTGCTAAACGGGTTACATTTCAAGTTTAAAGTAACTTAACAATCCCATTGGTACATTTGCTGTTTAGGCATGTGCAATAAGAAGCTATCATTCCTGAGTAAACCTCAGGGATACATAACAAAGTATAACTTTCTACTATGGTTCACTCCAGGGTTTACCCACTTCAGGAGTGAGTTCTATTCCTGCCTGCCGAATATGGGGAGTCAGGGAGAAGAGAAAAAAAAAATAAAAGAAACAAGAGAAGGGTTAGGGGGAGGAGAGAGGAGGGAGGAGTAAGAAAGAGAGAGGTAAAGTGCAGAGAAGAGAAAAGTTTGGCTGTCTGCTCGGTGCCCCCACCTCGATTGAGGGACCATTTCTAAAAGTTTGGATGATGCCCTATTCCTATGTATTTGGACCACGGGTCCCAAATCTTCTCAAACTTTGCTGAGGTATCTAGTGAAGAGCTTACTAATTTCATTATCCATGACACTTTCCGTTTAGCTGCTATGAGAGAGACTGAAGGCTTCTTCCAAGCTTTAGCAAGGGTAATTTTGGCTCCAAGGAGAACGAAAAAAACTAATTTCTGTGATGATTTTGAGATCCCTGGAATGGGATGGTTGAGAAGAGCTGTTAGAGGAGACTTGGGAATGGTCTTACCTATTATTTTGGATATGGCGTAAAATATTTTTTGCCAAAAGGTCCTAATTTTAGGGCAGTCCCACCATATGTGTAACATGGAACCGTTCATGTGACATCCGCGAAAGCAGAGAGGGGAGACCGCGGGGTGCATCATAGCAAGCCGGGAGGGGGTCAGGTACCATCTAGTGATTACTTTTAGGCTAGCTTCAATCAGGGAAATATTATGAATGCCTTTGAATGATCGGAAGAAGGCCATATGCCAGTGATCTAGATCCCAAGTGTCCTGTAAATCTCTCTCCCATGCCAGCATGAACGTTGCTTTCCTATCTGTAGCAGCAAGCGAGGAGTAGATTAAGGATATGCCCCCCCTCTGCTCCAGGAGACCCCCACACCATATTTCGTATGGGGTGAACTGCGGGGGTTCAGGTTTCTCAATCCAGATAGATTGGAGAAAGTGTGAAATTTGATAAAACCTGAACCTCTCTGAATTGGGGAGGCTCAGATGTTTGACGCAGTGGTTGAGGGATAATGGCCCCGCTGCGGTAAAATAGTTCCCGATCCGGTACATCCCCCTATCCAGCCACCACTGAAAGGCTTTAATGTCCATGCCCGGGGGGAATGCGGGGTTACGGAAAATGTGCGATATAGGTTTGTTGGGCGACACTAAGGAGGGGTTCTTTCTGAGAGTGTCCCATACCGTCAGAGATTGTGATAATGCGGGCGACATGATCGGAGGCCTAGCCTTTGGTGGGCACCAGAGGAGGAAGTCAATTGTAAATGTTGGTACTGCCTGTCTTTCCATTTCTATCCAATCAGGTCTGGCTGTTTTGGCATAGACTGTTGATATCTGTGCCAATCTAGCCGCCTGGTAATACCAAAAAAGATTTGGAAGTCCCAATCCCCCCTTTTTTCTTGGGCCGAATAGGACGTTTCTCGGGAGCCTATGCCCCTTTGCACCCCAAATAAATTTTACGACCTTGTTTTGGAATGCTGAGAGGTGATCCTTCCGTATCGCGATTGGGAGCGCTCTGAAAATATATAGGAGACGTGGCAGCAGAGTCATTTTTACAGAATAATGGGGAAGAAAATTAGGGGAATTAGTGGGACTTTATATGAGGTATAGGGGTGCCGTTCAGGTCCCCCCCTCCATCCCGGTTAAATGAAGTAAAAAATAGAGAGGTGGCGGGACTTTTTATATAGACACTCGGGAGCGGGAATAAAAATAAATAGCTTTTATTGGAATCAAATGGTTATAGAGTTTCTGTATTCGAATAATTCAATGCATGATGCTATATATAAAATCATTCGTACAACTATTACAATTCATTGAAACCAAAAGAGATATAAATACATACATGTTCCAACAAGGAATCAATACATAATACATAATGTAAAACATTTAGAGCAAGGTTACATCATTAAATGGAAAAATTGAAAAACAAGGAGAAAAGAGAGGGTTTCAAATCATAGGGGGCGAAAAACGAGTTATTATGGAACGGCCTGGTAAGATGCATCAAAATGTACACTAGGTTGTTGTAGGCTCTACGCGTTTCAAGGTATTTGACCTATCATCAGGAGCAAGGAACCATAGTGATAACCTAAAAATTTGAAGGAAAAATATTTAATTGAAAGTTATTCAATTAAATATTTTTCCTTCAAATTTTTAGGTTATCACTATGGTTCCTTGCTCCTGATGATAGGTCAAATACCTTGAAACGCGTAGAGCCTACAACAACCTAGTGTACATTTTGATGCATCTTACCAGGCCGTTCCATAATAACTCGTTTTTCGCCCCCTATGATTTGAAACCCTCTCTTTTCTCCTTGTTTTTCAATTTTTCCATTTAATGATGTAACCTTGCTCTAAATGTTTTACATTATGTATTATGTATTGATTCCTTGTTGGAACATGTATGTATTTATATCTCTTTTGGTTTCAATGAATTGTAATAGTTGTACGAATGATTTTATATATAGCATCATGCATTGAATTATTCGAATACAGAAACTCTATAACCATTTGATTCCAATAAAAGCTATTTATTTTTATTCCCGCTCCCGAGTGTCTATATAAAAAGTCCCGCCACCTCTCTATTTTTTACTTCATTTTTACAGAGTTTATTTTACTGAGCCAGGAAATGTGATGTGGGGACCATTGTTTGAGATCAGATTCTAATTTTTTGTAAATGGGGGGGTAATTTGCTTGATATAGCTGTTCAAATTTGGGGGTAAGATTGATTCCAAGGTATCGAATGCTGGACTCGCTCCACGAAAAGCGGAACGCCTCCTGCAACCGAGATACCAAGGCTGACGGGAGGGACACATTGAGTGCTTGAGACTTGGAGTAGTTAACGCATAGCCCAGAGATCTGTGCAAAGTCGTCTAGGAGCTTACATAGCACTGGGAGGGAGGTTGCTGGTGACGTCATATAGAGAATGAGGTCATCAGCAAACAGCCCGCATTTATGTGTTCCCGGCCCACAGTTCACCCCTGCTATGTCCGGATTGGTGCGTATAGCAATTGCTAATGATTCAATCGCTATCGCAAAAATCAGTGGTGAGAGAGGGCAACCTTGGCGGGTCCCTCTAGCTATTTTAATAGGATCAGAGAGTTGTCCTTGTAGTTTGATTCTAGCTTCTGGGCTAGAGTATAGGGAGTGTAGTAACCCTGTGAACCGTGGGCCAAAACCCCATTGTTGTATGATTGAGAATAGGTAAGACCAAGATACGGAGTCGAACGCTTTTTGTAAATCTAGAGATAGCAACATTCCCTTTTGCGCCCCACTACCATCCCAGCCCGATTGCAGGAGGGAGACTACATCCACCGTTCTTCTGATTTGGTCGGGACCTTGCCTACCCGGGATAAACCCCACTTGGTTCTTATGGATATAGGATCCAATAAAGGAGGCCAAACGGTCTGCCATAATTTTAGTCATAATTTTTAGATCATTATTGATCAGGGATATGGGTCTATAGTTGGATACTTCTCCCTGGTCCTTGTCTGGTTTCGGTATTACAGTTATGAAAGCAGCGTTCAACTGCGGGTCCAGAGGCTCCCCCTTGGTTTTGAAGTTAATGAATCTAGCAAGGTAAGGCGCTATGGTATTTGCATAAGTTTTATAGTACGGTACGGAGAAGCCATCTGGGCCCGGAGCCGACCGCCGCTTAAGGTTTTTAATAACTGCTAGCACTTCTTCGGCGGAAACCGGAGCTTCGAGTCTATCTCTGTGCTCAGCCGAAAGGGTAGGATTCGGGAGATTATACAGAAAATTCGTCAGAGTCAGAGTTTGGGGATTACTTGCCTTATGCTCGCTATATAGATCTGCATAAAACCGGTGGAAGGCTTTCATGACCTTCAGTGGGTTTGTTGTGTGGGGTTGGCCCGCTATTTTGATTTTGGGGAAGATATATGTGCGAGGGCGCGGGGTGAGACAGGACGCCAATAGAGACCCAGCCCTGTCCTTCTGATAGTAATATTTCGCTCCTAGCCATGATATACTTTTATCCGCTTTAGCTGTAAGAGCTAAGTTTAATTCTAGGCGTGCTGCATCCAGTTGGGATACGGGTACTAAAGCAGGGTCTCTCTTGTGCTCCGTACATAACTTTTGGAATTTCTTTTCTAGGTTGACTATGTCTATCCCATGTTCTTTTTTAAGTTTGGCTGCTATTTGTATTAATTTCCCTCTGATTGTGGCTGCCCATAAGGTTTCCGCGGAGACGTCTGCCGTGTCATTGTGATTAAAATATTCCTTTATGGCCTTTTCAATTTCAACTTTCCAGGCGGGGTCAGAAAGGATGTTTTCCTTTAGTCTCCAAAGGTTGTATTTGTGGTGTGGGGTTTGGTTATTTATCAGAACACTTAACAGGGAATGATCCGACCAGACCGTGTCAGTAATTTGTGATCTTTGGGCTGCCGGGATCAAGTCATTCGAGACTAGCAGATGGTCAATACGAGCATAGGATTGGTGGGCGTGGGAGAAGTGAGTATAATCTTTTTTGGTGGGGTTTAATTCCCTCCAAATGTCAGTGAGTCCTTGTGAGTAAATCAGCTTAGCTATTTTCAAGCTGGTTTTGGTTGGGCGTATGTTTTGGGCGGGTGGGGGTTTAGATTTGTCTAGGCCCTGGTCGAAGGCCACATTGGAGTCTCCCCCAAAAATTACAGAGCCTTCAATCAGTGGTCCAAGTGTCTTAAACATTGAGTTAAAAAATTTATGCTGTCCTGTGTTAGGGGCGTAGTAGGATACTAGGGAGTATAATCTGCCTTCTACAGAACCCTTAACTAGGATGTACCTACCCTCTGGATCTCGTTGAACCTTCTGTAGCGTGAATCTGCAATTTTTAGAAATAAGGATAGCAACCCCTCTGGTCTTATCTTCCGCATTGGCTAGAAAATACAATGGGAACTGGGAGTGGATAAAGTTAGGTTTGTACCGGATCGGGAAGTGGGTTTCTTGGAGAAATAAAAGATCAATCTTGCGGGATTTCATAAAATCAAGTACTTTCCTTCGTTTAGAAGGAGAGTTCAGCCCTTGGGTATTGTGTGTGGCCACCCTTAATAGGGAGGGCAGATTTTCAGTGTCAGCCATGAAGCAGAAGTAGGGGGCCTACCCCCCATCCCTCGACGCTTACCTGTTCCAGTTGGAGAGTAGGAACCGAAGTTGGGACCATTAAGACATCCTTTCGCTTCTTACTGGAGGAGTGGGTATAACCCAGCAGACAGCCAACTACAAGAGAATAGATTGTTAGAGATGATAGTAGAGAAGAGAACATAGGAAGAGGGGAAGAGGGGAAGATCAAGTCCTCTCGGGACTTGTGTGAACAGTGGAGGTAGCAGAGCACTCCACTCTTCACAGTGGAGGAAACGTCCAGACCCTGCTGACAGGGAGGATTCCTAACCCAGGAGACCAGTATCACCTGGTCCTCGGGATTAATGGAGGTGCAGCCTAACTGCCGCGACCTCGGCGCACATCAGTTAAATACTGAATAAACAACAAAAAAAACTGCTGATCGGAGCTAGTCCGACCTGGGGAACCGAAGGGGGCCCCGCCCACCCTTTTTTCCCACCTTCCTCCCCTCCCACCCAGGACAAAATTCCGGGTGGATGAGGAGGGCTCCTTGCGCTATAGCCCATGCAATACGAAGCTCATTTTTGCGTCTAAGGCACATCATAAGGAGAAGTCATGAGATCACATTCTGTTACCCAGTGCCTAGGAGGCCTGGGTCAGAAAGTGGTGTTTAAGGATCGTGTTGGTTGACATTCAAATACCTAGCCCCAGGAGGGCCCCAGTAGGATTACTCCCAAGGGACCCCCCTGGGGCAGGGACACCCGCCCATGTCCCCCTTATCAAGAGAAGACATAGAGGGGTGAGGGGGGGAGAAGAGAAAGGGGACAAATCGTCCCCTCCCTCCCCTACCCTCCCCCGGCTAAAAAAAAATCCCGTAAATCTCCAACACATATCCTCCAATGCTGTTATGACCAAAGGGAGAAACAAACCAGCAATAAAAAGAGAAAAAAAAAAAGAAAAGTCAATCGTGTTCGTGTAGGAGCCCACAAAGGGAAAAAGGGATCAGGGAAAGTCCATCAAACAGCGTCTTGACTCGAGGACTCATGGAGGTCTGGCTTCCTTGGGGCGCTTGTATTTGGGTTTTTCCCACAGGGGTTGCAAAGGGCTTGCAGGGGATGGGCGCTTGTATGCTCCCGCCGCCGAATTGTTGAAGTCCATTGCTGACTCCTGCGAGATGAGGCGGAGGTCTAACAGGATCCGTTCTCCTTCTTGGAGGCTGCGGAAAGAGTAGGTTTTGCCTTTGTGATCAAACTTGAGAGCAAATGGGAAGGCCCATTTGTATTTGATTTCGTTTTGCGCCAACACCGAGAGTAGGGGCTTCAACGCCCTCCTTTTTTGTATTGTGTTAGGTGAGATGTCCGCAAAGACTTGTACGGCGTGGCCTCTGCACGTGAGGGGCTGTTGGTATCTGCACTTTTTCATCACCTCTTCTTTAACTGAGAAGTATTGTGGCTTGATCACTATATCTCTGGGGAGGCCATCTTTCCTCGGTGGTCCTAATGTCCTGTGAGCGCGGTCAATTTCCAATTTATGTGGAGGAATGTCAGGGAGAAGTTGTTTAATGAAGTCTTGGACCGCCATCGTAGAGTCGGTTATAGATTCTGGGTCTAAAGTTTTCCCTTCTGGACCTATTTTCAAAGTCATCAATGCGTGAGAGAGCAATGTCCAGTTGGTCTTGTATGACCTGTATGTGGTTGGAGTTCTGCCTGGTTTTAGAGATGGTCTGATCAAGTTTATCTTCGATCGCCTCCATCCTGGAGCCCAGGGCCTGGAAGTCCTCTCTGATATCACCAGTTATTTTGGCTGCAGTTTGGGCCAGACCTCTATCCAGCAGAGCTGATAACTGGGAGAAGAGGTCGGGGGCTGTGAGGATTGAGTGGGCTGGATTGGGCGCCATTTCAGGCCCTGTTGTAATGTGAGGAGAGGGAGGCTGTGAGGGGGGCGTCACGGGATGTTCTGCAATGTGCTCTGAAAGGGCCGTGGACTGAGCCGAGTGTAGAGAAGTACTCACTGGGGTCCCAGAGGAGAGAGAGCGGGTCACAGCGGCATAGGAAAGTTTATCTCCTGGGCTCTCTGCAGCTGTCTGTGCGCCGTGCAGCATGGCGCCCGCCATCTTGGATTCGGCCCGCTCCGCCGAGGCTCTAAACAGAGGTTCCAGGCCCTTCCTGGACGATCCGGCCGGCAAAGGGTTGTTCCCCAACCCTTCCTATTCGCCTTGAGGTGGGTTACGTGGCCTACGGGGTCCTGGTTCCCCCGCTATGTGCGCCGGGTGGTCAGGGCAGTGCGGAGCTCCGGGCTTAAGCGGCCATCTTGGAGGAGTCCGCGCATGCGCCTCTCTTATTCATTTATTTTTATTTGTATAATAATAATAAATAAAATAAAAATAAATAACCCTAACCAAAACTCCTAATCCTAACCCTAACCTAATCGGAGTTCGAACCCCTTACCTTAACGATAATACATTATAATAAATGAATAATAATTAAAGAAGAAATAAAAGCTATTGGAAAAGCTAAAAAAAAAGCTGAACTACCTAGCAACAAATGATGCAACAGATAATAGTTTTCTCTATTGGCTAATAAAAAAATTCCAAAGCCCAAAAACGCTGCATACAAACGCGCAAAAACGCCAGAGAAAACCCAGGAAAAGCACTCAAAGACGCTACGCTCAGGTGTGAATTCAGCCTAATACTTAGCAAGGACTGAGTATTCCAGTCCACAGATATCATCTGGCGGCAGAACGACCACATTTACACTTTTGTTTTTATTTTATTTTATATTTATTTATTTATTTATTTATATTTTTATATTATTTTATGTTTTTTATTTTATATTTATTTTTTTTATGTAATTGTGTATTTTTTTTTTTCATTTTTTCTGTTTTTAATTATTTACAAGTAGACTTTCCATACATAAGTAATGTTCCCGGCTTTAATTGCTATTTATCAATGTCTGTCTAGATGTAAGGGAACAGTTCAATACAGATCTCTGCCCACTGCTGGCCTAAAGGAGAAGCTGAAAGGTGAGTATTGAATTTTCAAGCAATTAGTTGGCCCAACCCGAGGAATTTATTGCTGATCAGTCAGACGTAAAATTTATCTCATTTTATGGCGGAATGGGGGATGGTTTGTAAAAAAAAAAATTATTAACAAACCATTTACTTAATTTGTGTTCTTCTCTGAGGTTTGAAATGCTGCTTATGCTGAACCTGCTTTAGTTTTCTTTATTTTCAGTTATAAAAAAAAAAAGTCCTAAAAAAAAAAAATCAGGAGGTTTAGAGGCGAGGTTCACAAGACGCCAAATGATAGACCTGTATATTTATGAATATAACGAGCAATACACGAGAAGATGAGATGTTTCAGCCGGTGTTTCTCAACTGGGCTCGGTGCGCCATCACCGGGTGTTGGGTGCCACGCTGTGTCCAACATTTTTTTGTATGGCGTTAATTCAGGGTGGGCAGCAATTCAGAGGGGAAGAAAAGTCCATTGCCTTCAAGATTTGCTCGGCCTTCAACCCTCTGCCATGCTGCTACACTTTGTGCTTCATGGGAAGGCAGGACTCTCTTGTGAAAGGAAGGGGGAACTGAGAACTCTGATGTGAAGGGGGAGATTTTTATGTGATGGGTAACCCCATTTTAGACTGGGGTGCCTTGAGATTTTTCATACTTTTAGGCTGGGTTCACACCTAATACGGATGCGGCTCATAGCAGGGGACCATTGTGTCCCTGTTCTCCATTACAGGAATGAACCGGGCCCGAACTTTTGCCTGAATTCGGACCTGAAACAGAGCCAAAAACGCACAGGGTCCCTGTGTAATCCGCTCCACAGCTGACCCGGAGATATGGGAACCAGCTCCATTGAGAGCCGGTCACATTCTCCTGTCATGGGAATTGGATGCGGAGAAAACCACATCCAATTCGCATTAGTGTTTACCCAGCCTCAAGGGGTGCCATGATAGAGAAAAAGTTGAGGAACACTGTTTTAAGCAACCATGCAATACGTATGTACTAGCTAGCTCCTGAAGGCACTTAATATTATATAAAAAAAAAATTACATATATACAGTATCTCACAAAAGTCAGTACACCCCTCACATTTTTTGTAAATCTTTTCTTCTATCTTTTCATGTGACAACACTGAAGAAATGACACTTTGCTACAATGTAAAGTAGTGAGTGTACAGCTTGTATAACAGTGTAAATTTGCTGTCCCCTCAAAATAACTCAACACACAGCCAATAATGTCTAAACCGCTGGCAACAAAAGAGAGTACACCCCTAAGTGAAAATGTCCAAATTGGGCCAAATTAGCCATTTTTCCTCCCCCGGTGTCATGTGACTCGTTAGTGTTACAAGGTCTCAGGTGTGAATGGGGAGCAGGTGTATTAAATGTGGCATTATCGCTCTCACTCTCTCTCACTGGTCACTGGAAGTTCAACATGGCACCTCATGGCAAAGAACTCTCTGAGGATCTGAAAAAAATATTTATTGCTCTAAATAAAGATGGCCGCCTAGGATATAAGAAGACCCTGAAACTGAGCTGCAGCACGGTGGCCAAGACCATAGAGTGGTTTAACAGGACAGGTTCCACTTAGAACAGGCCTCACCATGGTCACGTGCTCAGCGTCATATCCAGAGGTTGTCTTTGGGAAATAGACGTATGAGTGCTGCCAGCATTGCTGCAGAGGTTGAAGGGATGGGTGGGTCAGCCTGTCAGTGATCAGACCATACGCCGCACACTGCATCTAATTGGTCTGCATGGCTGTCGTCCCAGAAGGAAGCCTCTTCTAAAGATTATGCACAAGAAAGCCCACAAACAGTTTGCTGAAGACAAGCAGACTAAGGACAAGGATTACTGGAACCATGTCCTGTGGTCTGATGAGACCAAGATAAACTTATTTGGTTCAGATGGTGACAAGCGTGTGTGGTGGCAACCAGGTGAGGAGGACAAAGACAAGTGTGTCTTGTCTACAGTCAGGCATGGTGGTGGGAGTGTCATGGTCTGGGGCTGCATGAGTGCTGCCGGCACTGGAGAGCTACAGATCATTGAGGGAACCATGAATGCCAACATGTACTGTGAGATACTGAAGCAGAACATGATCCCCTCCCTTCAGAGACTGGGCTGCAGGGCAGTATTCCAACATGATAACGACCCCAAACACACCTCCAAGACAACCACTGCCTTGCTAAAGAAGCTGAGGGTAAAGGTGATGGACTGGCCAAGCATGTCTCCAGACCTAAACCCTATTGAGCATCTGTGGGGCATCTTCAAACAGAAGGTGGAGGAGCGCAAGGTCTCTAACATCCACCAGCTCCGTGATGTCATCATGGAGGAGGGGAAGAGGACTCCAGTGACAACCTGTGAAGCTCTGGTGACCTCCATGCCCAAGAGGGTTAAGGCAGTGCTGGAAAATAATGGTGGCCACACAAAATATTGACATTTTGGGCCCAATTTGGACATTTTCACTTAGGAGTGTACTCACTTTTGTTGCCAGCGGTTTAGACATTAATGGCTGTGTGTTGAGTTATTTTGAGGGGACGTAAATTTAAACTGTTATACAAGCTGTACACTCACTACTTTTTATTGAAGCAAAGTGTCATTTCTTCAGTGTTGTCACATGAAAAGATATAATAAAATATTTACAAAAATGTGAGGGGAGTACTCACTTTTGTGAGATACTGTACATATATATATATATGTGTGTGTGTGTATATATATATATATATAGAGAGAGAGAGAGAGAGAGTGTCACTTGATGGCATAAATTATGCCGTTTATTCAATTATATATGATTATTTTGTAAAGTTATCTTTAACCACTTCAGCCCCGGAAGGATTTACCCCCTTCCTGACCAGAGCACTTTTTACAATTCGGCACTGCGTCGCTTTAACTGCTAATTGCGCGGTCATGCAATGCTCTACCCAAACGAAATTTGCGTCCTTTTCTTCCCACAAATAGAGCTTTCTTTTGATGGTATTTGATCACCTCTGCCGTTTTTATTTTTTGCGCTATAAACGGAAAAAGACTGAGAATTTTGAAAAAAAATGATATTTTCTACTTTTTGTTATAAAAAAAATCCAATAAACTAAATTTTAGTCATACATTTAGGCCAAAATGTATTCGGCCACATGTCTTTGGTAAAAAAAATGTCAATAAACGTATATTTATTGGTTTGCGCAAAAGTTATAGCGTCTACAAACTAGGGTACATTTTCTGGAATTTACACAGCTTTTAGTTTATGACTGCCTATGTCATTTCTTGAGGTGCTAAAATGGCAGGGCAGTACAAAACCCCCCCAAATGACCCCATTTTGGAAAGTAGACACCCCAAGGAAATTGCTGAGAGGCATGTTGAACCCATTGAATATTTTTTTTTTTTGTCCCAAGTGATTGAATAATGACAAAAAAAAAAAAAAAAAAAAAAATTTACTAAAAGTTGTCACTAAATGATATATTGCTCACACAGGCCATGGGCATATGTGGAATTGCACCCCAAAATACATTCAGCTGCTTCTCCTGAGTACGGGGATACCACATGTATGGCACTTTTTGGGAGCCTAGCCGCGTACGGGGCCCCGAAAACCCAGCACCACCTTCAGGATTTCTAAGGGCATACATTTTTGATTTTACTCCTCACTACCTATCACAGTTTTGAAGGCCATAAAATGCCAAGATGGCACAAACCCCCCCCAAATGACCCCATTTTGGAAAGTAGACACCCCAAGCTATTTGCTGAGAGGCATGGTGAGTATTTTGCAGCTCTCATTTGTTTTTGAAAATGAAGAAAGACCAGAAAAAAACATTTTTTTTTTCTTTTTTCAATTTTCAAAACTTTGTGACAAAAAGTGAGGTCTGCAAAATACTCACTATACCTCTCAGCAAATAGCTTGGGGTGTCTACTTTCCAAAATGGGGTAATTTGGGGGGGGGTTTGTGCCACCTGGGCATTCCATGGCCTCCGAAACTGTGATAGGCAGTGAAGAGTGAAATCAAAAATTTACGGCCTTAGAAAGCCTGAAGGCGGTGCTTGGTTTTCGGGGTCCCGTGCGCGGCTAGGCTCCCAAAAAGTCCCACACATGTGGTATCCCCGTACTCAGGAGAAGCAACAGAATTTATTTTGGGGTGTAATTTCACATATTCCCATGGCACGTTTGAGCAATATAACATTTAGTGACAACTTTGTGCAAAAAAAAAAAAAAAATTTGTCTCTTTCCCGCTACTTGTGTCACAATATAAAATATTCCATGGACTCGACATGACTCTCAGCAAATAGCTTGGGGTGTCTACTTTCCAAAATGGGGTCATTTGGGGGGGGTTTGAACTGTCCTGGCATTTTATGCACAACATTTAGAAGCTTATGTCACACATCACCCACTCTTCTAACCACTTGAAGACAAAGCCCTTTCTGACACTTTTTGATTACATGAAAAAATTTTTTTTTTTTTGCAAGAAAATTACTTTGAACCCCCAAACATTATATATTATTTTAAAGCAAATGCCCTACAGATTAAAATGGTGGGTGTTTCATTTTTTTTTTTTCACACAGTATTTGCGCAGCGATTTTCAAACGCATTTTTTGGGGAAAAAACACACTTTTTTAAATTTTAATGCACTAAAACACACTATATTGCCCAAATGTTTGATGAAATAAAAAAGATGATCTTAGGCCGAGTACATGGATACCAAACATGACATGCTTTAAAATTGCGCACAAACGTGCAGTGGCAACAAAATTAATACATTTTTAAAAGCCTTTAAAAGCCTTTACAGGTTACCACTTTAGATTTACAGAGGAGGTCTACTGCTAAAATTACTGCCCTCGATCTGACCTTCGCGGTGATACCTCACATGCATGGTGCAATTGCTGTTTACATTTGACGCCAGACCGCCGCTTGCGTTCGCCTTAGCGCGAGAGCAGGGGGGACAGGGGTGCTTTTTATTTATTTATTTTTTTTCTTTATTATTTTTTTGCTTTTTTATCTTATTTTTAAACTGTTCCTTTCATTTTTTTTTTTTAAATCATTTTTATTGTTATCTCAGGGAATGTAAATATCCCCTATGATAGCAATAGGTAGTGACAGGTACTCTTTTTTGAAAAAATTGGGGTCTATTAGACCCTAGATCTCTCCTCTGCCCTCAAAGCATCTGACCACACCAAGATCGGTGTGATAAAATGCTCCCCCAATTTCCCAATGGCGCTATTTACATCCGGCGAAATCTAAGTCATAAAATGCTCGTAGCTTCCGGTTTCTTAGGCCATAGAGATGTTTGGAGCCACTCTGGTCTCTGATCAGCTCTATGGTCAGCTGGCTGAATCACCGGCTGCATTCTCAGGTTCCCTGTTGAGACAGGAGAGCCAGAGAAAAACACGGAAGACGGTGGGGGGGGGGGCATTCCCTCCCACTGCTTGTAAAAGCAGTCTAGAGGCTAATTAGCTGCTAGGATTGCTTTTACATGAAAGCCGACCGCTGGCTAAAAAGAATGATACCAAGATGATACCTAAACCTGCAGGCATCATTCTGGTATAACCACTCAAAGTCGTGAATGGCGTACCTGAAGACAAAAAAATGGTTAACAATAAAGCACAGTAAACGGTAAAGTATAAAAAATTGCATACCTGAAAAGCAAACATGATAAAACATAATAACAATAAAACATTGCAGAATAGAATACAGTAAAAAAGAGCAGAACAAGAGAGAGAGAATAGAGAGAGAGAACAATAAAACGACAACTATTTTTTTTTATTTTTGTTTGTGTTTTTTTTTTTTTTTACACTTTTTTTTTGTAACTGTAACTTTTATAACTGTAACCGGTTCCAGGTTCGGGTCTCTCAAAATGCGATGGCATCTTGGGAGACCCTGTGAAAGTGTGCCTAGTCTGTGCAATGCTGTACCCTACGCTAATACTCAACTAGTGAATGGTAGCGTTCAAAACATTCACCAATGCAAAGACCAGGATTGTCAGGACAGGAGGGACAATAATAGCGGGTGTCACGCCTATATCCGCGCTTGCTGCAGACACAACATCTTTTTTGGGGGGGTTCGTTGGGTAGGGGTACTTGGGAGGATATATAAATGCCTCTCATGCAGCCGACTGCATTTGGTTGGGGATGTGAATGGGGGAAGTACGGGCGCTGCAGAAGCGGTGGGTTCCCAATTAGGATTGGCGAATGCAGCAGGAAGGGCACTATGGGCACGACGGGCCTGTGTTTGTCTTTTTGGTGGCAGCGGGACACTACTTGTGCTTGCCACCTCACCAGCTTGAACTGCACTTATGGGACTCGCCACGTCACCAAGTGTTACTGCAGTGCTGGTTTGACTACGACCGGGGTGTACTAGGCCGCTGGTGCTTGCCAGTTCACCAAAACGCTACAAAAAAAAGTGACAGTGATCGATCGATACTGCACTTGGGTGGGCTGGACTGGGCTGGGCCGGGCGGAGGGGCAAAACGCAGGTGCTAGCAGGTATCTGGGCTGATCCCGCTAACACTGCGTTTTTGGGAACCCTAAACTGCTGGGGACGCCAGTATAGATCTGATCGGATCAGATATTGATGCGTTCAGATACTATACCACTAAGGGAGGTGTACGGTGCGTGTACGGTGCGTGCATGGGTGTTCGCGGTACTGGTGCTAATCTGACGCTGCCTAGGGCGACGCATATCACCGCCGGGCGATCAGGGGGCTAAACCTTTTTTCGGTAATAAACGGCGGGTGCCCTGACACTATAAAAAATAAACAAACTAACCAGCGTCACCCGTAACGGTTATACGGTGATCAGTGGTAAAAGGGTTAACTAGGGGGCCATCAAGGGGTTAAAACATTTATTAGATAGTATATGGGGGTCCCTGTCGCTATAAAACACTGACGGCGAACCTAAATATTTACGTCCCTAACTAGCGTCACCAGCGACACTAATACAGCGATTAGAAAAATGATCGCTTAGCGACACTGGCGACAGGGGGTAATCAAGGGGTTAAAACTTTATTAGGAGGGGGTAAGGGGGGTACCCTAGACCTACAGGGGGCTAAACTTTTATTTGGTAATAAACGGCGGGTGCCCTGACACTATAAAAAATAAACAAACTAACCAGCGTCACCTGTAATGGTTATACGGTGATCAGTGGTGAAAGGGTTAACTAGGGGGCAATCAAGGGGTTAAAACATTTATTCGGTAGTATATGGGGGTCCCTGTCGCTATAAAACACTGACGGCGAACCTAAATATTTACGTCCCTAACTAGCGTCACCAGCGACACTAATACAGCGATCAGAAGAATGATCGCTTAGCGACACTGGTGAGGGGGGGTGATCAAGGGGTTAAAACTTTATTAGGGGGGGTAAGGGGGGTACCCTAGACCTACAGGGGGGTAACAGTCACTACCCTAACACTGCTAACTGTCACAAACTGACACTATGCAGTAATCAGGAAAAAAAAAAAAAAAAAAATCTGCTTGGTGTCAGTTTGTGACAGGGGGGGGGGGGGTGATTGGGGGGGGATCGGGGGGCGATCGGGGGTGTAAGGTATGCCTGGCATGTTCTACTGTGTGTGTGTGAGTGTTGGTGCACTTACATGTCATCTCCCCTCGGCGCTGGAACGGAAACTCCCGAGCCGAGGAGAGATGACATCACATCCTCTGCCTCTGTGTACTATACAGAGGCAGGGGATGTTTGTCATTGGCTGGGAGCGATCGCGAGGGGGGGGCCACAATCGGATGGCCTCCCCCTCGTCTCCCATCGCTTCCAACCAAATGCCGACCGCAGCTGGCACCGGGGGGGGTCCGATCGGACCCCCCACCCGCGGGAAGGCAATCACGTTTCAGGTACGTGATTTTGCCTGCCCGTGCCGCTCTGCTCACGTATATAGGCGTGAGGCGGTCGGCAAGTGGTTAAAGCTGAACTTCAGACAAGAGGCGACGTGGAGACAACCAACAGGCTGCTTCCTGACTAAAGACCTTGCAGACATGAGCCACTGAAGCCCAGGAGATGCCTACAGTCCTGGTAGAATGAACCATCCCCTAAAATGGTAGGACCTCTACTTTCAAGCCATAAGCTTGAGATAAAAACTAACAAACCCAATGGGAAATAGTAGACTTGTTATAAATAAATATACAAAAATATATATATATATATTGTTTATATATAAATTATAATTAGTAGGGACATGACCCTTCTTTGGACCTTCGAGGAGGGCAAATAGAGGGTCTGTTTGCCTAACTGTGGCACTTCATTTCAGATACATCCTAATAGCACAAATCACATCCAAAGTGTGGAGAACCTTGTCCCCAGCAACCAAGGCCTAGGACACAAAGATAGCAATGCAATGTCTTGGTTGAGATAGAAAACCCAAATCACCTTGGGCAAAAAAAGACGGCTGAGGATGAAGTACCATAAATGTCTCCTTGCAAGAAAGAGCCACCAGTTCTGAGACCCCCCCATGCTGAAGTAATGGCAACCAGGAACACAACTTTCCGTGTCAGGAGAACCCAGGGAAGGTCTCAAATATGGACGCACTCCTTCAATTTTGGAGTTTTCAGATAAGAGGAAATATAAAATATGTGTTATCTTAATGTGGTTGCAAAACTGTAAATACCCTTTAATAG
Organism: Lithobates septentrionalis; assembly: GCA_037952835.1. NCBI lineage: Eukaryota > Metazoa > Chordata > Amphibia > Anura > Ranidae > Lithobates > Lithobates septentrionalis. Next base: position 1,046,741 of record JBBDGP010002647.1, on the reverse strand, counting down.
TCCATGCTTCCCCAAATTGTGACATTTTTAAAAATATTTTTCTAAACTGTAGTTTTGAAAACAAAACAACATTTAAATATGTACAATGAAACCATAAACACCTTTGACGGTAAGGTCCTGGGCTGGAACATCCCAACAAGTACGCCCCGTTGCGTGACATTGGTGAAACCAGTCAGGGACCAACATTGCTGGAGCAGAGTGACTCCCCTAGCTGCTAGGGGACTCCTCCATTGAGGTTGGGAGTAAAGCCAAGGGCAAGGAAAAACAGATTCTGGTGGTAGGGGACTCAATTCTTAGTAGAACATAGAGGGCAATCTGTCACAAAGACCTGAAGCGCCGGACTGTATGTTGTCTACCGGGCGCTCGGGATCGGCACATCACGGATCTGGTGGACAGATTACTGGGAGGGGCTGGGGAAGACCTGGATGTGATGGTGCACGTTGGCACCAATGACAAAGTCAGAGGCAGATGGGGTGTCCTAAAAAACGATTTTAGGAACTTAGGAGCTAAATTGAGGAAAAGGACCTCCAAGGTAGTATTCTCAGAAATACTACCGGTACCTCGAGCCACACCAGAAAGGCAGAGGGAGATTAAGGAAGTAAACAAGTGGCTGAGGAGCTGGTGTAGAAAGGAGGGGTTTAGATTCCTGGAGAACTGGTCCAGATTCTCAGTCAGTTACCAGTTCTTTAGCAGGGACGAACTGCACCTAAATGGGCAAGGTGCAGATCGGCTGGGAGAGAAGATGGCCGACAAGTTAGAGGGGTTTTTAAACTAAGCGTCGGGGGGGAGTGTCCAGAGGTAGAGATAGTCAGGGCGTAACAAATTCCAGAGGGTAGTATTGGGGGCATTAGTGGTAGGTTGATTAAAGAACCTGAACCCTAGGTAAGTACAGTAACAAGTCCTATTTGTAACCTCAGGACACCCAATAAGGAGATAGTATACATCCGGACTAAACTACGTGGCATGTTCACCAATGCCAGGAGTCTGGCAGACAAGATGGGAGAACTAGAACTACTGTTGTACGAGGAGGATTAGATTTTGTGGGATTTTCAGAGACTTGGTTCAACAGGCTCTCATGATTGGCTGGCAACCATTCAAGGGTATTCCCTATATCGCAGAGATAGGGAGGGTAAAAAGGGGAGGGGTATGCCTGTATATCAAAAATTATGTACAAGTGAATGTGAGAGATGACATCACTAATGGAGCTAGGGAGGAGGTGGAATCCTTATGAGTAGAGCTACAAATGGAGGAAACTAAGGGGAAAGTAATATCAGGAGTATGCTACAGGCTCCCTAACCAGAGGGAGGAGGGGGAGGCGGACCTCCTATCACAGTTTGGATTAGCGGCAAGGATGGGAAGTGTCATTATAATGGGGGATTTTAATTATCCAGACATAGACTGGGCGGAGGGAACTGCGCATTCATCTAAAGCTCGCCATTTACTAAATGTCTTGCAGGACAAATTCATGGGTCAGATGGTAAATACACCAATAATAAACAAAGCGTTATTAGACCTACTGATTACCAACAATACAGACCTGATCACGGATGTTTAAATACGGGTTAATTTAAGAAACAGCGATCACAGGTCAATTGGCTTCAGTATAAATCACACTCATAAGAAACATAAGGGGAATACAAAGACACTGAATTTCAAAAAAGCCCAATTCCCTAAACTACAATCCTTGCTAGAAGATACTAAATGGGATAAAATCTTAGGAACAGTGCACCCCAGTAGGAAATAAAAAAATGAGCAAAGCGCTAATAAAAGTCCTGGGTGGCTTAACTCCAACGTAAAAATGCATATAAAAGCAAAAGTGAAGGCCTTCAAAAAATACAAGGCCGAGGGTTCATCATCAGCATTCCAACTTTACAAAGAGAGCAATAAGAAATGTAAGAGTGCAATCAGGCCGGCTAAGATAGAACACGAAAGACACATAGTGGAGGAGAGCAAAAAAGATCCCAAGAAATTCTTTAAGTATATAAATAGTAAGAAAGGGAGGTCAGATCATATTGGCCCCATTAAGAATGATGAAGGGAATCTGGTTAATAAGAATGGTGAGATGGCGAAGTTATTACATTTATTTTTCTCCTTAGTCTTCACGAGTGAATCGGGGGGCTTCAGTAACCAAAACTGCAATGTTTATCCTCATGACATGTCACAGGAAGCACCACCATGGCTAACAGAGGACAGAATTAGAAACAGACTTGAAAAACTTAACATTAATAAATCACCGGGACCAGATGGCTTACACCCGAGGGTCCTTAAGGAACTCAGTCAAGTAATTGCCAGACCATTGTTCCTAATTTTTACTGACTGGAATGGTGCCAGCAGATGAAGAAAAGCCAATGTAGCTCCAACATTTAAAAAAGGGCCAAAATACATCCCTGGCAATTACAGACCAGTTAGCCTAACATCAATAGTATGCAAGCTTTTGGAGGGAATGATAAGGGACTATATACAAGATTTTAGTAATGAAAACTGTATCATTAGTAGTAATCACCATGGATTCATGAAGAATCGTTCTTGCCAAACCAAACTACTAACATTCTATGAGGAGGTGAGCTGCCATCTAGATAAAGAAAGGCCCATAGATGTGTTGTATCTGGATTTTGCAAAAGCATTTGACACAGTTCCCCATAAACGTTTACGGTACAAAATAAGGTCCGTTGGCATGGACCATAGGGTGAGTACATGGATTGAAAACTGGCTACGAGGGCGAGTTCAGAGGGTGGTGATAAATGGGGAGTACTCGGAATGGTCAGGGGTGGGTAGTGGGGTCCCCCAGGGTTCTGTGCTGGGACCAATCCTATCTAATTTATTCATAAACGACCTGGAGGATGGGATAAACAGCTCAATCTCAGTATTTGTGGACGATACTAAGCTAAGTAGGGCAATAATTTCTCTGCAGGATATGAAAACCTTGCAAGAAGATCTGAACAAATAATGTGGTGGGCAACTACATGGGAAATGAGGTTTAATGTAGAGAAATGTAAAATAATGCATTTGGGTGGCAAAAATATGAATGCAATCTATACACTGGGGGGAGAACCTCTGGGGGAATCTAGGATGAAAAAGGACCTGGGGGTCCTAGTAGATGATAGGCTCAGCAATGGCATGCAATGCCAAGCTGCTGCAAGCAAAGCCAGCAGAATATTGGCATGAATTAAAAAGGGGATCAACTCAAGAGATAAAACGATAATTCTCCCGCTCTACAAGACTCTGGTCCGGCCGCACCTGGAGTATGCTGTCCAGTTCTGGGCACCAGCCCTCAGGAAGGATGTACTGGAACTGGAGAAAGTCCAGAGAAGGGCAACAATGCTAATAAGGGACTGGAGGACCTTAGTTATGAGGAAAGATGACGAGCACTGAACTTATTCTCTCTGGAGAAGAGACGCTTGAGAGGGGATATGATTTCAATGTACAAATACCGTACTGGTGACCTCACAATAGGGACAAAATTTTTCAGCGAAAGGGAATTTAAAAAGACACGTGGCCATTCACTAAAATTAGAAGAGAAGTGCTTAACCTTAAACTGCGTAGAGGGTTCTTTACTTGTAAACAGTAAGGATGTGGAATTCTCTTCCACAGGCGGTGGTCTCAGCGGGGGGCATCGATAGTTTCAGAAAACTATTAGATAAGCACTTGAACGACTGCAACATACAGGGATATACAATGTAATACTGACATAAAATCACACACATAGGTTGGACTTGTGTCTTTTTTCGACCTCACCTACTATGTAACTATGTATGTAATGTGATGTATGGGATGTATGGGATGTATGGGATGTATGTGATGTATGGGATGTATAGGATATATGTGATGTATGTGATGTCACATGCAAGTATCTGGAATGGATGCACAATGATGAGCTCAGGTCATTGGCATTTTCTGAAGACAGTGGGCCTGTGTGCAGGATTATAAGTTGGGCCCCCGCCGCTGAGAAAAAATGCGGCGCTCTGTGCCGCAGCAAAGGTTGGGTGTGATTTGTGTTGCGCTGAATACTGGCTGTGGCTTAAAGGGACACAGAGTGCCGGGGTTCAGTAGTAAGTGACGCAAAGGTTCAGGAATAATTTCAACAAAGTTCCTAGAAGCCCAACGGTAATTCCACAAACTGTCACCTGATTGTGGTTTTCTCAAGCACAGTGAAATCCCTTCTTTCTGAGATTGGTAGTGACAACCAAGCGAGTCATCTATGTAACTATGTAAGTGATGTAATATAGATACTGTATATAATCCTTTTTTTTAGGGGGGTTGTTGCACCATCTTTATAGAAAGTCTGACTTGTTTGTAAGATGCAGAACATTTTTTACTTCCCGTAAACACAATTAGTCAGACTTTTGACAGATGGTCGGGGGAAGTGCGGACGATCGTGTAATCACAACAAGCTCTTCTTCTGCCAATCTCCATCCCATAGGATTCCGGATCTTCCAGTATGTTGCACAGCGGACACAAGGCGCTCTGTGAATTTGTGTTGGGCCGCAGAGTTGCATTATAACCAAAGAAAAGAAGAAAGAGCGCACGTCCGCCCTAGTGTAATATTGTTTATTAAAACACACAATAAAAGCTTTCAAAAGTTGCACTCACGTTTGGAAGGAAGTAAACAGGCATGTAATGCAATGTGTTCCCCATCTCCTGGATTGTCACTGCAAGATGTAACAAGGGGCATCCAATCACCATGGAGCCGGATGACAGCCCACAAGCCGCCCGACCGAAGCTCTGGCATCAAAGGCGTAACTAGAACCTTCAGGGCCCCGGTGCAAGAAACCATGATGGGCCCCCCTTCCATCCGAGCCCCGGGCTTTCAATTTTGGGAGAGTGTCCATGGACATCCTCCCAAAACCGTGCTTCCTGCATGACCCCTGGGACGTGCATCCAGCGCAATCACATCGGCCCTTTACCATGTGATCAGCTGATCACATGTAAAAAGACTTGCCGGTTATCCACAGCCCCTTCCTCACACGCTGTGAGCGGCTGTGTCTGTGTGAGGAAAGGACTGCCATTAACTGTCAAGAATGTCAGTAAATTGTTTACACTGATAATCAGTGCCCCAATCATCAGTGCCATCTATCAGTGCCCATCAGTGCTGCCTATCAGTGCCCATCAGTGCCTTCTATCAGTGCTCTTCAGTGCCTTCTATCAGTGCTCATCAGTGCCCATCAGTGCCTTCTATCAGTGCTCATCAGTGCCTTCTATCAGTGCTCATCAGTGCCCATCAGTGCCTTCTATCAGTGCCCATCATTGCTTTCTATCAGTGCTCATCAGTGCCCATCAGTGCCTTCTATCAGTGCTCATCAGTGCCCATCAGTGCCTTCTATCAGTGCTCATCAGTGCCTTCTATCAGTGCCCATCAGTGCCTTCTATCAGTGCTCATCAGTGCCCATCAGTGCCTTCTATCAGTGCTCATCAGTGCCGCCTATCAGTGCTCATCAGTGCCTTCTATCAGTGCTCATCAGTGCCCATCAGTGCCTTCTATCAGTGCTCATCAGTGCTTTCTATCAGTGCCCATTAGTGCCTTCTATCAGTGCTCATCAGTGCCTTCTATCAGTGCTCATCAGTGCTCATCAGTGCCTTCTATCAGTGCCCATCAGTGCCTTCTATCAGTGCTCATCAGTACCTTCTATCAGTGCTCATCAATGCCCATCAGTGCCCATCAGTGACTTCTATTAGTGCTTATCAGTCAGTGCCTTCTATCAGTGCTCATCAGTGCCTTCTATCAGTGCTCATCAGTGCCTTCTATCAGTGCTCATCAGTGCCTTCTATCAGTGCTCATCAGTGCCCAGGCATGCACGGTCGATTGTGCATGTACCCGGATCAGCCGGCGCCACGCACAGATGTAGGAGACCGCGACACTAGGGAAAAGTGGGGGAGACAGGAACAATACATCAGCAGGTAGGGTTGCTATGACGATGCGTTTCGGGGACGTGGCCTCCTTTATCAAGTCACGCCCATACCAGAAGTTCACGGTTTTATATGAGGCGTTATAACACCTCCCCTACCACCTATCTTAAAGAGGGTGTGCCAGGAGAGGTTAACTCACATAATTAACAGGTAGAAGCAACCTTAAATATACTAAAATCCATCATTCTATTAATAATTCATTGAAAATTGTGCACACGAAAGGATTATATATGTGAAAGATGTATGTATATATATATATATATATATATATATATATATATATATATATTAAAAAGATATCAATGAAATAAAAGTAAAATAAGATCATTGCAATTTAAAGAAACACACCTTAAATAATGTTCTTCAACGTCACTATTCAATGTACAGTCAAAGTATAGGGAGTGGCGCTGTGTTGGGAGTATAAATAAAAATTCAAGTGTATAAATAAAAGTGTAAAGATGAAAAATGTGAAATTTTTTGGTATAATCCAAAAAATTACTTGCAAAAGAATTTTTTATATATATATCCTTGTGTTAGTGAAAAACACCTTGACCAGGTGAAAATTAGTATTACCGTATATACTCGAGTATAAGTCGTTCCGAGTATAAGTCGAGGCCCTAATTTACTACAAAAAAAATGGGAAAAACTTATTGACCCGAGTATAAGACGAGGGTGAGAAATGCACAGCTACTGTAAGTGGAAAAGAGGGTCAACAATGCCCATTTGCAGCATCACTGTGCCCATTTGCATGCCTCACTGTGCCCATTTGCAGCCATAGGTCCCCTGAACTTCAAACTCGGTAGTTAAGGGTTCCTAGATGCCCCCTAGCTGCAGCCAAAATTTGGGGTCTCTGAACCCAAAGGGTCCTGAAATGACATTGCTGCAGATGGACACAGTTGACCAAATTTGGGGCCCTGTATCTCGGGGCCACTTAGTGCTAGGAACCCCAAATTTGGTGTGCAAACCCAGTGGAACTAGCACCATAAAATTTCCAAAGCTGGGGTTTCTAGCACCAAGTGGCCCCGAGATACAGGGCCCCAAAAATCAGTTCAGAAAATGTCAAGCACTTTTCTGCAGCAGAAAATGACATTTTCCGAATCGGTTTTGGGGCTCCGTATCTCAGGGCCACTTAGTGCTAGGAACCCCCGCTTTGGATATGTTATGGTACCAGTTCCAATGGGTTTGCACACCAAATTTGGGGTTCCTAGCACTAAGTGGCCCTGAGATATGGGGCCCCAAAGTCGGTTCAGAAAATGTCAAGCACTTTTCTTCAGCAGAGAATGACATTTTCCGAACCGATTTTGGGGCTCCGTATCTCGGGGCCACTTAGTGCTAGGAACTTCATCTTTGGATATGTTATGGTACCAGTTCCACTGTGTTGGCATACCAAATTTGGGGTTTCTAGCACCAAGTGGCCCTGAGATATGGTGCCCCAAAGTCGGTTCGGAAAATGAAATTTTTTGCTGCAGAAAAGTGCTTGACTCGAGTATAAGTCGAGGGGGGCACTTTCAGCACAAAAAAATGTGCTGAAAAATTCGACTTATACTCGAGTATATACGGTATATGTGCAAAGAATCGCAAATTTCAAGCAGCATCACTCAATGACATAAATACATCTTCACATGAATAAATATAAAGTGATGAAGTGCCAAAACCAATAACTGTCCAAAAACAATAATTGTCCACCAATAATGTGTGAATGTGCAATAATTATAAGCAATAGAAAATCATTGATAAAGTGTCCAAATCGCAGCTAAAAAATCACAAAACCATATGTTGTTTGGTGCAAGAAAAGTTCATAACAATTGTGCATAAAAATCTTCTTAGGTGATAAAGTGCCGTGCTGTAACAACTGGTGGTCCCCCCAATGTGGTTGCACTCACCGGAGCGCTCCACCCCTGCAGGGGTACGAGCGTGTAAAGTTGGTCCTGTCACTCCAGTCCTATAGATGTCAGTTTCCTTCCATGCATCCCATTTCCAAAACACAGCTGTATACACAGAGAGGTGGGGACTTCCTGTCCCCTGGTATTAAAAAGTCCTCACTGGATATCCGCTTGAGTAAAAAATGTTAGAAGAAAAAAAGTATCCACATAGCGTGATTCTGTTTTAAAAAGTTGTTCATTTATTAGCATAAAAAAAGTCCAGTCACATAAGGCTGGTAACACACTAGCGGTAAAAAGTATCTAAAAAATATGTAACAAGTGTTACAAGCTGGGAGAGGGAGTTCACAGTCTCCTATGTTCTCCCTGTAGTCCGGGGCCGCAGCGTCAGCGTGAACCGCCGCTTGCGTTCCACCGGTCAAAGTTCCGGAACCACGATCCGCGGAAGTGACGTTGTGCGTGCCAAGATAGTCCCGCTTTACGCGTTTCGTCACACGGGCGTCATCGGAGCCGTGCAAAGCTGGTAGAGACATCCCCAAAAAGACTTGCAGCTGTAATTGCAGAGAAAGGGGGTTCCACAAAGTATTGACTCCAGGGGGCGCCATACAAGAGAGTTTAACAAGACTAGTGGCCACTCATTACAATTAGAAGAAAAGAGGTTTAACCTTAAACTACGTAGAGGGTTCTTTACTGTAAGAGCGGCAAGGATGTGGAATTCCCTTCCACAGGCGGTGGTCTCAGCGGGGAGCATTGATAGCTTCAAGAAACTATTAGATAATCACCTGAATGACCGCAATATACAGGGATATGTAATGTAATACTGACACATAATCACACACATAGGTTGGACTTGATGGACTTGTGTCTTTTTTCAACCTCACCTACTATGTAACTATGTAAATGTACCCCCCACACTTTTCACATATTTATTTGTAAAAAAATTTTGAAAATCATTTATCATTTTCCTTCCACTTCACAATTATGTGCCACTTTGTGTTGGTCTATCACATAAAATCCCAATAAAATACATTTACGTTTTTGGTTGTAAAACAACAAAATGTGGAAAATTTCAAGGGGTGTGAATACTTTTTCAAGGCACTGTAGATGCATTTCCACCACCCAGTGGATCTTCAAGGGAGCTGCAGTGCTGTCAAAATAGAAGATTTTAATATACCAAGATTACCAGCCTGGCTTGAGGGACTTTTGATCAGCTCATGAACTGGTGATTTGTTGTTTTGTTGTTGGATTATAATCAAGGAAACTTCTATCTTGCACATATTGAACATACATCCTGCGGCATGAAATTTTTTGTCTAGTATTATATAGCGACATAAGGGATGTACAGATACACCTTATAATGTATATCATGTAAAATGTTGTGCTTTCATATTGGACAAATCCAAATAAATTAAAAAAATGTCCTGTTTTGTGCACCAGTGGAATAGGGTTTTAATTTTGGGAAGATCGGGGGAGGGTTGCACCTCTGTCCAGTTTTTGTGCTGTCTGTATCCCAACTGGGGAGTTGGACTCCAATGTTCAGTCTGGACCCCAGAACAGAAAGTGAGGGACCATCCAACAATTTACAGTTGCTACAGGAGAAGAGAAATTCTTCCAATGGGAACACCTGTTTTGAAGGCAAGCTGTACAGAGGAATTCATCCAATGGGGACACATGTTCTGAAGGCAACCTGTATAGAGGAATTCTTCCAATGGGGACACCTGTTCTGAATACATCCTGTAGAGAGGAATTCTTCCAATGGGGACACCTGTTCTGAATACATCCTGTAGAGAGGAATTCTTCCAATGGGGACACCTGTTCTGAATACATCCTGTAGAGAGGAATTCTTCCAATGGGGACGTCTGTTCTGAATACAGCCTGAACAGAGGAATCCTTCCATTGAGGACACCTGTTCTGAAGGCAACCTGTACAGAGGAACATCTGTTCTGAAGGAAACTTGTAGAGAGGAATTCTTTCAATGGGGACATCTGTTCTGAAGACAAAGTTCACATTCCCCTTCCATATTGCAACTTTTTTGGGAGAGTCACTGCGATTAACAAAGAATCCAGAAAGTGAGGGACCATCCAACATTTTACCGTTGCTACAGGAGAAGAGAAATTCTTCCAATGACACCACCTGTTCTGAAGGCAACCAGTAGAGAGGAATTCTCCCAGTGGGGACCCCTGTCCTGAAGCCAAACTGTAGAGAGGCATTCTTCCAATGAGGACACCTGTTCTGAAGGCAACTTGTAGAGAGAAATTCTTCTAATGGGGGCACCTGTTCTGAAGACAAAGTTCACATTCCCCTTCCTTATTGCAACTTTTTTGGGAGAGTCACTGCGATTAACAAAGAATCCAGAAAGTGAGGGACCATCCAACATTTTACAGAAAATCTTCCAATGCCAACACCTGTTCTGAAGGCAAGCTGTACAGAGGAATTCATCCAAGGGGGACACTTGTTCTGAAGGCAACCTGTACAGAAGAATTCCTTCAGTGGGGACACCTGTTCTGGAGGCAATCTGTACAGAAGAATTCTCCCAGTGAGGACCTCTGTTCTGAAGGCAACTTGTAGGGAGGAATTCTTCTAATGGGGGCACCTGTTCTGAAGACAGAGTTCACATTCCCCTTCCTTATTGCAACTTACTTAACTTTTTTTGGGGAGAGCCACTGCAATTCATAAAGAGTGTCAATCTTTAGAATTTCATCATGCCTCTGCATGACAACAGGAACATGACTTTGTGGCATGGAAGCATGGTGGAGCTATTGTGGGGAGAGACACTAAGGAAGAAGTCACATGATGGGAAGTCAGTGGCTACTGATCTTTAGTCCGGACCAAGGGCTGTCTTTGACAGCTTGGTCTCTGTGCTGGCTGTGCGCAGCGAGGGCGCTCTCAGCACATAAACATTGGACAACCACCGACACATATGTTCAGCATGGGAGCGTTAAACCCCCACCCTTTTGCCACCACACATATGTGTTAGGTAGTCGTAAAGGGGTTAAAGAAACCATACCATCAGAAGAGTGTTGCAAATGCTTTGTTGAATGGTCCCCAGCAGTGTTCTCTAATGTTTGGATGTATTCACCTATGTCAGCCCACTGCACCCCCCATTATAACAGCTAAGGACTTTTGTTGCAGAATTACATTGGCACATTTTGGAAAGCAAAAGACATTCCATACGTCCGGGTCTTGGTGATGTGAAGCTTTTCCACGCATCCACCAACTTTTCCCCTTTAAATGCAGTTCCATGGATGATACCAATAAAGCACCACTTACCAGATCCAAAGAGGGTAAGTGCCAGAAGTGTTATCTCCATTTCTCTTGCTAAGAACCGCAATTCATAAGATGTTATATAGCAGTTCCATATTTTCAAAAACTTCAGCCCTGGAGTTGTTAATGGTGCTGGACATTTTTTTTTTTGGATTTTTTGGATTGATTAACATGAGGTTCATGTGGTCTTCGACTTCTTGTAAAGAGACAAAGGGCTTCTTCCAGGCCTTGGCTATCGTCTGTTTGGCAGCTAAGAAGAAGATAGACTGCCAATTTTTGTTGATGGGACTCGAGACCCGGAACTGGTCAATGAGGAAATGCTAGCCTAGCATCCTTGGGGTCTATGAGGTTAAACAGGGTCTGGAGGAGCCCACAATTTCTGGATGAGAATGAGAGTAGTTTCGGGCAAGACCACTAGATATGCAGTACATCACCACGTTGGCCACAGCCTCGGAAGCACCTGTCATTATAATTCAGGTTAAAAAGGTTCTTTTCAACAGTTAATAACTTCTAACACAGATCACCCCCCCCCCCCCCCCCCATGAAGAGTAATGGCCTACAGCTTCATGGTTACTAACAGTCCATAGCAAAGTTCAGAGAGGGTAGAGTAGAGGGGAAAGGCCCCTACATGCAGGAGGGGTGTCCCAGAGTCCAGCACCCCCCCAAAAGGGAAATGAAAGTAGTCCAATTATTCATAAGTCCTCCAACTTCCTCCCTAAGGGGAAGCTGGCTTCCTGCCTATATGCTGGTCCATGCTGGCCCACTCACAGAGAAAACCAGTGATCCCTGTCCTTGTGGTCACTAACTAGCCAGCTCTCCACTTTCCTAATATAGCCATCATTCTGCATTCCTAATATCCTAATATAAACTGTATAGTGCCTTGAAATAGTATTCATACCCCTTGAAAATTTCCACATTTTGTCATGTCACAACCAAAAACATAAATGTATTTTATTGGGATTTTATGTGATAGACCAACACTAAGTGGCACATCATTGTGAAGTGGAAGGACAATGATAAATGGTTTTCAAAAGTTTTTACAAATAAATATGTGAAAAGAGTGGGGGGGTGCATTTGTATTCAGCCCCCTTTACTCTGATACCCCTTAACTAAAATCTAGTGGAACCAATTGCCTTCAGAAGTCACCTAAAGGCTACTGTCACACTGGGGCGGGCGTCGGCGGTAAAGCGGCGTTATTTTTAGCGGCGCTTTACGGCCGTTTTAGCGGCGCTATTCATCCGCTAGCAGGGAGCTTTTAACTTAGTGATGGTGCTAGTCACTAGGACTTATGTGCCTATCCGCTTATTCACTTGGGTGTATATGGGGTGTATGTGCCTGATGTATACGTAACGCGGCTGCTTTTATATAGACAATGTTGTCTTATTTTATTATTAGTCTAGGTGTTGGTGGTGGGTACCTAGTTTTTCTATTCTTGTTTTCATTAATTAGGCAAAAATAAAGTTCCCTTGATAAGCAGCTTGGTCCGGCCAGTGACTTCCGTTCTCAGGGGGGTCTTCTATTCACGTTGAAATATGGCATCATTGCCCCCCGGCTCAGTATTATCTATGGGGGAAGGGGGACTTTCTGTGCTATTAAGTGTCATATGGTGAGTATTTCTCTCCCTGCTTCGCACTTCAATCACTAACACCTGTACACTAAATCAACTACCATTCCAACAACTCCTCACAAATAGCTCCTGCATCTCACATCAAATCCCAATGTGGATTCATCTAATAAAATCCCAGAGATGCTGCACTTACAGTTACTTAAACCACTGTTCCCAGCACTTATAGTACAGTTAAAAACAAATAAAGAAGTCCCATCTCTGCACTGGGCCCCTCTTGCTAAACTACTGGGTCCCAGGGCAGGGATGGGACTTCTTTTTTGTTTTTAGGAGCAGGTGAAGTAATAATAAATGACTTGACTCCTGACAGTCACTTCTGACACCTGCACTCTGTAAGTTACATACTCCTGACCCTACACTCTGTACATTACATACCTCCGACCCCTGCACTTTGTTACTTATTCCTGACTGCTGCACTCTCTTTGTTACATATCCCTGACCCCTGCACATTACATACTCCCAACCCCCCCTGCACCCTGTTACATACTCTTGATTGCTGCACACTCTTACATACTCCTGACCCTTGCAGTCTGTACATTACATACTCCTGGCCCTGCACTCTGTTACTACATAAATCTGACCCCTGCACTCTTTTACATACTCTTGACTGCTGCACAATGTATGTTATACACTCCTGACCCCTGCACTCTGTACATTACCTACTCCTGACCCCTGCACCCTGTTACATACTCCTGACTGCTGCACTTTGTTTCATACTCCTAACTAGGGATGAGCCGAACACCCCCCGGTTCGGTTCGCACCAGAACCTGTGAACGGACCGAAAATTTGCACGAACGTTAGAATCCCATTGAAGTCTATGGGACTTGAACGTTCAAAATCAAGCTAATTTTTAAGGCTAATTTGCATGGTATTGTCCTAAAAAGGGTTTGGGGACCCGGGTCCTGCCCCAGGGGACATGTATCAATGCAAAAGAAAATGTTAAAAATGGCCATTTTTTCGGGAGCAGTGATTTTAATGATGCTTAAAGTGGAAAAAAAAGTGAAATATTCCTTTAAATATCGTACCTGGGGGGTGTCCATAGTATGCCTGTAAAGTGGCGCGTGTTTCACGTGCTTAGAACAGTCCTTGCACAAAATGACATTTTTAAAGGAATAAAAGTCATTTAAAACTGCTTGCGGGTTTAATGTAATGTCGGGTCCTGGCAATATGGATGAAAATCAGTGAGACAAACGTCATGGGTACCCCCCAGTCCATTACCAGGTCCTTTGGGTCTTGTATGGATATTAAGGGGAACCCCGCACCCAAATTAAAAAAAGGAAAGGTGTGGGGCCCCCAGGCCCTCTGAACAGCAGTATACAGGTGGTGCAAACAAGACAGGGACTGTAGGTTTGTTTTTAGGTAGAATCTGTTTGTAATTTTGAACGGGTACATTTTTAAAGTGTAGGTCCAGCCAAAAAATCTATTTTTAAGCTTTTTGGAAAACCTAGGGAAGGGTTATCACCCCTGTGACATTTGTTTTGCTGTCTGTGCTGCTCTTCAGAAGATTTCACCTCACTTTCTGTTACAATGACAAATGTTTTTAGAAAACTTGGGGTTTTTGGTGAAACAAGGATTGGTGAAAAAGCATCAGTGGAAAGGAGAAATGTTTTTCCCATATTAACTCTTACAGGAGAGAATTTCCCTTCCTAGGGGTAGATTTCTGGTACAATGTTTTTTATTGAAATATGAGAAAGGGAAAAACCCATATAACGAGTTCCCACGCAGGGGATATGTACAAAAACATAGGAAAAAGGTTTACATGAAAGCACATAATGAACATTTTTTGAGTGCATTTTATCAACTGACATTGACCTGTCAGCCAGGGCCGGCGGCCAGTGCGTTATGCCTAAGCCATAAGGCCCAGGGGCTAAGGCAGACAAGGGTGAGCGGAGTTGTCCGCAAAACAGGGTAGGGGGAGACAAACAAACACGAGAAGAGAGGAAAGAAGAGAGAGAAAAAAAAAAGGGAAAAAAAAAAAGGGGGGAGGGGGGGTGGAAAAGAACACATGTACAACAACGGAGGGGGGAAGGAGGAAGGGATATAAGAGTAGAACTGAGCGGCGGGCGAGAGGCCTAGAAAGAGAGGAAATGGGAGGGGGGAAAAAGGGGTCCCCCAGGCTGGAGGCTAGTTCAAGTTGAATTTACAGACCTAGACTAGTCGGATTTAGGTTAGGGAATGTGTAGGACCACCACGGGGCCCCTAGGGGTAGATTTCATCTCACTTCCTGTTGTCTCCTTCCGTTTGCAAGTAGGAGTCGCTTGTAAGTTGGATGTTTGAAAGTAGGGGCCTGCCCTATATACTCTGCAGAAATTGTGGCCTTAGGTGGTGCTGGTGCCACAACTCTGTAAGTCCTCACAGTTACTCTTGGTGGGTGCTGGAACGGGCCCTGCTGTGAAATATTAGATCAAGAATTGTAATTACATGCCCCTGTTGAACAGGGGCAGAAAAATTGGGCCTTTGGTAGTGGTGGTGGTGGTGGTGCCACAACACTGTAAGTCCTCACAGTTACTCTTGGTGGGCGCAGGAACGGGCCCTACTGTGAAATATTAGATCAAGAATTGTAATTACATGTCCCTGTTGAATGGGGACAGAAAAATTGGGCCTTAGGCACTGGTGCCACAACACTGCAACCCCTCACAGAAACTCTAGTTGGAGCGCAGGAACGAGCCCTGCTGCAAAGAAATGCATCAAAAATTGTAATTAAACGCCCCTGTTAAACAGGGGCTGACAAATTGGGCCTTAGGCACTGGTGCCTCGTCCTCTTCCTGTGTGATCGGTGGGAACGCAGGAACACTGTCTGGATAAAGGGGGCCTTGAGAGCTAAGGAAGTCCTCCTCTTCCTGCCTCTGTTCTGCCTCAAGTGCCTTGTCCATTATTCCACGCAGCGTGTGCTCCAACAGGTGGACAAGGGGGACAGCGTCACTGATGCATGCACTGTCACTGCTCACCATCCTTGTGGCCTCCTCAAATGGTGACAGGACAGTGCATGCATCCCTGATCATGGCCCACTGGAATGGGGGGAAAACAACAAGCTCCCCTGACCCTGTCCTGGTGCCATAGTCGCACAGGTACTCATTGATAGCCCTCTGCTGCGTGTGCAGCCACTAAAGAATGGCCAACCTTGAGTTCCACCTGGTGGGCATGTCACAGATTAGGCGGTTCTTGGGCAGGTTAAATTCCTTTTGGAGGTCTGCCAGCCGAGCACTGGCATTATATGACTGGCGGAAATGCACACAGACTTTCCTGGCCTGCCTCAGGACATCCTGTAAGCCTGGGTACCTGCCCAAGAACCACTGCACAACCAAGTTAAGGACGTGAGCCAAACAGGGCACATGGGTCAGTTGTTCCTGTCGGAGGGCGAAGAGGAGGCCGGTGCCATTGTCGCACACCACCATTCCTGGCTTAAGTTGCCATGGCCTCAACCACCTCTGAACCTGCCCCAGCAGAGCTGACAGAATCTCTCCCCCAGTGTGGCTCCTGTCCCCCAACCACACCATCTCAAGCACCGCATGGTATCTTTTGGCCTGCGTACTTGCGTAGCCCCTTGAATGTCTACGGAGCACCACTGGTTCTGAGGGCAAAGCACAGGAAGAGGCCATGGAGGAAGAAGAAGAGGAGGGGGTGGAGGAGAGAGGTGTGTCAGAATCAACAGTAGTGGCATTTTGGAGGCATGGTGGCGGAACAACCTCCAACACTACTACACCTTGTCCTGCATCCTTCCCAGCTGCCAGCAGAGTCACCCAATGCGCCGTGAAACTTAGGTAACGTCCCTGTCCATACCTGCTGGACCACGAGTCAGCGGTAATATGCACCTTACCGCTGACCGCCCTGTCCAGCGAGGCCAAGACATTGCCTTCCACATGCCGGTAGAGAGCTGGAATCGCCTTCCATGAGAAAAAGTGGTGTTTGGGAACCTGCCGCTGAGGAACCGCACATTCCATAAACTCACGGAAGGGAGCAGAGTCTATCAACTGAAAAGGTAGCAGTTGAAGTGCTAACAATTTGGCAAGCTAGCATTCAACCGCTGGGCATGTGGATGGCTGGGAGCGAACTTCTTTCTGCGGTGCAGCAGCTGGGGCAGGGTAAATTTGCCTGGTACAATCTGACGTTGGTGTACCGATAGCATATTGCCCGCAAGTACTTGGCTGTGACACACCTAATTCTACACCTTCATTCCTCTCAGTGCAGGTCTCAGAGAGGACTGAAGGTATAGTGGGGTTGAAGATCTCAGCTGATGAGGAGCAAGGAGAGGTCTTCTTTGTTCTTTGGTTTTGGGTCTTTTAGGTACGCTTGCCAATGAACTGCATGGCAGGTCAACATATGTCTGGTCAAGCATGTGGTGCCCAAGTGGGAGATGTTTTGGCCACACGAGATACGCTTGAGACGTATGTGGCAAATAGCAGTGGTGGGATCTGATGCACTCGTCTCAAAAATGGCCCACACCAAAGAACTTTTGGAATAACGCACTGAGACAGCAGCGCCCTGCACATGCGGAGCTCTGCGATGTGAGGCAGTCAGTGTGCTGCCCTTAGGCTGGCCCCTGGGGGGCATCCTGCCTCGGTGATATGCCTCCTCCTCATCCTCTCTCCTATCAGGCACCCACGTGGAGTCAATGACCACATCATCCCCTCCCTCCTCATCACTGGAGCAAACCTGGCAGTATGCTGCAGCAGGGGGAACATGACTGCCAGATTGCTGTCCTTCTTGGGCACCCCCTCTGTCTGGGCTCACATTACTGCCTTCCTCTAGCTGAGTACCATCATCAGAGTCTTTAAAACGCTGGGCATTCTCCTGGAGCATGTACGCAACATTGTGGTCAAACAGTTCGGGGGGACTCCTCAGGAGGACATGGTGGGGCTAGGGAAGGATTCACTGATGCCATTGAGCCGAGGGAAGAGGCCACGTTGGCAGCTGCTTTGCCAGACAAAGTACACTGAGCCTGGGTGAGAGAGGATGAGGAGGATATGGACGGCTTGGTCATCCACTTGACCAAATCTTCCGCATGTTGCGGCTCAACACGGCCAGCTGCCGAAAAAAAGGCCAAGCGTGTCCCACAGCCACGTACTGATGTGGATGCACCGTGTCCACGGCCAGCACTGTTGCCTCTAGACACAGTGCCTGCTTGCCCTCTTTTATTGGCTTGTGACTGTCTGCCTTTCCTTGTTGGCCTTCGAGACATACTATTGGCCTGCAGTGAGATGTAGCTGCACAAAACTGGGATATATATATATATATATATATATATATATATATATATATACCGATTATACTGCAGCTAGCAGAATCAACTGCCTGCCTGTAGTATTATTAGTATGAGAACACCTGCACTTGTCTTCAGGTAGCTATACTGTAGGTGCAACTGTGCAGGGTACACAGTACAGTAACTGGAAATACGGCAAAAGCCTACACAAGCACCTGGCTTCATGTAGTTATACTGTAGATGCAACTGTGCAGGGTACACAGTACAGTAACTGGAAATACGTCAGGAGCCTACACAAGCACCTGGCTTCAGGTAGCTATACTGTAGGTGCAACTGTGCAGGGTACACAGTACAGTAACTGGAAATACGTCAAGAGCCTACACAAGCACCTGGCTTCAGGTAGCTATACTGTAGGTGCAACTGTGCAGGGTACACAGTACAGTAACTGGAAATACGTCAAGAGCCTACACAAGCACCTGGCTTCAGGTAGCTATACTGTAGGTGCAACTGTGCAGGGTACACTGTACAGTAACTGGAAATACGTCAAGAGCCTGCACAAGCACCTGGCTTCAGGTAGTAATACTGTAGGTGCAACTGTGCAGGGTACACAGTACAGTAACTGGAAATACTATAAAAACACATGCCTGCCTGTCAGTATATTAGGAAGACAAGAACAGGATCTAGCTAAGCTGAATACAGTGTATATATATGTATATATATATATATATATATATATATATATATATATATATATATACAACACCTGGGGTGCATATATATATACACAATACACTGTAAGTGCAGCTAACTGACTCGACCTGCCTACTCTATCTAACTTAAATCAAATGACACTGTCTCTCTGTCTATGTCTCTCCAGTCTCCACCGCAACACACTACACAAGGCCGCCACGGAGGCGGCCTTATATAGTGTGGGGCGTGTACTAAACCCACTGAGACATAATCTGCCAAAGCCTCCTTGGCTTTGGCCAATTACGGCTCTCTGTACACACAGCGCTGTGATTGGCCAAGCATGCGGGTCATAGTGCATGCTTGGCCAATCATCAGCCAGCAATGCACTGCGATGCCGCAGTGAATTATGGGCTGTGATGCGCCACTTGAATTTGGCGCAAACGGCCCATATTGTTCGTATTTCGGTGAACGACCGAACACACGATGTTCGAGTTGAACATTGGTTCGACTCGAACACGAAGCTCGTGCCTACTCCTAACCCCTGCATCCTGTTACCTACTCTTGACTGCTGCACTTTGTTACATACTGCTGACCCCTGCATCCTGTTACCTACTCCTGACTGCTGCACTCTGTATGTTACACTCCTTACCCCTGCAGTCTGTACATTACATACTCCTGGCCCTTGCACTCTGTTACTCTCTTGACCCCTGCCTTCTGTTTCTTACATACTCCTGACCTGAGTTACATACTGGTGACTCCTGCACTGTTTACATTACATACTCTTGACCCCTGCACTCTGTTACATATTCCTGACCCCTGCACTCTGTTACATATTCCTGACCCCCTGCACTCTGTTACATACTCCTGACCCTTGCATTGTGACATTTTCCATTTAAATAGTGTAAATTTACTGCTACATTGTATCATTGCACTAGTTAATTGGAAATGTTAGTTTTATTTAATATGATTTTGTCACCTTCTTTCATTATTTAAAGGGATAGCACAGCATTTACTATCTTGTATTCAGTTAATTTGAGTTTGGCTTGCCACTATCGTGATTGGATGGTTTTTAAGTGTTTATTTTTTTTTGTTTTTTGTTTTTTTTGCGCTTACTGCGGCGTCTCATATGATTTCATTTTAGGTATTATCTGTCAACCCATTGTGGAGCAGTACAATGTATGGCCGAGGTCACTTCACCAGAATGCTGCTTTAAGAAAACGCCATGCCACATGAAAATTTGTAAAAGATAAAAAAGGTTAATGGTGAAATTACACTGTTATTATAAAATATGGTTTTCCTTAAATTGCTTTCCTCCGAGGAGCGCGGCGGCTCTTCCGAGGGAATGACCTGCCAATTAGTCAGGATGTGATTAGGACTCTGCAGCTGCATTAAATATGCATTGACAGTTAATGGGACCCTTAAATTAAATCCGAGATGAATTCACTTAGAATGGTGCAGGAATGTTATCCACAAGGGCAATGTAATGTCAGGTCGGGAAGCGAGGTTTCGGCATGCGGCGCGGCGGACGCGCTAATACAATATTCAACAATGAAGTGTTTTGACATAATTTGTATTTATACCGATTTCATGAGAAAATGCTGCAAATGAGGTTTTGGGCAGATTAGGATATTAGACGGACATATTTCGTAGCTCGGTGTCGAGGACATTATTTTTAATGACTGCTCATAAAAAAATCGAAATGTTTTCTGACTAATTGGGGGGCAGGACATTGGGAGTGTGAGAACTGAACTCCATACCGGACATTCATCTCTGGGAGCGCTATGTACAACCAACTTCTAATTGGAGGAAATCAAAGTTTATACTAAACAATATCTGTAGAATTTTTTTTCATATTTTGTGTGAATAACAGCATGAAAACCTTACAGTGACTGTAAAGAATCATTTAAAAAAAATAACAAACATGTTATGCTTCCCTGCTCTGTGTAATGGTTTCGCACAGAGCAGCCTGGATTCTTCCCTTCAACTTCTGGGGCCCCCGCTGGTGCTCCTGGCTCCTCCTGCCTTTGAGTAACCACCTAGCCAGCAGCTTGCTATGGGGGGTACTCGTGCAGGCTGGATCCCTAGATGCATTGCGTGCATCTTTTGACACGCACAGTACGGCTTGGCCCCGCCCCCGTTCACCTGTCACTGGCAGACGTGGATGCAATGTCAGGCTCCTGCAGATTCTCAGTCCAATGTCGGCCCATACTTCCTGTACCTCCTGTACCTCTCGTACCTCTTGTACCTCCTGTATCTACTGTACCTCCCAAACCTCCCATATCTTCTGTACCTCCCATATCTCCTGTACCTCCGAACCCCCTGTATCTTCTGTACCTTCCATATCTCTAGTACCTCCCGAACCTCCTATATCTCCTGTACCTCCCATACCTCCCGTATCTCCTGTATCTTCTGTACCTTCCATATGTCCCATACCTCCTGTACCCCCTGTAACTTCCTAGCCTCCCGTATCCCCTGTACCTCCCATACCCCCTGAAACTCCTGTACCTCCCTCACGTCCTGTACCTCCCTCACGTCCAGAAGCCTCACATCCTGAAGCCTCCCGTACCTCCTGTACCTCCCGAACCTCCCATATCTCCTATACCCCCTGTACCTTTCGTATCTCCTGTACCTCCCATACCTCCCGTATCTCCTGTACTTCCCTCACATTCCATACCTCCCGTGCCTCCTGTACCTCTCGTATCTCCCATACCTCCCGTACCTCCTAAACCTCCCGTATCTCCTGTACCTCCCATATCTCCTGTACCTCCCGTACCTCCCGAACCTCCTATATCTCCTGTACCTCCCATACCTCCCATATCTCCTGTACCTCCCATATCTCCTGTACCTCCCCTACCTCCTGTATCTCCTGTACCTCCCATACCTCCCATATCTCCTGTACCTCCCATATCGCCTGTACCTCCTTCACATCCCATGCCTCCTGTACTTCCGGTACAGGAAGTTAGTTACTGGAGAGTAGAGGATCAATGAACCACAAGAGCACTCGCCAGCGCCCTCTCAGTTCATTGAGTACTATAAGCCATCAGCCGCAATGGCAGAGGGTAGTTGTAGTTCATTCATTCACAGAGATTTTGCTCTATAGAGTTTATCATGGTTCGGTGTTATGTTATGTTAGCTCTGATCTAGAGCGCAGCAGGCACCAAAACCCTGAAACATACAACCTTTTATCCTTTGCTTTTTTGCATTGGCTATCTGGCTTCTGAAAGTGACACTGGAGAGATGTACACCGATCAGCCCAGTGGTTGCTGGTGCTCCATTTTTTTTTTTGGGGGGGGGGGGGGGGCGGCAAACAACCTCACAACCTCCGCTGCCGGGTCCGTACTTACCCCATCCACGATTGCGGCTTTCCAACAGGAGGTGGATGAAGCAGTAGGAGAGCAGCCAGGTGGACAGAGCCAGGCTGCAGCACGCTCCAATGACAGACATTGCCATCTTTCTTCTCCCAGCTCAGGCTACACGGCAACTCTGCCTCTGCACTGCGCATGTTGATGGAGGTAGGGGGGAGGCGGCTCATTGATGGAGATGGGGAGGAAAAGATGACTAATGGAGGTAGAGAGCGAAGGCTCATTGATGGAGGTGGAGAGGGAAGGCTCATTGATGAAGGTGGGGAGGGAAGGCTCATTAATGGAGGTGGGGAGGGAAGGCTTATTGATGGAGGTGGGGAGGGAAGGCTCATTGATAGAGGTGGTGAGGGGAGGCTCGTTGGTGGAGGTGGTGAGGGAAGGCTCATTGATGGAGGTGGTGAGGGAAGGCTCATTGATAGAGGTGGGGGAAGGGAGGCTCATTGATGGAGGTGGGGAAGGGGAGGCTCACTGTTGGAGGTAGGGGAGGGAAGGCTCATTGATGGAGGTGAGGAGGGAAGGCTCATTGATAGAGGTGGGGAAAGGGAGGCTCATTGATGGAGGTGGGGGAGGGGAGGCTCATTGATGGAGGTGGGGGAGGGGAGGCTCATTGATGGGGGTGGGGGAGGGGAGACTCATTGATAAAGGTGGGGCAGGGAAGGCTCATTGATGGAGGTGGGGCAGGGAAGGCTCATTTTTGGAGGTGGGGAGCAAGGGCTCATTGATGGGGATAGGGAGGGAAGAATCATTGATGGAGGTGGGGAGGGAAGGCTCATTGATGGAGGTAGGGAGGGAAGAATCATTGATGGAGGTGGGGAGGGAAGGCTCATTGATGGAGGTAGGGAGGGAAGAATCATTGATGGAGGTGGGGAGGGAAGGCTCATTGATGGGGATGGGGAGGGAAGGATCATTGATAGAGGTAGGGAGGGAAGGCTGGTCCGTGTAGCCCTATCCAATAGAAGAGCTACTAGAAATCAGATTGCTGATAAAGTAAATGCTGGTTCTGATAGAAAGGTGTCAGAACACACAGAGCATTGCAGTTTTGTATGGGGCTGTGTAGCCGCAGTACAGTCAGGTTGCCCATGCTGACCCATGTCCACAGGAAAAGTGCCTACAATGGGCACGTGAGCCTCAGAACTGGAGCACGAAGCAATGGAAGAAGGTGGCCTGGTCTAATGAATCACGTTTTCTTTTACATCATGTGGATGGCTGGGTGCACGTGTGTCACTTACCTGGGGACGAGATAGCACCAGGATTCACCACGGGAAGAAGACAAGCCAGCGGGCAATGGTCTGCAGGGAAACCTTGGGTCCTGCCATTCATGTGGATATTACTGGACACGTCCCACCTACATAAACATTGCTAGTGTATTCCCTGATGGCAATGGCCTCTTTCAGCAGTATAATGCACCCTGCCATACTGCAAAAATGGTTTGAGGAAAACAACAACAAGTTGGAGGTGTTTGGCTTGGCCTCCAAATTTTCCAGATCTCAATCCAAACGAGCATCTGTGGGATGTGCTGGTAAAAACCAGGATGATCCATGGAAGCCCCACCTAGCAACCTTACAGGACCTAAAGATTTGACTACTGGGCAGCTTGGTGTCAGATACAACACCATACTTTTAGAGGTCTAGTGGAGTCCATGCCTCAACGGGTCAGGAAAGGGGGACCTACTCAATTCTAGTGCAAGAGAATGTCACCAGCACACCATGGATTTCCAGAACGGGTTCAGGGATCACATTATTACAGTAGAAGCAACATTTCTGAGTCTCGCAGGACCCCTTCATCAGCCGTACTCAATATTAGGTGGGTGGTCATAAAGTTACTGTACGGCTGGCAGTATATTCCTTATAGAATTAACAGGAAACAAAAAAGACATTATTTTTTCCCCGTAAATTTTATTCCATATGAAAGCAAAATATAATGTAAACAATGAAAAACCCACAACCATAGACACGCTCTGCCTCCAATACTTTGACCTTTGAGAAATGACTTCCTCCTGATGGGGTTGTGAGCTCCTCTTCTATCTAATAACCTCATCACCTGGGTCATTGACATGCTTCTCCTCCATAGAACAGGCTCTCCTTCATGCCGCATCTGATAAACCTCAAAGAGCGCCGTAGATTTATTAAATGCTGGAGAAGTAGCGCAGTTAAAGGTTACTGTTGGGAAAGGTAACGGCTCCTGACAGATTCTCGGAACACCTGAAGGAACAGCTGCAGAGCCGCATAATGTATTTAGTACAGAGCCGCCATCCCTGGGCTACGGTGATCCCTGCACAATAAACACATTCTCCTCCAAGTCTTTGTGATTTTTATCTGGAGCACATAATGAAACCACAGAGAAAAAAAACAACATTTCATCCCTGTCAGGGCGCCGCAGACCAAGCGGATATTTGATGTGCCGAATCACAAGCCACTATTATGAGGAGCTAAAGTGTAACTTTAATTCTGACTTTTATTTGGAATCCTAATAAGCGGGTTGTCGGGGGTACAATTAGGGGCAGCTCCTCCTTATAAAGACAACATTGAATGATATTGTAAAGATGGACCCTCAAGGTGCCCAAGGATTTACCTTCAAGGTGCCCAAAGATGGACCTTCAAGGTGCCCAAGGATGGACCTTCAAGGTGCCCAAGGATGGACCTTCAAGGTGCCCAAGGATGGACCCTCAAGGTGCCCAAGGATTTACCTTCAAGGTGCCCAAAGATGGACCTTCAAGGTGCCCAAGGATGGACCTTCAAGGTGCCCAAGGATGGACCTTCAAGGTGGCCAAGGATGGACCTTCAAGGTGCCCAAGGATGGACCTTCAAGGTGCCCAAGGATGGACCTTCAAGGTGCCCAAGGATGGACCTTCAAGGTGCCCAAGGATGGACCCTCAAGGTGCCCAAGGATTTACCTTCAAGGTGCCCAAAGATGGACCTTCAAGGTGCCCAAGGATGGACCTTCAAGGTGCCCAAGGATGGACCTTCAAGGTGGCCAAGGATGGACCTTCAAGGTGCCCAAGGATGGACCTTCAAGGTGCCCAAGGATGGATCTTCAAGGTGGCCAAGGATGGACCTTCAAGGTGGCCAAGGATGGACCTTCAAGGTGCCCAAGGATGGATCTTCAAGGTGGCCAAGGATGGACCTTCAAGGTGCCCAAGGATGGACCTTCAAGGTGCCCAAGGATGGACCTTCAAGGTGCCCAAGGATGGACCTTCAAGGTGCCCAAGGATGGACCTTCAAGGTGCCCAAGGATGGACCTTCAAGGTGCCCAAGGATCACACATCAGGAATTACAAAGTAATTGAATAACATTATTTAAGTACGCAAAATATACACTCACTGGCCAACTTTATTAGGTACACCTGTTCAATTGCTTGGTAACACAAATTGCTAATCAGCCAATCACATCGCAGCAACTCAATGCATTTAGGCATCTAGATATGGTGAAGACGACTTGCTGAAGTTCAAACCGAGCATCAGAATGGGGGAAGAAAGAGGATTTAGGTGACTTTGAACGTGGCATGGTTGTTGGTGCCAAATGGGCTGGACTGAGTATTTCAAAATCTGCTGACCTACTGGGATTTTCACGCAAAACCATCTCTTGGGTTTACAGAGATTGGTGGGAAAAAAGAGAAAATATCCAGCGAGCGGCAGTTGTGTGGAGGAAAATGCCTTGTTGATGTCAGAGGAGAATGGGCAGACTGGTTCCAGAGGATAGAAAGACAACAGTAACTCAAATAACCACTTGTTACATCCAAGGTATGCAGAATACCATCTCTGAAGGCACAACACATCTAACCTTGAAGCAGACGGACTACAGCGGCATTGGACCACACCGGGTGCCACTCCTGTCATATAAGAACAGGAAACTGAGGCTACAATTGGCACAGGATCACCAAAATTGGACAATAGAAGATTGGAAAAACGTTGCCTGGTCTCATGGGTTTCGATCTCATCTACGACATTCAGATGGTGGAGTCAGAATTTGGTGCATGGATCCATCCTGCCTTGTATCACCGGTTCAGGCTGGTGGTGGGGGTGTAATGGTGGGGGGGGGGGATATTTTCTTGGCACACTTTGGGCCCCTTAGTACCAATTGAGCATGGTTTAAACACCACGACCTACCTGAGTATTGTTGATGACCATGTCCATCCCTTTATGACTACAGTGTCCCCATCTTCTGATGGCTCCTTCCAGCAGGATAATGCACCATGTCACAAAGCTCCAATCATCTCACCACTGGACAATGAGGTCCCTGTACTCCAATGGCCTCCACACTCACCACATCTCATCCAATAGAGCACCTTTGGGATGTGGTGGAACGGGAGATTGGCACCATGGATGAGCAGCCGACAAATCTGCAGCAACTGCGTGATGCTATCATGTCACTATGGAGCAAAAGCTCTGAGGAACGTTTCCAACACCTTGTTGTATCTATGCCACCAAGAATGAAGGGGGTCCAACCTGGTACCAGCAGGTGTACCTAATTAAGTGGCCGGTGAGTGTATATATTTACATTGGTACATTTCCTATCAAATATTGTCAACTAGTTATGGGTGTCGGGTGTCACCATCCCTACAAACAATACAAACTCTGTAAAATGGGCTCATTTACACTTGCTTCAAGTTTAACACGTCTACCGCTTCAACTTTTTTTGTGTTTTTGATGCTTCGGTGATGCTTTTTTGAAGCTTTATTAAAGCTTGGCAAATACCTTGTGTTTGTTGACTTTCTGTTGGTTTTAAAGGGGCTCAATAAAAAACCCAGTTCAGTAGTACCCCAACTTAGCAGATCCCCAGTTAATAAGTAACCCTGTTCAGCAAATCCCCAGCTTATTAGTACCTTTCTTCAGCAGATCCCCTTGTTCAGCCTTACACCCAGCTTTGCTGATCCCCCGCTCAGTAGTACCCCCAGCTCTGCTGATCCCTCACTCAGTATTACCCCCGGCTCTGCTGAACCCCCACTCAGTAGTAACCCCAGCTCTGCTGAACCCCCACTCAGTAGTAACCCCCAGCTCTGCTGATCCCTCACTCAGTAGTAATCCCCAGCTCTTCTGATCCCTCACTCAGTAGTAACCCCCAGCTCTTCTGATCCCTCACTCAGTAGTAACCCCCAGCTCTGCTGATCCCTCACTCAGTAGTAACCCCCAGCTCTGCTGATCCCTCACTCAGTAGTACCCCCAGCTCTGCTGATCCCCCACTCAGTATTACCCCCAGCTCTGCTGAACCCCCACTCTGTAGTAGCCCCAGCTCTGCTGAACCCCCACTCAGTAGTAGCCCTAGCTCTGCTGAACCCCCACTCAGTAGTAGCCCCAGCTTTGCTGATCCCTCACTCAGTAGTAACCCCCAGCTCTGCTGATCCACTAGTTTACTGATCCTCCTCTCTCTCCAGTTCCCGCTCACTTCCTGCTATTTTGCTCCAATGCTGCGCACCATATGTGACATCTGCTAGTTTGTCCTGTCCTGCTCTGGTCCCCCAGCTCTGCTGATCCCCCACTCAGTTGTAACCCCCAGCTCAGTGGTAACCCCTATCCCTGCTGATTCAATGCTGCGCACCACATGTGACATCTGATAGTTTCTCCTGCTCTGGTCCCCCAGCTCTGCTCATCCCACACTCAGTAATAACCCCAGCTCTGCTGAACCCCCACTCAGTAGTACCCCCAGCTCTGCTGATCCCTCACTCAGTAGTACCCCCAGCTCTGCTGATCCCTCACTCAGTAGTAACCCCCAGCTCTGCTGATCCCCCACTCACTAGTAACCCCCAATTCTGTTAATCCCTCACTCAGTAGTAACCCCCAGCTCTGCTGATCCCCCACTCACTAGTAACCCCCAATTCTGTTAATCCCCCACTCAGTAGTAACCCCCAGCTCTGCTGATCCCCTGCTCAGTCTTAACCCCCAGCTCTGCTGATCCTCTAGTGTGCTGATCCTCTTTTCTCTCTGGTTTTCGCTCACCTCCTGTTATATTTCTCCTGTGCTGCGCACCACGTTTGACATCTGCTAGCTTCTCCTGCTCCGAGCCACAGCTCTGCTGATCCGCTGCTGCTCACCTTCCGCTATAGCGTTCCCATGGTGCACACCACGTGTGCTGTCTGCTAGTTGCTCTGCTCCAGTCTGAACCCCGCTCACCTTCCTGCTGCTCCACATTGTACACCAGATGTGACGTCTGCACCAGACACTCCCAGAATATATACACATGAACCGGAAGTGATTGCTTTCCAGCTCACTTGTTGGTTTCCCAGTGCATCCTGGGATATCTCATACCAGCAATACCTCCAAAAAAAAAAAAAAAAACGAGACTACCGCTGAAGAAAAGCTCCTCAAAAGCTTCAGGTGCTGTTAGCAAGCATTGTCAGAGACTTCTATGAAGGCTTTGGAAACACTTTGAAGCACCACAAAAACAACATGGGGGGATAATTTTTAAAGCAAAGCAAACACAACTTGTGACCAGGACTGTAAGGGATCCATCTTGTTCAGTGTCAGGAGCTTTGATTGGCATTCAGAGTGCTTTACAAAAAATCATGTCCAATGACACATTTTGAAGCAAGTGTAAACGAGCCCCAAGGGAAGTATAAAACAGCTTTATTACATAATCATATGCAAAATACAAAAGTTAAAAGCCAATGTATACTACATAAAAAAAAAAACCTCCCGCAGCCTTTCTCTAATGCGCATATTAAATATATGAAACTCCCAGATCTGACCCATATTGTACAATCACATTAATTCTAATTGACAACTAGTCTGTGAGCTGGGAAATGCAAAGCATTTCGGATCTTTATATTTCCGTTTTCTTCTTTAGAGATAAATGTACCATTTCGACAGATGTTTGTAATACAATTTACAAGCATATTTTTTTTCTGGAGCAACACAGAAGTAGGCTTTTCCAGAAGGGCACAATAGAGGCACATAAGGGCTGCCAAGGTCTATCATGCAATGGTCCTCAATTTTGCAGAAACAATTTGAGGAGGAAACATTTTACCAATGTGAATCTCGGGGTTAGCAAAATTGAGGACCATTGTGTGATAGAGCTTGGCAGCCCCATTGGCCCATGCAGTCCTTGTGTGCCTCTACTGTGCCCCTCTGGAAAAGCCTACTTCTGTGTTGTGCCAGAAAAGGTCACTTGGTATTTAAATTGTATTACAAACATATGTTGAAATGGTACATTAACCCCTTGTGATAGGCCAAGTCCTTGCCATTGTGAAAATGGAGAAGAATGTGACACACGATTTGCACTAAGGATTAATGAGAAGTTCCAGATGATCATTTCTGAGCATAGAAAGCTGTGGTTTTTGGTTTTCTCCAGATTCTGAAGTCCCGGATCGGGGTCTGGAGCTTGAATGTTCCAAAGTGTATTGGGTGGGATGGAACCTTCAATCCTCTGTCTGGGTTTTACCAGGCGCCTGCAGCCTGTGTAAGTACCCAGGTGTGCAGGGTTGTTAAATACTTAAGCCCAAGGATGGCTCAGAGCTCTCATGTTGGAGACAGGGGGTTTAACTGACGGGTCAGAGGAGCCCCAGCCAGGAGTCCAGAGACAAGAAGTCTCACCCAGGTTTCAGAGGAGCCCCAGCCAGAAATCCAGAGAAACGGAGGGTCTCATCGAGGGGTCAAAGGACAGTAGGTCTCACCCAAGGATCAGAGGAGCCCAGCCAGGAGTCAAAAGACAGGAGGTCTCACTAAGGGTTTTAGAGGAGCCCAGCCAGGAGTTAAGAGACAGTAGGTCTAACCCAGGGGTCAGAGGAGCCCCAGACAGGAGTCAAGAGACAGGAGGTTTCACCCAGGGATCAGAGGAGCCCAGCGAGGAGTCAAGAGACAGGAGGAATCACTGAGCGGTGAGAGGAGCCCCAGACAGGAGTCAAGAGACAGGAAGTCTCACCCAAGGACCAGAGGAGCCCAGCCAGGAGTCAAGAGACAGGAGGTCTCACTGAGGGGTTAGAGGAGGCCCAGCCAAGAGTCAGGAGACAGGAGGTCTCACCAAAGTGTCAGAGGAGACGCAGACAGGAGTTAAGAGACAGGAGGTCTCATACAGGTTTCAGAGGAGCCCCAGACAGAAATCCAGAGAAACGGAGGATCTCATCGAGGGGTCAAAGGACATTAGGTCTCACCCAAGGATCAGAGGAGCCCAGCCAGGAGTCAAAAGACAGGAGGTCTCACTAAGGGTTTTAGAGGAGCCCAGCCAGGAGTTAAGAGACAGTAGGTCTAACCCAGGGGTCAAAGGAGCCCCAGCCAGGAGTCAAGAGACAGGAGGTTTCACCCAGGGATCAGAGGAGCCCAGCGAGGAGTCAAGAGACAGGAGGAATCACTGAGCGGTGAGAGGAGCCCCAGACAGGAGTCAAGAGACAGGAAGTCTCACCCAAGGACCAGAGGAGCCCAGCCAGGAGTCAAGAGACAGGAGGTCTCACTGAGGGGTTAGAGGAGGCCCAGCAAGGAGTCAGGAGACAGGAGGTCTCACCAAAGTGTCAGAGGAGACGCAGACAGGAGTTAAGAGACAGGAGGTCTCACCAAGGGGTCAGAGGAGCCCCAGCCAGGAGTCAAGAGACAAGAGGTTTCACCAAGGCGTCAGGGGAGCCCCAGCCAGGAGTCAGGAGGTCTCGTTTCAGGAGTTAGGTCAGCTCCTATCGAGGTGTCAGGAGAACCTCTATCCAGAGGTCAGGAGTGTGCCGTGCAGCAGAGTGCTGCGACTAAATGCTAAGAGAGCCAAGTGAACCAGTAGAGCTGGACAACATTGTCAAAAGGACAAGTAAGAAGAGCAGTGGTGCTGCCAACAAGGGTGCCAGGTGGCCCACTATTTTTGTTTCACTGTTCATATTGATATGGAAGAGCCCCTTCGATGGCAGCCAATGTCTATGTGAACTTTCTATTTTATTTAATAAAGGTGGGCTGCCACACCCTAAAATACAGTTTGGACTGGCCCAGCTCATTGGAAAATCCTCTGCCACATGAGCATAATCACCCCAATAACGCGCCCTGAAGAAGAGACGTGAAATACAAAGATCCAAAATGCATTGGATTTCCCAGCTTTCAGACTAGTTATCAATCAGAATTAATGTGATTGTACAATATGGGTGAGATCTGGGAGTACCATGTATTTAATATGTACATTAGGGAAAGGCAGTAGATGTTTTTTTTATGTATACATTGGCTTCTAACTTTTGAATTTTGCATATGATTATGTAATAAAGATATTTATACTTAATTTTGGTTGCCCTTAAAAATTAGGGGTGCTGCCCATATATTGATCGTCATCCATCAACCTATCACAGGGTTAATAGATAACGTCCAACATTGCAGAGAGTACATTGTGATTGGAGGAGGACTAGCTGTGACTCTGCTTTGTGTTAGTGATGGGACTTTGCTTGCTTTGTATTCCCCACCAGAAGAGGGTAGGAGTCTTCTGGAAGCCACCAGATGCAGCCTATTGTTCTGGTAAAGCGCTATTTGTGTAAGGATAAGAATTGCAGTTGCTTTTTTGAGAAACAGATTTAAAGTAGAATTTCGGGATATAATTAACTAATCTTAAAACTGTTCCCTCCCCCCTCCTAACACCTATACTAAGTGCCCTTCAGAAGAAAGATGTATATACCTACTTATTTTCAGCCAACTCCAGTCCGGTCATGTGATCATCTCCCCTGTGTTAGCTAGTAGCGGCTTCAAGGGAGAGGAGGGGCCACTGACAATGGATGGACTGTAGGGGCTTATGGACTTCTCAGGCAATCCAGCCATTTATGAGCGTGTAGGCAGGTGCAGTCTACTTTCTCCACTACAGGTGGTGCTCCTCCACATGTGGCACCGCAGCTGGAGAGGAAGTCAAGAGGAACACAGTTTATCTATGGTTTCCTGGGTCACTAGGGGAGCACCCAATTGGATGCTGCCGCCCCATGTGACTCTGGCCGCCATCTTGGGCCAGGCAGAGCCTACTGAAGGCCCTGGCTCTCAGGCTTGAGGCACTTAATGTGAGTCAGTAGTGTAGGGAAAAGTACCCTGTCTGTTAGGGACAGTACTAGCAGTAGGTAAAGGTCCCTGATGAGGAGGGAAAAAGTAGGTTTGCAACTACTTTGGACTTCATACCGCTTGGGCATGAGACGGCCAGGCTGCATTCCACTTTCTCCTAACAGACGCTGATACCTGTTCACATTCTTGGAAACCATGAGTGTACTCGGTTAGGCAGGTGTCTCTCTGGGTCGTTGTGAGCTGTCGCTGCATTACTTCAGTACAAGTTTTCTATTGCACCTCACTGTGTGAATTATTGTTGCTGCACTATGCTGCACCCCACCTACATGCACTCTCTCCTCTCCTCTGTAGCCAGCACTGGTAGATACAGGGGCAGGGCTGCTGATAAGGGGATACCACCAGGGCTCCATAGAGGGATCAGTTCCAGCAGTTGGGACTCCCTACAACTCCAATCCCCATCCTTGTCAAAGATCCCTTTCCCCTTTCTGTCTGGGCCCTCCTGTGTGCCCCTCCCACAATGCTGCCGGCTCCCTCCTCTCCCTCCCACCGGCTGCTGCGGGCATACAGGGGGATCACATGATCAGACCAGAGCGCTCTGACATTAGGTATTTATACACGTCTTTCTTCCATGGGGTAGTTAGAAGGGGGGGGGGGGGGTAGGTGCAGGTTTAAGATGAGCTAGTTATATCCTAGAATTCCAAATTAAGCAGAAATCAGCAAAGTGCATCTCCTGGTAGAACATAGACCGTAGCTTGCAGCAAGAGTGAGTTGCTTGATTCTCTGTAGGATTTTTGGAAGGATAGACACACAGGCAATCATACATTCAGAGAAGTTTGTGTAAAATTAAAATCGTTATAAAACATTTATAACTGCTGGAGGCATCTTCTCCCATCCCGTGCCAGGTAATAGCCGCCACGACAGTGGCAGTGGTAGGATCCGGCGTCGTTATGGCAGATGTGATCACATGGCCCGCCTCCTTCCAGGCATTCATTTATATCTGGGAATAAAAAGAGGGAGAATCAACATGTATGGTGGGAAAAAGAGGGAGCGCCTCCTACTGGTTGTATTAAAGGGAGTCACCCCTTACAGCTAAGAGTGCCCACCATCAGAGTCACTTTTTTACATCCAAGAGTGTCTATCAGAGCCCCTACTTGCATTCAGGAGTGCCCATCAGAGTCTCCCTCCCCTTCCATCTATTAGTGCCAATCAGAGCCGCCGCTTGCATCCAGGAGTGCCTGCTTGCATCTTACGAGTGTCCATCAGAATCCTCCCTTACATCCAGGGGTGCCCATCAGTCCTACCTTACATCCAGGGGTGCCCATTAGTCCTCCTTTACATGCAGCCCATCAATACTCCCTTGCATCTAGGGGTGCCCATCAGTCCTCCCTTAGATACGGGAGGCCCATCAGTCCTCCCTTAGATGCGGGGGGGCCCATCAGTCCTCCCTTACATCCAGGGACACTCATCAGTCCTCCCTAACATCCAGGGGTGCCCATCAGTCCTCCCTTACATCCAGGGGTGCCAATCAGTCTTCCCTTACCCAGGGGTGCCCATTAGTCCTCACTTACATCCAGAGGTGTCCATCAGTTCTCCCTTAGATCCGGGGGGCCCATCAGTCCTCCCTTAGATCCGGGGGGGCTATCAGTCCTCCCTTACATCCAGGGGTGCCCATCAGTCCTCCCTTACATCCAGGGGTGCCCATAAGTCTTTCCTTACCCAGGGGTGCCCATTAGTCCTCCCTTACATCCAGGGGTGCCCATCAGTCCTCTCTTACATCCAGGCATGCCAATCAGTCCTCCCTTACATCCGGGGGGCCCATCAGCCCTCACTTACATCCAGGGGTTCCCATAAGTCCCCCCTTACATCCAAGGGCGCGCATCAGTCCCCCCCTTACATCCAGGGGGAAAATGCAAAAGATTTTTTACAACTTCTGGGGTGCAACTCCCCCCCCCCCTTATACTAACCTGAGCCCTATCTCGATCCAGCGACATGCATGAGAGCAGCGGCTCTCCCAGGTTTCTCTGTCCTCATTGGCTCCCACTGCTCTCAATCACAACCAGTGAGCCAATAAGGAGAGAGGAAGGGGCGGGGGGTGAGCCACACTCTGTGTGTGAATTGGCAATGTCCATCCACAGGAGCGCGACTCGGGTGTGGGCATGCTCGAGTGCCCACATAGCAAGCAGCTTGCTATTGGGGGCATACGGCGGGGAGGAGCCAGGAACGCTGACGGGTGACCGAAAAGGAAAAGGATTGGGGCTGCTCTGTGCAAAACCATTACAGAGCAGGTAAGTATAACATATTAAATTACATCCTTTACAATCACTTTAAACTCCAGGAACAAATGAGTGCAGCTCTGTAATCAATAACAACATTAAATAATTACATTATTTTTTTTAAATACAAGCAGCCTAAGTATAAGAATGGGGGCTGGGGGAGGGACGAAATATTCATCAGGCCTGTCTAGTTCCTCATACTCTTCATTCCGTCCTATATAGTTCCTCATACTCTTCATTCAGTCCTATATAGTTCCATGTACTCTTCATTCATTCCCATCTAGTTCCTCGTACTCTAAAATCAGTCCTGTCTATTTCCTTGTACTTTACATTCAGGCCTATCTAGTACTTTGTACTCTTCATTCAGTCCTGTCTTGTTCCTCATACTCTTCATTCAGTTCTGTCTAGTTCCTCATACTCTTCATTCAGTTCTGTCTAGTTCATGGTACCCTTCATTCAGTTCTGCCTAGTTCCTCATACTCTTCATTCAGTTCTGTCTAGTTCCTCATACTCTTCATTCAGTTCTGTCTAGTTCATGGTACTCTTCATTCAGTTCTGCCTAGTTCCTCGTACTCTTCATTCAGTCCTGTCTAGTTCCTCATACTCTTCATCCAGTCCTGTCTAGTTCCTCGTACTCTTCATTCAGTCCTATCTCCTTCCTCATACTCTTCATCCAGTCCTGTCTTGTTCCTCATACTCTTTATTCAGTCCTGTCTAGTTCCTCGCACTCTTCATTCAGTCCTGTCTCCTTCCTCGTACTCTTCATTCAGTCCTATCTCCTTCCTTGTACACTTCATCCAGTCCTGTCTCGTACTTTTCATCTCATTCTTCATAATCAGTCCTGTCTAGTTCCTCGTACTTTTCATCCAGTCCTATCTTGTTCCTCGTACTCTTCATTCGGTCCTATCTCATTCTTTGTACTCTTCATCCAGTCCTGTATAGTTCCTCGTACTCTTCATTCAGTCCTATCTCATTCTTCGTACTCTTCATTCAGTCCTATCTCATACTCTTTATCTAGTCCTGTATAGTTCCTCGTACTCTTCATTCGGTCCTATCTCATTCTTCGTACTCTTCATTCAGTCCTATCTCATACTCTTCATCCAGTCCTGTATAGTCCTTCGTACTCTTCATTCAGTCCTATCTCATTCCTCGTACTCTTCATTCAGTCCTATCTCATACTCTTCATCCAGTCCTGTATAGTTCCTCGTACTCTTCATTCGGTCCTATCTCATTCCTCGTACTCTTCATTCAGTCCTATCTTATTCCTCGTACTCTTCATTCAGTCCTATCTCGTTCCTCGTACTCTTCATTCAGTCCTGTATAGTTCCTGGTGACCTTGTGGAACATTTTCTGGCAAGAGAAGCTGCAGAGGTCATAAAACTTTCCTGATGACTCTTCAGCCTCCACTTTCTGGGTGCATTTGTGTCATTATTTAGCTGAACGAGTTGCTAATGTTTTGTGCAATCAACAAGATAAAAATATATATTTAGAGATCGATTAATCTCTATCATTCTTTTAATGTCTCTGGAATTGCTCATTCTAAACATGTGCAGCTATGATGAGTGCGCAAATGGATTCCCATTTACTGCAATTGATGAGACGTCTGACACTGCAAGGTTGAAAATGAAGTGCTGGATTAATATATTATCTGACCCAATGACTTCCCACTAATTAGACCTTCTGATTCATTGCGGAAAACATTACGTTGCTCGTGCATGTCCTTATTTTAACACCCGGGTGTCATAAGGGGTTGGCAGCTTCATGCAGAGCATCGGTGGTGATGGTAGAGTGAGAAAAATAAAAATTCCTTATAATTTGTCATTAAATTTAGTTTTTATGGTATTAAGTTCTACAATGACTATAAGGGGAACAGCCCTACAGAAGAGTCCCTGGATTTTCCTCGAAGCTTGTGCAGGCTACATAGAAATAAAGTCAATGCTGAGGTCATAAAGGTTATTACCTTTAGGTTGTATTACATCACACTAGCTTTACTATCCTTTAATTCAATGGGAAAATATATACTATTATGGTGTATACATCAGGGGTATTACATTAAAATTCATAGAGGTCCGAATCGCATGTTTGCGCGACGACTCAGATCCTTCACATCATAGCCCCCCCCCCCCCCCCCAATTCCCATTGCAGCCCCTGCAGCTCTGCCCCCCCCCCCCCCCATTCACACTGCAGCCTGTGCAGCTCTGTAAATTCCAAAAGCCAGTATAAAGAAGTAGTAGTTGTATAAAAAGCACTTGTGGGTTTAACCAATCTCGTTTTTTTGTACAAGTCTCCTTTAAAGGGGCGTGGCAATGGGCGTGTCCTATAGCTGTGCACTTTTGCTGATAGGTGGGAGGTATGCCTGTGCAGCTCTGCCCCCCTATTCACATTACAGCAGCCCGTGCAGCTCTGCCCCCCCCATTCACATTACAGCCCATGCAGCTCTGCCCCCCCATTCACATTACAGCCCATACAGCTATGGCCCCCATTTACATTACAGCCCGTGCAGCTCTGCCCCCCCCCCCCCCATTAACATTGCAGCCCCTGCAGATCTGCCCTCCCCCCATTCACATTACAGCCTGTGCAGGTCTGCCCCCCCCCCCCATTCACATCTCTGACCCCCCCATTCACATTGCAGCCCATGCAGCTCTGCCCTCCCCCCATTCACATTACAGCCCGTGCAGCTCTGCCCACACCATTCACATTACTGCCCATGCAGCTCTGCTCCCCCATTCGCATTGAAATCCTTGCAGCTCTGCCCCTCCCCCCCATTCACATTACAGCCCGTGCAGCTCTGCCCCTACCCCATTACAGCCCATGCAGCTCTGAATCCGCCCCCCCCCCCCCCCCCCCCGCAGAGCAGAGAATAGTAAAGACAGCTCTGGGTGGAGGGTGAGAGCAGGAGCTGCTGGAGTTTACTTTTCAAGTTAAAGTGGTTGTAAACTGCTGGTGGTTAAAAAAAAATCCTGCAAGCAGGGGTGGACTGACAACACGCAGGGCCCCCGGACCAAATAAAGCAAGGGCCCCCTGTCAGGCCCCGCCCATGACCCACCCCTAACCCCTCCCATGGCCCACCCCTGACCTCGCCCCTACATTTTGCACAAAGTACAACTTCTGCCATTTTTTTTTAATGGGACCTGGAGGGGGGTCTCTCTCTAACAGTGTCCATTAGAGAGTCTCTGTTAGAGAGAGAGACCCCCCTCCAGGACCTATTAGAGACTACAAAGGAGTATAATGGGACCTGGAGGGGAGCCTCTTTCTACCAGAGTGTACAGTGAACACCTTCATTCACTCTGGTCCTCACAGGACCCCCCTCCTTTCGCCATGACTCTCACCCCTGCCCCAACCCCTCACAAAGTAGAAATAAAATTGGCACTGTGTAGAGCTCCTCTTACCTTAACTATGGGTACTGTAGCTGTGGCTGGTTCCCGCATCCTCTGTGGTTGGCTGGCTCCCTGGTTTGGGTGGGTCACCGTGGGTGGCTAGCTGGCATCCTGGCCCTGCTGTGGGTGGGTCACCGTGAGTGGGTGACTGGCACCCTGGCCTTGCTGTGGGTGGGTCACCGTGGGTGGTTGGGTGGCACGCACCCTGGCGCTGCTGTGGGTGGGTGGCTGGCTGGCACCCTGGCTGGTGTGTCCTCTCCTCTTCCACCATTTTGGGCACTGTTTGCTGAGATGAGGGAGGTGCTTGGAGGAAAGTAGTGTTCTTTTCCCTATCCGGGACGGTAAATCTAGAAGGTTTGCAGCCTCTCCAGTGCCTCTCAATGCAGCCTCACCAATTCCAATCAGCGCAGACTCAGCAGTGCCAATCAGTGCAGCCTCACCAGTGCCCATGAATGCAGCTTCACCAGTGCCCATGAATGGAGCCTGATCAGTGCCCATCAATGCAGCCTCACCAGTGCCCCTTAATGCAGCCTCAACAGTGCCCCTCAATGCAGTCTCACCAGTGCCCCTCAATACAGCTCTACCAGTGTGCCCCTCCATGCAGCCTCACCAGAGTGCCCCCTCCATGCAGCCTCACCAGAGTGCCCCCTCCATGCAGCCTCACCAGAGTGCCCCCTCCATGCAGCCTCACCAGAGTGCCCCCTCCATGCAGCCTCACCAGAGTGCCCCCTCCATGCAGCCTCACCAGAGTTCCCCCTCCATGCAGCCTCGCCAGAGTGCCCCCTCCATGCAGCCTCACCAGAGTGCCCCCTCCTTGCAGCCTCACCAGAGTGCCCCCTCCTTGCAGCCTCACCAGAGTGCCTCCTCCTTGCAGCCTCACCAGAGTGCCCCCTCCTTGCAGCCTCACCAGAGTGCCTCCTCCTTGCAGCCTCACCAGAGTGCCCCCTCCTTGCAGCCTCACCAGAGTGCCCCCTCCATGCAGCCTCACCAGAGTGCCCCCTCCATGCAGCCTCACCAGAGTGCCCCCTCCATGCAGCCTCACCTAGAGTGCCCCCTCCATGCAGCCTCACCTAGTGTGCCCCCTCCATGCAGCTTCACCTAGAGTGCCCCCTCCATGCAGCCTGATCAGTGCATGGGGGATAGCCGCCGGATCACACAGAGTGGGTAACTCCCGCTGTGAAACCTGGTGACCGCTGTCATCGGATGTCCCGCCTCCTTTGTTAGACATCACATGTCCTGGCATTGGACCAGTGAGACATCTATCAAAAGAGGCGGGACATCGTGTGACAGCGGTAAGCACAGGGCCACTGTTAGAAATCATGGTGCCCCATACAGCTTACCTGACAGGGCCCCTTTTAACCTCGCCCTTGACCCCATCCTAGGCTCCTCCCCTGATCCAACCCCTTTAGATTTGTCCATGTTTACATATGCACGCATACTGTGTCCCAGGAACTGGATGTTGCTGCTCACATCCTTAATGGGACCCCTGATGGCACGGGAGAGCCCAGTAAAAAGGTGATGGCGGGACGGTGGTGGAACCCCCTTCCACTGCCTGTAAAAGTAATCCAGGGGTTTCTTAGCAACTAGGATTACTTTTACTTTGTGCAGACTTGTTGGGGCTAAAAAATGATATCTTGGTCCTTGCTGCAGCAATGATCAAGATATCACCCTTCCAATTAAGCAATGTACCAGTATGTTGCTGGACAGGAAGTGGTTAAGGGGGGTGGTTGGGGAGCACATGTTTACTGCCCCCCCAAACGCAAGTGTAAAGTAACATCACACTGCTTATGATTATCAGCATTATGAAAATTGCGCAGGCAGCACAGTCAGCATGTGCTCTGTCACGGATCTGTCACAGTGTCACATGGCTTTTGGGTGCTGACTTTGTTAATTTATGCCTGTACTGTATATTACAAACTTTAACCCAGTGCAGGCATAACAAAGTCAGCACCAAACAACAATATGACACACTGTGACAGATCCGTGACAGAACACATGCTGACTGTGCTGCCTGCCTGAGTATCATAATGCTGATAATCATGACCTGCTGCTATGCTATGTGTAAGCCCAAGTGAGACAGTGAGGATTCTATCCTCTGTCGTCCACTCACTCTGCAGTGCAGGTGCAGCCACGCTGTCCCCCAGGTTCTTGCTCTCTCTCATCCACTGAGCCGCCTGTCGCCTCACCTCAGTCTTGGCAGTCGGCACCTGAAAACGGGAGGCGGAGCCTCGTCGTATCACTCCGCCATTGAAGGTAGTGGGCAGCGGCAGCCGGAACTAATTAACTAGCAGAGCAATGTGCGGTGTGGCTTTTTCTACATGCGCCCGAAAACGGAGAAATAGTCCGACTGCTGCGCTCACCTCCTGGGCCCCTCTGTAGACATGATGGGGCCCAGGAAAATGTCATTACAACCCCTCTTAGTAGCAGCGGGGGTATGGTTTTGAAATCTCTCAATTTTATTATGCATAAATTAACTGGAAATCACCAGCCCTAAAGGGTCCAGCAGGTGGCACTGGCGGGCCCCCTTTAGCGGCCGGGCCCTCGGTCCATGTCCGATTGGACCGACTGGTCAGTCCGCCCCTGCCTGCAAGGCAATGTCATAATATGCTAGTATGCATCGCAGATCTGCCCCCCCATTCACATTACAACCCATGCAGCTCCCCCCCCTCCCCCCCATTCACATTGTAGCCCCTACAGATCTGCCACCCTCCCATTCACATTACAGCCCGTACAGCTATGCCCC
This sequence comes from Lithobates septentrionalis, assembly GCA_037952835.1. Lineage (NCBI taxonomy): Eukaryota > Metazoa > Chordata > Amphibia > Anura > Ranidae > Lithobates > Lithobates septentrionalis. Next base: position 1,006,496 of record JBBDGP010002647.1, on the reverse strand, counting down.
CTATTCACATTACAGCCCATGTTCTCCCATTCTTCCTTCCGGGTTCACGCCCCCGGCTACATGAATGACCGGGGGCGCGATGACGTGACTCCAGTGACGTGACTCCAGCGCTGTTTCCGGCATGGGTGCTGAAGGTCCGGCAGTGGCACTGTAAGCCGGACCTTCAGAGCGCATGTGCCCATAATGTCATCGGCTGCATGCAAGTTTAGGAGATAGTCACAGTACCTACAGGTAAGCCTTATTATAGGCTTACCTGTAGGTAAAAGTGGAAGTAAAGAGTTTACTACCACTTTAACCACCAGGTGATTGGTTGCTGGGGCCGCCCTGCATCCTAAAAACCAATCACTGGCTGGTTAACTTGAAAAGTTAACTCCCACAGCTCCAGCTCCCACCCTCCATCCTAAGCTGCTGTGCTTCCCGGTCTCTATCTAGAACTGTTCTACCTGCCTCTCCGCTCTGCTGTGATACTGACAGCAGCGGCGGTAACCTAGGTGAAAAATCTGCTCCTAAATGGCGGGACTGTAGCAGTCCGGATAGGACAGTGATTCGACTCAGACCCGGGACCGTGGTCCACCATATAGTGATGCCTTGTATACAGTATACGTACAATCTATTGGCTGAGAGAGTACAGAGGAGCTCCTGTCAAAGACAGAACCCAAACTTAATTGTAGTTCTGTCAATAAAAATCAACAATAGCCTGATCTTCCGACATATTTGACCTATGGCTTTAAAGGTACAACCTTACCATCTAGAGTTTATAGACAGAAATGTATTCCTCTAAGAAACGGATGTAGGAGCCAAATTGGAAAGGGCTACGTCCATGTGAAGAATAGCTACCAACATTTGGCAAGGGACAGCTCTAGTTTCAGAGAAGGATTCGGAGAAGACCTGGCAAATATGCCAAAGCCCAGTACCGCCGCACTAATTCACGCATGCGCATTGGTCAGTGGCACACGGTGGCAAATCTGCATGTGCGACGGCACATCGGCGTACGCAAAGCACAACAATTGCCAGCGTTCAGTGGCCTATATAGGGACAGCAGTTCTCAATTGCTGGATTGTCATCAGACTTTGTATCCTGTGTTCCTGTGCCTTGTTCTTCTGCTTGATTACCTGTTACCGACCTAGATTACCCATGATTTGTTTTGGCTTCTCTCCTGGCTCTGATCCTGGCTTGCTCCATGGACCTGCTTCTGACTCTGTTCCTGACTGACATCCTGTGTTTGACCCTGGCTTGATCCTGACCACACTTCTGACTCTGCTCCTGATTGACATCCTGTGTTTGACCTGGCTTGATCATGACCACGCTTCTGACTCTGTTCCTGATTGACATCCTGTGTTTGACCCTGGCTTGATCCTTACCACGCTTCTGCCTCTGCTCCTGATTGACTTCCTGTGTTTGACCCCCCGCCCTGGATTCTGACTTTGCTTCCTGCTCTATCCATCTGCCAAGGTCCGCCAGTTGTCCCATAGAATTACCTGCTGTGCTAACTTCTCTGCTCTCGGGTGTCCTCTAATCAGGAACCATCAGGCAGCTTCATCCTTGGCAACCTGCGCTTCTTTGGGCATAGCACCCTCTGTCACCACCTTCAGGGGTACTTTGCACTAAGCCACAAGGGGAGCCCTCTCGTCACCTCAGCCTCCAGTCAGGTACATGACAACTAGAAGCCATAGTACAAAAGAGAGGAAAACTGCCAAGAACAACAACCTGTTTTCCTGCAATCGCTTGAAATGTCTTGAGTCCTGTTTGCTAAGGAAACCGCAGACCAACTATAATGGCAGCTGAGTAACTTTTAGTGTATCCCTACTGCATACAGACTAGTGCATTTGCTAGGAAAGGATAGGTATGTGTCATGATCAGGGGTCAGCCTTTTAGACCAGTAGCTATAGCAGTAGAGAATCTCCCACCAACCAGCTTGATAAGTACACAAGCAGGCCACCCAGGTGGATGATGCAGGCTCACCTGAGGTGCATGGGTCTAAGCACTAACCAGTATTCACTAGAACTCCTGATAGTGAAGATGAATTTTGCTGCATGTTAGTACCAGGTTGCGGTCCTCAGGATCACCCCACCAGAAGGTGAGCTAGCTGGGGTCCAGTAGTAAATATAGCAGGTAGAGATCAAGCAGATGTGAAGTCAGTAAACAAGCCAAGGGTTGGTAACAAATGGTTGTAGGTTGGGATCAAACAGAAGTGTAGTCAAGGAACAAGTCAAGGTCAGTAATGAGTGGTAGTGGAGATAAGGACAGCTGCAGGTACGCAAAGGACCAAGATATTGGCTGGAGAGAGCACAATAATCTGGCAAACAGGACGTGCAGTTACTCGCTTGTCAAAATCACTGCCACTATCACTACTCCTGTCACCCCTGTCCCTACAGTAAACCATTACGCCCAGGGCAGCTTCCCCTCCTGCACATACCTTATCCTGGCCCTGGATACACACAATACTTCATGTTACTCACCAACACATTGACTGTCTGAGCCCATTTCCAAGCGGAACCCCGGAAGACAGCGGCAGGTGTAGGACCCCTCTGAGTTCACACAAAGTTGGGTGCATTCATGGGTACCAAGAGCACATTCATCGATATCTGAGAGTACCAAAGAGACTTGATTAGTGCCATGGCTAGTAAAAGAAAATGTACCATATTTAACATGCAGGAAGCAGATGTATAGCAGATACAACCCTAGTTTCTAAAACCTGGTTTAAAGCCTATCTATAGGCAAAAGGGAAGGGTTAGAACCCCTGTTGGGCTTTTGTTTTTTGCTGTCTGTGGATAATGTGTTGAAAGCAGAAAAATGGGCAAGTGTAAGGATTTAAAGGAATTTGACAAGGAGCAAATTATAATGTCTAGGCGACTGGGTCAGAGAAACTCTAAAACTGCAGCTATTGTGGGATGTTTTTGGTCTGCAGTGGTCAGGACCGACCAAATCTGGTCGAAGGAAGAAGAACCGGGCAACCAGTGACAGGATCATGGGCGGCCAAGGCTCATTGATGGAGGTGGGGAGGGAAGGCTCATTGATGGATGTGGGGAGGGAGGCCTCATTGATGGAGGTGGGGAGGGAAGGCTCATAGATGATGGTGGGGGGAAGGCTCATTGAAGGAGGTGGAGAGGGAAGGCTCATTGATGGAGGTGGGGAGGGAAGGCTCATTGATAGAGGTGGGGAGGGAAGGCTCATTGATGGAGGTGGGGAGGGAAGGCTCATTTATAGAGGTGGGGAGGTAAGGCTCAATAAAGAAGGTGGGCAGCCAAGGCTCATTAATGGAGGTGAGGAGGGAAGGCTCCTTTTTAGAGGTGGGAGGGAAGGCTCATTGATGAAGGTGGGTGGCCAAGGCTCATTGATGGAGGTGGGGAGGGAAGGCTCATTGATGGAGGTGGGGAGGGAAGGCTCATTGATGGAGGTGGAGAGGGAAGGCTCATTGATGGAGGTGGGGAGGGAAGGGTCATTGATGGAGGTGGAGAAGGAAAGGCTCATTGATAAAAGTAAGGGAGGAAGCCTGTCCCGTGTAATCTGATCCAGCAGAAGAGCTACTGAAGTTCATTGATGGAGGAGGGGAGGGAAAGCTCATTGATGGGGGTGGGGAGGGAAAGCTCATTGATGGAGGTGGGGAGGGAAGGCTCATTGATGGAGGTGGGTGGCCAAGGCTCATTGATAGAGGTGTGGAGGAAAGGCTCATTGATGGGTGTGGGGACGGAGCGCTCATTGATGGAGGTGGGGAGCAAGTGCTCATTGATGGAGGAGGGGAGGGAAGGCTCATTGATGGAGGTGAGGAAGGAAGGCTCATAGATGATGATGGGAGAAGGCTCAATGATGGAGGTGGGGGGGGGACATTGATGGAGGTGGGGAGGGAAGGTTCATTGATGGAGGTGGGGAGTGAGGGCTCATTGATGGAGGTGGGGAGGGAAGGCTCATTGATGGAGGTGGGGAGGGAAGGCTAATAGACGATGGTGGGGGGAAGTCTCATTGATGGAGGTGGTGGGGGGGCTCATTGATGGAGGTGGGGAGGGAAGGCTCATAGATGGAGGAGGAGAGGAAAGGCTCATTTATGGAGGTGGGCAGCCAAGGCTCATTTATGGAGGTGGGGAGGGAAAGCTCATTTATAGAGGTGGGGAGGGAAGGCTCATTAAAGAAGGTGGCTCATTTATGGAGGTGGACAGCCAAGGGTCATTGATGGAGGTGGGGAGGGAGGGCTCATTTATAGAGGTGGGGAGGGAAGGCTCTTTTTTGGGACCATTCACATTTAAATAGCGATCAGTGCGATTAAAAATGCATTGATTACTGTGTAAATGTGACTGGCAGTGAAGGGGTTAACAAGGAGGGGGCGCTGCATGGTTAAGTGTGTCCTAGGGAGTGATTCTAACTGTGGGGGGGGGGGGCTACGTGTGACACGACACTGATCACCACTCCCGTTTACAGGGAGCTGTGATCAGTGTCAGTGTCATTAGGCAGAACGGGGAAATGCTTGTTTACATCAGCATTTCCCCGTTCTTCCTCTCCGTGAGACGATTGCGGGTATCCCCGCGGACATCAAGTGCACGGGACCCGCGATCACACACACGGAGCTCGCGGCGCGCGCCCGCAAGCCGCTTCTTAAAGGGCAACGTACAGGTACGTTAGTATGCCTGTACGCGCCCTTCTGCCGCGGTATATGTGTGTGAAGCGGTCGGCAAGCGGTTAAAGGATCTGTTGGTGACGGCTTTGTGCCAGAGACCACAGCAAACCTTCAGAGGTCTAGTGGAGTCCATGTCTACATGGGTCAGGGCTGTTTTGGTGGCAAAAGTGGGACCTACACAATATTAGGTGGGTGGTCATAATAATGTTATGTCTTATTGTTGTTTAACAAAAGGTGATTTTATGAACAGTACAAAGTATCTTTATCTTAAAAATTCACATTACATATCAATGTAATCTCTGTAGGTTACAAGTACAGAGCTCACAAATAAAATCCCACATGGGCGAAGGCGTATGTCTATAACAGTTCCAGCAAGACAAAGCAAATATAGGCAGATTGTATTATCTGGACATATGGCATAAAATACTGTATATACTTTAGGGATCCCCTACAAATGAGGAGGCTAATATTATTGTAATGCATTTAGAGATTGTATAATAATTTTATGTGACGTCAATAAAAAATTTTGATAATTTTTGTGTAGTCCTTGGGTACCTCACAAGTCCATCACAACTGGTATTGTTTATAGTTTTGACACACACTATATTGTAAAAAGTATTGGGACGCCTGCCTTTACAGGCACATGAACTTTAATGGCATCCCAGTCTTATGCCCCGTACACACGGTCGGACATTCCAACAACAAAATCCATGGATTTTTTCCAACGGATGTTGGCTCAAACTTGTCTTGCATACACACGGTCACACAAAGTTGTCGGAAAATCCGATTGTTCTGAACGCGGTGACGTAAAACACGTACGTCGGGACTATAAACGGGGCAGTAGCCAATGAGCCAAGTGAGCATGCGTGGGACTCTGTGTTGTTCGGATTTGTGTACACACGATCAGAATTTCCGACAATGGATTTTGTTGTTGGAAAGTTTTATAGCAAGCTCTCAAACTTTGTGTGTTGTAAATTCCAATGGAAAATGTGTGATGGAGCCCACACACGGTCGGAATTTCCAACAACAAGGTCCTATTACACATTTTCCGTCGGACAATCCGACCGTGTGTACAGGGCATTAGTCCGCAGGGTTCAATATTGAGTTGGCCCACCCTTTACAGCTATAACAGCTTCAACTCTTCTGGGAAGGCTGTCCACAAGGTTTAGGAGTGTGTCTATGGGAATGTTTGACCATTCTTTGTGAGATCAGGATGTTGAATGAGAAGGTTTGGCTTGCAGTCTCTGCTCTAATTCCTCCCAAAGGTGTTCTATCGGGTTGAGGTCAGGACTCTGTGCAGGCCACTCAAGTTCCTCCACCCTAAACTTGCTCATCCATGTCTTTTTTTGGACCTTGCTTTGGCACTGGTCCAAATCATTTGGTGGAGGGAGGATTGTAGGGTTGCTTTTTAGGGGTTGGGCTTGGCTCCCAACTTTGTGGGAACAGTTTGGGGATGGCCCCTACCTGTTCCAACATGACTGCGCACCTGTTCACAAAGCAAGGTCCATAAAGACATGGATGAGCGAGTTTGGGGGTGGAGGAAATTGACTGGCCTTCACAGAGTCCTGACCTCAACCCGACAGAACACTTTTGGGATGAATTAGAGTGGAGACTGTGAACCCGGCCTTCTCGTCCAACATCAGTGCCTGACCTCACAAATGCGCTTCTGGAAGAATGGTCAAATATTCCCATAGACACACTCCTAAACCTTGTGGACAGCCTTCCCAGAAGAGCTGAAGCTGCTAAAGCTGCAAACGGTGGGCCAACTCAATATTGAACCATATGGACTAAGCCTGGCATGCCATTAAAGGTCAGGTGCGTGTAAAGGCAGGTGTCCCAATACTTTTGACAATATAGTGTATTTAGGATGTGGAACTCCTTTGTATAGCCCTCTATTACGCAATAAAATTATCAAGTAAATATATCCAAGGAAAGTTCCTGATCAGCCGACTCAGATTAGAAGTGCAAATTGCTTAAAATGTTAAAAGTGCCCCGGTCAAAACTCTTCATGCTTTTCTTTGTCCACATTCAGCTTTTACTAAATCTGATGAGATTCAGGCAGCACTTGCCAAATCAATTCCTTAACAAAAATGAAGGTGCAGTTAATGTGATTTTTTTTTTTCGGTTTGCACATGGAGCTTGGCTGTTGTTGCGTTTTTGCTTTACTAAGCCTATTAGCAGGGTGCCTGGCTGCTTCAAGTCTTCAGTTATCACTCAGTAATAATACTCTGCAGAAATCTTGATGTTTTCTACTTGGTGCCGAGTGGTAAGGCTCCTGTCAGTGCTTCAATTAGCAACACACATGACACCTGGACAACAAGTGCCCCGTACACAAACCTTGACCCAACAACGCTGCAGAATACTGACGCTTCCAATTCCCCCGTAAGAATGTCATGGTGAGGCAAGATTTTATATCTGTAAAAAAAGACGTGTCCGAGGAAATACACTGATCAGCCATAAAATGATGGCCACCCACCTAATATTGAGTAGGTCACCCTTTCCTGACCCATCTAGGCATGGATTCCATCTGGCACCAAGCCATCAGTAGCAGATTCTTTAAGTCCTGTAAGTTGCAAGGTAGGGCCTCCATGAATCGGACTTTCCATACTACATACACACACACACCCGGCCATCCACAGGATGTAAAAGAAAACGTGATTCATCAGACCAGGCCACCTTCTTCCATTGCTCTGTGGTCCAGTTCTGATGCTCACGTGCCCATTGTAGGCGCTTTTGGCTGTGGACACGGGTCAGCAAGGACACCCTGACCGGTCTGTGACTATACAGCCCCACACACAAAAAACTACAATGCTCTGCATGTTCTGGCACCTTTCTATCAGAACCAGCATTACCTTTAGCATTTTGAGCTCCAGTAGCTCTTCAATTGGATCAGACTACCTGGGCCAGCCTTTCCTCCCCACTTCCCTCAATGAGCCTTCCATCTTCACCTCCATAAATCAGCCTTCCATCACCACCTTCATCAATGAGCCATCCCTCCCCTTACCTCCATCAATGAGCCTTCCCTCTCTGCCTTCATCAAAAAAAAACCCACCTCCATCAATGAGCCTTCCATCTCCACCTCCATCAATGAGCCATCCCTCCCCACCTCCATCAATAAGCCCCCCCCACCTTCATCAATGAGCCTTCCCTCCCCTTACCTCCATCAATGAGCCTTCCCTCCCCACCTCCATCAATAAGCCCCCACCTCCATCAATGAGCCTTCCATCTCCACCTCCATCAATGAGCCATCCCTCTCCACCTCCATCAATGAGCCTTCCCTCCCCACCTCCATCAATGAGCCTTCCCTCCCCACCTTCAGCAATGAGCCCCCCCCACCTTCATCAATGAGCCTTCCATCTCCACCTCCATTGATGAGCCTTCCCTCCCCACCTCCATCAGTGAGCCTTCCCTCCCCACCTCCATCAATAAGCCCCCACCTCCATCAATGAGCCTTCCATCTCCACCTCCATCAATGAGCCATCCCTCTCCACCTCCATCAATAAGCCCCCCCCACCTTCATCATTGAGCCTTCCATCTCCACCTCCATCAATGAGCCCCCCCCCACCTTCATCAATGAGCCTTCCATCTCCACCTCCATTGATGAGCCTTCCCTCCCCACCTCCATCAGTGAGCCTTCCCTCCCCACCTCCATCAATAAGCCCCCACCTCCATCAATGAGCCTTCCCTCCCGAGTCTCACATATATGATGAGCATAGTTGCCAACAATCCCGAATTGGCTGGGACAGTCACAGATTTTTAAAAGCTCTCCCGACATGACCTGGTCCTGGACTGCGTCCCGGAAATCAAGGCCGGTCACAGACAATCAGCAGAGCGAGTACTTAGTTCTCCTCCAGCAGTAAGAAGACCCTTCTTATACATATGTGAGTCCCACAGCCAGGTGTGCAGATCACACTGTCTATTCATCATCTACTATTTAGACCCAAGGTATCTTAGTAAAGTAGACCTTCCCCACCGAAATCGCAAGGGTAATCTTTGTGCTGTAGGAGCGCTGGAGATGTGGTGTAACACAATGGGTGGTTTAGGGTCCCAGAGGCTGCTTAGGACCCCCAGAGGAGTTTATTGAAGTTTTGAAAGGATGGAAGCGCCGCACCAGCTTGTATAGACCCTTTAAATGACCAGATGATGTAGGCACTTTGGATTGCAAAAAACCCTAGTTGGTTTTTAGCCTTGATGAAGGGGAATGCTGTTACAAAATAAAAATCTTTTAAAGATAGAAAAAAAAAAAATTCCAATAAATCACAAGGGTAGATTTTTTTTCACTGTGGTTTGGAGATCACCTAATCACTCCATGGGGTTCTTGAGTTAGCAACAAGGCTTTTTGAAGAGGGTCCATGTATGCTGTCACATACACTCACCACTTTATTAGGTCCACCTTGCTAGTACCGGGTTGGACCCTTTTGCCTTCAGAACTGCCTTCTTTCTTGGTGGCATAGATACAACAAGGTGTTGGAAACATTCCTCAGAGATTTTGCTGCATAGTGACATAATAACCTCACACAGTTGCTGCAGATTTGTCGGCTGCACATCCCTAATGCTAATCTCCCATTCCACCATATTCCAAAGGTGCTCTATTGGATGGAGATCTGGTGAGTGTGGAGGCCATTGGAGTACAGGGACCTCATTGTCCAGTGGTGAGATGATTGGAGCTTTGTGACATGGTGCATTATCCTGCTGGAAGGAGCCATCAGAAGATGGGGACACTGTAGTCATAAAGGGGTGGACATGGTCAGCAACAATACTCAGGTAGGCCGTAGTGTTTAAACCAATTGGTACTAAGGGGCCCAAAGCATACCAAGAAAATATCCCCCCCACCATTACACCCCCACCACCAGCCTGAACCAGTGATACAAGGCAGGATGGATCCATGATTTCACGTTTTTTACACCGAATTCTGACCCCACAACCTGAATGTCGCAGCTGAAATTGAGACTCATCAGACCAGGCAATGTTTTTCCTTCTATTGTCCAATTTTGGTGATCCTGTGCCAATTGCAGCCTCAGTTTCCTGTTCTTAGCTGACAGGAGTGGCACCCGGTGTGGTCTTCTGCTTCTGTAGCTCATCTGCTTCAAGGTTCGATGTGTTGTGCATTCAGAGATGGTATTCTGCATACCTCGGTTGTAACAAGTGGTTATTTGAGTTACTGTTACCTTTCTATCAACTGGGACCAGTCTGCCCATTCTCCTCTGACATCAACAAGGCATTTTCCTCCACACAACTGCTGCTCACTGGATATTTTCTCTTTTTCCCATCATTCTCTGTAAACCTGATAGATGGTTGTGTGTGAAAATCCCAGAAAATACTCAGACCAGCCCCGCCTTTCGCCAACAACCACGCCGCGTTCAAAGTCATTTAAATCCCCTTTCTTTCCCCATTCTGATGCTCGGTTTGAACTTCAGCATGTCGTCTTCACCACGTCTAGATGCCTAAATGCATTGAGTTGCTGCCGTGTGATTGGCTGACCAGCAATTTGTGTTACCAAGCCATTGAACAGGTGTACCTAATAAAGTGTCCGGTGAGTGTAGTTGTCATGTCAGCAGATTTGCGACAGAAGTAACATTATGTGAAAAGAATACAATGTAATAAAATAAACAATTACTGTATATATTCGACAAAAAAAACCCCATACATGTATAGCGCACACATCCAATCGGGACCCATACATAAATCCTCTTCCATACTTACATACTTATTAAATGTCTTTATGCTCTTCAGAGGATGTGAAATAATTTTAGGAGGCAATCATTTTTGTAGTCAAAACTTTAATGTAAATCACTTAGTTACAGTTTTGCATATCTTCATAGTTTTCATTGTTCCGCAAGCAAGTCTGAACGTATTTGCCATTTATTAAGGTGACACAGTTATATTCTTTATTTAGTACGAGTTCTGGAGATTATATTGTGCTTGCATTTACTGTTAAAGATTTTAATATATAGTTATTTGAATTTGAAAATATAAAACTTTGATAAACAGTTTCAGTTATTATCACGGTGCATACAAAATCAAGAATGCTCTTCTTTATAAGTGGAGATCATTAGCATAGGAACACTATGGCGGTTGGTTTACTAATGGCAAACGGACTGTGCAACTTTTCTCGTACAGTTACTCCAGAGCTTAGTAAATGCTATGAAGCTTCTTTTTGCAAAAGAAAACCCAATCATGTGCAAGGAAAAACAAAAAGACAGCATTTTTGCTGGCGTGTGATTGGATGATGGCCTTTCTTGGACCTCTCCGCTGCCTTTGATACGGTTGACCACCCCCTCCTCCTCAAAAAACTCAACTTGCTTGGTCTCCATGGCTGCCCTCTCTGTTGGTTCGAATCTTACCTCCTCGCACCTTCAGTGTCATTTAAAACTCTACTTTCTCCTCTCCAACCCCTCTTACCGTTGGGGTCCCCCCCAAGGTTCTGTCCTTGGACCTCTACTATTCTCCATCTACACGTCCTCCCTGGGTCAGCTGTTGGCCTCCCATGGCCTCCGCTACCATTTATATGCCGATGACACCCAAATCTATCTCTCTACCCCTCAGCTCACCCCATCAATCTCCTCACACATCACTGATCTACTAACAGACATATCAGCCTGGATGTCACATCACTTCCTCAAACTGAATCTATCTAAAACTGAGCTCTTAATATTTCCTCCCCCACATGCCCCTTCCCCTGACTTCTCTGTCAAGATCAATGGCACCTCTATCAGTCCATTCCCACATGCCAGGGTGCTAGGGGGTAACCTTAGACTCTGATCTGTCCTTTCAGGTCCACATCCAATCCCTGTCCAAATCATGCCGCCTCAACCTTCGCAACATCTCTAGAATACGCCCCTTTTTAACTAAAGACACCACCAAGCTTCTAATTCACTCCCTGGTCATCTCTCGCCTCGACTACTGCAACTCCCTCCTCATTGGATTACCTTTAAATAGACTATGTCCCCTTCAGTCCATAATGAATGCTGCTGCAAGACTCATCCACCTTACCAACCGTTCGGTGTCCTCCACCCCTCTCTGCCAATCCCTCCACTGGCTTCCACTCACCCAACGAATAAAATTCAAAGTACTAACAATAATTTACAAAGCCGTCCACAGCTTTGCCCCCAGCTACATCACTAACCTAGTCCCAAAATACCAACCAAGACGCTCTCTTTGGGCCTCCCAAGACCTCCTCCTCTTTAGCTCCCTTGTCACCTCCTCCCATGCTCGCCTCCAGGATTCCTCCAGAGCTTCTCCCATCCTTTGGAACTCCCTACCCCAATCTGTCCGACTGTCCCCTAATCTATCCAACTGTCTCCTAATCTATCCATCTTTAGACGATCCCTGAAAACCCTTCTCTTCAAAGAAGCCTATCCTGCTTCTAACTAATACACTGTTTTACTTCCTCCATCAGCTCATCCCCCCACCCCAGCTATTACCTTTTGTTTCAATTGACCCTTAATTTTTAGATTGTAAGCTCTAACGAGCCGGGCCCTCTTATTCCTCTTGTACCAGATTGTAATGTAACTGTAATGTCTGCCTTTATTTTGATAAGCGCTGTGCAAACTGTTGGCGCTATATAAATCCTGTATAATAATAATAATAATGATGATGAAAGTGAACAGAGCTCCTCCTCACTTATCAAGCTCCGGAACAACTGCCCTTGCAAAGTGCACAGTCTATTTGCCTTTAGGAAACCCACCCCTAGAGGTCCTCTGCTTTACAGAAAACCGGGGGGATCCTTTGAGATCTTTCATAGTGTGCAATGGGGTTGATATACCAAAGGAGTAGAGCCTGTTTTCTTAGGAAAGTGAAAGGTTCAGTGAGTTTAGTAAATAAGGGGGCGCTGTCTTCACTTTAATCATACAAACATGTACAAGAAAAAAAAAAATCCTGGATCTTGTCCTTGTGGGGTTGATTTACTAAAGGTGATTAGACTTTGCACTTTGCAAAGCTTCACTTTGGAACATGGCCCGGGACAAGGAATGGGCAGGAGGGCACTGTGGTATCACGGTATCACGTGACGTGGTGGTGGTGGGGGGTGCCGCAAGGAGATTGGGCGGGGGAATTTGAGGGGGACGGCAGGAGGTAAGAATTTTTCTGGGTGGGAAAATTTGGGGGGGTGTGCCTGGAGAGGTTATTTGGGGGAATTTGTGTTGGGAGGGAGAATGGAGGAAGAGGATTTCTGCAAAAAGGGAGGATTTGGGGGGGGGGGGGGGGTTGTGCTAGAATATGGTTGAAGGGGGAGGGAATTTGTACTGCTAGGAGGGAATTATTGTTTTTTTTTTGGGGGGGGGGGGGGATTTGTGTTAGTTGGGATGATTGGGGGGGGGGTATTTGTGCCAGGAGGGGACATTTTGGGGGAAGGATCTGTGCTAGGAGAGATGATAGGGGGGGTTATTTGTGCTAGGAGGGGACATTTTAGGGGTAGAAGACTTGTGTTGGGAGGGGTCATTTATTTTTGGGGGGTGTTTTGTGCTGGGGGAATTTGGGGAGAAAGGGGATTTGAGCTGGGAGAGGAGATTGGGGGGGGGGGCAAAGGTTTGATAGGGGGGATTTCAACAGGGGGCAGATTTGTACAGGGAGTAGGAGGAATTTTAAGGGGTAAGCATGCAGATTAGTGCTCGTTTTTTTTGTTTTTTTTGGGGGGGGGGGGACTTTTGCTGACACATAATGCTCATACATCTTGAGGGTTCGCCCTGAGCTCCAGATGGAAATCAGCAGAGCTTTACCACATTTACTAAGCTCTGGGAAAAGGGTGTGCAACTGCACTTGCAAAGTGCATAGTCTATTTGCCTTTAGTTAGATCAACCCCAATGTTCGTCTTCCTTTTGTTGAATGTCGATATGTTACACTTCCACACCTCTGAGGATGGTCTTTTCTATGTATCATCTTTCTTTTTTTAAAACCAAACAAAAACGTATTGAAATGTAAAACTAAAAACCCCACCAAACCATTGACCTGCTTTGCGCATATCTGCCTTCACAATCCAGGGGACCCAACCTAATTTCTATACCAGCCTTTCTCAATGTTTTCACCCCGAAGATCCTTTAAAATAATGTTCAGGTCTTGGGGAACCTCTTCTAAAACCAATTCATGGGGTGTCAGTAGTATACCTCTCCATTAGTGGTCAGTGGGAAGAATGCCCTCCTTATTGTGGTCGTCGGAAATGCAACCCTTTCAGACATCTAAATATGATCAATGGTGTGATATTGTTGGCTTTGCCAAGTGGCCTTGGCCCTGGAAATATGCAGGCACCATCGGAGGGGCGATCAAATAGCCACAGCTCAAGGAACCCCTAGGAACCTCTGGAGGAGCCCTAGGGTTCCACAGAACCTGGTTGAGAATGGCTGCTCTATACTGTACTCACAACTCAACAAACTGGCACAACAGACCAGACTTGAGAAAGATTGGGTAGAGATTTGGGGTCATTTAGCAAAGTGTTCCTTAAATCTGACTAGCACAGAGAACCATTCAAAGTAATGATCAGATGGCACATGGTTCCTGCACATATGTCCCATCAGAACCCCAGTTATTCTGACAGATGTTTCCATGACTGTCATGCAGTTGGAGACATGATGCATATTTGGTGGACCTGCCAATTGCCGCTGCTCTCTGCACTAAAGTCTTTCTCCTACTTAAGTCACTATTTCATAGAAGTGCCCCTAAGAACTCTTGGCAAGCCCTCTAGTATGCATCTATTGGGCCCTTGACCAAGTCACAAAAACACATTACATAGGTGTTCCTTGCAATACAACTAACTCTAGCTAGGAGCTGGAAGCAGCAGCTATTTCCATTGCCAGAGCTCCAGATGAGGGTTGATAATATAATGATTAATGAACATTTGCCTTGTCCTCAAGTACCCTCGACTGGACATGTTTTGGGAATTTCTCTTAGATAAAATAGATAAAATAGCTGTCCAAAATACCAAGCCATTGACTCTGATTTAAAGCACCTGTACAAGATAAAGGAAAACCTGAAAACATGGCCTGTTGGGGGTACTTGAGGACAGGGTTGAGAACCACTGTCCTAGAGTACTAATATAAGATATTTTTATGAATCTGGGAACACCACGACCACCCAACCACGACACCACCTGCCTGGAGTTTGCATGTTCTCCCTGTGCCTGCGTGGGTTTCCTCCGGGTACTCCAATTTCCTCCCACACTCCAAAGACATGCTGGTAGGTTTATTGGCTTCTGTCCAAAAAAAAAAAAAATTGGCCCTGGTGTATGGGTGTGAGTTGGGGACCTTGGATTGCAGACCTCTTGGGGGTGGGGACCGGTGTGGGTGTGTGTGGAGCACTGCGTAGATTGATGGCGCTACAAGGGTACCTTAAATATATATATAAAAAAAAAAATAATAATAATATAGTGGATGGGCATCTTGATGGGATGCAATGTGCGGGGATGGGGTGCTCACTCAGGTTGAACTGGATGGACTAGTGTCTTTATTCAACCTTACTAACTATGTAACTATGTAACCCTAGATACAGCTACACCACCCTGAAAATGTACAGGGATAGCCCTTGATGTCTAGGGTTTAGAGGGAGAAAAGGTGGCTTGCCCTGGGTGGTGGGTCTGAGGTTTAAAACAGTTACATAACCAATCAACCGTTAGTACTGTGCAAAGCAGAACCTTTCTTTCTCCTTTTCACTTTTTCTGTCTTTCCTTTTTTCGCCCTTGATGGCTTTTATCACTTCATCCTTTGCCCTTCTCCCACTGGGCCTTATGGCCACGCCATCCTTTGTCCTTCTCTCTCTGGGCCTTATGGCCAATGCATTCTTTGTCGTCTCTTGCTGGGCCTTATGGTGACTACATCCTTTGTCCTTCTCTCCCTAGGCCTAATGGCCACGCCATCCTTTGTCCTTCTCTCTCTGGGCCTTATGGCCACTACATTCTTTGTCCTTCTCTTGCTGGGCCTTATGGTCACTACATCCTTTGTCCTTCTCTCCCTAGGCCTAATGGCCACGCCATCCTTTGTCCTTCTCTCTCTGGGCCTTATGGCCACTACATTCTTTGTCCTTCTTTCGCTGGGCCTTATGGCCACTACATTCTCTGTCCTTCTCTCGCTGGGCCTTATGGCCTCTACATCCTTTGTCCTTCTCTCTCTGGACCTTATGGCCTCTACATCGTTTGTCCTTCTCTCGCTGGGCCTAATGACCACTACATTATCCTTAGTCCTTCTCCCGCTAGGCCTTCTGGCCACTACATCCTTCATCCTTTTCTTCCTGGCCCTCTCATATACTTCACCTGCTGGTAAAGTTCTTCTAAACATGAAGTCCTGTATAATCGGTATGCAGTTCTCCAATGTATGTCTCCTTAGGTCACATAATCCGAACGCTTATGACATGTGATATTCTCAAATGTAACCCAAGAACCTGACTTTTTTCATTCTCTGTTGACCGCTACGTAATTTACGATGTTCTGAAAATGCTGCTTCTGGCATTTGTCTAAAAATGTAAATGTCAATTTGGGGAAGCATTGTCATTCATAACAGTTAGATCCTGTCAAGCAATGGTTGTACTGTCATTTGAAATTCCATAAAAACATTGAAACAGAAGCAAATTCTGTTTTTTTTTTTCCATTTCCCTTGCACATGTTTGGGTATTTATAGTGAACACTACTTTACCTTATTTACTAAGCTCATTGAACTTTCGCTCAGCAGTCTCTTCATCTTTAGTAAATCAATCCCAATCGGGGGGAGATTTACTAAAACTGGTGCACACAGAATCTGGCCTATCTGTGCAAAGTAACCAATCAGCTTCCAAGTTTTATTGTCAAAGCTTAATTGAACAAGCTGAAGTTAGAAGCTGATTGGTTACTAAGCACACCTGCGCCAGATTCTGTGTGCTCCAGTTTTAGTAAACCCCCCCCCCCCATTGCGTTTATTAGTCAGCCGGAAACTCTTTACGACATCAGCGATGCTACAACATTCCGGTGAAGTACCAGGCTGCAATCTCAATGGTCTTGTTCCACCTTACACAGTGGCTTCTTATAGGGGGGGTCAGGGGACAAGTGCACTTTTACAATTATATACTTCCACGGTGTTATACAGTATATACACCCATCTGTGGGCACCATTCGCACAAAGGGGCTAATTAAAAAAAAAAGAAGAAAATGGAATCTATTGAGCATAACAGCCTTAGTTTCCATAAACCAGTAAAGAATGACGACTAAAACTGTCGTTTTCTATGATATTCTGTTTTCTTAAAGTGTTAGTTCACCTTTACAGAAAAAAAAAAAAATTTAAAGAACTAACACCAAATGCCCTTCCCAACCACCGGTCCCCGCTGTACTTACCTCCGGGGGTTGCCAAGCTATCAGTGCACCTGCAGCCGTTCCAGCGCTTTCAGGACAGACCAGATGGATTCTGATAGGCCAGCACCGTCGCAATGAATAGTTCTGGTCCATCCCCAAAGCACTGCACAGAGATGAAGAAGAAGAAGAGCAAGGATTTCAAATCCCCTGACTGCTAGACATGTGCGGCGTCAATAAATTTGTTTTGTTTCGTTCTGTTTCGTATTAGCCGTTTCGTAATTCGTGTCCAAAATTCAATTTGGATTCGTACGAAATACAAATTTTTGTTAACTTTTCGTAACAATTACGAACGTTCGTTATGATGAATTTAAAAAGCAAAAAATACCTTTCTCAATATGGCAGTCGTCGGACTCATTATGCTCATTATGAGGGGCTCCCACCATCCCTGTGCTGTGCTGACTTCCACCTGGGGCTGTACCCCTGCTGTGCTCATTATGAGGGGCTCCCACCATCCCTGTGCTCTGCTGACTTCCTCCTGGGGCTGTACCCCTGCTGTGCTCATTATGAGGGGCTCCCACCATCCCTGTGCTGTGCTCATTATGAGGGGCTCCCACCATCCCTGTGCTGTGCTCATTATGAGGGGCTCCCACCATCCCTGTGCTCATTATGAGGGGCTCCCACCATCCCTGTGCTGACTTCCTCCTGGGGCTGTACCCCTGCTGTGCTCATTATGGGGGGCTCTCACCATCCCCGTGCTGTGCTGACTTCCTCCTGGGGCTGTACCCCTGCTGTGCTCATTATGAGGGGCTCCCACCATCCCTGTGCTGTGCTGACTTCCTGGGTTTGTACCCCTGCTGTGCTCATTATGGGGGGCTCCCACCATCCCTGTGCTGTGCTGACTTCCTGGGTTTGTACCCCTGCTGTGCTCATTATGAGGGGCTCCCACCATCCCTGTGCTGTGCTGACTTCCTGGGTTTGTACCCCTGCTGTGCTCATTATGGGGGGCTCCCACCATCCCTGTGCTGTGCTGACTTCCTGGGTTTGTACCCCTGCTGTGCTCATTATGAGGGGCTCCCACCATCCCTGTGCTGTGCTGACTTCCTGGGTTTGTACCCCTGCTGTGCTCATTATGGGGGGCTCCCACCATCCCTGTGCTGTGCTGACTTCCTGGGTTTGTACCCCTGCTGTGCTCATTATGAGGGGCTCCCACCATCCCTGTGCTGTGCTGACTTCCTGGGTTTATACCCCTGCTGTGCTCATTATGGGGGGCTCCCACCATCCCTGTGCTGTGCTGACTTCCTGGGTTTGTACCCTTGCTGTGCTCATTATGAGGATCTCCCGCCATCCCTGTGCTGTGCTGACTTCCTGGGTTTGTACCCCTGCTGTGCTCATTATGGGGGGCTCCCACCATCCCTGTGCTGTGCTGACTTCCTGGGTTTGTACCCCTGCTGTGCTCATTATGGGGGGCTCCCACCATCCCTGTGCTGTGCTGACTTCCTGGGTTTTTAACTTCATCATAACGAATAATCGTAATTCATATGACAATAATGAAATGATATTAACGAATATTCTTATTTTGTCTGATTCTGAATCTCCCATCGACTACCAGTACCAGTCTCCCACACCCATATTAAAAAAGGTCATTTTCCCAACCCCCACTCAGCAGCAGAAGAAAACCTCTGATTGGTCAACAAAACACCAGTCACGTTTCCGTTGTAACGGAATTGGGATCGGAAATTCATCAACGAAATTTCGTATACAATTTGGGAAGCATAGAAATTCGTATTTCGGATGCTTCCGAATAAACGAATTTTCGGAAATTCGTACGAAACGAACCGCACATGTCTAGTGACCGCTGGAGCGGCTGCAGGCCCTAGAGGTAAGTACAGTGGGGACCTGGGGGATGGGGAAGGTATCTGGTGTTAGTTCACCTTTAGAGCTCGTTTACACTCGCTTCAAAATGTGGCATCGGATGCTTTTTTAAAGCGCTCTGAATGCCAATCTAAGCTCCTGTGACTAAATAAAATGGTTACCTTACAGTCCTGTTCACACATTGCATTTGCTTTGGTTCAAAAATGATCCCCCAATGTCGCTTTCTTGGTGCTTCAAAGAGTCTCCAAAGCCTCCATGGAAGTCTATGATAACACTCGCTTACAACACCGGAAGCTTTTGCAGGGATTTTATTCAGGGAAAGTTTCACATTGTTTTGGAGGTATTGCAGGTATGAGATATCCCAGGATGCACTGGGAAACCAACAAGTGAATTGGAAATACATCATCAGCAGTGTCTGGTGGAGACGTCACATCTGGTGTGCAGTGTGGAGCAGGAAGGTGAGCGGGGTCTGGACTGGAGCAGAGCAACTAGCATATGGGACATGTGGTGTGCAACATGGGAATGCTATAGCAGAAGGTGAGAGGGGACCGGAGAAAAAGGACTGACCGGTAGGGGATCAGAAGAGCTGGGGGACTGGAGCAGGAGAAACTAGCTGATGTCACACATGGTGAGCAATGTGAGAGCAATATAGTGGGAGGTGAGCAGGGACCTGAAAAAAGAGGAGGATAAGCAAACCAGAGGATCAGCAGAGCTGGGGATTATTACTGAGTGGGGGATCAGCAGAGCTTGGGGTACTACTGAGAGAGGGATCTGCTGAATGAGGGTACTAAAAAGCTGGGGATCTGATGAATGAGGGTACTAAAAGGCTGGGGCTCTCTGGTTTGCTGATGCTCCTCTCTCCAGTCGTGGAGCAAGAGGAGGATCAGCAAACCAGATGAGCAGCAAAGGTGGAGGTTACTACTGAGTGGGGGATCAGCAGAGCTGGGGGGGTACTACTGAGTGGGGGATCTGCTAAACAAGGGTACTTTTAAGCCGGGGATCTGATGAACAAGGGTACTAAAAAGCTGTGAATCTGCTAAAAGAGTACTAATAAGCTGGGGATCTGCTGAATGTGGGAACAAATAAGCCCGGCTCTGCTGGGTCCATTTCAAACAAATAGGAAATCAATACACACAGGGCATTTGCCAAGCTTTATTAAAGCTTCAAAAAAGCATCACTGAAGTGTTTGGTGCAGGCGTTACATCTGGTGTGCAGTGTGGAGCAGCAGGAAGGTGCTAGCAAAGTAACTAGCAGATGTCACACGTGATGAGCAACGTGGGAGCAATATTAGCGGGAGGTGAGCAGGGATTGGAGAGAGAGGAGGATCAGGAAACCAGATGATCAGCAGAGGTGGAGGTTACTACAAAGTGGGGGATCAGCAGAGGTGGGGGTTACTACTGATCAAGGGATTAGCAGAATCGGGAGTACTACTGAGTGGGGGATCAGCAGAGTTGGGGCTACTACTGAGTGGGGGTTCTGCTGAAAGTGGGTACTAATAAGCAGGGGATCTGCTGAAGAGGGGCACTAATGAGCTGGTGATCTGCTGAACATGGATGCTAATGAGCTGGTGATCTGCTGAACATGGATGCTAATGAGCTGGGGATCTGCTGAACAGAGGTGCTAATGAACTGAGGATCTGCTGAGTGGGGGTGCTACTGAGCTGGGGATCTGCTGAACAGGGGTACTAATGAGCTGGGGATTTGCTGATTAGGGGTGCTAATGAGCTGGGGATCTGCTGAACAGGGGTACCAATGAGCTGGGCATCTGCTGAACAGGGGTGCTAATGAGCTGGAGATCTGCTGAACAGGGGTACTAATGAGCTGGGGATTGTCTGAACAGGGGTGCTAATGAGCTGATAATCTGCTGAATAGGGGTGCTAATCAGCTGGGGATCTGCTGAGTGGGGGTGCCACTGAGCTGGGGATCTGCTGAACAGGGGTACTAATGAGCTGGGCATCTGCTGAACAGGGGTGCTAAAGAGCTGGGGATCTGCTGAGTGGGGGTACTACTGAGCTGGGGATCTGCTGAACAGGGGTAATACTGAGCTGGGGATCTGCTGAACAGGGGTGCTAATGAGCCGGGGGTCTGCAGAGTGGAGGTACTACTGAGCTGGGCTACTACTGGGCTCCTTTAAAACAAATGGAAAATCAACACACAGGGCATTTGTCAAACTTCATTAAAGCTTCAAAGAAGCATCAAAAAAGCATGTTGTGGGCACTTTAATGTGTGTTAGTCGAAGCGAAGTGTAAATGAGCCCTGATACATTTTTTCCTATAAGGGTAAACTAACCCTTTAACCTCATTTCATTTCCGCATTCATAAATCCGCTTCCCCTCACATATCCGGCCCTTTCAATCTGAAGGGAGAAACATTTTGATGATTTTATTTGCTAAAAGCATATTTCTTTCTTTTTTGCTAGAACAATATATCGTCTGCTTTTGTTACAACACCAGAAAGAAAGAGGTTAAAACGCACGTCTTCTGTATATTTACTGTACATTTTTATTTCTAACATATTTTTTTTTTCAGACCGATGACTGGAAGACTGCAAAAAAGTTCAACTATTTAACATTTTTTTTTATATAATTAAAAAAAAAAAAAAAAACGAGATAAGGCTTCTTCCTTTTATAAGGATATGGAGCGGACAAAGCTCGGAGCGGGAAGGCCATAGGTTGGTGGCGCCACCGGGGGTCGCCCCTTTTCCCTGCCAAGCTGGGCCCCGCCATGCGCCACTCTATTGGCATCTCTTGCAGCAAAAAAGAGTTAACCGAGAACATTGTTTTTTTGGGGGGCAACATATTCAAAATAATAAAAAAAAAAAAAGAAAAAGAAAAAAAAGAAAGAAGATCTGAATATAAAACATGAATTTACAGAGGATACGTGAAAGTGTCTTTAGCAAGGGTTTCGGTTGTATTGTTTTTTGGTTTTTTTTTTCTCTTTTTTTTTCTCAAAAAAAAAAAACAAAAACATGCATGACATATTAACAAACAACTCGATTATTTTTTTTTTTTTTTTTTTTTTTTTACGAAAATATCACTATTCACTCTAAAGCCTTTAGACAGAGTTCTTTCTGGCATGTTTTGTAGCAGGCCACCTCTTATCCCCCCCCCCTCGGAGAGCCAGGGGTTGGGTTGGCTGACAGCTTCACCGACATACTGTAGAAGTGGAGAGAACCGAGCATAGAAAGCCTTTTTTTTTTTTTTCCCGATGGGATTCGTTTGTTCAGAGAGAATATATATGCAAAAATAATCCAAGGCTCAGCAGTGCTGCTGAAAGGTGCGAGAGGTTTGGCTGAAAGCTGTTGGCTGAAGATGGATACGATCCAAAGTAGGCCACTTGAGCTGCTTGTGGGACGGAGCGGCAAACGGGATGAAGGCACCACACAGGAAGGAAAAGGGAAAATTCGGAAAGGTGTTTGGGTGAAAAGGAAGGAGAGCGGGAGATGTTAAAAGCAATGGGGTGGTGGAGAAAGACACAAAAAGACATTGTTAGTGCCGACAGATTTACGAAAGCAAACGTATTTAGTACAACAAGAACAAGGTAATAGCTTAACCACGTGCCGACCAGGCAAAATCTGCATTTTTTTGCTAGAAAATGACTTACATTCACACCTGAGCGTTGCGTCTTTGAGTGCTTTTCTGGCGTTTTTTCACGCGTTTTTGGGCTATGGTGTATGCATCGTTTTTGGGCTTTGGCGCTTTTTTTTTTTTTTTTATTTATTAGCCAATAGAGAATCAGTTAGCTTTTGCATCATTTGTTGCTAGGTATTTCAGCTTTTTTTTTTAGCGTTTCCTTTAGCTGTTATTTCTTCTTTTATTATTATTATTATTCTTCATTTATTATAATTTTTTTTTTTAGTTAGAGTAAGGCCTCTTTCACACGAGGGATCCGTATGTCCGTTTTTCACCCTTCCGTTTTCGGATGAAAAACGGACATACATGTATCCCTATGGAGCGTCGGATGTCAGCGGTGACATGTCCGCTGACATCCGACCTGCTCCGATCCGAAAAGTGTAACGGAGGAAAAACCTACTTTTCCATCCGTTTTCGGATCGGATCGGATGACGACGGACACTACGGACCGTCATCATCCGATCCCCCCATAGGGGAGAGCGGCGCTCTGACAGGTCCGTCGCTGCACAGTGTGCAGCGATGCACCTGTCATCTTCCTGCTCAGCGGGGATCGGCGGAGCGATCCCCGCTGAGCAAGCGGATGTTCACGGGGCGGATCATGACTGATCCGCCCCGTGTGAAAGAGCCCTAAGGGATTTGAGTGCAGTTTAGATTAGGTTTAGGATTAGGAGTTGGGGTTAGGGTTATTTATTATTATTTTATTTTTCATCCTATTTTATTTATTATTATACGAATAATAATAAATGAATAAATACATGTAAAATGAATACACAAACAAATAAAAATCGTAAATAAATAAAAAAAAATCAATAAATTAATACTAAGTAACAACAAATAAATAATTAACCCTTACTCCTTAAAAAAAAAATAATAACAAATAACTAAACACCTGACTTGGAAATTTATAGATAGGCAACTCCTATCCTCATATTGATTAGTGGTTCCAAATGAATAATAACTACTGCAGTAGGGAACAAACACAAAAGATACTCCGCATCTTTCCAAATAACTGTACTGGACTGTAATTTTTTTTATTTATTAGCCAATAGAGAAAACCGTTATCTGTTGCATCATTTGTTGCTAGATATTTCAGTTTTTTTTTTAGCTTTTCCATTAGCTTTTAATTTCTTCTTAATTAACATGTTAATTATATTATTGTCTTTTAAGTTTTTGCTAGAGGGAGGGGGGTAGTATCCATGAGTCAGCCCTACCTCGTTATCTAACCCCTTGTGTTAAAAGTGTATAAAAAGGCTGTATTCTGTCCAATAAAGCATTCAAGATTCTACAAGCTATTTTCGGCTAGACTTGTATTCAATGCAGCTATAATAATATACCTCTTTCAGGTCCAGACTGGAGGAAGCAGTATTACTGACGGAAGCACTCAGCGGAGCGTGGGATAGGATCCGTCACACTATTATTATTCATTTATTATAATGTTTTTTTTTTTAGTTAGGGTAAGGGGTTCGAATTCAGTTTAGGTTAGGGTTAGGATTAGGGTTATTTATTATTATTTTATTTATTTTTTATCTTATTTTATTTATCATTCTATGAATAATAATGAATGAATAAATAAATGTAAAATGAATACACAAATAAATAAAAATTGTAAATAAAAAAAAATATAATTCAATAAATGAATACTAAGTAACAACAAATAAATAATGAACCCTTACCCCTTAAAAAATCAAAATAATAATAAATAACTAAACACCTGACCTGGAAATTTATAGATAGGCAACTCCTATCCTCATATTGATTAGTGGTTCCAAATTAATAATAACCACTGCAGTAGGGAACAGACACAAAAGATACACTCTGCATCTTTCCAAATAACTGTACTGTAACTGTAACTGTATTAATTTTATTTATTAGCCAATAGAGAAAACCGTTATCTGTTGCATCATTTGTTGCTAGGTATTTCAGCTTTTTTTTAGCTTTTCCATTAGCTTTTATTTCTTCTTTTATTATTATTCATTTATTATAATGTTTTTTTTTTAGTTGGGGTAAGGGGTTCGAGTTCAGTTAAGGTTAGGTTTAGGATTAGGAGTTGGGGTTAGGGTTATTTATTATTATTTTATTTCTTTTTTTATCTTATTTTATTTATTATTATATGATTAATAATAAATGAATAAATAAATGTAAAATGAATGCACAAATAAATAAAAATCGTAAATAAAAAAAAAAAAATGCAATACATGAATACTAAGCAACAATAAATAATTAACCCTTAACTTTAATGCTTACCTCTTAAAAAAAATAAAAATAACAATAAAAAACTAAACACCTGACCTGGAAATTTATAGCTAGGCAACTCCTATCCTCATATTGATTAGTGGTTCCAAAATAATAATAACTACTGCAGTAGGGAACAGACACAAAAGATACGCTCAGCATCTTTACAAATAACTGCTCTGCTTTATTATGACGCAATTGAAGGTTTTTATACACATGATTATGTGGGTATCGCAATAATATTACAATTGTACTTTTTTGGTAACAAGGGGCGTAACATATGCAGGCTAATTCTAATCAGGATTCGAAAGAATGCAAACATTTACTGAAAACATTATTAGTGCCGTGTGCACAGTGAGGGCAGTGTGCAATACATACAAAATACAATACAATTATATACAGAACTTACACATTTCCTTTACACACCCTAACCCTTACACAAAATAAATTATTATTATTATTATTATTATTATTATTATTATTAATGTATTTTTTTGTTCAAGTCCAGGTGTTTGTTGTTATATTATTTCTATTATTATTCATATTGTGTTTTTTTGTTCAAGTCTCGGTGTTTATAGTTATATTATTATTATTATTATTATTGTGTTTTTTTGTTCGAGTTTGGCTCGATTCACACAGGGGCAACACGACTTCAGCGCGACTTTGCACGGCGACTTCAACGCGACTTCAGCGCGACTTCAGCGCGACTTTAGCAAATTACAACGCGACTTCAAGACGCCTCCAGGACAGGCGACTTTGGCTGTGGCCAATCACAGGATAATCAGCTCTCTGGGTGGGAGGGGTTTGCCTGGGCAAACGAAATTTTTTGCCTGCAAAGTCGCTTGACTTTAGAGAGAGATCCGACTTGGAGGCGACTTCCATTGATTTCTATGGCACAGGTCGCCTACCAAGTCGGATCCAAGTAGTACAGGGAGTACGCTCTGAAGTCGGAGCGACTTCAGTAGTGTCTATTAAGACGCTCCCATTCACTGTCATGTGAATATCTTTCTGGGGCGACTTGGGGCGACTTGAGGGGCGACAAGTCGGATCCCAAGTCGCCCCAGTGTGAACCGAGCCTTTGGGTTTTTTATTGTTATATTATTAATAATAATAATAATAATAATAATAATAATAATAACAATAATAAGAATGTATTTAATATTTTTTTAAGGTTAGAGGTTATTATTTATTAATGTTTTATTACATATTATTCATTTATTTTACTTATTTATGATGATTTTTAGTTATTTGTGTATTTATTTTACATTTTACATTTATTTTACATTTATTTATTCATTTATTACTATTTTATTTTTTACTGCTTTTTCATTTGAGCAGAAAATCGTGCAAAAAACGCAAAAAAAAAATGCACGAATGGCGCGCTTCCAATAATTTCTATGGGAATCATAAAAAGGCACAAATCTGCCTGATTCAAGCGACAAAAAAAAAAAAAAGCCCCAGAACTTGTTTTAGCTTCAGGCGATTTGGAGTGGAGACGTGAACCATCTCCATAGAGAATAATAATTGATTTTTTTCTCCTCCAGCATTTTTGAGCTTCAAGCAGATAATCGCTCAGTTGTGAATGGGGCCCCACACGTTATATATGTTTTTAGCAGAAACCCTAGAGAATAAAATGGCGGTCGTTACAATTTTTTTTATGTCACCTATAAAATTCCCCCCATTGGTTTTACCTCAGTAGCCTCCCCCCCACCCCCAACACTTTTTTGATCTTACTCAGGGATCCCCTGAAAAAAATACTACTGCTAGATGAGGGCCTCTTATTATACACTATAATACCAAAAGTATTGGGACGCCTGCCTTTACACGCACATGAACTTTAATGGCATCCCAGTCTTAGTCCGTAGAGTTCAATATTGAGTTGGCTCCGCCCTTTGCAGCTATAACAGCTTCAACTCTTCTGGGAAGGCTGTCCACAAGGTTTAGGAGTGTGTCTATGGGAATGTTTGACCATTCTTCCAGAAGCGCATTTGTAAGGTCAGGTACTGATGTTGGACGAGAAGGCCTGGCTCACATTCTCCACTCAAATTCATCACAAATGTGTTCTATCGGGTTGAGGTCAGGACTCTGTGCAGACCAGTCAAGTTCCTCCACCCCAAACTTGCTCATCCACGTCTTTATGGACCTTGCTTTATGGTCCAAATCATTTGGTGGAGGGGGGGGATTATGGTGTGGGGTTATTTTTCAGGGGTTGGTTTTGGCCCCTTAGTTCCAGTGAAAGGAACACTTAAGGCGTCAGCATGCAAAGACATTTTGGACAATTTCATGCTCCTAACTTTGTGGGAACAGTTTGGGGATGGCCCCTTCCTGTTCCAACATGACTGCCGACCAGTGCACAGGGTGGGCCAACTCAATATTGAACCCTATGGACTAAGACTGGGATGCCATTAACCACTTGCCGACCAGCTCACGCACATTTACGTCGGCAGGTTGGCTTGTTCCCACGAACCGCCGTACCTGTTCAACAGTCATAGCGATCGCGGGCACGAGAGCCCGAATGGGGATCTGTGTATGTAAGCACACAAATCCCCGTTCTGACAGGGGAAGAGAGACAGATCTGCTGTTCCTAGTGATTAGGAACAGCGATATGTCTCCTCCTCCAGTCAGTCCCATCCCCCCACAGTTAGAAACACACACATAGGGAACATTTAACCCCTTGATCGCCCCTAGTGTTAACCCCTTACCTGCCAGTGACATTTATACAGTGATCAGTGGCTATTTTTAGCTCTGATCGCTGTATAAATGTCACTGGTCCCAAAAAAGTGTCACTAAGTGTGCGATGTGTCTGCCGCAATGTCGCAGTCCCGCTAAAAAATCACAGATCGCTGCCATTACTAGTAAAAAAAAACAAAAAAACAAAAATGCCATAAATGTATCCCCTTTTTTTGTAGATGCTATAACTTTTGCACAAACCAATCAATATATGCTTATTGCGATTTTTTTTTACCAAAAATATGTAGAAGAATACGTATCGGCCTAAACTGATGAAGAAATTTGTTTTCTTTTCTTTAAATTTATTATAGCAAAAAAGTAAAAAATATTGTTTTTTTTTTTTTTTTTAATTGTTGCTTTTTCAGTTTATTTTGAGATTTATTTTGCACTTATTTTCCACATGTTTTTATTTGTTGCAATTGATCCATTGCTGTGCTAGCTGCTTTCTTATATTGGTTGCAGACAGCACGGTATATTTGCTATATATATTTTTCACATATATATTTTTTTTTAAATGATCATTTTTTTTTAAGGAGCAGTGATTTTAATTATGCTTAAAGTGCAACAATAAAAAATGTAAAATGCCTTTAAATATAGGGCCTGGGGAGGGGTCCTCTTGGTCTGCCTGTAAAGTGGCGCATCTGTAACATGTATAGAACCTGCTGCAGCAAAAAAAAAGTCGGGGCAAACACCCTGCAAATTTGGGTGTCTTCGGCGAACGGCCTGAATGGGCAAATGTTTGGCCCGAACTGATGCTGGGGTCGAATCGTTCGCCCATCCACATTTCTTACATTGGTTGCAGACAGCACGGTATATTTGCTATATATATTTTTCACATATATATTTTTTTTTAAATGATAATTTTTTTTTTAAGGAGCAGTGATTTTAATTATGCTTAAAGTGCAACAATAAAAAATGTAAAATGCCTTTAAATATAGGGCCTGGGGATGGAGGGGGGGTCCCCTTGGTCTGCCTGTAAAGTGGCGCATCTGTAATATGTATAGAACCTGCTGCAGCAAAAATAAAGTCGGGGGGAAAACACCCTGCAAATTTGGGTGTCTTCGGCGAACGGCCCGAATGGGCAAATGTTTGGCCCGAACTGATGCTGGGGTCGAATCGTTCGCCCATCCCCATTTCTTACATTGGTTGCAGACAGCACGGTATATTTGCTATATATATTTTTCACATATATATATATTTTTTAAATCATATTTTTTTTTTAAGGAGCAGTGATTTTAATTATGCTTACAGTGCAACAATAAAAATGTAAAAATTCCTTTAAATATAGGGCCTGTGGGGGGGGGGGGGGTCCCCTTGGTCTGCCTGTAAAGTGGCACATCTGTAACATGTATAGAACCTGCTGCAGCAAAAATAAAGTCTAGGCGAATTTGGGTGTTCGGCGAATGGCCCGAACGGGCAAATGTTTGGCCCGAACTGATGCTGATGGTCGAATCGTTCGCCCATCCTCAATAGCCAATAAGATAATCTTATGAGCCCAGTGAGAGCGCATAACAATCCTTCCTATCTACCTTCATATATTTATTAGACTTGTATGCTCCTCTCCTTTTGTTGATCTGTATAATGCGGATATAATACTGTATGTATATTATCCTCGGTTTGCTGGGAAATGTGGGGGAGGTGCTGTGAAAATCTAATTTTCTTTTGTTTGTTCTTGTTAAGGGAGAAGATTCCTCTCCCAGGTCTGCTGATGATGGAGATTCCAAGGAAATATCATTACCGGTAAGTAAGAAATTCTCATTTCCTTACATATCTGATAACAGGATAACGAGCTCTGAGCATCGATTGTTTTTGACTCATGTTATTACTATATCTTTACAGACAGGATAAGTGAACGGGTTATTAAAATTCAAATTATACATTGTATCATCAATAAAGCGTATGTAGCTATGACCACTTAAAGTGGGGTTCCACCCAAAAAAACAAACATACATAAAAAATCCTAAAAAACAAAACAAAAAAACATTTGGATATTTTTTTTTTTTCACTTACCTCTAAATGCCTGTTGCTAGGTGGTCCCTCGTAGTCTGCCTGTTCCTTAGCCTGGGCTGGTGACATCACTTCCTCCTCGGCACAGGAAGGGCTCCGCTCTGCTCCCTCCCTCCTGTCAATCATCTGGGACCCATTACAGGTCCCAGGTGACTGAGCGGCCAATCACGGCTCACGCATGCGCAGTGGGTGCCAGGCTGTGAAGCCACAGCCCGGCGCCCACAGTTGCAATGCCGGCGCCGCTGAACGGAGGGGGAGACGAGTGGGGCTTCGATCCCCCGCATCGCTGGACTCCAGGACAGGTAAGTGTCCAATTAAAAGTCAGCAGCTGCAGTATTTGTAGCTGCTGACTTTTAATTTTTTTTTTTTTTTTTATGGCCCCCCTGGGTGGAACTCCTCTTTAAAGTGGCTGTAAACCCTTTCCATATACCCAGTGTAAGTGACCGGCCTCGGGCGATACACAGAGATAAAACAAATCCTTCTGCATAAGTTGTACCTGTTTATCTGCAGCCCCCCTCCTCTGCAGCTTTCTAAACAAGGGCGGCCTGTCCATTAAGGGCGCCCCCCCATCCATGCGTCCGGCCCCCTTCAGGACGCCGGATGCATGGATTCCAATGGGGGGGGGGGTGTTTGAAGCAACTGATTAGAGCCAGAGGGCTCAGCCCTTCCTTCTCTGCGCTGGCCGCTCAGCTGTCGGCTAATTGCCAACTCCCATCTCTCTCCACAGTTACTCACCTGTTGATGATCCTGCTCGTCAGTCCTGCCAGTCCAGTCCAGAGGAGCTCTGCCTTCGCCTTGGTCAACATCACAGAGACGATCTCCTGTGATCCTGTTCAAGACTTGCTTTGCTGACATCCCTTCTGGCTCCAGATCCTGCTTGCTGTTCCACTACATTGATCCCTGAATTCTGGCTTGACTGACTTTCCGTTTCGGTTACTGAACTCTGGCTATGTTTTGACTACGTTTGTTCTTTTTACTTTTATTATTAAACAAGTGTGATTTAACTGTACTTCTATCTCGGCCTGATTTCACGGTTTTTGATAAATAGGCTTCAAAATAGGGTGGGCTCGGGGCACAGAGAATGCGAATGGAGCCCATCCAGTTGTGTTACAATAGCGAATGATTATTCGCTATTGAAACACTGCTCCTCCTCCCAGCCGATCAGGAAGCGGGTTGCGAGAACCACCACCCGATTGGCTGAAAGGACAGGCGATCCTATTGGACGCCTAGGAGGAGGGGAGGGTGGCGCACGGCCGCCGAGATGGAGGAATGGAGGAGATGCCCGCTGCCACTGCCTGATGACCGCTGCCAGTGCCGATTGTCCGAGCCCGCTCCACCAGCCGCCACGGTTTCTAAAGCACACAGATCAAAGGCTATTTTCTCAGCTTCCAGGGAGTAGGGGGCGGGGATGTGATGTGGCATCTCCCAAGATTGCTTGGTGTTGGCATAGACCAGTGATGGCCGAACCTTGGCGCCCCAGGTGTTTTGGAACTACATTTCCCATGATGCTAATGCACTCTGCAGTGTAGTGAAGCATCATGGGAAATGTAGTTCCAAAACATCAGGGGTGCCAAGGTTCGCCATCACTGGCGTAGACTGTCAGAAGTAACTCATGCAGTTAGCAGAGGGAAGAGAGAGAAAAATCACACTAGGAGTATCACAGAGGCATAAAAAAAAAGAGGGCGGCTGGGGTGCAGAAAGTAAGAAATGTGTAATGTTTGTCCATCAATGCAAAGTTTACCTTTTTTGGAAAAAAAAATGTGGTGATGGACAAACATTACACTGTTCTTACTTTATGCACCCCTGACGAAGCTCTCCATTAACCAATTCCTAACCACGCCATAGCCAAAAAAAGACAGCTACAGCGCGGCTCTCTCATTCCAGGGGGGGGGGGGGGGGGTCCATGGATATCCTCCTGGGAAACCACACCTCTCGTGCTCCCCTCCCTGGCGCACTCCGTGATTGCCGTGTCCTTCGAACACAGCTGATCACAAATCATAGTAAAGGGCTAATCACAGCAGCCCTTTACCATGTGATCAGCTGTGTCCAATCACAGCTGATCACGATGCCAGTTGCCAATTATCGGCTCTCCTTTCCTCACGCTGTCGCAGCATGTGGAGATGAGAGCCAGTAACCAGTGATCCTGACAGGGGACATATACACAGATAATCAGTGCCCTGATGATCAGTGCAGCCCCATCAGTGCTACCTATCAGTGCCCATTAGTGTGTAATATCAGTGCTCATCAGTGCCGTCTATCAGTGCAGCCTATAAGTGCCCATTAGTGCCGACTATCAGTGCCACATATCAGTGCAGCCTCATCAGTGCCCACCAGTGCAGCTTATCAATGCAGCTTATCAGTGCTGTTCATCAGTGCTGCATATCAGTGCCCATCAGTGCCGCCTATAAGTGTTGCTTATAAGTGCACATCATTACTGCCTATCAGGGGCGTCCAGTGCCGCCTATCAGTGCCCATCAGTGCTGTCTATAAGTGTCACATATCAGTGCCGCCTCATCAGTGTCCATCAGTGCTGCCTATCAGTGCCCATCAGTGCTGTCCATCAGTGCCCATCAGTGCTGCCAATCAGTGTTGCCTATAAGTGCCCATCAGTGCTGCCAATCAGTATTGCCTATAAGTGCACATCAGTGCTTACTATCAGTGGCCACCAGTGCTGCCTATCAGTATCCATCAGTGCTGCCTATCAGTACCCATCAGTGCTGTCTATCAGTGCCACATATCAGTGCCGCCTCATCAGTTCCCATCGGTGCAGCCTATCAGTGCCCATCAGTTTCCTGATTGGCCAAAAGGAGAAGCGATCCTATTGGTCTAGGGAGGAGGAGGGAGGAGACGTCACGCAGGGAAAGGCGTGCCGCGGTAAAGCTGACGAAGGAGGATGCAGTGTGAAGCCACCGCCCACCACTAGCTGCTTGGAGGAAGCCCGTGCCATAGATGGAGTTAGTGCTCGGCTGCTGACTGATCTCCTGGGGGGGGGGTTGGGGGAGATCCGACAGACCGGAGGGGTGCAGGAGACCCGACTGAAGGGGGGAATTGCGGTGGATGGATTGCCACCCCTCAAAAAATATACCACCAGCCGCCACTGGAGAGGAGAGAGCCTGTGTAAATTCTGTACTTTGAATCAATCTAGAGCTAAGACGCTACAGATAAACAGGTACAACTTATATAAGTGGATTGGTTTCACCTCAGTGTATCACCTGAGGCCAGACACTTCACTGGGTATATGGAGGGTTTACAACCACTTTAAGGCCTTCAGTATTCAATGTCCCTGTGAGAATAGAGCCTAAGCGTGTCTGTAGTACATGAAGGGTTCAATGCAGCGCCCCTCTTTGCTTCTGCCTCTGTAATACAGATTGTAGAGCCCAGCGGCTCATTTACAGAGATATAAAAATATTTAGACCAGATTATATTATCCATTGAGATACCGGGAGGCTGAGAACCTTTGGGAGTCCCTTACCCCCCCCCCCCCCCCTTACGAGAGTAAAGTATATACACATACAGTATACAGCTCTCTGATGGACTAATTCTAATGAACATTTTATAGAAGGTAGGTATTAATCCCAGTGGCCTATCGGTGGGTAGGTACGCGCTCCCTCGTTTTCTTGTAGCGTCGGTCACTTCTGTCACTTTCAAGGTATTTCAAATATTGTGAGAGAACATCAGCAAAGAACGTCACAGAACTTATCATAGAACATTATCATAGAACATTATCATAGAACGTTATCATAGAACGTTATCATAGAACGTTATCATAGAACGTTATCATAGAACGTTATCATAGAACGTTATCATGGAACATTATCATAGAACGTTATCATTATATTAAACTGGAGATAGTAAAAAGGTGACCTACCGACACACGCTGTGCCATCTTCATTGGGCTCATAACCCCGATTACATCTTCTATTGGGGCGACACTTGTAACCCCCATATGTGTTTATACACACCGGCTTCTCTCTGGGGCAAAGAAATGGGAACTGTAGGCACTCGTCTGTGTCTGAAAATACAAGAAATATTCATAAGACTTACTAAAGAGCCAGAGACAAACATTCATCACCAACAATCAACGGACAACGTGTTGTACAGTCTGTTGTATAATATTTATTAAAGAATATCTATAAAATAATAATATTATTTTTATTATTTAAAACAATAATAATAACCATATTAAAATAATAAAAATAATAATAATAATAATATTTAAACCATTATTAATATTATTATTATTATTACTATTAACAATACTATTAATATAGTAATAACAATAATAATACTATTTAAAACATTACTATTATTAGTATTATTATTAATAAAAATTAAAGTACTAATAATTAAAAAAATATACTAATAATATTAATAATAATAATAATAATAATAACAATAATAATAAGTATACAATAATAATAATAATAATAATAATAATAATATGTATAAAATATTATGATTACATTATTAATTAATTAACAACAATTAATTAATAACAATAATAATAATAATAATAATAATAATAATAATAATAAGTATAAAATATTATTATGATTATTATCATTATTAAATCATTAATAACAATTAATTAATAACAACAACAACAATAATAATAATAATAATAATAATAATAATAATAATAATAATAATAATAATAATAGTTATACATTATTATTATTATTTTTATTATTATTAATGAAAGTACTAATAACACAAAAAAATACTACTAATATTAATATTATTAACAATAATAATAATAATAATAATAATAATAATGTATAACTATTATTATTATTATTATTGTTGTTATTAATTAATTGTTATTAATGATTTAATAATGATAATAATCATAATAATAGTTTATACTTATTATTATTATTATTATTATTACTATTATTATATAATTATTATTATTATTATTATTATTATTGTTGTTATTAATTAATTGTTGTTAATGAATTAATAATGGTAATTATTATTTCATTATTATTATTATTATTATTTTTATTATTATTAATGAAAGTACTAATAACACAAAAAATACTACTAATATTAATATTATTAACAATAATAATAATAATAATAACAATAATAATAATAATAATAATAATAATAATAATAATAAAGATATATATACTAATAATATAATATTATATATATACTAATAATATTAATAATAATTATAAAAAAAACAATAATAATAATAATAATAATAATAATAAAACATGTTTATGATAATTATTATTAATGAAAATACTAATCAGAAAAAGATATACTAATAATATTATTATGATTAATAATAATAATATCTATAAAACATGAATATGATGATTATTATTAATGAAAATAATAGTAATAAAAAAGATATATAAATTAAAGGGTGTAAATTAATGGCCTATAATACACCACTCAGCACCAAATGTGTCCTACAGCTCTCGAGCAGTACAAGTGTGAATATTTCAACTTTGTAATTCACTTTACAGTGTGAAAGACTAATACTAAGCAGCTGTTAAAAAAATAAAAAATGTAAAACCGTAGTATAAAAATATAACAGTCCAATTCCTGTGTAGTTCAAATACTAAAACAGTGCTAAAACTAAAACAAATATCATGTGGCCAACACCACATCAGAAAAAAGTCTTTTGTGTGTAGTGATGAGAGAAGAAACAGTTCAAAAATTGTTATAGGTGATCATCCATGATGGAGATATTTCCCCAAACCCTGGGCCTCCCTTATTTACCTGTGCCCAACCCAACCATCACCCTACACGCTCTGGCAGTAGTCGCAATCTACGCAATTTAGTCTCCATTCCTCTTCTTCCCAACGCCAGCCTCCCTCTCTCCTGCGCCCTCTGGAACGCCCGCTCTGTCTGCAACAAAATCACTGCTGTTCATGACCTCTTTGGCACTAATTCCTTTAATCTACTTGCTCTCACCGAAACCTGGCTCCACGAATCTGACACCCCTTCTCCTGCTTCCCTCTCCCAGGGTGGCCTTCACTGGACTCACTCCCCTAGGCCTAATGGACGCAAGGGAGGTGGAGTGGGATTCCCCCTTTCCCCCCAGAGCACCTTCCAGGTTATTCACCCTCCTCCCTCTTTTTCCCTCTCATCATTCGAAGCCCACTGTATATGTCTATTCTCTCCTACTTCCCTAAGAATTGCTGTGATCTACTGGCCCCCTGGACCATTATCGACTTTCCTTGATGAGTTTTCTGCCTGGCTACCCTACTTTCTCTCTTCGGAAATTCCCACAATCCTTCTCGGTGATTTCAACATCCCTGCTAATACAAACACTCCTGCTACTTCTAAACTTCTTAGTCTAACCTCTTCATTTGACCTGAAGCAATGGGTACAGGCTTCTACTCACTCTGATGGCAACACCCTTGACCTTGTATTCTCCTACCTATGCACTCCATGCAACTTCTCAAATAATCCTTTTCCTCTCTCCGACCACCATCTTATTAGTTTCTCTCTCCCCCTGTCTTCCACCACCTTTCCCTCCAATCGCCTAACCATCACCCGTAGAAACTTTCGCAACTTCAACTCCTGTCTCCTCTATTCTGCTACTGACCACCTCTATGACAAAATCTCCCCCCTGTCCTGCCCCAACCAAGCCATGTCCATCTACAATAAATCTCTGTCCTCCACCCTGGACAAGCTCGCTCCCCTCACTACACGCAGAATCAGGCCTCGACCCCTACAACCCTGGCAAACAGACGACACTAAAATTCTCAAAAAACGTAGTCGTGCTCTTGAGCGTCTGTGGCACAAGACTAAGTCTCTCAAAGACTTAAACCAATACAAATCTGCCCCTCCAAAAATACTATTCTTTCCTCCACACTGCCAAGCAAACCTATTTTACAGCTCTTATTAACACCTTCTCATCCAGTCCCCATAAACTCTTCTCTACCTTCAACTCTCTACTTTGTCCTCCACCTCCTCCACCCACTGACTTACTCACTGCCCAGGTGATTGCTAATCACTTCAAAAACAAGATTGATACAATCCGTGATGAAATCTCCATTCTACAGGTATCTCCCCCAGCTAAGACCCCATGTCAACAGGTACAACTGACACTCCCCCTATTCAAATCTGCTACTACAGACGAAGTTGCTAAACTCCTTTCTATCGCCCACCTAACCACCTGTCCCCTGGACCCTATTCCCTCTCAAATGCTACGGTCGCCCTCTGACCCCATCCTACACTCTCTGACCCACATCTTCAATCTCTCCCTCACCTCTGGCATCTTCCCCGAAGCTCTAAAACATGCACTGGTCACCCCCATACTCAAAAAGCCATCCTTGGACCCTACCAATCTTAACAACCTA
Source organism: Lithobates septentrionalis (assembly GCA_037952835.1). Lineage (NCBI taxonomy): Eukaryota > Metazoa > Chordata > Amphibia > Anura > Ranidae > Lithobates > Lithobates septentrionalis. The sequence goes on along the minus strand of JBBDGP010002647.1, from coordinate 969,845 downwards.
CGCCCTATCTCCTTGCTCCCCTTTTCTTCTAAACTCCTTGAATGCCTGGTTTACAACCAACTGAGTGACCACCTCATTAAAAACAACCTTCTTGATCCCCTTCAATCTGGATTTCACCCTCAACACTCCACAGAAACTGTTCTTGTAAAACTCACAAATGACCTACTAACTGCAAAAACCAATGGACACTATTCTGTACTCCTACTTCTGGATCTTTCAGCTGCCTTTGACACGGTTGACCACCCCCTCCTCCTCAAAAAACATTACTCCCTCGGTCTCCGTGACTGTGCTCTTCAGTGGCTCTCATCATACCTATCCCAACGCACCTTCAGTGTTACTTACAATTCTACTTCCTCCACTCCTCTTCCCTTCTCCGTCGGGGTCCCCCAAGGTTCTGTTCTTATGCCGCGTACACACGGTCGGACTTTCCGGCATACTTGGTAAAGCACACTTTCCGACGGACTTTGTCCGCCAGGTGCGCCGGACTTTAAAACGGACGGACTTGCCCACACACGCCGGGACTTTCCGGCGGGCTAAGTCCGCCCGTCTTTCCGACGGACTTTCGCCGGAGTTCCGGCGGACTTTCAGAATGAACGCACTTGCCCACACACGGACAAGTCCGTTCATTTTGAACGTGACTCAGGTGCGATGGGACTAGCAAAGGATGTCAATCTTGCCGCTTTTATCGGCGAGATTGACACCTTGCGAGCCCCGTTGCGGGGCATACCAGGCCCTTAGGTCTGGTATGGATTATAAAGGGAAGCCCCTACGCCGAAAAAACGGCGTGGGGTCCCCCCTAAAATCCATACCAGACCCCGATCCGAGCACGCCGCCTGGCCGGTCAGGAAAGGGGGTGGGGACGAACAAACCCCCCCCTCCTGAACCGTACCAGGCCGCATGCCCTCAACATGGGGGGGGTGCTTTGGGGGAGGGGGCGCCTTACGGTGCCCCCCCACCACAAAGCACCTTGTCCCCATGTTGATGAGGACAAGGGCCTCTTCCCGACAACCCTGGCCGTTGGTTGTCGGGGTCTGCGGGTGGGGGGCTTATCGGAATCTGGGAGCCCCCTTTAATAAGGGGGCCCCCAGATCCCGGCACCCCACCCTATGTGAATGAGTATGGGGTACATGGTCCCCCTACCCCTTCACCTAGGGAAAAATTGTAAGTAATAAAACACACTACACAGGTTTTTAAAATATTTTATTAAACAGCTCCGGGGGTGGGGATCTTCCTCCGGCTTCGGGGGTCTTCTTCCGGCTTCGGGGGTCCCTCCGCTTCATCTTCTCCCGGCGTCCGGTTGGTTCTTCTCCGCTCTCTTCTCCCGGTGTTCCAGTTCTTCGGCCGGCTCCTCTGCTGTGTTCAGGTAGCTCTCTTGCCAGCAGAGGTCCGGACTTCTGAGCTGCTGGGCTTCTTCTCTTCTCTTCTCTTCTCTTCTCTTCTCTTCTCCAGATGTTGACACGACGCTCTCTCCGGCTGGACTGCTCTCCGAGGGCTGCGTTGTGACTTATATAGGCGGAGACCCCGCCCCCTTTTGATGTCACAGTCCCTGGGCATGCTGGGACTGTGACGTTTTAGGGGCGTGGTCAACATCACCCAGTGACCACGCCCCCTAAAACGTCACAGTCCCAGCATGCCCAGGGACTGTGACATCAAAAGGGGGCGGGGTCTCCGCCTATATAAGTCACAACGCAGCCCTCGGAGAGCAGTCCAGCCGGAGAGAGCGTCGTGTCAACATCTGGAGAAGAGAAGAGAAGAGAAGAAGCCCAGCAGCTCAGAAGTCCGGACCTCTGCTGGCAAGAGAGCTACCTGAACACAGCAGAGGAGCCGGCCGAAGAACTGGAACACCGGGAGAAGAGAGCGGAGAAGAACCAACCGGACGCCGGGAGAAGATGAAGCGGAGGGACCCCCGAAGCCGGAAGAAGACCCCCGAAGCCGGAGGAAGATCCCCACCCCCGGAGCTGTTTAATAAAATATTTTAAAAACCTGTGTAGTGTGTTTTATTACTTACAATTTTTCCCTAGGTGAAGGGGTAGGGGGACCATGTACCCCATACTCATTCACATAGGGTGGGGTGCCGGGATCTGGGGGCCCCCTTATTAAAGGGGGCTCCCAGATTCCGATAAGCCCCCCGCCCGCAGACCCCGACAACCAACGGCCAGGGTTGTCGGGAAGAGGCCCTTGTCCTCATCAACATGGGGACAAGGTGCTTTGAGGTGGGGGGGCCCCGCAGGGCGCCCCCCTCCCCCAAAGCACCCACCCCCCCATGTTGAGGGCATGCGGCCTGTTACAGTTCAGGAGGGGGGGGGGGGGCGCTCGCTCGTCCTCACCCCCTTTCCTGACCGGCCAGGCTGCGTGCTCGGATCGGGGTCTGGTATGGATTTTAGGGGGGACCCCACGCCGTTTTTTCGGCGTAGGGGCTTCCCTTTATAATCCATACCAGACCTAAGGGCCTGGTATGCCCCGCGCTCGCCGCAATAGGAAAATTTGTTTTTCCTATTGCAGCGAGCGCGAGATGCAATACCCTGCCCTCGCGTCGTATCTGGTCCGTCGGACCAGCATACACACGAGCGGCCTTTCCGTCGGACCAGCACACACACGAGCGGACTTTCCGCCCGAAACTGAGTCCGACGGAAAGATTTGAAACTTGGTTCAAATCTAGGTCCGGCGGGCTTTTGGGAAGAAGTCCGCCGGAAAAGTCCGCCGGACCAAGTATGCCGGAAAGTCCGACCGTGTGTACGCGGCATTAGACCTCTTTTATTTTCAATCTACACCTCTTCCCTGGGTCAGCTGATAGCCTCCCACGGCTTTCAATATCATTTCTACGGTGACGACACCCAAATCTATCTCTCCACCCCTCAACTCACTCCATCAGTCTCCTCACCCATCACTAACTTACTAACCGACATATCTGTATGGATGTCACACCACTTCCTCAAACTCAACTTGTCCAAAACTGAGCTCATGATCTTTCCTCCCCCACGTGCCTCCTCCCCTGACTTGTCTGTCAAGAGCAATGGCACAACCATCCACCCGTCCCCACATGTCAGGGTACTCGGTGTTATCCTGGACTCTGAACTCTCCTTTCGGCCCCACATCCAATCATTTTCCAAAGCTTGCCGCCTCAACCTCCGCAACATCTCTAAACTAAGTCTCTTTCTAACCAATGAAACCACAAAGCTCCTGATTCACTCCCTGGTTATCTCTCGCCTCGACTACTGCAACCCCCTCCTCATTGGCTTACCTTTAAATAGACTATCCCCCCTTCATCATGAATGCTGCTGCCAGACTCATCCACCTTACAAACCGCTCAGTGTCTGCTACCCCTCTCTGCCAATCCCTCCATTGGCTGTCACTTGCCCAACTAATTAAATTCAAAATACTAACAATAAGTTACAAAGCCATCCACAACTCTGCCCCCAGCTACATCACTAGCCTAGTCTCAAAATACCAACCTAATCGCCATCTCCGTTCCTCCCAAGACCTCCTGCTCTCTAGCTCCCTCATCACCTCCTCCCACATCCGCCTCCAGGACTTTTTCCGAGCCTCTCCCATCCTCTGGAACTCCCTACCCCAATCTGTCAGACTGTCTCCAAATTTATCCACTTTTAGGTGATCCCTGAAAACTTTCCTCTTCAGAGAAGCCTATCCTGCCTCCATCTAACAACTGCACTATTTTCTCCATTAGCTCATCCCCCACAGCTGTTACCCTTTTGTATAACTTGACCCTCCCTCCTAGATTGTAAGCTCTAACAAGCAGGGCCCTCTGATTCCTCCCTGTATTAAATGGGGATGGTGTGTTCAGGATGATGTGCAGTGTTATGGGGCGTACACATAGTCAGACTTTTCGGCTACAAAAGTCCGACGGACCAAATCCGGCGGACAATCCGATCGTGTGTGGGCTTCCCCGGACTTTCAGCGGACTTTTCCAGTCGCAAATCTGATGGACTTTAGATTTGGAACATGCTTCAAATCTTTACGTTGTAACTCCGCCGGACCCAGAAATCCGCTCGTCTGTATGCTAGTCCGACGGACAAAAACCCACGCTAGGGCAGCTATTGGCTACTGGCTATCAACTTCCTTATTTTAGTCCGGTGTACGTCATCACGTACAAATCCGTCAGACTTTTGTGTGATCATGTGTAGGCAAGTAGGTTCATTAGAAAGTCTGCCGCAAGTACGCCAAAAGTCCGTCAAAAGTTTGTCGGACGGGCTGTCGGACTTTTGTAGCCGAAAAGTCTGACCGTGTGTACGCCCCATTAGTTTTCCCCCACATATAGGGTTTTGCTTTTAGGCCAAAAAGTTCAAATTTGGTCTCATCTGACCAGATCACCTTCTTCCACATGTTTGCTGTGTCCTCCACATGGCTTCTCGCAAAAACTGCAAACAGGACTTCTTATGACTTTCTTTCACCAATGTCTTTCTTCTTGACACTCTTCCATAAAGGGCAGATTTGTGGAGAACACAACTAATAGTTGTCCTGTGGACAGATTCTCCCACCTGAGCTGTGGATCTCTGCAGCTCCTCCAGAGTTACCATGGACCTCTTGGCTCTTCTCTGATGAATGTTCTCCTTGCCCGGCCGGTCAGTTTAGGTGGACGTCCATGTCTTGGTAGGTTTGCAGTTGTGCCATACTCTTTCCATTTTCGGATGATGGATTGAACAGAGCTCTGTGAGATATTCAAAGCTTGTGATATTTTTCTATAACCTAACCCTGCTTTAAACTTCTCCACAACTTTATCCCTGACCTGTCTGATGTGTTCCTTGGCCTTCATGATGCTGTTTGGTTTTTTAGGGTTCTCTAACAAACCTCTGAGGGCTTCACAGAACAGCTGTATTTATACTGAAATTAAATTACACACAGGTGGACTCTATTTACTAATTAGATGACTTCTGAATACAATTGCTTCTACTAGATTTTACTTAGGGGTATCAGAGTAAAGGGGGCTGAATACAAATACACCCCACACTTTTCACATTTTGAAAACAATTTATAATTTTCCTTCCACTTCACAATTATGCGCCACTTTGTGTTGGTCTATCACATAAAATCCCAATATAATACATTTACATTTTTGGTTGTAATATAAATCTTGAAAATGTCAAAGGGTATGAATACTTTTTCAAGGCACTGTAGTAGTAGGTGTAGCAACCTGTAGTTGTAGGCAGGGAGCTCCTCACAAATTTACTTGCCAGGAATAATTATCCTGGTTGATTGATAGGGATCCATTGATTTCTCCCAAAGTTTGGCCTTGTTGTACTTTTCTCTTCTACTACTAGGTGGCCGGGTACTTGGTGGTATTAGATATGAGAAGGGTAACCCAAGGTCAAGTTATGAGTATGTAGGGTATCTCAGCCAATGGGCAGGGGTTTTCTTGAATACCTTGGCCTGCTGGGAGAACCTATTTATTCGGGTGGAGTCAGGTGATCTAGGTTCTGTGCCACCTGGAAGGCTGTCTGGGTGGAGATGTGTCTTGTTGCCCTGGACTGCTAGATTGGGCCTTGGGGGCATCTGGCCGCTAGGCTGTGTGAGGGTCTATCCAGAAGCAAGAGAGCAGCACAGGGTTGGGATTGCGGCTTGCAGTCCAACCAGAAGTGACGGTCCTGCTGGCCGGAGAACCTGTCGCGGTCGGAGGTAGAAAGGAAGCAGTCGCCACAAAGAGATCAACCACCTTATTACCGGGGACCACAGTGAGTAACTGAAGCAAGTACCGGAGCAGCATTCTCACCGAATGGGCACGGTGGAGAATCGGGAAACTTAAGGCGGTGATCAAGTCAGGAACCCAACAAGCGGAGGTGACGCTTGCAGAGCAGCCTTGTGTGTCAAGCCAGGGACCGAGCCGGTCAGCGGGGGTGAAGCTTGAGAAGTATCTGGAGTGCCAAGCTAAGGACCCAACAGGGTGACGCTTGAGGGACATACCACGGCAAATATTGGAGGAGCTCAAGGGATTCAGAGTCAGTGAATCAGAGGGTCTAGTGGGAGACCGGGAGCTCAGTGTATGGAAGAACTACAAGAGGCAGTTGTAGTGAAGCTGAAGGAACTGTTACGTTTGAGTTAGGAACTGTTAAAGACTATTGCCATAGGAGACCGCATTCCTGCATGTGCAGATGTGGTGCCCTTTCCCTGCATGGCTGTCCTCTCTATTGAAGTCTTGGAGTCTGCCAATTGAATTTACGACTACTTAAGGGTGTCCTGGCCCTAACCCACCTTTCCCCCTACGAAAAGAACTGTTAAGAGAAATAAAACCTCTTTTACAATCAAGAAGTGTCTGGCGCCCAATAAGTTTGTCCACCTCGCACCCACGATGCCTCACAACCCACCGCATACAGAAGGATGTCGGGCTATCTTTGGCTTGGAAAGTTCTCATTAGACTGGACAAGGCCAGAGACCTTGCTACCTAGGCAATCCTTTTGTTAAACGATAAAAAAAAAAAAAAAAAAAAAATCAGCGTTCCATATTGTAAAATAAAAATTTGAACCTGCGACCCGTGTAACTTTTGTTCTATATGTTTTTATTCTGAGTCATCGTTTGAAAAGAGCAATCAAGAAAAAAACAAACGCTTTTCCGGCACGTTCAATCGGAACCCTTCCCTCGCTGAGCGCCCAGGCAGGAAATCTCTTCCTATAATGACATTTCCTTTTATAATCCAGGTGTGGGACTTTCGAGCCCATTAAGCTTCATTTACCTCCACAATGTCCATTTTCATTCATCGAGAAGCCCTGGCCGCACTGTTCGGGAAAAAAGATAAAATGAAGTAAAAACAAAATTACAATCATCTTTAGTCAGACCGAAAAAAGATCAAAAAGCAATTTCCTTCCTCTATTTAGTTAGCATGGTGATTAACTGTACAAAGAGTCATCTACAATGACCTGCCATTGTGATACCGGAGCACACCGGCATATTCCGATGAGTAACTCTACAGCAAAATCACACCAGTGTGCACCAAGGGTATTTGTTATTATATTGTCAAAAGTATTGGGACGCCTGCCTTTACACGCACATGAACTTTAATGGCATCCCAGTCTAATGCCCTGTACACACGGTCGGACTTTGTTCGGACATTCCGACAACAAAATCCTAGAATTTTTTCCGACGGATGTTGGCTCAAACTTGTCTTGCATACACACGGTCACACAAAGTTGTCGGAAAATCCGATCGTTCTGAACGCGGTGACGTAAAACACGTACGTCGGGACTATAAACGGGGCAGTGGCCAATAGCTTTCATCTCTTTATTTATTCTGAGCATGCGTGGCACTTTGTCCGTCGGATTTGTGTACACACGATCGGAATTTCCGACAACGGATTTTGTTGTCGGAGAATTTTATATCCTGCTCTCAAACTTTGTGTGTCGGAAAATCCGATGGAAAATGTCCGATGGAGCCCACACACGGTCGGAATTTCTGACAACGCACTCCGATCGGACATTTTCCATCGGAAAATCTGACCGTGTGTACAGGGCATTAGTCCGTAGGGTTCAATATTGAGTTGACCCACCCTCTGCAGCTATAACAGCTTCAACTCTTCTGGGAAGGCCGTCCACAAGGTTTAGGAGGGTGTCTATGGGAATGTTTGACCATTCTTCCAGAAGAGCATTTGTGAGGTCAGGCACTGATGTTGGATGAGAAGGTCTGGCTCGCAGTCTCCGCTCTAATTCAACCCAAAGGTGTTCTATCGGGTTGAGGTCAGGACTCTGTGCACTCAAGTACCTGGCCACCTAGTAGTAGAAGAGAAAAGTAAAACAAGGCCAAACTTAGGGAGAAATCAATGGATCCCTATCAATCAACCAGGATAATTATTCCTGGCAAGTAAATTTGTGAGGAGCCCCCTGCCTTAACTACAGGGTGCTACACCTCCTACTAGAGTGCCTTGATAAAGTCAAGTTCCTCCACCGCAAACTCGCTCGTCCATGTCTTTGTGGACCTTGCTTTGTGTACTGGTGCGCAGTTATGTTGGAACATGGAAGGGGCCGTCCCCAAAAGGTGGTCAGCTGGAAGTTGGGAGCATGAACTTGTCCAAAATGTTGCCTTAAGAATTCCCTTCACTGGAACTAAGGGGCCAAGCCCAACCCCTGAAAAACAAACCCACACCATAATCCCCCCTCCACCAAATGAATTGGACCAGTGCACACAGCAAGGTCCATAAAGACATTGATGAGCGAGTTTTGAGGAACTTGACTGGCCCTGACTCCAACCTAACAGAACGCCTTTGGGATGAATTAGAGCAGAAACTGCGAGCCAGGCCTTCTCATCCAACATCAGTCCCTGACCTCACAAATGCTCTTCTGGAAGAATGGTCAAACATTCCCATAGACACACTCCTAAACCTTGTGGACGGCCTTCCCAGAAGAGCTGAAGCTGTTATCGCTGCAAAGGGCGGAGCCAACTCAATATTGAACCCTCCGGACTAAGACTGGGATGCCATCAAAGTTCATGTGCATGTAAAGGCAGGTGTCCCAATACTTTTGGTAGTATAGCGCAGAGTTTCTCAACTCCAGTCCTCAAGGCGCCCCAACAGGTCATGTTTTCAGGCTTTCCATTATTTTGCACAGGTGATTTGATCAGTTTCACTGCCTTAGTAATTACCACAGTTGTTTCATCTGAGGGAAATCCTGAAAACATGACCTGTTGGGGCGCCTTGAGGACTGGAGTTGAGAAACACTGGTATAGTGTATATCTTAAAGTGACAAACGCTGATCATAGTCACATCTGGCAATGAGTACAGATTCCTCAGTAGACATCGTTATGCAGCAATCACAAGGTCATTTTTCCCACCCCAGAATACATGGGGGGGGGGGATTTACCACCTCGATAAGCGTTGGCTTGGTGGCGCTGTCTTCCTCCGCAGGGTAGGCAATCTCTATTACGGTATTGATTTCCCCTTCAGCGATGCCCCGAGTGAGAATCTTGCCGTCAGGCCAGGTCACCTCCAGGCTGCTGGCTTCATCTTTTCCTAGAAGAAAAAAAAGGAAATGAGATGAAGATGTTGCTGGATGTGCGGGCCGATTACCGCCGCCGGACAGAACCTGACTCCGAGAGTCGCGCGGTTATTGCCTGGAGCCTTACTGACGTTATAAAACAGGCTATTCCCCGTTTACGGCTTCTTAAAAACCATCATGTTGGGGGGGGGGGGGGGGTTTATTTCCACGTCGAATGGGAGAGAATCTGTGCACAATTATTTTCCAATAGGTTCTAATATTGTGTTATTCTGTGAGGTTTTTATGGGTCTGCAATGGGAACATAAATTGAGTTCTCGGGTTTCCTACAGTTTTATCGCTCTGGTAGTCTCCGTTCCGAGCCAATAAGGAGAGAGGGAAGAGAACTTCACATAATTACAATCAAAATATTCAGCCATGCAAGGAATTCATAGCTTGTATTTATCTCTGCTGGTAATGATAATCTTCATAATGCACATAAAGATGGGAATAATATTTTACACACAAAACCTATAATCATCCTCGGCTAGTAATGTCAGGAAGAACACATCCCTGATAACGCGTGAATCACGTGCCGCCGGTGTATTCACTCCACATCTTTATCTCTATGGGATCTCCAAGGAAATACCTCTAATGTGTGAGGTTCTTCAAACAAGGTTATGACTTGTACATGGACTCTAAAGAATGGGCGGCCCTCATTGCGGAACTACAAGTCCCATCATGCCTTTGCCTTTGGAGGTCATGGTTGTAACTGTCAGCCTTGCAATGCCTCATGGGACTTGTAGTTCTGCAACAGCTGGAGGGCCACAGGTTGAGCACCCATGCGCTAAAGATTCCCATCGACCAGTGGTCTCCAAAATGTGGCCCGAGGGCTGGAAGCAGCCCTTTCATTGCCTTTATACATCCCTTAGGGCACTATTCCTTCCACTGACACCAACAATGGGGCATTGTTATTCTTACAGACACCAACAATGGGGCACTATCCTTACCGCTGAGACCAACGATGGGGCACTATTCATCCCACTTACACTAACAATGGAGCTCTATTCCTCCAATTGACACCAATGATGGGGCACTATTCCTCCAACTGATAACAATGATGGGGCACTATTCCTCCAACTGATACCAATGATGGGGCACTATTCCTCCAACTGATAACAATGATGGGGCACTATTCCTTCCACTGTCTCCAACAATGAAGCACCATTCCTCCAACTGACATCAATGATGGGAAAGTATTCCTCCCACTGACATCAGCGATGTGGCACCATTCCTCCTACTGACACCAATGATGTGGCACTATTCCTCCAACTGACATCAATGATGGGACACTATTCCTCCCAATGACACCAATGATGGGGCACTATTCCTCCCAATGACACCAAGGATGGGGCACTTTTCTTCCAACTGATATCAATGATAGGACACTATTCCTCCTACTGACACCAACGGTAGGGCACTATTCCTCCAACTGATTTCAATGATGGAGCACTATTCCTCCCACTGACACCAATGATGGGGCACTATTCCTCCCATTGACACCAATGATGGGACACCTTTCTTCCAACTGTTATCAATGGTAAGCCACTATTCCTCCCACTGACATCAATGATGGGGCACTATTCCTCCCACTGACACCAACAATAGGGCACTATTCCTTCCATTCCCTCTAACAATAGGGCATTGTTACTGTATTCTCACTGACACCAACAATGGAACACTATTCCTCCCAATGAAACCAACGATGGGGCAATATTTCTCCCACTGACACCAATAGGGCACTATCCCCCCCCCCCCCCCCCCCTTAGTACCAAAGATGGAGATGTGATTACTCCCACTAATGTAAAGTCATTTTCTACTTCCGCTGGCCACACTCCGGCCCCCCTAACTTTTGAAGGACAGTAAACTTGGTCCTTTGTTTAGAAAGTTTGGAGACCTCTGCCATAAACTACAGAGAGCAGAGGGATGAGCAGGCTTGCTCTAAACATGGGCAAATTCGTAGAAAAAAGAGGGTAGCTGTCAGACATTCCCTGCGTGGCTTATCTGCAGGAAAAGGGGGGGTGACCAGGCAAGGTCCAAAGAGCTGTGTAATGACCGGGGTAGGACTCTAAAGTGGGGGTTGGCAACCCGTCAATCGTGATATAGGTAGATTGCCGGCGGGTGACGGGTAGATGTCATGACCCTTGGTTATCAAGCCCAGAACCTGGAGAGGAGGTGCGGAGGGGGTGGCATTTATTGGAACCGATGGGCTGTATTTTCCTCCCTGCAGCAGCTGAATGCCGGCAATGCCTGCTTCTCCTCTTTTCCCTCCTGTCATTATTCAGCTGCTGCAAGGAGGAAAATACAGCCCACCGGTTGCATAAAATACCACCCTTCTGCCCCTCCTCTCCAGGTTCCTCTTCCTTATGTTGCCTGGCTCCCCGTGTGCTCCCTTGGCCCCCAACCCAGCAGCATTGCCGGGCTCCACTCCTCACTTCTCCCGCCAACTGCTGCGGGGGATGTTTCAGCATGGAGAGTGGGGAAGGGGCCGGTAAATGTGTCATTTACTTGCCCCTTCCTTTTCTGAATGAACATAGGTTGAACTTGATGGACTTGTGTCTTTTTTCAACCTCACCTACTATGTAACTATGTAACACAGAGTGCCGATCGGTCACTGTGTCCAGTCATCACTGAAGCATAGTAAAAAATATTAAAAAAGTAAAATAACACAAATAAAAAGCGACTGACACAGTCCACTGCTCTACTGACACCAGCCACTGCTCTACTGACACCAGCCACTGCTCTACTGACACCAGCCACTGCTCTACTGACACCGTCCACTGCTCTACTGACACCGTCCACTGCTCTACTGACACCGTCCACTGCTTTACTGACACCGTCCACTGCTTTACTGACACCGTCCACTGCTTTACTGACACCGTCCACTGCTTTACTGACACCGTCCACTGCTCTACTGACACCGTCCACTACTCTACTGACACCGTCTACTGTCCTACTGACACCATCCACTGTCCTACTGACACCATCCACTGCTCTACTGACACCGTCCACTACTCTACTGACACCGTCTACTGTCCTACTGACACCGTCCACTACTCTACTGACACCGTCTACTGTCCTACTGACACCATCCACTGTCCTACTGACACCATCCACTGCTCTACTGACACCGTCCCCCGGCCTATTGACAAAGTCCACTGCCCTTCTTCTTGTTAAAGCAATTGAACAGCTAGTTAGCCACTCCAATTGCCATTACAAGAGAGCCGACCGTTTGCTCTAAAAGACTTCAACCACTTGAAGTCCAATGACGTACCAGGTAGAGTTAGAGAAACTTCTTACTTATAAAATTGATGACCCAGTTCCAACACTGAACAGATCTAAGGTAGGGTTGCCACCTCATCCCTTTAAAAACGAACACATATTAGTTACACGGGTTCTGTGGCTGATTAAGGTTGTAAATAAACTCACTTAGTGCCTTATCTGCAGTAATTTAGCCTCAGAACCCGTGTAATTCATATGTGTTCGGGTTTAAAGGGATGAGGTGGCAACCCTAATGTAAGGCGCAAGGGGAGCGATGCACAGTAAATCTGATGAACGCCTACATCCGTAAGCAGTAGGGTTAATTCTTGGCTTACCACACATTCAGCTTATGGAGATAATCAGCTCAGGAATGAAGAGGGGAAAAGCTTTCAAGGAAACCTGTCTCAGAACCTCACATCTGAACAGGTCAAACTGACGTACAAGTTTTATGTGGGGTCATGGAACAGCAGGGAAGCTAATCTGCACAAAGCGTGAGAACCAGTGACATAGCAAAAGGCGTCTCTACTGCACGGCAAAGACAAGCACTACCCTGCACCAATTCACGCAAAGCCCAGCCTACTGACTCAATGTGTCAAACTTCGGGGTAATTCCTCTATAATGCTCCTGGCTCTAGGACCTGTCTAACATACGGCTCTATTCACACTTGTACAAAGTCACACGACTTTGGAGTGCAACTATGGATGGGTGCGACTTGGATGTGACTTGTTGCAAAGTTGGACCCACTGTTGCATGCAAAACATTGAGGTATGACTTTCATGCAACTTTTAAAGATTAACATTGAAGTCTTTGGCCTTCAAGTTGCATGAAAGTAGGACCAAAGTAGTACATAAACTACTCTGAAGTTGCTGCGACTTGGTCCTACATATATGTCCCACATATATGACGCAACTTTGGAAAGGTGTGACTTGCTGTCCCTCTGCAAAGTCGGACCCTCTGTTGCCTGTAGAACATTCAGGTAGGACTTTCATACAACTTTTGAGGGATAACATTGAAGTCTATGGCCCTCAAGTTGCATAAAAATGTTGGACAAAAGTATTGCATGAACTACTTTGAAGTTGCTACAGGTTTAGGTCGAACATATTGCATATGAATGGTTATCACTGGAAGACATGGGGTACGACTTGTTGAAAGTAGCATGACAAGTCGCACGCGTGTGAATGGGGTGTAGCACCCATTTTCTTTTTTTGCTTTCTCCTGTAATCCATGTGGGTTTGAAAATGTAGGTGATACAAACAAAACGTCTCTGGCATTGCGGAACTATTGAAGCAGACAAAACCTGCCCACATATAGCTAAGCCTTTTCCATCATTCCCATCCCATAGGATTCCAGGAAGCCAATTGTACCAAGCAGAATGTAGACCTAGAGGCACCTCCAATGCCTACCTTGTTTCCAGTCTGGAGACATGGATTCTCTACTGCAGGTATCACTAAATGGTGGACCGGGGTCTGAATCAGGACCTGAGTGACAGTCCCATCTGTGCCGCCGTGGTCCCACCACTTAGGAGCTTGGTCTCTCACTCTCTTTTGCCTGTAGATCCCACCGTTGTCTATTTCACCCAGCTGCCACTCTATCATCCTAGCAGCAAGGCAGAGGACGGGAGAGGTCGGAAGGTCCGGACAGAGTGCAGGAGCTGCAAGAGGGTAATTGGTGGCTATCATGCTGGGTGTTCCTAGCAACCAATCACCAGCTTGTAAACAAAAAAAAGTTGGGCAGCTTCCGTCCTCCATCCAGACCTGCCCTGTGTGTAAGGTAGGACCATAGGACTGAAAGGGAAGAGGGGGGTTGAATGGCGGAGTGAGGACAGGGCTCTGAACTGGGGGTGAATGGAGGGTGAGAACAGTTCTCTGAACAGGGGGGGTGGGGGGTGTGTGAGGAAATTGCTTCGAATTGGGGGGTGAATTGGGGGGGGGGGGTCAGAACAATGGTCTGAAGGTGGGGGGTGAGCACAGTGTTCTGTACTGGCAGTTAATGAGGGGTGAGAACAGTGCTCCTAAAGGGGGTTAGGACAGTGCTCTGAAGGAGGGAGTGAGGACAGTGCTCTGAATTGGGGGTAAATGGGGGGGGGGGGGGTCAGAACAGTGCTCTAAAGGGGGGTTAAGGACAGTGCCCTGACCTGGGGGTGAGAACCAGGGCTTTTTTTCAGCAGGAACGCAGTTCCGGCACCTTCACCACTGGCAGCAAGTGGTGATGGGGTGTGCTGCAGGGTCTATGGATACTCACTGCTAGGGGGTCTATTCTAGCTGGAGGGTATCTATTTTTGCATGGGGGTCTATTGTTTCTGAGGAAGTCTAATGTTGCTGGTGGAAGACCTACTGTTGCTGAGGGGTCCGTTTTTGGTGGGAGATATCTACTGTTGAGGGAGGGGTCTATTGTTGCTGGCTGCCGAAGAATCTATTGATGCTAGCTGTGGGGAGATCTGCTGTTGCTGCTGGGAGTCTATTGTTGCTGGGGGGTATTTTTTATGGTGGGGTGGTCTATTGTTGCTGGCGGGGGCTCTATTGTTACTGGCTGCAGGGGGTCTATTTTACTGCTTTTCTTGTTATAATTACCAAATTCCTTACGGATTACTTAGCACCACAAATTGATACTTAGTTATTGTATTGTCTAAAAGGGCAGTACTGGGAGGTGGGCAGGGGGTGGAACCAAGGAATGGTGATCGGAGCTGGGTAGGGGGTGGAACCAAGGAATGGTGATCGGAGCTGGGTAGGGGGTGGAACCAAGGAATGGTGATCGGAGCTGGGTAGGGGGTGGAACCAAGGAATGGTGATTGGAGGTGGGTAGGGGGTGGAGAAAAGGGGTGGCTCAGAAAGGGGGAGTTCCTGCACCTATTCTGAGAAAAAAGCCCTGGTGAGAACAGTGCTCTAAGGCTCGATTCACACCTATGCATGTTGCTTTTGAGCGTTTTTGGAGGGTTTTTTTTCATGCTTGCCACGTTTTTGAGCAGCGTTTTTGCCGCGATTTTGCCGCGATTTGCGTTTTGCGTTTTTTGTTTTTTTTTTTTTTTTTTTTTTACAGTTTTTTTTTTTTACAGTCTTAAAAAAAAGTAAAAAAAAAAAACAAAACAAAAAAAACCAAAAAAACGGCAAAAACGCATCAAAAACGCACCAAAAACGCTGCAAAAACGGTGCACTTGCGTTTTTGATGCTTGTCCATTGAATTCTATTACATGCAAAACGCTGCATTTTGCATGAAAAAAAGTCCCTGACCCTTTCCAAAAATGCAGAGAAACAAAAAGGCATTGATGTGAACATGTTCCATAGGAACCCATGTTAAAAAATTCCCGCGCATTTCTGCAAAATGCAAAATGCATCAAAAAACGCGCTAGTGTGAATGGAGCCTTAAGGGGGGTTAGGACTTAGGACAGATCGCTTTTATGAGAAAGAGGATTGTCGGCTGGTAAAAGAAAAATACCGGGGGCTTGGGTTAATATTTTCAGCCATAACTCAGGTAAACCACTTGCAAACTGCAACATATATTCAGTGCCTTAAAAAGTATTCATACCCCTAGAAATGTTCCAAATTTTGTCATGTTACAACCAAAAACATAAATGTATTTTATTGGGATTTTATGTGATAGACCAACACAAAGTGGCACATAATTGTGAAGTGGAAGGAAAATGATCAATGGTTTTCAAAATGTGAAAAGTGTGGCGTGCATTTGTATTTAGCCCCCTTCATTCAGGCCATACACGATACGAAATACCGGCCGAACCCATTTTCGAAAAACGAACGTTCGGCCGTGAGCGCAAACGATGGTGCCATCACGTAATGACCGATAAATCATTCAGTGGACATAAATAAATACATTTTTTGTTCGTTTTTTTTACGTATACCTAGTGCAGACAGTTCGGACGGGAAACACATTAACCTTTCAATTTATCGTTCGCTTGGCAGAAAATTTCCAAACTTGTCCTTTTTTTTCGGCTCAAAAACGTCCAAACGATTATCAATTTTATGCCCATTAACTGGCCGAAAAATGAACGAACGGTCTAAGTAACCGAATTTCGGCCGATTTTTCATATAGTGTATGGCCAGCATTACTCTGATACTCCTAACTAAAATCTAGTGTATCCAATTGCCTTCAGAAGTCACCTAATTAGTAAATAGAGCCCACCTGTGTGTAATTTAATCTCAGTATAAATACAGCTGTTCTGGGAAGCCCTCAGAGGTTTATTAGAGAACCTTAGTGAACAAACAGCATCATGAAGGCCAAGGAACACACCAGTCAGGTCAGGGATAAAGTTGTGGAGAAGTATAAAGCAGGGTTAGGTTATAAAAAAATATCCCAAGCTTTGAACATCTCACGGAGCTCTGTTCAATCCATCACCCGAAAATGGAAAGAGTATGGTACAACTGCAAACCTACCAAGACATGGCCGTCCACCTAAACTGACCGGCCGGGCAAGGAGAGCATTCATCAGAGAAGAGCCAAGAGGTAACTCTGGAGGAGCTGCAGAGATCCACAGCTCAGGTGGGAGAATCTGTCCACAGGACAACTATTAGTCGTGTTCTCCACAAATCTGACCTTTATGGAAGAGTGACAAGAAGAAAGACATTGGTTTCTGAAGCTGGTCTATGTTGGGTTTACGTCGATGCTTGGGGTCATTGTCCTGCTGCATCCCCCCAACTTCTACTAAGCTTCAGCTGGAGGACAGCCACCCTGACATTGTCCTGTAGGGTATTTTGGTAAACTTGGAAATTCATTATCCCTCAATGATGGCAAGTGGTCCAGGCCCTGAGGCAGTGAAGCAAACCCAAATCGTAATGTTTCCTCCACCATACTTCACGGTTGGGATGATGTTTTGATGTTGGTAAGCTGTGCCCTTTTTATGCCACATACACGGTGCTGAGTATTCTTCCCGAACAATTCAACTTTTGTTCCATCAGTCCACAATACATTTTCCCAGTAGCATTACGGTTTGCCAAGGTGTTTTTTTGGAAACTTTCAGGCATGCAGCAATGGTTTTTTTTGGAGAGCATCAGCCTTCTCCATGGTGTTCTGCAATGGAAACCCTGTCTGTCCAAAGACTTACCTATGGTAGACTCATGAACAGAGATGTTTGCCAGTTCCAGCGATGTCTTCAGCCCTTTAGATGTTACTCGTGGGTTCTACTTTACCTCATTGAGGATTCTGTGTTGTGCCTTGGGAGCCATCTTGGCTGGGTGCCCACTTCAAGGAAGAGTAGCCACAGTACTAAACTGTCTCCATTTATAGACAATTTGCCATCAGTAGACAGTTAGACTTTGAGCTTGCTTTGTATCCCTTTCCAGCCATATTTAGATCATTTAAAGGGGAATTCCAGGATAAACCTAACTAGTCTTAAAACTCCACCTTCCTAACACCTAAGAATGATGTATATACTTACCTATTTTCAGGCTGCTCCAGTCTGGTAAAGTGACCCCTGTGTCAGTTATTGGTGGTTGCAGGGGAGAGGAGGTGGGCCCTAGGAGCCTATGGGGGATGTCACCGCTCCCAGGAATTCCTAGTCATTGTTAAGCATTCTCTCCTCCCACTGTATTAGCCAATGGTGGCTGCAGGGGAGAGGAGGGAGCGCCTACAACAGATGGGCCACAGGAGCCTATAGGTGATGTCACCGGTCCCAGGAATTCCTAGTGATTGTCAAGCATTCTCTCCTCCCACTATATCAGCCAATGGCGGCTGCAGGGGAGAGAAGGGAGCACCCACAGCAGATGGGCCATATGAGCCTATGTTTGTTGTCACCACTCCGAAGAATTCCTAGTCATTGTCAAGCATTCTCTCCTCACCCTATATTAGCCAATGGCAGCTGCAGGGGAGAGGAGGGAGCGCCGACAACAGATGGGCCACAGGAGCCTATAGGTGATGTCACAGCTCCCAGGAATTCCCAGCCATTGTCAAACGCTCTCTCACCCATGTGTCAGCCAGTGGTGGCTGCAGGGAGGAGGGAGCCCTGACAAAGTTTGGGCCCTAGGAGCCTATGGGTGATGTCACTGCTCCAAGGCTTTATCAGCCATTGTCGATAGCGCCCTTCTCTCCCCTGCAGCTGCCACTGGCTGACAAACCGGAGAACATGCCACTGGACCACAGTGTGCTGAAAATAGGTAAGTATATAGATCTTTTTTACACAGGTTATTCAGCACAGGCATTAAGAGGAGGGGGGCAGTTTTAGGACTAGTTAGGTATAGCCTGGAATTCTGCTTTAACTCCTAGGGTTCATTTACACTTGCTTTGACTTCAATACCTATTAAAGCGCCTACCTCTTCAACTTTTTTGAAGCTTTGGTGGTGCTTGAGTAGTAACCCCCAGCTCTGCTGATCCCCTGCTCAGTAGTAACCCCCCATCTCTGGTGATCCCCCGCTCAGTAGTAACCCCCAGCTCTGCTGATCCCCTGCTCAGTAGTAACCTCCAGCTCTGCTGATCCCCCGCTCAATAGTAATCCCCAGCTCTGCTGATCTCCAACTCAGTAGTAATCCCCAGCTCTGCTGATC
Organism: Lithobates septentrionalis; assembly: GCA_037952835.1. Lineage (NCBI taxonomy): Eukaryota > Metazoa > Chordata > Amphibia > Anura > Ranidae > Lithobates > Lithobates septentrionalis. Next base: position 951,128 of record JBBDGP010002647.1, on the reverse strand, counting down.
TCCCACTCAATAGTAATCCCCAGCTCTGCTGATCTCCCACTCAATAGTAATCCCCAACTCTGCTGATCCCCTGCTCAATAGTAATCCCCAGCTCTGCTGATCCCCCACTCAGTAGTAATCTCCAGCTCTGCTGATCCCCCACTCAGTAGTAATCCCCAGCTCTACTGACCCCCCACTCAGTAGTAACCCCCAGCTCTACTGATCCCCCACTCAGCAGTAACCCCCAGCTCTACTGATCCCCCACTCAGTAGTAATCCCCAGCTCTGCTGATCCCCCACTCAGTAGTAACCCCCAGCTCTACTTATCCCCCACTCAGTAGTAATCCCCAGCTCTACTGATCCCCCACTCAGTAGTAATCCCCAGCTCTGCTGATCCTTCACTCAGTAGTAATCCCCAGCTCTGCTGATCCCCCACTCAGTAGTAATCCCCAGCTCTGCTGATCCTTCTCTCTCTCTGGTCCCCACTCACCTCCCGCTATATTGCTCCCATGCTGTGCAACACATGTGAAATTGCTAGCTTCTCCTGCTCTGGTCCCCCAGCTCTGCTGATTCTTTGCTGCTCAATCGCTATTCAGTTCAGTCTCTCTCTGGTCCCCGCTCACCTCAATGGAGTGAAAGAGGGAGGGTTAGCAATTTTGTGAATTTTTTACTGCTAGAACCCTCACTAAAGAGATTTGGCCTCAATTTATCTTCTGGTGACACCGGCATGAAGCGCGAGGAGAATGGAGTCACCAGGACAGGAAGACACCAACAGCCATAAAACCTTGACGGGGGTCCGCTTTGTTAAAAAAACAGTTAGCTCCCAAGTCCAATACGATTTTGTGTACAATATTTGCAAAGGTTTCCAATCTTGCATAATTCTCCAATTCTCTGTCAATTGGTCTTTTGTCTTCAACTGTATATTTCTAGAAGATTTATTTGCTCCTCTGTAGGTGCAGAGATCAGAATACGCAGACGTTTTCTTTAAACCCGCTCACTCTATACTTCTATTGTTCTTGACCTTCTACTGTGCGGATATTTTTATCCAGGTTGAATAAGGTTTCTGTTCTGATGTTTCAAAGCTGTGGAATAATTGCTGGCTGGCTGTGATCGGGACTCCTCTGTGGGTGTCACTAAATGTTTTGTTCTTGTTCTCGGTTGGCATTGTGTGAAGTTTTTTTTGTAAATGAATGCAATGTACAGTATTTTGCACACCACACCTGACTTGTTTCACTTCTCACCCCATTGAATCCTATAGAGCTGGAATGAGAACGTTTCCTTAGTTGCTGCCCTTGTTTCTGTGGCTGGCCTTGTCTCTGTTGCTGGCCTTGTTTCTGTTGCTGGCCTTGTTTCTGTGGCTGCCCTTGTTTCTGTGGCTGCCCTTGTTTCTGTGGCTGCCCTTGTTTCTGTGGCTGCCCTTGTTTCTGTGACTGCCCTTGTTTCTGTGACTGCCCTTGTTTCTGTTGCTGGCCTTGTTTCTGTGGCTGCCCTTGTTTCTGTGGCTGCCCTTGTTTCTGTGGCTGCCCTTGTTTCTGTTGCTGGCCTTGTTTCTGTGGCTGCCCTTGTCTCTGTGGCTGCCCTTGTCTCTGTGGCTGCCCTTGTTTCTGTGACTGCCCTTGTCTCTGTTGCTGCCTTTGTTTCTGTGACTGCCCTTGTTTCTGTGGCTGCCCTTGTTTCTGTGGCTGCCCTTGTCTCTGTGGCTGCCCTTGTCTCTGTGGCTGCCCTTGTCTCTGTGGCTGCCCTTGTCTCTGTGGCTGCCCTTGTCTCTGTGGCTGCCCTTGTCTCTGTGGCTGCCCTTGTTTCTGTGGCTGCCCTTGTTTCTGTGGCTGGCCTTGTTTCTGTGGCTGGCCTTGTTTCTGTGGCTGGCCTTGTTTCTGTGGCTGGCCTTGTTTCTGTGGCTGCCCTTGTTTCTGTGGCTGCCCTTGTTTCTGTGGCTGCCCTTGTTTCTGTTGCTGGCCTTGTTTCTGTGGCTGCCCTTGTCTCTGTGGCTGCCCTTGTCTCTGTGGCTGCCCTTGTTTCTGTGACTGCCCTTGTCTCTGTTGCTGCCTTTGTTTCTGTGACTGCCCTTGTTTCTGTGGCTGCCCTTGTTTCTGTGGCTGCCCTTGTCTCTGTGGCTGCCCTTGTCTCTGTGGCTGCCCTTGTCTCTGTGGCTGCCCTTGTCTCTGTGGCTGCCCTTGTCTCTGTGGCTGCCCTTGTCTCTGTGGCTGCCCTTGTTTCTGTGGCTGCCCTTGTTTCTGTGGCTGCCCTTGTTTCTGTGGCTGGCCTTGTTTCTGTGGCTGGCCTTGTTTCTGTGGCTGGCCTTGTTTCTGTGGCTGGCCTTGTTTCTGTGGCTGGCCTTGTTTCTGTGGCTGCCCTTGTTTCTGTGGCTGCCCTTGTTTCTGTGGCTGCCCTTGTTTCTGTGGCTGCCCTTGTTTCTGTGGCTGCCCTTGTCTCTGTTGCTGCCCTTGTCTCTGTTGCTGCCCTTGCTTGGTGTCAGGCTTCTGTTGAACTTGTGTTATTTTGAGCTATGGCATAATATTACTCCACCCTCTGGTACAGCATAACCGGCTCATTATGTGTTGGGTTGTGTAACAAGAAAAGGAATCGGAGCGTGATTGTTATAATTTATAATTATCAGACAGATGCAGAACAAGTCTGCACAGCTCTCCTAATGAGTTTGCTCCATAGAGCGGCACATGATGGGTTAGGGGGAAAGTGTCAGCTCACATGTTATAATATTAGTATGGAAGTAACAACATCAACCCAGCATCATTTTTATGTCTTATTCCACCTGGTATATTTCCAGCTTCCTTTACCTAGGATAGGAGTAGACAACCTTTGAGAGGTGGAGATCTACCTGAACATCATGAATAAGATCAAAGATCACTGGGGTTTGGCACCATTTTTTCTTTTTAAAGAAACAAACTACCAAGGCCTAACTATATAGTAAGGAAAACTTCGAAAAATGTAATAAAACAAATGTCCCAAAAAAATATAAGCTTAGTCTACCTGACAGTGCCAGTTGGGCAGTGGACAGTTTCAGTAGGGTAGAGGTTGTGTCAGTAGAGCAGTGGATGTTGCCAGTAGAGCATTGGACGGTGTCAGTAGGGCAGTGGAAGGTGTCAGTAGGGCAGTGGAAGGTGTCAGTAGAGCATTGGACGGTGTCAGTAGGGCAGTGGACGGTGTCAGTAGGGCAGTGGATGGTGTCAGTAGGGCAGTAGACGGTGTCAGTAGAGCAGTAGACGGGGTCAGTAGGGCAGTGGATGGTGTCAGTAGAGCAGTAGACGGTGTCAGTAGAGCAGAGGACGGTGTCAGTAGGGCAGTGGATGGTGTCAGTAGAGCAGTAGATGGTGTCATTCAGTAGAGCAGTGGACGGTGTCAGTAGGGCAGTGGACGGGGTCAGTAGGGCAGTGGAAAGTGTCAGTAGAGCAGTGGATGGTGTCAGTAGAGTAGTAAGTGCTGTCAGTAGAGCAGTAGACAGTGTCAGTAGAGCAGTGGATGGTGTCAGTAGAGCAGTGGATGGTGTCAGTAGAGTAGTGGACAGGGTCAGTAGGGCAGTGGGCGGTGTCAGTAGGGCAGTGGGCGGTGTCAGTAGGGCAGTGGGCGGTGTCAGTAGGGCAGTGGGCGGTGTCAGTAGAGCAGTGGACGGTGTCAGTAGAGCAGTGGGAGGTGTCAGTAGGGCAGTGGATGGTGTCAGTAGGGCAGTGGACGGTGTCAGTAGAGCAGTGGACAGTGTCAGTAGGGCAGTGGACGGTGTCAGTAGAGCAGTGGACAGTGTCAGTAGGGCAGTGGACGGTGTCAGTAGAGCAGTGGACGGTGTCAGTGATGCAGTGGACGGTGTCAGTGATGCAGTGGACGGTGTCAGTGATGCAGTGGACGGTGTCAGTAGAGCAGTGGACGGTGTCAGTAGAGCAGTGGATGGTGTCAGTAGAGCAGTGGATGGTGTCAGTAGGACAGTGGACGGTGTCAGTAGAGCAGTGGACGGTGTCAGTAGGGCAGTGGACTGTGTCAGTAGAGCAGTGGACGGTGTCAGTAGAGCAGTGGACGGTGTCAGTAGAGCAGTGGACGGTGTCAGTAGAGCAGTGGATGGTGTCAGTAGAGCAGTGGACGGTGTCAGTAGAGCAGTGGACGGTGTCAGTAGAGCAGTGGACGGTGTCAGTAGAGCAGTGGATGGTGTCAGTAGAGCAGGGGACGGTGTCAGTGAAGCAGTTATTTATTTGTATTTATTTTTAATAATTTTTTACAATTATATATTTTTATGATATTATCATTATTATATATTTTTTTTTATTTTACTATTTTTTTTGGAGCTCTGTTGAGGGGCTTTGGTGAAATATACGATGTCTCACTTATGTCACTTTGGGAGTCTTAGGACTCCCGGCCAATCAGGTCTCAGGAACTTCCTGTTTGGCCAGGAGGAGAAGCAATGGCCCCAGCTCTTCCCTTGGCAAGGTGGAGCGAGGAGCAGCGGGCGGAGGGGCAGCAACAGCTGCTTCGAGGAGCCCTATCCCGGATTCAGCACCACCTCATCATTGGACGGTAAAGCCACGGATCGTCACCTTCCCGTCCAACCCGGGGGGGGGGGTTGTATTCCGCCCTCCCCCACTAAAACATTGAGCACCAGTTGCCACTGCCCACATCCCTCCATAAAGAGTACCTGTCACTGCCTATTACTGTCATGAGGGATGTTTACATTCTTTGTGACAGCAATAAAAGTGATCAGAATTTTTTTTTTAAAGGGACAGTGTAAAAATAATAAGAAATAAAGAAAGTTAATAATAAAAAAAACTTTTAAAGCGCCCCATCCCTCGGAGCTTGCGCCCCAAATAAAACGCATACGTAAGCCACGTTCGCAAATGTAAATAGTGTTCAAACCACATGTGAGGTTTCTCTGCGATCGTCCGAGCGAGAGCAATAATTCTAGCAAAGGAACTCCTCTGTAACTCTAAACTGGTAACCGTTAAAATTTTTGAAAGCGTCACCTATGGAGATTTTTAAGTACCGTAGTTTGTCGCCATTCCGCGAGTGCATGCAATTTAAAAGCGTGACATGTTGGGTATCTATTTACTCGGCATGACAACATCTTTCACAATATACAAAACAATTAGGCTAACTTTACTGTTTAGTTTTTTTAAGAGTCAGTGAAGTGTATTTTTCCCCAAAAAATTGCGTTTGAAAGACCGCTGCGCAAATACCGTGTACAATACAATATTGCAACGACCGCCATTTCGTTCTCTCTGCTAAAAAAAATATATAAACATTATATAAAATATATTTTTTTGGCAGGGACTATTGAGAATAAAATGGCGGTTGTTGCAATATTTTATTTTACATGGCATTTGTGCAATTTCAAACGCAATTTTTTGGGGAAAAAAAATATACTTCACTTAACTTAAAAAAAAACGAAACAGTAAAGTTAGCCCAATTTTTTTGTATATTGTGAAAGATGATGTTACGAGTAAATGGATACCTAACATGTTACGCTTTAAAATTGCGCACCCTCGTGGAATGGCGACAGACTACGGTACTTGAAAATTTCTATAGGCGACGCGTTAAAAATGTTCTAGCAAAAAATACTGATTTTAACTTGTAAACAACATAAGAAATAGGCTTGGTCTGGAAGTGGTTAAGATAATGAGCTGACAAAGCCAACTTCAATATCTCTGGAACGCCGGCAAAAATCTACTGTACAAAAAAATAACTTTCTGTATTTTTGTAATGTGTATTGTCTATCTAGAAACTGTCGTTTCTTTTCCGTCTAGTTTGATCAATAAGCACCCACACAGCCTGTAGAGTGAACCTCAGATCTCTCGGGCTTCCTAAGAAAAGACACACTATTAAAGCTCAGTCAGGTGACTGTAAATGTTGGTTATCAGAGCTTACCGGGGGGGGGGGGGGGATATAGGCCACATCCTCCCATCTTTGAGATACGGCCTTTGTTTCCTCCATGACATTTTCCATGATAGGACCGTGGCTTCGTGTCATGGCAGATAAATTCCTAATGCAGGCAGCGCCTTGTGAAATCCCTTTGCTTCCCTGACTCCCAATTACCAAGAATTCATCCCTTGCTAATGAAACAAGCAGAAAGGAAGGAGATGAAAGACGGGGAGCAGAGCAGGCTCAAACGCTGCCAAGACCATCAAAGCTTATTTCTTGTTTTAATTCCTAAAATAACAAACCTTTTAGCTTAGCCAGACTCTTTAACTCGTTGGTGACGCCACCGATGACTACACGGCAGCTCTCTCATCTCATTGCTAGTCAGCGCACTGAACTGTAAGTTGAAATGTTTAACACGCTCCTTAAGCCGGCTCTCACTGCGGGCGCAGATTAACTCCTTACAACGCCGTCATCGTTACAGGGCTCCATTATAGGTCAGGCGTTAATTATTGAAGCATCAGTTGAGGTTTTATGTGGTTTTGATTACAGAGGAATCCGGTTGTGGAGGAATAGGGAAGGGATTGACCCCCTCTACTGGTTCCTGGACCCTAAAGATATCGTCAACGTACCCGTGATAGGCTAAACTTTTATCAGTTAAAGTATCATTGTCATTATTTTAAGTGAATGAAAGGAAGCACCTTTCATTTATTTAATGTGCCCCCCTGTCTTTTCCAACACCCCCACCCTTCCCCCCCTCTCCCTTACTTCCCTCCTTTCTTTCAGCCCGTCCCCAACACACCTTTTCCCCAACCCCATTTTCCTTTCCCTGACCCCACTTTCTCTTTTTTTTCCCTTCCCTGGTCTCTCTCCCTCTACCCCTTCTTTCCTTTCCCCCTCTTCCCCCACCCTCTATCACATCCCCTCCTATATTCAGTGCCCCCCCTTTTCCTCCCCCCCTCCCCCTTTCTCTTTTTTTTCCGTTCCCTGGTCTCTCTCCCTCTACCCCTTCTTTCCTTCCCCCCTCTTCCCCCACGCTCTATCACATCCCCTCCTATATTCAGTGTCCCCCCCCTTTTCCTTCCCCCACTCCCCCCTCCCCCCTTTCTCTTTTCCCTTCCTTTCTACTTGTGTGTTTTTGGACCTATTTATATCAGTTATATTATATTATATAACATCAATACTTTTTTTTTTCAGTTACCGCATCCCTTTAGTGCCCCCCCGTGTTTGCCACGGGGGGGATTCCCCATTTTTGGGTGCCTCAAATTGTGCCGGACGTGCCGTTCCCATTGGTAAGCCAGGCCCGACTGTAACAAATTTACCCCAAGCATCAATGTACCTATTTTATAATAGTATAACCTTCCCTTTTCCCCCCTTTTTCCCCCCTCCTTTTACTATTTTGTGATAAATTTAATTGTAATGCCCCGTACACATGATCGCACATTCCGACAACAAAATCCATGGATTTTTTTCTGACGGATGTTGGCTCAAACTTGTCTTGCATACACATGGCCACACAAATCTTGTCGGAGATTCCGAGCGCCAAGAACGCGGTGACGTACAACACGTACGACGAGCCGAGAAAAATGAAGTTCAATAGCCAGCGCAGCTCCTTCTGCTTGATTCCGAGCATGCGTGGAACTTTGTGCGTCGGAATTGTGCACACGCGATCGTAATTTACGACAACGGATTTTGTTGTTGGAAAATTTGAGATCCAGATCTCAAATTTTGTTTGTCGGAAATTCCGACGGAAAATGTCCGATGGAGCCTACACACGATGGGAATTTCCGACAACAAGCTCCCATCAAACATTTCCTGTCGGAAAATCCGACCGTGTGTACGTGACATAAGACTTTATTTCTTTATAGATATATAAGGTCAACTACTCCTGAAAAAGCGAAAAAATTTGCGAAACATGTAGGAGATCACGTTTTGGACCTACATCTCCAGGGAGCTCCACTATTTTGTGGGGTTCCCACTGTTTAGTCTCTATCATCTTGCTATTGTATGCAACCAATTTTTATATATTGCTTGCATTAATGTGTATCGAGTTTGTTTTCTACAATAAAATATATATATTTTTTACATCTGATTATCCATTCCCTGGGTACCGAGATAGTCCATCAACATTCCCTTTGTCATGGGGCGTTTTTTTGGAGTAGCTCCTGACACCCCCCATACCTTTATCAGTTTAAGTGAATGAGGATACATCATTGTGTCGGATGGAGGATTCCCTGTAGGAATATACAAGGGGTGTACCGAAGTTAATACAAACGTGGGCAAAAACTGTTTTATAAACCCCCTTCACGCCTATGGGTAAAATAATTATGAGTGCCTAAGCACAATTTTGCAACTTTGACATGTGTTAGTAAACCTTTACATATCATCACAACTACTTTGTGCATCCAGGTGGATTATACCGCATTATTTTCAGGACAAAATGGGCTTTTACTTGTTGGTAAATGGTAATGGACATCTCCTGATTTTTCTTTTTTTTATTATCAAAGGGAAACTGTCGCAAAATAGTAAAAAAAAATATATATATTTTAAATGTAACTGTATATTTCTTGCTACTTCCATAACCTGCCACCAAACAACAACCCAAAATAAATTCTTTTGCTCCCGATGATCGCAGCGAGTTGTTGTATGTACCCGTAGTACAGCCCAGAAACAATAGTGCGCATTTTGAATTTGTTTTTTTTTTTATCCTACCTAAAACACACCGACACTAATGCCCTGTACACACGATCGGACATTCCGACAACAAAATCCTTCGGATTTTTCCCGACGGATGTTGGCTCAAACTTGTCTTGCATACACACGGTCGCACAAAGTTGGTTGGAAATTCCGAACGTCAAGAACGCGGTGACGTACAACACGTATGACGAGCCGAGAAAAAAAATGAATTTCAATAGCCAGTGCTGCTCTTCTGCTTGATTTCTGAGCATGCGTGGCATTTTGTGTGTCGGGGATTTTCTACACGCGATCGGAATTTACGCGTTCGGATTTTGTTGTCGGAAAATTTTATAGCCTGCTCTCAAACATTGTGTGTCGGAAATTCCGATGGAAACTGTCCGATGGAGCCCACACACGGTCGGAATTTCCAACAAGCTCCGATCGCACATTTTTTCCGTCGGAAAGTCCGACCGCGTGTACAGGGCATAAGAGTGATTCTAAATGTATAAAAAAATTAAATTATATATTATTATTATTATATTTTATTTTTGATTATTATTTATTTATTTTTTACATACACTTTTTTTTTTTAATTCTGCATTTACAGAGAAAAACACGGGGGTGGGCTTCACAGTGTGACTGATCACTGTGTTAGCCAATCAGAGACTATCACAGGGATCAGGTGACCCGAAATTTGGAGTTCTGGGACCCGATCATTAGTACGGGGGCCAGGGGCTCTCCGTGAGACCCCAGCCTCCGTGTGGTGCGCTCCGGGCACAAAAGAAGTTACGCAAATATGCGATCCCATGGAGAAAAGCCCAGTCCAGTGAGGCCGGATACTTGTGTTAGGTCGGCGTGAAGGGGTTAAGTGAATGATGATACATCCTTCTTGTGTCCACTAGAGGATTCCCTGAAGAAATATACGAGGGCTGTACCGAAAGTAATGCAAAAGTGGGCATAACTGTTATATTAACCCCTTCACACCGACAGAACACATAGATGTGGCCTCACTGGACTGAGCTTTTTGCCATGGGGCCGCATATATGCGTATCTGTCTTTGTGCTTGGAGCGAGCCACAAAGCATACTCCCAGCACAGAGACCGGGGTCTCACCAAGAGCCCCGGGTCCCGTACTAACGATTGGGACCCGGAACTCCCGGTTACCGTACTAACGATTGGGACCCGGAACTCCCGGTTACCGTACTAACGATTGGGACCCGGAACTCCCGGTTACCGTACTAACGTTTGGAACCGGAACTCCCGGTTACTGTACTAACGATTGGGACTCGGAACACAGAGACCGGGGTCTCACGAAGAGCCCCGGGTCCCGTACTAACGATTGGGACCCGGAACTCCCGGTTACCGTACTAATGATTGGGACCCAGAACAGGATCACCCTCGGATTGTCACCGAGTCACTGTGAAGCCCGCCGCTGTGTTTTTCTCTCTCTGTGAATGGAGAGGAAAGATACAATGTATCTTTCTCTCCCTGCAGAGAGAAAAAAAAAATGTGTGAAAAAATTAACAAATAATAATAGAAAATAAAATAAAGAAAAAATACCTAGATCAAGATTCGATATAGGTCAGTGCCAGGGTTAGTGTTTGGGTCAAGGTCAGGGCCAGTATATTTTGGGCAGTATATTTTGTGTATGTCTCTCTCTGTGAATAGAGAGGAAAGATACAATGTATCTTTCTCTCTCCTGGCAGAGAGAGAAAAAAAAAAATCATAGAAAATAAAATAAAGAAAAAAAACCTAGATCAAGATTTGATATAGGTCAGTGCCAAGGTTAGTGTTTGGGTCAAGTAAGGGTCAAAGGTCAAGGTCAGGGCCAGTATATTTTGGGCACGATTTGATATTTTTAAATTAGTATTAGTGTCAGTTTCAGGGTGTTTTTAGGTAGGACATAAAGGAAAGGAATGCCGATAACCGGCAAGTTTGTTTATATGTGATCAGCTGTGAATGGACACAGCTGATCACATGGTAAAGGGCCACTGTGATTGGCTGTTTACCCTGATCTGTGATCAGCTGTGTCTGAAGGACACAGTGATCACAGAGCGCCCTGCAGGGGGCACGTGGGGGTTGGGGGGGGGCATGGTTCTGGGAGGACGTCCATGGACTCCCTTCCAGAACTGGACGACCTCGCTGTAGCGTCTTTTGGCTATAGCGTGGTCGGCAAGTGGTTAAAGAAGGGGAAACCATCATTGAGGACAAACCACACAGTTGGAAACCATCAATGTATGACAGCCTGCACCTCTCCTTCATCAAAAACTCAAGGACAGCCTGTTGCTTCTGCTTTGGAGCCCATTATTTACCTGCATTGAAAAAGTATTCATACCCCTTGAAATTTCCCACATTTTGTCATGTTACAACCAAAAAACGTAAATGTATTTTATTGGGATTTTATGTGATAGACCAACACAAAGTGGCACATAATTGTGAAGTGGAAGGAAAAATGATAAAAAGTATTCTAAATGTTTTACAAATAAATATGTGAAAAGTATGGGGGGGGGGGGGCATTTGTATTCAAACCCCCTTTACTCTGATACCCCTAACTAAAATCTAGTGGAACCAGTTGCCTTCAGAAGTCACCTAATTAGTAAATAGAGTCCACCTGTGTGTAATTTAATCTCAGTATACAGTGAGGGAAAAAAGTATTAGACCCCCTGCTGATTTTGTACGTTTGCCCACTGACAAAAAAATGATCGGTCTATAATTTAATGGTCGGTTTATTTTAACAGCGAGAGACAGAATAACAACAAAAATATCCAGAAAAACACATTTCACAAAAGTTATACATTGATTTGCATTTTAATGAGTGAAATAAGTCCCACTCCTGTTGGCAGATCTTCTCCAAGTCATTAAGGTTTCGAGGCTGACATTTGGTAACTCGAACCTTCAGCTCCCTCCACATATTTTCTATGGGAGTGAAAAAAGGAATTGATCCCCCTATCAATTAACAAGATTTCTGCCTCCCAGATGTCTTCTATACAGGTAATGAGCTGAGATTAGGAGCACTCTCTTAAAGGGAATGCTCCTAATCTCAGCTTGTTACCTGTATAAAAGACACCTGTCCACAGAATCAATCAGATTCCAATCTCTCCACCATGGCCAAGACCAAAGAGCTGTCCAAGGTTGTCAGGGACAAGATTGTAGACCTACACAAGGCTGGAATGGGCTACAAGTCCATCGCCAAGCAGCTTGGTGAGAGGGTGACAACAGTTGGTGGGATTATTCGCAAATGGAAGAAACACAAAATAACTGTCAATCTCCCTCAGTCTGGGGCTCCATGCAAGTTCTCACCTTGTGGAGTTTCACTGATCATGAGAACGGTGAGGAATCAGCCCAGAACTACACGGGAGAATCTTGTCAATGATCTCAAGGCAGCTGGGACCATAGTCACCAAGAACACAATTGGTAACACACTACACAGTGAAGGACTGAAATCCTGCAGCGCCCATAAGGTCCATCTGCTCAAGAAAGCACATGTACAGGCCCGTCTGAAGTTTGCTAATGAACATCTGAATGATTCAGAGGAGAACTGGGGGAAAGTTTTGTGGTCAGATAAGAACAAAATCGAGCTCTTTGGCAACTCAACTTGCCGTGTTTGGAGGAGGAGGAATGCTGCCTATGCCCCCAAGAACACCATACAAACTGTAAAACATGGAGGTGGAAACATCATGCTTCGGGGTGTTTTTTTGCTAAAAGGACAGGACAACTTCACCGCATCAAAGGGACTTGTTCTGTAAAATCTTGGGTGAGAACCTCCTTCCCTCAGCCAGGGCATTGAAAATGGGTGGCGGATGAGTATTCCAGCATGACAAGGACCCAAAACACACGGCCAAGGCAACAAAGAAGTGGCTCAAGAAGAAGCTCATTAAGGTCCTGGAGTGGCCTAGCCAGTCTCCAGATCTTAATCCCATAGAAAATATGTGGAGGGAGCTGAAGTTACCAAATGTCAGCCTCAAAACCTTAATGACTTGCAGAGGATCTGCAAAGAGGAGTGGGACAAAATCCAACCTGAGTTGTGTGCAAACCTGGTGGCCAACTACAAGAAAAGTCTGACCTCTGTGATCGCCAACAAGGGTTTTGCCACCAAGTACTAAGTCATGTTTTGCAAAGGGGTCAAATAATTTTTTCACTCATTAGAATGCAAATCAATTTATAACTTTGTGAAATGAGTTTTTCTGGATTTTTTTTGTTGTTATTCTGTCTCTCACTGTTAAAATAAATTTACCATTAAAATTAGAGACTGATCATTTCTTTGTCAGTGGGCAAACGTATGAAATCAGCAGGGTTCAAATACTTTTTTCCTTCACTGTAAATACAGCTGTTCTGTGAAGACTTTAGAGAACCTTAGTGAACAAAGAGCATCATGAAGGTCAAGGAACACACCAGACAGGTCAGGGATAAAGTTGTGGAGAAGTTTAAAGCAGGGTTAGGTTAAAAAAAATCCCAAGCTTTGAACATCTCACGGAGCTCTGTTCAATCCATCATCCGAAAATGGAAAGAGTATGGCACAACTGCCAACCTACCAAGACATGGCCGTCCACCTAAACTGACAGGCCGGGCAAGGAGAGCATTCATCAGAGAAGCAGCCCAGAGGTCCTGGAGGAGCTGCAGAGATCCACAGCTCAGGTGGGAGAATCTGTCCACAGGACAACTATTAGTCGTGTTCTCCACAAATCTGCCCTTTATTGAAAAGTAGCAAGAAGAAAACCATTGTTGAAAGAAAGCAAGTTGCAGTTTGTGGGGGAAGCCATGTGGGGGACACAACAAACATGTGGAAGAAGGTGCTCTGGTCAGATGAGACCAAAATTTAACTTTTGACTTAAAAGCAAAACACTATGTGTGGCGGAAAACTAACACTGCACATCACCCTGAACACACCATACACACCGTGAAACATGGTGGTGGCAGCATCATGTTGTGGGGATGCTTTTCTTCTGCAGGGACAGGGAAGCTGGTCAGAGTTGATGGGAAGATGAATGAAGCCAAATACAGGGCAATCTTAGAAGAAAACCTGTAATGCCGCGTACACACGACCGTTTTTTCTGTCAGAATAAACTCTGACGGTTTTTCCGACGGAGTTCCGCTGAAACGGACTTGCCTACACACGATCACACCAAAATCCGATCATTTAGAACGCGATGACGTAGAAAAAGGAAGTTCAATAGCCAGTAGCCAATAGCTGCCCTAGCGTCGTTTTTGGTCAGTCGGACTAGCATACAGACGAACGGTTTTCCCGATAGGAATTGATTCCGTTGGAAAGATCTAAAACATGTTCTATTTCTAGGTCCGTCAAAAGAAAAAGTCAGATGAAGCCCACACAAATCGCAATATCCGATGGAATGATTCCGTCTGACCCTTTCTGCCGGAAAGTCCGGTCGTGTGTACGCGGCATTAGAGTGTGCAAAAGACTTGAGACTAAGGGCGGAGGTTCACCTTTCAGCAGGATAACGACCCTAAACATACAGCCAGAGCTACAATGGAATGGTTTAGATCAAAGCATATTCATATGTTGAAATGGCCCAGTCACAGTCCAGACCTAGATCCAATTGAGAATCTGAGGCAAGAGTTAAAAATTCCATCCAATCTCCATCCAATCTGACAGAGCTTGATATATTTTGCAAAGAAGAATGGGCAGAAATGTCCCTCTCTAGATGTGCAAAGCTGGTAGAGACATCCCCAAAAAGACTTGCAGCTGTAATTGTAGAGAAAGGAGGTTCTACAAAGTATTGACTCAGGGGGGCACCATACAAATGTCCCCCCACACTTTTCACATATTTATTTGTAAAACAAATTGAAAACCCATTTATCATTTTCCTTCCACTTCACAATTATGTGCCACTTTGTGTTGGTCTATCACATAAAATCCCAATAAAATACATTTACGTTTTTGGTTGTAACATGACAAAATGTGGAAAATTTCAAGGGGTATTGATAGGCTAGGGGTCAACTGGTCAACTGGTCAACTGGTCAAGTGCGCCCCCAAACCTTTACTTTCTCAAGGCATTGTACATGTGAAATTTGACTTACCTATGTATATTAATAATAAAAAAAAAAGTTATGCCCACGGTACAGCCCTCGTATCAGTACAAATAATCTAAAACATACACGTGTAAACCTTCAAGTGAGATAAAATAACCAAAAATTATTACAATTTCCCTTTCAACTTGAAAGTCAACAACCCTTGGTGTAACCACACACAGACCTCTACTATTCATCATCACTATGGATTAGCGCCATCCATTCAAAGTGAGACTTTTAGTCCAAAACCAGTTGCGTAAAATCTGAATGATGGGCGGGAACGATGGGGGGGTAATAGTAGAATATAGAGCAAGTTGGTGTTTGACAACCTTAACATAAATATCTGTCTCAAAATCTTTCTTTTATTCAGCCGACCCCCAGGTTGTTGCTAAGCTACTTGTCTGGAAATGTAGACAACAGAAGAAAGAACATGGATCTTCCGTGACCGGTGGAGACGTATGTTGTAGACCTTTCTATTTTAGAACCTAATTAGAGTTCCTTCAGCTCTGACGTGTGGAGTGACGGACCGAGGCTGCTCGGCACACTGTACAGAAATCGAAAAAAAAAAAAATAAATGTCTGTGTACCTACCAAGACCAAAGTGAGCCACCGGCTCCATTTCACAGAGGTAACCGGATCCACCATCGATGATCCTCAGATGGGCTCCACTCTTCTTTGTGTATAGAACTACCTTCGCTCCGCGAGCAAACGCACCAAACTTGGTCCGGGGTATTACTCTGAGCCAATGGTTTTTCAGACCCTGGAAAAATAAGCGTATACGTTAGAAAGCCACATGTAAGCTGTAACTTAAAGAGGAGTTCCACCCAGGGGGGCCGTCAAAAAAAAAAAAAAAAATGAAAAGTCAGCAGCTACAAATACTGCAGCTGCTGACTTTTAATTGGACACTTACCTGTCCCAGGGTCCCCCTCTGCTCATCGGTGCTAGCATTTCAACTGTGGGCGCCGGGCTGTGGCTTCACAGCCTGGCACCCACTGCGCATGCGCGAGCAGCGCCGCGCGCCGTGATTGGCCGCTCAATCACCTGGGACCTGTAATGGGCCCCAGATGATTGGCAGGAGGGAGGGAGCAGAGCGGAGCCCTTCCTGTGCCTGGGGGGAAGTGATGTCACCAGCCCAGGCAAAGGAAGAGGCAGACTACGAGGGACCACCTAGCAACAGGCATTTAGAGGTAAGTGAAAAAAAAAATATCCAAATGTTTTTTTGTTTTTTGTTTTTTAGAATTTTTGAGGTATTTTTGTTTTTTTGGGTGGAACTCCACTTTAAAAGAGAGCTTATAGTATAACTAAAAGCAAAACTTTTTTTTTTTTTTTTTTCGTTTTGGATGGAGTGGAGAGGGATTAGAAGACCTCTAGGATGTTATCACCATTAGAGAGATTCATCCTCTTTCTTTGTTCTTTTTATCAATATCACTGACAGTGAAAATCAACGAAAATCCCAAATTTTGAGTTATCCCCGGAAAAGTAATAGAGGGGAAACCTTCCAATGGGGACACTGGTTCTGGTGACTTGGGGGCCCCCCAAGGGATTCCCTTAATTTGCAGGATTTCCTCTCACTTTGTTTGGCTATGGGACAGGAAGTAATGGTAAATCTCCGCAATGGGACACAGATGGTGAAAAAAAATCTGACAGGGGCTATAACCCTCCCTTACTCTATCCAAAATGAAAAAAAAGTTGTTACATATAGTCCTACTTTAATCTATTTTTATTTTTATTTAGAGCAGGGGTTTCCAAACTGCATCCCCTTGCTTGCCTTTATCTGGCCCTTGAGGCATTATTCCTGCCATTGACATCAACAATGGGGCACTATTCCTTCCACTGACACCAAAAATGGGGCACTATTCCTTCTACCGACACCAACAATGGGGCAGCATTCCTTCCACTGATACCAACAATGGGGCAGAATTTCTTCCAATGCCACCAATAATGGGTCACTATTCCTCCCACTGATACCAACAATGGGGAACTATTTCTCTCACTGATACCAATGATGGGGCACTATTTCTCCCACTGACACCAACAATGGGGCACTATTGATCTTTTATTAAAAAGAATCAAGCAACCAATTTTATACAAAAGTAAAAAACAAAACCATAGTACAAAACTTCAACAGAAATCCAAGGAATACACATCCATGTTCAGAATATATACAATATATACATAATCCACTACCAAAATTATTTACATAAAGCAGCAGAGAGGGCCTAAGAGGCACAACCCATCACCTATGTACGCAGCCATTTATCAAAAATTAATCCAAAAAATAATAATCTAGGGTGATAAGAGACAGACAGCCACACCCGGGAAAGAGACTCCTGGCAGTCAGGGAGGCTTGAAACCCCTCCACGCCTTCAACCAAGCTCCCTGACTCCGCTTGTCTCTCTCAAGCACCCGAATCTTCTCCACCTCATGCAAAATGTCATACACCACCACCTGAACAGGAAGGATTTTACGCCGAATGCAGACCTGACACCGTGCGTTCCAAGTGAAATAACGGACTACTAGGCTAACTAGAAAAAGTGTATCTAAACAAAAAACCCCACCAGTATTGAATGCTCCGTACACCCACTCAGCATAACCCAGCCTAGAGAGGAAAGGGACACCGAGGGCCCGTCCCACCTGTTTGTACACCTCTATGTTAAAAGGGCAATGAAGCAGAAAATGGTCCATAGTCTCCTCCTCACCTGCACACTCCTCCCGAGGACAGCTATGATCCATCCCACTGCGGAATTTCAAATTGCCCCGAACATAGAGCCTCCCATGGAAGCACATCCAGGCCAGATCCCTGAATTTAGGAGGTACTCTTTCCAAATTAATAAGTCTTAACCCTGCCCTCAAAACTGGGCCTGGGCAATCCCTTAAGGCCAGTGGGTCAGGAAAGACTTCGCTCAAGACTCGACTCATAAGGACTTTCCTCGGAACCGATCTGAGATCTTCAGCCGACAATCGCCACTGCCGTAGTAACTTCAGGCACGGAGCGACATAGGCTGGTAGCTGACCACGATGACCCCTGAGATTCTTCACTTGGCCACCTTCTTACCAAAGTCGTAGAAAAGGCCTAAACCAAGATCTAAATATGCCTGCCCATCCAGGAGGTTCCACTGCAAGCATATTACCAATATTAAACTTGAGAAAAAGCAGTGAAAAGAAAAGAACTGGGTTGACCATACCTAAGCCACCCTCCCTCCTGGATAGATAGGTGACATTCCTCTTGATGGGGTTCAGTCTGTTCCCCCACAACATCTGGAAGAACACACTACTGACCCTAGCATAGAGAGACACTGGCAAGATGCAGACAAAGCTGACATACAAGAAGATCGGAATCAGGTAAGTCTTAATCAGATCAACCCTTTCCCTCATAGATAACTTCCATCTCTTCCAGCTGACCACCTTAGTATTGGCAATTTCCAGTCTGCCTTCCCAGTTTTTGAGGCCATAATCGCCAGGTCCAAATTCAATGCCTAAAATCTTAATTCTTTCCTGGGGCACTGGAAAGGTGTCCGGGAGATCAAACCCCTCACCTTCCTTTCCCATCCAGAAAACTTCACTCTTTTCCTGATTGATCTTGGAGCCTGATGCTTCAGAATACCGTGATGTCAGAGAGACCACCTCCTCTGCTTCATCCGCCCCAGTGACAATCACCGACACATCGTCCCTATAGGCAACAACCCTCAAAGGCGGCTCACCCGGAAGCCCCACTGGACCCCACACAACATGCTGCTCTCTAGCCTCCTGATGAAGGGGTCGATTGCAAACACATAGAGCAGGGGACTCAGGGGACAACCCTGGCGCACCCCGGAGCCAACCTCAAAGGACTGCCCAACCCAACCATTAACAAGAGGAAAGCTCTCTGCCCCCTTATACAAGACTTTTAACCAATCGACAAAACCACCCGGCAGACCGTACTTACTAAGGAGCAACCACAGGTACTCATGGTTAACACGATCAAAAGCCTTTGCCTGATCCAATGTCAGCAAATACTTTCCCCAGCCTGCAGCCCTGCACCGCTCCAAGGCCTCCCGGATAGCTAAAACTGCTGTGAAGGTGCACCTACCCTGGACCGAACAGTGCTGATGGCGAGAAAGCAAAGACTCTGCTACTGACGATAGGCGCCAGAAAATGATCTTTGCCAGTATCTTTCTATCGACATTAAGAAGGCTGATGGGGCGCCAATTCTGAACCATCGAAGGATCTTTACCCTTTGAAAGAAGAATCACAGCTGAGTGCCTCATGGAAGCGGGAAGTACCCCCTCAGCAAGGCAACTGTTAAAAACCTCTACCAAATGTGGGGCCAGAATAGACTTAAAAGCTTTGTAAAACTCAGCCGTCAAGCCATCCGGTCCAGGTGACTTTTTGATGGCAAGCTGTTTAATTGCCCTTATCACCTCTTCAACTGTGATCGCCTCTGTCAAATTCATCAATGGGACATCTTCATCATTTAGACCTGGAGTAGAGTCCAAAAAGCTTTCCATCTTGTCACGGTCAAGCTCTTTCCTCCCAAGAAGGTCAGCATAAAAGGACCTCACGACCTCCAGAATCCCTGACCTGGACTTTGTCAAGGAACCTGTACTGTCCTTAAGGCCAACGACCGTTTTAACAGCTACACCTTGTTTGCAGTTCTGGTAAGGGTCAGGCGAGTGGTACTTCCCATAGTCCCTCTCCAGAACCAAAGAGGCATGCCGGTCATATTGACACTTCCTGAGAAGGAGTTTCACTTCGGAGATTGCCCCAGGATCTCCTCCTCTCGAGACAAGAATATCCAGCTTCCTCCGTAAACGTTGGTAGGTCATGTATTTATTAAACTGCTTTCTATTGGCTAGGCCCCTGAAGAATCCAGCAATCCTCTTTTTGGTCAGCTCCCACCACTCAGCCTTGCTGCTACAAAAGTCCAGGATGGTCACCTGTGCCTGAAAGAATTCCTCAAAGGATTGTCTAACATGTTCTTCCTTGAGTAGAGTCGAATTCAATCTCCAGATGCCCTTGCCCCTCTGAGGGGCGTCTGAAGCATTCAGGACCACAGATAGCATACAGTGATCGGAGAACTCTACTGCCTGCACCATTGGGGGTGAGAAAGCAGAAGTCTCCTTCAAAAAAAACCTATCTATTCTACTCTGACTATTACCTCGATGAAAGGTGAACCCAGTGTCATCCGGGAGGTGCTTAATGTGCACATCCACAAGACCAGCATCCCTAACCATACTATTTAAAAAAACGCTATCATATCCCAGCCTGTCCTTGAAGTCCTTCCTGTCCTTGGGCCTAGTTACTGTATTAAAGTCACCTCCAAAGACCACTTGCCGGGATGTAAAAAGAAATGGCTTGATCCTTGTAAAAAGGCATTTCCTGTCCCACTTTGTGTGCGGCCCATAAACATTAATTAGGCGCAGGTCCTGCCCTCCCACAAGGACGTCTAAGACCATACATCTCCCAATCTCCACCTCAATAACCCGCCGGACAGTTACCATGCCGGTCTTAAACAACACCGCCACACCGCCGTAAGGCTCGGCCGCAAGAGACCAGTAAGATGGACCATACCTCCACTCTCTCTTGGCCATATGAATATCTGCCAAGGAGGTGAGCCTAGTCTCTTGCAAAAATAAAATTTCAGCATCTAATTGGCTGAACAAAAAGAAGGCCATAGAACGAGCTCTTACTGACTTAATGCTGGCGACATTTATTGTCACCACTTTTAACGGAGGGGGAACCGCCATTTGGGTTATTGGGTGGATTGCTTCTTAGCTCCCCTCTGCTGCTCATCACCAGAAGCCTCTCTCTTTCTTGAGGCCGCCTCAAACTCCATCTCAGAATCGGAACTTCGCTCCGAAGAAGCTCCAGATGAAGAGATATCCCAATTAGAGGACCTATAACGGTTGGAGACAGGCACTGGAGCCTGTTCCATCCTCACCACCTGCTTCTTCCGCTTCCCAACCTTCCTTCTCTCCTCCAGGTACTGCAGGTCAGCTTCAGAGATGCCCTCATCTCTTACTTTTTTCTGTGAAGTCTTTCCACAAGACTTCTTTACAGAGGAAGAAGCAACCTTTTTAATACCCACTACCACTCCTGGTGGGGGGGGGGTGCTCCCTTTGAGTCAGACTTAGGAGGGGTAGACTCCTGGGGGGAACTGACTCGGGGGGCACAGACTTGGAAGGTTCTGACACAAGAGGAGGGGATACAGTAGGCTGGGGGGACACAGAGACAGATACAGAAGGAATACTTACAGGCACAGGAGGGGTGGCCACAGGAACTGGAGAGGGATCCTGAGCAGGACCAGGGGAGTCAGTCACCGCAGAGGAGGATGGTACACCAGGGGCATCACCCTCCATCCTGTCCAGCCTTAACATGTCATCAATTACCTCCTTCTCCATATTGTGCCAGGCTTCAGGACATCTGCTGTAGGGGTGGCCAAGGCGCAGGCACAGGTTGCGCCTGATCATTTCGGTGCAGTCCTTGGCCATATGACCCTGACCCCGACACACTGAACATATCAAGGCTGAACAGGAGGAGCTCAAATGCCCCTTTTCTCCACAGCGGTGACACAGCTTCGGCTGACCAGGGTAGAAAATAGTCATCCTATCCCTCCCTATAAAAGCTGAGGAGGGCAGGTGACGGACAACATTCCCATCCCTGGCCAACCTGACTGCAACCGACCAACCCCCAGTCCAGATGTTACGCTCATCAAGGATTTTATTGGGCTTGGTTAAAACCTCCTCATAGTTCCTTAACCAAACCTCTAGATCCCGAGCAGGAACACTCTCATTGGTGAGGATATTGTGATTTTTTTTTACTGTTGACCTCTGAGAAACTGCAACTGGGGCCAGACCTTCCCATTCAGGTCTTGACCTGCACCGAGCCTCATATCTCTCCCAGAACAGGTCAAGACCCTCTGGCCTGGTGAAGCTAACTGTATAATCCCGTGTCCCAGCTACATGTATAAAGGCATACAGATCATTTGCCCCAAAACCCATCTCTAAAATCAAATCCACCACTGCACGCCGTGCTGGAGGGATTGCACCACCTTCCCATTTCAGAATAACAACATTACGTCTAGGACCCCCAGCAGAAGCCAGAGACCCAAGACCAGATCCTGGGGTGCTCAAAGTGGTAGCCTGTAGGGGAAAACCCCGCTTGGGAGCAGAGCTACCAGGAGCAGAGCGTACCACCTGAGCAAATGTAGGTTTATCAGGTCCAAGGCCCCACACTGAAGTCACATTAGTCTGTACATCATTATCAACTCTCTGAACTGAATTGGCAGAATCCGTAGCAGGACGATTGTCCATCACACTGATACTGGGGTGATTGTTATCAGTCACAGCAATATTCAATTTCCCATCAGGAATGGTCACAGTTTCTGCTGCAATACCAGGTGTCTCCTGTTGCTGCGCTGTAGAGTCCTCAGCAGCAGTGGGGCAAACAGCTTTGGACTCAGCTAAAGAAGGGTTAATGGGCTCTGCTGACACCTGTGGTTCTTCTACAGAAATGACATTTTTTAAAAGTAACTCTTGCTGCATTGCAGCATCAGCAGGCACAACATTGCTGCACACAGGATCAGCAGCCTGATTGTCATTAGGCACATTGTCGGTGTTGAAAGGCACAAAAACAGTCTTATCCACAACATGGGACTTGGCAGGTTTTACCTTATCAGGTACATCATCTGTAATGTCCTCCTCATTAAACATTAACCGATCTCCCCGCATAGGAGACTCCATTACCTGGATGGCCCTGAGCATGCCTCCTGAGTCCTGGGAAGGCATGGGGCTGCTTACCTCTCCCTGAGGGGGCAGGGGGTCAGAACTGGGGGTCTCCTCCTCCACCTCCATCTTTGTCATCCTTCCAAACCTCCTGTCATTTCCAAACTTCTCCTTAAATGGCCCATCTCTGCCTTCCATCATGGCCACAATGGTCTCCTGATGGTCCACACGGACTTTGGCCAACTGGATCTCCGGATCCATGGATCCACGCTTCTGGATGTGTAAGCCCTCACGCTGCCTTCGCAGACGCTTCAGCTCCGCTCGTAACTTGTAAAGCTTATCCCTCTCCCTATTTAGGACCTTAATCCCGGCCACCACTCGCTCCCGAATGGCTTCGGAACCTTCATCCTCACCAGGGGTAGAGAGATCAGCTTGTACAGGGGCAGGCATGTCACCCGACGGCCCAGGAGATGGCTGTGAGCTTCCAGCAGGAGAGACCCCGCTGTCCTCCATGGCTTCCCCAGAAAGGAGCCAGGAGAGCTGGGAAAGATTTCACCACCACTCCCCTCTCACACGGATCACCCAGAGCAGCTCCAGAGAAACACCCTCCTCCTGACACACCTGTGCTCCAATGATGGGTGGGGCACTATTCCTCCCACTGACACCAACAATGGGGCACTATTCCTCCCACTGACACCAACAATGGAGCACTATTCCCCACACTGACACCAACAATGGGGCACTATTGATCTTTTATTAAAAGAATCAAGCAACCAATTTTATACAAAAGTAAAAAACAAAACCATAGTACAAAACTTCAACAGAAATCCAAGGAATACACATCCATGTTCAGAATATATACAATATATACATAATCCACTACCAAAATTATTTACATAAAGCAGCAGAGAGGGCCTAAGAGGCACAACCCATCACCTATGTACGCAGCCATTTATCAAAAATTAATCCAAAAAAAAAATAATCTAGGGTGATAAGAGACAGACAGCCACACCCGGGAAAGAGACTCCTGGCAGTCAGGGAGGCTTGAAACCCCTCCACGCCTTCAACCAAGCCCCCTGACTCCGCTTGTCTCTCTCAAGTACCCGAATCTTCTCCACCTCATGCAAAATGTCATACACCACCACCTGAACAGGAAGGATTTTACGCCGAATGCAGACCTGACACCGTGCGTTCCAAGTGAAATAACGGACTACTAGGCTAACTAGAAAAAGTGTATCTAAACAAAAAACCCCACCAGTATTGAATGCTCCGTACACCCACTCAGCATAACCCAGCCTGGAGAGGAAAGGGACACCGAGGGCCCGTCCCACCTGTTTGTACACCTCTATGTTAAAAGGGCAATGAAGCAGAAAATGGTCCATAGTCTCTTCCTCACCTGCACACTCCTCCCGAGGACAGCTACGATCCACCCCACTGCGGAATTTCAAATTGCCCCTAACATAGAGTCTCCCATGGAAGCACAACCAGGCCAGATCCCTGAATTTAGGGGGTACTCTGTCCAAATTAATAAGTCTTAACCCTGCCCTCAAAACTGGGCCTGGGCAATCCCTTAAGGCCAGTGGGTCATGAAAGACTTCGCTCAAGACTCGACTCATAAGGACTTTCCTCGGAACCGATCTGAGATCTTCAGCTGACAATCGCCACTGCCGTAGTAACTTCAGGCACGGAGCGACATAGGCTGGTAGCTGACCACGATGACCCCTGAGATTCTTCACTTGGCCACCTTCTTCCCAAAGTCGTAGAAAAGGCCTAAACCAAGATCTAAATATGCCTGCCCATCCAGGAGGTTCCACTGCAAGCATATTACCAATATTAAACTTGAGAAAAAGCAGTGAAAAGAAAAGAACTGGGTTGACCATACCTAAGCCACCCTCCCTCCTGGATAGATAGGTGACATTCCTCTTGATGGGGTTCAGTCTGTTCCCCCACAACATCTGGAAGAACACACTACTGACCCTAGCATAGAGAGACACTGGCAAGATGCAGACAAAGCTGACATATAAGAAGATCGGAATCAGGTAAGTCTTAATCAGATCAACCCTTTCCCTCATAGATAACTTCCATCTCTTCCAGCTGACCACCTTAGTATTGGCAATTTCCAGTCTGCCTTCCCAGTTTTTGAGGCCATAATCGCCAGGTCCAAATTCAATGCCTAAAATCTTAATTCTTTCCTGGGGCACTGGAAAGGTGTCCGGGAGATCAAACCCCTCACCTTCCTTTCCCATCCAGAAAACTTCACTCTTTTCCTGATTGATCTTGGAGCCTGATGCTTCAGAATACCGTGATGTCAGAGAGACCACCTCCTCTGCTTCATCCGCCCCAGTGACAATCACCGACACATCGTCCGCATAGGCAACAACCCTCAAAGGCGGCTCACCCGGAAGCCCCACTGGCACCCCACACAACATGCCGCTCTCTAGCCTCCTGATGAAGGGGTCGATTGCAAACACATAGAGCAGGGGACTCAGGGGACAACCCTGGCGCACCCCGGAGCCAACCTCAAAGGACTGCCCAACCCAACCATTAACAAGAGGAAAGCTCTCTGCCCCCTCATACAAGACTTTTAACCAATCGACAAAACCACCCGGCAGACCGTACTTACTAAGGAGCAACCACAGGTACTCATGGTTAACATGATCAAAAGCCTTTGCCTGATCCAATGTCAGCAAATACTTTCCCCAGCCTGCAGCCCTGCACCGCTCCAAGGCCTCCCGGACAGCTAAAACTGCTGTGAAGGTGCACCTACCCTGGACCGAACAGTGCTGATGGCGAGAAAGCAAAGACTCTGCTACTGACGATAGGCGCCAGAAAATGATCTTTGCCAGTATCTTTCTATCGACATTAAGAAGGCTGATGGGGCGCCAATTCTCAATCATCGAAGGATCTTTACCCTTTGAAAGAAGAATCACAGCTGAGTGCCTCATGGAAGAGGGAAGTACCCCCTCAGCAAGGCAACTGTTAAAAACCTCTACCAAATGTGGGGCCAGAATAGACTTAAAAGCTTTGTAAAACTCAGCCGTCAAGCCATCCGGTCCAGGTGACTTTTTGATGGCAAGCTGTTCAATTGCCCTTATCACCTCTTCAACTGTGATCTCCTCTGTC
This sequence comes from Lithobates septentrionalis, assembly GCA_037952835.1. NCBI lineage: Eukaryota > Metazoa > Chordata > Amphibia > Anura > Ranidae > Lithobates > Lithobates septentrionalis. The sequence goes on along the minus strand of JBBDGP010002647.1, from coordinate 925,770 downwards.
AAATTCATCAATGGGACATCTTCATCATTTAGACCTGGAGTAGAGTCCAAAAAGCTTTCCATCTTGTCACGGTCAAGCTCTTTCCTCCCAAGAAGGTCAGCATAAAAGGACCTCACGACCTCCAGAATCCCCGACCTGGACTTTGTCAAGGAACCTGTACTGTCCTTAAGGCCAACAACCGTTTTAACAGCTACACCTTGTTTGCAGTTCTGGTAAGGGTCAGGCGAGTGGTACTTCCCATAGTCCCTCTCCAGAACCAAAGAGGCATGCCGGTCATATTGACAATTCCTGAGAAGGAGTTTCACTTCGGAGATTGCCCCAGGATCTCCTCCTCTCGAGACAAGAATATCCAGCTTCCTCCGTAAACGTTGGTAGGTCATGTATTTATTAAACTGCTTTCTATTGGCTAGGCCCCTGAAGAATCCAGCGATCCTCTTTTTGGTCAGCTCCCACCACTCAGCCTTGCTGCTACAAAAGTCCAGGATGGTCACCTGTGCCTGAAAGAATTCCTCAAAGGATTGTCTAACATGTTCTTCCTTGAGTAGAGTCGAATTCAATCTCCAGATGCCCTTACCCCTCTGAGGGGCGTCTGAAGCATTCAGGACCACAGATAGCATACAGTGATCAGAGAACTCTACTGCCTGCACCACTGGGGGTGAGAAAGCAGAGGTCTCCTTCAAAAAAAACCTATCTATTCTACTCTGACTATTACCTCGATGAAAGGTGAACCCAGTGTCATCCGGGAGGTGCTTAATGTGCACATCCACAAGACCAGCATCCCTAACCATACTATTTAAAAAAACGCTATCATATCCCAGCCTGTCCTTGAAGTCCTTCCTGTCCTTGGGCCTAGTTACTGTATTAAAGTCACCTCCAAAGACCACTTGCCGGGATGTAAAAAGAAATGGCTTGATCCTTGTAAAAAGGCATTTCCTGTCCCACTTTGTGTGCGGTCCATAAACATTAATTAGGCGCAGGTCCTGCCCTCCCACAAGGACGTCTAAGACCATACATCTCCCAATCTCCACCTCAATAACCCGCCGGACAGTTACCATGCCGGTTTTAAACAACACCGCCACACCGCCGTAAGGCTCGGCCGCAAGAGACCAGTAAGATGGACCATACCTCCACTCTCTCTTGGCCATATGAATATCTGCCAAGGAGGTGAGCCTAGTCTCTTGCAAAAATAAAATTTCAGCATCTAATTGGCTGAACAAAAAGAAGGCCATAGAACGAGCTCTTACTGACTTAATGCTGGCGACATTTATTGTCACCACTTTTAACGGAGGGGGAACCGCCATTTGGGTTATTGGGTGGATTGCTTCTTAGCTCCCCTCTGCTGCTCATCACCAGAAGCCTCTCTCTTTCTTGAGGCCGCCTCAAACTCCATTTCGGAATCAGAACTTCGCTCCGAAGAAGCTCCAGATGAAGAGATATCCCAATTAGAGGACCTATACCGGTTGGAGACAGGCACTGGAGCCTGTTCTGTCCTCACCAACTGCTTCTTCCGCTTCCCAACCTTCCTTCTCTCCTCCAGGTACTGCAGGTCAGCTTCAGAGATGCCCTCATCTCTTACTTTTTTCTGTGAAGTCTTTACAGAAGACTTCTTTACAGAGGAAGAAGCAACCTTTTTAGTACCCACTACCACTGCTGGTGGGGGGGGTGCTCCCTTTGAATCAGACTTAGAAGGGGTAGACTCCTGGGGGGTAACTGACTCAGGGGGCACAGACTTGGAAGGTTCTGACACAAGAGGAGAGGGTACAGTAGGCTGGGGGGAGACAGATACAGATACAGAAGGAATACTTACAGACACATGAGGGGTGGCCACAGGAACTGGAGAGGGATCCTGAGCAGGACCAGGGGAGTCAGTCACCGCAGAGGAGGATGGTACACCAGGGGCCTCACCCTCCATCCTGTCCAGCCTTGACATGTCATCTATTACCTCCTTCTCCATATTGTGCCAGGCTTCAGGACATCTGCTGTAGGGGTGGCCAAGGCGCAGGCACAGGTTGCACCTGATCATTTCGGTGCAGTCCTTAGCCATATGACCCTGACCCCGACACACTGAACATATCAAGGCTGAACAGGAGGAACTCAAATGCCCCTTTTCTCCACAGCGGTGACACAGCTTCGGCTGACCAGGGTAAAAAACAGTCATCCTATCCCTCCCTATAAAAGCTGAGGAGGGCAGGTGACGGACAACATTCCCATCCCTGGCCAACCTGACTGTAACCGACCAACCCCCAGTCCAGATGTTACGCTCATCAAGGATTTTATTGGGCTTGGTCAAAACCTCCCCATAGTTCCTTAACCAAACCTCTAGATCCCGGGCAGGGACACTCTCATTAGTGAGGATAATTGTGATTTTTTTTACTGTAGACCTCTGAGAAACTGCAACTGGGGCCAGACCTTCCCATTCAGGTCTTGACCTGCAACGAGCCTCATATCTCTCCCAGAACAGGTCAAGACCCTCTGGCCTGGTGAAGCTAACTGTATAATCCCGTGTCCCAGCAACATGTATAAAGGCATACAGATCATTTGCCCCAAAACCCATCTCTAAAATCAAATCCACCACTGCACGCCGTGCTGGAGGGATCGCACCACCTTCCCATTTCAGAATAACAACATTACGTCTGGGACCCCCAGCAGAAGCCAGAGACCCAAGACCAGATCCTGGGGTGCTCAAAGTGGTAGCCTGTAGGGGAAAACCCCGCTTGGGGGCAGAGCTACCAGGAGCAGAGCGTACCACCTGAGCAAAGGTAAGTTTTTCAGGGCCAAGGCCCCACACTGAAGTCATAGCAGTCTGTACATCATTATCAACTGTCTGAACTGAACTGGCAGAATCCATAGCAGGACGATTGTCCATCACACTGATACTGGGGTGATTGTTATCAGTCACAGCAATATTCAATTTCCCATCAGGAAAGGTCACAGTTTCTGCTGCAATACCAGCTGTCTCCTGATGCTGCGCTGTAGAGTCCTCAGCAGCAGTGGGGCAAACAGCTTTGGACTCACCTAAAGAAGGGTTAATGGGCTCTGCTGACACCTGTGGTTCTTCTACAGAAATGACATTTTTTAAAAGTAACTCTTGCTGCATTGCAGCATCAGCAAGCACAACATTGCTGCACACAGGATCAGCAGCCTGATTGTCATTAGGCACATTGTCAGTGTTGAAAGGCACAAAAACAGTCTTATCCACAACATGGGACTTGGCAGTCTTTACCTTATCAGGTACATCATCAGTAATGTCCTCTTCATTAAACATTAACTGATTCCTCCGCATAGGAGACTCCATTACCTGGATGGCCCTGAGCATGCCTCCTGAGTCCTGGGAAGGCATGGGGCTGCTTACCTCTCCCTGAGGGGGCAGGGGGTCAGAACTGGGGGTCTCCTCCTCCACCTCCATCTTTGTCATTCTTCCAAACCTCCTGTCATTTCCAAACTTCTCCTTAAATGGCCCATCTCTGCCTTCCATCATGGCCACAATGGTCTCCTGATGGTCCACACGGACTTTGGCCAACTGGATCTCCGGATCCATGGATCCACGCTTCTGGCTGTGTAAGCCCTCCCGCTGCCTTCGCAGACGCTTCAGCTCCGCTCGTAGCTTGTAAAGCTTATCCCTCTCCCTATTTAGGACCTTAATCCCGGCCACCACTCGCTCCCGAATGGCTTCGGAACCTTCATCCCCACCAGGGGTAGAGAGATCAGCTTGTACAGGGGCAGGCATGTCACCCGACGGCCCAGGAGATGGCTGTGAGCTTCCAGCAGGAGAGGCCCTGCTGGCCTCCATGGCTTCCCCAGAAAGGGGCCAGGAGAGCTGGGATAGATTTCCTCACCAGTTCCCTCTCACACGGATCAGCAGCAGCTCCAGAGAGACAGCCTCCTCCTGACACACCTGTGCTCCAATGATGGGTGGGGCACTATTCCTCCCACTGACACCAACAATGGGGCACTATTCCTCCCACTGACACCAACAATGGAGCACTATTCCCCACACTGACACCAACAATGGGGCACTATTCCTCCCACTGACACCAACAATGGAGCACTATTCCTCCCACTGACACCAACAATGGGGCACTATTCCTCCCACTGACACCAACAATGGAGCACGATTCCTCCCACTGACACCAACAATGGGGCACTATTCCTCCCACTGACACCAACAATGGAGCATAATTCCTGCCACTGACACCGACAATAGAGCACTATTCAATCCATTGACTCCAACAATGGGGCATAATTCCTGACACCAACAATAAGGCACTATACCTTCCATTGACACCAATTATGGGGCATAAATCCTTCTACTGACATCAACCATGGGGAATATTCCTCATGCTAACACCAATGATGGGGCATACAGTAATTCCTGCCATTGACATTAACAATGGGGCATAATTCCTGCCATTGACATCAACAATGGGGCATAATTCCTGCCATTGACATCAACAATGGGGCATAATTCCTGCCAGTGACATCAACAATGGGGCATAATTCCTGCCACTGACATCAACAATGGGGCATAATTCCTGCCACTGACATCAACAATGGGGCATAATTCCTGCCACTGACACCAACAATGGGGCATAATTCCTGCCACTGACACCAACAATGGGGCATAATTCCTGCCACTGACATCAACAATGGGGCATAATTCCTGCCACTGACACCAACAATGGGGCACTATTCCTCACCTATTACCGTGTAAATGGTTAACCAACCCAAAACACATACTTCAGCTTTTGGTGCATGCTCGAAAGTTTAAAAAAATCTTAATTCCGTTCTTTGCATCTCTCAAGGACTTTGGTGGAGAGATATCTGCACCTGAGCCAAGGTCTGTATTCCTAACATGACCTTAACAAGGGGGTCCGGGACTCACTGCTGGATTTTTAATTTACATTATATTCTAGAGCTTGGGGTCTCCAAACCTTTGAAGCAAAGGGCCAATTTACTGCCTTTCAAACTTTAGGAGGGCTGGACTGTGGCCAGTGGTAGAGTAGAAAATGCCATAGGTTTGGTGGTCAATGGGAATACAAAAATTACATCATTAGTGTCAGTGGAAGGAATAGAGTCCTATCCGCAGTGTCAGTGTAAGGAATAGTACCCCATCATTGGTATCAGTGGGAGGAATAGTGTCCCATCATTGGTATCAGTGGGAGGAATAGTGTCCCATCATTGGTATCAGTGGGAGGAATAGTGTCCCATCATTGGTGTCAGTGGGAGGAATAGTGTCCCATCATTGGTGTCAGTGGGAGGAATAGTGCCCCATCATTGGTGTCAGTGGGAGGAATAGTGTCCCATCATTGGTGTCAGTGGGAGGAATAGTGTCCCATCATTGGTGTCAGTTGAAGGAATAGTGCCCCATCTTTGGTGTCAGTGGAAGGAATAGTGTCCCATCATTGGTATCAGTGGGAGGATTTGTGCCCCAAAGGACGGATAAAGGCAAGCAAAGGGCCACATCTGGCTCGTGGGCTGCAGTTTGGAGACTCCTGTCCTACAGTATACAAAGTGGACAGGTCGGAAAAAGAGAAAAGCAAGAATCCGTTTACAGAAAACACAAACAGCCTTATTGGAGTTTCAGATATGGAGCCGTCACAAAGTAGGTTGGTGGGTCATTCCCTTCCCAAAGACACACTGGTGGGCTTGGTGTCATTCACACATTAGGGCGCCTTTTCTTCCTCACTAACACCTTACAGTTCAGAGGAGCAAGAATAGTTTCTTACCTGCTTGCCTTTGAAGACGGATATTGGTTGTGCCATGGACTCTCCATGAGAAAGGATTAGATCCAGCATACCGTCACCATCAAAGTCCGTCACAGCGCCACCTGCAGAGAGTTCACCAAAATAATTCCATAAGTTGTGGACTAAAGGTGACCACACACTGATGGCCAACAGCACAAAACCCGGCTACCATCGGAGGCATGACCGGGACACATACATTGATTGAACATACAGCACCAAGTAGCAAGGGCTCCTTCACACCAGACGCTGCATTGCAACCCAGAGACTGGTGTGTGGTGTGGTGGGGCCAAGATTGTCTTTTTTTTTTTTTAACAACTTTATTGAGATATCACACAGACATCTCCAAAAGTTCAATTGCTGGCCATACGGTGTAGTCAATTGCCTTGCACTGTGCTGAAAAAAGTACTACATGTACTGTGTCAGCACACCCCCCACCATCCAGGGGTGTTACCAGGGCACATTAGTTCTGCACATGTGTACCTCGTCTCCTAACGATTTGTTTTGTTTTCGATGCTTTATTTAAATAATTTTGTTATTTTTTTTTGTTTGTTTTACTGTATTCTTTTCTACTCTACTCAGTTATTTTATTTTCTATTTTACTCCATTCTATTCTTTTATTTTTTATTTTATTCTTTTCTGTTCTCTTTTACTCTAATCTTTTCTACTGTGCTCTATTCCATTCTATTCTTTTCTATTCCTTTATTTTCTATTATATTTTCTTCTATTTTCTATTTTCTATTCTCTTCTGTTTTACTCTATTCTATTATTTTCTATTCTTTACTCTATTTTATTCTTTTCTATTTTATTATTTTCTATTTTATTCCTTTATGTTCTATTATATTTTATTCTATTTTTTATTTTCTATTCTGTTCTGTTTTACTCTATTATATTATTTTCTATTCTTTACTCTATTCTGTTCGTTTCTATTTTATTCTTTTCTATTTTATTCCTTTATGTTCTATTATATTTTATTCCATTTTTTATTTTCTATTCTGTTCTGTTTTAGTCTATTCTATTATTTTCTATACTTTATTCTATTCTATTCTTTTCTATTCCTTTATTTTCTATTACATTTTATTCTATTTTTTTCTGTTTTACTCTATTCTATTCTTTTCTATTCTATTTTACTCTAATGTTGTTTTCAAATTTGAATTTGTTTTTCGAATCTGATGCACTGTAATTGCACACTCATGAAAAACCATACCCAAATGAAATTAATGTAATTGTGTTTACACAAAAGGAGTTTTCTTTTGGGGGTATTTGATCACCACTGAGTTTTTAATTTTTATTATATAAATAAAAAATACATTAGAAATTTTTGAAACCCCCCCCCAATATTTTCTACTTTCTACATATCCAATAAAATCAAATGTCTTCATGAATTAAGGCCAAAATGTATTTTACTACATGTCTTTGGTGAAAAAAAATCGCAATAAATGTGTATTGATTGGTTTATGTGAAAGTTATAGCGTCTACAAATTATGGGGTATATATTTGAAAATTGATCAATCCTGATGTACTGACAGTCAATCTCATTTCTTGGACCCGTAAAATGCCAGGAAAGTACAAATACCCCCCAAATGACCCCTTTTTGGAAAGTAGACATTCTGCGGTATTCAGTAAGAGGCATGGCGAGTTTTTGAAGTTGCAATTTTTTGTCACAATTTTTTGGAAAATGAAGAAATTAAATACATATTTTTTTTTTGTTCACATTTTTTTTTACATAATGTCAGCAGTGCAGTACAGCGTCATCATATGACTGGTGGGGCTGTGATCAGGGACACTGACTAGTGACAGTATGTTAATAAAAGTGACTGAGCTTACCCATGTCGCCCTGCTGCAGTATACAGTGCCTTGGAAAAGTATTCACACCCCTTGGATTTTTTCACATTTTGTCATGTTACAACCAAAAACGTAAATGTATTTTATTTGGATTTTATGTGATAGTCCAACACAAATTGGCACATAATTGTGAAGAGGAAGGAAAATGATAAATGGCTTTCCAAATTTTTTACAAATAAATATGTGAAAAGTGTGGGGGGTACATTTGTATGGCGCCCCCCTGAGTCAATACTTTGAAGAACCCACTTTCTCTGCAATTACAGCTGCAAGTCTTTTTGTGGATGTCTCTACCAGCTTTGCACATCTAGAGAGGGACATTTTTGCCCATTCTTCTTCTTTGCAAAATATCTCAAGTTCTGTCAGATTGGATGGAGAGCGTCTGTGAACAGCAATTTTCAAGTCTTGCCACAGATTCTCAATTGGATTTAGGTCTGGACTGTGACTGGGCCATTCTAACACATGAATATGCTTTGATCTAAACCATTCCATTGTAGCTCTGGCTGGATGTTTCGGGTCGTTGTCCTGCTGGAAGGTGAACCTCCGTCCCAGTCTCAAGTCTTTTGCAGACTCTAACAGGTTTTCTTCTAAGATTGCCCTGTATTTGTCTCCATCCATCTTACCATGAACTCTGACCAGCTTCCCTGTCCCTGCTGAAGAAAAGCATCCCCACAACATGATGCTGCCACCACCATGTTTCACAGTGGGGATGGTGTGTTCAGGGTGATGTGCAGTGTTAGTTTTTCGCCACACATAGCGTTTTGCTTTTAGGCCAAAAAGTCCATTGTTGGTCTCATCTGACCAGAGCACCTTTTTCCACATGTTTGCTGTGTCCACCACATGGCTTCTTGCAAACTGCAAACAGGACTTCTTATGACTTTCTTTCACCAATGTCTTTCTTCTTGTCACTCTTCCATAAAGGGCAGATTTGTGGAGTGCACAACTAATAGTTGTCCTGTGGACAGATTCTCCCACCTGAGCTGTGGATCTCTTCAGCTCCTCCAGAGTTACCATGGACCTCTTGGCTGCTTCTCTGATGAATGCTCTCCTTGCCTGGCCTGTCTGTTCATACTAGACAATCCCGATTTTGAGACCCTCGTCCCGATTGGAGCTGGTCCCGATTAAATTCCCGGGATTTTGCCTTTGTCCCGGGAAAATCGGGAATGTTGTAGGCAAAAACAGCCGGCAGGCTACAAAAAGATGGCCATCGCCGCCGCAAGGACTATTCCCTGTGTGATCAGTGGAAAGGGGAGGGGCAGCCAATCAGCTTCTCTCTTCAGTGTACAAGTAGACAATTCTCTTGTACACTGAAGCCGATTGGTTGCACGGCCCGAAGGCCCTTCCCCTCTCCACTGAACACATGAGAAAGCCGGGAACTGTGTAGCTGCCGCTGATGGGGACAGACGCATGAAGGAGGGTTCCACTGATGGGGACACTGATGTAAGGAGGCCGGCTCTGCTGCCGGGGACACCAGATGTAAGGAGGGACTCCACTTCCGGGGACACCAGATGTAAGGAGGGGCCCCACTGGCTGGGGACACCAGATGTAAGGAGGGATCCGCTGGCTGGGGACACTGATGTGATAAGGACTCTGCTGCCGGGGACACCTGATGTAAGAAGGGACTCTGCTGGGGGCACCCAATGTAAGGAGGGACTCCGCTGGGGGCACCTGATGTAAGGAGGGACTCTGCTCGGGGCACCTGATGGAAGGAGGGACTCCGCTGGGAGCACCTGATGTAAGGAGGGACTCTGCTGGGGGCACCTGATGTAAGGACGGACTCGGCTGGGGCCACCTGATGTAAGGATGGACTCTGCTGGGGGCACCTGATGTAAGGACAGACTTCGCTGGGGGCACCTGATGGTATCTGGTGGCAGGCGATGTGGCAGGTGACACGCTCATGGCTCCCACTGATTTGGCATTATGGTGAGTTGAACGATTTAATTTTATATTACAATGTAATAATAGAAATAATGTGCTTCAATCATCCTGACACCATAACAACCATGGTGCCGGGATGATTAAAGTGCTAACACCAGATGTTTGGAGTATCTTTATCTGCTGATTGTTAAACTTTCTGGAATACACATATTTCTATTGTGGTGTAGGATCTGGGCCTGCTGTTTGTCTGTCCCTCTCCCTCTCTCTTTCTCCCTCCATCCCTCGTTCATCTCAGACTCTAACCACACCCCTTTGAGCCACACCCCCTTTAAGCCACACCCAATATTCCACTGAAACCACGCCCATTTTTCACCACCACATTTTTCTTCCCCATCGCTATGCCACGCCTACAAATGGATGCCCCCCTCCCTAATTATAATAAGACTCCGCCTACAGGCAAAAAAAGTGTCCCTATAACATTTTTTACAATGTTGGCAACTATGTCAGTTTAGGTGGACGGCCATGTCTTGGTAGGTTTGCAGTTGTGCCATACTCTTTCCATTTTCGGATGATGGATTGAACAGAGCTCCGTGAGATGTTCAAAGCTTGGGATATTTTTTTATAACCTAACCCTGCTTTATACTTCTCCACAACTTTATCCCTGACCTGTCTGGTGTGTTCCTTGGCCTTCATGATGCTGTTTGTTCACTAAGGTTCTCTAACAAACCTGAGGGCTTCACAGAACAGCTGTATTTATACTGAAATTAAATTACGCACAGGTGGACTCTATTTACTAAGTAGGTGACTTCTGAAGGCAATTGGTTCCACTAGATATTAGTTAGGGGTATCAGAGTAAAGGGGGCTGAATACAAATGTCCCCTCCAACACTTTTCACATATTTATTTGTAAAATATCTAAAAAACAATTTATCATTTTCCTTCCACTTCACAATTATGTGCCATTTTGTGTTGGTCTATCACATAAAATCTCAATAAAATACAATTACGTTTTTGGTTGTAACCTGACAAAATGTGGAAAATTTCAAGGGGTATGAATACTTTTTTCAAGGCACTGTATCTGCAAGGAGCGGGACAGCAAGTGGTTAAACTCGTTTAGAAAAGTAAAGAAAAGTAAAAAACAAACAAAAAAAACTGCAATATAATAAAAAGTTCTCTAGTATAAGTTCTCCGTATTTCATGGCTTTTATAATTATTTGCTGAGACTATAAACCAGAAAGTAATTAGCATTCCTTCCCGTAAACCTTCACTAATCTTGGTAACAATTTCCTACTTTTAGCCGTCTCTCCAAGAATATGAGCCCCTAATTGCAATTCTTTGCATAAATCGGGATTAAGGGAAACCAGTTTTTTTTTTTCCGAGCGAGATGTTGAAAGAAGAAAGCGCGGTTTTGGAGTGCAGATTGTGTGATGACCCATTACAAGGAGGGAGATGTACCGTCCTCCAGGGGCTTAGCGGGAGATGGAGGGATTGTAGCGATAATTCATAAAACGGAGAATGACAACCGACGACACAACCGCATCGCTAAATATAAAAGCATGACTTCACATTAACAACGAAACGCTAAGAAACTCCAACGCCGTTTTGTTTTTTTTTCCCCAGCAATTTGTAACTAATGCGCAAATCTCTAGTGCCACCGCCTGGAATATCGGTGGAGGTGCAGCTCAGACTCTGCCAACTACAAAGACGACAATGATAGAGACGCCGTGTAATGAGCGCAATTTATAGTAAATCAAATCTCAGCGCTGGCAGAAAAATCGCAAATCTCTATTCTCTTCAGAGAAATTAATTATTGATATCAATAATGACTTTAAATTATCGGGGACGGATACAAGGGGACCTCTGATCCTCTATAATAGCTGGAAATCTTATTTTTCATTTTATTTTTTTGGACCCATTAATCCCTAATTTATTTTTTAGAGTTTGAACTCTGGGGAAGAGAATAATGCCCCATTGGACGGAGCCTGCACTGTAAGGGTTCAGGTCTAGGTCAGTGTGAGGGCCGCATTGTATATTTTACAATTATTTGTGGGCCAAAAAAAAGTAAAATGACTAAAAACAATTGGATTTAATGAATACGTTTTACTTCTTCTTTTGGAAGCTACATACGATTCAGGATAAAAGAGAAATAATGTTGGTAAGAGACCTCATTAGAGTCCTCACTTACATCAGAGTACCCCCACTTAGATCAGGGTCTCCGTCAAAGTCCCCCCTTACATCAGAATCCCCATTAAAGTTCCCTCTTACATCAGGGTCTCCATCAGACTCCTCCTTACATCGGGATCCCCATTAGAGTTCCCCCTTACATCAGGGTGCCTATGAGAGCCCCCACTTTTATCAGAATCCCCATTAGAGTTCCCCTTACATAAGGGTTCCCATCAGAGTCCCTCTTACATCAGGGTCCCCATCAAAGTCCCCTCTTACATCACAGTCCCCATCAAAGTCCCCTCTTACATCAGGGTCCCCATCAAAGTCCCCTCTTACATCAGGGTCTCCATCAGACTCCTCCTTTCATCAGGGTCCCCATCAAAGTCCTTCTAAGCCCCCCTTACACAGGGGTACCCATTAGAGTTCCTTCTTACATCAGGGTCCCCATCACAGTCACCCCTTACATAAAGGTCCCCATCAGAGTTCCCCCTTACATCAGGGTGCCTATGAGAGCCCCCACTTTCATCAAAGTCCTGAAAAGTCCTCCCTTACATAAGGGTTCCCATCAGAGTCCCACTTACATCAGGGTCCCCATTCCCTCTGATATCAAGGTCCCCATTAAAGTCCCCTCATATATTAGGGTCCCAATCAGAGTCCCCTCTTATATTAGGGTTCCAATTAGAGTCCCCTCTGATATCAGGGTCCCAATCAGAGTCCCCTCTTATATTAGGGTCCCAATCAGAGTTCCCTCTTATATTAGGCTCCCAATCAGAGTCCCCTCTTATATTAGGGTCCCAATCAGAGTTCCCTCTTATATTAGGCTCCCAATCAGAGTCCCCTCTTATATTAGGCTCCCAATCAGAGTCCCCTCATATTAGGGTCCCAATCAGAGTCCCACTTACATCAGGGTCCCCATCCCCTCTGATATCAAGGTCCCCATCAAAGTCCCCTCATATATTAGGGTCCCAATCAGAGTCCCCTCTTATATTAGGGTTCCAATCAGAGTCCCCTCTAATATCAGGGTCCCAATCAGAGTCCCCTCTGATATCAGGGTCCCAATCAGAGTCCCCTCTTATATTAGGGTCCCAATCAGAGTTCCCTCTTATATTAGGCTCCCAATCAGAGTCCCCTCTTATATTAGGGTCCCAATCAGAGTTCCCTCTTATATTAGGCTCTCAATCAGAGTCCCCTCATATTAGGGTCCCAATCAGAGTCCCCCCTTACATCAGGCTCCCCATCAAAGTCCCCTCCTTTATTAGGGACCCTATCAAAGGCCCCTTCTACATCAGGCTCCCCATCAAAGTCCCCTCCTTTATTAGGGACCCTATCAAAGGCCCCTTCTACATCAGGCTCCCCATCAAAGTCCCCTCCTTTATTAGGGTCCCCATCAGAGCCCCCTCTTACATCATTGTCCCCATCAGAGTCCCCTCTTACATCAGGGTCTCCATCAGACTCCTCCTTTCATCAGGGTCCCCATCAAAGTCCTTCTAAGTCCCATTCATTCCCATTAGAGTTCCTTCTTACATCTGGGTGCCCATCACAGTCACCCCTTACATAAAGGTCCCCATCAGAGTCCCTTTATGTCCCCTCTTACACCAGAGTCCCCATCAGACTCCCCTATACATCAGGATCCCCATCAGAGTTCCCTCTTACATCAAAGTCCCCCTTACATCCGAGTCCATATCAGAGACCCCATATAAGAGAATCCCCATCAGAGTCCCCTCTTACATCAAGGTTCCATCAAAGTCCCCTCTTACATCAGAGTCCCCTCTTACACAGTGATGTATTTAGGTTTTGTGCTGCCCTAGGCCTGACTAAACTCGTGCACCCCCAAATTTAAATATGACCCACCCCTTCCTGTCAAGGCCACACCCCTTTGGTGTTTAAGACCCGCCCTGAAATTTTCTAGTGGGGAAACTAGTTCTGAGGCCCCGGGGGGGGGGGGGGGGGGTCGGTGGGCAACGTATTCCCTTAATTTGCATAGATTTCCTCTCACTTCCTGTTTGGCTATGGGGCAGGAAGTGAAGGGAAATCTTTGCAATGGGACAGGGATGGTACAAAAATAAACTGACAGGGGTTATAACCCTCCCTTACTCTATCCAAAATGAAAAAAAAGTGTTCCCTATAGTTCTACTTTAAGCACAAATTTCTGATAATTTTATGGAGAGGACTAAGAAGATATAACCATGCCAGTGGTGCAGCAGAAAACATAGAGCACAGTGAGGAAGCTTTGTGGTCCAGGATGAGAAGAAGTCATAATTAGAAGCGGCGCCCCCCCCCACAGTTGCAGAATGCCAGCCGCCCGCATACTGGAAACAGTGAAGCCCCTTTTGGGGGCGCTAGACTAATGTGCCTCTCAGCCCAGTCCGCCCCATAAGACTGGTGCTACACTAATGCCCCGTACACACGATCGGACATTGATCAGACATTCCAACAACAAAATCCATGTTTTTTTCTGACAGATGTTGGGTCAAACTTGTCTTGCATACACACGGTCGCACAAAGTTGTCTGGAAAATCCGATCGTTCTGAACGCGGTGACGTAAAACACGTACGTCGGGACTATAAATGGGGCAGTAGCCAATAGCTTTCATCTCTTTATTTATTCTGAGCATGCGTGGCACTTTGTGCGTCAGAATTGTCCACACACGGTCGGATTCACGCAAACGAATTTTGTTGTCGGAAAATTTTATAGCCTGCTCTCAAACTTTGTGTGTCAGAAATTCTGATGGAAAAAGTCAGATGGAGCCCCACACACGGTCGGAATTTCCGACAACACGCTCCGATCGCACATATTCCGTCGGAAAGTCCGACCGTGTGTACAGGGCATAACAGTGTAGCTCAAGCCGACGGGGACTCTTTCTGTGCTGCCCCCCTGCAAAGTGCTGCCCTAGACCTGGGCCTTGTTGGCCTAGGCCAGGATACAGCATTGCTCTTACATCAGGGTCTCCATCAGAGGCCTCTCTTACAACAGAGTCCCCATAAGAGTACCCTGTTACACCACAGCCCCCTCTTACATCAGGGTCCCCATCAAAGTCCCCTCTTACATTAGAGTCCCCCGTTACATCACAGTCCCCTCTTACATCAGGGCCCCCATCAGAATCCCCCGCTACATCACAGTCCCCCCATCAGAATCCCCCGCTACATCACAGTCCCCTCTTACATCAGGGCCCCCATCAGAATCCCCCGCTACATCACAGTCCCCTCTTACATCAGGGCCCCCATCAGAATCCCCCGCTACATCACAGTCCCCTCTTACATCAGGGTCCCCATCAGAATCCCCCGCTACATCACAGTCCTCTCTTACATCAGAGTCCGTATCAGAGTCCCCAGTTACATCAGTTCCTCTTACATCAGGGTCTCTATCAGAGTCCCCCTTACATCAGAGTTCCTCTCAGAGTCCCCCCCTCCCCTTTTATCAGAATACATATCAGAGTCCCCCTTACATTTGAATCCCCATCAAAATCCCCCCAAGTCCTCCCTTACATAAGAGATCCCATCAGAGTCCCCTCCTACATCAGGGCCCCCTCTTACATTATGGTCCCCATCAAAGTCCCCTTTTACGCCAGTGTCCCCACTTCATCAGGGTCTTCATCAGAGTCTTCTCTTACATCATTGCCCCTATTACATCAGGGTCCCCATCAAAGTCCCCTCTTACAGCAGGGTCCCCCAATACATCAGGGCCCCCATCAGAGTCCTCTCTTACATCAGAGTCCTCCATTACATTAAGCATCCTGTCTTTCATTAGGGTCTCCATCAGAGTCCCCCTTACCGCTGTAAGGCTTGCAGCGTGGCTGTAGCATCAGGGCAGGGTCCAGGAGGCAGAGCGGGCCTGGGCAGAAGTTGTTCTGCCCTCTTGTGAATGAGGGACAAACACGTCATTGGTGGTCCTAGCACTCAACAACAGGGATGATGACAGTGCAATGGGGGGGGGGGGGGGGGGGGACCTGCTCTAAAGACTGTGAGGGGTTGGGTGGGGGAAGGCAGGTTTGAGGTTGAAGCAAAGACCACCACTGACCACCATCTGTGCACATTGAGGACATGCCTCTAACACCAGCCCTGGGAGAAGAAAAGCTTATAAATGGCCGGATGTGGCCCATGAGCCATAGTTTGGAGACCCTTGGTCTAGGGGGCCACAAACAGCAATTTTACTTCCCCAATCCTCAGCTCCCACAGGCTTCTCCAGACTAAGTCAGATCCCCAAACCCCCCCCCATGCTCCGGTGGTTGCAAGTTCCCTGATGTCATCAAGACCAGTGCAGATACTATAGTCCTGCATGGGGCATAAGTACATCAAGGGAGAATCCACTGCCAGAGCGTAGGGGGATACAGAAGAAAGCTGGCTGAGCGGAGGATCAGATAAGTATTACTTTTGTGCCCCCACCCCCAGTCACAAATGACTATTTAACCCCTTACAGAGCAGGGGCACGCCCACTGCAAGGGTGAGTTTCCCCCTCCCCCAGAGATTGGCTTTACTGTAGAAAAGGTTTAAAGGTAACCTGTGCTGGGAGAATAAATACTCGCATGGTTTTAAAAAAGACAAGTCCATCGAGTTCAACCAATAGGAAAAAATATTTATTAAATAGAAAACCTCCATAAACAGAACCCCGCCCCCACGGAGCATCCACCCCCTCCTTCTCAGAATACTCGTGTCCTGGCCGTCATGGTAATTCAATACCTCCCAACGTTTAAAATTTGAGAATGAGGGACATTTCAGGGAGACAGCAAAAAGTGGGTGTGGCCAAATATGATAGTGGGATGGACTTAAGGGACGTGGTTAAACAAAACCTGGGCTTCCTTGTACCTATAAAATATGGTTTGATTGCAGTGTCATGAACTGGAGTCTCCAGTGTGAATCAAACCTTAGGGAGAGAGATTGGAGAGAGGGAAGGATCTCTGTTATATGGAAGGAAGGATCACTGTGGTATATGGAAAAAGGAAGGAGGGGTCACTATAGTACATGGAAGGAAGGATCACTATGTCATATGAAAGGCAGGAAGGATCACTATGTTATATGAAAGGCAGGAAGGATCATGGTGGCACATGGAAGGCCGGAAGGATCACTATCACACATGAAAGGCAGAAAGGTTCACTATGGCACATGGGAGGCAGGAAGGAAGGATCATTATGGCACATGGAAGGCAGGAAGGAAGGATCATTATGGCACATGGAAGGCAGGAAAGAAGGATCATTATGGCACATGGAAGGCAGGAAGGATCACTAAGGCACATGGAAGGCGGGAAGGATCACTATGACACATGGAAGGCAGGAAGGATTACTAAGGCACATGGAAGGCAGAAAGGAAAGGTCACTGTGGCACATAGAAGGCAGGTAGGATCACTATAGTACATGGAAGGCAGAAAGGATTGCTAAGGCACATGGAAGGCAGAAAGGAAGGATCACGGTGGCACATGGAAGGCAGGAAGGATCACTATGACACATGGAAGGCAGGATTACTAAGGCACATGGAAGGCAGGATCACTAAGGCACATGAAAGGCAGGATCACTAAGGCACATGGAAGGCAGAAAGGATCACTATGGCACATGGAAGGCAGGAAGGATCACTATGGTACATGGAAGGAAGGAAGAGAGAGAGGCATGAGTTCAGTCACAGACTTTCACTCACCCGAGGCTGGCTGGTCTCCTGAGGCCCAGGCAGTGACATTGTGTGCACCGCTTCAAAATTCCCGCTCACACAACCCCTTCACAGCCACAGGATTGGCTGCACGCCAGGGTTTGTGGGGGGACATGGGGAGGAGGTGGATTAGATCTGACATCCCTCCTCTTCCTGTAGAGGGGGTGGGTGACCTGGCGGGCGGGTGTGAGTGGGCGACTTTGCTGGCTGGGCACTGCGCGGAACACACTGACTGGCGTAGTCAAGTGCCGCAACTTGTTCCAGCACTGGGCTCTGCTGCGGGACTCAGCCAGGATTTGCGGGACACCGAGATTTACTTGTAATCCCGGGACAGTCCCGGCAAATCCAGGATGGTCCCAGCAAATCTGGGGTGGTTGGGAGGTATATAATTCCATGGATTCACCTGGAACCAGTCCACCCATCAGGAGCTCTGATTTCAGTCTCCCTTCTCTTGCTGCATTCCTGTTTACTGATTCAGAAACGGCTATCTACATATTTAATATAGAATGAAAGTTTCCAGAGCAGCCCATAGAATAGAGAGTGAGGTATGATTTTATTATAGAATATTTTCATGTTCCCTGGATGTTTGGTTTATCTACATTGTCAATATAAACCGCTGCAGCGATAGAGAAACATGAGATGTAACTGCGACCGGGGCCCGGGGCCCCTGGGAGGCCCAAAGTACAACCTGCCATCTGGCAGATTGGTAATTAGAGCAGCTTTAAATGTCAATAGTGTCTGGAGGAGGTTTGTTTAAAGTGTACCTATATGTTAAATAAATAAATAAATAAATAAAAAGCTTAATGCGCAGAACTTCACTCTACCAATCAGCATGAACTATGCCTAAAGCTTTTTTTTTTTTTTTTTAACATAGTTACATAGTTACATAGTAGGTGAGGTTGAAAAAAGACACAAGTCCATCAAGTCCAACCTATGTGTGTGATTATGTTAACATGCTTGAAAAATAATTTTAGCCCTGAGGATTATATAAAACCCCCAAACATGATACATTTTCTGAAAAGAGACACCCTAGAGAATAAAATAATGATAGCTTCAATTTATTATGGCACGCGATTTTATTGCACAGGTCTAGGAAACACAAAATTTCTGTAAAAAAATACACTAAATTTAATTTTAGGGCACACAAACGTAATAAATTACCCAATTTTTTGGGTAAAATATAAAAGACAAGATTTCACCGAGTTAATAGATACCAGACATGGCAAACTTTAAATTTGCGTGCACCGGTGAAATGGCGACAAACATTCATTACCCTACATTTTCTATAGGCGATGCGTCAAAAGCCCCCTATAGGTCCATCCAGTTTAGTGTTACGGAGGAGGTCTGGTGCTAGAATTATTGTTCTCACTCCGGCGCGCATGGCAATATGTAACGTGTATTGCAGTTGACGTTTTCATACGTAGGACCCCCCGACACATGCAATTACATTCATACATGCGTATATGTGGGAGTGGGGGGGGGCTTCAAAAATTCTATGGGGGGGCGGGGGTTACATGCTTGGGTGTAGCTTAAATTGTTTACCATTACTTTTATTTTTTTACTTAACTTTTTTTTTTCATCAAATAGGTGACAAAAAGTCCCTTACGTGATGATCTTTTGGTGACAGGTTCTCTTTGACAAGAAATCCTGCATGTCTCCCCTGTGCTTCACTGAATGTAATGCAATGCAGATCGCATTGCAGAACATTCTTTTCCCGGGGGGCACTGAGAGGCCGACCAACCGGAAGTGATGTGAAATAGGTCGCTTTTCCGGGTCAGCAACAAGAAGAGGGAGGAGAGCAGCCCCCCAAGAGATCCATACCAGACCCTTTATTTGAGCATGCAGCCTGGCTGGCCAGCAAAGGGGGGGGGGAGGGGGGGGGGTAACTGTTGGGGCTGGGCTCAGCCCTTCCTTCTCTGAGCTGGCCGCTCAGCTGGCTAATTGCCAGCTCCCATCTCTCTCCACAGTTACTCAGCTGTTGATGATATCCTGCTCGTCAGTCCTGCCTACTTAAGCCGTCCAGTCCAGAGGAGCTCTGCCTTCGCCTTGGTCAACATCACAGAAACTGAGACGCTCTCCTGCGATCCTGTTCAAGACTTGCTTTGCTGACATCCCTTCTGGCTCCAGATCCTGCTTGCTGTTCCACTACATTGATCCCTGACTTCTGGCTTGGCTGACTATCCGTTTCCGGTTACTGAACTTTGGCTATGTTTTGACTACGTTTGTTCCTTTTACTTTTATTATTAAACAAGTGTGATTTAACTGTACTTCTGTCTCGGCCTGATTTCATGGTTTCTGACAGTAACCTGCTCCATTCTCTGCCAATTTGCTTACTTAGCCGGGAATTCTTGGCCGGGCTGGATGACGTAAGTGGTTAAGGACGCATCGGGTGCAAGCACATGCTGTTTCTTAACTGCTTCCCACCGGCTGGGCACATATCTGTGGCCTCTCGGTGGGTGGGTCTTAACGCCAAGAGACTGCATGTATGCATACCTAAAGATGAACAGAGCTGTACCGAGAGCGCGTGCCCTGAGTGCTCCATGCACAGTTACCGGTGGCTAATCGAAAGGTCTCAATCTCTACTTTTGCGATCGGAAGTTTTCCAGTCACGTGACCGACATGACAGCCAATCACGGCGGTCACATGATCACAAACCCCAGCCCACCTCCTGGCATCTAAAACCCCTTAAAGGGCCGGCAGGCACCGGCGCCAAATG
The DNA here is from genome assembly GCA_037952835.1 of Lithobates septentrionalis. Taxonomy (NCBI): domain Eukaryota; kingdom Metazoa; phylum Chordata; class Amphibia; order Anura; family Ranidae; genus Lithobates; species Lithobates septentrionalis. The sequence goes on along the minus strand of JBBDGP010002647.1, from coordinate 905,795 downwards.
GTTAAAGAACTGGAAGTTGTCACATTCCTCCATGCTGAACACCTTAAATTTTCAGAACACTGAGCTCATCCCTATTCCCGGGTAATGCAGAGCAGGTGAAATCCCATTAGAAGACATTCCAGTCCATTTTCCAGAAATGATGGCTGCTCTGTATTCTCCAGGATCCGATCAGGAGTGTGACGTCATCCTTCACAAGGTGCCGCAGGAGGAAGATGGGGGGTAAGGTAAGTATACACTATATTACCAAAAGTGCACAAAGCAAGGTCCATAAAGACATGGATGAGCGAGTTTGGGGTGGAGGAACTTGACTGTCCTAATCTCAACCCGATAGAACACCTTTGGGATGAATTAGAGTGGAGACTGCAAGCCAGGCCTTCTCATCTAACATCAGTGCCTGACCTCACAAATGCTCTTCTGGAAGAATGGTCAAACATTTCCATAGACACACTCATAAACCTTGTGGACGGCCTTCCCAGAAGAGTTGAAGCTGCTTTAGCTGCAAAGGGTGGGCCAACTCAATATTGAACCCTATGGACTAAGACTGGGAAGTTCATGTGCATGTACAGTAAAGGCAGGCGTCACAATACTTTTGACTATATAGTGTATGTCTAAATTTTTTCTTTACAGGTACAGTAACATTTACACCTACTAACACCAGGTGATTTTTAAAAGGGAGGGGGTGGACTGTATAAGTGGACCTTGTATTTTGCGGCAAGGTCGACATTTTAACCGGGCTATCCTATTATCCTGAAAGTAGATAGTATAGCTAATCTGTATGTTATCTGGAATCCCCTCCATCAATGGACATCAGTGTTCTTTCATGTCATGTTCTTTTCATTTGTACAGATGTAATGAAAATTGGGTTCCTGGCTCTTTGTTGGGTATATATTAGTAACATAACAGACTAACCAGTTCCACGTCCATCTGGCTCAGAAGCATCCCCAGGGTTGAGCTCCTCCATGAAAGGATCTGCATGCTCCCGGCGTCCCACCCTGCAAAAAACAGAAATGAGGATGTTATGAGACGCTTTATAACAAATGGACACTATGTAGCCACATGAGTTCCTATTGCTCTGAGCTTTCAAAACCATGCACATAAACACTTTCATTATTTCAGTATACCTGTATATGTCTGGACTCCAGAAAACCCCGGACCACCCTCTAGGACACCAGTATTTACTTCTTCGTAATATGCAATATCCTAAGCAGTTAAAATAAGAACTATTGCCTGTACCCCAGTAAGGTAGTAGTGCCGGCCACTGCACTGCACTGGCACCCTTTTAATGAGACCAAGTGGCAGAGCATTTCCTCCTTAACCACTTAAATTGGTTGTAAACCCATGTTACACCACTTGTACCTACAGGTAAGCCTATAATAAGGCTTACCTGTAGGTACTGTAAATATCTCCTAAACCTGCACGGTTCAGGAGACATTTACCATATACGCTTACGCCGACGCTATCGTGCGCGCGGGAGTGACGTCACGTGACCTTAGCCAGTCACAGAGCGGGAGTCCGCGGCACTGGAAGGAAGAGGGGCGAAGATGGATGCGGCAACCAGCAGGGACAACGCCGGCTTTGTTTGCAGGTAAGTGCCACATAATGGGCTAGTATGCGATGCATACTAGCCCATTATGCTTTTACTTTGCAGGGGAAAGCAGGGGAAAAAAGAGGAAGTAAACCCTGATGGATTTTCCCCTGTAATGACCAGGCTATTTTTTGCGTTTCGGCACTGCGTCGTTTTAACTGACAATTGCGTGGTCGTGCGACGCTGTACCCAAACAAAATTGACGTCCTTTTTTTCCCCACAAATAGAGCTTTCTTTTGATGGTTTTTGACCACCTCTGCGGTTTTTATTTTTTGCGCTATAAACAAAAAAAAGACCGACAATTTTGAAAAATAAGTGCCGGTTCACACTACAGCAACCTGGGATCCGACTTGTCAGACCTCAAGTTGCCCCATAAGAAATTCCATTGAAGTGAATGAGAGCCGTCTTAATGTAAACTACTGAAGTTGCTCCGACTTCAGAAAAGGTTCCTGTACTACTTCAAGGCGACTTCTAGACGACCTGTACCCATAGAATTCAATGGAAGTTGCCTCCAAGTCGGATCTCCATCTATATTGAATCGACTTTACAGGAAGCAGAAAATAATTTACCCAGGTATTTCCCACGTTTACCCAGGCAACCCCCTCCCTCCCACGAAGCTGAATATTTTGTGATTGGCCACAGCCAAAGTCGTCTGTCCTGCAGGCAACTTTAAGTCGCGCTGTAAGTTGCGCAAAGTCGCGCTGAATTCGCACTGAAGTCGCCTCCAAATCGCCTTGCAAAGTCACGCTGAAAGTCGGGTTGCCCCTGTGTGAACCGAGCCTAAAACATAATTTTTTTACTTTTTGCTATAATACATATCCAAAAAAAACAAAAAACAAAAAAACAAATATCTTCCGACGTTTAGGGCGATATGTATTCTTCTACATATTTTGGTAAAAAAAAAAAAAAAATCGCAATAAGCATTTATTGATTGGTTTGCGCAAAAGTTATAGTGTCTACAAAATAGGGGATAGATTTATGGCATTTTTAATATTTAACATTTATACAGCGATCAGTGCTATAAAAATGCACTGATTACTGTATAAATGTCAGGGAAGGGGTTAACACTAGGGGGCGATCAAGGGGTTAAGTGTTCCCTAGGGAGGTGTTTCTAACTGTGGGGGGGGGGGGAGGGGACTGACAGGAGGAGTAGAGAGATCGCTGTTCCTGATCACTAGGAACAGACGATCTCTCTCTCTCTCCTCCCCTGTCAGAACGGGGATCTGTTTGTTTACATTGACAGATCCCAGTTCTAGCTCTCGTGGAGCTATCGCGGGTGGCCAGCGGACATCCCGGCCCCTCCCGACCACGCGCATCGGCTCCCCCTGCCGTGCAGCGGGCGCACCTGCTATAGCTACGGGGATTAGCAGGAATGAACCAACCGGCCGCAGTATAATGACAGTGGCTGGTCGGCAAGGGATTCAAGTGGATGTAAACCCGATTCATGAAATTTGAGCTGGGCACATATATCTATAGTGCTTTCTTATCTCTCCTCAAAGTACTAGGTCCCGTGGCTTTCTCCTGCTCTGTTCTTCTGTTATCAGCATGATAACTTCTGACAAGTTCTCCGACAACTGTGACAAAACCAGTTGAATTTTGTGTCAGGGTGGGTGCTATAAATAGATTAGCAGAGAGCTGCTCTACTCACAGAACAGCTCTGAAAGGTCTCTGCCTATGTGGAGGGGGGGGGGGGGGGTGTGCCTTTCCTCCAATCAGATGTCTCCCAGTGTAATCCAACACTACACTGCTACTGCTGAATGAGGAAGTGAAAATTCTAACATGATGTGCACTTTCTAAAAACAGTATTAAAGCTGAAGACGGCAGATATAGATGTAAAACTTATGTAGAGAGATTTGTTTCATCTCTGTGTATCATCTGAGGCTGTTCACTTCACTGGTTATATGTGAGGGTTTACATCCACTTTCACACCTCCCAACTTTTTGAGATGGGAATGAGGGACACCTATCAGCAAAAGTATGCAGGCATAGGACACACCCCTTGCCACGCCCCCTTAAAGATTTATACAAAAAAGAGAGATTGATCTGAGGAAGTTGGCAAGCCCCAGAAACATGTTATCATGGTTACCTCTATAGCTGACGTCATACACCTGGTGGAAGAGCGCCCCAACGTCAGCTGGTGAGGTTATTACCATAATAACATGTTTTGGGGGCTTGCCCCTTCCTCAGACTGATCTGAGGAAGGGGCAAGCCCTCACAACATGTTATCATGGTGAGGGCTTCTCTCCTTTGGCTTGACATGGTTTGAGTGCTCTCCAAGACTTCCAGTTTGCCCTCACCAGCCAGCGTTCAGGTGCTCTTCTGCCAGGTGTATGACATCACATCTGGTTCCGGGTACACGTGACTTTTGGAGGACGCACCATCTCAGTGACCCCGGCGTCTGTAATCTCCCACACTTCTCCCACTGTTCCGGGGCTCCTTGACGGTGTAACCTACTGTTGGGTCCATCATCATGTGTCATCCTTTAGCTTTTGGGATTATGTGTTCCTCTTCTCCACTGGCTTGGTGATGTATCGGTTTGGGCACTCTTGAAGGTCACGCTCCATTGAATTCCACAGGGCTGGGATCGCTCCTTTATTCGTTGTCTTGTGCTCATGTCTCATTGCTGGTTGGATGAGTAGTTGGAGCTTCCCTTACTGTGGTCATCTTGGATCCTCATTGCGCTTGGTACTTGGTACGGTAGATCAAATCAAAATTCACTTTAATGTACTTGGTTGCACTTGATCACTTTACTTAAAAGTGAATTTTGATTTGATCTATTCCTGGGCTTGTGGCTCCATTGACTTCCTCCAGGGCTGGGACTGCTCCTTTATTCGTTGTCTCGTGCTCATGTCTCATTTCTGGTGGGAGGAGTAGTTGGAGCTTCCCTTACTGTGGTCCTCTTGGATCCTCGTTGCGCTTGGCTCTTGCATTTTTATCCAATGACTTTGAATACCCTTCCTTAGGAACACAGCTAAGGCCTTGTGTGAACACATAAAACGTATCCGCGCCTGTTGACGATTACTAGGCCAAAAACCAGGAAAACAGCATTTGCTTTAATCGCACATCAACAAAAGTGATTTGTACATTCATGGCCTATCACGCGAGATTGGGTCCAGATTTTAATTCTGAGGTTTTTTCCGCTGCTAGGCAAAGCAAGCCTGAGTCTCAGGAATTAAAATCATTAAAAAAAAAAAAAAAAAGTTAATTTGCGTGTATTTTATTTCATTATTTGACATTTTTATGATCAGCTGCATTTCTGGAAAGATGATAGAGCTACGGCTGCAGCGGGTTGATTGAAAACAGGCAATTACAGCCGCCATTATGTGCCGAGCATTACTATCTTATGAGCTGCATTACATTCTTTAATGTGCCAGTGGAAAATGAAGATAGGGCGAGCCATTATTCTTTGTTACAATGAAAGTCTGGATCAAACAGCTAACAATTACTGATCACAGCAACACGGTAAGCCAAGGATTTTTATGTTTTCATGCTAGTCTATCCAATAAAAAAAAAATACATAAAAAAAAAAAACAGTCTTCATGTGGTGTTCCCAATAGCGCCGTGTAATGTAACAAGTAAATACAGTTTATAACTAATTTCCAACTCATTAAAATGGTATATCTTAACAAAGAGCCCCGTATTTCTGCAAGCTGTCTGCTAGAAGGAAATGCAAATGACTCAGCGCACATTATAAAGAGCGTGCGATTATCCCCCCCCCCCAGAAGCTGAATTAATGCACCCATTATGAATCTCCTTCGAGGCAACGAATGTAAAGAATAACGGTGAGCTGCACAGCTATCCCGCGGCAGGATCCGGTGTTTTGTAGACAGTTTGGTGAAAGATGAATCCTCAGACTGAACTCTTCAAACTGATTTTGTTGCTTTATAGTGAATTGGCGGGGGGAAGGGGGAGAAGATATGGGCACACTGATATGGACTTGTTGATATGGGCACACTGATATGGGCACACTGATATGGACTCGTTACATAGTTACATAGTAGGTGAGGTTGAAAAAAGACACAAGTCCATCAAGTCCAACCTATGTGTGTGATAATGTGTCAGTATTACATTACATATCCCTGTATATTGCGGTCATTCAGGTGATTATCTAATAGTTTCTTGAAGCTATCAATGCTCCCCGCTGAGACCACCGCCTGTGGAAGGGAATTCCACATCCTTACCGTTCTTACAGTAAAGAACCCTCTACGTAGTTTAAGGTTAAACCTCTTTTCTTCTAATTGTAATGAGTGGTATGGGCACACTGATATGGACTCATTGGCACACTGATCTAGACTCGATGATATGGGCACGTTGATATGGGCACACTGATATGTACTCATTGATATGGGCACAGTGATATGGACTTGTTGATATGGACACACTTATTTGGACTCGTTGATATGGGCACACTAATATGGACTCGTTGATATGGGCTTGTTGATATGGGCACACTGATCTAGTCACACTGATATGGACTAATTTATATGGACCCACTGATATGGACTCGATATGGGCACACTGATTTAGACTCGTTGATATGGGCACACTGATATGGACTCGTTGATATGGGCACACTGATCTAGACTCATTGATATGGGCACACTGATCTAGACTCGTTGATATGTGCACGTTGATATGGGCACACTGATATGGGCACACTTATATGAACTCATTGATATGGGCACACTGATATGGACTCGTTGATATGGACACACTGAGATGGACTCGTTGATATGGACACACTGAGATGGACTCGTTGATATGGACACACTGAGATGGACTCGTTGATATGGACACACTGAGATGGACTCGTTGATATGGACACACTGAGATGGACTCGTTGATATGGACACACTGAGATGGACTCATTGATATGGGCACACTGATATGGACTCGTTGATATGGACACACTGATATGGATTCATTGATATGGGCACAGTGATATGGACTCATTGATTTGGGCACACTTATATGGACTTATTGATATGACCACACTGATTTGGACTCGTGATAGGGGCACACTTATTTGGACTGGTTGATATGGGCACACTAACATTAATAAATCACTGGGACCAGATGGCTTGCATCCGAGGGTACTTAGGGAACTCAGTCAAGTGATTACCAGACCGTTGTTCCTAATTTTTACTGACAGTCTACTGACTGGAATGGTACCAGCTGATTGGAGAAAAGCCAATGTAGCACCAATATTTAAAAAGGGCCCAAAATACATCCCTGGGAATTACAGACCAGTTAGCCTAACATCAATAGTATGTAAACTCTTGGAGGGGATGATAAGGGATTATATACAAGATTTTAGTAATGACAACGGTATCATTAGCAGTAATCAGCATGGATTCATGAAGAATCGTTCTTGCCAAACAAATCTACTAACCTTCTATGAGGAGGTGAGTTGCCATCTAGATAAAGGAAGGCCTGTAGACGTGGTGTATCTGGATTTTGCAAACGCATTTGAGACAGTTCCCCATAAATGTTTACTGTACAAATTAAGATCCGTTGGCATGGACCATAGGGTGAGTACATGGATTGAAAACTGGCTACAAGGGCGAGTTCAGAGGGTGGTGATAAATGGGGAGTACTCAGAATGGTCAGGGGTGGGTAGTGGGGTTCCCCAGGGTTCTGTGCTGGGACCAATCCTATTTAATTTGTTCATAAATGACCTGGAGGATGGGATAAACAGTTCAATCTCTGTATTTGCAGACGATACTAAGCTAAGCAGGGCAATAACTTCTCCGCAGGGTGTGGAAACCTTGCAAGAAGATCTGAACAAATTAATGGGGTGGCAACTACATGGCAAATGAGGTTCAGTGTAGAAAAATGTAAAATAATGCATTTGGGTGGCAAAAACATCAATGCAATCTATAGACTGGGGGGAGAACCTCTGGGGGAATCTAGGATGGAAAAGGACCTGGGGGTCCTAGTAGATGATAGGCTCAGCAATGGCATGCAATGCAAAGCAACCAGAATATTGGCATTAAAGAAAGGGATTGACTCCAGAGATAAAACGATAATTCTCCCGCTCTACAAGACTCTGGTCCGGCCCCACCTGGAGCATGCTGTCCAGTTCTGGGCACCAGTCCTCAGGAAGGATGTACTGGAAATGGAGCGAGTACAAAGGAGGGCAACAAAGCTAATAAAGGGTCTGGAGGATCTTACTTATGAGGAAAGGTTGCGAGCTCTGAACTTATTCTCTCTGGAGAAGAGACGCTTGAGAGGGGATATGATTTACATACAAATACCGTACTGGCGACCCCACAATAGGGAGAAAACATTTTCTCGGAAGGGAGTTTAACAAGACTCGTGGCCACTGATTAAAATTAAAGAAAAGAGGTTTAACCTTTAACTACGTAGAGGGTTCTTTACTGTAAGAGCGGCAAGGATGTGGAATTCCCTTCCACAGGCGGTGGTCTGAGCGGGGAGCATCGATAGTTTAAAAAAACTATTAGATAAGCACCTGAATGACCGCGACATACAGGGATATACAATGTAATACTGACACATAATCACGCACATAGGTTGGACTTGACCGGGTGCTACTCCTGTCAGCTAAAAAACAGGAAACTGAGGCTACATTTCGCACAGGCTCACCAACATTGGACAATAGAAGATTAGAAAAATGTTGCCTGGTCGATTTTAGCTGCGACATTCAGATGGTGGGGTCAGAATTTGGCGCATGGATCCATCCTGTCTTGTATCACCGGTTCAGGCTGGTGGTGGTGGTGTAATGGTGTGAAGGGATATTTTCTTGGCACACTTTGGGCCCCTTAGTACCAATTGGTTTAAACACCACGGCCTACCTGAGTATTGTTGCTGACCATGTCCATCCCTTTATGACTACAGTGTCTCCATCTTCTGATGGCTCCTTCCAGCAGGATAATGCCCCATGTCACAAAGCTCCAATCATCTCACCACTGGAAAATGAGGTCCCTGTCCTCCAATGGCCTCCACACTCACCACATCTCATCCAATAGAGCACCTTCGGGATGTGGTGGAATGGAGATTGGCATCATGGATGTGCAACCAACAAATCTGCAGCAACTGGGTGATGCCCTCATGTCACACTGGACCAAAATCTTTTGAGGAATGTCTCCAACACCTTGCTGTAGCTACACCACGAAGAATAAAGGCAAAAAGGGGATCCAACCTGGTACTAGCAAGGTGTACCTGTCAGGTCACCTGAGGCCACCGTTGGGGTCAGGGGTGCACCGCTGTGGTAGTGGACCCTATGTTCTGACTGCTGCGGATGGCACTCTGGGTGGGTCAGAAAAGCAGGTCCACTGGAGCCAAAAGAAATGTTAAAATTGCTGCGCTGTCCCTAATAATATGTGACACAAATATTTGATTAATAACAAATGAGTAAATGAAACCAGCTGCGACTTCTCTGCAAGATACACACATCAATCAACAATTCTCCATATCAAGTCGCGCTATAAAGTGAGTCCATGCTGTGAAATATACTTCAACCTTATTATGGCAAAAAAATAAAATTGATCAAATTGTACATTATAAATAGACCATTTAAATTGCTGGTTGGTCTCCACTGTGAAGGTAACACACAATACACCCGGGAATGGTGATGAGAGAAAAGATCTGCCTTCCACCTCCACACACACCGCCGCTCGCCGACTCCTCCTGATCTCTTTTTATAGGAGCTTGCACGCGCCTGTGGCTTGATACCCAGCCCGGGCCTTTAATTACACACAGCCAAGATCCCAGCGTCTTCACAGGAGTTGCAACTCACACAGGTATGTATTATCAGATGTTTCCCAAAAAAAAAAAAGAGTGATAAAAGGCTTCCATAGCGTAAAACCATTGGATATTTATTTGATTAGAAGTTAAGCGGTATTGCACTTACATTTGTAAAAAGCATCACATGCAGTATAAAACACTAAGCCGGCCAGTTCTCGATAGCAACCCGTGGTTCCGGGACTTGCGTGTATCGCGGTGACGTCAGCACGTCGCTCCTCCCTACGGATTTCGTCACACCTGGCGTCGTCCTGGGGCACGGGCGGCGCGCTGATTCACCGCTCTATATGTATCGATTTAATGAGAAGGCCCCACCGCGCTCTGGGCTTTGGAAAACATTTCTCTGAATCCGCCATTTCAAGAACGGGCAAATGCCCACAATATACAGGACAAGTTTAAAGGCAAGACAAAACCAAGATTAAGGATGAAGATTAAATTTCACCCGAATAAATATATAATACCTAATTAGAACCCACTGGAGCACCAACATGGATCCCACTGGGAGCTAGAGCATAAGATTCCCCAGGGCGCGGAGTCTAAGAGCCAGCAGGTGTTCACCAGAGCCTCTAGTGGTGAGGATGGACTGCGCTGCAACTGGCTCCAGGTCGCGGCTCCCAGGGTCTCCCAGCTCACGGTAGGCTACAGGAGGATAGAGAGGAAGCAGCAGCCCAGGACAACAAGGGATAGTCAGGAGATAAGCCAAAGGTTGGGGCAACTAGCAGACAAGGATAAACAGAGAACACACCAAAGGTCAGGGTAACAAGCAGGCAGGGATAGTCAAAGAACAAGCCAAGATCGGTAACAGAAACAGACGTAGAGCACACGGCAAGCAGGATACAGGAAACCAAACACACAATATTGCTCAGGCAAGGCAGGCTTGGACAGCACAGTGTTAAATAGTGTATCCTGTAGAGGCTAGGGTGGAGCCACGCTGAGGGAAGATTACTTAACCATGCAGGTATGAGAGTGCAGGCCAAGGCTGACACACGGACCAGGTAAGCAGACAGACAGTGAGGCCCGGAACGAAAAGAGAAAGAAGAAAGTAGTGCAGGGCTGGGCATGACAGTGCATAGAGGGGAGACAACAATTTGTTAATCAGGAAAGTGTGAGAAGAAGGGGATGGTACAGAATGGAGAAGACAGAGTGGGAGGTGCGGTATTTATTAAGGAGCAGGCGGGCGGACTTCCAGGCAGCAGAGGAAGGGGCAGAAAGGAGGAAGCAGTTTACCACCCACCCTCTCTGTGTGTCAGGTAAGGCATGGCCATGCAGCAGGAATTGCACAGCAGACTCGCACATTAACGGCGCGTCGGCGCGCACACGCACGTGCACCTGTGCGCACATGTGCTCCTGTCACCAACGTTGGTGCCAAAGTGGCTATTTAAAGTGAGTGCACCAAAGACTCCTTGTTGTTTGGTCTGCAGCTTCTGTTTGTCCTGAAACCTGTTATCTGTGCTGACCTCTGATCTTTGACCCGGCTTGCTCTTACTAACCCTGTCTGCTTGATACCCTGACTCCGGCTTGTTTTTTGGACTTCTCTTCTGCCTGCTGCTTTGTCTGGTTCACCAGAACGTTACCGACCCCACATGTCTGACTCTGCATCCACCCCTCCAGCCTGCTGCAGTTCTGCCCTGCGAATTGCACCAGTTCCTGATTCTTCTGCGATCCAGTCTACCACAGTTCTGGTCTACCCAGCTCTACCGGTCTGCCTGCTGCACCTCCAGCCACCAGCATCCAGCCACACCGATACCGGACTGATCCTAGGCACTCCTGCGTCACTGTGCTTCCGTGGATGCTGTCTCAACCTCAGGGGCCCACAAGCCGGTGCGGCAAGAGAGGCTCTCCTCTACACGTCAGGCTCACGATCCAGGTACGTGACACTGTGTTGTTGGTTTGTTCGTTTGGTTTTATTTCATTTCAGGTGCAGTAGAAATCGGTTTCATTATAGCAGCGGAGTAACAATTGCGTTTTTGGTTTTTGATGGTGTCAGAAAACATACGAGATGGAAGTGTTGGGGGGGCTCATCGGTAGTATGTGCCCCTCTGGTGTATTCCAGTTAGAACGGTTAGCTGGAATACGGTAATGGTTGCACTGCGGGAAAGGGGTTGTCTCTGAGCTGGTGTGGTACGGCTGGAGGCCTATCATGGAGAAAAGGTCCCGCAGTGTAGTGGTGGAAGATGTGTGAAGTTCGTGGGGTGCCGTCAAAGACCAACAGACTGAGGGTGGACAGTTGTCATTACAGATGTTACAGGTTAAAAGTTTTTGAATTGGTAATATTTCGTTAATAAAAGGCTGCTATGGTCATTTATACTCCAAGTTCAGGTGTGGTCTCGTTAATTTCGAAGGGTAAGAAGGCTGCTATGGCCATTTATACTCCAAGTTAAGGTGTGGTCTCGTTAATTTCGAAGGGTAAGAAGGGGATGGTGGAGCATGAGTGGTTGAGCAGTTTAAGAAGATTGGGGACATCTGGGCTACACTGGTCGAGGGTATGAAGGTACTACTGGCGATTCATGACAGTACCTAATAAAGTGTGTGTACACTTCAAATACTAAAGGAAGCAGCTATCGCCAAAAAATACATACACCAACCTGTGCTAAAATACAAAAATACACATGTAGAACCCCCTAAGTAGTACAGCTCTACCTTACAATTCCAAATAAAATAATAATCTTTTAAGGCAGTTCTGAAGGCAAAAGGTTGGTCCAACCCGGTACTAGCAAGGTGCACCTAACAAAGTGGCCGGTGAGTGTATGTTCTTCCATAGACTATTGTTCAGATTCTTGCTTTCACACTTTGAAGGACAACAAGGAGACCTCCCGGTGTGCACCTCCTTGTGACAGTTGTGTCCCCCGGGGTACGGCCATTGAACACACCTGGAGGTCTACTCCACCTAATCTAAGATCTTCCTAGCAGTAAAACTACAACTGACATTTTTCTTGAACGATCATCTCAAGCGCGAGCTCCTCTCAGAGCGCAATCACACATCTGTTCACATTCTGATGAGAATGCCGAATGTCTCGGAGGACTCGTGAACTCTGAATCCCCTAATAAAGATGCATTGTTAGCAGGCCGGGAAGGGGGGGGGAAGAAACAGGCTGAAGGTCACAGCGGAGAGCCATAAAATGCACAACCGGCACAACCGCACAAATGGCCGCCCTTCCCGCGTACGTAGGAGCTGGAAATAGTTTCTGCTATTTAATGATGGGGAGATGTAAGAAATAAAGAGCAATTAAACATGACGCAGCAACATAACAGGACGCATGATGGATGACGGGGACGGTGGGGCAATAATTGAATGTTTAACCAAATAGTTACATGAAGCAAAAGGTGAAGTGGAGCAGATATCTACTTCCAGCAGGTAGTTTAATTAGCATTTTCGAGAACGTTGCGGAAATGTGACCTTTACTAAACCTCCGGAAAGCTGCGATTCCTGACAAGACGACGAGGATCACCCAGGTTATACCTTCGGTACAACAAAGCCGAGGATAGCCCGAGATGTCACCTTATCTGTGCCGGATTATGAGAGAGATAAAACCATCCCGGCAAGTTCATTATAAAGAAAAAAGAAAAGTACACAGACTATGAATGGAGAATAAATATGTACACCTCGCTCTCCACTCGGCACACAAGGTTATTGACACTGCGCACAGGAAAGCTCCTAAACCCTTGCCTGAACCATTTTTACACACAAATTAAAATGCGTACTAAATGTCCTAAATTTTTGGTAAAATATAAAAGATGAGGTCACACCGAGTAAATAGATACCCAACATGTCAAACCTTAAATTTGTGTGCGCTTGTGAAATGGCGACAAACTTCAGTACCCGATATTTTCCATATTTCCATATTTTCCATAGGCAACACTTTAAAAGCCCCCTATAGGTCATCTGTTTAGCGTAACGGAGGAGATCTGGTGCTAGAATTATTGCTCTCACTCAGGGGCGGACTGACCATTGAGCCACTCGGGCACTGCTCGAGGGCCCTGGGCCACCAGGGGGCCCCATCAGGGTTGCCAGCCTCAGTAAAACCAGGGACAGTATGTATAAATCTGTGTTTTTTTTACATCTGTCTGTGTATACTGTGTGTACATGTATGTGTATACTGTGTGATTGTATACTGTGTGGCCCCATAATCTCTGATTGCCTGGGGGCCCCATAATCTCCTATTGCCCGGGGGCCCCATGAGTTATCAGTCCGCCCCTGCTCTCACTCCGACGTGCACGGTGATATGTAACATGTGTAATGCAATCATGCATCATTCATGCATAGGCACCTGGAGATTGCGACTACATCCGTACGTGCCCATATGTGGGGGTGGGGGGGCCTCAAAAAAAAATTTTTGGGGGAGGGGGGATTTTATGTGCTTGGGTGTACCTTACATTTTTTTGCTATTACGTTTTTGTTTGTTTTTTTGCTTAACTTTTTTTTTTCTTCACATAGGGGACAAAACGTCCCCTATGTGATGATTTTTAGGTGACAGGTTCTCTTTAACCACTTCAGCTCTGCATGGTTTTACCCCCTTCATGACCAGGCCATTTTTTGCACTGGGCGGTCATGCAACGCCAAAGGATGGGGAGATGGCAAAGGTATTGAATTTATTCTTCTCCTCAGTTTTCACGAGTGAATCGGGGGGCTTCAGTAACCAAAACTGCAGTGTTTATCCTCATGACACAACACAGGAAGCACCTCCATGGTTAACAGAGGACGGAATTAAAATTAGACTTGAGAAACTTAACATTAATAAATCACCGGGACCAGATGGCTTGCATCCGAGGGTACTTAGGGAACTCAGTCAGGTGATTGCCAGACCGTTGTTCCTAATTTTTACAGACAGTCTATTGACTGGAATGGTACCAGCTGATTGGAGAAAAGCCAATGTAGCACCAATATTTAAAAAGGGCCCAAAAAACATCCCTGGGAATTACAGACCAGTTAGCCTAACATCAATAGTATGTAAACTCTTGGAGGGGATGATAAAGGGACTATATACAAGATTTTAGTAATAAGAATGATATCATTAGCAGTAATCAGCATGGATTCATGAAGAATAATTCTTGCCAAACCAATCTATTAACCTTCTATGAGGAGGTGAGTTGCCATCTAGATAAAGGAAGGCCCGTAGACGTGGTGTATCTGGATTTTGCAAAAGCATTTGACACAGTTCCCCATAAACGTTTACTGTACAAAATAAGGTCCGTTGGCATGGACCATAGGGTGAGTACATGGATTGAAAACTGGCTACAAGGGCGAGTTCAGAGGGTGGTGATAAATGGGGAGTACTCGGAATGGTCAGGCAGAGGCGGCTCTAGACTTTGTGAGGCCTTAGGCAAAACTTAGACATGAGGCCCCACTGTATTAAGAGGGTACAGTATAGAGGAGTGGACAGTACAGGGGGTAGGTAAGTGGGCATAATAAAGGGAGGGATGGGGAAAGAAAGAAAGAAAGAAAGAAAGAAAGAAAGAAAGAAAGAAAGAAAGAAAGAAAGAAAGAAAGAAAGAGAGGGGGATGGGGAAAGAAAGAAAGAGAGGGGGATGGGGAAAGAAAGAAAGAAAGAAAGAAAGAAAGAAAGAAAGAAAGAAAGAAAGAAAGAAAGAAAGAGAGGGGGATGGAGGAAGAAGGGAAGGAAGAGCATCCCCTACATCAGTGTACTCACTGGGAGGCAGGAGGGACTGGATGGATGGATGGATCAGACTCCCCTTCTCCTGGGCTTCAGCTTGAATCTTCCCGCCCACACATCCCCTTCTCTGAGGCAGAACAGAAAACACTGCCAAGGAGAGTTGGCGGAGCAGACACAGGAGGAGATTGCGGGAGGAGGAGGAGCAGAAGCTCTCTCTCCTCTTCTGTCTGGCTGTGCGGGCAGAAGGGGGAGGGGGGAGATCTGTCAGAACAGGCTCTGCTGAGCGGCTCTCCCTCCCTGTCTGTACATCTTGCCGCATGTATGCGTTCCTTGATCATCCGATCGAGGGCGAATACTGCTGTGCAAAATGTAAGCACATTGTTTCCCTGGAAGCCCAGGTTCTGAATCTGGGGAAGCAACTGTCAGCACTGAGAAGTCCCTCCATACTAAAGGTGAGCCAGGAACGTACACGGCAGGTGCCGGCAGGGGCCAGCACAGAGGCGGGTGGAGACAAAGAGGTGCAGGCACTAGCAAAGAGTAGATGGGTGACAGTCAGGAGGGGTAGAGGGGGAAGTGCCAGGGAGGCCGATCCAGGACTGGAGCATCCCAATAAGTACGCTCCATTGAGTGACATTGGTGTAACCAGTCAGGGACCAGCACTGCTGGAGTTGAGGGACTCTCCTAGCTGCCAGGGGAAGAACTCCTCCAGTGAGAGTGGGGGGGGGGGGGAGTGAAGAGAAAGGAAAGACAGATTCTGGTGGTAGGGGACTCAATTCTTAGAAGGACAGAGAGGGCAATCTGTAACCAAGACCTGAAGCGCCGAACAGTATGTTGTCTACCGGGCGCTCGGGTTCGGCACATCACGGATCTTGTGGACAGATTACTGGGAGGGGCTGGGGAAGACCCGGCTGTCATGGTGCACGTTGGCACCAATGACAAAGTCAGAGGCAGATGGAGTGTCCTAAAGAACAATTTTAGGGACTTTGGAGCTAAATTGAGGAAAAGGACCTCCAAGGTAGTGTTCTCAGGAATACTACCGGTACATCGAGCCACACCAGAAAGGCAGAGGGAGATTAGGGAAGTAAACAAGTGGCTGAAGAGCTGGTGTAGTAAGGAGGGGTTTGGGTTCCTGGAGGACTGGGCTGACTTCTCAGTCGGTAACCGGTACTATAGAAGGGACGGACTGCACCTAAATGAAGAGGGTGCAGATCTGCTGGGAATGAAGATGGCCAAAAAGGGGTTTTTAAACTAGGCGATGGGGGGGAGGGTCCAGAGACAGTGATAGCCAGCACGGAAGATATTCCAGAGGGTAGTATTGGGGGCATTAGTGGTAGGTTAACCAAAGCACAAAAACACAAGGTGAGTATAGTAGCAAGTCCTAGTTGCAATCTTGAAACACCCAATACGAGGACAATATGCGACCGGTCTAAACTATGTGGCATGTTCACCAATGCCAGGAGCCTGGCGGACAAGATGGGTGAACTAGAGATACTGTTGTACAAGGAGGATTTGGATTTTGTGGGAATTTCAGAGACCTGGTTCAACAGCTCTCATGATTGGCTGGCAAACATTCAAGGGTATACCCTATACCGCAAGGATAGAGAGGGTAAAAAAGGGGGAGGGGTATGCCTATATATCAAGAATAATGTGCAAGTGAATGTGAGAGATGACATCACTGAGGGGGCTAGGGAGGAGGTGGAATCTTTATGGGTAGAGCTCCAAAGGGATGAAGCTAAGGGGAAAATAATACTGGGAGTATGCTATAGGCCCCCTAACCTGAGGGAGGAAGTGGAGACGGATCTCCTATCACAAATTGGATTATCAGCAAGAATGGGAAGTGTTATCATAATGGGGGATTTTAATTATCCAGACATAGACTGGGCGGAGGGAACCGCGCATTCATTTAAGGCTCGCCAGTTCCTTAATGACTTGCAGGACAATTTTATGGGTCAGATGGTAGACGCACCAACTAGAAATAAAACATTACTAGATCTACTGATTACCAACAATACAGACCTGATAACAGATGTGGAAATACGGGGCAATTTAGGTAACAGCGATCACAGGTCAATTAGTTTCAGTATAAATCACACAAATAGGAGACATGAAGGGAACACAAAGACACTGAATTTCAAAAGAGCCAACTTCCCTAAACTACAAACCTTGCTAAAAGGCATAAATTGGGATAAAATATTAGGAACAAAGAATACAGAGGAGAGATGGGTTTGCTTTAAGAGCAGATTAAATAAGGGCATTAGCCAATGTATCCCATTGGGTAATAAATTTAAAAGAGCGAACAAACATCCTGGATGGCTTAACTCCAATGTAAAAATGCATATAAAAGCAAAGGAGAAGGCCTTCAAAAAATACAAGGTTGAGGGATCATCCACAGCATTCAGAATTTATAAAGAATGCAATAAGAAATGTAAGGGTGCAATTAGGATGGCTAAGATAGAACATGAAAGACACATAGCGGAGGAGAGCAAAAAAAATCCCAAGAAATTCTTTAAGTATGTAAACAGTAAAAAAGGGAGGACAGACCATATTGGCCCCATAAAGAATGAGGAAGGACATCTGGTTACAAAGGATGGGGAGATGGCAGAGGTATTGAATTTATTCTTCTCCTCAGTCTTCACGAGTGAATCGGGGGGCTTCAGTAACCAAAACTGCAGTGTTTATCCTCCTGACACAACACAGGAAGCACCTACATGGTTAACAGAGGACGGAATTAAAATTAGACTTGAGAAACTTAACATTAATAAATCACCGGGACCAGATGGCTTGCATCCGAGGGTACTTAGGGAACTCAGTCAGGTGATTGCCAGACCGTTGTTCCTAATTTTTACAGACAGTCTATTGACTGGAATGGTACCAGCTGATTGGAGAAAAGCCAATGTAGCACCAATATTTAAAAAGGGCCCAAAAAACATCCCTGGGAATTACAGACCAGTTAGCCTAACATCAATAGTATGTAAACTCTTGGAGGGGATGATAAGGGACTATATACAAGATTTTAGTAATCAGAATGATATCATTAGCAGTAATCAGCATGGATTCATGAAGAATCGTTCTTGCCAAACCAATCTATTAACCTTCTATGAGGAGGTGAGTTGCCATCTAGATAAAGCAAGGCCCGTAGACGTGGTGTATCTGGATTTTGCAAAAGCATTTGACACAGTTCCCCATAAACGTTTACTGTACAAAATAAGGTGCGTTGGCATGGACCATAGGGTGAGTACATGGATTGAAAACTGGCTACAAGGGCGTGTTCAGAGGGTGGTGATAAATGGGGAGTACTCAGAATGGTCAGGGGTGGGTAGTGGGGTCCCCCAGGGTTCTGTGCTGGGACCAATCCTATTTAATTTGTTCATAAATGACCTGGAGGATGGGATAAACAGTTCCATCTCTGTATTTGCAGACGATACTAAGCTAAGCAGGGCAATAACTTCTCCGCAGGATGTGGAAATCTTGCAAAAAGACCTGAACAAATTAATGGGGTGGGCGACTACATGGCAAATGAGGTTCAATGTAGAAAAATGTAAAATAATGCATTTGGGTGTCAAAAATATGAATGCAATCTATACAATGGGGGGAGAACCTCTGGGGGAATCTAGGATGGAAAAGGACTTGGGGGTCCTAGTGGATGATAGGCTCAGCAATGGCATGCAATGCCAAGCTGCTGCTAATAAAGCAAACAGAATATTGGCATGCATTAAAAGGGGGATCAACTGCAGAGATAAAACGATAATTCTCCCGCTCTACAAGACTCTGGTCCGCCCGCACCTGGAGTATGCTGTCCAGTTCTGGGCACCAGTCCTCAGGAGGGACGTACTGGAAATGGAGCGAGTACAAAGAAGGGCAACAAAGCTAATAAAGGGTCTGAAGGATCTTAGTTATGAGGAAAGGTTGCGAGCACTGAACTTATTCTCTCTGGAGAAGAGACGCTTGAGAGGGGATATGATTTCAATTTACAAATACTGTACTGGTGACCCCACAATAGGGATAAAACTTTTTCGCAGAAGAGAGTTTAATAAGACTCGTGGCCACTCATTACAATTAGAAGAAAAGAGGTTTAACCTTAAACTACGTAGAGGGTTCTTTACTGTAAGAGCGGCAAGGATGTGGAATTCCCTTCCACAGGCGGTGGTCTCAGCGGGGAGCATTGATAGCTTCAAGAAACTATTAGATAATCACCTGAATGACCACAATATACAGGGATATGTAATGTAATACTGACACATAATCACACACATAGGTTGGACTTGATGGACTTGTGTCTTTTTTCAACCTCACCTACTATGTAACTATGTAACTATGTCTGTGATCCGGAGATGTATGTGAGCTCCGATCACACGTCTCAAGCCTGTTATCTCTCCCTGTAGCAGAGCGAGGGGACTCGGGACAGAGATCTCTGCTGCTGAATGAGGCGGCTCTCTAATTAGGTAAACTAGCCAGCTGTGCGAGGCCCCTATGACTGCGAGGCCTGAGGCCACCGCCTATTTCGCCTAATTAGAGAGCCGCCTCTGTGGTCAGGGGTGGGTAGTGGGGTTCCCCAGGGTTCTGTGCTGGGACCAATCCTATTTAATTTGTTCATAAACGATCTGGAGGATGGGATAAACAGTTCAATCTCTGTATTTGCAGACGATACTAAGCTAAGCAGGGCAATAACTTCTCCGCAGGATGTGGAAATCTTGCAAAAAGACCTGAACAAATTAATGGGGGAGGGGCGACTACATGGTAAATGAGGTTCAATGTAGAAAAATGTAAAATAATGCATTTGGGTGGCAAAAATATGAATGCAATCTATAGACTGGGGGGAGAACCTCTGGGGGAATCTAGGATGGAAAAGGACCTGGGGGCAGAGCCGGTACAAGGCAGGGGCAGAAGGGGCGGATGCCCTGGGCGATAGAATTTGCTGAAGGGAGGGGGGCGCAGATGAAGTGCTGGCAGTGTGCTTCATCATAGTAGTACATACACACCAGCCGGCGCTGCTAATAGCTGTACTGTAACTATGTGCCGAGTGCACTCCTGCACCCGGCACAAGCCTAAACAGACTGCACAAGCCCCTTCCCTGTCAGCGCTTCTCTCCCCCTATGAAGGCGATTCGTAGTCCCGTCCCGGCGGCGTGACATCACTGATGGCCAGAGGCGGGATGGGAGGAGATAGAGAGCTGCTGCAGAAGCTGCAACCTAGAGGAGCCACCGAGGAGGAACCAACAAAGCAGTGGCGGAATTTTCAGGGTCGCAACAGTCGCACTTGCGACTGGGCCCTGGAATTCTGCCAGTGTGGGGGGGCCCCAAGACGCCGCACCTCCCCTGGCTGGCATCTAACTATACAGGAGAGGGGGGCGTAAGGGGGCGATCGGCAGCTATGTGATGTCTGCGCTCTGCGGGATGTCCCTCCAGGCAGCACACAGTTCACTTCCCGAATATCAGTGAGTACAATGGAGAGGGGAGGGGCCTCTGACCAGCAGATTGAGTGCACAAGTTTCTCCCTCTGCTTGTACACTCTGAGTCTTGCTAATACACGCTCAGGTCAGAGGCCCCTCCCCTCTCCATTGGATACAATGATATTCGGGAAGTGAACTGTGTGCTGCCTGGAGGGACATCCTGCAGAGTGCAGACATGACAAGGAAGCATGCTGCTTCTCATGTAAGTAAAGCACAACACTGGCCACCCACCTCTCCCCCCACACACTGTCCCCTCTCACACTGTCCCCCCACACACTGTCCCCTCTCACACTGTCCCCTCTCACACTGTCCCCCCACACACTGTCCCCCCACACACTGTCCCCTCTCACACTGTCCCCTCTCACACTGTCCCCTCTCACACTGTCCCCTCACACACTGTCCCCTCTCACACTGTCCCCTCACACACTGTCCCCTCACACACTGTCCCCTCTCACACTGTCCCCTCTCACACTGTCCCCCCACACACTGTCCCCTCTCACACTGTCCCCCCACACACTGTCCCCTCTCACACTGTCCCCCCACACACTGTCCCCTCTCACACTGTCCCCCCACACACTGTCCCCTCTCACACTGTCCCCTCTCACACTGTCCCACTCCCCCCACACACTGTCCCCTCTCACACTGTCCCCCCACACACTGCCCCCTCTCACACTGTCCCCTCTCACACTGTCCCCCCACACACTGTCCCCCCACACACTGTCCCCCCACACACTGTCCCCTCTCACACTGTCCCCCCACACACTGCCCCCTCTCACACTGTCCCCCCACACACTGTCCCCCCACACACTGTCCCCTCTCACACTGTCCCCCCACACACTGTCCCCCCACACACTGTCCCCTCTCACACTGTCCCCTCTCACACTGTCCCCCCACACACTGTCCCCTCTCACACTGTCCCCCCACACACTGTCCCCCCACACACTGTCCCCTCTCACACTGTCCCCTCTCACACTGTCCCCCCACACACTGTCCCCCCACACACTGTCCCCTCTCACACTGTCCCCTCTCACACTGTCCCCTCTCACACTGTCCCCCCACACACTGTCCCCCCACACACTGTCCCCTCTCACACTGTCCCCCCACACACTGTCCCCCCACACACTGTCCCCCCACACACTGTCCCCTCTCACACTGTCCCCCCACACACTGTCCCCCCACACACTGTCCCCTCTCACACTGTCCCCTCTCACACTGTCCCCTCTCACACTGTCCCCCCACACACTGTCCCCCCACACACTGTCCCCTCTCACACTGTCCCCTCTCACACTGTCCCCTCTCACACTGTCCCCCCACACACTGTCCCCCCACACACTGTCCCCTCTCACACTGTCCCCCCACACACTGTCCCCCCACACACTGTCCCCCCACACACTGTCCCCTCTCACACTGTCCCCCCACACACTGTCCCCCCACACACTGTCCCCTCTCACACTGTCCCCTCTCACACTGTCCCCTCTCACACTGTCCCCCCACACACTGTCCCCCCACACACTGTCCCCTCTCACACTGTCCCCTCTCACACTGTCCCCTCTCACACTGTCCCCCCACACACTGTCCCCTCTCACACTGTCCCCCCACACACTGTCCCCTCTCACACACAGTGTGTGGGGGGCACACACTGTCCCCTCTCACACTGTCCCCCCACACACTGTCCCCTCTCACACTGCCCCCTCTCACACTGTCCCCCCACACACTGCCCCCCCCCCCCCCACACACTGTCCGCTCTCACACTGTCCGCTCTCACACTGTCCCCTCTCACACTGTCCTCTCTCACACTGTCCCCCCACACACTGTCCCCCCACACACTGTCCCCCCACACACTGTCCCCCCACACACTGTCCCCTCTCTCACACTGTCCCCTCTCACACTGTCCCCTCTCACACTGTCCCCTCTCACACTGTCCCCCCACACACTGCCCCCTTTCACACTGTCCCCCCCCACACTGTCCCCTCTAACACTGCCCCCCCCACACTGTCCCCCCCCCCACATTGTCCCCTCTAACACTGTCCCCTCTAACACTCTCCCCTCTAACACTGTCCCCCCCCACACACTGTCCCCCCCACACACTGTCCCCCCCACACACTGTCCCCCCCACACACTGTCCCCCTCTCACACTGTCCCCTCTCACACTGTGCCCCCCACACACTGTCCCCTCTCACACTGTGCCCCCCACACACTGTCCCCCTTCTGTCATATCTACCCCCCTCTTGTTAAACAGTCCCCCTCCTTTCACAGTGCTCCCTCATTACACTGCCCCCCTCTTGTAATACTTCCCAGGTATCCTTTTCCTGTCACACTGCCCCCCTCTTGTCACAATATCCCCCTGTCATACTGCCCCCTCCTGTCACTCTGCCCCTTCTTGTCACACTGCCCCCCTTCTTTCACAGTGCCCCCTCTTATCACACTCCCCCCTCTGGTCACACTTTCCAGATACCCTTCTTTGGTCACACTGCCCCCTCCTGTCAAAATACCCCGTCATACTGCCCCTCATTCTTTCACAATACCCCCCCCCCCCCTCCCCCATCATAGTGCGGGTCAGGGGCCCTTCATGGTTTCTTGCACTGGGGCCCTGAAGGTTATAGTTACGCCTCTGCAACAAAGTGTGTATATCACACAACGGACACAAGACAAGACACAAAAGTAAGCACTAAACAGATAATAACAAATGCAATGCCATCTGCAGATATTAAAATAAAGTGTCTGAATCCGATGAGGGGAGGGGAGGAGGCTGAGGAGAGGTTAATTACCAATGCTACCTATTTTTTAATTTCTGTAATATGCAGCATGGGAGGGGGGGGGGGGGGGTTAATGTACTGCCACTGGTCACTGATGCATCAGTGACCAATGGCAATACATTACCCCCCCCCCCCCCCATGCTGCATATTACAGAAATTAAAAAATAGGTAGCATTGGTAATTAACATCCCCTCAGCCTCCCCCCCTCCCCCAATCGTATTCAGACAGTTCATTTATTAATCTGCAGCAGAATAATACATGAATGGGGGAGGGGGGGAGGCTGAGGGGAGGTTAATTAGCAATGCTAGTTTTAATTTCTGTAATATGCAGCATGGGGGGGGGGGGGGGGTTAATGTATTGCCATTGTTCACTGATGCATTTGTGACCAGTCACAGTTAATTAAGCCCTTTGTGCATTAGTTGCACCAGGCTCTACATTAAAAACCTTAAGCCCCCTTTCACACTGGGGCAGGGGCGGCATCGGTGGTAAAACTGAGCTATTTTTAGCGCTGCTTTACCATCATTACACACCACTCCTTCACTCCAAAGATGCTGCTAGCAGGACTTTTTTTACCGTCCTGCCAGCGCACCGCTCCAGTGTGAAAGTTCTCGGGGCTTTCACATTGGAGACACAGTAGCGGCTCTTTCAGGGCGTTTTGCAGGTGCTGTTTTTAGCGCAGTAGCGCCTGCAAAGTGCCCCAATGTGAAAGGGGTATAAGTGTAAACATCTAAGATAAAAGTTTTTGTCCTCCTATTTAATTCCTCCCCGCGCGCCGCCGCAGGTGCACATCGGGGAAAATCTGTGAAAAACAGGGGTCGGGGGGGGGGGGGGGGGCGCAGTTTGCCATCTCCGCCCTGGGCACCAAATGACCTTGTCCCAGCACTGCCTGGGGGTCCTAGTAGATGATAGGCTCAGCAATGGCATGCAATGCCAAGCTGCTGCTAATAAAGCAAACAGAATATTGGCATTAAAAGGGGGATCAACTGCAGAGATAAAACGATAATTCTCCTGCTCTACAAGACTCTGGTCCGGCCGCACCTGGAGTATGCTGTCCAGTTCTGGGCACCAGTCCTCAGGAGGGACGTACTGGAAATGGAGCGAGTACAAAGAAGGGCAATAAAGCTAATAAAGGGTCTGGAGGATCTTAGTTATGAGGAAAGGTTGTGAGCACTGAACTTATTCTCTCTGGAGAAGAGACGCTTGAGGGGGGTTATGATTTCAATTTACAAATACCGTACTGGTGATCCCACAATAGGGATAAAACTTTTTCGCAGAAGAGAGTTTAATAAGACTCGTGGCCACTCATTACAATTAGAAGAAAAGAGGTTTAACCTTAAACTACGTAGAGGGTTCTTTACTGTAAGAGCGGCAAGGATGTGGAATTCCCTTCCACAGGCGGTGGTCTCAGCGGGGAGCATTGATAGCTTCAAGAAACTATTAGATAATCACCTGAATGACCACAACATACAGGGATATATAATGTAATACTGACACATAATCACACACATGGGTTGGACTTGATGGACTTGTGTCTTTTTTCAACCTCACCTACTATGTAACTATGTAACGCTGTACCCAAAGAAAATGTATATAATTTTTTCCTCACAAATAGAGCTTTCTTTTGGTGGTATTTGATCACCTCTGCGGTTTTTATTTTTTGTGATATAAACACAAAAAAACCAACAGTTTTGGAAAAAAAAAATATTTTTTTACTTTCTGCTATAAAACACATCCAATGCAAAAATGTAAACAATCAAATGTCTTCATACATTGAGGTATATAATATAAATAAATAAAACTTTTGCAGGAGGAAGGAGGTCCTGATTCCTCTATATAGATCTTTATATCACTAGAGGGATCACCAGTAGGAGGAAGGAGGTCCTGATTCCTCTATATAGATCCTTATATCACTAGAGGGATCACCAGCAAGAGGAAGGAGGTCCTGATTCCTCTATATAGATCTTTATATCACTAGAGGGATCACCAGCAGGAGGAAGGAGGTCCTGATTCCTCTATATAGATCTTTATATCACTAGAGGGATCACCAGCAGGAGGAAGGAGGTCCTGATTCCTCTATATAGATCCTTATATCACTAGAGGGATCACCAGCAAGAGGAAGGAGGTCCTGATTCCTCTATATAGATCTTTATATCACTAGAGGGATCACCAGCAGGAGGAAGGAGGACCCGATTCCTCTATATAGATCTTTATATCACCTTTTGTACCACCTCCCCCTCCCCTTAGATTGTAAACTCCATGAGCAGTGTCCCTCTAATCCTGTATTAAATTGTACTGTAACTGTACTGTTTCCCTTTTAATTCTAAAGCGCTGGACAAACTGTTGGCTCTATATAAATCCTGTATATTAATAATAATAATAATAATATTGTACTAAAAATGAGAATCTTAGAGAGGAGATGATGCCTAGTGTTGTGCTGTAGCTGCCCAGTGAGAACACCCATAAATTGGGCCTTAGCCTGGGGTGGAGCTACAGCACAAACAAGAAATACAATACAGTACTTTTAATATACAAATGGACTATGGAGATGCAGGAAGAATTTTTAGGTTGTGGCAATATCTCTTCTTGAAGCAAAGTTGTACTATAAAGTGGACCTTTTGTGGCCAACGAAAGATCTGATTTTTGCCAACCTCCCCTTTAAGAAGCTATTTGTATACAAACCACAGGAACGCACAGTGGCCCTTTACAGAAGCACATTCTCTCTGGATTTTGAGCTCCCAGCATTTCCAAGGAGGCAATGTGGCACCACCAATGCAACCAAGAAGCATTGGAAGCTGGGGCTGGTTTGGGGAGGATTTGGGGAGGATTTGTGCCACAATCCTGCTATATTTGGGGTGCCCAAAGGTGCCCCAAGTCTTTTTACAATTTTAGCAGCACCTGTGGCCCCAATGCTCTTATATACATGTGATTAGGGGAATCACATGTATACCGTATCATTGCTTCCTTTTTTAATGTTAACAATATCTATTTTGTTCTTTATTATTGTCTGTGACCCTGTTGGAGAGTCACCGGGACTCGAAGGGGTTGAATTACTAAAGGCAAACATACTGTACACTCTGCAAGTGCAGCTGCTCCAGAGCTTAGTAAACGAGGGGAAGCTCTGCGGCCTTCCATCATCCAATCACGTGCAAGCAAAAATGCTGTTTTTTTTTTTTTTTCCTTGAACGTGATTGGGTACTCTTTGCAAAGTGCAAACTTTGCCTCATTTACTAAGCTCTGGAGCAACTGCACTTTGCAAAGTGCACAGTCTATTTGCCTTTAGTAAATCAACCCCAAAGTGAGGGAAAACCTCCCCAACTGATACAAATACCCGACAGCTATATCTTTGCCCCATTCTATTTAACACAAAAGCATACAAAAAAGTTTTATATTCATAATTGCAGCCTGCGAGCTGGATGAGGCCCTTTACTTGCCTTTATCTGGCCCTTGGGACACCATTCCATCTACTGACACCAATAATAGGGTACCATTCGTACCACAGACGCCAATGATGGGGCACCATTCCATTAACTGACATCAATGGTGGGGCACCATTGGTCCTACTGATACCAATGATAGGGCACCATTCCTCCCATAGACAACAATGATAGGGCGCCATTCCTCCCACTGACACCAATGATGGGGCACCATTCCTCCCACTGATATCAATAATGGGGCACCATTCCTCGTACTGATATGAATAATGGGGCACCATTCCTCCCACTATTAATAACGGGGCACCATTCCTCCCACTGATATCAATAATGGGGCACCATTCCTCGTACTGATATGAATAATGGGGCACCATTCCTCCCACTATTAATAACGGGGCACCATTCCTCCCACTGATATCAATAATGGGGCACCATTGCTCGTACTGATATAAATAATGGGGCACCATTCCTCCCACTATTAATAACGGGGCACTATTCCTCCTACTGATATCAATAATGGGGGACCATTCCTCCCACTAAGGAAACACGATTTCTCCCACTAACACCAATGATGGGGCACTAATCCTCCCACTAATACCAATGATGGGGCACTATTCCTCTCACTAATACCAATGATGGGGCACTATTCCTCCCACTGATACCAATGTTAGGGCACTATTCTTCCCACTGATACCAATAATGGGCACTGTTTACTCCCACTGAAGCTGGGGCATTTTCTTCTTCCACTGGCCACAGTCCGGCCCCACTAAAGTCTGAAGAGCATTAAACTGGCCTTTTGTTTAGAAAGTTTGCATACCCCCTGATCTACAGGAAAGGTATCCGTTTTGCAGGGGGTGGGTCACATGCACTTTCCTCTGTGATGGTTCTGTCCATTGATGGCTGTAGAAGGGGACAAGCACCATCCTTTACAAAACCTTGCACTCAATTTACCAAGCTAAAGGGATTGTTCTTTGAACAAACAAATGTTATTTTTAGTAATGGCAGCCAATGAGAGCGGAAAAGAACAGTCACATGACTGAAAACAATGATAGTTCTGGTGAATGGAGTCCATTTCTGGGTCAGGCTTTGAGCTTGGATTAAAAGCCAAAACTTTGGTGAAGAATATTTTTCTTTTTCTGACAACTGATCCAAAATGTGAGACCATGATTTACACAACTTATTTCTTTCAGTTCCCATCCCCCCCCTCCCCCCCCCCCCTCCCAGACTCGGCTCCATTTACAGTTTTTTTTTTTGCAATCTAGACGGTAATTAGGAAGATGAGCAACATGCCGAATATGATCAAAACAATGTTAATTTACCTGACTAAATAGACGACAATATTCCATTAATTTCACAC
Source organism: Lithobates septentrionalis (assembly GCA_037952835.1). NCBI lineage: Eukaryota > Metazoa > Chordata > Amphibia > Anura > Ranidae > Lithobates > Lithobates septentrionalis. The sequence goes on along the minus strand of JBBDGP010002647.1, from coordinate 877,842 downwards.
ATCATTTTAATAACCGCGCTCCGATAATCGCTCTGCAAATGGAACGTGTGACTGGAAAGTGCAAATTAAAGAATTAAACTTATTAGTTTCCAAATTGTATTGCTTTCGCCACGTTTCGCAAAAAATGGATCGGCTCACAACAAGGGTTCCGCATTTGGATCTCCAGATCTTCAACGGTTTTGTTTTCTGTGGCCGATGGTTTTGTTACGCCGAGTAAATTGATACACAACATGTCACGCTTCAAAATTGCGCCCCGCTCGTGGAATGGCGACAAATTTTTACCCTTAAAAATCTCCATAGGCCTTGTTTAAAAATTTCTACAGGTTACCAGTTTTGAGTTACAGAGGAGGTCTAGGGCTAGAATTATTGCTCTCGCTCTACCGATCGCGGCTATACCTCACATGTGTGGTTCGAACACCGTTTTCATTTGCGGGCGCGTTCGCGCGTTTACGTGTGCGTTCGCTTCTGCGTGCGTGCTCGGTGGGACGGGGCGCTTTTAATTTTTTTTTTTCTTATTTATTTTACTTTTTATTTTGACACTGTCATTTAAAAAAAAAAATTGGGTCACTTTTATTCCTATTACAATAAATGAAACATCCCTTGTAATAGAACAAAAGCATGACAGGACCTCTTTAATGTGAGATCTGGGGGTCAAAACGACCTCACATCTCATATTTACACTAAAATGCAATGAAAAAAAAAAAAAATGAATGAAATATAATTTTTTTTTTGCAAAAATAAATTAAAAATGGCCCTTTGAGCGAAAGTGACGTTTGACGTCGCTTCCGCCATCCAATGGTCTGGAGGCGAGTGGGGGCCATCTTTCCCTCACTCGGCTCCATGCCTGTCAGGGAAGAGGACCCGATCGGCTCTGCCGCTACCAGCGGGTCTGGTAAGCAGCAGGGACCACCTGAGCGCGACAGGAAGGGGGGGGGAAGGCTGCAAATCCGATGCAGAGACCACTTTTATCTGAAAGCGGACCGCCCGCTGATGAAGAGGATACCGGGGGTTATATGGTAGCTATCTGCTGCCATATTAACGGTATTCCTCTTCAAACAGCCGATGTACGACGACGGCAGGCGGTCCTTTAGTGAGTTATACAAAAAAAAAATATATGATTAGTCAAACCCACAAGTACTTTATTACCACTACTCTTCCTTTTTATTGGTTTTTGAAAATGACAAATGCAGCAGTTTAGAAATTAGATGAAAGGTTTAGCGCTGGGAAACACTTTTTGAAAGATAAAAAGTGCATTTTATATACAACTATATGGATCAGACCAAAATGAGGGACAAATGAGGAGGAAAGGGGGACAGAGGGACTTTGTTGCAAATCAGAGACAGTCCCTCAAAATCCGGGACAGTCCCTCGAAATCCGGGACGGTTGGGAGCTATGCCCAAAATGTCAATTCACATGGTCTACTAAAGTCCCCTACTTAGGTATATATCACCTCTGATTCGGAAGCCTTTATATATATATATATATATATATGTATATATATATACACACACATAGATATACAGTAAATAAATCTATCCTTTAACTACCCAGCTCGGAGAAAAAAAAAATAAATAAAAAATAGCATAACAATGTTAAGAGGGGACAGAGTGGAAGGAATAGGAGAGCTTACCTGATTGGGGCAGCTGGAGGAGGAGCGGTCAGTGAAAAAGGTGATGGCCCCTCCCCGGCGTTCAGTGGCAGCGTGAGGAGGAGCGAGCTTCCCACCCACCCTCCCTGTTATTGTTGTGTTATTATTGTTTTTGTTTTTCTTTTACGTTTTTTTTCTTTTTTCCACAGAGCTGTTGGGTCCTAAGGATGACGTGGCAGTTGGCGGGTTGTTGGTCTTTGCGGGTGAAGGAGGAAACCTAGGATAAGGAAGAGTTCGGGACCCATCGGTGGTTTGGGTCCCGCTGGTGGTATTCCAGCTAATGGTGGTTTAGCTGGAATTTGGTTAACCGGTGTACTGCGCTCAGTGGTTTTGTCTAGTTTGTCAGCTGGAGGCCTATTTAGGAAAAAAGGTACCGCAGTGCATTATTAAAATCATTTGGTAGTTTGGGGTTTCCTGCAAAGACCAACGCGAGTATTGACTGATGGGTTTTTTGGTTTAACAGATGTTTTTACGCAGGTATGGTAATTTGAGTTGAGTTTTTTTTAATAAAGAGGCCAATATTTACTCCAACTTGGTGTGGTCTCCATTAATGGGGTTAATGGTAAAGGGGGATTGGAGTACGGGTTGGTCGGGCAGGTATGGGGAAGGACGGATCATCTGTTATACAATGGTTATGAAGTTCATTTGAGGTTCAGCTAGGCTAGGAGTTATCTGATTTTAGGCTCTCCAGGTGGGCACCATACCCTCAATCCCTTTCCATAATCTGTTCAATGCCATTCCCCTCCTTTCCTTCCCCCTCTTGCTCCTCTATTATTATCTCAATCTCTTCTTTCTCAAAAGGTTCTAACCTTTCTTCATTCTCTTTAACATTGGCTGGAGTTCTGTGGTACTGCTATGATTTTAATGGTTTTAACATTATAGCTAATCGTGATTAGCGTACTTAAAGCCACATGACTTGATGGCCTTGGCTCTAAAATAGTCCATTGCGTAGCTAAAGTGTTATTTACATAGAAAGAACGTGCTCAGGCTTATGCCCCGTACACACGGTCGGATTTTCCGATGGAAAATGTCCGATCGGAGCGTGTTGTCGGAAATTCCGACCGTGTGTGGGGCTCCATCGGACATTTTCCATCGGATTTTCCGACACACAAAGTTTGAGAGCAGGATATAAAATTTTCCGACAACAAAATCCGTTATCGGAAATTTCCGATCGTGTGTACACAAATCCGACGCACAAAGTGCCACGCATGCTCAGAATAAATAAAGAGATGAAAGCTATTGGCCACTGCCCCGTTTATAGTCCAGACGTACGTGTTTTACGTCACCGCGTTTAGAACGATCGGATTTTCCGACAACTTTGTGTGACCGTGTGTATGCAAGACAAGTTTGAGCCAACATCCGTCGGAAAAAATCCTAGGATTTTGTTGTCGGAATGTCCGAACAAAGTCCGACCGTGTGTACGGGGCATTAGGCTGGGTTCACACATGTCCGGTGCGAATTTTCCCCTCAGTTTTCACTGCGAATTTCCAAAGCAGTTCAGCTGCGATTTTGATGCGGTTCAGATACAAATTTCTGGAGCCGATGGCCGCCAGCATCTTAAACATTAGCTGGTTGTTAAGGAGCAGGCCAGGAAGCCATCCGCCGCATCCTTAACAACAGAATCATCAGCTGTCAGCGGGCTTCCAGGCAGTTTCGGGTCAAGTATGGATTTTAAGGGACCCTTATCCGAACATGCGGCCTGGCAGGCTAGGAAAGGGGGGTTAACCAAAAAACCCCCCCCCCGAACCATACCAGGCCACATGCCCTCAACATGGGAGTTGCTTTGGGGCTGGAGGGGGCCCCCACCCCAAAGCACCTTGTCCCCACGAATTTCCCCACTAATCACTATCACTCAATTCTGCAAGTGATTCTAAATTACTATCGCTTTTTTTCTAGCTGGCCTAAAACCACTTTTGACGTAAAGGGACACTTTTTGGTTGCCATGGACAATCTCAAATTTCCAGGCAGAAAGAACAGTATATATAATCAGGCCCGCCATCAGGGGGGTACAGCCGTCACAACTTTAAGGGGCCCCGGGGGCCCGAAGGGCCCGCCCGGGCCAGAAAAAGGCAGGACGGGTGAAGGGGAGCCGTGCTGTGCATTACAGAAGTGATTTCACAGCTTCTGCTGTTCTCGTGTCACTGAGTTCAGACATCGAGCTCTTTACTGCCACCTCTGGCTACTATGTGTATGTGCACCCCTCGTGTGATCTGACTGTGCTTCTCAGCAACATGTCAGCTTTGTGAAAATGGGCCGGGACTAGGTAGGAAGACCTTCTTTACAAGTAGGGGCTGTGAGGGAAAGGGAGGGGCCAGAGCCGTGTGTGTTTACAGGTTTGTGTATGTGAGGGGCTGGCATATATACAGGTGTGTGTGTGGGGGCTGGCATATATACAGGTGTGTGTGGGGGGGGCTGACATATATACAGGTGTGTGTGTGGGGGGTGACATATATACAGGTGTGTGTGTGGGGGGGCTGACATATATACAGGTGTGTGTGTGGGGGGTGACATATATACAGGTGTGTGTGTGGGGGGTGACATATATACAGGTGTGTGTGTGGGGGGGCTGACATATATACAGGTGTGTGTGTGGGGGGTGACATATATACAGGTGTGTGTGTGGGGGGGCTGACATATATACAGGTGTGTGTGTGGGGGGGCTGACATATATACAGGTGTGTGTGGGGGGGGGCTGACATATATACAGGTGTGTGTGTGGGGGGTGACATATATACAGGTGTGTGTGTGGGGGGGCTGACATATATACAGGTGTGTGTGTGGGGGGTGACATATATACAGGTGTGTGTGTGGGGGGGCTGACATATATACAGGTGTGTGTGTGGGGGGTGACATATATACAGGTGTGTGTGTGGGGGGCACTGACATATATACAGGTGTGGTTGGGGGGGCGCTGACATATATACAGGTGTGTGTGGGGGGGCTGACATATATCATGGGCAGCACAGTGGTGAAGTGGTTAGCACTCTCGCCTAGCAGTAAAAAGGGTCGCTGGTTCGAATCCCAACCACGACACTACCTGCCTGGAGTTTGCATGTTCTCCCTGTGCCTGCGTGGGTTTCCTCCGGGTGCTCCGGTTTCCTCCCACACTCCAAAGACATGCTGGTAGGTTAATTAGCTTCTGTCCAAAATTGGCCCTAGTATATGAATGGGGACCTTGGATTGAGGGTAGGGACTGATGTGAGTGTGCGATGTACAGGGTTAGGGACAAGGGTCAGGGTTGTAGACACACACTCACTCAGGTTGAACTGGATGGACTGGTGTCTTTATTCAACCTTACTAACTATGTAACTATATATATACAGGTGTCGGGGGGGCGCTGACATATATACAGGTGTGTGGGGGGGGCGCTGACATATATACAGGTGTCGGGGCGCTGACATATATACAGGTGTGTGGGGGGGGCGCTGACATATATACAGGTGTCGGGGGGCGCTGACATATATACAGGTGTGTGGGGGGAGTGCTGACATATATACAGATGTCGGGGGGGGCTGACATATATACAGGTGTCGGGGGGCACTGACATATATACAGGTGTGTGTGTAGGGGGTGCTGACATATATACAGGTGTCGGGGGGGCACTGACATATATACAGGTGTGTGTGTAGGGGGTGCTGACATATATACAGGTGTCGGGGGGGCACTGACATATATACAGGTGTGTGGGGGGGGCGCTGACATATATACAGATGTCGGGGGGGCTGACATATATACAGGTGTCGGGGGCACTGACATATATACAGGTGTGTGTAGGGGGCACTGACATATATACAGATGTCGGGGGGGCTGACATATATACAGGTGTCGGGGGGGCACTGACATATATACAGGTGTGTGGGGGGGCGCTGACATATATACAGGTGTCGGGGGCGCTGACATATATACAGGTGTGTGGGGGGGTGACATCATATATACAGGTGTGTGTGGGGGGCTGACATATACACAGGTGTCGGGGGGCGCTGACATATATACAGGTGTCGGGGGGGGGGGCGCTGACATATATACAGGTGTGTGTGTAGGGGGCGCTGACATATATACAGGTGTCGGGGGGGGGGGGCTCTGACATATATACAGGTGTGTGTGGGGGGGGGGCGCTGACATATATACAGGTGTGTGGGGGGGTGACATCATATATACAGGTGTGTGTGTGGGGGCACTGACATATATACAGGTGTCGGGGGGGGGGGCTCTGACATATATACAGGTGTCGGGGGGGGGGGGGCTGACATATATACAGGTGTGTGTGGGGCGCTGACATATATACAGGTGTGTGGGGGGGGTGACATCATATATACAGGTGTGTGTGTGGGGGCACTGACATATATACAGGTGTGTGTGGGGGGCTGACATATATACAGGTGTGTGTGGGGGGCTGACATATACACAGGTGTGTGGGGTGGCGCTGACATATATGCAGGTGTCGGGGGGGGGCGCTGACATATATACAGGTGTGTGTGTGTGTGTAGGGGGCACTGACATATATACAGGTGTGTGGGGGGGTGCTGACATATATACAGGTGTCGGGGGGGCACTGACATATATACAGGTGTGTGGGGGGGCGCTGACATATATACAGGTGTCGGGGGCGCTGACATATATACAGGTGTGTGGGGGGGTGACATCATATATACAGGTGTGTGTGTGTGGCGGGCACTGACATATATACAGGTGTGTGTGGGGGGCTGACATATACACAGGTGTGTGGGGTGGCACTGACATATATGCAGGTGTCGGGGGGGGGGGGGCGCTGACATATATACAGGTGTCGGGGGCGCTGACATATATACAGGTGTGTGGGGGGGGTGACATCATATATACAGGTGTGTGTGGGGGGGGCTGACATATACACAGGTGTGTGGGGGGGTGACATCATATATACAGGTGTGTGTGGGGGGGGGGGGGCTGACATATACACAGGTGTGTGGGGGGGCTGACATATACACAGGTGTGTGGGGGGGCTGACATATACACAGGTGTGTGGGGTGGCGCTGACATATATGCAGGTGTCGGGGGGGGGGCGCTGACATATATACAGGTGTGTGGGGGGGGGGGGCGCTGACATATACAGGTGTGTGGGGGGGGTGACATCATATATACAGGTGTGTGTGTGGGGGCACTGACATATACACAGGTGTGTGGGGTGGCGCTGACATATATACAGGTGTGTGTGTAGGGGGCGCTGACATATATACAGGTGTCGGGGGGGCGCTGACATATATACAGGTGTCGGGGGTGCTGACATATATACAGGTGTGTGTGAGGGGGCTGACATATACACAGGTGTGTGTGTGGGGGGGGGGGTTGACATCATATATACAGGTGTGTGTGGGGGGGCACTGACATATATACAGGTGTGTGTGTGTGTGTGTGTGTGTGTGTGTGTGTGTGTGTGTGTGTGTGTGTGGGGCTGACATATATACAGGTGTGTGGGGTGGCGCTGACATATATACAGGTGTGTGGGGGGGTGACATCATATATACAGGTGTGTGTGTGGGGGCACTGACATATATACAGGTGTGTGGGGGGCTGACATATACACAGGTGTGTGGGGTGGCGCTGACATATATGCAGGTGTCGGGGGGGGGGGGGCGCTGACATATATACAGGTGTGTGTGTAGGGGGCGCTGACATATATACAGGTGTCGGGGGGCGCTGACATATATACAGGTGTCGGGGGGGGGGGGGGGGCACTGACATATATACAGGTGTCGGGGGCACTGACATATATATAGGTGTGTGGGGGGGTGCTGACATATATACAGGTGTCGGGGGCGCTGACATATATACAGGTGTCGGGGGCGCTGACATATATACAGGTGTGTGGGGGGGGGCTGACATATACAGGTGTGTGGGGGGGTGACATCATATATACAGGTGTGTGTGTGGGAGCACTGACATATATACAGGTGTGTGGCGGGCACTGACATATATACAGGTGTGTGTGGGGGGCTGACATATACACAGGTGTGTGGGGTGGCGCTGACATATATGCAGGTGTCGGGGGGGGGCGCTGACATATATACAGGTGTGTGGGGGGGCGCTGACATATATACAGGTGTCGGGGGCGCTGACATATATACAGGTGTGTGGGGGGCTGACATATATACAGATGTCGGGGGCACTGACATATATACAGGTGTGTGGGGGGGTGACATCATATATACAGGTGTGTGTGGGGGGGCTGACATATACACAGGTGTGTGGGGGAGGCTGACATATACACAGGTGTGTGGGGGGGTGACATCATATATACAGGTGTGTGTGGGGGGGGGCTGACATATACACAGGTGTGTGGGGGGGCTGACATATATGCATGTGTCGGGGGGCGCTGACATATACACAGGTGTGTGGGAGGGGGCTGACATATACACAGGTGTGTGGGGTGGCGCTGACATATATGCAGGTGTCGGGGGGGGGGGGCGCTGACATATATACAGGTGTGTGGGGGGGGGCTGACATATACACAGGTGTGTGGGAGGGGGCTGACATATACACAGGTGTGTGGGGGGGCACTGACATATATACAGGTGTGTGTGGGGGGCTGACATATATACAGGTGTGTGGGGGGGCTGACATATACACAGGTGTGTGGGGTGGCGCTGACATATATGCAGGTGTCGGGGGAGGGGGGGTGCTGACATATACACAGGTGTGTGGGGGGGGCACTGACATATATACAGGTGTGTGTGGGGGGCTGACATATATACAGGTGTGTGTGGGGGGCTGACATATACACAGGTGTGTGGGGTGGCGCTGACATATATGCAGGTGTCGGGGGGGGGGGTGCTGACATATATACAGGTGTGTGGGGGGGCTGACATATACAGGTGTGTGGGGGGGTGACATCATATATACAGGTGTGTGTGTGGGGGCACTGACATATATACAGGTGTGTGTGGGGGGCTGACATATATACAGGTGTGTGGGGGGGCTGACATATACACAGGTGTGTGGGGTGGCGCTGACATATATGCAGGTGTCGGGGGGGCGCTGACATATATACAGGTGTGTGTGGGGGGGGGGGGCGCTGACATATACACAGGTGTGTGGGAGGGGGCTGACATATACAGGTGTGTGGGGGGGGGTTGACATATATACAGGTGTGTGGGGGGGGTGACATCATATATACAGGTGTGTGTGTGGGGGCACTGACATATATACAGGTGTGTGTGGGGGGGGCACTGACATATATACACAGGTGTGTGGGGGGCACTGACATATATACAGGTGTGTGGGGTGGCGCTGACATATATGCAGGTGTCGGGGGGGGCGCTGACATATATACAGGTGTGTGGGGGGGGGGCGCTGACATATATACAGGTGTGTGGGGGGGGCTGACATATACACAGGTGTGTGGGAGGGGGCTGACATATACACAGATGTGTGGGGGGCGCTGACATATATACAGGTGTGTGGGGGGGTTGACATATATACAGGTGTGTGGGGGGGGTGACATCATATATACAGGTGTGTGTGGGGGGGCACTGACATATATACAGGTGTGTGTGTGGGGGCACTGACATATATACAGGTGTGTGTGGGGGGCACTGACATATATACAGGTGTGTGGGGGGCACTAACATATATACAGGTGTGTGGCGGGCACTGACATATATACAGGTGTGTGTGGGGGGCTGACATATATACAGGTGTGTGTGGGGGGCTGACATATATACAGGTGTGTGGGGGGGCTGACATATACACAGGTGTGTGGGGGGCTGACATATACACAGGTGTGTGGGGGGGGCTGGCATATATACAGGTGTTGGGGGGCGCTGACATATATACAGGTGTGTGGGGGGGCACTGACATATATACAGGTGTATGGGGGGGCACTGACATATATACAGGTGTGTGTGGGGGGGGCTGACATATACACAGGTGTGTGTGGGGGGGCTGACATATACACAGGTGTGTGGGGGGGCTGACATATACACAGGTGTGTGGGGGGGCTGACATATACACAGGTGTGTGGGGGGGGCTGACATATACACAGGTGTGGGGGGGGGCGCTGACATATATGGCCAGTGTGCAGATTCGATAGGATGGCCCGTAGGCAAGCCCTGGGAAATGTTGATGGTCAGGCTCAGTGGGCGGGGGGGGGGGCAGGCCTAAAGCTGTATAAAGGGCCCAAAAATTTCTGATGACTGCCCTGTATATAATATAAAACTGCATACTGTACAGGGCACTGGACAAAGCATTAGTAACAAAAGGGAGGTGAAAAAGGGCATTTCAATTTCTCCTATGGGACTGTTTATTTGTCAGTAGTTTAACCACTTGCCTACCAGGCCAATTCTGACATTTCTCTCCTACATGTAAAAATCATCATTTTTTTTTTGCTAGAAAATTACATAGAACCCCCAAATATTATATATATGTTTTTTTAGCAAAGACCCTAGAGAATACAATGGCGGTCTTCGCAACTTTTTATCTCGCACGGTATTTGAGCAGCAATTTTTCGGCTTTAAAAAAAAAACAAAAAGGTAAAGTTAGCCCAATGTTTTTGCATAATGTGAAAGATTAAGTTATGCCGAGTAAATAGATACCTAACATGACACGCATCAAAATTGCACATGCTAGTGGGATGGCGCCAAACTTCGCTACTTAAAAATCCCCTTAGGCGACGCTTTAAAAATCTTTACTTGTTACATGTTTTGAGTTACAGAGGAGGTCTAGGACCAAAATCATTGCTCTCGCTCCAACGTTCGCGGTGATACCTCACATGTGTGGTTTGAACACAGTTTTCCTATGTGGGCGGGACTTACGTATGCGTTTGCTTCTGCGTGCGAGCTCACGAATTGTTAATTTTACTTAATTTATTTCAGCTTGACACTTTTTTTCCCCCCAAATTTTTTTTATCACTTTTATTTCTATTAAAAGGAATGTAAACATCCTTTGTAATAGGAATATGGCTCTTTACAGTGAGATATGGGGGTCAATAAGACCCCACATCTCACCTCTAGGCTGGGAAGCCTGAAATAAAAAAACAAAAAACAAAACCGATCACCGCTTCCCAGCCGAAGCGGCACAGTTTTTTTTTAATACAGAGGTCGGGCGTGACGTCATAACATTGCGCCCGGCCTCCGAACGATCATAGAGACTCCGGTGACCATCTGGTCCACCGGAAATCTCTATTTTGAGCATCCGGGGCCGGCGGATCCTGTGTCCAACTCACCGATCGTAGCGGTGAGTCGGTAGAAGCACCGGAGGGCGGCGGGAGGGGGGGGGGCGACGTCCCCTCTAGCCTCTCGTAACAACGATCAAGTGGCGGAACAGCCGCTATGATCATTCTTATGGTGCACAGATTCGCCGGCTATAAAAGACGATATCTGAATGATGCTCATTCAGATATCCTCGCTCAAAGCCGAGGACGTCATTTGTCATACGGCGGGCGGGAAGCGGTTAAAAGAAAAAAAAAATCTGTAAATGAATAGCTAAGAGGAGAAGGGAAAGAGTAGAAGCTAAGGGCTACTACATTTTTAAACAGAAACACATTATATACAGTGCATCTGGAAAGTATTCAGAACGACCCTAAGCACACAGCCAAGATAGCAAAGGAGTGGCTACGGGACAACCCTGTGAATGTCCTTGAGTGGTCCAGCCAGAGTCCAGACTTGAACCCGATTGAACATCTCTGGAGAGATCTGAAAATGGCTGTGCACCGACGTTCCCCATCCAACCTGATGGAGCTTGAGAGGTCCTGCAAAGAAGAATGGGAGAAACTGCCCAAAAATAGGTGTGCCAAGCTTGTAGCATCATACTCAAAAAGACGTGGGAGGAGCCTGTACGTGGGAGGAGCCTGTGATACTTATGTACGTGGGAGGAGCCTGAGATACTTATGTACGTGGGAGGAGTCTGTGATACTTATGTACGTGGGAGGAGCCTGTGATACTTATGTATGTGGGAGGAGCCTGTGATACTTATGTACGTGGGAGGAGCCTGTGATACTTATGTACGTGAGAGGAGCCTGTGATACTTATGTACGTGGGAGGAGCCTGTGATACTTATGTACGTGGGAGGAGCCTGTGATACTTATGTACGTAGGAGGAGCCTGTGATACTTATGTACGTGGGAGGAGCCTGTGATACTTATGTACGTGGGAGGAGCCTGTGATACTTATGTACGTGGGAGGAGCCTGTGATACTTATGTACGTGGGAGGAGCCTGTGATACTTATGTACGTGGGAGGAGCCTGTGATACTTATGTACGTGGGAGGAGCCTGTGATACTTATGTACGTGGGAGGAGCCTGTGATACTTATGTACGTGGGAGGAGCCTGTGATACTTATGTACGTGGGTGGAGCCTGTGATACTTATGTACGTGGGAGGAGCCTGAGATACTTATGTACGTGGGAGGAGCCTGTGATACTTATGTACGTGGGAGGAGCCTGTGATACTTATGTACGTGGGAGGAGCCTGTGGTACTTTTGTACGTGGGAGGAGCCTGTGATACTTATGTACATGGGATTTTATTCGTTTTTAATTTTTAATAAATTTGCAAAGATTTCAAACAAACTTCTTTCATGTTGTCATTATGGGGGATTGTTTGTAGAATTTTGAGGAAAATAAATAATTTAATCCATTTTGGAACATGGCTGTAACATAACAAAATGTGGAAAAAGTGAAGCGCTGTGAATACTGTATAGTGCACTGTATATTTATTTTAAAAAAAAAATGTTACTTTGCATCTCTCTATCTCCCATCTGATCAATGTTTATAAACAATGTTACTTTGTCTCTCTCTATCTCCTGTCTGATCAATGTTTATAAACAATATTACTTTGTATCTTTCTATCTCCTCTCTCATCAATATTTAAATACAATGTTATTTTTTGGACTGGTTCACTCCTGAATCATGCAGAAACGCAGAACTTTAATCACTTTTTCATCTTATGTTCATCAGTCTCCTCCTCCCCTTTGTTAAAAAAAAAAAAAAAAGTAAAACTTTTTTGAGGGGGGGGGGGGGGGGGGCGGGGGTGATTGTGGGTCTATTTTTCCAGCAACCAGTGCTACCGCCTTTCTGGCTTAGGCCAGGATCATGTTCCACTTAAAGCCTCCTGGAATGCCCAGGTCATGGATCCCAGGAGGCTTCAGGGCTGTGTATAACCTACAGCGCATGCACAGGGCAGCACCGTCAGGACGCTGGCATCCTGACAACGTTATATCAAGAAGATGGGAGTGCAGCCGCCCGTGAGTGCATCATTTCAGCTCACCCCCAGCAGATTAGATAAGAAGGCTCCGCAATGGCATGCAATGCCAAGCTGCTGCTAACAAAACAAACAGAATATTGGCATTAAAAAGGGGATCAACTCCAGAGATAAAACGATAATTCTCCTGCTCTACAAGACTCTGGTCCGGCCGCACCTGGAGTATGCTGTCCAGTTCTGGGCACCAGTCCTCAAGAAGGATGTACTGGAAATGGAGCGAGTACAAAGAAGGGCAACAAAGCTAATAAAGGGTCTGGAGGATATTAGTTATGAGGAAAGGTTGCGAGCACTGAACTTATTCTCTCTGGAGAAGAGACGTTTGAGAGGGGATATGATTTCAATATACAAATACCGTACTGGTGACCCCACAATAGGGATAAAACTTTTTCGCGGAAGGAAGTTTAACAAGACACGTGGCCACTCATTAAAATTAGAAGAAAAGAGGTTTAACCTCAAACTACGTAGAGGGTTCTTTACTGTAAGAGCGGCAAGGATGTGGAATTCCCTTCCACAGGCGGTGGTCTCAGCGGGGAGCATTGATAGCTTCAAGAAACTATTAGATAAGCACCTGAACGACCGCAACATACAGGGATATACAATGTAATACTGACACATAATCACACACATAGGTTGGACTTGATGGACTTGTGTCTTTTTTTGACCTCACCTACTATGTAACTAGGTAAGAAGAGTTTGAGCTCCGCTTTAAAGAAAATGTACAAACAGCTCCAAAAGTCACAAAAAGACGCTAATATACGGCGTTAGGCAAAGCGACAATTCTTTTATTCTCTGTCACCCTCTCCCGTACAGCTCGGTGTGCTTTGTGTCGAGTGTCACGCTCTATATATTATTTTGGCTGTACGTTGTCGGCTTTGGAGGAAGGCAGCACAGTCTGCAAATTCCATTTTGTTAACCGGGTTGGCAGGTTTGATGTACTCAGCCGAGAAAAATGCAAACGCCTACGCCAGGGATAAAAATGTGAAAATACCTGGATCCAGGAATATATCACCAACCATCATTCTCTCTTTAGTATTGTCAGGACAACATCTGGTGAGCTTTTCCTGTGCGCTTCTATTCTGCCAATCAACCATCATCACAGCAATCAATAGTTTTGAAAATAATGTACCGGAGGAGATCAGCCTACTATATAGAATCAAATAAACACACTTTGATGCTCTTTCTTTTTATTGTTTAACATTTTGACTGCCGGACGATTTACCCCCTTCATGACCAGGCCATTTTTAGAGCTGCAGTACTTTAACTGACAATTGCGCGGTCGTGCGACACTGTACCCAAATAAAATTTATGTCCTTTTTTCCCCATAAATAGAGCTTTCTTTTGGTGGTATTTGATCACCTCTGTGGTTTTTATTTTTGCGCTATAAACAGTGCTTTTGGTTCCGCCCCTACCCACCCCTACCCACCTCCGAGCACGACACTTGGTTCCGACCCCACCCACCTCCGAGCACCGACCCTTGGTTCTGCCCTTACCCACCTCCGAGCACCGACCCTTGGTTCCGACCCCACCCACCTACGAGCACCGACCCTTGGTTCTGCCCTTACCCACCTCCGAGCACCGACCCTTGGTTCCGCCCTTACCCACCTCCGAGCACCAACCCTTGGTTCCGCCCTTACCCACCTCTGAGCACCGACCCTTGGTTCCGCCCCTACCCACCTCCGAGCACCGACCCTTGGTTCCACCCCTACCCACCTACAAGCACCAACCCTTGGTTCCACCCCTACCCACCTACAAGCACCGACCCTTGGTTCCGCCCCTACCCACCTACAAGCACCAACCCTTGGTTCCACACCTACCCACCTCCGAGCACCGACCCTTGGTTCCGCCCCTACCCACCTACAAGCACCGACCCTTGGTTCCGCCCCTACCCACCTCTGAGCACTGACCCTTGGTTCCGCCCCTACACACCTACAAGCATCGACCCTTGGTTCCGCCCCTACCCACCTACAAGCACCGACCCTTGCTTCCGCCCCTCGCAGCCTATTGTATTAGGGTGTGCACCCTAAAGCTCAAGCACACATGTGTGTCTACATATATATGATGCAGACAGGGAGCTCAGTACTTCTCTTATGGCAGAGCTGGTAAGATGGAGACCTTTCCCATCTTCCTGCTGGCACACAGAGCAATAATGCTAATGTGCATGGTGTGATTAGGGTGTGCCTAGGCACACCCAGCACACCATGTGCGCACACCTATGCCACCTCCGAGCACTGACCCTTGGCTCTGCCCCTACCCACCTCTGAGCACTGACCCTTGATTCAGCTCCTACCCACCTCTGAGCACCGACCCTGGTTCTGCCCCTACCCACCTCCGAGCACCGACCCTTGGCTCTGCCCCTACCCACCTCCGAGCAACGACCCTTCGCTCCACCCCTTACCCAGCTCCCAATACGCTTTTTTTGCGCTATAAACTCTGCTTTTTTCTCTCAGAGAATAGATGCAGGAACTCCCCCCTTCTAAGTCACTTCATGTCTCCACCCCCTACCCACCTCCAAGCACTGATCCTTGGTTCCGCCCCTACCAACCTCCAAACACAGACCCTGGGTTCCGCCCCTACCCTCCTCCGAGCACCTACCCTTGGTTCTGCCCCTACCCACCTCCAAGCACTGACCCTTGGTTCTGCCCTTACCCACCTCCGAGCACCGACCCTGAGTTCCGCCCCTACCCTCCTCCGAGCACCGACCCTTGGTTCTGCCCCTACCCACCTTCGAGCACTGCCCCTTGGTTCCGCCCCTACCCACCTCCGAGCACCGACCCCTGGTTCTGCCAGTACACACCTCCAAGCACTGACTCTTGGTTCCGCCCCTACCCACCTCCGAGCACCTTCCCTTGGCTCCGCCTCTACCCACCTCTGAGCACCGACCCTTAGCTCCACTCCCTACCCAGCTCCCAATACGCTTTTTTTTGCACTATAAACAGTGCTTTTTTTCTCAGAGAATAGATGCAGGAACTCCCCCCTTCTAAGTCACTTTGTGTCTCCGCCCCCTACCCACCTCCAAGCACTGACCCTTGGTTCCGCCCTTACCCACCTCCGAGCACTGACCCTTGGCTCCGCCTCTACCCACCTCCAAGCACCGACCCTTGGCTCCACCCCCTACCCAGCTCCCAATACGGCCAAATGTCAATGTGTCAGATTCGGCTTTTTGTTTCTCCACTTTTTTGTGTCACACCAATACAAACAAAAGAAATAAACATGAAAATGCCGAAACATTTGTAATTGGAACAATTTTCTGGGTTGCATTATCTGACAGAAATGCAGGGGTACCAATATTTTTGGCCATTACTGTATACAGTATGTGACATCCATGAAGTGGGCTTTATTCCTGGGTGCCACAATATACACTATATTATCAAAAGTATTGGGATGCCTTCCTTTACACGCGCAAGAACTTTAATGGCATCCCGGTCTCATTCCGTAGGGTTCAATATTGAGTTGGCCCACCCTTTGCAGCTATAACAGCTTCAACTCTTCTGGGAAGGCCGTCCACAAGGTTTAGGAGTGTGTCTATGGGAATGTTTGACCATTCTTCCACAAGAGCATTTGTCTGGAAAGGCCTGGCTTGCAGTCTGCACTCTAATTCATCACTAAGGTGATCTATCCGGTTGAGGTCAGGACTCTGTTCTGGCCAGTCAAGTTCCTCCACCCCAAAACTTGCTCATCCATGTCTTTATGGACCTTGTTTTGTGCACTGGTGGGCAGTCATGTTGGAATAGGAAGGTCCCATCCCCAAACTGTTCCCACATAGTTGGGAGCATGAAATTGTCCAAAATGTCTTGGTATGCTGACGCCTTAAGAGTTCCCTTCACTGGAACTAAGGGGCCAACCTCTGAAAAACAACCCCCACACCATAATCCCCCCTCCACCAAATGATTTGGATGGCTCTAATCACATGCTTAAAAAAAAAAACCCTGATTGGAATCCATGCGTCCGTCGCCCTGCATGTAGATCAGGGGGCCAGATGCATGTATAGGGGGGCGGTGCCTATGCGCCCCCTTTGGACAGGCTGCCACTGGCTGACGGTACGTGAGCAGAGGAGAGCCGATAAGTGGCTTTCCTTAGTGGAGACATGTACACAGATAATCATTGCAATGATTAACAGTGCAGCAAATTTTCATTCTTTATTCGTTTGTTTAGCAAAAGATAAAAAACCCCAGTGGTGGCTAACTGCCACCCGCCCACGATATAGTCAGCTGACGGCGGAACGAGGCGGCTCTTGTTCTGGGATGACGTCATATGACGGCGCCCAGTTTAGCCACGATCACACGTCCACGGCTCTTTACCCATGTGATCGGCTGTGTCCAATCACAGCCGGTCACATGTAAACAAGGAGATGCTGTTTATCGTCTCTCCTCGCCTCACACTGACAGAGTGTTAGGTTATGAGAGAAGATCAGCGGCATCTTCTCACAGGGAAGATGTGTATAGGTAATCAGGGCACTGATTATAATGCAAGCCCAAAAGTGCCCATCAATGATACCACTCTGTGCCCATCAGTGAGGCCAATCAGTGCTGTCTTTCAGTGCCCATCAGTGCCGCCCATCAGTGCTGCCCATTAATGCCCATCAGTGACCGCCCATCCCTGAGGCCTATCAGTGCTCATCAGTGCTGCATATTAGTGCCTCCCCATCAGTGCATCCTATCAGTGCCCATCAGTGCAGCCTATCAGTGCCCATCAGTGCCCATTAGTGCTGCCTATCAGTGCCCATCAGTGCCGCCTATCAGTGCAGCCTATCAGTGCCCATTTGTGCAGCCTATCAGTGCCCATCAGTGCAGCCTATCAGTGCCCATCAGTGCCGCCTATCAGTGAAGCCTATCAGTGCCCATCAGTGCAGCCTATCAGTGCCCATCAGTGCAGCCTATCAGTGCCCATCAGTGCCGCATATCAGTGCCCATTTGTGCAGCCTATCAGTGCCCATCAGTGCCGCCTATCAGTGCAGCCTATCAGTGCCCATCAGTGCAGCCTATCAGTGCCCATCAGTGCAGCCTATCAGTGCCCATCAGTGCTGCCTATCAGTGCAGCCTATCAGTGCCCATTTGTGCAGCCTATCAGTGCCCATCAGTGCCGCCTATCAGTGCAGCCTATCAGTGCCCATCAGTGCAGCCTATCAGTGCCCATTTGTGCCGCCTATCAGTGCCCATTAGTGCAGCCTATCAGTGCCCATCAGTGCAGCCTATCAGTGCCCATCAGTGCAGCCTATCAGTGCCCATCAGTGCAGCCTATCAGTGCAGCCTATCAGTGCCCATTTGTGCCACCTATCAGTGCCCATCAGTGCAGCCTATCAGTGCCCATTTGTGCCGCCTATAAGTGCCCACCAGTGCAGCCTATCAGTGCCCATCAGTGCAGCCTATCAGTGCCCATTAGTGCAGCCTATCAGTGCAGCCTATCAGTGCCCATTTGTGCCACCTATCAGTGCCCATCAGTGCAGCCTATCAGTGCCCATTATTGCAGCTTCATCAGTGAAGGAGAAAAATTACTTATTTACAAAATTTTCTGACAGAAACCAAGAAAGTTTTTTTTCTAAATTTTTGGTCTTTTTTTGTTTTGTTTTTAGCAAAAAAAATAAACCCCAGAGGTGATTAAATACCACCAAAAGAAAGCTCTATTTGTCACAAAAAAATGATAAAAATGTTGTTTGGGCACAGCGTTGCATGACTGCATAGTTATCATTCAAAGTGCAACAGCGCTGAAAGCTGAAAATCGGCCTGGGCAGGGAGGGGGGAAAAGTTCCCAGGTATGAAAGTGGTTAAAGAAAAGTGACAGCTATTTTCAATAACATTCAAAAAAAGCTAAACACACCAGGATAAATATCCTTATTTTTCAAGAAAGGGACAGTTATTTTCAGTTGAGTCCAATGAAAATGCAAAAATGACAGTCACATGGCTAAAAATACGGCGCCTCTCTCCGGTGTTAACGCTTTGTGAATTGAGAGCCTCGTGCAGAGAGTATTCAATGTTCTACCCTTGTTTGGGAAGGGAGGGGCGCACTAGTAAGTGAGAGAGAGAATCCCATTTGTACCATTCGCTTATGCAGTACAAGACGCGGCCTGATGGGGGCAGCGGCGTGTGTGTTCAGAGAATGTTGACGCCGTGTAAATGAAAGAAATTGAAAGCTTCTATTTTCCTCCAACAATCCAGGAAATGCGTTACAAAAATGTTACAGTTTTCCCTGTCGGAGTAATTTAATAATTGCTTGTGTACATGTGTCCTAATGTATGAAAGTGTGACAATGTTACATCTGAAGGATGTTCTCCGGGGGAGGGGGTCTCACCCTATGGAGGGAGTTATCACATCGCCGCGGGTCTGTGAATATTCCATTTTTCGAGAATTCGAGAATTTGTAAATGAAATGTGATCTCCGGGAATAAGACATGAAAATAACTCAACGTCTACTTCGTACTTCAATGTTTGTGATCATCACATTATACGGATGTCATTTTAACCTTTTGCTGTACAGTACACACTCACCGGAGACTTTATTAGGTACACCTGTTTAATTTCTTGGTGACACAAACTTGCTATTCAGCCAATCACACGGCAGCAACTTAAGGCATTTGGGCATCTAGACGTGGTGAAGACGACTTGAAGTTCAGACCGAGAATCAGAATGGGGGAAGAAACGAGACTGAAGTGACTTTGAACGTGGCATGGTTGTTGGCGCCAGATGGGCCGGTCTGAGTATTTCTGGGATTTTCACACACAACCATTTCTCGGGGTTTACAGAGAATGGTGGGAAAAAGAGAAAATATCCAGTGAGCGACAGTTGTGTGGAGGAAAATGCCTTGTTGAGGTCAGAAGAGAATGGGCAGACTGGTTCCAGATGATAGAAAGGCAACAGTAACTCAAATAACCACTCGTTACATCCAAGGTATGCAGAATACCATCTCTGAACGCACAACACATCCAACCTTGAAGCAGATGGGCTACAGCAGCAGAAGACCACACCGGGTGCTACTCCTGTCAGCTAAGAACAGGAAACTGAGGCCACAATTGGCACAGGATCACCAAAATTGGACAATAGAAGATCGGAAAAACGTTGCCTGGTCTGATGAGTCTGGATTTCAGCTGCGACATTCAGATGGTGGGGTCAGAATTTGGTGCATGGATCCGTCCTGCCTTGTATCACCGGTTCAGACTAGTGGTGGGGGTGTAATGGTGTTGGGGGAGATTTTCTTGGCACACTTTGGGCCCCTTAGTGCCAATTGAGCATCGTTTACACTTTATTCCATAGCTAGCCTGAGAAATCCAACCATGTGCTGAGACAAATAATATTGCGCAATAAGACATTGTACTTCTGAATAAAAATGGTGGGGGGGGGGGGGGGGGGGCATATGATGAAGCTTAGAATATGGGGCTCCACATTTTTCATGCTGGGGCCACAATATGTTAATATTCGACATTGCAGCAAATAGAGTTTCTCGTTGGCTCTATGTAAGCTCTGCTTTTGCATTGCTAATTAAAAGGACAAATTCTAGCTGGAAAACCAAGATGGTGTTCTGACAAGAGAAAATCGAGAGAATCACAAAATAAAACCAATTAACACTTTCTCCTGTATCTCCATGCGATGGAAGATAATCTCACATTCAACCCTAAACACCTAAAAATTGTGATGTCTGTGACATCCTCCCACAGTGCCCCATTGATGATTGACGGCTGAGCTTAGAAGAGAAGAGGAGCTAATCCAATGGGTTGGTGGAAAGCAGGACTTTTCTTCCAGAGTGGTCACATGTTCATTCTTCTGCTGCACAGAATCTTCGGGCCTCTAACAGTCAGGCACATGATAGAGGCCAGAAGATTCTGTGCAGCATGAGTTATCATTTATCTGGAACCTATGAAGATGTTTGCAGATGTGGAGCTTCTGTTTCTTTTGGTCATTTTTATACCTACCGTATGGCGGTGTCAGTGCATCTCCAAACATACACAGAGGGCACAGCATCTGTGGTTGTAATTCTAACCTTAAGAAATGTCAGAAGGCCACCTTCTTCCATTACTCCGTAGTCAAGTTCTGATGCTCATGTGCCCATTGTAGATGTTTTTGGCTGTGGACATTGGTCAGCATGGGCACTCTGACCGTTCTGCGGTTATGCAGCTCTATACACAAAAACTGCAATGCTCTGTGTGTTCTGACACCTTTCTATCAGAACCAGCATTCACTTTTCACCAATTTGAGCTCCAGTAGCTCTTCTATTGGATCAGACTTCCCTCCCCAACTCCATCAATGAGCCTTCCCTCTCCACTGGCAAAAATGAGCATTCCCTCCCCACTTCCACCAATGAGCCTTCCCTCCCCACCTCCATCAATGAGCCTCCCAACCCCACCTCCATCAATAAGCCTTCCCTCCCCACCTCCATCAATGAGCCTCCCAACCCCACCTCCATCAATAAGCCTTCCCTCCCCACCTCTATCAATGAGCCGCCCCCAACCCCACCTCCATCAATGAGCCTTCCCTCCCCATCTCCATCAATGAACCTTCCCCCCCTTCCATCTCCATAAATGAGCCTTCCCTCCCCACCTTTCCCCACCTTCCTCAATGAGCCTTCCCTCCCCACGTTCATCACTGAGCCTTCCCTCCCCACCTTCATCAATAAGCCTTCCCTCCCCACGTTCATCACTGAGCCTTCCCTCCCCACCTTCATCAATGAGCCTTCCCTCCCCACCTCCATCAATGAGCCTTCCCTTCCCTCCTCCATCAATGAGCCTTCCCTTCCCTCCTCCATCAATGAGCCTTCCCTCCCCACCTTCATCAATGTGCCTTCCCTCCCCACGTCCATCAATGAGTCTTCCCTCCCCACCTCCATCAATGAGCCTTCCCTTCCCTCCTCCATCAATGAGCCTTCCCTCCCCACCTTCATCAATAAGCCTTCCCTCCCCACCTCCATCAATGAGCCTTCCCTCCCCACCTTCATCAATGAGCCTTCCCTTCCCTCCTCCATCAATGAGCCTTCCCTCCCCACCTCTATCAATGAGCCCCCCCCCCCCCCACTCCCATCAATGATACTTCCCTCCCTACTTCCATCAACAAGCCTTCCTCCCCTCCCACCTCCATCAATGAGCCCCCCCCCCCCACTCCCATCAATGAGCCTTCCCTCCCCACCTCCATCAATGATACTTCCCTCCCTACTTCCATCAACAAGCCTTCCTCCCCTCCCACCTCCATCAATGAGCCTCCCCCCCCCCACTCCCATCAATGAACCTTCCCTCCCCACCTCCATCAATGATACTTCCCTCCCCACATCCATCAACAAGCCTTCCTCCCCTCCCACCTCCATCAATGAGTCCCCCCCCCACCCCCACCTCCATCAATGAGCCTTCCTCCCCTCCCACATCCATCACTGAGCCTTCCCTCCCCACCTCCATCAATGAGCCTTCCCCCCCATCTCCATCAATGAGCCTCCCCCCCCCCACCACCACCACTCCCATCAATGAGCCTTCCCTCCGCACCTCCATCAATGAGCCTTCCCTCCCCACATCCATTACCAAGCCTTCCTCCCCTCCCACCTCCATCAATGAGCCTTCCCTCCCTACATCCATCAATGAGCCTTCCCCCCATCTCCATCAATGAGCCTTCCCCCCCCCACCACCACTCCCATCAATGAGCCTTCCCTCCGCACCTCCATCAATGAGCCTTCCCTACCCTCCTCCCTCAATGAGCCTTCCTTCCCCACCTCTATCAATGAGCCTTCCCTACCCACCTCCCTCAATGAGCCTTCCTTCCCCACCTCTATCAATGAGCCTTCCTTCCCCACCTCTATCAATGAGTCTTCCCTCCCCACCTTCATCAACGAGCCTTCGCCCCCCCCCCCACCTCCATTAACGAGCCTTCCCTCCCTACCTTCATCAACGTGTCTTCCCTCCCCCCCACCTCCATCAATGAGCCCCCCCCACCTCCATTAATGCGTCTTCCCTCCCCACCTCCATCAATTAACCTTCCTTTCCCACCTCCAACAATGAGTTTTCCTTCCCTACCTCTATCAGTGAGCCTTGGCCGTCCATAAACCTGTTGCAAGTTGGCACGTTTTCCTTCCTTGGACTGCTTTTGGTCAGTCCTGACCATTGCAGACTGGGAACCTCCCACAAGAGCTGCAGTTTTGGAGGTGCTCTGATCTAGTTGTCCAAACATTCAAAGCAAAGGGCCAGTTTTCTGCCCTCTAAACTTTAGGCGGACCGGACTGTGGCCAGTGGGAGTAGAAAGTGCCCTGGCATTGGCAGGAGTGAACAATGAAATAGGGTTGGTGGTCAGTGGGAGTAAAAATTTAATTATTGGTGCCATAGGAAGGAATAGTGCCCCATCATTGGTGTCAGTGGGAGGAATAGTTTCTCATCATTGGTATTAGTGGGAGGAATAGTGCCCCATCATTGGTGTCAGTGAGAGGAATTGTGCCCCATCACTGGTGTCAATGTGAGGAATAGTGCCCCATATTTGGTGTCAGTTGGTGGGATTGTTCCTCATCAGTATCTGTGGGAGGAATAATTGCTCATCATTGGTATCAGTGGCAGGAATAGTGCCCCATCATTGGTGTCAGTGGCAGGAATAGTGCCCCATCATTGGTGTCAGTGGGAGGAATAGTGCCCCACCCATCATTGGAGCACAGGTGTGTCAGGAGGAGGCTGTCTCTGGAGCTGCTGCTGATCCGTGTGAGAGGGGACTGGTGAGGAAATCTATCCCAGCTCTCCTGGCCCCTTTCTGGGGAAGCCATGGAGGCCAGCAGGGCCTCTCCTGCTGGAAGCTCCCAGCCATCTCCTGGGCCATCAGGTGACATGCCTTCCTCTGTACAAACCATGGCTTGTGATCTTTCTGCCCCTGGTAAGGATGAAGGCTCAGAGGCAATTCAGGAGCGAGTGGTGGCCGGGATTAAAGCCCTGAATAGAGAAAGAGACAAGCTCTATAAACTGAGAGCGGAGCTGAAGCGCCTGAGAAGGCAGCGTGAGGGCTTGCATAGCCAGAAACGAGGGTCCATGGATCCGGAGATCCAACTGGCCAAGGTCCGGGTTGAACATCAGGAGACCATTGTGTCCATCATGGAAGGAAGAGATGGGCCATTTAAGGAAAAGTTTTACAATGATAAAAGGTTTGCGAGGATGACAAAGATGGAGGTGGAGGAGGAGACCCCCAGTTCTGACCCCCTGCCCCCTCAGGTAGAGGTAAGCAGCCCCATGCCTTCCCAGGACTCAGGAGGCATGCTCAGGGCCATCCAGGTAATGGAGTCTCCTGTGCGGGGGGATCAGCTGGCGTTTGGTGATAAGGACATAACAGATAATGTGCCTGATAATGTCAAGCCCCAAGCAGGGGATGAATCTGTTTTTGTATCATCTAACACCATGAGCAATGTTGAAAGTGTGCCCAGTGACACTCAAGTTTCTAATGCTATGTGTAGCAATGTTGTACCTTCTGATGATGCAGCGCAGCAAGAGCTGCATTTAAAAAATGACATTTCTGAAAAGGAACTACCGGTGTCAGCAGAGCCTATTAACTCTCCTTTGGCTGAGTCTAAAGCTGTTTGCCCCACAGCTGCTGGAGACTCTACAGTGCAGCATCAGGAGACAGCTGGTATTGCAGCAACTGTGACTATTCCTGATGGGAAATTGAACGTGTGTGTGACTGATAGCAATTGTACAAGTGTGATGGACAATCGTCCCAGCTCAGTCCAAGCAAATAATAGTAATGAACAGACTACTGTGACATCAGTGTGGGGCCTTGGCCCTGATAAACCCACGTTTGCTCAGGTGGTACGCTCTGCTCCTGGTGGCTCCGCCCCCAAGCGGGGTTTCCCCCTGCAGCCTACCACTTTGGGCACCCCGGGATCTGGTCTTGGGTCTCTGGCTTCTGCTGGGGGTCCGAGAAGAAATGTGGTAATTCTCAAATGGGAAGGTGGTGCAATTCCTCCAGCAAGGCGTGCAGTGGTGGATTTGATTTTGGAGATGGGTTTTGGGGCAAATGACCTGTATGCTCTAATACATGTTGCTGGGACACGGGATTATACCATTAGTTTCACCAGGCCAGAGGGTCTTGACCTGTTCTGGGAGCGATATGAGGCTCGGTGCAGGTCAAGACCTGAATGGGAAGGTCTGGCCCCAGTTGCGGTTTCGCAAAGGTCAACGGTGAAAAAGATAACCATCATACTCACTAATGAGAGTGTTCCTGCTCGGGACCTAGAGGTCTGGTTAAGGAACTATGGTGAGGTTTTGACTAAGTCCAGCAAAATCCTTGATGAACGTAACATCTGGACTGGGGGTTGGTCAGTAACAGTCAGGTTGGCCAGGGATGGGAATGTTGTGCGTCACCTGCCCTCCTCAGCTTTTATAGGGAGGGATAGGATGACTATTTTCTACCCTGGTCAGCCGAAGCTGTGTCACCGCTGTGGAGAAAAGGGGCATTTGAGCTCTTCCTGTTCAGCCTTGATATGTTCAGTGTGTCGGGGTCAGGGTCATATGGCCAAGGACTGCACCGAGATGATCAGGTGCAACCTGTGCCTGCGCCTTGGCCACCCCTACAGCAGATGTCCTGAAGCCTGGCACAATATGGAGAAGGAGGTAATAGATGACATGTCAAGGCTGGACAGGATGGAGGGTGATGCCCCTGGTGTACCATCCTCCTCTGCGGTGACTGACTCCCCTGGTCCTGCTCAGGGTCCCTCCCCAGTTCCTGTGGCCACCCCTCCTGTGTCTGTAAGTATTCCTTCTGTATCTGTATCTGTCTCCCCCCAGCCTACTGTACCCTCTCCTCATGTGTCAGAACCTTCCAAGTCTGTGCCCCCCGAGTCAGTTACCCCCCAGGAGTCTACCCCTCCTAAGTCTGATTCAAAGGGAGCAACCCCCCCACCAGGAGTGGTAGTGGGTATTAAAAAGGTCGCTTCTGCCTCTCTAAAGGAGTCTTCTGTAAAGACTTCAAAGAAAAAAACAGGAGATAAGGGCATCTCTGAAGCTGACCTGCAGTACTTGGAGGAGAGAAGGAAGGTTGGGAAGCGGAAGAAGCAGGTGGTGAGGACGGAACAGGCTCCAGTGCCTGTCTCCAACCGTTATAGGTCCTCTAATTGGAATATCTCTTCATCTGGAGCTTCTTCGGAGCGAAGTTCTGATTCTGAGATGGAGTTTGAGGCGGCCTCAAGAAAGAGAGAGGCTTCTGGTGATGAGCAGCAGAGGGGAGCTAAGAAGCAATCCACCCAATAACCCAAATGGCGGTTCCCCCTCCGTTAAAAGTGGTGACAATAAATGTCGCCAGCATTAAGTCAGTAAGAGCTCGTTCTATGGCCTTCTTTTTGTTCAGCCAATTAGATGCTGAAATTTTATTTTTGCAAGAGACTAGGCTCACCTCCTTGGCAGATATTCATATGGCCAAGAGAGAGTGGAGGTATGGTCCATCTTACTGGTCTCTTGCGGCCGAGCCTTACGGCGGTGTGGCGGTGTTGTTTAAAACCGGCATGGTAACTATCCGGCGGGTTATTGAGGTGGAGATTGGGAGATGTATGGTCTTAGACGTCCTTGTGGGAGGGCAGGACCTGCGCCTAATTAATGTTTATGGGCCGCACACAAAGTGGGACAGGAAGTGCCTTTTTACAAGGATCAAGCCATTTCTTTTTACATCCCGGCAAGTGGTCTTTGGAGGTGACTTTAATACAGTAACTAGGCCCAAGGACAGGAAGGACTTCAAGGACAGGCTGGGATATGATAGCGTTTTTTTAAATAGTATGGTTAGGGATGCTGGTCTTGTGGATGTGCACATTAAGCACCTCCCGGATGACACTGGGTTCACCTTTCATCGAGGTAATAGTCAGAGTAGAATAGATAGGTTTTTTTTGAAGGAGACCTCTGCTTTCTCACCCCCAGTGGTGCAGGCAGTGGAGTTCTCTGATCACTGTATGCTATCTGTGGTCCTGAATGCTTCAGACGCCCCTCAGAGGGGTAAGGGCATCTGGAGATTGAATTCGACTCTACTCAAGGAAGAACATGTTAGACAATCCTTTGAGGAATTCTTTCAGGCACAGGTGACCATCCTGGACTTTTGTAGCAGCAAGGCTGAGTGGTGGGAGCTGACCAAAAAGAGGATCGCTGGATTCTTCAGGGGCCTAGCCAATAGAAAACAGTTTAATAAATACATGACCTACCAACGTTTACGGAGGAAGCTGGATATTCTTGTCTCGAGAGGTGGAGATCCTGGGGAAATCTCCGAAGTGAAACTCCTTCTCAGGAAGTGTCAATATGACCGGCATGCCTCTTTGGTTCTGGAGAGGGACTATGGGAAGTACCACTCGCCTGACCCTTACCAGAACTGCAAACAAGGTGTAGCTGTTAAAACGGTCGTTGGCCTTAAAGACAGTACAGGTTCCTTGACAAAGTCCAGGTCAGGGATTCTGGAGGTCGTGAGGTCCTTTTATGCTGACCTTCTTGGGAGGAAAGAGCTTGACCGTGACAAGATGGAAAGCTTTTTGGACTCTACTCCAGGTCTAAATGATGAAGATGTCCCATTGATGAATTTGACAGAGGAGATCACAGTTGAAGAGGTGATGAGGGCAATTGAACAACTTGCCATCAAAAAGTCACCTGGACCGGATGGCTTGACAGCTGAGTTTTACAAAGCCTTTAAGTCTATTCTGGCCCCACATTTGGTAGAGGTTTTTAACAGTTGCCTTGCTGAGGGGGTACTTCCCCCTTCCATGAGGCACTCGGCTGTGATTCTTCTTTCAAAGGGTAAAGATCCTTCGATGATTGAGAATTGGCGCCCCATCAGCCTTCTTAATGTCGATAGAAAGATACTGGCAAAGATATTTTTCTGGCGCCTATCGTCAGTAGCAGAGTCTTTGCTTTCTCGCCATCAGCACTGTTCGGTCCAGGGTAGGTGCACCTTCACAGCGGTTTTAGCTGTCCGGGAGGCCTTGGAGCGGTGCAGGGCTGCAGGCTGGGGAAAGTATTTGCTGACATTGGATCAGGCAAAGGCTTTTGATCGTGTCAACCATGAGTACCTGTGGTTGCTCCTTAGTAAGTACGGTCTGCCGAGTGGTTTTGTCGATTGGTTAAAAGTCTTGTATAAGGGGGCAGAAAGCTTTCCTCTTGTTAATGGTTGGGTTGGGCAGTCCTTTGAGGTTGGCTCCGGGGTGCACCAGGGTTGTCCCCTGAGTCCCCTGCTCTATGTGTTTGCAATCGACCCTTTCATCAGGAGGCTAGAGAGCGGCATGTTGTGTGGGGTACCAGTGGGTCTCCCGGGTGAGCCGCCTTTGAGGGTTGTTGCCTATGCGGACGATGTGTCGGTGATTGTCACCGGGGCGGATGAAGCAGAGGAGGTGGTCTCTCTGACATCACGGTATTCTGAAGCATCAGGCTCCAAGATCAATCAGGAAAAGAGTGAAGTCTTCTGGATGGGAAAGGAAGGTGAGGGTTTTGATCTCCCGGACACCTTTCCAGTGCCCCAGGAAAGAATTAAGATTCTAGGCATTGAATTTGGACCCGGCGATTATGGCCTCAAAAAACTGGGAAGGCAGACTGGAAATTGCCAATACTAAGGTGGTCAGCTGGAAGAAATGGAAGTTATCTATGAGGGAAAGGGTTGATCTGATTAAGACTTATCTGATTCCAATCTTTTTGTATGTCAGCTTTGTCTGCATCTTGCCAGTGTCTCTCTATGCTAGGGTCAGTAGTGTGTTCTTCCAGATGTTGTGGGGGAACAGACTGAACCCCATCAAGAGGAATGTCACCTATCTATCCAGGAGGGAGGGTGGCTTAGGTATGGTCAACCCAGTTCTTTTCTTTTCACTGCTTTTTCTCAAGTTTAATATTGGTAATATGCTTGCAGTGGAACCTCCTGGATGGGCAGGCATTTTTAGATCTTGGTTTAGGCCTTTTCTGCGACTTTGGGAAGAAGGTGGCCAAGTGAAGAATCTCAGGGGTCATCGTGGTCAGCTACCAGCCTATGTCGCTCCGTGCCTGAAGTTATTACGGCAGTGGCGATTGTCGGCTGAAGATCTCAGATCGGTTCCGAGGAAAGTCCTTATGAGTCGAGTCTTGAGCGAAGTCTTTCATGACCCACTGGCCTTAAGGGATTGCCCAGGCCCAGTTTTGAGGGCAGGGTTAAGACTTATTAATTTGGACAGAGTACCTCCTAAATTCAGGGATCTGGCCTGGATGTGCTTCCATGGGAGGCTCTATGTTAGGGGCAATTTGAAATTCCGCAGTGGGGTGGATCGTAGCTGTCCTCGGGAGGAGTGTGCAGGTGAGGAGGAGACTATGGACCATTTTCTGCTTCATTGCCCTTTTAACATAGAGGTGTACAAACAGGTGGGACGGGCCCTCGGTGTCCCTTTCCTCTCCAGGCTGGGTTATGCTGAGTGGGTGTATGGAGCATTCAATACTGGTGGGGTATTTTGTTTAGATACACTTTTTCTAGTTAGCCTAGTAGTCCGTTATTTCACTTGGAACGCACGGTGTCAGGTCTGCATTCGGCGTAAAATCCTTCCTGTTCAGGTGGTGGTGTATGACATTTTGCATGAGGTGGAGAAGATTCGGGTGCTCGAGAGAGACAAGCGGAGTCAGGAGGCTTGGTTGAAGGCGTGGAGGGGTTTCAAGCCTCCCTGACTGCCAGGAGTCTCTTTCCCGGGTGTGGCTGTCTGTCTCTTATCACCCTAGATTATTTTTTGGATTAATTTTTGATAAATGGCTGCGTACATAGGTGATGGGTTGTGCCTCTTAGGCCCTCTCTGCTGCTTTATGTAAATAGTTTTGGTAATGGATTATGTATATATTGTATATATTCTGAACATGGATGTGTATTCCTTGGATTTCTGTTGAAGTTTTGTACTATGGTTTTGTTTTTTACTTTTGTATAAAATTGGTTGCTTGATTCTTTTTAATAAAAGATCAATAGTGCCCCATATATGGTGTCAGTGGGTGGATTAGTGCCCCATCATTGGTATCAGTGGGAGGAATAGTGCCCCATCATTGGTATCAGTGGGAGGAATAGTGCCCCATCATTGGTATCAGTGGAAGGAATAGTGCCCCATCATTGGTGTCAGTGGCAGGAATAGTGCCTTATCATTGGTATCAGTGGGAGAAATAGTGCCCCATATTTGGTATCAGTGGGAGGAATAGTGCCCCATCATTGGTATCAGTGGGAGGAATAGTGCCCCATCATTGGTATCAGTGGAAGGAATAGTGCCCCATCATTGGTATCAGTAGGAGAAATAGTGCCCCATCATTGGTATCAGTAGGAGGAATAGTGCCCCATCATTGGTGTCAGTGGCAGGAATAGTGCCCTAACATTGGTATCAGTGGGAGGAATAGTGCCCCCCAACACTGGTGTCAGTAAAAGGAATAGTGCCCCATCATTGGTATCAGTGGGAAGGATAGTGCCCCATCATTGGTATCAGTAGGAGGAATAGTGCCCCATCATTGTTATCAGTAGGAGGAATAGTGCCCCATCATTGTTATCAGTAGGAGGAATAGTGCCCCATCATTGGTATCAATAGGAGGAATAGTGCCCCATCATTGGTATCAGTAGGAGGAATAGTGCCCCATCATTGGTATCAGTAGGAGGAATAGTGCCCCATCATTGGTATCAGTAGGATGAATAGTGCCCCACTGTTGATCTAAGTAACAGGAGTTACGCCCCATTGTTAAAGTGATTGTAATCAAAAAATTCTGATATACAATTAATAAAAAACATGTTATATGTACCTGCTTTGTGCAATGTTTTCTCACTTGGTGCCTTAACTGCATTAAATTAGCCTCAGGACCCGTGTAATTCATATGAGTTCGGGTTTATAGGGATGAGGTGGCAACTCTAATCACCAGAGTGCGAGAAGCCAAGGTCAGTGCAATGCAAAAAAAGTTTCCGTGGGCTCGGACGGTGTTTCTGGCCCGCGCGATGGAAAATCTCTGCATCCCGTGCCAAGTATCAGTATGCCTGCAGAAAGTGGAGAAAGCTCTGGCACACAGGCTGCGGGTGATCAGCAGTCAGGTGTTTTGACTGGCAGTATGTCATGGGGCCAAGAAAGTTCCGTGCCCTTGTCACAGCAGGAGGCTATGGAGCAAGATGATCCATCTGAGCCTGTGAAGGGAGCAGGTGTGCTAAAGTTCATTAGAGAAATGGAATCGCCTTTGCATGGTCGCAAGTTTGCCGTGTCTGGATCATCTGAGGATGAAGAAGAGGATAATGATGTCCCCCCAAAAGATTTGAAACATCGGGTGACAGAAAAAGCTCTTTTTGTTCATGACTTGCCTATACAATAAAATGGAGGTGTAGTTCCTATGGATGGTGCAGTAGAGGGCAGCGGAGAGCAAGCTCATCTCCTGGCTGAGACTCCCACCTGTGTACAGAATGTCAGTGAGGGTTGTGCAGACTCTGCTGTGAAGAGTGCTGATAAAGACATCTCCACTGTTGGTAACCCTTTAGTTACTGGTAATGAAATAAAAATTACCAAGGGTAATCTAAATGATATTTCTGTGTCAGAAGTCTCTGCTTTATCTGTTCCTGACAATAATGTTGTTTATACCTTATCTAAAGAGGGGTCTGTAACTAAAAGTGATGTGCGGGATGTTTCCTATGCTGCAGCGGTGGCGGCACCTGTCCCGAGGGTGAGTAGGGCCAGTTATTCTGCGGTCACTAGGAGTGATGAGAGTGAAGGTCAGGTCAATCTGACACCATCTGGTAGCTCCTTTAAATGTCACAATGTGGTCCAATTGAGGTGGACTGGAGAAGGCCCCACCCAAATAGGAGAGATGTGGTGGACCGTATTCTGGGAATGGGTTTTAAAGCAGAGGAGATTTTTGCCCTCATCAGCCCAATTGGCTCATATGAGTATGACCTCTCCTTTGTCAAGGCGGAAGGATTAGATGTCTTTTGGGAGAGGTATGAGCAGAGGTGGAAGGAGACCCCAAGACGGGCAGGTTTGGCACCCAAAGTAGTCTCTCGCCAACCATTATACAAAAACGTCACCATTCTAGTAGTAATGAGTCCATTCCTGCTGCGGATCTGGTGGTGTAGTTGGGGAGATATGCAGATGTCCAAGCCCCCTTGAGGAAAGTTGTAGATGATAGGGGGATATGGACAGGAGGATGGACATTGTTAGTAAAACTGCACGTCACGGGTAATGTTGTTAAGCACATCCCTTCGTCTGCCTTTATAGGTTGTGACAGGATTATCACTTTTTTGCAGGGCAACCAAAGTTGTGTCATCGCTGTGGTGAAAAGGGCATTTTTCAAGCTCATGTTATGTGCAGAAATGCTCCCTCAGTCAGGGCTCAGGGCATGTTGCAAAAGACTGCAATAGTATTTGTTGTAATCTCTGTAATAAGTTAGGTCACCCCTATAGCCTTTGTCCTGAAGCCCTCCATAATCAGCCGGAGGTGGTGGAAAAACTGTTAAGGATGGAGGAGGAGGAACGTGGGGGGCAGCAAGGGGTTGGTGGAGCTGTTTCAGCTAGTCCTGAGGGGCCCCCCCAGGTGTCAGTTTTACCAATCTGAAGGTGTGACCCCTCTTGTGTCTGCTCCCCAGTCTGTGCTCCCTACTGTGTCGGTGTCTACTTCTGTTGTGTGTTCTTCCCCAGTGTTTCAGGTGCCCAGTTTTCCAAATGAAACAAAGTCATCCAGATTGGCTGAGGCTGCCAAAGGGGTAGATTTGTGCAGATCTGAGGTGGCAGCTTCATCAGGGCCTTTCCGGAGGCAACGTAAGACCTCTACTGGAGGTTCTAAGGTGAAGAAGGGGGAAGTTGCCACTAATGATGTAGATGAGGTCTTTTAGGGTAATGTTTCAGGGGAGGAGGGAGAGTGGACCAAGGTGGGAAGGAGGAGGAATAAGGTAGTTATGACCTCTGCCTCCTCGGTTTCATCTTTAGAGGTAGATTATCTACCTCTGGGTCCTTATCTGAGGGGGAGGAGGAGTCTTCTAAATCCGTGTCTCAGATGGAGGAGGATGAGGTAGAGTGTTCCCTAAGAGGTCAAGGTCTCCAGTAAGGGGGGTGGGGGGGGGGGCTCAGGCTAAGAAATGGCAGTTCCCACTCGGATAAAGGTGGCAACGATTAATGTTCCAAGCGTAAAATCTGTAAGGGCTCGTAATATGGCCTTATTTTTGCTCAGCGAGATTGATGCTGATATTTTATTTTTGCAGGAGACCCGGCTAAATAGTCTTGCCGATGTCCACCTGGCAAAGAGGGAGTGGAGAGAGAGTATCACCGCTCCAGGTGGGTCAGATCAAGGTAAAAGGCATCTCCTTCAGTCTAGAAGTCCAGGTGCTGGCAATGCTATGGCAGTTAGACATCAAAGAAATTCTGGACAGCCGCATTCCAAAGATATTTGCCTTTATTCAATAAGGTGTCATCCAAAATACAGGCAAAGAGAGAGTGGAGGCGTGGGCCCTACTTCTGGTCTCTTGTGGATGAGCCTTACAGCAAAGTTGCAGTACTTTTTACTGGCATGGTAACGTGTCGGCGGGTCATCGAGGTAGAGATTGGAAGGTGTATGGTCCTGCATGTCTCTGTGAAGGGGCTATGTTTAATAAATATTTATGGACCACAAACTAGATGGGAGAGGAAATGCCTCTTTACAAAGATTAAGCCTTTCCTTTTTACATATCGGCAAGTTGTCTAACAATTTTAACACCATCACTAGGCCCAAAGACAGGAAAGGCTCCACTGACAGCCTGAGATATGATAGCGTCTTTCTTAATACGACAGCCAGGGAAGCAGGTCTGGAAGATGTGCATATTAAGCGTTGCCCAGACAACACGGGGTACACATTTAAGCGAGGCAGTTGTGAGAGCAGGATAGATAGTTTTTTTTTTTTAAGGGGGACTCTGCCTTTTCGGCTCCTGAGTGTCGTATGGTGGAGTTCTCCGATCACCTTACGCTGTCTGTTATTCTCAATGCTTCAGCTATGCCACCTAAAGGAAAGGGTATTTGGAGGATGAATTCGGCTCTGCTGGATGAGGAGGAGGTAAGACAATCTTTTGAGGATTTTTTTTTCAGGCTCAGGTAACCATCCTGGATTTCTGCAGCAGTAAGTCGGAGTGGTGGAAGCTTGCCAAAAGCCAGATTAGTGGGTTTTTCAAGGCCATAGGGAAAAGGAAACAGCTTGGTAAGTGCATTGCCTACCAGCAGCTGCGGAGAAAACTTGATCGCCTTGTCTCGAGTGGTGGAGATTCCGGGGCAATCTCTGAGGTGAAACTTCTCCTTATGCCGCGTACACATAAGGATCGGAAATTCAGCCAAGCAAAAGACCCATGAGAGCTTTTGGTCGGAAAATGCGACCGTGTGTATTCTCCATTGGACTTTTCCTGGCGGAATTCCCGCCAGCAAAAGATTGAGAGCAGGTTCTCAATTTTTCAGTCTGAAAAAGTTCCTATCCGAAAATGCGATCGTCTGTACAAAATTTGCACAAAATTCCTACGGATGCTTGGAAACAATTCGATGCATGCTCGGAAGCATTGAACTTCATTTTCTCGGCTCGTCGTAGTGTTGTACGTCACCGGCTTCTTGACGGTCGAAAATACAGAGAACTTTTGTGTGACCGTGTGTATGCAAGCCAAGCTTGAGTGGAATTCCGTCGGAAAAACCATCCTCGTTTTTTCCGACGGAAAATCCGCTTGTGTGTACGTGGCATAAGGAAGTATCAGTATGACCGGTATGCTTCTTTGGTTCTGGAAAGGGACTACGGGAAATATCACTCTCCCGACCCTTATCAGAACTACAAACAAAGCGCAGCAGTTAAGACGTTTGTTGGGCTAAGGGATAGGACGGGCTCTTTGACGAAATCCAGGTCAGGGATCATGGAGGTCTCGAGGTCTTTTTATGTGGATCTTCTGGGGGAGAAGTACCTTGATCGGGCAAAGATGTCAAGTTTTCTGGATTCTACACCAGGTCTGGGAAATAACATTCCGCTGGCAAGTTTGACGGGGGAAATCACAGCAGAAGAGCTAGTCAAAGCTATAGACAGTCTGGCTATTAGGAAACCACCTGGGCCAGACGGATTGACAGCTAAATTTTATAAGACTTTCAAATCCAGCTTGGTACCTTTTCTTGTGGACGTATTTAATGGCTGTCTGCAAGAGGGTTCGCTCCTTCCCTCCATGAGACAATTCGCTGTAATTCTGTTGTCAAAAGGCAAGTATCCCCCAATGATTGAAAATTGGCGCCCCATTAGCTTTCTTAATGTCGATAGAAAGATTCTGGCGAAGATAATTTTCTGGCGCTTGTCGTCAGTAGCAGACAGATTTCTTTCTCGTCAGCAGCACTGTTCGGTCCAGGGCAGGAGCACTTTATCAGCGGTGTTATCTGTCCAGGAGGCTCTGAAATGTTGCAGGGCTGAAGGCTGGGGAAAGTAGTTGCTGGCATTGGATCAGGCGAAGGCTTTTGATCGTGTCAATCATTAGTACCTCTGGCTTCTCCTTGACAAGTATGGCCTGGAGGGTGGGTTTATTGGATGGCTTAAGACTTTATACAGAGAGGCAGAGAGCTTCATGCTTGTTAACGGTTGGGTTGGACCGCCCTTCAGGGTTGGATTGGGGGTGCGCCAGGGGTGTCCACTGAGCCCTTTGCTATATGTGTTCGCAATCGACCCCTTTGTCACAAGGATAGAGAGCGGACCGTTGTGCAGCGTGCCGGTGGGCATTACTGGTGAGCCGCCATTGAGGGTTGTAGCCTATGCTGATGACGTTTCTGTCTTTATCTCTGGGACAGAGGAGGCGCAGGAGGTGGTCTCAGTTATAGAGAAGTATTCCGAGGCATCAGGCTCCAAGGTCAACCATAATAAAAGTGACGTTTTTTGGATAAGCGAGGGAGGTGAGAGCTTTTGCACCTCCGGACACCTTCCTAAGGCTTCAGCAGAAAGTCAAATTATTAGGCATCGAGTTTGGCCCTAATGATTACAGTAAGTCAAATTGGGAAGGCAGGCTGAATGATGCTGATGTCAAGGTGAAATGCTGGAAAGGGTGGCGGCTCTCCTTGAGGGAAAGG
Source organism: Lithobates septentrionalis (assembly GCA_037952835.1). Taxonomy (NCBI): domain Eukaryota; kingdom Metazoa; phylum Chordata; class Amphibia; order Anura; family Ranidae; genus Lithobates; species Lithobates septentrionalis. The sequence goes on along the minus strand of JBBDGP010002647.1, from coordinate 842,023 downwards.
ATGGAATTGATTAAGACCTACCTGATTCCGACCTTTTTGTATGTCAGCTTTGTTTGCATCTTGACAGAGTCCTGCTATACCAGGATTTGACAGAGTCCTGCTATACCAGGATTTATAGTTGTTTCTTCCCATTTTTATGGGGGAACAGGCTGAATCTTGTGAAGGGGAATGTGACTTACCCATCTAGGCGGAAGAGTGGCCTAGGGATGGTCAACCCGGTTGTGTTCTTTTCTCTGATGTTTTTGAAACATAATTTTGTTAACATGCTGGCAGAGAGACCGCCTGGATGGGTGGGTATTTTCCAGATCTGGTTTAGACCGTTTCAGGGCTGTTGGGAGAGTGGTGGGCCAGTGAAAAGCCTAAGGATCAAGCATGGTAAGCTCCCAGTTTATGTTGCCCCGTGCCTGAAAATTCTTAGATGGCGGTGTGTGACAGCGGAGGATATCAGGTCCCTCCCTAGAAGACTCCTGGGTGAGAAGATCGTGGGTACTGTCTTTCATGCGCCACTGGCCTTAAGGGATTACCCAGGTCATATTATGAGGGAGGGTTTACGTTTAATAAACTCTGAGCGTATTCCCTTGAAATTTAGGTGCCAGGCCTGGCTCGCTTTCCACGGTAGGCTCTATGTGAGGGGGAACGTGAAGTGCCGCTCTTTCAACAATCGTGGTTGTCCAAGAGCGGAGTGTCAGGGTTAAGTGGAAACCATGGACCACTTCTTGCTTCAGTGCCCTTTCAATGTAAAGGTCTATAAAAAGATAGGGAGGGCTCTGAATATTCCTTTCTTGCCTAGCATGTCTTATGCTGAGTGGGTGTATGGAGCATTGCAGAATCGCAAGGGATTTGATTTGGACACTCTTTTTTTAGTCAGCTCAGTAGTCCGATATTAAACCTGGAATACACTCATAAATTAAATTCAGGTGCTGTCCATTTCTTCTGATCATCCTTGAGATGGTTCTACACCTTCATTTGAGTCCAGCTGTGTTTGATTATACTGATTGGACTTGACTAGGAAAGCCACACACCTGTCAATATAAGACCTTACAACTCACAGTGCATGTCAGGGCAAATGAGAATCATGAGGTCAAAAGAACTGCCTGAAGAGCTCAGAGACAGAATTGTGACAAGGCACAGATCTGGCCAAGGTTACAAAAACATTTCTGCTGCACTTAAGGTTCCTAAGAGCACAGTAGCCTCCATAATCCTTAAATGGAAGACATTTGGAAAGACCAGAACCCTTCCTAGAGCTGGCCGTCCGGCCGAACTGAGCCATCGGGGGAGAAGAGCCTTGGTGAGAGAGGTAAAGAAGAACCCAAAGATCACTGTGGCTGAGCTCCAGAGATGCAGTCGGGAGATGAGAGAAAGTTGTAGAAAATCAACCATCACTGCAGCCCTCCACCAGTCGGGGCTTTATGGCAGAGTGGCCCGACGGAAGCCTATCCTCAGTGCAAGACACATGAAAGTCTGCATGGAGTTTGCTAAAAAAACACCTCAAGGACTCCAAGATGGTGAGAAATAAGATTCTCTGGTCTGATGAGACCAAGATAGAACTTTTTGGCCTTAATTCTAAGCGGTATGTGTGGAGAAAACCAGGCACTGCTCATCACCTGTCCAATACAGTCCCAAAAGTGAAGCATGGTGGTGGCAGCATCATGCTGTGGGGGTGTTTTTCAGCTGCAGGGACAGGACGACTGGTTGCAATCGAGGGAATGATGAATGCGGCCAAGTACAGGGATATCCTGGATGAAAACCTTCTCCAGAGTGCTCAGGACCTCAGACTGGGCTGAAGGTTTACCTTCCAACAAGACAATGACCCTAAGCACACAGCTAAAATAACGGAGTGGCTTCACAACAACTCCGTGACTGTTCTTGAATGGCCCAGCCAGAGCCCTGACTTAAACCCAATTGAGCATCTCTGGAGAGACCTAAAAATGGCCGTCCACCAACGTTTACCATCCAACCTGACAGAACTGGAGAGGATCTGCAAGGAGGAATGGCAGAGGATCCCCAAATCCAAGTGTGAAAAACTTGTTGCATCTTTCCCAAAAAGACTCATGGCTGTATTAGACCAAAAGGGGCTTTTACTAAATACTGAGCAAAGGGTCTGAATAGTTAGGATCATGTGATATTTCAGTTTTTCTTTTTTATTAAATCTGCAAAAATGTCAACAATTCTGTGTTTTTCTGTCAATATGGGGTGCTGTGTGTACAATATGGGGTGCTGTGTGTACAATATGGGGTGCTGTGTATACAATATGGGGTGCTGTGTGTACAATATGGGGTGCTGTGTGTACATTAATGAGGAAAAAATGAACTTTAGGATTTTAGCAAAATGGCTGCAATATAACAAAGAGTGAAAAATTTAAGGGTGTCTGAATACTTTCCGCCCCCTCTGTATATTATAATATAATACAGTGATATTGCTCTTGGTTGGAAAAACAAACAAACCTTTTGTTCATATATTATAGGTTGAAGTAAGCCTTTATTATTATTATTATTATTATTATTATTATTATTATTATTATGTTTAGTTGTATATACAGTATGTTATGCATGCATAAAAAAATAAATAAATAAATAAATTAAAAAAATAAAATATTTATTTTTTGTAAGAAAAAAAAAGTTGGGATGTGTTTCTTGTTTGCAAGATTCTCAAAATAAAAAAATGCCAACGCAATATGGAACCCTGCAGACTAATGCCCCGTACACACGGTCGGACATTGATCGGATATTCCGACAACAAAATCCTAGGATTTTTTCCGACGGATGTTGGCTCAAACTTGCCTTGCATACACACGGTCACACAAAGTTGTCGGAAAATCCGATCATTCTGAACGCAGTGACGTAAAAAACGTACGTCGGGACTATAAACGAGGCAGTAGCCAATAGCTTTCATCTCTTTATTTTTATTGAGCATGCGTGGCACTTTGTGCGTCGGATTTGTGTACACACGATCGGAAAATTTTATAGCCTGCTCTCAAACTTTGTGTGTCGGAAAATCCGATGGAAAACGTGTGATGGAGCCCACACACGGTCGGAATTTCCGACAACAAGGTCCTATCACACATTTTCTGTCGGAAAATCCGACCGTGTGTACGCGGCATAAGACTGGGATGGCATTAAAGTTCATGTGCGTGTAAAGGCAGGCGTCCCAATACTTTTGACGATATAGTGTATGTCCAGGAAATCTCCTAATGGACACATAGTGATAAAGGATAAAAAAAAAAATGTAAGCAGAAAAGTGGCTTGCTGTCGGCATATTGTTTATGACATGGAATGATTCCACAATCATCAATTATAAATCTGGCCTTATAAAACAAAACGGCACGCAGCTTGTGACATTCACAGTGGAAGGAAGGAGATTACCATTTTGCACGCCAATCACACATGTAGAGAAGGGTCTCTGACTACGGGAGAGAGAAGGCGCAGAAGCCACTCCACAATTCAGAGTGCCGCAGACTGTTGGCATCCCATTTACAAGAAAGAAAATGAGAATTTTGCTTCCACAATACTGCAAATGCTCTCTTCTATGTTCCGCGCCCGCCAAGCCATGCTATTAGCAGAAAGTGCCAATTTGTGTGCTGTACGCCGCGCACAGCTGTAGGCAGACGTGGCTCGCCGTACTTCTACATTCAAACGCCGGTCACAACGACACAAAACACGGCCTTGATGCTACAGAGACTTCCCCTGATGAGCAAAGAGAAAACACAATTACGCGTCCTGACCTTTATCCTTCGCGTGAAGAGTTTAGTACGACTGAACGTTTCGTGACAATTTAATACCTACGAGTCAATTCCAGTGTCAGAGAAGAGGGAATTTCGGGAAGTGGAGACAATTAGAGACCCAGAATAGAGCAGATTTCGCCACACTTCATTACAGTCAGGAATAACACAATGGAAATAACTAGACATAGCCCTAATGTCACCTATTCCTCAATGAAGGCAAATAGCCCGGTACCAAAATGTTCTCGTTATACTCGGTTCATATTTTATTCCATTTCACAATGTACTAAACAACATTTAAGAGCAGCCTGACTAGTTGTTGGAAAACTTCCAACCGGTAATTAGATGTCTACGAGCTGCAACCAACCAGAATAAAAAATCACAGCAAAGCACAAACCTCAGTACAATAGAACAGGGTCCTTCACCACCTCCAGAGGGCCACACAATAACAGTTTCGGTTTTTGCACATCAATACCCAAATATTTTGGCCCGGCTGCATTTTTTTTGCAGTATATTGCAATGCACACTGAAGAAGTTGGACAACAATAATTCCAGCATTGGTATCAGTGAACGCCATAAATAATAATAATTCCAGCATTGATGTCGGTGGACGCAAAAGGGAACCCCCAAAATTGGTGTCAATGGATGCAATAATGATCCCCAACATTGGTGTCAATGGACACAATAATAACCCCCAACGCTGGTATCATTAAACAGAATATAAACCCCAGTATTGGTGTCTGTGGACGCAATAAGAACCCCAAACATTGGTATCATTGGATGCAATAAAACCCCCCAGCATTGGTGTAAATGGACACAATAATAACCCCCCAAACATTTATATAATTGGATGCAATAATAACGCCCAACATTGGTGTAGCAAGGTCCCGGGGGGCCCTGGGGCCTAATGGTGACCTCCAGAGTTAGGGACAGCTGACTTCCTTCTATGTAGAGTGGGTACGAGGCATGGTGGGTGTAATGCAAGGTAGATTTATGGGCGCCAAACACTTCTTGAATGCAAAAGAGATGTATTTTCTCTGGGGGGAGAGAGGGTTGGGGCCAGGACACCCTTTAGTAGTTGCAATGTTAATTTGGCAGACTCCGAGCCTTCTATAGGCAGACAGCCATGCAGGGAAAGGTATCTAGCCAGAAACCACATCTGCATGAGTAGGTCTTAGGCAACAGTCTTATAACAGTTTCTAACACAAGTTGTACCAAATTTCTTTACTTTTTCTACAATCTCCTCTTGTAGATCTTCACTCCACTGAGCTCCCAGTCTCTCTCACTAGACTTGCTGATCCACTGCCACTGGATCCCCTGAGCTCTTCCAACCTTCTTGCTCAGTATCTTCCTCAAGCGTCACCCCCGCTTTCCTGCTGGGTCCCTAGCTTGGCACTCACAGATACTCCTCAAGTGTCACTCGCTGGCCTGCTCAGTCCCTGGTTTGGCACACAAGGCTGCTCTGCAAGCGTCACCTCCGCTGGCTGGGTCCCTGGCTTGACACCTGCTGAAGTATCCCAATTCTTCACCGTCCCCAGTTGGTGAGAATACTGCTCCGGTCCTTGCTTCAGCTACTCACTGTGGTCCCTGGTAACAAGGTGGATGGTCCCTTAGTGGCGACAGCTTCCCCTCTACCTCCGACCACAACAGGTTCTCTGTCCAGCAGAACCGTCACTTCTGGTTGGACTACAAGCCGCAGTCCCAACCCTGAGCTGCTCTCTTGCTTCTGGATAGGCTCTCAGACAGCCTAGTAGCCAGATGTCCCTGGGATAGGCCTCAGGCTCTGGCCTAGCAGCCCGGGGTAACACAACACACGTCCACCCAGACAGCCATCCAGGTGGCACAGAACCTCACCCAAATAATTAGGCTCTCCCAGCAGGCCAAGGGACCAAGATAATCCCTTCCCATTGGCTAAGACACCTCATTCATTCCTAATCTGTCCTTGCAATGCCCTTGTCTTATCAAATGCCACCAGATACCCGGCCATCTAGTGACAGAAGAGAGAAGTGCAGCAATGCCAGAATTAGGGTGAAGTCAATTGACCGCCTATCTATTGGCCAAGGCAACTATCACTTGGCAAATACATTTACTAGCAACCCTGCCTAAACATCAGGGTGCTACATCAGTATCATTGGATGCAATAATAACCCCCAACATTGGTATCACTGTATACACTCACCAACCACTTTATTAGGTACACCTGTTCAATGGCTTGGTAACACAAATTGCTAATCAGCCAATCACATGGCAGAAACCCAATGCATTTAGGGATCTAGACGTGGTAAAGAGGACTTGCTGAAGTTCAAACCGAGCATCAGAATGGGGAAAAAAGGGGATTTAAGTGACTTTGAATGTGGCATAGTTACATAGTAGGTGAGGTTGAAAAAAGACACAAGTCCATCAAGTCCAACCTGTGTGTGATTATATGTCAGTATTACATTGTATATCCCTGTATGTTGCGGTCATTCAGGTGCTTATCTAATAGTTTCTTGAAGCTATCAATGCTCCCCGCTGAGACCACCGCCTGTGGAATTCCACATCCTTGCCGCTCTTACAGTAAAGAACCCTCTACATAGTTTAAGGTTAAATCTCTTTTCTTCTAATTTTAATGAGGGACCGCGAGTCTTGTTAAACTCCCTTATGCGAAAAAGTTTTATCCCTATTGTGGGGTCACCAGTCCGGTATTTGTAAATTGAAATCATATCCCCTCTCAAGCGTCTCTTCTCCAGAGAGAATAAGTTCAGAGCTCGCAACCTTTCCTCATAACTAAGATCCTCCAGACCCTTTATTAGCTTTGTTGCCCTTCTCTGTACTCGCTCCATTTCCAGTACATCCTTCCTGAGGACTGGTGCCCAGAACTGGACATCATACTCCAGGTGCGGCCGGACCAGAGTCTTGTAGAGCGGGAGAATTATCGTTTTATCTCTGGAGTTGATCCCCCTTTTTAATGCCAATATTCTGTTTGCTTTATTAGCAGCAGCTTGGCATTGCATGCCATTGCTGAGCCTATCATCTACTAGGACCCCCAGGTCCTTTTCCATCCTAGATTCCCCCAGAGGTTCTCCCCCCAGTGTATAGATTGCATTCATATTTTTGCCACCCAAATGCATTATTTTACATTTCTCTACATTAAACCTCATTTCCCATGTAGTCGCCACCCCATTCATTTGTTCAGATCTTTTTGCAAGATTTCCACATCCTGCAGAGAAGTTATTGCCCTGCTTAGCTTAGTGTCTGCAAATACAGAGATTGAACTGTTTATCCCATCCTCCAGGTCGTTTATGAACAAATTAAATAGGATTGGTCCCAGCACAGAACCCTGGGGGACCCCACTACCCACCCCTTGACCATTCTGAGTACTCCCCATTTATTACCACCCTCTGAACACGCCCTTGTAGCAAGTTTTCAATCCATGTACTCACCCTATGGGCCATGTCAACAGACCTTATTTTGTACAGTAAACGTTTATGGGGAACTGTGTCAAATGCTTTTGCAAAATCCAGATACACCACGTCTACGGGCCTTCCTTTATCTAGATGGCAACTCACCTCCTCATAGAAGGTTAGTAGATTGGTTTGGCAAGAACGATTCTTCATGAATCCATGCTGATTACTGCTAATGATACCGTTCTTATTACTAAAATAGTTGTAATAGTTGTTGATGAGTATTTCAAAAAGGGTGATCTACTGGCATTTTCACACACAACCATCTCTCGGGTTTATAGAGAATGATCCGAAAAAGAGAAAATATCCAGTGAGTGGCAGTTGTGTGGAGGAAAATGCCTTGTTGATGTCAGAGGTCAGAGGAGAATGGGCAGACTGGTTGGAGATGATAGAAAGGCAACAGTAACGCAAATAACCACTCATTACAACCAAGGTATGCAGAATACCATCTCTGAACACACAACTAGTGGCGGCTGGTGGTATATTTTTTTTTGGGGGGGGGGGGGGCGCAGCAATTCAGACAGGAACACACCAGACAGGTCAGGGATAAAGTTGTGGAGAAGTATAAAGCAGGGTTAGGTTATAAAAAAATATCCCAAGCTTTGAACATCTCACGGAGCTCTGTTCAATCCATCATTGGAAAATGGAAAGAGTATGGGACAACTGCAAACCTACCAAGACATGGCCGTCCACCTAAACTGACAGGAGAACAAGGAGAGCATTCATCAGAGAAGAGCCAAGAGGCCCATGGTAACTCTGGAGAAGCTGCAGAGATCCACAGCTCAGGTGGGAGAATCTGTCCACAGGACAACTATTAGTCGTGTTCTCCACAAATCTGGTCTTTATGGAAGAGTGACAAGAAGAAAGACATTGGTGAAAGAAAGTCATAAGAAGTCCTGTTTTCAGTTTGTGAGAAGCCATGTGGGGGACACAGCAAACATGTGGAAGAAGGTGCTCTGGTCAGATGAGACCAAAATTGAACTCTTTGACTTAAAAGCAAAACGCTATGTGTGGTGGAAAACTAACACTGCACATCACCCTGAACACACCATCCCCACCGTGAAACATGGTGGTGGCAGCATCATGTTGTGGGGATGCTTTTCTTCAGCGGGGACAGGGAAGCTGGTCAGAGTTGATGGGAAGATGGATGGAGCCAAATACAGGACAATCTTAGAAGAAAACCTGTTAGAGTCTGCAAAAGACTTGAGACTGGGGCGGAGGTTCACCTTCCAGCAGGACAACGACCCTAAACATACAGCCAGAGCTACAATGGAATGGTTTAGATCAAAGCATATTCATGTGTTAGAATGGCTCAGTCACAGTCCAGACCTGAGAATCTGTGGCAAGACTTGAAAATTGCTGTTCACAGACGCTCTCCATCCAATCTGACAGAACTTTGGGTATTTTGCAAAGAAGAATGGGCAGAAATGTCCCTCTCTAGATGTGCAAAGCTGGTAGAGACATCCACAAAAAGACTTGCCGCTGTAATTGCAGCGTAAGGGAGTTCTATAAAGTATTGACTCAGGGGGGCGCCATACAAATGCCACCCACACTTTTCACATGTTTATTCGTAAAAAATGTTGAAAAACATTTATCATTTTCCTTCCACTTCACACTTATGTGCCACTTTGTGTTGGTCTATCGCATAAAATCCTAATAAAACACATTTACGTTTTTGGTTGTAACATGACAAAATGTGGAAAATGTCAAGGGGTATGAATACTTTTTCAAGGCACTGTAAATAATGATTTAGCATTATAATGATAAATGTAATAATTACGAACGTAATTAATGAACTGAACTTGTTATAAGTGAAGGTAATGCATTGAGGGATTCACCAAAAAGTAAAAAGAAACACAAACCCTTCAGTCCTCCTACACTGGTATTCCGTTGTACTGCCACCTCAATTATTATGATGGGATTTCATTTTCACATTAGACAAATGTGCTGAGCTCGGTCCCCGGGGGAAGGGACTACGGGAAAGCAATGAAACCTCCGATACGCTGCGAGTATTTTTAGATTATTACAAAAAAGTAAAAAGAAAAAATCTGCACAAAACCTCTCCTGCCTTTTCCTGGCCGATCTGACTACTTTGGATACGAATTGGACATCTTCTCCTTTACATGACTTTTACTTTAACTTCTTTCCTTTTCATCCGCGGCTTCGGGTTCACCGTCTGAAATACCGCAGAAATCACGTATTACTTCTCCCTCATTTCACACAAATGAACAGCCTGAAGGGGACTCAATCTCCGCCGCGCTAAATGTTCCAAGGTTGGAAGTTGCGAGATTCCTCGATTTTTTTTTTTTAATTGTTTGACAAGTGTAGGCGATGTCCCGGTGAGAGGCGGAGAGCGGGATAAAAATACGATGGGAGCAGTTTTTCTACATTTTCAGAGATTATCATGTTAACCTCTTGCTACCCACATAGCGCATATGTGCGACTGCAAAGAGGGCGGGCTTTAACGACCATACGCCGCAGGTATGCGTCCATGGATGGCTGCCGAGGTTTCTGTGCTTACAGCGTGCACAAAACACAATTTTTTTTTCAGACACCTTAGAGAATAAAATGGCAGTTGTTGCAATACTTTGTCACACCGTATTTGCACAGCGGTCCCACAAGCGCAATTTTTTTTGAAAAATATACACTTTTTTAACCACTTCCGGACCGCCGTACGCCGACATACGTCCTTACTTTGAAGAGGAATATCGTTGTTATGGCAGAAGCTAGCTACCATAACCCCGGTATCCTCTTCTTCGGCCGGTTTGCTTTCAGATAAAAGTGGTTTCTGCGGCGGATTCGCCGCAAGATCACTTTTATTGGCGACGGGAGAGGTGCCCCCCCTACCCCTCCCGTCATGCTCCGGTGCCCCCCCTACCCCTCCCGTCATGCTCCGGTGCCCCCCGACACTTACCGGAGCTGTCGGCAAAAATATAATAATGTTTGGGGGTTCTAAGTAATTTTATAGCAAAATAAAATATTTTTAACTTGCAAACAACAAATCTCAAAAAGAGGCTCTGTCCTTAAGTGGTTAAATAAAAAATAAGACAACAGTAAAGTTAGCCCAATTTTTTTCCTATATTGCGAAAGATAATGTTACACCGAGTAAATTAATACCCAACATGTCACGCTTTAAAATTGGAAAACTCGTGGAATGGCGACAAAACTTTGACCCTTAAAAATCTATATAGCCGACGTATAAAATTTTCTACAGGTTACCAGTTTAGAGTTACAGAGGAGGTCTTGCGCTAGAATTATTGCTCTCTCTCTCTAACGATCGCGGCAATAACTCACATGTGTGGTTTGAACACCGTTTGCATTTGCGGATGCGACTTACGTATACATTCGCTTCTGCGTGCGAACACGGAGGGACTTATAGATCCCTCCCTACTGTCCTATGGAGGGACAGTATTTATTTATTGTATTTATTTATTTCATTTTTATTTTTACACTGTCTATTTAAAAATATATATATATATATGATCGTTTTTATTGCTGTGACAAGGAAACGTCCCTTAGGAAAGTAATAGGTCCTCTTTATGGAGGGATCTATAAGACCCCAAATCCCTCCTTTGCACTTTAAAAGTATTCAAAACGGCAAAATCTGAATCATTTTGGAACACTAGAGATTTTTTTTTAAATTGGCACCATTGGCAGTCGAGTAAACCGGAAGTGATGCCATGACATTGCTTCTGGGTTACTAGATCGGAGACCTGATCGGGGCGGATTCCGGCTTCAGTCGGGTCTTCGGCCAGCCGGCGGACGTGTCGGCTGGTCACTCGGGCCCGGTGGGACGGGAGAGCCGCGGAATGCGGCCGGAGGAGGGGAGGGCGGGACGTCTCCTCCCGCTCCTTAGGAAACAGCCAAGCGGCTTTTTAGCCGTATCGGTTGTTATCACTAAAAAACAGTACCAGGGTGATGCCTGCAAGCTGTGAACTCAGGCTAAATGTTAGTAATGATTGGAAGATTAATGATTGGGATTGAGTAATGCCGCATACACACGGTCGGACTTTTCGTCTACAAAAGTCCGACAGCCTGTCCGACAGACTTTCGACTGACTTTTGTCGGACTTTTGGCGTACTTGCGGCAGACTTTCTTACGAACGGACTTGCCTACATACGATCACACAAAAGTCCGACGGATTCGTATGTGATGACGTACACCGGACTAAAATAAGGAAGTTGATAGCCAGTAGCCAATAGCTGCCCTAGCGTCCGTTGGACTAGCATACAGACGAGCGGATTTCTGGGTCCGGCGGAGTTACGACGTAAAGATTTGAAGCATGTTCCAAATCCAAAGTCCGTCAGATTTGCGGCTGGAAAAGTCCGCTGAAAGTCCGGGGAAGCCCACACACGATCGGATTGTCAGCCAGCTTTAGTCCGTCGGCATCCGTCAGACCTTTGTAGACGAAAAGTCCAACCGTGTGTACGCGGGATTAGTAATGATGAGCCTAATCAGTACCCATCAGTGAAGGAGAAAAATTACCTGTCTGCAAAATTGTATAACAAACTATGATTTTTTTTTTTTTTTTAACTTTTGTGTCTTTTTTTGTTTGTTTAACAAAGAAGAAAAAACTCAGAGGTGATTAAATACCACCAAAACGAAAGCTCTATTTGTGTGAAAGTAATGATAACAATTTCATATGGGTAAAGTGTTATATGACTGAGTTTCTTTTTTCTTTTTTATTATTTATATTATTTTTTTTTATGCACAGCTGTTTTCTCTCTCTGCAAGGATACATTGTATCTTTCCTCTCCATTCACAGAGAGAGAAAGAGAGAAAGAGAGAAAGAGAGAGAGAGAGAGAGAGAGAGAGAGAGAGAGAGAGAGAGAGAGAGAGAGAGAGAAACACACAGGGGCGGGCTTCACAGTGACTGATTACTGTGGTAGCCAATCAGAAGCTATCACAGCGATCAGGTGACCTAGAACCGTGGGTTCCAGGTCCCGATCGTTAGTTACCCGGGGCTCCCAGTGAGACACCGGTCTCTGTGCTGGGGGTACGCTGTGCGTTGCACTTCCAGCACAAAGACAGATACGCCGATATGCTGCCCCACGAAGAAAAGCCCAGTCCAGTGAGGGCGCATACAGTGAGGGAAAAAAGTATTTGATCCCCCTGCTGATTTTGTACGTTTGTCCACTGACAAAGAAATGATCAGTCTCTAATTTTAATGGTCGGTTTATTATTATTTATACAGAGACAGAACAACAACAAAAATATCCAGCAAAATGCATTTCAAAAAAGCTAAATTGATTTGCATTTTAATGAGTGAAATAAGTATTTGATCCCCTATCAAATCAGCAAGATTTCTGGCTCCCAGGTGTCTTCTATACAGGTAACGAGCTGAGATTAGGAGTACTCTATTAAAAGGAGTGCTCCTAATCTCAGCTTGTTACCTGTATAAAAGACACCTGTCCACAGAAGCAATCGGATTCCAATCTCTCCACCATGGCCAAGACCAAAGAGCTGTCCAAGGATGTCAGGAACAAGATTGTAGAACTACACAAGGCTGGAATGGGCTACAAGACCATCGCCAAGCAGCTTGGTGAGAGGGTGACAACAGTTGGTGTGATTATTCACACATGGAAGAAACACAAAATAACTGTCAATCTCCCTCGGTCTGGGGCTCCATGTAAGTTCTCACCTCGTGGAGTTTCACTGATCATGAGAACTGTGAGGAATCAGCCCAGAACTACACGGGAGAATCTTGTCAATGATCTCAAGGCAGCTGGGACCATAGACACCAACATAACAATTGGTAACACACTACGCTGTGAAGGACTGAAATCCTGCAGCGCCCGCAAGGTCCCCCTGCTCAAGAAAGCACATGTACAGGACCGTCTGAAGTTTGCTAATGAACATCTGAATGATTCAGAGGAGAACTGGGTGAAAGTGTTGTGGTCAGATGAGACCAAAATCCAGCTCTTTGGCATCAACTCAACTCACAATGTTTGGAGGAGGAGGAATGCTGCCTATGACCCTAAGAACACCATCCCCCACCGTCATACATGGAGGTGGAAACATTATGCTTTGGGGGCGTTTGTCTGCTAAGGGGACAGGACAACTTCACTGCATCAAAGGGACGATGGACGGGGCCATGTAGCATCAAATCTTGGGTGAGAACCTCCTTCCCTCAGCCAGGGCATTGAAAATGGATTGTGGATGGGTATTCTAGCATGACAACGACCCAAAACACAAGGCAAAAAAAGAAGTGGCTCAAGAAGAAGCACATTAAGGTCCTGGAGTGGCCTAGCCAGTCTCCAGACCTTAATCCCAAAGAAAATATGTGGAGGGAGCTAAAGGTTCGAGTTCCCAAACGTCAGCCTGGAAACCTTAATGACTTGGAGAGGATCTGCTAAGAGGAGTGGGACAAAATCCCTCCTGAGATGTGTGCAAACCTGGTGGCCAACTACAAGAAACGTCTGACCTCTGTGATTGCCAACAAGGTTTTTTTTCACCAAGTACTAAGTCATGTTTTGCGAAGGGGTCAAATACTTATTTCACTCATTAGAATGTAAATCAATTTATAACTTTTTTGAAATGCGTTTTTCTGGATATCTTTGTTGTTATTCTGTCTCTCACTGTTAAAATAAACCGACCATTAAAATGATAGATAGAATGCGAGTCGTTCCCGAAAAGCATTGATCCCAAATTCCAGACACCACACAAGCCATATTGTTACTGAAGATTATCGTTCTCTTCATATGTCATTCTATTGGACTATTATAGAGATAGTTAATTCATTTTTATTTTTGTGCGAAAGTCCATAAAGACATGGATGAGCGAGTTTGGGGGTGGAGGAACTTGACTGGCCTGACTGGTCCAGACCACAACCTGATAGAACACCTTTGGGATGAATTAGAGAAGACATTGCGAGCCAGGTCTTCTCGTCCAACTTTAGTGCCTGACCTCACAAAGGTGCTTCTGGAAGAATGGTCAAACATTCCCATAGACACCCTCCTAAACCTTGTGGACGGCCTTCCCAGAAGAGTTGAAGCTGTTATAGCTGCAAAGGGTGGGCCAACTCCATATTGAACCCTACGGACTAAGACTGGGATGCCCTTAATGTTCATGTGTGTGTAAAGGCAGGCGTCCCAATACTTTTGGTAATATAGTGTAGATTTGATGCAGCTTTGAAGTGGTTTACTAGGGTTATGACTGAAGCTATCAGCCATAACCCCAGTATTTTCATTTTTTTCAGCAGGCGATTCTCTTTCTAATAAAAGCGATCTGAGCAGCTGATTCGCTGCTGGATTGCTTTTAGAAGCAGCGGGAGGGGTCGCTGGTGTTTCTGGAGCTTACCATTCTTATTAGTGAGCGTGAGAAATGATCCGACGGTTTGTGAGGCTGGCTATAGAGGTGAAGAGAGACCAGATTGTCTCTGATCACCTCTATGATCTAAGAGGCCTGGAGCGATGTCATGACGTCACTTCCGGTCTAAGACGGAAGTAAACAATTTTTTTTTATGATCTTTTGCTTTCAAAGGTAAAGAAGATATTTGGGATCTTTTTGACCCGAGATCTCTCCATAAAGAGGACCTGTCATCCCTATTTCTTCACAAGGAATGTTTACCTTTCTTGTAATAGGAATAAAGGTGATTAAAAGTGATCGGCGTAACATCATCTTTTATATTTTAACAAAAATTTGGGTTATATACTGTGGTGTTTTTTTGCATTAAAATTCATTAAACCGTATTTTTTTCTCCTAAAAAAAGGGGGTTTGAAAAACTACTGCCCATATATCCTGTTACATAAAAAATTGTCATCCCCATTTTATTCTCTATGGTCTCTGCTGAAAAAAAATTATAATGTTCTAGCAACAAATACAAATTTTTACATGTTAACAATAAGTGCCAGAAAAGGGCTGGCCCTAGAGTGGTTAATGCAAAGCGCTGCGCAAACTGTTGGTCAGTGGCAGTGTGTCCATAAAGGGCGCAGGAGCGCCACCCCCTCTCTCCTGTCACCTCTCTCTCACCATAGATAGATTCGTGCATTGCATGAATCTATCTATGGTCGCCGCTGCCGCCCCCTATTCAGGTGTCCAGCCCCTTGTCGGGCGCCGGGCACCTGAATTACAGCGGCAGGGTTTTTTTTGGAAGCACCTGATTAGAGCAGTAGGTAAATGGTAAACAGCAATGCTGTGCGTTCGCTGTTTACTCAGTGTTGTGTTAGGAACATTGACCCGCCTCTCAGCCAATCAGGTTCTTGGGTCTGGTTACCTGTCACCTGATTGGCGGAAACAACAGGCGCTGTGATTGGACGCCTGATAGAGAGGACCGGAGACATCGAGGAGCGTGGACGACGCCACCGTGACCCGCTGCGAGACAGGTAAGTCCCGACTCCCGGGTGATGCACACTGGCAGCAATTGATGGGGCACAGTAGCAGCAGTTGATGGGCACACTGGCAGCAATTGATGGGACACAGTAGCGGAAATTGATGGGCACACTGGCAGCAATTGATGGGCACACTGGCAGCAATTGATGGGCACACTGGCAGCAATTGATGGGGCACAGTAGCGGAAATTGATGGGCACACTGGCAGCAATTGATGGGCACACTGGCAGCAATTGATGGGGCACACTGGCAGCAATTGATGGGCACACTGGCAGCAATTGATGGGCACACTGGCAGCAATTGATGGGGCACAGTAGCGGCAATTGATGGGCACAGTGGCAGCATTTGATGGGGCACAGTAGTGGCAATTGATGGGGCACACTGGCAGCAATTGATGGGGCACAGTAGCGGCAATTGATGGGCACAGTGGCAGCAATTGATGGGCACATTGGCAGCAATTGGTGGGGCACACTGGCAGCAATTGATGGAGCACACTGGCAGCAATTGATGGGGCACAGTATCGGCAATTGATGGGCACAGTGGCAGCAATTGATGGGCACACTGGCAGTAATTGATGGTTATAGTAGCTGCGTTTGGCACAGTGGCGGCAATTTATGGGTACAGTGGCTGCATTTGATGGGCACAGTGGCTGCATTTGAAGGGCACAGTAGCTGCGTTTGATGGGCACAGTGGCTGCAATTGATGGGTTTTTTTTCAGTTTGTTTGCGCCCCCCAAAAATTTTAAGCACCAGCCGCCACTGCTGTTGGCGCTATAAAAATCCTGGATAATAATAGAGAAGCGACTAGCAAAAGAGGTGAATGATGGCAGTCTTAGGACTTTAGGAGTTACATTACGACGCTCACAGTGGTATGATTGGGAGCCCCGGGAAATATAAGGAGACTTGGATTTATGTCATGTCACATCCGAGTGTTCCACCATGATAGAGGCCGACTCTGCGCTGCCATGAAGAGGTTAAAGGAAAAAAAACGGCAGCAGATAAGGCATCTGAAATTACATTTTTTTATCTTTACACTGCCATATTTTTCACATTTTTAGGGGAAGATTCATCCCATATCACATTCTGCATTCAAAGTGATGATTTCAGACATTTCCATCTCTAAAAGCTGTCCTGACTTAAAGGGCATGTTCCGTGAGAGCTACAGTGTTCAGGATCTATCCCTCTCATGGGGCCCCTTAAGGACCGAACCGTCACTGCTAAAACATGGCGGAGGAATTTAAAAGAGGGAGTCTGTCCTCCTGTCCAGGACTTCCCTACCTAGTGACCTGGACAAGCCCCTGAAGTGTACGGACACCAGGGACCCTTACATTTAACCTTCAAATTTGAAAATTAGGAATTAATTACCCTCTCTGCCCGAAACCTCCTGAAATGCCCACGTCACGCATCTCAGGAGGCTTCGGGGCTGTGTATAATCCCACGGAGCATGCAAAGTGCAACAACTTTAGGGGGCCAACTGCTAAGATCAAGAAGAGACAGCCCCAGCCTCCTGATGGCATCACATAGAAGATTGCGGTGCTGCAGTGGTCACCAGATAAACGCAGGACAGCTTTGGATTCACTGGGCAGATGATTATGTCATTTCAGCTCACCCCAGAACACCAGGTAAGAAGGGATTAGTATCAAAATTAACCTTGGGGATGGAGGGAGATGCCATTCCTCTTTACCTTTATACGATAAATTCATTATATTCATAAGGTTGTCCTTTAAAACATTCCCCCTCCTCCCCCACTTACCAAGGTTTTATAATATCCAATAGTGTTGGGGCGAACGGTTCGGCCCAAACTTCACCCGTTCCGGAGCTTTTTTGTCGCTCAAATCGGGCAGATTTGGGCATTTTTGGAACACCCGAATTTTCTGTGCGATGCACAGTCATATGTTGTTAAGAAGTGGAGCCGGGAAGCATGCTGATGCGTCCTTAACAACAGATGAGTCATCAGCTGTCCGCGGGCTTCCCCGCAGACAGCTGGAAAAAAAAAAATGGCGGTGAAAAAAAGGAAAATGGCGTGGGGTCTTCCTCCTCAGGCTATACCAGGCCTTTTGGGTCTGTTATGGATTTTGAGGGGAACCTTACACCATTTTTTTTTTTAAAATGGCGTGCCCCCCTTAAATCCATACCAGGCCCTTACCCGAGCACGCAGCCTGGCAGGCCAAGAAAGGGGGGGGACAAGCAAGTGCCCCCCCCCCTCTCTTGAACCATACCAGGCCTCATGCCCTCAACATGGGGGCGTGGGTGCTTTGGACCCCAAACACCTTGTCCCCACAGTATCTATGGAGTGGCCTCCAATCGTAGGGTCACATGATAGACAGCATCTATAGCAGGGCCTTATATTGTTGTTGCTGGCTGCAGGGCATCTATTTTTTAGTCCACCTGCTCTCACCTATCCATCAGAATGCATGTGCCACCACTGTGGGGATACTTATAAGTTAGTTTTAGATATCACAGATGCCAGGGGTGCCTTGACGAGGCTCTGTGGCTTACGCATGCATTTGCAAATGTGTGCAGACTAAACCCCTGCTTTTAATGCATAGTGTTAGACAGGTTATTTGGTTGTCATGCGGGCTGGTCGGTAAGTTAAGCTTGGTTTTTTCCTTGGATTTATCCTTGGCCTTGTTTATACCTTTTGCATCTATTTTACTGCCTTTGTAGCGGTCACTAACAAATTCCATACAAATTACTTCGCAGCAAAAATGATTCTTGGTTCTGTATTCTCTTACAGGGGCGGTACTGGGAGGAGGGTAAAGAGATTGAGACAAGGGTAGTGCTCGGAAGTGGGTAGGAGATGGAGACAAGGGAGGGTGCTCGGAGGTGGCTAGGGAGCAGTGGCGGCTGGTGACGTTTTAGGATGGGGGGCGCCAGAACCCCCCCTTCCTTTTTGACCCCTCCCACTTCCCATAAGCCCCACCCCTATAGAATCTACCCACTCCGTCCCCTTTATTCCACTTGCTTCTACTCATAGTACCAGGAGTATACAGCACAGCATCACAGGACAGAGTATACAGCCCCAGAATCACAGAACAGGAGTATACAGCCCCAGCATCACAGGACAGAGTATACAGCTCAGCCTCACAGATCAGGGTATACAGCTCAGCATTACAGATCAGGGTATACAGCTCAGCATTACAGATCAAGGTATATAGCTCAGCATTACAGATCAGGTTATATAGCTCAGGGTATACAGCTCAGCATTACAGATCAGGGTATATAGCTCAGCATTACAGATCAGGGTTTAAAGCTCAGCATTATAGATCCCAACCTACCAATCTGGCCGAGCAGGGCCGGTACAAGGCAGGGGCGGAAGGGGCACGTGCCCTGGGCGGTACCATTTGCTATGGGGGGAGGGGGCGCAGCCTGCAGGTGAAGTTCTGTCACGGCCGCCGCCCGCCAGTGTGTACAATACAACTACTGTCTACAGTGCATTTACAGCGCCCAGCGGCACTGTACAAATTGCCGACTTTGCGCGCTCCTGCATCCTCCCTTCCCTCAGCACAATACTCCCCTACGGAGAAGTCCCGTAGTCCCTGCCAGCGCCGTGACGTCACTCACGGCCGGAGGCGAGGTGGGAGGACGCAGAGGAGCGCAGGGAGGCGGGAGCGGTGTCGGCGCGCTGTTACCTCAAGGAGCCGAGCCGAGCCGAGCTGAGGAGCTGCTGCCTGCCTGCCTGGCTGGCTGGCTCTAGTAGCTGCTTCTGGATTCTGGAAGGAAGCGAAGGTAGAAGATTGCAGTGCCACTGTGTGCCAGTGTTCTGAGTCTGAACTTGTGTAAGTAAACACTCAAAAACAGATTAATAAATGGCTGGATTGGGGGAGGGGAGGAGGCTGAGGCGAGGTTGCCATCCCTAATGCTCTGCAATGCCCCACAATACTCTGCAATGCCCCAGAATACTGTGCAATACTCTGCAATGCCCCAGAATACTGTGCAATACTCTGCAATGCCCCAGAATACTGTGCAATACTCTGCAATGCCCCGCAATACCCCGTAATACTCTGCAATACCCCGCAACACTGTGCAGTACCCCACAATACCCCGCAATACTCTGCAATACCCCACAATACTCTTCCATACTCTGCAATACCCCACAACACTGTGCAGTACCCCGCAATACTCTTCAATACTCTTCAATACTCTGCAATACCCCGCAATACTCTGCAATACCCCGCAATACTCTGCAATACCCCGCAATACTCTGCAATACCCCGCAATACTCTGCAATACCCCGCAATACTCTTCAATACTCTGCAATACCCCACAACACTGTACAGTACCCCGTAATACCCCGCAATACTCTTCAATACTCTGCAATACCCCGCAATACTCTTCAATACCCCGCAATACTCTGCAATACCCCGCAATACTCTGCAATACCCCGCAATTCTCTGCAATACCCCGCAATACCCCACAACACTGTGCAATACTCTGCAATACTCTGCAATACCCCGCAATACTCTGCAATACCCCGCAATGCTCTGCAATGCCCCGCAATACTCTGCAATACTCTGCAATACCCCACAACACTGTGCAATACTCTGCAATACCCCGCAATACTCTGCAATACCGTACAATACCCTGCAATACCCAGCCATACTCTGTGATACTCGGCGATACCCCGCAATACTCTGCAATACTTTGCAATACCCCGCAATACTTTGCAATACCCCACAACACTGTGCAATACTCTGCAATACCCCGCAATACTCTGCAATACCCCGCAATACTCTGCAATACCCCACAATACTCTGCAATACCGTACAATACCCTGCAATACCTAGCCATACTCTGTGATACTCGGCGATACCCCGCCATACTCTGCAATACCCCGCCATACTCTGCAATACCCCGCCATACTCTGCAATACCCTGCCATACTCTGCAATACCCCGCAATACTTTGCAATACCCCACAACACTGTGCAATACTCTGCAATACCCCGAAATACTCTGCAATACCCCGCAATACTTTGCAATACCCCACAACACTGTGCAATACTCTGCAATACCCCACAACACTGTGCAATACTCTGCCATACTCTGCCATACTCTGCCATACTCTGCCATACTCTGCAATACTCTGCCATACTCTGCAATACTCTGCAATACTCTGCAATACTCCGCCATACTCTGCAATACCCCGCAATAATCTGCAATACCCCTCCATACTCTGCAATACCCTGCCATACCCAGCCATACTCTGCAATACTCGGTGATACCCAGCCATGCTCATTTATACCCAGCCATACTCGGCTGTACACGGCCTCTGTATGTGGCCAGGCTGTGGAAGTCTCACACATGTGGTATCGCCGTACTCAGGAGGAGTAGAAGAATCTATTTTAGGGTGTCATTTTTGGTATGTACATGTTATGTGTTAGAAATATTGTATAAATGGACAACTTTGTGTTAAAAAAAAAAAACGTTTTAACCACTTCCCGCCCGCCGGTTGTCATACGACGTCCTTGACTTTGTGCGGGGATATCTGAATTAAAAACGGGGGGGGGGGGGGGGTGGGCGCAGTTTGCCATCTTCGCCCTGGGCACCAAATGGCCTTGTCCCAGCACTGTGGCCGAGATTCAGAGAGAAGGCACCGCTCAGGCCATGCGTTCCATACACGGAGCCGCTGCACCACTTCCGGTTTCCCACTGGCACAGAAACCTGGAAGTGATGCCGTGGCTCTGCTGAAAGCACCATCCATGTCCTACGGCAGTGCCAATCACAAACCCCACAACAAGGAGAATAATTTTACAGTGGGAGCGTTCGGGCGCATTGCTTTGCACCGCAAGGAAAGAGCTTACCCTGGAGTTGGAGCTAAACCATAAAGTACTTCCTATCATTATACAATTATGCATTTATCCACAGGGCAGTGGACCATATGTACCTTTCACCTGTACTGTAGTAAGATGAAAGAATCCCAGGAACAGCAGATTGTGATGCTACAGAGCTGATGGATGCTTATATTATACAATACCAGAGTAACTAACTGCAAGAGCTAAATGTTACCACAGAGGATGGAGACATCCATCGACTTCTGTGAAATCTGCAGTGGATTTTCCCAGGACCTGCACAGGACAGCTGCAGCAACATACAGATCAATAAAGTGCCTGATGAACGCAACATGCTGCTATGTACAATATACTTCAGACAGTCTGAACCTACCAATTCGACCAAAATAAGGCACTGCTCGGGCCGTGCGTTCCATCCATGGAGCTGCGGCATCATTTCCGGTTTTCCCACTGGCACAGAGAAACCAGAAGTGACTTCATGGCTCAGAGGAAAGCACTGCCCGTGTCCTACGGCGATAAAAAATAACACAACAGGAGAATGACTGCAATATGGGATTGTTGCAGCGCATTGCTTTGAGCCACAAGGACTCCCAAAAGCAGCCAAATGAAGTGTCTCACCTGCAATCACATGATTGCATAGGCATCACGCTGCCCATAGTGCACTGTATCTGGCGCAGTACACAGTGCACTTAAAGGACCTTTTTTTTTTCTTTTAAGGACCTTTTTTCTTTTTTTTTTTATGACTAGCTGTGGGGTGGTGGCGAACGTATGTCCCCTATGAATAGGCCATCATGGATAGGGAGATAAAGACAAGGGACAGTGCTTTAAGGTGGATAGGGATATAAAGACAAGGGATGGTGCTCGAATGAGGGTAGGGCAATAAAGACAAGCGATGGTGCTCAAAAGTGGATAGAGAGATAAAGACAAGGGACTGTGCTCAGAGGTGGATAGGGAGATAAAGACAAGGGATGGTGCTCGAAGGAGGGTAGGGCAATAAAGACAAGCGATGGTGCTCAAAAGTAGATAGAGAGATAAAGACAAGGGATTGTGCTCGGAGGTGGGTAGGGAGATAAAGACAAGGGACAGTTCTCAAAGGTAGGTAGCAAGATAAAGACAAGGGATTGTGCTCGGAGGTGGATAGGGAGATAAAGACAAGGGATTGTGCTCAGAGGTGAATAGGGAGATAAAGACAAGGGACAGTGCTCAAAGGTAGGTAGCAAGATAAAGACAAGGGATGATGCTCAGAGGTGGAAAGGGAGATAAAGACAAGGGACTGTGCTCGGAGGTGGGTAGGGAGATAAAGACAAGGAATGTGGTCGGAAGTGGGTATGAGATGGAGACAAGGGATGATACTCAGAGGTGGATAGGGAGATACAGTAAAGACAAGGGACGGTGCTCGGAGGTGGATAGGGAGATAAAGACAAGAGATGGTGCTCGGAAGTGGGTGGGAGGTGGGGACAAGGACTGTGCTTGGAGGTGGATAGGGAGATAAAGACAAGGGACAGTGCCCGAAGGAGGGTAGGGAGATAAAGACAAGGGATGGTGCTCGAAGGTGGATAGAGGGATTAAGACAAAGGATGGTGCTCAGGGGTGGATAGGGAGAAAAAGACAAGGGATCATGCTTGGTGCTGGATAGGGAGATAAAAACAAGGGGTGGTGCTAGGAAGTGGGTAGGTAGATAAAAACAAGGGATGGTGCTCAGAGGTTATATTGTTGGGTCACATGATAGAAAGAATCTATGGAGTGGCCTCCTATCATAGGGTCAAATAATAGACAGCATCTATAGAGGGGCCAAATATTGTCGTTGCTGGCTGCAGGGCATCTATTTTACTGTCTTTGAGGTTGTTATCATTAATAAATTCCATACAAATTACTTTGCAGCTAAATTGATTCTTGGTTCTGTATTCTCTTACAGGGGCGGTACTGGGAGGAGGGTAAAGAGATGGAGACAAGGATGGTGCTCGGAAGCAGGTAGGGGGTGAAGACAAGGGACGGTGCTCAGAGGTGGATAGGGAGATAAAGACAGGGGATAGTGCTCGAAGGTGGGTAGGGAGATAAAGACAAGTATGGGTGTGTAGAGGTTGGTAGGGAGATAAAGACAAGTGATGGTGCTTGGAAGTGGATAGGGAGATAAAGACAAGGGATGGTGCTCGGAGGTGGGTAGGAGATGGAGACAAGGGACTGTGCTTGAAGGTGGGTAGGGAGATAAAGACAAGGGACTGTGCTCAAAGGTGGGTAGGGAGATAAAGACATGGGATGGTGCTCAGAGGTGGGCAGGGAGATAATGACAAGGGATGGTGCTCGGAGGTGGGTAGGAGATGGAGACAAGGGACTGTGCTCTAAGGTGGGTAGTGAGATAAAGACATGGGATGGTGCTTGGAGGTGGGTAGTGAGATAAAGACATGGGATGGTGCTTGGAGGTGGGTAGTGAGATAAAGACATGGGATGGTGCTTGGAGGTGGGTAGGGAGATAAAGACAAGGGATGGTGCTTGGAGGTGGGTAGGGAGATAAAGACATGGGATGGTGCTCGAAGGTGGGTAGGAGATGGAGACAAGGGACTGTGCTTGAAGGTGGGTAGGGAGATAAAGACATGGGATGGTGCATGGAGGTGGGTGGGAGATGGAGACAAGGGATGGTGCTTGGAGGTGGGTAGGGAGATAAAGACATGGGATGGTAGGGAGATAAAGACAAGGGATGGTGCTTGGAGATGGGTGGGAGATGGAGACAAGGGATGGTGCACGGAGGTGGGTAGGGAGATAAAGGCATGGGATGGTGCTCGAAGGTGGGTAGGAGATAGAGACAAGGGACTGTGCTCAAAGGTGGATAGGGAGATAAAGACATGGGATGGTGCATGGAGGTGGGTGGGAGATGGAGACAAGGGATGGTGCTTGAAGGTGGGTAGGGAGATAAAGACAAGGGACTGTGCTCAAAGGTGGGTAGGGAGATAAAGACATGGGATGGTGCATGGAGGTGGGTGGGAGATGGAGACAAGGGATGGTGCTTGGAGGTGGGTAGGGAGATAAAGACATGGGATGGTAGGGAGATAAAGACAAGGGATGGTGCTTGGAGATGGGTGGGAGATGGAGACAAGGGATGGTGCACGGAGGTGGGTAGGGAGATAAAGGCATGATATGGTGCTCGAAGGTGGGTAGGAGATAGAGACAAGGGACTGTGCTCAAAGGAGGGTAGGGAGATAAAGACATGGGATGGTAGGGAGATAAAGACAAGGGATGGTGCTTGGAGGTGGGTAGGGAGATAAAGACAAGGGCCGGTGCTCAGAGGAGAATAGGGCGTTGAGATAATGGATTACTGGGGGGCTTTTTCTTTTACCTGTACTCATTATCTAAGAAAAAAAATCCCTGCTAATGAGACTTTATAAAGTAAATAAATGTTATCTATTTCATTTTTGTATAATAAAGTCCCTCCCTGCATAAACCTGAGCACCTGCCACATTGTTTTTTGGGAAGTCTGCGACATTACCTGAACATTCGGTTTGCTGAAGAACCCCTGTAGGCGATATTATTGAAAAAGACTTCCAGCTCCTGATCGTTATCAAAGTCAGCCGCAATTACCGTGCGGACCGGCGAGGGCATGGAGAACTTCTGAGAAGCAATATCCTGTTGGAAGATAGAAGAGATACAACAGCTAAAAAACATCCGCCATTAAAAGGGAACTCTATCACCTAATAAGTCGCCGGCTATTGTAAGAGACCACAAAGTAATCAAAGGGAATCTTCCAATTAAAATGGCAGCAAAATCATTTCTCAGCCCATCGAGAGCCTGCCACAATCTGATGACACAGAACAGTGAGAGCAAGAATAATATATTCCCCCCGAAACGTCTAATTATTGTTTATAGGGGGCTGATAAATTTGTTCTTTCATTTCCGGTGACAATCAACTTTGAAATTCAAATTTCTTTCCATTTGATTTGTGTTCCTGCGCACATAAAAACGCGATGGATGATTTTTTTTCTTTCTCACTTTGGTCTTACTGCGCTCGCCTGAAGATATGATTTCCTTGTGCCGGTTACCTATTTCACCATCTGTCATGGTTGCAGTGCAAGGACAATAAATAAAATATATGCCCCAAAAGTCTGCATTTCACTGCCTATGTACATCTAGCCATAAATACTGTATAAAAAAAAGAATTCAGTGTTATCTATTGCATAACATGACAGACTTTTCCCTTTAAATTTCAAACCTGCACTAGAAATCTAATATAAAAGCTGAGCACACAGATGGCAGTAGGAATTTATATCGCAGAGGGCACTTAAAGAGGGAAAAATTGCAAATAAAAAAAATAAAAAATAATATAACATATACAATTGCTACACAAGTCATATTGTAATTAAATGTTATTAAAATTGACCTTTTCCTTTTAAGTCTGCAGCGCTGTAATTTTCTGTAAAATGCAATAAGGCTACCTGGAGGCGTTCTGTACACAGATGATATACAGAACCCCCCCCCCCCCCCCCAATGTAGTTTCCTACTCGTGTGATTGGCTCACTGATTTTCCCAGAAGTTTGCACTAAGATACAAGTCAGATTTTGGGCATCCCCTGCAACAAAACAGTAATTTTTTTTGGTGAGATACTCCCAAAGGGTAGTCACGTCTAAAGGGACGCAGACCCCTGCCACTTTCCTCATTAGAGCCCTGCAGGTGTGCGCTGTAATATTTT
The DNA here is from genome assembly GCA_037952835.1 of Lithobates septentrionalis. Classification (NCBI taxonomy): domain Eukaryota; kingdom Metazoa; phylum Chordata; class Amphibia; order Anura; family Ranidae; genus Lithobates; species Lithobates septentrionalis. The sequence goes on along the minus strand of JBBDGP010002647.1, from coordinate 816,065 downwards.
CTTCTACTGTACGGTCTTATGGCTGCACCATCTTTAATGCATCTTTTAGGGTGTGCCCCCCAAATATCTTGTTTGTCACGTCTAAAGGGACGCAGACCCCTGCCACTTTCCTCATTAGAGCCCTGCAGGTGCAGCAGCTGACTGATAATTATAAAGTTACTCCCATTCACATTCACAATGGACACAGAGAAACAAATAGCTATTTCTTCAGAATTAAAAAAAAGGTAGGAAAATAAATCATGTTACATCACATTATGTCTATTTGTTTTAAATGTTAACTGTCCTATACCAATGTTTTGGACCAGGGAGGAGCTGTGGACATAGCGTATCTTGATTCCAGCAAGGCATTTGACACAGTTCCACATAATGATCTAATACAAAAGTTGTACAAGCTAGGACTTAACCCTTGGGTGGTTCGGTGGATATGCAGTTGGCTAAAGGATAGCTACCAGAGTGTGGTTGTAAATGGGGTTCACTCAGAACAGAGACCTCTCACTAGTGGGGTACCATAAGGCTCTGTACTGGGTTCCTGTTCTATTTAATCTATATGTAAGTGATATAACTAAAAGGTTTGTTGGGCAAGGTATGTCTTTTGTTGAGGTGTGTAATAGGGCTGATGTCCCTGGAGACGTTGAATATGAATTGGCATTGCTGGAAGATTGGTCAAAGCAGTGGAGACTGCAGTTCAATGATTCTAAATGAAAAATAATGCACCTAGGGAAAAATATTCCTTGAGAGAATACAACATTGGGGGGGGGGGGGGGAGTACAGTGTTGGATAGCACTACAGAGGAAAACGATTTGGGGGTACTTATGTCAGATGAATGAAAAATGAGCAAACGGTGTGGCCAGGCAGTGGGAAAAGTGAAAAGAATTCTAGCATGCATCACTAGAGGGATCACCAACAGGAGGAAAGAGGTTCTGATTCCTCTATATAGATCTTCACAGTATATCACTAGAAGGATCACCAGCAAAAGGAAGGAGGTCCTGATTCCTCTATATAGATCTTCATATCACTGGAGGGATCATCAGCAGGAAGAAGGAGGTCCTGATTCCTCTATATAGATCTTTATATCACTAGAGGGGTGACCAGCAGGAGGAAGGAGGTCCTGATTCCTCTATATAGATCTTTATATCACTAGAGGGATCATCAGCAAAAGGAAGGAGGTCCTGATTCCTCTATATAGATCTTTATATCACTAGAGGGGTCACCAGCAGGAGGAAGGAGGTCCTGATTCCTCTATATAGATCTTTATATCACTAGAGGGGTCACCAGCAGGAGGAAGGAGGTCCTGATTCCTCTATATAGATCTTTATATCACTAGAGGGGTCACCAGCAGGAGGAAGGAGGTCCTGATTCCTCTATATAGATCTTTATATCACTAGAGGGGTCACCAGCAGGAGGAAGGAGGTCCTGATTCCTCTATATAGATCTTCTTATCACTAGAGGTATCACCAGCAAGAGGAAGGAGGTCCTGATCCCTCTATATAGATCTTTATATCACTAGAGGGATCACCAGCAGGAGGAAGAGAGTCCTGAATCCTCTATATAGATCTTTAGTGAGACCTCATTTAGAATACTGTGTCCAGTTCTGGAGACCTCACTTACAGAAACATATTAATAAAAATAGAATGAATCCAGAGATGGGTAACAAAAATGGTGAAAGGTTTGGGGGGAAAAACACATCGAGAGCGACTTCGGGGAACTTAATATGTACAGTCTGGAGGAAAGAAGGGGAAGGGGAGACATGATTGAAACCTTTAAATACAAGAAGGGGGGTGAATAAGATTCAGGAGGGCAGAATTTTCAATATGAAACCAAAATCAAGAACACGGGGACGTGACCTCAAACTAACTGGAGGGAAGTTCAAAACTAATGCCGCGTACACACGGTCGGACTTTTCGGCTACAAAAGTCCGACAGCCTGTCCGACAGATTTTCGACGGACTTTTGTCAGACTTTTGGCGGACTTTTGGCGGACTTGCGGTGGACTTTTTTACGAACGGACTTGCCTACATACGATCACACAAAAGTCCGACGGATTCGTACGTGATGACGTACACCGGACTAAAATAAGGAAGTTGATAGCCAGTAGCCAATAGCTGCCCTAGCGTGGGTTTTTGCCCGTCGGACTAGCACACAGATGAGCAGATTTCTGCGTCCGGCGTAGTTACGACGTAAAGATTTGAAGCATGTTTCAAAGTCTAAAGTCCGTCAGATTTGCGGCTGCAAAAGGCCGCTGAAAGTCCGCTGAAAGTCCGGGGAAGCCCACACTCGATCGGATTGTCAGCCAGCTTTAGTCCGTCGGCGTCCGTCTGACTTTTGTAGACGAAAAGTCCGGCCGTGTGTACGCGGCATAATTTTAGAGTATTATTTTACTGAAAGTGTAGTTGATGCTTGGAATACACTTCCAGCAGAGGTGGTCAGACAGTCAATAGTAAATGGCTTTAAACATGCTTGGGACAAACACAGATTTATACTAAAAGTAAACGAAAAGAAAAAAAATGGGCAGAATTGATGGACTACTTTTTCTGCCGTCACTTTTCTATGTTTCTATGAAGTTTAAAGGTCTAGCATCCCCATAGCTTTGACTGATATTGTTGAATTTGGGTGGATTTTTTTTGGGCTTAGAGAAGACGCTCTGCAATGGTTAGCAGGGTCCTGAACATGGTTGCAAGCACGCCTTTGGGACTATCACTGGGGAATAATTTGATTTAATCCAAGAAAGGGCAACCAAAAAAAAACAGGTACACTTAAACAGCAATTCCTATCACTTCTTGTCTGAAGTTCTTATCACTCACAGTATAACGTTCCAGCGAAGTGACGCGGAAACCCTTTTCGGCCTTTGGTAGGCGTTCAGCAACCTTCACCATTAATCCCAAACTGTAATCCGGAGCTGCGGTCATTTGGCTGTCATCCGTAAATTAGGATGAATAGAATGACGATAACAGAATTATCGATCCGGATGTTCTGGCCGGTTCACGTCCTCCGTCAGCATATTGTCTTATGATAATCCACTTCTGGAAGTCGGATTTTACACCTGCACCATCCGAGCCTCCAGAAATAATGATACGATTTGCAATACAATTTAAAAAAGAGCAGATTCAAGCCATTGGAAAGGAGATTTGTCTTTTTTTTTTTTGTTGCGTTGGCATGTGATTCTATTTTCAGAAGAGTTATATTAGATGCCGCCGTTCTTCTCACCTAAAGAGCGGCAGGCACCGGAGGGACACAATCATACATTCTGATGACATTCATCTGGCTGGAGATTGCGGAGGTCTGGGCCGAATCGTATTATGATTTCAATTATTTGTAGCTTGGCGTGCTGGATTCAGAAAATGACAGAGGCATCTGCTGCGTGTCAATGATCAGTGAGGAATATACATGGGATTACCGGAATAAGGCTGGTCTTGAAGTTGGTTACCATGATGCATCATTACAGTGGTTGTAAACCTCAGACGTGAAATATGAACACAACATATCCCTTTATAGTGTGTACTTGTCAAGATCCAGAGCACTGTGACAGACCCAACAGGGGATTTTGAAGGAGACTAGGGGAAGTGGCGGCTGGTGCTCCAAATTTTGGGGGGGGGGCGCAAACAAACTGAAAAATTCTGAAAAAACCCCATCAATTGCAGCCTCACTGTACCATCAATAGCAGCCACTGTGCCCATCAATTGCCGCCACTGTGCCATCAATTGCCGCCACTGTGCCCATCAATTGCCGCCACTGTGCCCATACAACGCAGCCACTGTGCCATCAAATGCAGCCACTGTGCCCATCAATTGCTCCCACTGTGCCCATCAATCACCCCCACTCTGCCCATCAATTGCTCCCACTGTGCCCCATCAAAAGCAGCCACTGTGCCATATTAAATGCTGCCAGTGTGCCCCCCGCCAGCCCACCGTCTGCACTTACCTGTCTCGGTGGGAAAGCTACTCGATGTTTTCTCCTGTCCTCTTTTTCCGTCCTCTGCTATGATTGGACGCCTGGCGTCCAATCACATCGCCTGTCTTTTCAGCCAATTGCCGCCACTGTGCCCATCAATTACCGCCACTGTGCCATCAAACGCAGCCACTGTGTCCATCAATTGCCGCCACTGTGCCCATCAAATGCAGCCACTGTGCCCCATAAAATGCAGCCACTGTGCCCCATAAAATGCAGCCACTGTGTCCATCAATTGCTCTCAATGTGCCCATCAATTTTCGCCACTGTTCCCATCAATTGCCCCCACTGTGCCCATCAATTGCCCCCACTGTGCCCATCAATTGCCACCACTGTGCTCATCAATTGCTCCCACTGTGCCCATCAATTGCCACTACTGTGCCCATCAATTGCCGCCACTGTGCCCATCAATTGCTCCCACTGTGCCCATCAATTGCCGCCACTGTGCCCATTAATCGCCGCCACTGTGCCCATCAATCGCCGCCACTGTGCCCATCAATTGCTCCCACTGTGCCCCATCAAACGCAGCCACTGTGCCATATCAAATGCTGCCAGTGTGCCCCCCGCCAGCCTGCCGTCTGCACTTACCTGTCTCGGTGGGACAGCTCCTCGATGTCTTCTCCCGTCCTCTTTTCCCGTCCTCTGCTATGATTGGACGCCTGGCGTCCAATCACAGCGCCTGTCGCTTCAGCCAATCAGGTGACAGGTAACAGATCCGAGCACCTGATTGGCGGAGATGAGGTTTAGTGTTAGGAAAGCGAATATTCGTTCGCTTTTCTAACACAGCTGAGTGACCTGCGAGCGCCCAGCATGGCGCTCGCAGGTCACCTTTTATTGACGCCTATTAGAGTCTATGGCTCTATTCAGGTTCTTCAAAAACACCCTGACGCCCCGCTGTAATTCAGGCGCCCGAAAAGGGGCTGGGCGCCAGAATAGGGGGTGGCAGCGGCGGCCATAGATAGATTCATGCAATGCATGAATCTATCTATTGGTGATAGAGGGGGTGGCAGGAGCGACGGTGCGGCGCCCGTGCGCCCTTATGGAGGCACCGCCACTGACTAGGGGCAAGCCTCCCACCCACAGATTATGGCCCATTAGGAGAGCAGATCATTCTCTAATGACAATCACGTGATGAACGCTGAGAGCGAGGCTGGGATTCGTTCTCTGAATAAAGAAAATAAAGCTTCACCTTCTGGAATGGATGGAAAGGTGTAATAATAATCTTCTACAGATTAATAGTCAGAAGGAATTTGGTGGCCCTCCTACAGACTGAGGTTGGAGAAGCTCGTCCACTTGGGACAGTCATATTTATCAACAAGAAATTCTATGAAGATAAATGAATTCCACTTTTTCAGACTGCTGGAACATTGGATGAGCTTTGCCTCATAGACTGTTGTAGACGGGTGCCGGACAGTCTGAGATGGGGTGGGATCTCTGATTAATCAAAGCATTGTCTGGGTGGGCACTGAGTCACCTAGACTTGTCTATATGCCTAGTAGTTGAATTAGATTTATGTTAATGTTGGCTGTTCCTTAGCTATGTTAATTATATTTCTGTTTACAGTTTGCATTGTTTAGGATAATGTGATCAGGCCCTTACCTGATCTGGAGTGCTATACATTCTGTGTGAATTTTCAATAAAGTGAGTTCCAGTTTGCATCTAAACTAGTGTCGCCTAGTCTTGGGTGCTCAGCTATAATACCCGGTTCCTGGGTCCAGACTGGGGGAAGCTATATATCTTGACAGAGGCCACCCAAGCTGGGTGCTGGACGGTTCCGTCACAAGCACCAAGTGTCATTTCTGTCTGCTGCCTCCTTCCTCTGCTATCTGCATGATTCACTTCCGATGGGATTTGCTGACACCAATAGGAAAAAGGTGACAGGGAGGGGAGCTCCTGCACACAGCCTGTGATTGACAGCCTCAGCTCTGTTAATGTGTGGAGGGAGGGGAGGGGGGTGTTCCTTCCCTCCAATCAGCTCTCAGAGCTCTCCTCACTGAGCTCTGCATAGTATAACTTCAGCCCCCCCCCCCTTTTTTTCTGAACTCTCAGAAAATATTTAAAATTCAGTACTTTGAGGGGCTGTAGAGGAGAGGAGACTGTAGATAAACAGGTACACCTTATGTAGGAGAATTTGTTTCATCTCTGTGTATCACGTAAGCCAAGGCGATTCACTGGGTATATGGAGGGGTTTCAACCACTTTAAGTGCAGCACAGACTCTTTAGGTTGCTACACAGGTGGTGTCTTACAGATTGTAAGAGGGGGTTAGTATCCCTTTTAGGGTGGTGTCAGTCCCTTTTCAAGCCAATTTGGGCAGTGCCTTCCCTCCCCTTGTAGAGTATTGTGATATTTTGGGGTTTCAATCAGATGCGGTGCTTTCCAGTGACTTCAGACCAGCCAGGAAATACTGTTTCAGGGCCTATTGGCCCACTTTTATTTAACCACTTCAACACCGGGCCTATTCTGACACTTCTCTCTTACGTATAAAAATCCACATTTTCTTAATAGAAAATTACTTAGAACCCCTAAACATTATATATATATATATATATATATATATATATATATATAAAACAGCAGTGGCCCTAGAGAATTAAATGGTGGGTGTTGCATTTTTTTTTTTTGCAAGAAAATACATTATTTATAACCCCTAAACATTATATATTTTTTTAAGCAGCAGTGGCCCAAGAGAATAAAATGGTGAGTGTTGCTTTTTTTTTGGAAGAAATACACTTTAGTGAATTTTAATGCAAAAAAACATAATATATACTCAATTGTTTGGTAAAATATAAAAGATGATGTTACGCCTAGTAAATAGATACCTAACATGTCACGCTTTAAAATGGTGCATGCTCCTGGAACGATACCAAACTACGGTACTTAACCGCTTTTCAAGGTGACCCGCCTCCTGGCCCTGTAGGAGTTCTAAAAGTTATGAGGAAGAGGCGGGCCTTCGGGTCATGATTGGCTGTCACAGCGGTCACATGATCAGAAAGCTCCCGATCGCAAGTATGCGTCGGGAGCTTACCGATCCCCACCAGCTACCGTGCTGGGAGGGCACGCTCAGTACGGTAAGTTGAAAACACAGGGCCGCAAACCACCCTGTGCCCACCCGCCAAGATATATGTCTATGGCCAGCGCCAAGGGGGTTAAAAATCTCCCTAGGCGACACTTTTCAAGCCTTTACAGGTTACCAGTTTAGAGTTACACGGGAGGTCTGGTGCTAGAATTTAGACATGTGCACTGGCGAAAAATTTGTTCGTTTTCGTTTCATTTGTTTTTTTTTTTTTTTCCGGGTCATTCGTTATGATCGCAATTTGTAAATTCGTAAATTCGAAAATTCGAAAATCTGAAAATAAGAAAGAAAGCCAGAAAATTCAATATAATAACCAACTAACTAATAATAACTAACTATTAAATTAGTTCCCCCGGACCCCCCGAGACCCCTTAGTGCCTCCCAGTTCCCATAGTGCTATCCAGAGTCCCATTTTGGGCTGCAGTGCCCCTCAACCTCCCACATTTCCCCCAGACTCCCTGAGACCCTTTAGCCCCACAGTGCCTCCCAGTTTCCATAGTGCCACCCAGACTCTCATTGTGGGCTACGGTTCTCCCAGACCCCCTGAGTCCCCTTAGTCCCCGCAGTGCCTCCCAGTTCCCATAGTACCACCCAGACTCCCATTATGGGCTACAGTGCCCCTTAACCTCCCTTAACCTCCCACGGTTTTCCCAGACCCCCGAGGCCCCATAGCCCCCACAGTGCCTCCCAGTTCCCATAGTACCACCCATCCTCCTATAGTGGGCCACAGAGCCCCTCAACCTCCCACAGTTACATAGTAGGTAAGGCTGAAAAAAGACAATAGTTCACCCAGTTCAACCTGTGTAGGTGTACGTGTGTCAGTGTCTATAATTATTTCCCATATCCCTGTAGTTTGTGTTCTTTAAGATATACATCCAAGAGTCTTTTAAAAATATTCATACTCCCCGCAGCCACCACCAATTGTGGAAGAGAGTTCCACATCCTTATTGCCCTCACAGTGAAATACCCCCTGCCCAGCTTAAGGTTAAACCGCTTCTCCTCCAGTCTCATTGTGTGGCCCCATGTCCTCTTACACTCCCTGAGACTGAGTAGTTTCATTCCTATGTTGGGATCTCCATTGAGGAATTTGTAAATCGATATGATGTCATGTTCAGGGCCGTCTTTAATATTAATTGGACCCTGGGCAAAAATTTTCTTGTGCCCCCGGGCCCCCCCCCCCCCACCCCCCCATGCAACTTCACTCTCCACCTGCTCTGAAACATACAATAAGTAGCAGCTAGACTTAAAATCAGTTTACTGTATCAGATCAGGCAGCAATTGCGATTGGTTGTCAGCAGTTACAGCATATCATTACTGTTTACTGACTGGTTGATAGAGGTTACAGCACACATTACGGCTCACTGATTAGTTGCTAGAGTTTACAGCACATCATCTCCTCACTGCAGGGGAGCATGATATACATATGAATGCCGCCTTTATTTACATATCAATGCCGCCGGCCGCAGCTATTTACATATGAATGCCGGTTATTTACATGTAAACACAGGGTCTGCAGGTAAGTCATCTGTACACAACAATAGGGCAGCGCTGGGCAGCATTAGTACCAGCGCTTCACACTGAGATATCGGGACACAGCATGGGACTAAAACTTCAAGGGACGAGGGAATTTAAACTGGGATAGTTGGCAAGTATGAGGCAGCTGCTTTGGGCCCCACAAAAATGGCAGGGCCCTGGGCAGCTTCCCCTTTTGCCCTGCCTTAAAGACGGCCCTGGTCATGTTCCCCGAGACCTCCTGAGATCCCTAAGATCCCACAGTGCTGCCCAATCTCCAACAGTGTCCCCCAGCACCCTGCAGTGCTCCCTAGCATGCTACAGAGCTTTCAGCCCTTCGTAGTGCCACCAATCTCCAAAAGTGCCGAATAGTGCACTCCTGCCCCCACAGTGACCTCTAGTTTCACACAGTGCCCCTGAAAAGTCCACAACCTTCTAGACAGACCCTTCCAAAGACACATCTTCTACAGTTGCCCCCAGTCCCCTGTTTAACCGTTTGCCGAAAAGTAGTTTTACTGCGGCAGAATGGCACGGCTGGCGAAACGACGTTACCTTACGTCGCTTTGCCTTTTAGCCACTATGGGCGCGCGCGCCTGCAGCGTGTGCCCGGAGCCGATGCCAATGGCCGGCGGTCGTGATGATTTTACATGATCATTACAGAACGAGGACCGGGATCTGTGTGTGCAGACACACAGATCCCGGTTATTTCAGGGGAGAGAAGACAGATCGTGTGTTCATACTAAGTATGAACAGTGATCTCTCGCTCTCCTTCTAGACAGTCCCCTCCCCCCTACAGTTAGAACACAGTCAGGGAACACACTTAGCCCCTTGATCGCCCCCTAGTGTTAACGCCTTCCCTGCCAGTGTCATTTATACAGTACTCAGTGCATTTTTATAGCACCGATCGCTGTGTAATTGTCAATGGTCCCAAAAATGTGTCAAATTTGTCTGTCGCACTATCGCAGTCCCGATAAAAATCGCAGATCGCTTCCAAAACAAATATAATTTTTAAAAATGCCATAAATCTATCCCTTATTTTGTAGACGCTATAACTTTTGCGCAAACCAAACAATATACGATTATTGCGATTTTTTTTTTTTTTTTAACAAAAATATGTAGAAGAATACATATCGGCCTAAACTGAGGAAGAATTTTTTTTTTTTTTTGATAAAAAATGTGGGATATTTACTATAGCAACAAGTAAAATATATTGTTTTTTTTTTTTTCAAAATTGTCGCTATTCTTTTGTTTATAGCGCAAAAAATAAAAACCACAGAGGCGACCAAATACCACCAAAAGAAAGCAAACAGAAACAATTTTGTTTGGGTACAGCGCCGCACGACCGCGCAATTGTCAGTTAAAGCGACATAGTGCCTTATCGCAAAAGAAAATGACCCCGGTCATTGAGCAGCCAAATCTTTCCGGGCTGAAGTGGTTAAATATTGGCAGGTTTTATGAAATATATTTGGCCCTGGTCTCAATAAGGTGGACAACCACCGCTATTGGTAACACCGCCTTTTTACATCTCTCCTAAGGTGAAAACAAAGGGAGCGCCAATTACTTGTTAATGGGATAATTTATGGCATTGTACTCAAATCTAATGAGGAACATGTGGCAGTTATATATTAATTACATCGGGGATCTGGCTAATTCTGCTGTTTTCCAGAATTCTCCATCAGGCGAAAGCTAAAAGCGTTCTCCTCTTTCTTGGCGTTCCCCCTAACGTGTCATGTAATGAGATGCTCCATAATGAATGGCGGTGTCTCTGACCTGATCTGTTTCGGTAAACAATATGCCATGATATATGATTAGGGCGATGCCGCGTGTACAAAGACATCGATAAAATGTTTTTATGGGTGCTTCATGCCCATTATATCTGGGACTGGGAATTGTGAGATAAGAGGTCTTCTACAACTGGGGCAGGTAGATTAAAAATGCTAATTTGTCACTTACACACAACCAAGTACGGGCTCATCCAATAAGACAAAAGAAGCTAGGATTATTCACATGTACAGATTAGAAAGACTTTGTCACAAAAATTAATAAAGACTGCAGGTAAAAAAAAACCGAGGTGCTTATAGGTGACTGCACACACACTATATTGTCAAAAGTATCGGGACGCCTGCCTTTACCCGCACATGAACTTTAATGGCATCCCAGTCTTGGTCCGTAGGGTTCAATATTGAGTTGGCACAACCTTTGCAGCTATAACAGCTTCAACTCTTCTGGGAAGGCCGTCCACAAGGTTTAGGAGTGTGTCTATGGGAATGTTTGACCATTCTTCCAGAAGAGCGTTTGTGAGGTCAGGCACTGATATTATTATTATTATTATTATTATTATTATACAGGGTTTATATCGCTCCAACAGTTTGCACAGCACTTTACAACATAAGGGCAGACAGTACAGTTACAATACAGGAGGGATCAGAGGGCCCTGCTTGTTAGAGCTTACAATGTTGGACAAGAAGGCCTGGCTCGCAGTCTCTGCTCTAATTCATCCCAAAGGTGTTCTATCAGGTTGAGGTCAGGACTTTGTGCAGGCCATTCAAGTTCCTCCACCCCAAACTCGCTCCTGCACTTCTTTATGGACCTTGCTTTGTGCACTGGTTTGCAGTCATGTTGGAACAGGAAGGGGTCATCCGCAAACTGTTCCCACAAAGTTGGGAGCATGAAATTGTCCAAAATGTCTTGGTATGCTGACGCCTTAAGAGTTCCCTTCACTGGAACTAAGGGGCCAAGCCCAACCCCTGAAAAACAACCCCACACCATAATCCCCCCTCCACCAAATGGTTTAGACCATTTAGTGCACAAAGCAAGGTCCATAAAGACATTGATGAGCGAGTTTGGGGTGGAGGAACTTGACTGGCCTAAACAGAATCCTGATCTCAACCCCATAGAACACCTTTTTAAACAGGGATGTTAAAATGTAAAAAATAAAAATAGTAAAAAATAATTTAACCACTTTTCGACTGTAATATGTATTTATAGGTTGTGGTTTGCAAGTGGTTTATCGGGGTTATAGTTGAAGCTATCAGCCATAACCCTGGTATTTTTTTCTCATGAAAGTGGTCCGAGTGGCTCATTAGCATACCTCCCAACCGTCCCGGATTGCCCGGGAAAGTCCCGCTGTGGGAGGTCTGTCCCGCGTCCCGGGCACCTTCATTCCGGGACAATACAATGTCCCGGAATTGCCCCATTGGCCGATCTGATGCCCCCTAAAAATTGCCGCTGTCCCTCACTGCCCGGCGCTATACTGGTTCTTGCCAAGACCGCTTCATTTCACCCCCAGATGCTGCCTGGCTAACTGCCAAAACAACTGGTTGCTAGGCATGGCCCGCCTGGCGTCTAACAACCAGTGACGTCACGACGAGGAGGAGAGTGGAGCCCCAGCATTCAGTGCGAGCTGGAGGAGGATTCCTCCTCGTGCCTAAGCTCTGCCCCTGGTTCCACCTCCTAACTCCGGGTCTCCCCTGAAGGCTTTTCCTGCTCTGGAAGAAAGGTAGGTGAATGCTCCCTGCATTGTCCTGTGCACACAGAATGAATCCCGCACGGCACAGCCTGAGGCTGGTTTTCTCACTGTGTGGAAATTTTCTTTGATTGGAACTCGTGGCTGCTTGTCCTCATGGTGATTGGCTGCAGCACATTGCAATCATCCTCCTGTATTTGCCAACAGAACACTCCCCGTGGGGGCGGGGTCAGTTGCCGGTCTGTGCTGAAGACGAGGAGGAGGGCTTTCTGCAGGTCTGTGTATGTGTGATAGGAAAGTTGCTGCAGTTAACTAAGGCTGGCCATACACTATTCAATTTTCCTGTTCAACTTTCCTTTAGATTTACCAAAACCATATAATAGGAGGTCAAACCTAAACACTTTCAATTTGGATGCAATCAGGCAGGCCCTTGTACTACATAGTTGAAGGTAAATCTAAAGAAAATTGAACAGGAAAATTGTATGGTGTATGGCCAGCTTTAAGCTGTTGCAGTGTCCTGGCAGATGACAGATAGATTTCTGGTGAAGCCTGTGCCCAGAATCTTAGCTCAGGTTGCAGACACAGAGCATCACTCATTCTGTCTGTTTAATCTGTACAGGACTCTGTAGCAGGAGATAAGGAGAGTGTGTGCTGAGAACGGGGAAGTGTTCTGTGTGTGTCTCAATCTGAATTGCCCTGTTTATGCTTCCTCTCCTGAGCTCTCTGTCCACCCCCATTCATCCTGAATCCTGAGATCTCCCTGTCCATCCCAACTTCCCATCCTGCAATCTCCCTGTCCACCCCCCCTCCCATCCTGCGATCTCCCCGTCCACCACCCTTCCCACCCTGCGATCTCCCCGTCCCACCCTGCAATCTCCCCGTCCCATCCTGCAATCTCCCCATCCCACCCTGCAATCTCCCCGTCCCACCCTGCCATCTCCCCGTCCCACCCTGCCATCTCCCCGTCCCACCCTGCCATCTCCCCGTCGCACCCTGCGATCTCCCCGTCGCACCCTGCGATCTCCCCGTCCCACCCTGCGATCTCCCCGTCCCACCCTGCAATCTCCCCGTCCCACCCTGCAATCTCCCCGTCCCATCCTGCAATCTCCCCGTCCCACCCTGCAATCTCCCCGTCCCATCCTGCGATCTCCCTGTCCACCCCAACTTCCCATCCTGCGATCTCCCCGTCCAATCCTGCGATCTCCCCGTCCAATCCTGCGATCTCCCCGTCCAATCCTGCGATCTCCCCGTCCCACCCTGCAATCTCCCCGTCCCACCCTGCAATCTCCCCGTCCCACCCTGCAATCTCCCCGTCCCACCCTGCAATCTCCCCGTCCCATCCTGCAATCTCCCCGTCCCACCCTGCAATCTCCCCGTCCCATCCTGCGATCTCCCTGTCCACCCCAACTTCCCATCCTGCGATCTCCCCGTCCAATCCTGCGATCTCCCCGTCCAATCCTGCGATCTCCCCGTCCCACCCTGCAATCTCCCCGTCCCATCCTGCGATCTCCCCGTCCACCACCCTTCCCACCCTGCGATCTCCCCGTCCCACCCTGCGATCTCCCCGTCCCACCCTGCGATCTCCCCGTCCCATCCTGCGATCTCCCTGTCCACCCCAACTTCCCATCCTGCGATCTCCTCGTCCCACCCTGCGATCTCCCCGTCCCACCCTGCGATCTCCCCGTCCCACCCTGCGATCTCCCCGTCCCATCCTGCGATCTCCCTGTCCACCCCAACTTCCCATCCTGCGATCTCCCCGTCCAATCCTGCAATCTCCCCGTCCCACCCTGCAATCTCCCCGTCCCATCCTGCGATCTCCCTGTCCACCCCAACTTCCCATCCTGCGATCTCCCCGTCCAATCCTGCGATCTCCCCGTCCAATCCTGCGATCTCCCCGTCCCACCCTGCAATCTCCCCGTCCCACCCTGCAATCTCCCCGTCCCACCCTGCAATCTCCCCGTCCCACCCTGCAATCTCCCCGTCCCATCCTGCAATCTCCCCGTCCCACCCTGCAATCTCCCCGTCCCATCCTGCGATCTCCCTGTCCACCCCAACTTCCCATCCTGCGATCTCCCCGTCCAATCCTGCGATCTCCCCGTCCAATCCTGCGATCTCCCCGTCCCACCCTGCAATCTCCCCGTCCCATCCTGCGATCTCCCCGTCCACCACCCTTCCCACCCTGCGATCTCCCCGTCCCACCCTGCGATCTCCCCGTCCCACCCTGCGATCTCCCCGTCCCACCCTGCGATCTCCCCGTCCCATCCTGCGATCTCCCTGTCCACCCCAACTTCCCATCCTGCGATCTCCTCGTCCCACCCTGCGATCTCCCCGTCCCACCCTGCGATCTCCCCGTCCCACCCTGCGATCTCCCCGTCCCATCCTGCGATCTCCCTGTCCACCCCAACTTCCCATCCTGCGATCTCCCCGTCCAATCCTGCGATCTCCTCGTCCCACCCTGCGATCTCCCCGTCCCACCCTGCGATCTCCCCGTCCCACCCTGCGATCTCCCTGTCCACCCCAACTTCCCACCCTGCGATCTCCCCGTCCCACCCTGCGATCTCCCCGTCCCACCCTGCGATCTCCCCGTCCCACCCTGCAATCTCCCCGTCCCATCCTGTGATCTCCCCGTCCACCACCCTTCCCACCCTGTGATCTCCCCGTCCACCACCCTTCCCACCCTGTGATCTCCCCGTCCACCACCCTTCCCACCCTGCAATCTCCCCGTCCCATCCTGCGATCTCCCTGTCCCATCCTGCAATCTCCCCATCCCACCCTGCAATCTCCCCGTCCCACCCTGCTTCCTCTCCTGAGCTCTCTGTCCACCCCCATTCATCCTGAATCCTGAGATCTCCCTGTCCATCCCAACTTCCCATCCTGCAATCTCCCTGTCCACCCCCCCTCCCATCCTGCGATCTCCCCGTCCACCACCCTTCCCACCCTGCGATCTCCCCGTCCCACCCTGCAATCTCCCCGTCCCATCCTGCAATCTCCCCATCCCACCCTGCAATCTCCCCGTCCCACCCTGCCATCTCCCCGTCCCACCCTGCCATCTCCCCGTCCCACCCTGCCATCTCCCCGTCGCACCCTGCGATCTCCCCGTCCCACCCTGCGATCTCCCCGTCCCACCCTGCGATCTCCCCGTCCCACCCTGCAATCTCCCCGTCCCACCCTGCAATCTCCCCGTCCCATCCTGCAATCTCCCCGTCCCACCCTGCAATCTCCCCGTCCCATCCTGCGATCTCCCTGTCCACCCCAACTTCCCATCCTGCGATCTCCCCGTCCAATCCTGCGATCTCCCCGTCCAATCCTGCGATCTCCCCGTCCCACCCTGCAATCTCCCCGTCCCACCCTGCAATCTCCCCGTCCCACCCTGCAATCTCCCCGTCCCACCCTGCAATCTCCCCGTCCCACCCTGCAATCTCCCCGTCCCATCCTGCAATCTCCCCGTCCCACCCTGCAATCTCCCCGTCCCATCCTGCGATCTCCCTGTCCACCCCAACTTCCCATCCTGCGATCTCCCCGTCCAATCCTGCGATCTCCCCGTCCAATCCTGCGATCTCCCCGTCCCACCCTGCAATCTCCCCGTCCCATCCTGCGATCTCCCCGTCCACCACCCTTCCCACCCTGCGATCTCCCCGTCCCACCCTGCGATCTCCCCGTCCCACCCTGCGATCTCCCCGTCCCATCCTGCGATCTCCCTGTCCACCCCAACTTCCCATCCTGCGATCTCCTCGTCCCACCCTGCGATCTCCCCGTCCCACCCTGCGATCTCCCCGTCCCACCCTGCGATCTCCCCGTCCCATCCTGCGATCTCCCTGTCCACCCCAACTTCCCATCCTGCGATCTCCCCGTCCAATCCTGCGATCTCCCCGTCCCACCCTGCGATCTCCCCGTCCCACCCTGCGATCTCCCCGTCCCACCCTGCGATCTCCCTGTCCACCCCAACTTCCCACCCTGCGATCTCCCCGTCCCACCCTGCGATCTCCCCGTCCCACCCTGCGATCTCCCCGTCCCACCCTGCAATCTCCCCGTCCCATCCTGTGATCTCCCCGTCCACCACCCTTCCCACCCTGTGATCTCCCCGTCCACCACCCTTCCCACCCTGTGATCTCCCCGTCCACCACCCTTCCCACCCTGCAATCTCCCCGTCCCATCCTGCGATCTCCCTGTCCACCCCAACTTCCCATCCTGCGATCTCCCCGTCCAATCCTGCAATCTCCCCGTCCCACCCTGCGATCTCCCCGTCCCACCCTGCGATCTCCCTGTCCCACCCCAATTTCCTATCCTGCGATCTCCCCGTCCCACCCTGCGATCTCCCCGTCCCACCCTGCAATCTCCCCGTCCCATCCTGCAATCTCCCCGTCCCATCCTGCAATCTCCCTGTCCACCCCAACTTCCCATCCTGCGATCTCCCCGTCCAATCCTGCGATCTCCCCGTCCCACCCTGCGATCTCCCCGTCCCACCCTGCAATCTCCCCGTCCCACCCTGCAATCTCCCCGTCCCACCCTGCAATCTCCCCGTCCCACCCTGCAATCTCCCCGTCCCACCCTGCAATCTCCCCGTCCCACCCTGCAATCTCCCCGTGGGTTATTTATAATTTATATTCTGCATATGCTGCAGCCTCAGTAAGTTATTTTGTTTCTTAAAAAGTAAATATGTTTATTATTTTCACTAAACACTACTTGGAGTTGTTACTGCTGTTTTTTTTAAGAGATTTTGTTTTAAATAAATGTATTTTCTTGTTGAATCTTATAGTATTGGGTATTTATTTTCACAAAGCTCATCTATCTATTGACTTCGTGCCGGTTCACACTGGTGCGATGCGAGAACACTGCGAATCCACTGCGTGTTCCCGCATCGCATGTCAGTTCACACTGCCATATGCGAATCACTGGGGAGTGTCAATACATTGTTAACAACACCCCCAGTTCAGCTTGCATATCGCACTGTGAACTGACAGTTCGGACATGAATCGGATCGCATATGTGTGAACACACATGCGATCCGATTCTGGTCCGAACAGAAAAAAGGGTCCTGTGCGTGTTTGCACCGAATGCGGTGCGATATCAGCCATACTATCTCTATGGCTGATATCGCACCACACAGACATCGCATGTAATGTGAACGGCAGTGCACTGCGAATTACATGCGATGTTTGGCATCGCACCAGTGTGAACCGGCACTTCAGGTCCACTATTAATATCCTGCAAAATCCAAGGTAGCAGAAGCAACAAGAGAGAAAAATAATTATTTAAATGGTGTATATCTTTGGTTATGACCTGGCAGCTATGACCTGGTTTGTATAGCTGAATGTTTAATATACATCCATCATGCTGTGCTAATTGGCATGCCATTAAAATGGGTAGCTATATTATATAGGATTTAACAGAAATTTAATTTATAGCACTTAATATTATAGTGATGTAAACATGTCTCCAATATGATTGACCACACCTCTTAAACCACAACCAAATGGCCACGCCCTTTTTTGCTGGCCACGCCCATTTCTCGGCATGGTGCGCTGCGCTCTCCACACATCGGATCTTCTAAGTGTCCCTCATTGTCAAGTTCAAAAGTTGGGAGGTATGCATTAGCCAGTTCTACCCCCCCCCCCCCCCCCAAACGCACACACACATAGCTCGATGGTGTTTCTCAGGCTTACCGTTTTTACCGTTAAACCCAAGAAACGATCCAACAGTGCAGTCAGCTGGTCACAGAGGCAGACAGAGACCAGATCTTCTCTGATGGCCTCTATAGCCTTGGAGGTTCGAAGCAATGTCATGATGTGACTTGCGGTCTAGGGTGGAAGTAAACAATATTTTTTTTCTTTTAACGCAAAAGATCAATCTTTTTTTTGATCTTTTGCTTTTAAAGGTAAAGGGGAGATTTGGGGTCTTTTTGACCCCAGATCTCTCCACCTGTCATCCTTATTTCTATTACAAGGGATGTTTACATTCCTTGTAAACGGAATAAAAGTGATAAAAAATAAATAAATAAAGGGACCGTGTAAAAACAAAAAATAAAATTAATAAGAACAAAAAAAAGAAAAGCACCCCCATCCCTCCGTGCTCACGTGCAAAAGCAAACTCATACGTAAGTTGTGCGCGCATATGTAAAGGGTGTTTGCACCACACATGTGAGGTATCGCCACGAACGTTGGAGCTAGAGCAATAATTTTAGCACCTCCTCTGTAACTCTAAAAGGGTAACCTGTAAAAATGTTTAAAGCATTACCTATGAAGATTTAAGTTTTAAGTACTGTAGTTTGCCGCCATTCCACGAGCATGCGCAATTTTAAAGCGTGACATGCTAGGTATCTATTCACTTCGCATAACATCATCTTTCATACTCCAAAAAATTGGGGTATATATTATTTTTTTAAATTTTTTATTTGATAAAGTGTATTTTTTTTCCAAAAAATTGCGTTTGAAAAACAACTGTGCAAATACCGTCTAACATAAAAAATTGCAACAGTTGCTATTTTATTCTCTAGGATCTCTGCTAAAAAATATATATATATATATATATATATATATATATATATATATATATATATATATATATATCTCCTCCAGGTCTTTAAAATCCTATAGTGTATACCACAGAAAAATTTGCCATGCGCCTCTAAAGTGTTCGGGTTTGGCTTGAAGATAAGGTGGCCTTAGGCTGGAGCCTTGTCTGGGGCCATATTACACCTGCACCCGACTTACCCACCTAAGTTAGGGGGGCTGTCAAGTAGGCTGTGTGGGGCCTAGTGGTGCCCCGTCCTTCAGGGAAGGGCGCCGCCCCCTCTTTCACATCACCCCCTATATGAGTAATGGATAGATTCATGAGTATTGCGTTCGGAGCCCACCCAGGTGTGTTAGAAAAGCAAATGAATATTCGCTTTTTGAACACTGAACCGCCACTCTGCCAATCAGGAAACGCGGGTCTGATACCCGTCACCTGACTGGCTGAAAGGACAGGAGATCCTATGGGACGCCTAGCAGGAGGAAAGAAGAGACGCACAGCGGAAGCATGGAGGGCAAAGGAGCCGCCGCCTGACCCACAGCTCGTCGCTGCCTGACCCGCTAACCATCCACAGCTCGCCGCCGTCACCCGCTGCCTGACCACCACCAAGATGGGGTAAGTGCCGATCAGACAACGAGTTAGTGGGTGGCGGGGGGGAGGGGTTACTGGTTAAATGCTGCTGCGGAGTCATAGTGGCTGCAATTGATGAGCACATTGGCTGCATTTGATGGGAAGGGTGGCTGCAATTGATGGCACAGTGGCTGCAATAAATTGATGGGCACAGTGGCTGCATTTAATTGGGCACAGTGGCTGCATTTGATGGACACAGTTGCTGCATTTAATGGACACAGTGGCTGCATTTGATGGGCACAGTGGCTGCAATTGATGGGCACAGTGGCTGCATTTGATGGGCACAGTGGCTCCATTTGATGGGTACAGTGGCTGCATTTTATGGGCACAGTGGCTCCATTTGATGGGCACAGTGGCTCCATTTTATGGGCACAGTGGCTGCATTTGATGGGCACAGTGGCTCCATTTGATGGATACAGTGGCTGCATTTTATGGGCACAGTGGCTCCATTTGATGGGCACAGTGGCTGCATTTGATGGGCACAGTGGCTGCAATTGATGTGCACAGTGGCTGCATTTGATGGGCACAGTGGCTGCATTTGATGGGCACAGTGGCTCCATTTGATGGGCACAGTGGCTGCAATTGATGTGCACAGTGGCTGCATTTGATGGGGACAGTGACTGCATTTGATGGGCACAGTGGCTGCAATTGATGGGCACAGTGGATGCATTTAAAGGCACTGTAAGGCTGCAATTCATGTTTATTTTTAGTATTTTTCTTCATTTTTTCAGTTTGTTTGCCCCCCCCCCCCCCCCCCAAAAAAAAAATTTGAGCACTAGCCTCCACTGGTGGGGCCCCCTGCTTTCTAACAGCAGCCCTGGCCATATCACAGAACAAGCAAAGCTTCAGGAGGGTCTTTATCGAAGGGAAATCTCTTTCTCTTATTATCTGCAGATTATCCGACAGTAGAAATTGTCCTTCTAAGATTAGGCCATTCATTGGCTTGACAATCATTAGGCGGCTTGAACGAAGAACATTACCCCCCCGTGACAGGTCTCCACTTCCCGCTCACCGATACAATGTTTTCCTTCCGACTTACAGAGAGGCTTTTCGAAGCATATTTAATGAACTGGCGTAGTGGCCCCGCTTCGTAATGACCTCTTCCCGGGACGGTTAACAGCCCATGTGAAGGTTAAACGCAAAGAGTGGAGATCTGGTGGGGAAGCTCCATTATTTTACATCTCATCGGTTTTTAAATGTCTGATTTAAATGGCTGCGTTCCGCTTCGCTCTTGAAAGCCCCCCCCCCGAAATGGCTTCAGAAGTAGAAGATCCGAGGGACGGCGCGGTGTTGGGAGGTAACCGGCCCTCAGATCTGCTCGGTTAACGTTAGCAAATAGTTGAAAATCACAAAAAAGGAATCAAGAAAACGTTTCCTGTCTGCGGCTCTGATCTGCAAGCAGAAGCAATTAGACATCTATGGAAGGAAGGAAGATAAATGGCGTATTTCACCAGCACACTGCGGGCAAAGGAGGGGGGTGACAAATGACATTCTCATACTTCAGGCTTGTAGACACCAGAGGTGGAGGCTGCAATGCATCTGCGGCCTCCTGGCTCTGACCTCCAGTTCTCCTTAGGGCTGTCTGCCCATCCCAGGGAACATAGGATCCTTCCTGGGGGGTGGGGGGGGGGGTTTGGGGTGTTCAGGGAATTGGACTGCAGCATCGGATGTGGCCAAAATAAAGCAGCCCTAGTTAAATTTGTCATGGCGCCACGGAACGCAATGCTAGCATTTCATTGACTGTTTGGTGTACTGACCCATTCTGATCAATGTGTGCTTTCTGAGCCGAGTGTCAGGAGCTGCACAGCATCTGCAGGGATTGCATGCCAATACATACGGCTGTATGCAGCATTAGGACTCACGCAGAGAAAATGAGATACAGAACCAGACCTCCCCCTGTGCCAACCGATACCCAACATTCTCATTCAGTCCTATTCAATATCTAAGCTGCAATATACACTATATTGTCAAAAGTATTGTGACGCCTGCCTTTACAAGCACATGAACTTTAAAGTGGTTGTAAACCCTTACAGGCCACTTTTTGCTACAGGTAAGCCTATAATAAGGCTTACCTGTATCCACCCCGGATATCTCCTAAACCTGCACGGTTTAGGCGATATCCCCTGTATCTGCATGTGCCGACGTCAACGGCACATGCGCACTGAAGCACTGAAGCAATGGCACGTATGTGCCGTTTGCCTCAGTGAGTGTGCCGTTACCGTGTGCGCGGGAGTAACGTCATCGCGGCTCCAGGCCAATCACAGCGCCGGAGCCGCGGTACCCGGAGGTAACCCCCCGGGAGTGATGTCGCCGGCCGGTGCTGTGTACGGGCACCGCAGCGAGGGCTTCGATCTCAGGTGAGTATTACATAATGAGCTAGTATGCTATGCTATGCATACTAGCTCATTATGCCTTTGTCTTGCAGGTGTTAGCTTTTTTTTTTTTTTTTTCAAAGTGGGTTTAAAACCACTTTAATGGCCTCCCAGTCTTAGTCCGTAGGGTTCAATATTGAGTTGCCCCCCCCCCCCCCCCTCCCCTTTGCAGGTATGGGGAAGGCCGTCCACAAGGTTTAGGAGTGTGTCTATGGGAATGTTTAACCATTCTTCCAGAAGCGCATTTGTGAGATCGGGCACTGATGTGGATGAGAAGGCCTGTCTCGCAGTCTCCACTCTAATTTATCCTATTCAGGTAGCAGAGCGGAGGAGGGGTGGACAGGAGGCACTTTTGATTTATGACTGAAGAGCCTCTTTAAATGTGCATGACTACTCTCCACCCCCCCCCCCCCTGTCCTCCACTGCACATACTGTATATGTTTTTTTTTTTTTAACTTCCTTTTTTTAAAAATTATGTTTCTGCCTGCCCCCCTGTCCTCCGTCATTCGCCTAGGCAAATGAGCTCCTGGTGCCTTTTGGGATATACGACGTCCATACCCCAAGAGGCACCGGGAGCATGCACATCACCCCATGAACTAATGGAGGAGGAAGCGAGCCTAGCAGTGTATCCCTGGAATACCGAGCCAGAACTCAGAAGAGGCGGCACAGCCTCCCGATGTCACAGAGGAGCATCTAGAGGACCCGGCGGTGGCTTCAGAGGAGAGGATCTCAGCAGGACAATGATGGATCCGCTGTGCAGATGAGTATCGGCACAATCCATCATTAATTATATTATTGTTATTATCTTAACTGTGGCCATCCCAGCATCAGGTAGGCATACCTCCCAACTGTCCCTGATTTCGAGGGACTGTCCCTGATTTGGAGCAATGTCCCTGTGTCCCTCATTCCTCCTCATTTGTCCCTCATTTTGGTCTGATCTATATAGTTGTATATAAAATGCACTTTTTATTTGTCAAAAAGTGTTTCCCAGCGCTAAACCTTTCATCTGATTTCTAAATGGCTGCATTTGTACATTTTAAAAGCCAATATAAAGGAATAGTAGTGGTAAAAAAAAGCACTTGTGGATTTAATTAACCTTTTTTTGGGGATTAAGTCTCCTTTAAGGGGGTGTGGCAGGGGGTGTATCCTATGCCTACATACATTTGCTAGTAGGTGTCCTTCATTCCCATCTCAAAATGTTGGGAGGTATGAGTAAACCCCGTAAGCATTGCGGGGTATCTCACCAAAACTGAAATTCCTATTGCAGTGGATACCTAAAATCTGACTTGTATCTTAGTGCAGACTTCTAGGAAAATCAGTAAGCCAATCACATAAGCAGGAAATTACATTTCTGGGGGCATTCCACGTGTCCTGTGCAGACTGCTTCTGAATGGGAGGGCACTCTCAGTATTTTGATGAGAAAAGTTGCAGTGTCTGCATCCCTTAAGAAGTACTTAAAGCGGAGGATCATCACCCTTGGCTCTTTCCAAATAATAGGGGGGGGGGGGGGAATTCCTCTTTAAACACTGTGGAATATTTTACCAAAGTTGAAATTTCTAATGCAGGTAATGCCTAAAATCTGATTTGTATCTTAATGAAGACTTCTGGGAAATCAGTGAGCCAATCACAAAGGACATTTCTGGGGAGCGGTCTGTATACCATCTGTGTACAGAGCGCCACCAGGTGGCCATATTGCATTTTACAGAAAATTACAGCGGCTGCAGATTGAAAAGGAAAGGTCATTTTTAATAACATTCAATTACAACACGGCTCGTGTAGTAATTGCATACGCTAGATATATATTTTTTTTATTTGCTATATTTTCTTCTCGAAAGTGGAGTTACCCTTTAAGTCTTCTACAGCTTCTGAGATTTACAGTGCAAAATGCAGTACAACAGGATTGCAACCGACAGTAAAATGTATAAACGTTTGTCATTTGCACCGATGGTCTCACGTATGGCTGAGCACCACCATAGTCGCTCCCCCCCCCCTCTGATGTTCCTTCATAAAGCTGAGTCAGAGTTTCTAAAGTTCAGGAAAAGTTCCACCCATCTGAAGTTAGTGAAGGGTTTCTGAGGACATCCCCACTGCTTTAAATCGGTGGTCTCCATAGAAACCCGATCACATGCATGGAAAAATAAATGAAATCCAACATAACATATGGGAGCTCATCAACTTAGCAGGCCAATGTCTCTGAGCTGTGTACAAGTGGTGATAACATCGTGATGGAATGAAGAGGAGCAGAACATGGGAGGAAAGGACCTCGGGGGGGAAACAAAACTTCTGGTTACAGAAGAACGGGAACACTCGAATATAAACTTTATTGAAAGTCTAATAAAAGCCAAAACTTTTTTCTTTCGTTTTGGAATGAGTAGGGAAGGGTTAGAATCCCAGTCAAGTTCTGGGGTGTTTTTGCTGTCTGTTCCCATTGGGGAGATATTCTTTCACTTCCTTTCTCGAGGCACAACAGAAAGTGAGACCTCTCTAAAACCTCTCTAAACCTCGAAACCTAAATCTCTAAACTTCTCTAAAGCAGTGTTTCTCAACTAGGGTGCCATGACACCTTGGGGTGCCCTTGGGTTCCCCCAGGGTACTGTCAGCATCCAGCACCATAACAGCCAATGACGCTCTAGGGCCAGGAAGCATGCCGTCATTTGTTGCCATGGTGATGGTGCCTGGGGGGCCCGTGCCATGGTATCCAACCCATGACTCTAATCCAGGGCAGGCGGCATGCAGGGCTTCCCCAAGCATTCAGCAGAGGACGAAACTACTCCCTACTCCATCTCTTGCCTTCTGCCGCACTGCTGGAACCAAAAGCTAGGACTTTGATGTGAAGAAGAGACTGTGTGATTGGGGGGCTCTGTGGGGGGGAGCTGTGTGATTGGGGGGCTCTGTGGGGCTGTATGATGAGGGACTGTGTGATTGGGGGGCTCTGTGGGGGGGGCTGTGTGATTGGGGGGCTCTATGGGGAGGGAGCTGTGTGATTGGGGGGGGCTCTGTGATTTGAGAGTTGTGTAATTTGGGGGGATCTGATGGGGAGCTGTGTGATTGGGAGGGGTTCTGTGATGGGGCCTCAGTGGTGATATGGGGACTTTGATGTTATGGGGGAACTTATGTATAGGGGGCCTTTAAAGTACAGGGGCCACTCTGATGGGATGAGGGGTGCTCATCTATATGGGGTCCTTTGGTGTATGGGGGGCTGTGATGTGATGGAGTGGCCTCTGATGTGAAGGGGGGACTTTGATGTGGTGGGAGGACTTCTGATGTCATGGGGGGGCTTCTGATATGAATGGGGGGGGGGGGGGGTTTCGGATGTGTCATCCTTATTACTATTACAAGGGATGTTTGCATTCCTTGTAATTGGAAACAAAGTGATAAAAAAAAAAAAATTAAAATAAGGGACAGTGTAAATAAAATAAATAAATAAGAATAACATATGTACTGTATGTCGTGCACGCATATGTAAACGATGTTCGCATCACACATGTGAGGTATCACCGTGATCGGTAGAGTGAGAGCAATAATTCTAGTGCTAGACCTCCTCTGTAACTCTAAACAGGTAACCTGTAAAAGTGTCAGTGGGGATTTTTAAGTATCGTAGTTTGTCGACATTCCACAAGCGTGTGCAATTTTAAAGCGTGACATGTTTGGTATCTATTTACTCGTCGTAACATCACCTTTTATATTTTACAAAAAAAAGGAGGTTATCTATGTTGTTTTTTTTAATTTAAACCCTCTTAAGGAGCGGAAGGATTTCCCCCCTTAATGACCATGTCATTTTTTGCAACACAGCACTTGCGTCATTTTAACTGACAATTGCGCGGTTGTGAGACGTTGTACCCAAACAAAATTGACGTCCTTTTTTTCCTCACAAATAGAGCTTTCTTTTGCTGGTATTTGATCACCTCTGCGATTTTTAATTTTTTGCACTATAAACAAAAAAAGAGCGACAATTTTCAAAAAAAAAAAACAAACAATATTTTTTACTTTTTGCTATAATAAATATCCAAAAAATAAATAATAAAAAAAAATTTCTTCATCAGTTAGGCCAATATGTATTCTACATATTTTTGGTAAAAAAAAAATCGCAATAAGCGTATATCAATTGGTTTGCACAAAAATTATAGCATCTATAAAATAGGGGATATATTTATGCCATTTTTTTTTTTACTAGTAATGGCGGCGACCAGCAATTTTTAGTGGGACTGCTTCATTGCGGCACACAGATCGGACACTTTTGACATTTTTTTGGGAACAGTGACAGTGATCAGAGCTAAAAATAGCCACTGATTACTGTATAAATGTCAAGGGAAGGGGTTAACACTAGGGGGCGACCAAGGGGTTAAGTGTTCCCTAGGGAGGTGTTTCTAACTGTAGGGGGGATGGGACTGACTGGAGGAGGAGAGCGATCGCTGTCCCTGATCAATAGGAACAGCAGATCTCTCTCTACTTCCCTGGCAGAATGGGGATCTGTTTGTTTACATTGACAGATCCCCATTCTGGCTCTCTGAGGAGAGATCGCAGGTGGCCGCCGGCCACGTGCGTCGGCTCCGGCGTCGCCCCTAGAGCTCTTAAAGCAGCCGACGTACACCTACGGCGATTCGCGCAGCCGTGCCAACCTGCCGCAGTATAATGACGACGGCTGGTCTGCAAGCAGTTAAAGTGTATTTTCTCCCAAACAATTGTGTTTGAAAGACCGCTGCGCATATCCCGTACGATATAAAATATTGCAATGGTGACCATTTTATTCTCTAGGGTCTCTGCTGAAAAAAAAAATATATATATATATCTATATAGATATATAGATATATATATATATACACTACCGTTCAAAAGTTTGGGGTCACATTGAAATGTCCTTATTTTTGAAGGAAAAGCACTGTACTTTTAAATGAAGCTAACTTTAAACTAGTCCTAACTTTAAACAAATATACTCTATACATTGCTAATGTGGTAAATGACTATTCTAACTGCAAATGTCTAGTTTTTGGTGCAATATCTACATAGGTGTATAGAGGCCCATTTCCAGCAACTATCACTCCAGTGTTCTAATGGTACAATGTGTTTGCTCATTGGCTCAGAAGGCTAATTGATGATTAGCAAACCCTTGTGCAATCATGTTCACACATCTAAAAACAGTCTAGCTCCTTCCAGAAGCTACAAAACTGACCTTCCTGTGAGCAGATTGAGTTTCTGGAGCATCACATTTGTGGGGTCAATTAAACGCTCAAAATGGCCAGAAAAAGAGAACTTTCATCTGAAACTCGACACTCTATTCTTGTTCTTAGAAATGAAGGCTATTCCATGCGAGAAATTGCAAAGAAATTAAAGATTTCCTACAACGGTGTGTACTACTCCCTTCAGAGGACAGCACAAACAGGCTCTAACCAGAGTAGAAAAAGAAGTGGGAGGCCGCGTTGCACAACTAAGCAAGAAGATAAGCACATTAGAGTCTCTAGTTTGAGAAACAGACGCCTCACAGGTCCCCAACTGGCATCTTCATTAAATAGTACCCGCAAAACACCAGTGTCAACATCTACAGTGAAGAGGCGGCTGCGGGATTTTGGGCTTCAGGGCAGAGTGGCAAAGAAAAAGCCATATCTGAGACTGGCCAATAAAAGAAAAAGATTAAGATGGGCAAAAGAACACAGACATTGGACAGAGGAAGACTGGAAAAAAGTGTTGTGGACGGATGAATCCAAGTTTGAGGTGTTTGGATCACAAAGAAGAACGTTTGTGAGACGCAGAACAAATGAAAAGATGCTGGAAGAATGCCTGACGCCATCTGTTAAGCATGGTGGAGGTAATGTGATGGTCTGGGGTTGCTTTGGTGCTGGTAAGGTGGGAGCTTTGTACAGGGTAAAAGGGATTCTGAATAAGGAAGGCTATCACTCCATTTTGCAACGCCATGCCATACCCAGTGGACAGCGCTTGATTGGAGCCAATTTCATCCTACAACAGGACAATGACCCTAAACACACCTCCAAATTGTGCAAGAACTATTTACAGCAGAAGCAGGCAGCTGGTATTCTATCGGTAATGGAGTGGCCAGCACAGTCACCAGATCTGAACCCCATTGAGCTGTTGTGGGAGCAGCTTGACCGTATGGTACGCCAGAAGTGCCCATCCAACCAATCCAACTTGTGGGAGCTGCTTCTAGAAGCGTGGGGTGCAATTTCTCCAGCTTACCTCAATAAATTAACAGCTAGAATGCCAAAGGTGTGCAATGCTGTAATTGCTGCAAAAGGAGGATTCTTTGATGAAAGCAAAGTTTGATGTAAAAACAATGTTATTTCAAATACAAATCATTATTTCTAACCTTGTCAATGTCTTGACTCTATTTTCTATTCATTTCCCAACGTATGGTGGTGAATAAGTGTGACTTTTCATGGAAAACACAAAATTGTTTGGGTGACCCCAAACTTTTGAACGGTAGTGTATATATATATATATATATATATATATATATATATATATATATATATATCTATATAAATAGATTTATATAGATATATATATCTATTTATATAGATATATATCTATATATATATAGAGATAGATATATATCTATCTCTATATATATATATATATTTATGGTCGGAGCCCTATGTCCGATATGGACATAGGAAACACTTATAGTAAAGATAAGACTTACCATCGGAAATAGACCTAAAAGTGTGGACTTACCATATGAAATGGACCTGAAAGTGTGCCTTGGTCTCATGGCCGGTATGCCAAAATAAGGGGGCATACCCTGGTTTAAGAAATGATTATTCTGTAAGAGAAATGAATGAAATGAATAGTTGAGAAATGCTGTGAAATGGGGATGGGAGGGTGGGTATCGCGCACAGAAAACCGACAAGCACCACAGGTGAGCGGGCTGCTTAAATACCCCCCGGGCTCCTCCCATAAATTCAGGCCACCATATTGGCCTTCCTACTTATGGTCGGAGCCCTATGTCCGATATGGACATAGGAAACACTTATAGTAAAGATAAGACTTACCATCGGAAATAGACCTAAAAGTGTGGACTTACCATATGAAATGGACCTGAAAGTGTGCCTTGGTCTCATGGCCGGTATGCCAAAATAAGGGGGCAAAAACATTCAGGTAGGGTTATAATTTTATTGGTTTTCAGTTATTTATTGAGCCAATTTGGAGAATGCCTGTGCCATCTCAGTTTGTGGATTGGGGATGTACTGGGCGAAGCAGGCTGATTTCCACCTGCCTAGTCTTTTGATGATGTGATCTGGAACCCCCTGGCGGGACGCCGCGGAGGCTGCTCCGATGCGGAAAGAGTGTCCGGAATACTGACTAGGGTTAAGGTGAAGATTGCGGAGAAGTATCCTTATGTGGCTCACAAACTGAGAGGCGTTTAAGGGTTTGACTGGAAATGGTAGAAGGGGACTGCTGTCTGGTTGCTCAGGCAGGAGAGATAGGAGTCGGTTGAGTACAGCGACTGGACACCAGCTGTTGTTGGTTCTGTAGAGGTGGATGTTCACTCCCGAGCCCGTTTGCTGGGTTTTAGAGACCTCGAGGTGCAGGATAAAGTGGTCTTGGTGTCGAAGCAAGTGTCGTCTGCATAGTACTTGGTCTGTGGGTTTGTTAGAGGTGAATTCGCCAGGCCGCAAGAACCCATAGTAAGCTAAATATATGGCTGCTTGTAAGACCGTGCTGGGGAGCAGACCGAATGGCGAAGTAGCCAGAATATTTGACATGTCCCTAAAGATGGGCCCCGTAATGGGCAAGCGCTTAGTGCTGATGACTGGTTGTTGTCTCTGTATTCCCCTTAGGATGGCTCGTATAGCGTGAGATGAGAACAGTGACGATTTCGTTGGGTCTTCAAGCGCCATGAAATGTTGAATGCCGGCTAGGTATAACCGGATGGTGTTGTAGGATAAGGCTAGCTGCGTGTGGCAGTGTGCCGTGAAGGCCAGTACCTGTTTGATATCTGTTGGTTCTTTGCAGCTGGACGTGAGGAATTTATTGAAAGCTTTCCAAGCTGTCTGGTAGGCTTTGAGTGTGTTGCGGGAGAGGGAATTATTTATGAGTTGCGTAGCTCCGTGTAGATGTTGCACTAGTCCAGGGTCAGTTGTGACCAGACGGGGATAGGGGCCGACATTGGATCGGCATCGGGAACCTGTTTGAAAAAGGAGGGATAATTGAAACGTGATAGTGCGTCAGCTGCTGAGTTGTATCTGCCGGGAATGAATTCACAGTGTATGTTGAACTGATGTTGTAAAGACAGTTGTACCAACCTGCGCAGGAAGGACATGACTGCTAGGGACTTGTACCTGCCTCTGTTGATGATGTCTGCCGTGGCCTGGTTGTCGGTGGTGAAGACTACGGTTTGTCCTGTCCAGTGGTGGCCCCAGAGTTGTGCGGCTGCCACTATGGGATAAAGCTCAAAGAGGGCAGATGTTTGGGAAAAGCCGGGTATCAACAGTATCTGTTGAGGCCAGGGTCCTGAAAACCAATGGTGGCCAAAAATTGCCGCGAAACCTGTGGAGGCTGCAGCGTCAGTCACTACCTGGGGTGAATGGATCGAAACCATAGGTATAAATAGAGATCTGCCATTCCAGGCGGACAAGAATTCCTCCCACATTGATAGGTCCGCTATAGCTGCGGAGTCTAATTTCAAAATCTGATCAGGGTCTTGAGTTTCTGACAGAAATCTCAGCAGGCGTGACACAAATGTGCGGCGTTGTGGGATAATTCGCATAGCGAAGTTGAGCATACCCAGGAGAGACTGCAACTGTTTTTTGGTACAGCCCTTGGTGTGTGTAAACTCGTGAAGGACTGCCCTAATGCGTGTTAATTTGTCGGGGGGGAGACTGGCCTGCATTGCGCAGGTATCCAAGCTGACCCCGAGAAAGGTGATGATGTTTGCTGGACCATCGACTTTGTGCTCGGCGATAGGAACGTTGAGGTTTCCAAAAATAACTCTAAGTTTGTCGAGATCTGCTGGGGGTTTGTTGGGCGGTTCTATCAGTAGGAAGTCATCCAGGTAATGGATGACTTCATGGCATTGGCCCTTGTGTAATAGTATCCAAACGAGGGACTGTGCGAACGTGTCGAAGAGCCACGGGCTACTCTTCGAACCGAAGGTGAGTTTCGTAGCAAAATAATATGCTTCCTTCCATTTGATGCCATGCCAGCACAAAAGGGATGGGTGGATGGGCAGGAGTTTGAAAGCATCCGATATGTCGGCTTTGGAGAGCCAGGCACCTGTGCCTGCTTTGATGATCGCTTGTATTGCCATGTCAACGAAGGAATATTTTAGGGAAAACTCTTCGGAGGGGATCAGGGAATTGAGACTGGGTATGTGCGAAGAATGAGGCGCAGACAAGTCGTACACCAAACGCAATTTATTAGAGAATTTGCCCTTGACAAGTCCAATAGGGCTGACTCTCCATGTGCTGAAAGGGGGGCAAGTGAAAGGGCCTATTACGTAGTCTCGATCTACCTCTGCCTGTAAGAGCTGATCTATGGCCTGTTCGTCGATGGCTGCCGAACGAAGATTGGCGCATTCGTGAGTACTGTGGGGCAGTGCGATGAGGCCGGTGTGAAAGCCTACTGTGAAGCCTTGGATAAGGTAGGTGGCCAGGGAAGGTGTGGGGTGTGAAGTGAGATACAGTCCTAGCCATAAGATGTTGATTCGGCTTAGTCAGGCCCTCTTGTGTTGCTTGACTTCACACAAATTCCTAGGGTGTGCTCTTTGGCATATAGTGCAGATGTGAAGTAGACGGCATTGGCTGAAGTTGCAGGACCCATAGTTGTAGTTGTTACAGATGGCTGCCCCTCCCACGGTCCGGACTGGGCGTCCGAGTTTGTCCACCTGAGGCGTTGGTTCAGGGATCGACTGGCCCTGTACTGTACCTGAGGTAGAGGGGAACTCGAAGGGCCGTCTGATCGCCGTATTGGCGCACCAGGTGGCAGTGTGGGTGGAAGACTGGCAAATTGCACACAGAGGTGAGCGTAAGCCGGAAAAGTGGCGGCAGAAGAGCTCTGTGTCCATGAGACTCCAATCTGTGGTGATCTGGTATTGTGCGAATCTGGCGGCGGCCTTGGCTGAGAAGGAACGATGATAATCGTAGAAGGCGAAACCTCCATACTTGTGGCCCAAGTCTACCACAGTATGGAGGTATAAGTCCAGCTCTTCCCGCCTGCTAGGGGTGGCTGAGCACAGGACATCTCTGAGCATGCCAAAGGCCAGGGTAAATTCGGGGACTGATAGCTT
This sequence comes from Lithobates septentrionalis, assembly GCA_037952835.1. Lineage (NCBI taxonomy): Eukaryota > Metazoa > Chordata > Amphibia > Anura > Ranidae > Lithobates > Lithobates septentrionalis. The sequence continues at coordinate 784,317 of JBBDGP010002647.1, read as the reverse complement.
GCGGTTCAGCCTGGGGTCTTTGGCTTTAAGGACCACCGATATGTCACCCCAGGAGTAGGCCTTATTTTCTGCTAAATCATGCACGGAGATCAGGAGAGAGGCCAGGTTGACGTCCTTGCCGTCTAAAATGTCCTTCCTGATACTGGTTGGGACCAGATGGGAGGGGTAGACAATGGCGCTTGAGCCTGAGGTACCTGTAGGAAGAGGTGTCAAGGTCTGAATTGCCGTTGGGTCGGGGACAGCCGTGGCCGGTCGGGCCTCCAGAAGTGCCACCCTGGCTTGGACGTCTGCAACTGAGGTGGATAGAGATGACACCATCGTGTGTAACTGCGAAATGGCCGATGATATGGACTGGAGGGATGCCTGTTGGGTACTGGGTCCTGCTGCTGATGGGGGGAAGAGGAGTTTGAAGAGCTCGCTTTTCCTTGCTGTGGCGGGGAAGGGGACACCTCTGCGTCTGAGCTCTGCCGTCAGTTTGGGGATAGTCCATCCCCTGAGGGATTGCACGCTGCCGCTTTCTGAAACCGGAGTAGGTGATAGAGGGGCCGTGAAGTCTTCACTGCCGGCCTGGGACATGGTTGCTCTGGTGAGGATCTCAAGCTTTATTTCCTGGTTGACTGTAACCTATTGGGGGTGAGATGAATTTCAAGTTTTTCTTTGATCCGCTGAGTCATACTTACCCGACTTGTTCTCCCTTTCCCCCCTTTTTTTTTTTTTTTTTTTTTTTACCTGGGGGGATATCGTCCAACCTGGTGCAGGGTGGACCTACTGAACTTTGACTGACCTGAGGAAGATGAAAGGTGACAATTCGTGAAGGGATTGCTAAGTAACTTGGAGCAATGATTTGTATGGTGCTTGCAATTTGTGACAATAAAATGGTTCGAAATGTTTGCCTTGATTGTGAAATGAATGAACTGCATGACAGAGGTGCGGCCTGGTCGTGTCACGATTTGTTCGACCGTGAACCGGGCTCTGGAGCATGTATTGAAATGAGGCAACTGAAAATATTGGTGCTCCTGGGACGAATCGGTGCTTGTTTGATGCATCTGGATTCGAATAGGAGTGCAGTATTAAATGAAATGAGAGAAATGATTGTTTTGACCGAGGCTCGAATTGGTTGTGCCGTGTTAGCGACTGGCAACTAACCGAGCTCTGGTGTAGGTATGAAATGTGATCGGAACCAGTGATGCATGCCGTGACGAATCGGTGCGCCTCGGATGCGACTGGTTTCGAAACGGTGATGCGTTGTGGGAGTGGAATGGTAGAAATTGCATGACAGAGATACGGGTCAATCCCTGGTGTCTGCGATTCAGCTATGATCCGGATTTCTGGAGCATGTATCAGAAATGTGGCCAATCCTGGGCACGCCGAGACGAATCGGTGCATTTTCATGCGACTGAATTCCTGTCGGAACGTGATACGTGGGAATGAAATGATAACCATGACAGAGGTACAATTGACTGATAAACGTAACTCTGGAGCATGTATAGAAATGAGGCCAATCCTGGGGCACGCCGAGATGAATCGGTGCATTTTTCATGCGACTAAATTCATGTCGGAACGTGATACATGGAAATGAAATGATAACCATGACAGAGATACAATTGATTGATAAACGTAACTCTGGAGCATGTATAGAAATGAGGCCAATCCTGGGGCACGCCGAGACGAATCGGTGCATTTTTCATGCGACTGAATTCATGTCGGGACGTGATACATGGAAATGAAATGATAACCATGACAGAGATACAATTGACTGATAAACGTAACTCTGGAGCATGTATAGAAATGAGGCCAATCCTGGGGCACGCCGAGACGAATCGGTGCATTTTTCATGCGACTGAATTCATGTCGGGACGTGATACATGGAAATGAAATGATAACCATGACAGAGGTACAAATGACTGATAAAACGTAACTCTGGAGCATGTATAGAAATGAGGCCAATCCTGGGGCACGCCGAGACGAATCGGTGCATTTTCCATGCGACTAAATTCATGTCGGAACGTGATACATGGAAATGAAATGATAACCATGACAGAGGTACAATTGACTGACAATAACGTAACTCTGGAGCATGTATAGAAATGAGGCCGTAATAACTGGGGCACACCGGAACGAATCGGCGCACCTTTTGGTGCGATTGGATTCAAATCGGAGCGCGGTAGGTGACTGAAATGAGAAATGATTTGAAATGTCAGAAATGAGTTTTAGAAATGTTTTCAGAAATGAGAAATGATTTGAAATGTCCGAAATGAGTTTTTTGAAATGTTTTCAGAAAAGAGAAATGATTTGAAATGTCCGAATGAGTTTTTAGAAATGTCTCAGAAATGAGAAATGACTGGTATCGAACTAACTTGGATTTGATAATTTGCAAGTTGCGACTGGCTATGGCTGTTTAGTAATACCGACATGCTAGAAATGAAGCGTCGTCAGCGTCGCTGTGCTATCGAATTGTGACATATCGAAAGTACGAGCGATATACATTGCAGTTTGTGCGATGCGGGTGAAACGAAATTTTGAACTCACGGTTTAGTGACATGATATGAAAAACGAAAAGTCCGACGGGACCTTACCTGCGACAGCCAAGCCAGACGCGTGGTACAACTATAACGAAAAACGCGGACTTCGAAAGTTTTGAGTACGGAGTATCGAATACGGGAACTGCGAGGCAAGAACTTGCGGACGCTGGTATATCGAATAGTCGGCTTAGTGACGTATATCGCGCACAGGAAACCGACAAGCACCACAGGTGAGCGGGCTGCTTAAATACCCCCCGGGCTCCTCCCATAAATTCAGGCCACCATATTGGCCTTCCTACATATCTATATATATATATCTATATATATATATATATATATATATATATATAGATCTATATCTCTATATATAGATATAGATCTATATATATATATTTAAAAAGTTCTAGAAAATGCCTGGTCTTCAAGTGGTTAAAGTCCCGTATGTGTTATCTAGGGCAGTGGTTCTCAACCTCAGTCCTCAAGTACCCCCAAACAGGACAGGTTTGCGGGTTTTCCTTCATCTTGCACAGGTGCTTTAAATCAGAGTCAATGGCTTGGTATTTTGGACAGCTATTTGTCAGGATCACTTAAGTGTTCCTGCTCCTCATACCAGCATCTGGGTTTGGGCTATTGCATTCTCCCTGTCTGTGTCCACCTGCAAGGTGATTGATATGGTCAGTCACCTGTTATAAACAAGCCAAACACTCTGTCCCTTGCTTGTGATAGAGACAGTGATACCTGCGTTGTTCCTGATCAAGCCCCCCATTTGTCTGCCCTGCTTTGCTAGCTTGGATTTCCCTGTGTATGACTTGGATTGGATTGGACTATTCCCTCAACTCAGCCTGCCTTTTACCTGGACTCTCATAGGACCATGCTATCTGTCTGCTAACTGCAAGTAGTCTGTTTGCTTTGCTCAGTTGGCGTCTGTCCTGGCGGTGGTGGTGGCCAGACACTATAGCATTGTGTATAAGTCCTGGGGGCAACCAAGTACCGGTAGGCCTGCTTGCCTTATGGGAAAGGGGCTGCCATAGGTGAAGCACACAGTAGCCTGCTTTAGTGTCTGACTACCTGCGTTGGGGGTAGACGTGACACTATTTTATCTAAGAGAAATTCCCAAAACATGGCCTGTTGGGGGTACTTGTGGACTGAGGTTGAGAACCACTGATCTAGGGGTTTGCCCCCTTGTTTTCTCTTCTCTTGCCCCTTGTTTTCTCTTCTCTTGCCCCCTTGTTTTCTCTTCTATACACATATTATCCTCAGCTGTAAATTACAAGTCATTTTTTTTTTTTTTGTGTGTTGTGCACCCAACACATCCGTTTTTCTGCGAGAATTATTTGTTAACACTCATTCGATTCAAGTAATAATATCCAATCCTCGACTCAGAAAGCGCCGCGGAAGAATTGGGAGTGATTACCGATTCCTGGAAATTAGAGTCTTTGTTATTTTCCTCGGTCAGGACGGGTTTCGCAGTCAGCTGAAAGAATATATTTTCGGTATATACTTACAAATTGCTTCGCCTTCTGGAGTGGATTTAAGTACGGATAATTTATTTTGCGCCTGTAAACCTGTAAATTATACCAATTTCAATTTTCCCTCACTGTGCTCAGAAGTGGGTCTTAATTTGCACCTTCAGGAGATATAGTATGAAGTGTGCAGGATGAGGTTTTATATATATATATATATATATATATATATATATATATATATATATATATATTTCTGCATGGAAGTATAAGAAAATGTGCCTTCCTATGTGAACTTCGGGTGTCAGTCTTCTGCAACGTATAATGTGAAATGCGGAAAGGAGGGGACCCCCCCGTATTTATCTGTGTTGGGGGGTTCTTAGGTCTTCACATTGTTAAAAAAAAAAAAGCAAAACCTTTGTCAGGAAAAGGTGTACAGTACATTTGCTGAAGGAATTTAACCACTTCAATACCGGGCACTTTCCCCCCTTCCTGCCCAGGCCAATGTTCAGCTTTCAGAGCTGTCACACTTTGAATGACAATTGCGCGTCATGCTACACTGTACACAAACTACATTTTTTATCATTTTGTTCCCACAAATAGAGCTTTCTTTTGGTGGTATTTGATCACCTCTGCGAGTTTTTATTTTTTGCTAATAAAAAAAGACCAAAAAACTTTTTTTTAAAAAAGTTTTTCTTCGTTTTTGTTATAAAATTTTGTAAATAAGTTTTTCTCCTTCACTGATGGGCACTGATAAGCTGCACTGATAAGGCGGCACCGATGAGGTGGCACCAATGAGATGGCACTAATGACATGGCACTGATAGGCACTGCTAGGCGGCACTGATGGGCACTGATAGGCAGCATTGATAGGTGGCACTGATATGTGGCACTGATGGGCATTGATAGGCAGCACTGATGGGCACTCATAGGTGGCACTGGTGGGCACTGGTGGGCACTGATAAGGCGGCACCGATAAGGTGGCACCAATGAGATGGCACTGATGGGCACTGATAGGCAGCACTGATGGGCACTAATAGGCAGCACTGATAGGTGGCACTGATATGCGGCACTGATGGGCATTGATAGGCAGCACTGGTGGGCACTCATAGGTGGCACTGGTGGGCACTGATGGGCACTGATAAGGCAGCACCGATGAAGTGGCACCAATGAGATGGTACTGATGAGGTGGCACTGATGGGCACTGATAGGCGGCACTGATGGGCACTAATAGGCAGCACTGATAGGTGGCACTGATATGCAGTACTGATGGGCATTGATAGTGGTGGGAAGATATTTTTTGCTATCGTGGCTCTGGTTTTTTACATAGAGACTTTGTTTTCTCACAGAGACTTATAGACTTTGCCACATACACGAGTTTATTAATTATATATTTATATACACATCCGGTCTGGATATATCTATACAGATCTTGGTTTACATTTTTCACGAGTTAATATATGGTTTAATTTTTTAATTTTCGGATTACATATATACATGCATATTTTTCCGGATAGTTTAGTAGATGTCACACTGTTCATCTCATCACAAACAGAAGTTACTGGAATGAATGTACACATTGAGCCTACACTTTAGTATTTACTATTACTGCTGTTTGCCCTAAGGGGCACACTGCCCCCTGGAATGAATGTACACATTGAGCATACACTTTAGTATTTAATATCACTGCTGCTTGCCCTAAGGGGCACACTGTCACAGTATAGGTTTTTTTGTATTCAGTGTTGCTGTAATGTAAATTAGTGCATGCTTATAATTACCTGCACGCAAGTATATGGTACTTACCTTATCATTTGATAATTGCACTGGGATTTGCACTATTTATGTTTATCATTTTTTATTTTTATTGGAATTGGGTTTTTAATACTAAGTCCTAATAGGGTAGCGCCATTTCCCCATTTTTTCTATATATACTAAAAAGGTCCCATTGGGAACCAATTAGGGGCAGGCTGCAACCCTTCAACTCCTGAGCGCGGACTCGTAATTTATTATTAACTGATGGGCACTGATAGGCGACACTGATGAGCACTGAAAGGCTGCACTGATGGGTACTTATGGGTGGCACTGATAGACGGCACTGATGGACACTGATAGGCAGCACTGATGGGCACTGAAAGGCGGCATTGATGGGCATTGATGGCTGGCACTGGCTTTCACTGATCACTGATGAGCACTGAAAGGCTGCACTGATGGGTACTTATGGGTGGCACTGATAGACGGCACTGATGGACACTGATAGGCAGCACTGATGGGCACTGAAAGGCGGCATTGATGGGCATTGATGGCTGGCACTGGCTTTCACTGATCACTGGTGGCACTGGTAGGAATTTTTGACTGGCACAGATTGGCATTTCTCTGCTGGTCTAGGGTGGCATACCGGGTGGTCCAGTGTGGTGGCCATTCCTAGCGGTTCTGGCGGCATCCTGGTGGCTCTGGGCAGGCATCCAAGGGGGGATGCGCTGATAATCAATCAGCACAGACCCCCCCTGTCAGGAGAGCAGCCGATCGACTCTCCTCTACTCACGTCTGTCAGAAGCGAGTGAGGAAAAGCCGATCAACAGCTCTTCCTGTTTACATCGTGATCAGCCGTGATTGGACACGGCTGATCATGTGGTAAAGAGTCTCCGTCAGACTGACACACCGCAACAACGATGGCCGCCCCCGGCGGATTGATATCCTGAGAACATCATATGACGTCCGGTCAGGATATCGCAACCACTTTGCTGACGTCATTTTGCTATCTGGCGGGCGGCAAGTGGTTAAAAAAAAGGTAAAAGGAAGAAAAATGCCACACTGGGCTTTTATTCAGCGGGAACGCGCGCGAGGGGGGGGGGGGGGACGCCATTCTGGCACCTCCAGCACTGAATGTATGTATAGGTACGGGGTGCTGGGGGGTGATGGAGGGTCTACTGATGCTGGCTGCTGGGGGATCTATTGTTGCTGCCTGGAATCTATTTTTGTGCCACAATCTATTGTTGCTGGTGGGGGATCTTTTGTTACTTTTAAAATGTTCTCCATTTACCCTGACCTTTGGGCTTGTATGCACTCTTAATGGACAGTGTTTCTTTCACGCTATTTTGCGACAATGCTCCCTGGCTTGCAACATATACTATGTTAGATTTATTTCCCAGATTCTGTGTAGCCAAACATTGGCACAATACTCATTACTAAATGTACACTCCTGATATGTTGGGGGCGCTCATATGTGGGCCTGACGGATCCAAACACCTCGGCTCCCGGGGAGACTTGCATGGCAACTCTTGCACACCAGTATCACTCAGGTTGAACCCTCAATGTTATGTGTTTGTGGATTAGACCATCAATATTTTTTTTTGTATATAACTTTCCCACTACATGGGTTCTTATTTAGACCATTTTATACTTTTTTACAGACACTCTAGCATCCGTTCCCGATGAGTCGGATTATCAACGAAACGCGCCGAGCTTCAAAGGATGCAGTCTCCATTTTTACAATTGGCCAAACTGACACCTTATTTCTGCGCAACATGGTTTAATTTCATCATACTCGTGTATTTTGTATCTTTGCTCCCATGTTATGTTACCAACGTTCTATACTATGGTCCTATTTATGTGCTATTTTTCAAGTTCAGTTTACTTGATGTTCATGTTATTTTGCATGCCTTGAGCATTTACCTTTCATGTACATTGTTGTACATCATTTTTAACCCTTGTCAATAAATGGATATACTTTTACATTGTGTTATAGCCTGCCTCACTCAAAGTCCCATATTTTTATTTTTCTGCATCCAGATTAGGGATGGGGGGTGCACTCCCCCTTGCGCACCTCATTTAAAGTCCAAGTATATATAGATATACATTCCCCCTTTCCTTGTCGGTTTTATAACAGAAAGTAGAAAATATTGTTTTTTCAAAATTCAAAATTGCGCCCGCTCGTGGAATGGCGACACCCTTAAAAATCTCCATAGGCGATGTTTAAAAAATTCTACAGGTTGCATGTTTTGAGTTACAGAGGAGGTCTAGGGTTAGAATTATTGCTCTCGCTCTACCGATCGCGGTGATACCTCACATGTGTGGTTTGAACACCGTTTTCATATGCGGGCGCTACTCATGTATGCGTTCACTTCTGCACGCAAGCTCTGCGGGACAGGGCGCATTTAAAAATGTTTTTTTCTTATTTATTTTACCTTTTATTTTTTATTTTTACACTGTTCTTTTAAAAAAAAAAATGTGTCACTTTTGTAAACATCCCTTGTAATAGAAAAAAAAGCATGACAGGGCCTCTTAAATATGAGATGTGGGGTCAAAAAAGACCTCAGATGTCATATTTACACTAAAATGCAATATAAAAAAAAAAAAATTGTAATTTGATAAAAAAAAAAAAAAAGGCCCTTTAAGAGCTATGGGCGGAAGTGACGTTTTGACGTCGCGTCCGCCCTGCAATGGTATGGAGACAGGTGGGGGTCATCTTGCCCTCACTCGTCTCCATGCCCAGCAGGAAGAAGGATCCGATCGCCTCCGCCGCTACTGATGACTCTGGTAAGTGGAGGAGGGCACCGGAGAGCAGCGGGGGGGGGGGCATAAAAGTGATCTCACGGCGAATCTGCTGCAGAGACCACTATTATCGGAAACCAGACCGCCCACCGAAGAAGAGGATGCCGGGGTTATGGTAGCTAGCTGCTGCCATAACAAAGATATCCCTCTTCAAATTTAGGACGTATATCGGCGTGCGGCGGTCCGGTAGTGGTTAAAAAACCCCAGCGGTGATCAAATACCACCAAAAGAAAGCTCTATTTATTTGAAAAAAAGGATAAAAATTTTATTTGGGTACAGTGTTGCATGACCGCGTAATTGTCAGTTAAAGTAACGCAGCGCCGAATAGCAAAAAATGACCTGGTCATGAAGGGGGGTAAAATCTTCTGGAGGGAGCTGAAGTGGTTAAGGAAGACTTCTGCTACAAAAATCATTAAACCTGAGGTGTCATGATAAATCCCTTTCAATATTCGAAAAGAAAAGAGAACATTTCCTTTATCTTAATTCTACATATTTTCCTTTCCATAGAGCTCCCCCCCCCCCTCACATCTTACAATGGTTTTGCATAAGAAAGAACTCCGCACTGTAAATCAGTAAAGAAAAAAAAAAAAGAGGAGGAGGAGAACCAGCAACGATTCTTCTAATACATCTCCAGGCAAAGAATCCTCTGTGATCTTTGTTTACTGAAATCAGCGAACTGTAATTGGAACGCGTTTCGCTTGTCTATATAACCGCTTCATTTCCAGGAACAATTTTTGAGGGTGAATTTAACCAGTAAAAAAAAAAAAAAAGCAAACGATCGCTCAATCCCAGAAGTTATTAATAACTGAACAGACCGCCGAGCCGCTTTGTGACGGCTTATTGCGATAACTAGGACATCATAATTCCGGATTTCGCCATAGCTGCACAGATGTAAAAAACGCGTACCTGTACAAGATTGTAATAACCCCTCCCCGACCCTAACATGGATTTGATGCTTTGTTTTACCATGGATTAAATACAGGATAGACACCAAATGCCATCCCATAATGTATGTGCATATCATTAAAGCCAGGATCTGTTTTATTAAAAGTCCGGAATTATCTGCTACAAAGGAAATAAAAACGGCTACAATGTAACATCTGATCACACAAGTAGCAGGAATATTAACACAATGCTACATTATGACATCACTGAGCAGATCTGTTACAAATATATCATGACAAATCCAATAAACTGCGGTTGCAGTAAGACATGTGTGTTTAACCACTTGCCCCCCCCCCCCAAAGGTTTTACCCCCCCCTTCATGACCAGGCCATATTTTGCTATTCAGCACTGCGCTACTTTAACCGCTTCAGCCCCGGAAGATTTTACCCCCCCCCCTTCCTGACCAGAGCCCTTTTTGCGATTCGGCACTGCGTCGCTTTAACTGACAATTGCGCGGTTGTGCGACGTTGCACCCAAAAAAAAATTGACGTCCTTTTTTTCCCCCCACAAATAGAGCTTTTCTTTTGGCCTCTCTTATTTGATCACCTCTGCGGTTTTTATTTTTTGCGCTATAAACAAAAAAAGAGCAACAATTTTGAAAAAAAAAGCAATATTTTTTACTTTTTGCTATAATAAATACCCCCCCCCCCAAAAAAAATAAAAAAATTATATATATATATATATATATATATATATATATATATATATATATATATAAAAACAATTTTTAGGCCGATATGTATTCTTCTACATATTTTTGGTAAATAAAAAAAAAATCGCAATAAGCGTATATTGATTGGTTTGCGCAAAAGCGTCTACAAAATAGGGGGTAGTTTTATGGCATTTTTATTATTAGTAATGGCGGCAAACTGCGATTTGTATCGTGACCGCGACAGTATGGCGGACATATCGGACACTTTTGACACTGATTTGGGACCATTGTCATTTATACAGCGATCAGTGCTATAAAAATGCACTGATTACTGTGTAAATGACACTGGCAGGGAAGAGGTTAAACACTAGGGGGCGATCAAGGGGTTATGTGTGTCCTAGGGAGTGATTCTAACTGGGGGGGGGGTGGGCTACCTGGAACATGACAGCGATCACTGCTCCCGATGAGTGATCCCTGTCATGTCACTAGGCAGAACGGGGAAATGCCTTGTTTACATAGGCATCTCCCCGTTCTGCGGCTGACAGAATAGCGGGCCCCCGGCGGACATCTAATCCACGGGACCCGCGGGCACGGTCACGCTGTACGTGGCAGGCGCGCCCGCTAGCCCCGCTAATTAATACAGGTACGGCCATTTGCCCACTGCTGCCATTGTGCAGACGTATATCGCCGTGTAGCGGTCGGCAAGTGGTTAACTGGTAATTGGGCGGTCATGCAACACTGTACCCAAATGACATTTAAATATTTTTTTTTCACACAAATAGAGCTTTCTTTTGTGTTCAATCTAAATGTATTCAATTTATTTTTAACACATAGAATCTAAGTACAAAGGTGGCATATACAGTATCTCACAAAAGTGAGTACACCCCTCAGTCACATTTTTGTAAATCTTTTCTTCTATCTTTTCATGTGACAACACTGAAGAAATGACACTTTGCTACAATGTAAAGTAGTGAGTGTACAGCTTGTATAACAGTGTAAATTTGCTGTCCCCTCAAAATAACTCAACACACAGCCATTAATGTCTAAACCGCTGGCAACAAAAGTGAGTACACCCCTAAGTGAAAATGTCCAAATTGGGCCCAATTAGCCATTTTCCCTCCCCGGTGTCATGTGACTTGTTAGTGTTACAAGGTCTTAGGTGTGAATGGGGAGCAGGTGTGTTAAATTTGGTGTTATTGCTCTCACTCTTTCATACTGGTCACTGGAAGATCAACATGGCACCTCATGGCAAAGAACTCTCTGAGGATCTGAAAAAAAGAATTGTTGCTCTACATAAAGATGGCCTAGGCTATAAGAAGATTACCAAGACCCTGAGACTGAGTTGCAGCACGGCGGCCAAGACCATACAGCGGTATAACAGGACAGGTTCCACTCAGAACAGGCCTCGCCATGGTCCACCAAAGAAGTTGAGGTCACGTGCTCAGCATCATATCCAGAGGTTGTCTTTGGGAAATAGACGTATGAGTGCTGCCAGCATTTCTGCAGAGGTTGTAGGGGTGGGGGGGTCAGCCTGTCAGTGCTCAGACCATACGCCGCACACTGCATTAAATTGGTCTGCATGTTATCCCAGAAGGAAGCCTCTTCTAAAGATGATGTACAAGAAAGCCCTCAAAAAGTTTGCTGAAGACAAGCAGACTAAGGACATGGATTACTGGAACCATGTCCTGTGGTCTGATGAGACCAAGATAAACTTATTTGGTTCAGATGGTGACAAGCGTGTGTGGCGGCAACCAGGTGAGGAGGACAAAGACAAGTGTGTCTTGCCTAAAGTCAAGCATGGTGGTGGGAGTGTCATGGTCTGGGGCTGCATGAGTGCTGCCGGCACTGGGGGGCTACAGATCATTGAGGGAACCATGAATGCCAACATGTACTGTGACATACTGAAGCAGAGCATGATCCCCTCCCTTCAGAGACTGGGCCGCAGGGCAGTATTCCAACATGATAACAACCCCAAACAATGGCGACCCTAAGGGGGGGCAGAAGGGGCCCTGACCCCCCCAATATTATGCTGGGCCCCACCATGTGCCCCCCAAAAAAAAAAAAATTATTTATTTATTTATTTATTTATTTTTTACAAAAAGGCAATTTCTTTTTGTTTGTATTCATATTGGATGTGCCGCATCTTACTCGGGCCACCGCTGGGGTAACACAGTCTCTATTGAGAGGGAGAAGGTCCCCAGTGGGTGATTCCTCCTCCCTCTGCTCGCTGACACTGCATAATGCGAGCGCTCACACAACCACGGCCGCCCGATCTGCTCCTTCCCCTGCATCCTCATTGGCAGGGAGAAGAGCGAGTTGCAAGAAGGACTCCACCAGGACTCTCAGTTACTGAAAAAACAGACTGAGGGCAGGGGCAGGACAGCAAGAGGAGGCTGGGGAACCCCACAGTGGCAGAACACCAGGGCCCGGAGGCAAGACAACCTTTGCAACCCTGATAGTTCTCCCACTGCTTTGGACCCTTATATTTTCTTGGTATGCTGGTGACATATATCTCTTGTTCTCTGTCACCCTGGGGGGCCCCAATACAGTAGGAAGGGAGCTCACTGCAGAACATGTGAAAGGGCCATTGTGGGATCGTAGTAAAGGGGTAAAGGGCCCCAGGATAGATAGATATATCTATCTATCTATATATATTTTATATATATATATATATATATATATATATATATATATATATATATATATTATATATATATATATATATATATATATATTTATTTGCATTTTATATTGCCCCCCTATTTTTGTCCCGGTCCCCCCATGTGCCCCCCCTAAATATGAAAGCTGGAGACGCCACTGACCCCAAACACACCTCCAAGACCACCACTGCCTTGCTAAAGAAGCTGAGGGTAAAGGTGATGGACTGGCCAAGCATGTCTCCAGACCTAAACCCTATTGAGCATCTGTGGGACATCCTCAAATGGAAGGTGGAGGAGCGCAAGGTCTCTAACATCCACCAGCTCTGTGATGTCATCATGGAGGCGTAGAAGAGGACTCCAGTGGCAACCTGTGAAGCTCTGGTGACCTCCATGCCCAAGAGGGCTAAAGCAGTGCTGGAAAATAATGGTGGCCACACAAAATATTGACACTTTGGGCACAAGATCTCTAACATCCACCAGCTCTGTGATGTCGTAACTCAAAACAAGTAACCTGTAAAAAATGTTAAACTGTCGCCTTTGGAGATTTTTAAGTATTGCAGTTTGTTGCCATTCCACGAGCATGTACAATTTTAAAGCGTGACATGTTAGGTATCTATTTACTCGGCGTAACATCATCTTTTATATTTTACAAAAAAATGGGTTATCTATGGTGTTTTTTCACATTAATATTCATGCAAATAATGCTATTTTATTCTCTAGGGTCTCTGCTAAAAATAAAAATAAAATAATATATATATACATATATATATATATATATATATATATATATATATATATATATATATATATAGATATAGATATAATGTATAAAGTGGGGATGGAAAGTATTACATAGTTACATAGTTACATAGTAGGTGAGGTTGAAAAAAGACACAAGTCCATCAAGTCCAACCCATGTGTGTGATAATGTAATGTATTCAGACCCCCTTAAATTTTTTCTCTCTCTGTTATATTGCAGCCATTTGCTAAAATCATTTAAGTTCATTTTTCCCTCATTAATGTACACACAGCACCCCATATTGTACACACAGCACCCCATATTGTACACACAGCACCCCATATTGACAGAAAAACACAGAATTGTTGACATTTTTGCAGATTTATTAAAAAAGAAAAAACTTAAATATCACATGGTCCTAAGTATTCAGACCCGTTGCTCAGTATTTAGTAGAAGCCCCCTTTTGATCTAATACAGCCATGAGTCTTTTTGGGAAAGATGCAACAAGTTTTTCACACCTGGATTTGGGGATCCTCTGCCATTCCTCCTTGCAGATCCTCTCCAGTTCTGTCAGGGGGGATGGTAAACGTTGGTGGACGGCCATTTTTAGGTCTCTCCAGAGATGCTGAATTGGGTTTAAGTCAGGCCTCTGGCTGGGCCATTCAAGAACAGTCACAGAGTTGTTGTGAAGCCACGCCTTCGTTATTTTAGCTGTGTGCTTAGGGTCATTGTCTTGTTGGAAGGTAAACCTTCGGCCCAGTCTGAGGTCCTGAGCACTCTGGAGAAGGTTTTCGTCCAGGATATCCCTGTACTTGGCCGCATTCATCTTTCCCTCGATTGCAACCAGTCGTCCTGTCCCTGCAGCTAAAAAACACCCCCACAGCATGATGCTGCCACCACCATGCTTCACTGTTGGGACTGTATTGGACAGGTGATGAGCAGTGCCTGGTTTTCTCCACACATACCGCTTAGAATTAAGGCCAAAAAGTTCTATCTTGGTCTAATCAGAACAGAGAATCTTATTTCTCACCATCTTGGAGTCCTTCAGGTGTTTTTTAGCAAACTCCATGCGGGCTTTCATGTGTCTTGCACTGAGGAGAGGCTTCCGTCGGGCCACTCTGCCATAAAGCCCCGACTGGTGGAGGGCTGCAGTGATGGTTGACTTTCTACAACTTTCTCTCATCTCCCAACTGCATCTCTGGAGCTCAGCCACAGTGATCTTTGGGTTCTTCTTTACCTCTTTCACCAAGGCTCTTCTCCCCCGATAGCTCAGTTTGGCCGGAAGGCTTATGGAGGCCACTGTGCTCTTAGGAGCCTTAAGTGCAGCAGAAATTTTTTTGTAACCTTGGCCAGATCTGTGCCTTGCCACAATTCTGTCTCTGAGCTTCTCAGGCAGTTCCTTTGACCTCATGATTCTCATTTGCTCTGACATGCACTGTGAGTTGTAAGGTCTTATATAGACAGGTGTGTGGCTTTCCTAATCAAGTCCAATCAGTATAATCAAACACAGTTGGACTCAAATGAAGGTGTAGAACCATCTCAAGGATGATCAGAAGAAATGGACAGCACCTGAGTTATATATATGAGTGGCACAGCAAAGGGTCTGAATACTTAGGACCATGTGATATTTCAGTATTTCTTTTTTAATAAATCTGCAAAATGTCAACAATTCTGTGTTTTTCTGTCAATATGGGGTGCTGTGTGTACAATATGGGGTGCTGTGTGTACAATATGGGGTGCTGTGTGTACAATATGGGGTGCTGTGTGTACAATATGAGGTGCTGTGTGTACAATATGGGGTGCTGTGTGTACAATATGGGGTGCTGTGTGTACAATATGGGGTGCTGTGTGTACAATATGGGGTGCTGTATGTACATTAATGAGGAAAAAAATGAACTTAAATGATTTTAGCAAATGGCTGCAATATAACAAAGAGTGAAAAATTTAAGGGGGTCTGAATACTTTCCGTCCCCACTATATATATAGATATATAAATAATGTTTGGGGTTTATAAGTAATTTTCTAGCAAAAAATACTGATTTAAACTTGCAAACAAAAAGTGCCAGAAAAGGCCAGGTCTTCAAGTGGTTAGAAAACAAAAAACAAAAAGAACCCCCCAAAAAAACATGTAATATCATTTTAAGCAGCACATAAAAAATCTACAATACACAAAAAACAGACACAGAGCGTGATTCACAATGCAGAGAGATGTTTGTATTTTGTGTCGTTCTACAGTGCAAGTTACGGGGCATTGTGTCGGTGCATTTGTGTGGCATATAAAATGAATGGCACTGCAACACATCGCAGTGTGCCTAATGTATCACCAGTAGCGGTTTGGAGCACATTCACACAGCGGCTGCTGGTCTGCAATGTGAAGGGAGCGATGCTGTTGCGTCATAAATGACGTATCATGCAGTTTACTTTTTTCTATACTGAAATGTCACAAAGTAACATTTCATTCATCTTTATTCATCACAGCGGGTTGCGATGTGGTATACTGCGTCACAACGTAATGTGCATGGCCTACTTTTTTTCAGTGCACACCGCTGCCCTGCAGCCATATAAACTTAATGGCCAAGTTCACCTTTTTTTTTCCACATTCCAGCTCCCCCTATGTACCAATATACCAATACTGTACCTCTGTTTCAGAAAAATAAAAACTTTCTTTTGGTTTTTAGAATATAAAAAAAAATAAATAAAATACATACATATGCACCTTCTGTGGGACCAATAACCATTTTATCCTCTGGACACATTTGTATATGCATTTTTGTAAGTACAGCTGTATAACCTTTGTAGCACCGTCTACCTTAGGCATAGATCCCGACTATCCCTGATTTCGAGGGACTGTCCCTGATTTGGAGCAATACTTCATATTCCCATCCCACACATTCCTGGATGAGCTCACGAGTGTGGGTGCTGCAGCAACAACCAGCTGGATGCTGGTTCAAGTCACAATGAAGATATTTGCCAGCACACCATGGAACGACGTAGATAGTGTCCAAACGTGTAATTTATTGCATGATCACAACACAAGGAGCGTGCAACATTTCAGAGTCACGCAGGACCCCTTCGTCAGGCATGTGGGGGCATCCATCACCAACTCCATCAATGAGCCCTCCCTCCTCACCTCCATCAATGAGCCTTCCCTCCTCACCTCCATAAATGAGCCTTCCCTACCCACCTTAATCAATGAGCCTTCCCTCCCTAACCTCGATCAATGATCCTCCTCCCAACTCCATCAATGAGCCCTCCCTCCTCACCTCCATCAATGAGCCTGCCCTACCCACCTTAATCAATGAGCCTTCCCTCCCCCACCTCGATCAATGATCCTCCCCCCAACTCCATCAATGAGCCCTCCCTCCTCACCTCCATCAATCAGCCTTCCCTACCCACCTTAATCAATGAGCCTTCCCTCCCCCACCTCGATCAATGATCCCCTCCCCACCTCCATCAATGAGCCTTCCCTCCCCACCTCCATCAATGAGCCTTCCCTCCCAGCCTCCATCAATGAGCCTTCTCTCCCCACCTCCATCAATGAGCCTTCCCTCCCCGCCTCCATCAATGAGCCTTCCCTCCCAGCCTCCATCAATGAGCCTTCCCTCCCCCCCTCCATCAATGAGCCTTGGCTTCCCATGATCCTGTAACGGGTTCTCCTTCCTTGTACTACTTTTGGTCAGTCCTGACCACTGCCAACTGGTAACATCCCACAAGAGCTGCAGGTTTGGAGTTGCTCTGACCCAGTCGTCTAGACATAACAATTTGGTCCTTGTCAAAATCCCACAAATCCTTACACTTGCCCATTTATTTTCTGCTTTCAAAACATTAACATTTAGGGACAACAAGTTCACTTGCTGCCTTATATATCCCACCCACTTCCAGATGTCATTGTAATGAGATAATCAATGTTATTCACTTTACCAGGTCAGAGTGTTATGGCTGATCAGTGTAAACCTTCGTAGGCCAAGGTTAGAAATGTAAGTTTATTTTGCAGCGTCGACATGTCAATAAACAATATTTTTGGTAAAGGCGGATATACTTCATGAATTCTTTCTTACCCGAAATCGAACTTTCCCATTTGTGCTGGTCTGTATGAACAGGCGGTGAGGTCCATTCCAGTTTCCATACACAATATCCACCTTTCCATCCCGATTGAAGTCAGCTAATGCAACCCCACGGCCGTGCTGATAGGTGTCATCCACCCCTGAGAGGAAACAGAATTCAGACACAAAGGATGTCACACCATATTTTCACTTAACACAAAATAGCAAGGAAAAGAAGTTGTTTTTTTTTTTTTTTTACAAATCCTGCAGTTTTAGTAAATTCATTTCATGGTGTTGCTGTAAGAAACATGATTATAGAAATCAAATTAAAAAAAAATGTAAAGAACCAGAGATTTTAGCAGTAGCACACACAGCATCATCTTGTTTATTTTCAGACTGGCTAGAAGCAAACAAGATTCAAAAGTATTCATATCATCGACCAGCCCCTTGAGAACGTCTTCTGGGACGAAACATGCTGGGGTGGAGCCTGTGCTGACATCATCATGCTTAATGTGATTATCTCTGTTTGTTGCTAAATAAAATGTAAAAACAGTTTTACACTATGGAGCTTGTTATTTGCATGTAAATCCATCGCCAATCACGACGCCCACCGGACCCGAAGAATAGAAGAGAATAAAAACACTCCACCTCCTGGGGGGCCTGCCGCACACTGCCCGCTCTGCGTTTTGAGAATTCATATATAGGCAAGGGGCGTGGCCACCCATTTACGTCACCCGATGGCACCGCCCCTTGTGACGTCACATCAGAAGGGGCATGTGGCCTGTTATGGTTTAGGAGGGGGGGTGCTCACTCGTCCCCCCCCCCTTTTCCTGACCAGCCAGGCTGCATGATCAGATAAGGGTCTGGTATGGATTTTGGGGGGGGGGACCAACGCAATTTTTAAAAAAAAAATTGCCGTGGGGTTCCCCTAAAATCCATACCAGACCCTACACTGTTTTTTTTAAATTTTTCTATTGCCGGCATTCTTTTCTTTACACTCAGTGGGGAAGCCCACTGACATTAACGTTAGGATGAGGGTGTCCCACTGCTTAACAACCAGCTATTTCTTCACACAGAATTCGGATCGGTCGATCGTTTTTCGATCAATCCAAATTCCAATCATTCTGAAAAGTTGGAATTCCTTAGGAAACGAATAAACAAATTTTAACAAAATTTGTTACCATTCGTTACTAATTCATTGAGAGATTCGTATACATCCCAATCTCCGAATAACCAAACAAATCATCTGAATTTGTATTCGGACCGAAACGAGTTACACATGTCTAATAATAGGTTCATATTTCTCAGCCGGGATGAGCTCAGGTGCGCTGGGAGATGAGCTCATGCCTAATCCCCGGTACAGAGGAACCTTGGTTAACGAAAAACGCGGTTAACGAGCGTTTTGAAAGACGAGCAACTTTTTAAAAAAAATTCTGACTCGGTTTGCGAGTGTTGTCTCGCAAAACGAGCAGAATTCAAGCTAATGGGGTGTGCAGTACCGCATTTGGCCAGAGGGGCGCCGGAATGGTTCGGAGCCGTTCGGAAATACCCTGAAACACTCGAAAAGTGTTTTCTGAGCCTTTCTGAAGCTTTCCGAGTTCAGCCGAGCTGTCCCCGAGTATTTCCGAGGCTCTCCAGCGCCCACCCCCACCTCTGGCCACATGCGGTATTGCATGCAATAGAAGTCAATGTGGAACGAATTATCTTCGTTTCCATTGACTTCTATGGGGAAACTCGCTTTGATATGCGAGTGCTTTGGATTACAAGCATTCTCCTGGAACGGATTACGCTCGTAATCCAAGGTTCCACTGTACTGAACAACTCAGACAACCCAATAAAAAGAAAAACAAAAAACCTACATTGCGAACTCAAGGAACCCCAAGAAGTTACAAAATTTCCATAAATTAAATAGCGCTAAAGTGAGCAATCTCCGATTAGTTATTAGGTCGTTGGAAGGGTGGAACGTCCCCAACAGGTTTCTGTCTGCTATTAAATATAACAAAAATCTGAAGAGAACATTTATAAATTCTGCGGGGTTGATAGAAATAAAAAGCTGACGTTTCCAGATAAACACAAGCGTATGAGAAGTAAAATATTCCGCCCACGTTGTTTCAAAATACGTTTTCGGAGGATATAGAAGGTGTTACACCGCGGAGACACTGCCGGTGACTCATGAGTGGAAAAGAAGGATAATGATTGTACACAGGGCTAATGTTAGAAACGTCGAAAAAATGATCCACACTCTGGTTGTTGCTCTAAAAATTTCTTCATTTTATTGAATAGCCACAGTGAACAAAACGCAGATTAAGTCAGTTGACGTGTTTCAGCCCATAAGGCCTTAGTCATAACCTAATGTTAGAAATCATGGGGCCCCCTAAAGACAGACCCTATCTGCGAGCCCCCCTCCCTTCCAAAACCCAAAACAATATTTTCGAGAAAATACACTATAATCATTGTTAGCGCTAACGATCGCTCACTGGGGTTGATTTACTAAAGGCAAATAGAGTGTGTACTTTGCAAGTGACAGCTGCATTTATTTTCCTCAGTAAATGTAGTGAAGCTTCTCTTTGTGAAGTAGGTGTGTGGGTGCAGGTGTATAGTAGACATGTGCACTGCCAAAAAATTCATTCGTTTTCGTTTCATTCATTTTTTTTTCGAGTCATTCGTTATGATTGAAATTCGTAACTTCAGAAAAATTCAAATTCATTACGTTTTATGCGTTTAGATGTGGTATTCGTTATTTCGATCATTTGTAGCAATTCAAAAATGTAAACAATCAAAAATGCAAAAATCCGAAAATTGGAAAGAATGAAAATACGAAAATTCAAAAACCAGAAATAATAACTAACAACTAACTAACCGCGTTACAAACAAGATCGGGGTCTGTTGGTTTGTTCTTAAGTTGAATCTGTTTGTAAAGCCTCGTACACACGATCTGATTTTCCGCAGACAAAACCTCTGACTTTTGTCCGAAGGCGCGTGCCTGGATTTTGTCTTGCATACAAACGGCAAGGAATTGTCGGCCAACAAACACGAACGTAGTGACGTACTACGTGTTTTTTTCAGCTCTTTAGCACCACCCTTTGGGCTCCTTCTGCTAATTTCGTGTTAGTAGAAGTTTGGTGAGTGTTGATTCGCGCTTTTCATTTTGCGCTTTTCAGTTAGTTTCTGAACGGCCGTTGGTCAACCAGACATGTTGCGGAATCGGAGGAGATAACGTGTTATTTATTATTGGCCTTGGAGTTATTGCTTTGACACAAGTCCAGGAACAGGAGGAGGAGGAGTTCTTGGACCAAAAATTGGTTGCTTTATTAAATCGTAACCAATTATGTGATATGCCTTTGCTGCGGGAGCTCCAGGAGAATAATCCGGATGATTTTCGGAATTATCTCCGGATGATGGACCCCTGCTTTCACCAACTCTTGGCATTGTTGGCCCCCTATATTAAGAAGCAGGACACATGCATGAGGTTTTATTTTATTTTTTTGGTTGAATAATAATGATTTGATTTGGTATATTTTCTATATTTTTGGATGCATAGAATGCACTTTTTGGTTAAGTTCTATTGGTAGATAGCATGTCTAATTTTATTTGTTTTCTTTTTTTAATGCACAATAAAACAATTGTGTAGAATGATACTTGGTTATGTGTTTTACTTCAAATGACAGTTTGGGAGTCGGCAATTTCCTTTAAAAAAAAAAAACAATGTAAAATTAACAAGAAACACCAACATAGTTGTATCTTTGATCTTAAAAAACTACGGGATAATAATGGTGTTGTGGTAACTTGCACCAAAAAAAAAAAAATAACAAGCATAATAATATTATTCTTGATATCACTATAAAAAAAAAAGCCTTTGAAAATGTATTTGCAATAACTCCATCAGTATCACCAGCAAAGCAGCTTCATTATTATCCCATTAAAGAAGAAGAGAATTGTGCGCTGCATTTCCAGATTTCATAATTTGCTTTAATTCTCCATTACGAACGCTAGTTTACAAGACCGACCGCTTCCGGCCCGTCCTTTTCTTCCGAGCATGCGTGTTTGTACTTTGGACTTTTGTCCGACGGACTTGTGTACACACGCTCGGAAAATCCGACAACGCACATTTGTCCGCGGAAAATTTTAAAGCCTGCCATCCAGCAAAAAATCCGACAACAATTGTCCGTTGGAGCGTACAAACGGTCGGATTTTCCGTCAACAGCCTTTCATCACACATTTCCCGACGGAAAATCCGATCGCGCGTCCGCGGCTTTACTGTTAAAATAAACTGGCCATTAAAATGATAGACTGATCAATCCTTTGTCAGTGGGGCAAACGTACAAAATCAGCAGGGGGGGTCTAATACTTTTTTCTCCCTGCATGTATCACGGTCGGGAAGTGGTTAAGATTTCGGATTCTCCAACAGACCTGAACTCCGTACAGAATAAAAGCCCAATGAGAATCACAGGCCCGAGCGCAAAAGTAAAAAGAGAAATGAATATGATCAACTTCCATGATGACAAGCGTTCTCTCACCTTGAGAGGAAGTCACCTGCCGCCATCCAGAATAATGGGGGCGCGCGTTCGCCCACATCTGTTGGTTTGATGGATGCCCCTTTGACAAGTCTTGTTAAACCCTTGCCATCATTCTGACTTTCAATTACCCGGACGGAGCATCCACCTCACTCTCTTCCCCATACATCCTCTCCGCACATATATCTTGCTTTCTCGCGGCCCGGCTTCACTCCCATTATTACCTTATCAAAATCGCCGTTTTTACCCCTGCTTACAGAAAACAAAATATTGTGCTGCCAAAAAAAACACATTTTTCTTTAAAAAGAACATATTACTGAGGGAAATGGGATTTTAATGAAAAGCCGAATTACATTTTTTTTTTTTTTTTTCTGAAATATGACCACCGTCGTTTTAATCAGTCACTTCTCCGTTCTTCTCCCCAATGGCCTTCCTCATTGCAAAGACTGAGGGGGCCTTGAGTTGAAAGGGAAAGTTTTATATTTTTCAATCTG
This sequence comes from Lithobates septentrionalis, assembly GCA_037952835.1. Classification (NCBI taxonomy): domain Eukaryota; kingdom Metazoa; phylum Chordata; class Amphibia; order Anura; family Ranidae; genus Lithobates; species Lithobates septentrionalis. Next base: position 761,735 of record JBBDGP010002647.1, on the reverse strand, counting down.
GGCCTAAGTAAAATGAATAAACTAGGTTCCCCACGAAAATATATTCTGTGCAGGTTCTGCGATAGAAGTCAGCAGCTGTGCATTCCGAAAAGCGGTTGTTTGTGTACTGTCACTGTCCGCCAAGGCCCATGTCAAGCTGATTAATCGCAGGAAGACCGGTGGGAAAAGTCCATGATAGAGCTATAATTGATTGGGAGGCATGTTCTAGATTAGAAAATGGAAAATGAACTGTACATGCCAATGCCAAGTTTTTTTTTTGTTGTTGTGGTTTTTTTTTTTATTTATTTATTTTTTTTTTTTATGAGACTATCGCATACCTTTGTGCAGATCTCTGGTTTGCCTTTGAAAAGTTTAGTAAAATAAAAGTTATTACAGGAGAACGCCAACTAAAACATTGTTTTTAGGTCCTAAAAATGTAAAAGGAAAAGCTATTTAGATTAAAAAAAAACTTCCATTTATTATTGGGACTGTAGAAGGAAAGGAGAACTCCTCTGGGCAAACAGCTAATTACATGGCTGATATACAAAAATGTATACATACAGTATTGGCTAGAGCAGGGGTTGTCAACCTCATGAAGACCAGGGCCCAGGTTAATTCTTCCAAAACCGTCCATGCCCCGAATGAAAAAAATAAAAAAAAAACTGTTTACTTACACAATAAAAGTATGTGAATGCAAAATATGTATTGAAATGCTGGAAGGCTCTGGATGGGTCTGGGTGTCCCTGTGGGGTTATTGAGCAATGAAGGGAGTTAGGGGGCTCTGCAGAAGACTTGGTAGCTCTGTAGGCAGGGGCGGACTGACCATTGAGCCACTCGGGCACTGCCCGAGGGCCCTGGTCCACTAGGGGGCCCCATCAGGGTTGCCAGCCTCAGTAAAACAAGGGACAGTATGTATAAATCTGTGTTTTTTTACATCTGTCTGTGTATACTGTGTGTACATGTATGTGTATACTGTGTGATTGTATACTGTGTGTGTGTATACTATGTGGCCCCATAATCTCTGACTGCCTGGGGGCCCCATAATCTCCTATTGCCCGGGGGCCCCATGAGTTATCAGTCCGCCCCTGTCTGTAGGGCATGGTGTGTCTGTAGGGGCTGGGGAACTGTGTGGGATGGGTGTCTCTGACACCCATCCCACACCCATTGGGTGTTAAAGTGGGGCTGTGGTGGTTCTGTAGAGGGTTATGGGGCTCTGCAGAAGACTTGGTAGCCCTGTATGGCATTAAAATATATGGAGGGGCTGGGGAAATGAGTGGAATGGGTGTCTCTGGATGGAGCTGGGTGTCACTGGAGGCTATTGGGGCTCTGAAGGGGGTTAGGGGGCTCTGCAGGGAACTTGTTGGCCCTGTATGGCATGAAGTGTCTGTAGGGGCTTGGGAACTGTGTGGGATGGGTGTCTCCGGATGGGGCTGGGTGTCACTGTGTGGATATTGGGGTTCTCAAGGGACATAGGGGGCTCTGTATGAGACTTGGTGGTCCTTTATGGCATGAAGTGTCTGGAGGAGGAACTGTGTGGAATGGGTGTCTCTGGATAGGGCTGGGTGTCCCTGTGGGGCTATAGGGGTTCTCAAGGGGGATAGAGGGCTATGCAGCAGGTTTGGTGGCCCAGTATGGCATGAAGTGTCTGGAAGGGCTGGGGAACTGTGTGGGATGGGTCTCTGGAAGGGGCTGGGTGTCACTTTGGGCTATTGGGGCTCTGAAAGGGGTTAGGGGGCTCTGCAGCAGACTCGGTGGCCCTGTATGGCATGAACTGTGTGGAATGGGTGTCTCCAGATGGAGTCAGGTGTCAATGTGGGGAAATAGGGGTTCTAGAGTGGGTTAGGGGGCTCTGCAGAAGACTTGGTAACCCTGTATGGCATGAAGTGTTTGGAGGGGCTGGGAAACTGTGCAGGATGGGTGTCTCTGAATGGGGCTAGGTGTCAATGTGGGGCTATTGGTGCTCTGAAGGAGGTTGTGGAGCTCTGCAGAAGACTTAGTTGCCTTGTACTGCATTACGTTTTTGGAAGGGGGCTTATGGAACTGTGTGGATTGGGTGTCTCTGGATGGGGCTGGGTGTCACTGTGGGGAAACAGGGTTCTGGAGGGGGTTAGGGGACTCTGCAGCAGACTTGGTGGCCCTGTAGAGCATGAAGTTTTTGGAGGGGGCTAGGAGAACTGAGTGGCATGGATGTCTCTGGAGGGGGCAGGGGGTCTCTCAAGGAGGTTGGGGACTTCACAGCAGCACTGTGGGATACTGTTAAAGGCTCTTAGCACTATAGGAAGTTGGAGACTCTGCAGTGGACTGGAAGGCACTGCAGGGGGCTGGGAGGCATTGAGGAAGACTGGTCACCACTGTGGAAGGTTGGTGGGGCACTGAGGGGGCTGAGGGCTTTAAGTGGGCCTGGAAGCACCCTGGGAGGTTTATGGGTATTGGGGGCCTCTTGGGAGGTACAAATCGTAAACCTAATACAAAAATAACGGTGGTAAACTAGTGAGTTAAAATAGTTAAATAATTAAAAAATAAAACAGTGGGTCATGAAGTTTTTAGAGAGGGCTAGGGAGTCTGTTTGGGATTGGTGTCCCTGGAGGGGCCTGGAGGTCTCTCAAGGAGCCTGGGGACTTTGGAGCAGCTCTGTTGGACACTGTTGAAGGTTAGCAAGCACTATAGGGGGCTAGAGGCTCTTCAGTAGGCTGGGGGCACTGTGGAAGACTGGCCAGCACTGTAGGAGGTTGATGGGGCACTGTGGGGGCCGAGGACTCTCATTGGGCCTGGGGGCACTGTGGAAGGTCGAAGGACGGTAGGTCACTATGGGAGGTCGGAAGCACTGTTGGAAGTTGAGGGGTACCATAGCTCACAATGTGAGGTAGGGGACACAATAGGACGTGGGCGACACTTTGGGAGGTCAAGGGATCTGCAACCAGTAGAAGGAAAACTGTGGCTAGGTGACTGAGAATCATTGCAGTAGAGGATTTGGAACTCTACTCAGTCAGTGATTTTTTAATTTGCAAACCTCTTCACATTAGCCAATGAAATAGAAGAGTGGGATAATGATCATTCACAGCCCAAAAAACAGGTAGGAATCTGTACCAGGAAATAACATAGTCACCTAACCTGACTATGCTAGGCTGAAAAGATGTGCTGCATGGCTGCACAGAACAGGGGCAAAGGGTAACCATAATTATCTTTTTTTTAACATTGCATTTGTCCTCAACATCCCTATCGAGCATAAATGATTGGTACTCATAAATAAACATCATAATTGTTAGAGGAAACGGGATACATCCATGATGTGAATGAACTTCAAATAAAAGTGATATTTTTCACTATAGAAACCCAACATGATGGAGACCTGTGAGTTTCTTTCTCTATTTTATTATAAAAATAGAAATCCGATTCAGATACTCTGTAACAGGTTAACTGCACTGACATAAAAAGAAAATTAGCGGGAGTCCATTGTCACTGTTGATCCAACAAGACAGGCTTATTTTTATCATTTAAACCATTATTTTTGCATTAGGTATACAAGTTGCACCCTAATGAGCTTGTTGACATGTCTTAAAGCTGACAGTTACAATTATTAAAGTCTGGAAGTTGCTAATCATAATAACGAGGAAAATAAAAAATAAAAGTGCTTAATAGAAGATAAGACAACGAGTAAAAAGTGGAGTCTTAGTGATAATAAAGGTAGGCAGAACATCAAATTATTTATTTCAGAACTTATGGTTGGATCTGGGAATGTTTGCATGTCTGTAGGCTTTCCCCAATGCCTCCTACCTGTACCTACTCATAATGACCAATTGATTGGCTGGGATGCATTTCCTGGCTGGTCGCCATTGTCCTCCATTCAACCCCAAAGCCTCCTGCCAGTACCTACTCATCTCGCTCATCAGTGTGGCTGTACTGATGAGCACTGATGAGGTGGCACTGGTGGGTACAGTACCTGACCGCGAGATCGTGTTTCCAGCGTGATCCCATCGCGCAGGTCCTCGGTGACAGAGTACTGTGCATGTCGCGCTGGCTCGCTCATCGGGAAAGGAAAACTTTTGTTTTCCTTTCGTGATGAGCGACAGGCAGTGCTGACAGCTGTCTGGTATGAATCATGAGGGGGAACACCGCGCCAAATTTTAAATTAAAAAAACAGCGTGGGTTCCCCACCAGGCGCATACCAGGCCCTTAGGTCTGGTATGGATTGTAAGGGGAATGCCCTACGCCGAAAAATCGGCGTGGGGGTCCCCCCCACCCCAAAGCACCTTGTCCCCATGTTGCCTCTTCCCGACAACCCTGGCCATTGGTTGTTGGGGTCTGCGGGCGGAGGGCTTATCAGAATCCGGGAGCCCCCTTTAATAAGGGGGCCCCCAGATCCCAGCCCCCTACCCTATGTGAATGAGTATGGGGTACATCGTACCCCTACCCATTCACCTAGGGAAAAAAGTGTCAATAAATAAAACACACTACACAGGTTTTTAAAGTAAGGGTTGTCGGGAAGAGGCCCTTGTCCTCATCAACATGGGGTCAAGGTGCTTTGGGGCAAAGCACCCAACCCCCCATGCTAAAGGCATGCGGCCTGGTATGGTTCATGAGGGGGGGCGCTCGCTCATCCCCACCCCCTTTCCTGACTGACCGGGCTGCATGCTCGGATAAGGGTCTGGTATGGATTTTGGGGGGGACCCCCACGATGATTTTTCGGCATAGGGGGGTTCCCCTTACAATCCATACCAGACTTAAGGGTCTGGTATACCCCTGGGGGGGAACCCACGCTGTTTTTTTATTTAAAATTTGGCGCGGCGTTCCCCCTCATGATTCATACCAGACAGCTGTCAGCACTGCCTGTCGCTTATCACGAAAGGAAAAAAAGAGTTTTCCTTTCCCGATGAGCGAGCCAGCTCGGCGCTGGCTCCCGCGACGAGGCTCGCAGGTGTCAAATCTCGCCGATGACATCGGCGAGATTGACACAATATCGCGGTCACCTATTGTATTGATGAGGAGGCACTGATGAGGCTGCACTGATAGGTGGCTTTGATGGGCACTAATAAGTGGCACCGATGGGCACTAATAGGCAGCACTGATAGGGGACAACGATGAGGAGGCACCGATGGGCACTGATTGGCAGCACTGTGGGCACTGTTGGGACTGCACTGATAATCGGGACACTGATAAATGCCCTTATTATTGTTATTTATTGTTATTAATTTGTTACGTTACATTCGTTTAGATACGGCATTCCTTATTTCAGATAAATTCATATTTGTTACGTTCACTAACAGCCACATTTGAAAGGAAATTCCAATACCTATAATTTAATAGTTAGTAATAGTTAAGTTATTATTACTTAGTTCTAATTTCAGATTTTTTAATTTTCGGGTTTTCGGATTTTCGAAGTTCGAATTTCCGAATTCCCGAATTTATAAGTTTTCAAATTTACAAATTTTCCAATTTACGAATTTTCGAATTTACGAATTTTTGAATTTTCGAATTTACAAATTTACGAATTTCTGAATTTTCGGATTTACGAATTTACGAATTTTTCAAATTTACGAATTTACAAATTTTCGAATAAACAAATTTTCGAATTTACGTATTTTCGAATTTACTAATTTTTGTATTTACGAATTTCCCAATTTACAAATTTACTAATTTTCGAATTTCTAAATTTTTGGATTTACGAATTTTCGAATATATGAATATATAATATTTGCTAAACGGGTTTTCGTTAATTCGGATAATTCCAAATTAATGAATTTGTCTAAATTTGTTAAAAAACTATTTTGGAACAAAACGAATTGCACATGTCTACTTACTTTACATACCTACACCAACAAAACAAACATGAAAGTAAAACAATAAACTGTGCTTTTAAGGAGCACCTGAAGATACAAATGCATATAATATACAATATATAAACACCCCATGGAGAACATAACACGTGTGCTATATAGGCCATGCTGGTGCACAAATGGACCGAAATATGGCACCAATTGCTAATTCGACCCCCCCCTCCCCCCCCAATACCAATGGAAATTATGGTCAATAATATATTGGTCTTTAGCATTAAGCTACAACTCCAAAGAGGATATAATAGCAAAAAAAAAAAAAAACAAACAGAAAGAGAAAAAAAGAATACAAAATAATTAAAAGTAAAGGAGCCAGGAGTGGAAAAATATTCTAAGCTTCACAAAAACTAAAAACTAGATTCAGGTCCTATAATGGTTCCGTGAGCAATTTTCGCATTACAGTTGATTCTCTAAATACCTTCCAAGAGAGCCGTATTTGATGGTATTGTTCACAGGGGCGGACTGATAACTCATGGGGCCCCCGGGCAATAGGAGATTATGGGGCCCCCAGGCAGTCAGAGATTTTGGGGCCACACAGTATAAAATCACACAGTATACAATCACACAGTATACACATACATGTACACACAGTATACACAGACAGATGTAAAAAAAACACAGATTTATACATACTGTCCCTGGTTTTACTGAGGCTGGCAACCCTGATGGGGCCCCCTAGTGGCCCAGGGCCCTCGGGCAGTGCCCGAGTCGCTCAATGGTCAGTCCGCCCCTGATTGTTCATATGTATCTAACTCGTGCCCCAAAAGCAACTCCATCCTCTCCATGTAGTCCATCTCTGCAACCCAGTCAATCCAAGGAAGAACCTGTGCTGACCGCCAATGGCGGGGTATAACCGTACTCGATGCTTTCAACCAATGCCTAAGGAGTAATTTGCGGGTCTATTGGGAGCATTCGCTCCTGTAACAAGTGGTATAAGAGCCGCAAAATCTGGTCCCAAAATTCTTGAATAGGAGGGCATTCCCCACCATATATGTAGGGGAGAGCCCTTACATTAAAGGGTTAAAGTGTGGCTATTCAGGGGTTAACTTTTGGTGCGGTGTCACTTCCCATTTTGGAGGTAATATATGCAGGAAGAGGTTTTGCGTCAAAACTGATTTTCATACATACAGATTATTGGAGATGCAAAAGCAGGTAAGGAGGAGGTGGTCAGGGCCCCTCCAAAGGGTCCTAAGAAGGATCTCCAACTGGGATCAAGTGAAAACTGAGGACACCTGAAGGGATGCTGTATATTAAAATACAATATGGATGCTGTATATATTGCCTATCCACATCCCATGGCAGCTTTATTATTCATCCCTGCCTAAAAGAATAATTGGATTTTTTTTAAACCACACCCCGGCTCCTACTTGCTTACCAGGGCTTAAATTACATTTTCCTGGGCCCCATCAGGTCAACAGAGGGACCAGTAGGTGGAGGCAGAGGGACTTTTTTTTCATTTTTTAGGGGGGGGGGGGGGGGTGGGCAAATAAAGACAGTGCTGCTGTTCCGCTGCACCCCGGGGGGGTGGGTAGGTTTAGACAGGATTGGGGAGGGGGGGGCCTCATCAAGAAGACTGTACCGGGTCTCATGATTTCTAACAGCAGCCCTGGTTGTGTGTTGAGCTGTACCGTACAATGCATAGGGGTACCATTGACAATGAATGGCACTGCAATGCATTGCACATACAGGGACATCCTAATAGCATCACAGGCCCCTGGGCAAAGTAGTGCACTGGGGCCCCTTCCTGTCTGCCCCAATTCATGCACCTACTCTCAAGAATTAAAGTATAAATAGTTAATATGGCACAGTACAGGGGGGCAGGGCGGCACAGTACAGAGGGTGTATGGGGGAGGGGGGGGGGCAAGATAGCACAGTTTAGAGGGGGCAGGAAGGTACAGTATGGGGGGAAGCAGGCAGGCACAGTATAGGGGGGCAGAAGGGCCCAGATGGAGGGGAGCAGGAGGGTACAGTACAGGAAGGGCAGAAGGGTATAGTACAGGGGGGTCAGGAGGGCACAGTACAGGGGGGTCAGGTGGGCACAGAACAGCAGTCAGGAGGGCACAGAACAGTGGTCAGGAGGGAACAGTACACGGGGGTCAGGAGGGCACAGTACAGAGGTCAGGAGGGCACAGTACAGAGGGGTCAGCAGGGTACAGTACAGGGGGTCAGGAGGGTACAGTACAGGGTCAGGAGGGCACAGTACAGGGGGGGTCAGGAGGGTACAGTACAGGGGTCAGGAGGGCACAGTACAGGGGTCAGGAGGGCACAGTACAGGGGTCAGGAGGGCACAGTACAAGGGGGGTCAGGAGGGTACAGTACAAGCGTCAGGAGTGCACAGTACAGGGGTCAGGAGGGCAGAGTATAAGGTGCAGTAATGAATAATACAAAGATGGTCTCCTCAAGCAGAGCAGCACAGGGAAGCTGCTATCACAGATCTTACCTGTTCTGTCACTGGGCTAAATCTACAACTGGAAAGTCATCTCCCCCTCTACCTTCAACCCCCCACAGTTTCTTCGCCCCGTTTTGCAGGGGTTAAAGGAGAACCCCCAAGGCGGGGCTTCTTACTACTGCCACTGGTTGTGTGGGGGCAGGATGTGTATTGCTCCAATCACATGGGATCAATAGGAGAGGAGAGCTGGGTGGAGACTGGAGGTATACTCATCCAGTCTGCACAGGCAGTGGCAGCAGTAAGATGCACCGCCTCGGGGGTTCTCCCTTAACCTGCAAAGCACCAGAAGAGTGACAAAAACTGCAACACCCCCCCCCCCCCCTATGCACCCAGGGCAGTGCCTAGGGGTGCCCATGCTTTAGGACATCCCTGTGCACATAGAGCAGTTAACATGTGAGTTTTAGCGTGCTTTACCATCTCATAAAAATGTGAATGCCCCCCCCCCCCCCCAAGTGGACCGACTTTTTGCACCGTTCTCTGGATGGGATCAGCAATATACTGATTTATGGAACTCATTATCTGGTCTTTTTGAATTCTGTTAATGCAGCAGAGTTAAGAAAATGAATCAGCGGCTCAGAAAAGCGCCCGGCGCCCTACAAATCCAGGTTAATGTATCGCCTTGACTTTAGCAATTAGGATCAATCATTACATGATATAGTAAAAACATATATCTGTCCCCCCGTTATTGCTGTGTCTTCATCCAGGCCCGGCTCTCCAGAAATATCGTTTCTTATTAATTTTAATAGTAGCTAATGTATTGAGCGCGGCATAGGTCTCGGTGCCATTTCCCCATGACCGCTCCTACATCCATTCCGGAACGCGTCCCCTTCCGCAAGCTCTATTTTTAGGTTTCTGCTCCGCACCGGGCAATAAATATAATTATTCTGAACTCCTGCGTGAAAATCCCATTTAATTGAGTTTCTCTACATTCGGGTTTATGGCGCTGTTTGTGCCATAAAAGATGATTAGTAATTTTAAATTCCATATTGCTATTGTAATTTGCTTTTTATAGCCAGCCGGCTCCGAACATCCACCTTCCTTTTATGGCTCGGAGGAGTCGCTGCCTCTCCCCCATACGAAATTTCCAGGTGTGTACAGAGGAGGGAGAGGAGGAACCAGCCGCAGACACTCAGAGATCTCTTCCAGAAAGAACCGTTCCTTTAATTGGGACTTACATTTGCCTAATTGTATTCCGTGCCGTGGAGGAGGGAAACGTGACACCAGATTATAACTCAGTCATTTGTTGGGTGGTGAGGCTTCAAGTAGGAAATCTGACATGGACTGGTCTTTTATTGAGGTGAAGATACATTTTACCAAAACTTTAATGGCATCCAAGTCTTAGTCCGTAGGGTTCAATATTGAGTTGGCCCACCCTTTGCAACTATAACAGCTTCAACTCTTCTGGGAAGGCCGTCCACAAGGTTTAGGAGTGTGTCTATGGGAATGTTTGACCATTCTTCAGAAGAGCATTTGTGAGGTCGAGAAGGTCTGGCTCGCAGTCTCCGCTCCAAGGTTGGGAAGAAGGTTGGACAAGAAGGCCTGGCTCGCAGTCTCCGCTCTAATTCATCCCAAAGGTGTTCTATCGGGTTGAGGTGAGGACTCTATTTAGGTCAGTCAAGTTCCTCCACCCCAAACTCGCTCATCCATGTCTTTATGGACCTTGCTTTGTGTACTGGTGGGCAGTCATATTGGAACAGGAAGGGGCCGTCCCCAAACTGTTCCCACAAAGTTGGGAGCATGAAATTGTCCAAAATGTCTATGCTGACACCTTACCCATGTCTTTATGGACCTTGCTTTGGGCACTGGTCCAAATCATTTGGTGGAGGGAGGATTGTGGGGTTGTTTTTCAGAGGTTGGGCTTGACCCCTTACTTCCAGTGAAGGGAACTCTTAAGGCGTCAACATACCAAGACATTTTGGACAATTTCATGCTCCCAACTTCGTGGGAACAGTTTGGGTTTGGGTTAGGGTTGGGGTAGGGTAGGGTTAGGGTTTTCCCTTGAAGAACAAGGTTAGGACTCAGAGATTGGAATAGGAACCTACCACTTCCCGGTACCGCCCCTTATAGAGAATACAGAGCCAGGTATTATTTTGTGCCTGCAAAGTAATTTGTATTGAATTTGTTAATGATAAGAAAGGCGGTAAAATAGATCCCCTGCATCCAGCAACAGTAGACCCCCTAGCAAAAATAGTTCCCCTATTAGCAAAAATAGATCTACTCCAGCTACAATATACCCCCATCAGCAGCAACAGATCCCCCAGTAACAAGTATTAATAGACCCATTAGCAGACAGCAACAATACACCCCCCCCCCCAAGCAATATAAGACTTCCTCCAGAAACAATAGACCCCCCCCCAGGCACACTAGTTCCTTTACAAGCAACAATAGGTCTACCACAGCTAAAATAGACTCCCCCTCCATCAACAACAGGTCTCCCATAAACCAGCATTAATAGACCCACTAGCAGCCAGCAACAATAGACCCCCACCAGCAACAATAGACTCCATCCAGCAACAATAGATCCCCCAACACCAATAATTGCTTTGCTAGCAACAACAGATTCCTAGCAACAATAGATTCCCTACCAATAAAAATAGATCCACCACAGCTAAAATAGACCCCTCTCCACCAACAATTTACCAGAAACCAGCATTAATAGACCCACTAACAGCCAGCAACAACAGACTCCTCCCCTCAGTAACATTAGACCCCCCACCAGCGACAATAGATTCCCCAGCAACGATAGTTCCCCTACAGGCAACAATAGACCGACCACAGCTAAAATATCCCACTTTGCCAACAATAGATCCCCCAGAAACCAGCATTAACAGACCCAATAGCAGCCAACAGACTCCACCCCTCAGCAGCAGCATATGACCTCCACCAGCAACAAAAGATCCCCCTGGCAACAATAGTTCCCCTACAGGCAACAACAGATCAACCACAGCTAAAATAGACCCCCTCCAACAACAATAGATCCCCCAGAAACAAGCATTAATAGACCCAATAGCAGCCAGCAGACTCCACCCCTCAGCAGCAGCATACGACCTCCACCAGCAACAAAATATCCCCTGGCAACAATAGTTCCCCTACAAGCAACAATAGATCAACCACAGCTAAAATAGATCCCCTCCACCAACAATAGATCCCCCAGAAACCAACAATAGTAGACCCACTAGCAGCCAGCAACAATAGACCCCACCCCTCAGCAACATAAGACCCCCAGCAGCAACAAAAGATCCCCCCAGCAACAATAATTACCGTACAACCAACAACAAATCTACCACAGCCTCAATAGACCCCCACCAGCAACAGTAGATCCCATAGCATTAATAGACCCTCCAGCAATTGAACATCCCCCCAGGGACACAAGACCCATGCCAGTAACTATAGGCCTCCCCCAGCAACATTACACCACCCAGGAACAATAGATCTCTCAGAAGTCACCTTCAATACACCCTCCAGCACGCCCAATCACACCTTGCCAGTTTATACATTTAGGGCTGGAGGTGCCAAAACTGCGGACCACTCTGTTCCTGCTGAAAATGAAAGCCCTGGATGTACCAAACCCACCCTAACGCCCCAGCCACTGAGCACGTCACACGCCTGGCCGAGGAGAGGTAGGGGTGGGTGGAGCCTGATGGGGATCACAGAGATTGGTCCCACATCAGGTCTGTTCCACTTCAGTCCAATAGTGGATTTTGGATGTACACTGTGACTCCAAATTGTATCAGAACTGATGAGGAACTGGTCTCTCAATTCCCCACCAGGCTCTGCCTACCCAGTGACAAGACATTTCCCAAATATGGTCATTGCCATATATGGACAATGACATCAGCTGTATCCCTGCCCCTTTTGTTTACATGTAGCTTTTGGCCAGGAAATCTCCTGAATGGATCCGGGGATGCAGCCCTGAGTCTGAGTGAAAGAACACATCCCTGGCATCCCTTTAGACAAGCATGTTCCTCCCTGCTGTCCATTGGATCATGCAGATTTTAGTTGTGCTGATCAGCATGGTAAAGGGGGGTGGGGTTGTTACTTGTCCATTTGTCCACCCAGTGACAAGACATTTCCCAAATATGGGCATTGCCATATATGGATAATGACATCAGCTGTATCCCTGCCCCTTTTGTTTACATTTAGCTTTTGGCCAGGAAATCTCCTGTCCTGAATGGATCCGGGGATGCAGCCCTGTACAGGAAGATGTTACACACATGACTGCTTCCCAGTCACTAGTGATGAGCCTGAGTGAAAGAACAAATCCCCGTCATCCCTTTAGATGAGCATGTTCTTCCCTGCTGGCCATTGGATCATGCAGACTTTAGTTGTGCTGATCAGCATGGTAAAGGGGGGTGGGGTGGGGGTTGCTACTTGTCCATTTGTCCAGCTAGTGACAAGACATTTCCCAATTTGGGCATTGCTATATATGGATAATGACATCAGCTGTATCCCTGCCCCTTTTGTTTACATTTAGCTTTTGGCCAAATGGATCCAGGGATGTAGCCCTGTACAGGAAGATTTTACATACATGACCGCTTTCCAGTCGCAAGTAATGAGTGAAAGAACGCATCCCTGGCATCCCTTTAGATGAGCATGGGCCTACTTGCTGGCCACTGGATCATGCAGAATTTAGCTGTGCTGATCAGCATGGGAAAGGGGGGTGGGTGGTTGTTACTTGTCCATTTCACAGAGGGATCTATGAAAACTGCTTTCCCAGTCCTTTGCTGCAATGCCAGTTAATGTTTTTCAATACATGGAACATTTAGCATGTGGATGCTCCAGTCTCACTTTTGGGTCTAGGGCATGGGATCTGTGTCTAAATGAAAGCAGCGGATGGAAATGAGACCTCCACAATGCTCCTCGGTCATAGACCATGCAAACACGCGGCCCAGGATTTAACCCCCGACGTGGCAGTTCCTCAAATAACACCAGAAGCGTTCTTTTGCTGGAAACAATAATGAGCTTGGGTAAAGCTGCCGGGTGCCCTATGGATTCATGCAAAGCATTAAATTTAATGAAAAGTTCGACTCCAATTCTCACCTCCCACCGATGTTTATACAGATCAATACAAAATTCAACATTAAAGCCGCATCTGAAACTAGAACACACAAAGAGGAAATAGGAACAAAGCCAAATGAGGCGAAACGCAGAAACTCTGTATGCCGACAACGGCAACTCTCACCCAAATTGAACTTTTCTCCTAAAAATAAAGTTTCTATTTTGGTCGTTAATGATGTTTAGAACGAAATTAACAGTTTTCTGAAACAAAATGTTCTTTATTCATTGTATTGTCACTAATAAATATAAATGGATATGTTTAACATTATTTCTTATGTGAAAAGGTTATTTAACATGTTATGTATTATATCATTTAATGACATCTAATTATAAATAAGCCTATAAAGTAGTACTACCCGCTAAGTTTTTGTAAATCCTTCCATATACCCAGTGTAAGTCACTGGCCTTGGGGGGGGGGGGGGGGGGGATACACAGAGATGAAACAAAGCCTCCTACATAAGTTGTACCTGTTTATCTGCAGTCTTCTCTTCTCTAAATCAGTTCAAACTCCACAATTTATACAGCTTGTCTGAGATTTCAGAAAAAAAAAGGTTTCGGAAAGCTGAAATCGCACACTGCAGAGCTCAGTGAGGAGAGCTCTGAGAGCTGATTGGAGGGAAGGGACACGCCCCCCCTCCCCCTCACACAGGAAACAGAGCCGAGGCTGTCAATCGCAGGCTGTGTGCTGGAGATCCCTCCCCCGTCACCTTTTTATCTCTTGGTGTCAGGAAAACTTGTCAGAAGTGACCCATGCTGATAGCAGAGGAAGCAGGCAGTAGACAGAAATTACACATTAGTGCTCTGGATTGAGACAAGTGCTATAGAGGGATATGCTTTGGTCATATTTCATGTCTGAGTTTTACAATCACTTTAATTCAATTTCTAGTATTAAAAAAAAAAAAAAAATTCAAAACGGTTAACGAGCGTTTTGAAAGACGAGCAACTCGGTTTGCAAGTGTTGTCTCGCAAAACAAGCAGAATTCAAGCTAATGGGGTGTGCAGTACCGCATTTGGCCAGAGGTGCGGGGGGCACTGGTGACACTCGGAACGGTTCGGAGCCATTCAGAAATCAAGCGGAAATCCCCGGAAATACTACGTTCCCGAGTGTTTCCGAGCCTTTCCGAGGGTCTCCGAGTTCAGCCGAGCTGTCCCCGGGTATTTCCGAGGCTCTCCGACGCCCCCCCCCCACCTCTGGACACATGCGGTATTGCATGTAATAGAAGTCAATGCGGAATGAACTATCTTTGTTTCCATTGACTTCTATGGGGAAACTCGCTTTGATATGCGAGTGCTTTGGATTACAAGCATTCTCCTGGAACAGATTATGCTCGTAATCCAAGGGTCCACTGTATATATCTCACAGTTTGTAGACGCTATAACTTTCACACAAACCAAACACTTATTGGGATTTTTTTTTTACCAAAGATGTAGCAGAATACATTTCGGCCTAAATGTAGGAAGAAATGTGATTTTCAACATTTTTTTTTATCAGATATGTTTTATAACAGAAAGTAAAAAATATTGTTTTTTTTTTTTTCTAAAATGTATGCTCTTTTTACGTTTATAGCGCAAAAAAATAAAAACCCCAGAGGTGATCAAATACCACCAAAAGAAAGACCTATTTGTGTGAAAAAAATCAAATACAGTACCATGGTTTACGAGTAACATGGTTAACAAGCTTTTTGAAAGACGCGCAACTTTTTTTTTTTTTAAATCCTGACTCGGTTTGCGAGTGTTGTCTCGCAAAACAAGCAGAATTCAAGCTAATGGGGTGTGCAGTACCACATTTGGCCAGAGGTGCGGGGGCGCCGGTGACACTCGGAACTGTTCGGAGCCATTCGGAAATCCTCGGAAACATTTGGAGTGCTAAGTACTGAATTTCACTTTATAAACTCACTTTACTGTTAAAAATAAGTGTAAAATGCAAAACTCCGGTGGGTGTAACAAGATGTCCGCTTTCCCCCTTCTCAGTGTATCCTTACTGTGGAGGAGTGCGGGGTGTAGCAAGATGGCGGTGACGGAACGTCACTTCCGTTACTAAATCTGACGGGTCGCCAAATCTAAATAAACAGGGGCACAGCTGGAGGAAGAGGGCAGAGAATGGACACAGGGCAGTAAACCCATTGTACGGCAATGCAATACCAGTGGGGGGGAGGGAGGGGGCGCAGTTTAACATCCTTGTCCTGGGCACTAGACGAACCTGTCCCGGTACTGATTAAAGGGATTGTAAAGGTTTGTGTTTTTTCACCTTAATGCATCCTATGCATTAAGGTGAAAAAACACCTGGCAGTGACCGGCCCCCAGCTCCCCCCCCCCGTTTTACTTACCTGAACCCTGTAACTTGACCCGGTGGGAACGCGCTGTCCCTCTCTGCCCGGGGTTCTCAGCTCTTGATTGGATAGATCGATAGCATGCTGTCAATCAAATCTAATGACGCAGACGCCGGGGGGGGCGGGGCCATGTCCTGCAAACGGCCTCTATGGACGCTGAATTCTGAACTCGGGAGTGCGCCCGCAAGGTAACCCCCCCGGGAGAGAGCTTCTCCTAGGGGGTTATTTGATGTGGGGATGAGCCGCGAGACCCGCCGAGGGACCCCAGAAGAGCAGGTTCGGGGCCACTCTGTGCAAAACGAGCTGCACAGTGGAGGTAAGTATAACATGTTTGTTATTTATTTATCTATTTTAAACAAACCCTTACAATGACTTTAGCAGTTAAAGTAGCGCAGTGCCGAATAGCAAAAAATGGCCTGGTCACGAAGGTGGTAAAATCTTCCGGAGCTGAAGTGGATACACATAATTGATCCAAACAGGAACAATGTAACTATGTATAAAATATCCAGACCTGGAATTCTCCATTAAAATACCTGGCACTGAGATATACAGAAATGTTGGAGGGACATGGAGGGGAAGGAACGAGGAACAGACAAATGAGCACTGCGCTGTTGGATCGGGGGCACAGCTGGAAACAAATGAGAATTACAGGTGACACCGGAGTTGGGCTTTAGGCTAAATTTATCCATTTTGATCTCCTTGTTAACTTGAAATGTTAGTCTGACCCAAGACACAGCTCAGGGGTCCGAGCCTCAGGAGAACCCGCATCCTCCACCTTTTACTGCTAACATCGGATCTGCCGAGTGCTGAGCATTACAAGAAGTACAAAGTGTCAGCAGAAAGGCCCAGCAGGGGACGGTAATGGGGATCAGGAGGCCACACTACGAGAGCAGAAGGTCTTCTATCTCAATGAAGCTCATTATTTCCCTTTCTCTGACACACAGGTGATCGAAACAAATTCCACCACAGTGATAATCCAATTCAACGTATTCCCGATAACCAACAACAGTTGTGTCACGAACACCCCGAAAACATTTGTCTAGTTTTGCAGATGAGGAGGGTTTTATTAAATAATTGCCTCAAACCTTTTCCTCAGCAGACATCTGCACTGTGAGTGAACTCTGGAAGGGTATATACAGTATACATTTGTGCTCAAAAGTTTGCCTCCCCTTAGAGAATTGGTAATATATATTGACATGTGCAATTCGTTTCGTTCCAAATTCGTTTTTTGACGAATTTCGACAAATTTGTTAATTCGAAAATATCCGAAAACCCGTTTAACGATTTTTTCCGAATATTTGTAAATTTGAAAATTCGTAAATTAGAATATTCAAAAATGTAAACTGCAAAAATCCGAAATTCCTTTCTTATTTTCGAACTTCTGGATATTTGAATTTTTCGAATTTACGAATCTTCGAATTTACGAATTTCGATCATAACGAATGACCCGGAAAAATTTTTTAAAACATAAAAACGAATTAAATGAAAACGAAGACGAAACAAATTCTTCGGCAGTGCACATGTCTAGTAATATACAGGATGTACCGTTTCTAAAGAAAACATGAGTGAGCAGCAAAACAGAATATATCCCAATTAACGAGAACCCGTTTAACAAATTTTTCAGAATATTCATAAATTCAAAAGTTCGTAAATTAGAGTATTCAAAAATGTAAAATGCAAAAAATGCGAAATTTCCTAAATTTGAAAATAAGAACGAACATTCGAAAGAATGAGAAAAATAATTAGCTGTCTAATTACAAACCGCGCTCCTATTGAAGTACAAGTGCAAAATCACTCTATATAAAAACAACATGTTATAAATAAAAAATCGTGAAAGTTGTGAAATAATGTCTGCCAACTGAATGCTAAATCATCATAGTGAAAAATATAAAAAAACGAAAATTAATCAAAATAATCAGATGTGGAAAATTAAAAGAGAAAGTCCACCATTAATATCCAATGTGTACGACAAATATGTATCAAATAATGTTTCAAAAAATTAAAAACAGAGCTTCTGGGTGGATTGAGCTTCTAGGCAAATCTTTCTTGGGTACAGCGAAGCATCAAATAGCAGTAATCAATCACCATCACCAGCCACACAGCCTACTCACCAGATGGAAGCAATCGCCATCATCGGCCACACAGCCTACTCACCAGATGGAAGTGACTCCCATGACAGGAGTCAAACACGCTTTGGGGACAACCAACAGGGCTTCTCCCGGTCACGGCTAGGTGCAGATGCTGGAACTCTGGTGCTGGAACTCAGGTGTCTTGATCAGCGCTAAGGCTACTTGGATGCATGCGACCGGACTTCCTAGGGTAGGTCACAGAGACCGTAGATGTTTAAGAATGTGGAAAAATGAATAAAAAGCTACCATGGTGAAGTAACCAAAATATTTAATAGGCTAAAAAACATCTTAAAACCACATTCCCCACATAAGGGTACATGCGGGCAAAAAAACAAACAAACAGAAAAGCAGAAAAATCAAGTACGAGCGGAAATGGCATGTCACGTTCGTAAACGGACGTAAACGAACGTGACACGCCATTTCCGCTCGTACTTGATTTCCTGCTTTTCTGTTTGTTTGTTTTTACCAGCATGTACCCTTATGTGGGGAATGTAGTTTTAAGCCGTTTTTTAGCCTATTAAATATTTTGGCTTACTTCACCATGGGAGCTTTTTATTCATTTTTCCACATTCTTAAACATCTACGGTCTCTGTGACCTACCCTGGGAAGTCCGGTCGCATGCATCCAAGTAGCCTTAGCGCTGATCAAGACACCTGAGTTCCAGCACCTGAGTTCCAGCATCTGCACCTAGCCGTGACCGGGAGAAGCCCTGTTGGTTGTCCCCAAAGCGTGTTTGACTCCTGTCATGGGAGTCACTTCCATCTGGTGAGTAGGCTGTGTGGCTGGTGATGGCGATTGCTTCCATCTGGTGAGTAGGCTGTGTGGCTGGTGATGGCGATTGCTTCCATCTGGTGAGTAGGCTGTGTGGCTGGTGATGGCGATTGCTTCCATCTGGTGAGTAGGCTGTGTGGCTGGTGATGGCGATTGATTACTGCTATTTGATGCTTCGCTGTACCCAAGAAAGATTTGCCTAGAAGCTCAATCCACCCAGAAGCTGTTTTTCATTTTTTGAACATGATTTGATACATATTTGTCGTACACATTGGATATTAATGGTGGACTTTCTCTTTTAATTTTCCACATCTGATTATTTTGATTAATTTTCTTTTTTTTTATATTTTTCACTATGATGATTTAGCATTCAGTTGGCAGACATTATTTCACAACTTTCACGATTTTTTATTTATAACATGTTGTTTTTATATAGAGGTGATTTTGCACTTGTACTTCAATAGGAGCGCGGTTTGTAATTAGACAGCTAATTATTTTTCTTGTTTTCATCATTATAACGTGCTGCTCCCCAACTAATTAACTTATTTAATCCAATTTTCCATATGCGCGAGTAGGTATTTGTTACCAATTTTCACTGATTCAAAAGAATGAAAATATGAAAATTCAAAAACCCGAAAATCTGAAATAAGAACTAACTAATAATAACTTAACTTTTACTAACTATTAAATTATAGGTATTGGAATTTCCTTTCAAATTTGGCTGTTGGAGAACGTAACGAATACAAATTTATCCGAAGTTACGAATTATCCGAAATAATAAATGCCGTATCTAAACGAATGGAACGTAACAAATTAATAATAATAAATGACAATAATAATAATACAAATGTTTTATTATTATTATTATTATTATTATTTATTAATTCCGTTCCATTAGTTTAGATGCAGCATTATTTTTTCCAGTTCATTCATAACTTTGGATAAATTCGTATTCGTTACGTTAACTAACAGCCAAATTTGAAAGGAAATTCCAATACCTATAATTTAATAGTTAGTAATAGTTAAGCTATTATTAGTTAGTTATTATTTCAGATTTTCGGGTTTTCGTTATCTGGAATTTTCTTTCTTATTTTTGAATCTCCAGGTATTTGAATTTTCGAATTTAAGAATTTTCGATCATAACGAATGACCCGAAAAAATAAAATAGGAATAAAAACGAATGAGATGAAAACGAAAACGAATATGAGTGAGTGGCAAAACCCATTCCTTGTATTTCTTATGGGACTCATATTCTGTAACTGTAGGTGAGAACAGAATGGCCCGATCATAAAACAAAACATGGCAACAAGCAAACCAATGAAATAGGCCAGCTGCCATAACCCCGGTATCCTCTTCTTCAGTGGGCGGTCCCCTTTCAGATAAAAGTGGTCTCTGCGGCGAATTTGCCGCGAGATCACTTTTATCGGAGGCGGGGGAGAGCTCCCCCCCGCCGTGCTCCGGTGCCCTCCGTCGCTTACCTCCACCGCCAGCAGCGGCAGAGGTAAGGAGTCACTTTGATGGGGGTTTTAGCTGTAGGAGACACTTAAATGGGGATATTTGATGTAAGGAGTCACTTTGATGGAGATTTTAGATCTAGGGGACAGTTTAATGGGGACATTTGATGTAAGGAGTCATTTTGATGGGGGTATTAGCTGTAGGTGACAGTTTAATGGGGACATTTGATGTAAGGAGTCACTTTGATGGAGATTTTAGATCTAGGGGACAGTTTAATGGGGACATTTGATGTAAGGAGTCACTTTGATGGAGATTTTAGGTCTAGGGCACACTTTAATGGGGACATTTGATGTAAGGAGTCACTTTGATGGGGATTTTAGATCTAGGGGACACTTTAACGGGGGCATTTGATTTAAGGAGTCACTTTGAAGGGGGTTTTAGCTGTAGGGGACAATTAATGGGGACATTTGATGTAAGGAGTCACTTTGATGGGGGTTTTAGCTGTAGGGGACACTTTAATGGGGGCATTTGATGTAAGGAGTTACTTTGATGGGGGTTTTAGCTGTAGGAGACACTTTAATGGGGACATTTGAGGAAAGGATGCACTTTGATGGGGGATTTAACTGTAGATGACACTTTAATGGGGACATTTGATGTAAGGAGTCACTTTCATGGGGGTTTTAGCTGTAGGGGACACTTTAATGGGGACATTGGATGTAAGGAGTCACTTTGATGGGGATTTTGGATCTAGGGGACACTTTAATGGGGACATTTGATGTAAGAAGGTTTAAGAAGTCATTTTGATGGGGGTTTTAGCTGTAGGGGACACTTTAATGGGGACATTTGACGTAAGGAGTCACGTTGATGGGGATTTTACATCTAGGGGACACTCTAATGGGGACATTTGATTTAAGTAGTCCCTTTGATGGGGGTTTTAGCTGTAGGGGACAATTAATGGGGACATTTGATGTAAGGATTCACTTTGATGGGGGTTTTAGCTGTAGGAGACACTTTAATGGGGACATTTGATGTAAGGAGGCACGTTGATGGGAGTTTTAGCTGTAGGGGACACTTTAATGGGGACATTTGATGTAAGGAGGCACGTTGATGGGAGTTTTAGCTGTAGGGGACACTTTAATGGGGACATTTGATGTAAGGATGCACTTTGATGGAGATTTTAGATCTAGGGGACAGTTTAAGGGGGACATTTGATGTAAGGAGTCACTTTGATGGGGGTTTTAGCAGTAGGAGACACTTTAATGGGGACATTTGATGTAAGGAGTCACTTTGATGGGGATTTTAGATCTAGGGGACACTTTAATGGGGACATTTGATTTAAGGAGTCACTTTGAAGGGGGTTTTAGCTGTAGGGGACAATTAATGGGGACATTTGATGTAAGGAGTCACTTTGATGGGGGTTTTAGCTGTAGGGGACACTTTAATGGGGACATTTGATGTAAGAAGGTATAAGAAGTCATTTTCATGGGGGTTTTAGCTGTAGGGGAGACTTCAATGGGGACATTTGATGTAAGGAGTGACGTTGATGGGGATTTTAGATCTAGGGGACACTTTAATGGGGACATTTGATATAAGGAGTCACTTTGATGGGGGTTTTAGCTGTAGGAGACACTTTAATGGGGACATTTGATTTAAGGAGGCACGTTGATGGGAGTTTTAGCTGTAGGGGACACTTTAATGGGGACATTTGATGTAAGAAGGTGTAAGAAGTCATTTTCATGGGGGTTTTAGCTGTAGGGGACACTTTAATGGGGACATTTGATTTAAGGAGTCCCTTTGATGGGGGTTTTAGCTGGAGACACTTTAATGGGGACATTTGATTTAAGGAGGCACGTTGATGGGAGTTTTAGCTGTAGGGGACACTTTAATGGGGACATTTGATGTAAGGATGCACTTTGATGGGGGATTTAACTGTAGATGACACTTTAATGGGGACATTTGATGTAAGGAGTCACTTTCATGGGGGTTTTAGCTGTAGGAGACACTTTAATGGGGACATTTGATGTAAGGAGTCACTTTAATGGGGGTTTTAGCTGTAGTGGACACTTTAATGGGGACATTTGATGTAAGGAGGCACTTTAATGGGGGTTTTAGCTGTAGGAGACACTTTAATGGGGACATTTGATTTAAGGAGTGACATTGATGGGGATTTTAGATCTAGGGGACACTTTAATGGGGACATTTGATATAAGGAGTCACTTTGATGGGGGTTTTAGCTGTAGGAGACACTTTAATGGGGACATTTGATTTAAGGAGGCACGTTGATGGGAGTTTTAGCTGTAGGGGACACTTTAATGGGGACATTTGATGTAAGAAGGTGTAAGAAGTCATTTTCATGGGGGTTTTAGCTGTAGGGGACACTTTAATGGGGACATTTGATTTAAGGAGTCCCTTTGATGGGGGTTTTAGCTGGAGACACTTTAATGGGGACATTTGATTTAAGGAGGCACGTTGATGGGAGTTTTAGCTGTAGGGGACACTTTAATGGGGACATTTGATGTAAGGATGCACTTTGATGGGGGATTTAACTGTAGATGACACTTTAATGGGGACATTTGATGTAAGGAGTCACTTTCATGGGGGTTTTAGCTGTAGGAGACACTTTAATGGGGACATTTGATGTAAGGAGTCACTTTAATGGGGGTTTTAGCTGTAGTGGACACTTTAATGGGGACATTTGATGTAAGGAGGCACTTTGATGGAGGGTTTTAGATCTAGAGGACACTTTGATGGGGATATTAGATGTAGGGTACACTCTGATGGGGACATTTAATGTAGGGGGGGCACTTTGATGGGGATATTAGATGTAGGGGGCACTTTGATGGGAACAGGTGCTCTATCCAAGACAGACAGGGGAGTAGGTGCTCTATCCAAGAAGAAGATGGGATGGGACTGGTAAATTCTAGCCCCAACATCTGCCCAATCACAGGCCCCCCCTTACATTTCACATGCATGTGTGATTGGTGGCTCCTCCATCTGACTTGATAAAAATGAATACCTGAACACGTTCAAGCAGCTATTATCAGCACAGGTTATGATGTTGCCGTGCTTTCAGTGCTTCTGCCTATTAATTTATGACATCTGATAAGGATGGAACCCAATTTTATGAATGAATTAAGTTTTAGATTGATTGCAGTCATTGTTTTCAATTATTTGAAAGGAAAGAAAACCTGAGATCTTGTCAGCCTCAGGCAATTAACGCAGATGCTGTGCATCAGGCAATGTAAGGTACCTTCTACAACCTGCATGATGTGGCCTGCGGGAGCCCCTTTGCAAACCTCCAACATTCCACACAGTGGGTGTTCCTCCAGCACTGTCCTGTGTGGAGTGGAAGGGTGTGCATAGACCTAGCAGCACAGTGTGGGGGGATGGAGACAAACACACCCTCAGGGGCATCTATGCACATTGCAGGGATTTTGATAAATGTTGTAGCAGATTCTAAACTATTTCTTCTGTGAAGAAAGGGGCCTAAAGGTATTAATACAATTGTTGAGTCAACCTTGTGCTATTAACATAGTGACATGATAGCATCACACAGTTGCTGCAAATTTGTTGGCTGCACAACCATGATGCCAATCTCCCGTTCTCCCGTGGTGAGTGTGGAGGCCATTGGAGTACAGGGACCTCAATGTCCAGTGGTGAGATTATTGGAGCTTTGTGACATGGTGCATTATCCTGCTGGAAGGAGCCATCAGAAGATGGGGACACTGTAGTCATAAAGGGATGGACATGGTCAGCAACAATACAATACTAGGTAGGCCGTGGTGTATAAACCATGCTCAATTGGTACTAAGGGGCCCAAAGTGTCCCAAGAAAATTTCCCCCACACCATTACACCCCCACCACCAGCCTGAACCGGTGATACAAGGCAGGATGGATCCATGCTTTCATGTTGTTTACACCAAATTCTGACCCCACTATCTAAATGTCAGGGCTATATCTCAATTAAATTCCACTGTTTAAGACTGCTGGAACATTGTATGAGTTTGTCTCATAGATTGGTGTAGAGGGGTGTCGGACCTGTCAGTCTGAGGTGGGGTGGGATTACTGTTTATGTTATGTGTGTCTCTACCATTGTGTGCCTCCTAGGTGTGAATTCCCATTGTTTATTGATTTGAGTCACCTATTGTTTCTGTCTGTTGGCTAATTAGTCTAAATCTTGGAGGTTCTTATGATAGGATTAGCCTTCTGTCAACTTTAGCTTGTTGCCTAAACCACTGTATGATGTTTTGGGTATATTTGTTTTTATTGTTCATGTGGTGACTAATCTACTTTTGAAGTGTATAAAAACCTGTATTTTTGTTCAATAAACAGTTATTCCTTTGGTTGTTATCCCAACATCTGGTCTGTGTACGTTGCTTGGGGTACAAGGGCTGGTATTAGCTCTCAGTCTGCTGGAAGGGTTTGGAGAGCAGGAGGCACTGTTTGGAAGAAGCACCTAAGCGAGGTGCCAAGCTTTCCATCATACTGCATATGGCTATTAGACATGTGCAATTAGTTTTGTTCCAAATTCATTTTTTTTTTATTCGACAAATTTGTTCTTTCGGAAAAATCCGAATTAAGGAAAACACGTTTTCGAATATTCAGAAATTCGTTAATTCGAAAATTCATTAATTCGAAAATTCAGAAACCTGAAAACCCCAAAATGTGAAAATCTGAAATAATAACTAACTAATAATAACTTAACTATTACTATGTATTAAATTATAGGTAGTGACATTTCCTTTCAAATTTGTCTGTCAGTAAACGTAACGAATACGAATTTATCCGAAGTTACGAATTATCCGAAATAACAAATGCCGTCTCTAAACGAATGGAACGTAACAAATTGAAAATAATAAATAACAATAATAATAATAAAAACGTTTTATTAATATTATTATTTATTATTAACTTGTTCCGTTCCATTCGTTTAGATGCGGCATTATTTATTTCGGATGGTTCGTAACTTCAGATATATTTGTATTCGTTACGTTCACTAACAGCCAAATTTGAAAGGAAATTCCAATACATATAATTTAATAGTTAGTTAGTTATTCTCTCGAATTTTCAGATTTTCTTATTTTTGGATTTTAAAATTTTCACATTTTAGAATTTACAAATTTACGAATTTTCGAATACGAATGACCTGAAAAAACAAACAAAAAAGAATGAAACGAAATGAAGCGAAAACTAAAACAAACAAATTTTTACGGGAGTGCACATGTCTAATGCTTAAGTACCCAATCTGATTAGCAACTACAAGAAAAAAATGTATTGATGAAAAAATATTTCTACCGCTATGTTTTGGAGATTTTTTTTGCTTTTTTATGTTATATTTATGAGTTGAATGAGTTAAACGCTTCTCATGCTAAGATACACATGTGCGTCCCGCAACTCCAATGTGACTATTAATTAACCTTTCTGTGTCAATTTACCCATCAAATAAAAATAAACCAGCGTGGAATCCGTTGGGTAATACAGAAATGAAGCCGCTACGGAAATGGATGAGAAAGACAAACACGGAATGTTCTTACCCGCACTGGCCGCCATGTCTACGAAGGTGCCATCGCCTTTGTTCTGGAAGAGGAAGTTGGGTCCGTTCTCATTGTCACAGAAAATGTCAGACGCGGCTGAGCTCAGGATCGGCCCGACTGTGACTCCGCGTCCACCTAGAGAAAATCAACCGAGAGACTAATGAGCAAGAAACGAGGGTAATCATCAACCAACATGAGAGGAATAAAGCAAGGGGTACAGGTTCAGGGGTTTCTGGGGGGGTCGGGGGCAGGAGGGGCACCTGTCTTGGGCATATTGCTATTATGTGGAGGGGGAATGCACTGACAGCTTATTAGCATCCCATTCTCAGGATGCCTTAATGACATAATGGAGCACAGAGCAGGGGCCACAATAGCTTCTCTATGGGGATGACATTGCTATGGGGGTGCGGACCACACCTGGGTGACACCTGGGAGATGGGTGACACCGTCAAGTAGGAAGCCCCCCCATCTGGGACAGCACATGGATCGGCGCACCGACACCGACCTCATCATTTACAGGTGCCAGTGGCGACCTGAAACTAGCCTGCCCAGCACCCTGCAGGACATTATGGCAAACTAGACAGGGGAGAGCCTGATGGTGGGGTGTCACGTGGTGTTTTACTGCATCAGGTGACACCAACCCTAGTGATGCCACTGGCTGCAAGAAGGGGGGCACCATCTGGCACCTTCGCCCAGGGCACTGGATGACCTTGCCCTAGCAATGCCCCCTCCCCCTAAAAAAAACAAAAAACAATTTTGTATAGATATGGAACTTTAAGGGTGCCAACTAATGCATGAAATATGCTTTTTTGGGCTTGTTCCCATCATGGAGGACCAGAACTGGACAAAATAGATGGAAGCCCCAGCGCATTCCTGAGCACATTTGCAGTCTTCATTCACACCTGAGCGATTTGTGGTAGGTTTCCCGAAGTGTGACAACGTTGATTCCTATTTCCCATTATCATTCAATGGAGCCCATTCACGCCTGCCACTTGTCATGCGAAAAAGTTCATAAACTTATTTTTGGGTGTAATCATGCATTTTTGGCCCCATAGACCCCAATTGGAGGGCCCGTTTAGTAAATTTTTGTGCCTATCAACCAATCTTCCCCATCCTAGCAATGTCAGGAATTGTGAAAATCAATTGAGGATTTAGGAAGGTCCATGTTGGACGTCGAAACATTTGTCCACCTTGTGAGGTCCCAGAAGAACATCTACAACCCCAAGAAGAAGAACCACACGTGGCAGAGGGCCTGGAAAGAAATTGGCATAGTGGACATGGCTCAGGAGCTCCAACAGCACAAGACATTGCAACACTGGACAGAAAAACCAGACACAACGTAAGGATACCAAGAGCTGATAGCCAGAAAAAGCTGGGGTGACCAGATCTGTTTACTTGTACAAAGGAGGTTGGACCCAAAATAAATGCGAGCATAACACAATTTATTAATAACACAGCAAAAACCATTCAACACCAGAAACACCAACATCATCCAACACTGGAAACACCAACGTCATCCAACATTGGAAACACCAACGTCATCCAACATTGGGAACACTAACGTCATCCAACACTGGAAAAACCAACGTCATCCAACATTGGAAACGCCAACGTCATCCAACACCAGAAACACCAACATCATCCAACACTGGAAACACCAACGTCATCCAACATTGGAAACACCAACGTCATCCAACATTGGAAACACCAACGTCATCCAACATTGGAAACACCAACGTCATCCAACATTGGAAACACCAACGTCATCCAACATTGGAAACACCAACGTCATCCAACATTGGAAACACCAACGTCATCCAACATTGGAAACACCAACGTCATCCAACATTGGAAACACCAACGTCATCCAACATTGGAAACACCAACATCATCCAACACTGGAAACACCAACGTCATCCAACATTGGAAACACCAACGTCATCCAACATTGGAAACACCAACGTCATCCAACATTGGAAACACCAACGTCATCCAACATTGGAAACACTAACGTCATCCAACACTGGAAACACCAACATCATCCAACACTGGGAAAACCAAAACCATCCAACACCGTTTGGCTGGACATTGCTCCTGGGCCCTTTGCTTGTTGGCATACCGCTGTGATTGTTGGGATTGAATAATTTCCATTACCAGTCCAGTGAGTTTTTCGGCTAGCTGTTGCCTTACAACAGGCATGCCTTGCCTTTTAATCCTCAATAAAGTCAGCAACCAGGTGAGAATCCATTGGCATCTTTCCTTTATTTCATATTAAAGAGTAAAAGGTATTGATACAAAAGAAAACACTGAAGCGTTTCAGCTTCAAAAAGCCTTAATCATAGCTGCCCTGCACTTATTTTTTAAGTTTTGGGTGTGCCTTAGGGGCCTCTCATGGGCCAGCCGGCACTTTGTTTACCCCTGGGTGAGGATCCATGTCCACCTTGCAGCCCGGTACAAGCTTACTATTTTTGGTTAAGCATATATGAGGCATTCAAGATCCTGATGAAGTAGATGTATCCGTGAAACGCGTAGGTCACACGCGCTACTATCATTGAATATTGTAGCACCTGTATAATTACATTTAAGGTTTTATAGTGTCTTGTATTTTCTTTTCTACATTTTATGGGGCAATTAAGTCTATCCTTTAAAATAAAAATGGTTTGTTTTTAACAATGTCTTATTTTTTTCTATATATGTATATGGCTCCCGCCGGCATAATTAACCACTTTTCGACCAACGACATACCCGTACGTCGCTAGAATTCAAGTGGTTATACCAGGATGATGCGTGCAGCTGCAGGCTTCATCCCGTTAACGTTTTCTAGAACCGAGCAGCGGGAGGCAATATCCCCCCACTGCCCCCCCACCCCAGAGTCCTGATGGACCAGCCAGCGCTGCTGATCATAGAGCCCAGCAAAGACCATCTTGCCTTTATTGGGCTCTATGATATAGTAACCCAGAAGCGATGAGGTCACATTGCTTCCGGGTTACCTGGATGTAAATGATACCATTATTAAAAATTAGCTGTCACATGTTTACATTCCTTGTGACAGCAATAAAAGTGATAAAAAAAATGAAAGCAACAATGTACAAATAAAAATACAATAAAAAAAAAAAAAAATGAAGTGCCCTTGTCCCCCCCCCCCCCCCCCTGTGCTCATGTGCAAAGGCAACTGCATGTGTCGTCTCGCACTCATGCAAACAGCGATCGTCCCACAATTGAGGTATCCCCACGAACATCAGTTAACGGGCAGTAATTCTAGCACCAGACCAAACGTTATATATTTTTTTCAGACACCCTAGAGAATAAAATGGTTGCAATACTTTCTGTCACACCATATTTGCGCAGCGGTCTTACTAAGCGCAATTTTTTGGGAAAAAATACAGTTTTTTTCAATAAAAAAAAAAAGACAACAGTAAAGTTAGCCCAATTTTGTTTTATATTGTGAAAGATAATGTTACAACAAGTAAATTGATACCCAACATGTCACGTTTCAAAATTGCGCCCGTTCGTGGAATGGCGACAAACTTTGACCCTTTAAAATCGCCATAGGTGACGTTTAAAAAATTCTACAGGTTACCAGTTTTGAGTTACAGAGGAGGTTCTTTTTCTAGAATTATTGCTCTCGCTCTAACGATCGCGGCGATACCTCACATGTGGTCTGAACACCGTTTTCACATGCGGGCGCGACTTACATATGCGTTCGCTTCTGTGCGTGAGCTCGGCGGAAAGGGGCGCTTTCAATTTTTCTTTTGATTATTTATGTTACTTACTTTTTTTTTTTTTTTTTTACACTGTCCTTTTAAAAAAAATGTTTTGGGTCACTTTTATTCCTATTACAAGGAATGTAAACATCCCTTTTAATAGAAAAAAAAGCATAACAGGACCTCTTAAATGCGAGATCTGCGGTCAAAAAGACATCAGATATAACATTTAGACTGAACTGCAATAAAAAAAAAAAAAAAAAAAAAAAAAATTACTTTTTTTTTTTTTTTTTACAAAAAAAAAATTAAATTTCCACTTTAAGACCATTAGGCGGAAGTGACGTTTGAGGTCGCTTCTGTCATCCAATGTTATGGATCCGAGCGGGGGCCATCTTTCCCTCACTTGGCTCCAGGTTGTTGAGGGGAAAGGACCCGATCGTCTACGGCGCTACCGACGGATCTGGTAAGCGGCAAAGACCACCAGAATGCGGCGGGAGGGGGGGGTCCTCTCCCGCCCCCGGTAAAAGTGATCTCACGGAAAATTCACCGCGGAGACCACTTTTATCTGAAAGCGTACCGCCCGCCGTTTAAGAGGATACCGGGGGTTATGGCAGCTATCTCTGCTATAACAACAGTATTCCACTTCAAACAGCCGACGTACAACTGCGGCGGGCGGTCCGCAAGTGGTTAAAGCGTGACATGTTCGGTATCTATTTCCTCGGGGTAAACCTCATGTTTTATATTTTACCAAAAAATTGTGTTTATGTATTGTGGTTTTTTTTTGCATTAAGGTTCAAAAAAGTGTATTTTTTTTCCCCAAAAAAATTGCATTTGAAAAACTGCTGCACAAATACACTGCGACATAAAAGAGGACAACGACCACTATTTTATTCTCTAGGGCCTCTGATTTAAAAACATTATATAATGCTTGGGAGTTCTAAGTAATTTTCTTGCAAAAAATACGGATTTTTTTTACATGTCAACAAAAGTGTCATAAAAAATCCTGGAGCTAAAGAGCTTAAAAGTCCCTAAGGCCGGCTTATACGCGGAGCAAAACTTCTTTCCTGCAACCGCAGGTTACAGGAAAGAAATTCGCTTGATCCTCCCCCCCATCAACACAGACAGTGTTGGTGCAGAAATCCCTCCCGCCGGGGCCATTGCCTTCTCCCGGCATTAGATGGCGGGGGAAGCCGTCCCCGTCGGGAGAAGGCAATGATTATTGCTAGCGGCTATAGCAGCTGCAAGCGGTAGTCGCAGGTAAAACCTGGCATGCTGGTTGTACCCAAGTTGATTGATTGATCGACTTGGTACACTCAGCTTAGGTTTGCCACCCTTTCTTCAAGCCAAACGCCAAAGCTTTACCGATGCACGGCAAATTTTGTCTGTAGTTTACACTATAGGATTGTAAAAGACCGGGGACACCTTTGGGTGCCCTGAGGAGAGTAGTAATGTGGTGAGTGTAATGCCCTGCGGTGAATGGTGGCACTTAAAGGGGCATGGTCTCACAGACATGTATAAACCCCAGCACAATCATTACCTAGCTGCCGCCGCCCCGCCGTCAAATGACGGCGAGGCGGTACGGCCCTTGTTCTTTGACGTTGTCACATGTCGGCGTCCCAGAACGCCCGCTGTCGCGCACCAGCCGGGAGGTGCGCAGCACGTCGATCGTGGCCATGCCGTGTTGCTAGGACATGGCGGGACCCCGGTCTCTGTAAAGAGCCACATCCACGGCTCTTTAACCATGTGATCGGCTGTGTCCAATCACAGCCAGTCACATGTAAACACGGAGATGCCCGTAATCGGCGCTCCAACGCCTCACACTGACAGACTGTGTGGCAAGGAGAGCCGATTAGCGGCATCTCCATGCAGGGGGGACATCTAGGAATGTAATCAGGGCACTAATCATCAGTGCCCTGATTACAATATAGTGCCAACAGTGTCACCAATCATTGCCCACCAGTGCCAGCAATCAGTGACCACCAGTGCCAGAAATTAGTGCCCACCACTGCCTACAAGTGCCACCAATCAGTGCCCATTAGCGATGCCAGTCAGTGCAGGCTATCAGTGCCGCCTATCAGTACTGCCCATCAATGCCCATCACTGCTGTCGATCAATGCCCATTAGTACCATCCATCAATGCCCATCAGTGCCCATCAGTACCACCTATCCATGCTGCCTATCAGTGCCCACCAGTGACGCCCATCAGTGCCCATCAGTGCCACTTATTAGTGCCCATCAGTGCTACCTAACAGTGTCCATCAGTGCCACGTATCAGTGCTCATTTGTGCCACATATCAGTGCCCATAAGTGTGGCATATTAGTGCCTCCTCATCAGTACCCACCAGTGACGCATATCAGTGCCCATCAGTGCCACTTATTAGTGCCCATCAGTGCCACCTAACAGTGCCTATCAGTGCCCATAAGTGTAGCATATTAGTGCCACCTAATCAGTGCCCATAAGTGCCACCTCATCAGCGCACATCAGTGAAGGAGAAAAATTACTTAGTTACAACATTTACTGACAGAAACTAAGTTAAAAAAAAAAAATTCCCCACAATTTTTGGTCTTTTTTTTTTTTTAGTAAAAAATTAAAAACCCAGCAGTGATCAAATACCACCAAAAGAAAGCTCTATTTGTGTGAAGAAAATTATAAAAATGTTGTTTGGGTACAGCGTTGTATGACGGCGCAATTGTCATTCAATTTGTGACAGCGCCGAAAGCTGAAAATTGGCCTGGGCAGGAAGGGGGTGACAGTGCCCGGTAGGCAAGGGGTTAAAGAAAAAAAAAAAAACCTCTTCCATCACATATATTCCATGCAATGAAAATAGTCAGAACTTTGTCTGAGCTGACCTGAAAGAAGCCCTTCACTAGAATAGTCAGCGATTGCTTAGCAACCAGCGACTGTTCAGACGGTGAACATTTTGGCGAGGAGTCGTAGACAGGTCGTCTCCTCTTCTTCAGCCACCGGGCCGAATTAAAAATAGAGCTTTCTTTTGGTGGTATTTGATCACCTCTGCGGTTTTTATTTTTTGCGCTATAAACAAAAAAAGAGCGACAAGTTTAACAAAAAAAACACAATATTTTTTACTTTTTGCTATAATAAATTTCCCAAATTTAAAAAAAACAAAAACATTTTTTTCCTCAGTTTAGGCCGATATGTATTCTTCTACATATTTTTGGTAAAAAAAAATAAAAAAATCGCAATAAGCGTATATTGATTGGTTTGCACAAAATTTATCACGTCTACAAACTATGAGAAACATTTATGAAATTTTTATTTATTTTTTACTAGTAATGGCAGCGAGTCGAATTTTTATTGTGACTGCGACATTGCGGCGTTCAGATCGGACACTTTTGACACTTTTTCGGGATCATTCACATAGCGATCAGTGCTATAAATATGCACTGATTACTGTATAAATGTCACTGGCAGGAAAGGGGTTAACACTAGGGGGCAATCAAGGGGTTAGGTGTATCCTAGGGAGTGATTCTAACTGTAGGGGGAGGAGACTCACAAGGGGAGGTGACTGACCTGTGTTCCTCTGTACTGGGGACACACCGTCTGTCTCCTCTCCCCTGACAGGACGTGGATCTGGGTGTTTACACACACCGATCAACGGTCCTGCCCTGTAACAAGCGATCGCGAGTGCCCGGCAGACATTGTTGCCAGGCACGCGCATCTGCTCCTCGGTGACGCGGCACGCGCGCCCCTTATGCCGCCGGGAAGCCGAGGACGTCATATGACGCCCTCCTAGGATGGGAGATCCCATCTGCGGACGTCATATGACAAAGGGCGGGTAGGGAAGTGGTTAAAGTAGAACAATATGTAAAGGAGGGTTATAACGCCTGTAAGGTTTATTTTTGCCATTTCTGTCCCATTGGAGAGATGTCCCTTCACTTCCTGTCCCATAGCCAAAACAGGAAGTGAGAGGAAATCCCTGCAAATTAAGGGACTTTCCTAGGGACCCCCCAGGTCACCAGAACCAGTGTCCCTCATTGGAAGATATCCCCTCTTATTACTTTTCTGGGGACGACCCCCAAAATTTGGGATTTTCTTTTACTTTTAGGGCCAGTTCACACCACATGCAGTCCAGTGCGTTTTTTTTTCTGCATCAAAAACGCATGGAAAATAGGTTATATGGTTTTCAATGGCAGAGTTGACACCAGTGCTTGCATTCCAGTGCGTTTCCAGTTCCAGTAAAAAAAGTAGAACATGCTGCATTTTTTCTGCACTGGACTGTACTGGAACGCTGTAAAATGCATCAAAAACGCACCGGAACGCACGTTCTTATTTAGGGCCGGTTCACACCATAGAAACGCAGTCCAGATGCGCTCCAGGTGTTTTTTTTGCATGCACGTTTTTGATGCGTTCCAGTGTGTTTTTGATGTGTTTTTGGTGCGTTTTTAAAGCAGTCCAGTGCATCCCCCCCCCTTTTTTTTTTTCTTAACCTTAAATAAGAACATGGGTGTTCCAGTGCATTTTTGGTGCATTCCCGTGCGTTCCCGTGAGTTTTTGATGCTTTTTACAGCGTTCCAGTACAGTCCAGTGCAGGAAAAATGCAGCATGTTCTACTTTTTTTTCTGGAACTGGAACGCACTGGAACTGAAAGCACTGGTGTGAACTCTGCCATTGAAAACCACATAACCTACTTTCCATGCCTTTTTGATGCAGAAAAAAAAAACGCCATGGACTGCATGTGGTGTGAACTGGCCCTTAAGGTTTAGAAAAAAGAAGGGGATCACAGATCAGAGTACAGAGCCGATCCCGGCCCCTTACCACGTGATCAGCTGTCAGCCAATGACGGCTGATCACGTGATGTAAACAGAAGATCGGTAATCTGTATTTTTTTTTTGCTGTCAGCGCGAGGGGAAAAAAAAGATCACCAGCTTCTGTTAGAGGGACATCAGTCCCTCACACAGTAAGTTGTGGCAGCATTTTCTGTGCCCACCAGTGTCAGCTGCCAGTGCCCACTGTGCCACCTACCAGTGCCCACTGTGCCACCTACCAGTGCCCACTGTGCCACCTACCAGTGCCACCTATCGGTACCCACAGTACCACCTACCAGTGCCCACTGTGCCACCTACCAGTGCCCACTGTGCCACCTATCGGTACCCACAGTACCACCTACCAGTGCCCACTGTGCCACCTACCAGTGCCCACTGTGCCACCTACCAGTGCCACCTATCGGTACCCACAGTACCACCTACCAGTGCCCACTGTGCCACCTATCGGTACCCACCAGTACCACCTACCAGTGCCCACTGTGCCACCTACCAGTGCCACCTATCGGTACCCACCAGTACCACATACCAGTGCCCACTGTGCCACCTACCAGTGCCACCTATCAGTACCCACCAGTACCACCTACCAGTGCCCACAGTACCACCTACTAGTGCCCACAGCGCCACCCATCAATGCCCACCAGTGCTGCCAATCAATGCCCATCAGTGTCTCATAATCAGTGCCACAGATCAGTGCTGCCTATAAGTGTCACCTACCAGTGCCCATCAGTGCCACCTATTAGTGGCGCTTATCAGTGCCACCTATCAGTGCCCTTCAGTGCCACCCATCAGTGTCAACCATCAGTGCCCATCAGTGCCAACCATCAGTGCCGCCCATCAGTGCCACCTCTCAGTGGCACCTATCAATGCTGCCTCATCAGTGCTTATCAGTGCCACCTATCCGTGCCCATTAGTGCCACCTTATCAGTGCCCATCAGTGCCGCCTATCAGTGCCGCCTATCATTGCCCATCAGTGCCGGGTTTCAGGAGTGCCGGGATTTCAGGAGGACAGAAACCCGGGCACAAGTGTCAAAACCCGGACTGTCTGGGTCATTCACGTACAGGTGGCAACACTAATTCAGCCTGCCCATACAGGGTTGGTTGGGGTCGGTATTGCATGCAATTGAAGTCAATGTGGAACAAATGATCTTCGTTTCCATTGACTTCTATGGGGAAACTGGCTTTGATATGCGAGTACATTGGATTACGAGCATTCTCCTGGAACGGATTATACTCGTAATCTGAGGTTCCATTGTAGTTTATATGGGAATGTTTATTTTATTGTGTTCAATGTGTGAAGCTTAGAAAACTCTGATGGTTTAATACTACTTTAGCCCCGGGTCACACTGAGCGGCGGGAAGGAAGCCGATTTCACTCCCGCGTGTCAGTCCCGATTTCAGCCACGCTTTCAGAAACATCTGAGCAGGTTTCTGCACCGATGTCAATGTAAATCGCAGCCCGAAATCGCAAAACGTAGTACAGAAATTACTTTTTGAAATCGGTGCGCGATTAGGACGGTGCCATTGCCGCCGGTTTGACATGCAATTTGACATGTCAATTCGTACCAATGTGAACCAGGGCTTAATCACGATTTATAGGGTTGCACCAATGCCGATACTGGTATCCTAATCAGTGCTGATGCCAGGCATTTGCATGGGTATCGGTACTGGTCCGAATGCTTCGATACCTGAAACTGATACTTTCAGGCTCGGTTCTTTCAGCTGTCAGCGGGATTTCCCCCCCCCCCCCCCCCCCCACTGACAGCTGAAATGTAAAAAAAAAAAAGCGGAAATTATCGGTTGCTAAGGATCAGGGTCGCCGCGTCCTTAACAACCGAAGACTCATTCATTCATTTAAAGCTGTCAAGAAAAAAATAAAACAGCCGGGCAATGTTTATCAACAACATTGCTCAGCTGCTGAAACAGAAAAATAAAAAGAAACTGTTGCTTTTTTTGTATCTTTCTGTTTCTTCATCTACAGATCAAAGGGATGAACTTCAATCTACAGGTGAAGTCAGTTTAAAGCAACCTGTCAAAAAAAATATTTTTTAATTTTTTTAAAATTATTATTATTTAAATTATTATTAAATGTTCCTCTGTTTTAACCCCTTGTTAATCCTTAATTTACTCTAATCAGCCTTAATTAACTCCTTATTCTCCTTCTCCATTTAATTATTATTTTCCTGCTGATTTTTAATTTTTTTTAATTATTATTAAATGTTCCTCTGTTTTAACCCCTTGTTAATCCTTAATTTACTCTAATCAGCCTTAATTAACTCCTTATTCTCCATCTCCATTTAATTATTATTTTCCTGCTGATTTTTATTTTTTATTTTTTTATTATTATTACATGTTCCTCTGTTTTAACCTCCTTTTTAATCCTTAATTGACTCTATTCAGGCTTAATTAACTCCTTATTCTCCTTCTCCATTTAATTATTGTTTTCCTGCTGATTTTTTTTCTTTTTTCTCACTTCTATTTTATAAACTATTAATAATCAAAAGTTTTTCTTTGTTCGTTAATATTTTTTACACCTTCAACATATATTTACACACATCACATTAAAAAAAAGCGCAAAAAAAAATTGCTTTGTACCATTGCTGACAGCTGAAGTGTAAACAAAACAGCTGTGTTAGGTATCGGTAATTGGTATCGGCGAGTACTAAAAAAAAAAAAAAGCATCGGTACTCGTAACAAAAATTACATTTTTTTAAAAATTATTATTAAATGTTCCTCTGTTTTAACCCCTTATTAATCCTTAATTTACCCTAATTAGCCTTAATTAACTCCTTATTCTCCTTCTCCATTTAATTATTATTTTCCTGTTGATTTTTTTTTTTTTTTTTGGCTCACTTCTATTTTATAAACTATTAATAATTAAAAGTTTTTTGTTTTTTTTTTGTTTGCTTTGTTTGTTAAAAATTTTTACACCTTCAACATATATTTACACACATCACATTGGAAAAAAGAGCAAAATAAAATAATAAAAATTTTTTTTTTACACACACCACATTGAAGAAAGCGCAAAATAAAAAAATAAAAAATTAAATAAAACATGATTTGATTTGTAAATAACTTTTTAATGCTTTGTACCACTGCTGACAGCCGAAGTGTAAACAAAACAGTTGCAGTAGGTATCGGTAATTGGTATCGGCGAGTACTAAAAAAAAAAAAAAAAAAAAAAGTATCGGTACTCGTACTCGTAAAAAAAATTACATTTAAAAAAAAATTAATATTAAATGTTCCTCTGTTTTAACCCCTTATTAATCCTTAATTTACCCTAATTAACCTTAATTAACTCCTTATTCTCCTTCTCCATTTAATTATTATTTTCCTGCTGATTTTTTTTTTTTTTTTTGCTCACTTCTATTTTATAAACTATTAATAATTAAAAGTTTTTTGTTTGCTTTGTTCGTTAATATTTTTACACCTTCAACATATATTTACACACATCACATTGGAAAAAAGAGCAAAATAAAATTAAAAAAAATATATTTACACACGCCACATTGAAGAAAGCGCAAAATAAAAAAATAAAAAAATAAATAAAATAAATAATTAAATAAAACATGATTTGAATTGTAAATAACTTTTTAATGCTTTGTACCATTGCTGACAGCTGAAGTGTAAACAAAACATTTGCGGTAGGTATCGGTAATGGTATCGGCGAGTACTAAAAAAAAAGTATCGGTACTCGTAAAAAAAAATAAATTTTTTTTTAAAAATTATTATTAAATGTTCCTCTGTTTTAACCCCTTATTAATCCTTAATTTACTCTAATCAGCCTTAATTAACTCCTTATTCTCCTTCTCCATTTAATTATTATTTCCCTGCTGATTTATTTTTTTTTTTGCTCACTTTGATTTTATAAACTATTATTAATAAAGGTCTTTTTTTTGTTTGCTTTGTTTGTTAATATTTTTACACCTTCAACATA
This sequence comes from Lithobates septentrionalis, assembly GCA_037952835.1. Taxonomy (NCBI): domain Eukaryota; kingdom Metazoa; phylum Chordata; class Amphibia; order Anura; family Ranidae; genus Lithobates; species Lithobates septentrionalis. The sequence continues at coordinate 723,777 of JBBDGP010002647.1, read as the reverse complement.
TATTTTGTTGTGTATCTCTACCTATTTATGATTCAAGCTCATTCCCAACCCGGGACCCCTTTCCTTCCTGCTCCCCACCCCCCCCCCCACCCCCACCACCACCACCACCACCTCCTTCCTCTTCCCGTTCTCTCTATTTAATATTCTTTCTCTCATTTCTTTCTCTTTTTCTCCCTCTTTACTCATTTCAATGAAAAATGGCATTTCACAGCCAGAGACGCCTTTTCTTCCAGCACATTATATTATTAAATCTTTCATTGTGTAGGTGTCTGCACAGATTAACCATTCCATTTCATTTACTTCTGAAGCTTCGCAATGTTGACATGTTGGTATCGTTCCCATTTGTTCTTTTTTTTACAATAAAAAAAAATGATTTACAAGAAAAATGCCCGAGGCCTGAAAACGCGTGAGGAATGCTTCGAAATCGTCTGAAAATGCCCATGTGTGTAAAAATGGGGGAGTTGCATGAGACTTCTCATCCACTTGCCACTGCCCTGGTTTCTAGGGACGTTGCCTCCAGACTTCCAGCACAAAGACAGATCTTGGTTGGGGGGGGGGGGGGGGGCAAAGAAGGGATAGTGGTAACATGATTGCCAATCCTTCCTGCCCCCCTGAGTGTTCAGAACTGTTTAAATAGACGCCTGGGTGGGTGGGATGGAGTTAGGAATGGGTGGGGAATAGTTCTAGGACAAGACGTAGGGAGTATGGAGGAGGTGGTTATAACACGGGGAAGCCTCAAGAAAGAACAGACAGCGAGTTGAGCAATTAAACTTATGTAAATATTGTTCTTTATACTCCAGAGGTGGTTCTGGCCAAGCTCAGTAGACTACTTTAAAAAAGACCTGGATTCTTTCCTAGGTGTACATAATTCAACTGGGTACTAATATTTATAGGTACTGGTCTAAATCATTTGGTGGAAGGGGGATTATGGTGTGGGGGGTTGTTTTTCAGGGGTTGGGTTTGGCCCCTTAGTTCCAGTGAAGGGAACTCTTAAGGCATCAGCATACCAAGACATTTTGGACAATTTCATGCTCCCAACTTTTGTGGGAACAGTTTGGGGATGGCCCCTTCCTGTTCCAACATGACTGCGCACCAGTGCACAAAGCAAGGTCCATAAAGACATGGATGAGTGAGTTTGGGGTGGAAGAACTTGACAGTCTTGACCTCAACCCGGTAGGACACCTTTGGGATGAATTAGAGTGGAGACTGCGAGCCAGGACTTCTAGTCCAACATCAGTGCCTGACCTCTCAAATGCGCTTCTGGTAGAATGGACAAACATTCCCATAGACACACTCCTAAACCTTGTGGACGGCCTTCCCAGAAGAGTTGAAGCTGTTATAGCTGCAAAGGGTGGGCCAACTCAATATTGAACCCTACGGACTAAGAGTGGGGATGCCATTCCTTAGTTCTTGTAAGACTGGGTTACCATTGAAGTTCATGTGCGTGTAAAGGCAGGTGTCCCAATACTTTTGTTAATAAAGTGTATGTTCTTTTTATATCTACTATAGAACTTTATTAAGGGTTGATTAGCTCTCATGTTTTTATTTTTCATTCATAAAAAATAAATATTCTTTCTATGGATGTACTATCTTGAGATTTCAAGTTATTTTCTTGTGGGTACATTTGTAGCCCTGTTTATCTTGGTGTGTGTTCTTAAAGCGTAACTCCACTTTTGCTGGGGAAAAAACATTTCCCCCCTGGGTGATCTCTGTACATTGCAAGGATTACCGTATATACTCCAGTATAAGCCGACCCGAATATAAGCCGAGGCACCTAATTTTACCACAAAAAACTGGGAAAACATATTGACTCGAGTATAAGCCTAGGGTGAAAAATGCGCAAAAGAGGGTCAACAATGCCCATTTGCAGCCTCACTGTGCCCATTTGTAACTATAGGTCCTCCGAACTTCAAACTCGGTAGTTAAGGGGTCCTAGATGCCCCCTAGCTGCAGCCAAAATTTGGGGTCTCTGGACCAAAAGGGGCCCGAAATGACAGTGCTGCAGATGGACACAGTTGACCGAATGTGGGGCCCCGTACCTCGGGCCACTTGGTGCTAGGAACCCCAAATTTGGTCTGCAAACCCAGTGCAACTAGCACTACAACATATCCAAAGCTGGTTCCTAGAACCAAGTGGCCCCGAGATATGGGGCCCCAAATTCGGTTGGGAAAATGTCATTCTCTGCTGCAGAAAAGTGCTTGACTCGAGTATAAGCCGAGGGGGGCATTTTCACCACAAAAAAATGTGCTGAAAAACTCGGCTTATACTCGAGTATATACGGTATAACGGCCTTTGTTGCAGATTTCAACCTTTCATTATTCTGAAGAAACCCCTGTTTGTTCCTCCGTGCCGAGTGGGTCTAATGGGAGTGGTTTCAGAATTATCAGTCAGCTGTGCAGCTGCAGAGCACTAAAGAGGAAATCTGTTGGGCCCTTTAGACATGTTCCTATTGGGAATTATCTCACCAAAAAAAAAAAATGGGATGCCTGAAATCTGGACTTGTATCTTAGCGCAGACTTCTGGAAAAATTGGTGAGCCAATCACACAAGCAGGAAATGATGTTTCTGGGGGGTGGTCAGTACACACTCCGTGTACAGAACAACTCCAGGCGGCCATATTGCATTGCATTTTCAGAAAATGACAGCGGCTGCAGAATGAAAAGGAAAGGTCATTTTTAATAACATTCAATTACAATATGACTCGTATCGCAATTGTATACGCTACATTCTTTTTTCTTTATTTGCTATTTTTTTTTCCCCATGAAAGTGGAGTTACCCTTTAACCACTTCTGGACCGCCCACCATCATTATACGTCGGTACTTTGAAGAGGAGTATCGTTGTTATGGCAGCAGATAGCTACCATAACCCCGGTATCCTCTTCTTCGGCCGGCGGTCCGCTTCAAGATAAAAGTGGTCTCTGTGGCGGATTTGCTGCGAGATCACTTTTATCGGCGGCGCCACTTACCCGAGCCGGCGGTGGAGGCGATCGGATGTTGTCTCTTTTTGGGTATGGAGAAGAGTGAGGGGAAGATGGCCCCCCACCCGTCTCCATATCATTGCAGGGCGGAAGCGACGTCAAAATGTCACTTCCGCCCATAGCTCTTAAAGGGCCATTTTTTTTTGGTATTTTTTTAAATGACAAATTTTTTTTTATTTATTTATTTATTTTTGTATTGCATTTTAGTGTAAATATGAGATCTGAGGTCTTTTTGACACCAGATCTCATATTTAAGAGGTCCTGTCATGCTTTTTTTTCTATTACAAGGGATGTTTACATTCCTTGTAATAGGAATAAAAGTGGCACATTTTTTTTTTTTAAAGAACAGTGTAAAAATAAAAGGTAAAATAAATAAGAAAAAAAAAAAGTTTTTTTAAACGCTCCCCGTCCCGATGAGCTTGCATGCAGAAGCGAACGTGAGTAGCTCCTGCATATGAAAACGGTGTTCAAACCACACATGTGAGGAATCGCCGTGATCGGTAGAGCGAGAGCGATAATTCTAGCCCTAGACCTTCTCTGTAATTCAAAACATGGAACCTGTAGAATTTTTTTTAAACGTCGCCTATGGAGATTTTTAAGGATAAAAGTTTGTCGCCAGTCTGCGAGCGGGCGCCATTTTGAAGCGTGACATGTTGGGTATCAATTTACTCGGCGTAACATCATCTTTCACAACATAAAAAAAAAATTGGGCTAACTTTACCGTTGTCTTATTTTTTTAATTCAAAAAAGTGTATTTTTTCCAAAAAAAGTGCGCTTGTAAGACTGCTGCGCAAATACGGTGTGACAGAAAGTATTGCAACGACCGCCGTGTTAAAAAAAAAAAAAAAAGTATAATGTTTGGGGGTTTTAAGTAATTTTCTAGCAAAAAAAAAAAATGTTTTTAAACAACAAATCTCAGAAAGAGGCTCGGTCCTTAAGTGGTTAAATGATATGAAAGGCAATAAAAGCTCATGGCCAATCTGTCTGCTCTATCCAGAAACCAGTCACTGGCTGAAAACCCCAGCAAGTACCACAGAAGCTGAAATAATGGGATAATTCGATAATTAGCCATTCCATATCTGCTGATTACACAAGAAGTGTCGTGTAAAGACGGGCATTGTTGCATTGGCTTCTTTGTCAACTCAGCCAGTTCTTCTCTTATGGAACCCACAAAGGTTTTCCAATGACACCGTCTACATCTGCCACCACCACCAGCACCGGTCCCGGCACAACCAGGGAGCTCAGTTGTAGCGCCGGTCAGAGACGGATTGAAGTTTTGCATCCCCCCCAGGCACCGTGAATAGTTCTTCACTCCACAGCCCCAGCTACTTCTTAGATGATGTGCTCTTTTAGCCTTTTAGTTAATTAGATGTCTAGATACAAAGAGCACAAAAAAGAATAAATTGTCATTACAAAATCTCTCCGTGCTAAAGTGCTACAAATTACATGCTGGCTTGTTAGGCTCGATTCACACCTATGCATGTTGCTTTTGAGCGTTTTTGGAGGTTTTTTTTTCATGCTTGCCACGTTTTTGAGCCGCGTTTTTGCCGCGTTTTTGCCGCGATTTGCGTTTTTTTTTTTTTTTTTTTTTTTTACAGTTTTTTTTACAGTCTAAAAAAAAATGTAAAAAAAATAAAAAAAAAAAAAAAAAAAAAACGGCAAAAACGCACCAAAAACGCACCAAAAACGCATCAAAAACGCTGCAAAAACGGTGCACTTGCGTTTTTGATGCTTGTCCATTGAAATCCATTACATGCAAAACGCTGCATTTTGCATGAAAAAAAGTCCCCGACCCTCTCCAAAAACGCAAAGAAACAAAAAAGCATTGATGTGAACATGTTCCATAGGAACCCATGTTAAAAAATTCCCGCGCATTTCTGCAAAATGCATCAAAAAACGCGCTAGTGTGAATCGAGCCTTAAGCTGGCCATACACCATACAATTTTCCTGTTCAATTTTCTTTAGATTTACCTTCAACTATGTAGTACAAGGGCCTGCCTGATTGCATACACATTGAAAGTGTTTAGGTTTGACCTCCTATTATATGGTTTTGGTAAATCTAAAGGAAAGTTGAACAGGAAAATTGAATAGTGTATGGCCAGCCTGAGCCTTTTAGTTAATTAGATGTCTAGATACAAAGAGCACAAAAAAGAATAAATTGTCATTACAAAATCTCTCCGTGCTAAAGTGCTACAAATTACATGCTGGCTTGTTAGGCTCGATTCACACCTATGCATGTTGCTTTTGAGCGTTTTTGGAGGGTTTTTTTTCATGCTTGCCACGTTTTTGAGCCGCGTTTTTGCCGCGATTTTGCCGCGATTTGCGTTTTGCGTTTTTTTTTTTTTTGGTTTTTTTTTTACATTTTTTTTTTACAGTCTTAAAAAAAAATTAAAAAAAATAAAAAAAATTAAAAAAAAAAAAAAAAATGAAAAAAACGGCAAAAACGCATCAAAAACGCACCAAAAACACATCAAAAACGCTGCAAAAACGGTGCACTTGCGTTTTTGATGCTTGTCCATTGAATTCTATTACATGCAAAACGCTGCATTTTGCATGAAAAAAAGTCCCTGAACCTTTCCAAAAATGCAGAGAAACAAAAAGGCATTGATGTGAACATGTTCCATAGGAACCCATGTTAAAAAATTCCCGTGCATTTCTGCAAAATGCAAAATGCATCAAAAAACGCGCTAGTGTGAATGGAGCCTTAGAGGTTCCTGCTTTATGATGTTCATTTGGCAGAAGCTAATTGAGTCCAATTGATAACTGCTTTATTAGAGACGATTATTATCAAGTGACATTTGCTTTGTTTTTTTTGTTTTATATATTTTATTTTTATCAGTACAAACTGGAAATTCTGCATTGCTGCTCATTTTATTCTTTTATTGCAGCCTTCAAAATGAAATAACTTTATAGAAAAAAATAAAATAAAAGTTACACTTGCATTGAATTAACAAAATACCTGCTTGGTAATAGGAAATACAGTGCCTTGCAAAAGTATTCACCCCTCCTTGGCATTTTTCGTGTTTTGTTGCCTCACAACTTGGAATTAACATGGATTGTTTGAGTTGTGTGAGGATTTGCATCATTTAATTTACACAACATGCCCACAACTTTGAAGATGTTTTTTTTTTTTTTTTATTGTGAAGCAAACAACAAATAGGACAAAATAACAGAAAAAGTCAATGTGCATAACTATTCACCCCCCTAAAGTCAATACTTTGTAGAGCCACCTTTTGCGGCTATCACAGCTCCAAGTCGCTTTGGATAAGTCTCTATGAGCTTGCCACATCTTACCACTGGGATTTTTGCCCATTCCTCCTTGCAAAACTGCTCCAGCCCCTTCAAGTTGGATGGTTTGCGCTTGTGAACAGCAATCTTTAAATCTGACCACAGATTTTCTATTGGATTGAGGTCTGGGCTTTGACTAAGCCATTCCAACACATTTACATGTTTCCCCTTAAACCACTCAAGTGTTGCTTTAGTAGTGTGTTTGGGGTCATTGTCCTGCTGGAAGGTGAACCTCCGTCCTAGTCTCAAATCACACACAGAGTGGTACAGGTTCTGCTCAAGAATATCCCTGTATTTAGCACCATCCAACTTTCCCTCAACTCTGACCAGTTTCCCAGTCCGACTGCTGAAAAACATCCCCACAGCATGATGCTGTCACCACCATGTTTCACAGTGGGGATGGTGTTCTTTGGGTGATGTGATGCGTTGGGTTTGCGCCAGACATTGCGTTTTCTTTGATGGCAAAAAAGTTACATTTTAGTCTCATCAGACCAGAGCACCTTCCTCCATACATGTTGGGAATCTCCCACATGCCTTTTCACAAATTCAAAACGTGCCATTTTGTTTTTTGCTGAAAGTAATGACTTTCTTCTGGCAACTCTGCCATAAAGCCCAACTCTATGGAGCGTACGGCTTATTGTCGTCCTATGTACAGATACTCCAGTCTCTGCTGTGGAACTCTGCAGCCCCTCCAGGGTTACCTTAGGTCTCCGTACTGCCTCTCTGATTAATGCCCTCCTTGCCCGGTCCGTGAGTTTTGGTGTGCGGCCGTCTCTTGGCAGGTTTGCTGTTGTGCCATGTTCTTTCCATTTGGTTATGATAGATTTGATGGTGCTCCTAGGGATCATCAAAGATTTGGATATTTTTTTATAACCTAACCCTGACTTGTACGTCTCAACAACATTGTCCCTTACTTGTTTGGAGAGTTCCTTGGTCTTCATGGCAGTGTTTGGTTAGTGGTGCCTCTTGCTTAGGTGTTGCAGCCTCTGGGGCCTTTCACAAAGGTGTGTCTATGTAATGACAGATCATGTGACACTTAGATTGCACACAGGTGGACATCGTTTCACTAATTACCGTATTTATCAACGTATAACACGCACCCTAATTTTAAGAGGGAAGTTTCAGAAAAAAAAACATATTTTTTAAATAAACAACTTTGAATTAAAATAAGGGTTTGTTCCCATCAATGCAGCCTGTTTAGTGCCCATTTGCAGCCTCCTCATCTCCCATCAATGCAGCCTGAACAATGCCCATCTGCAGCCTCAATGCAATCTGATCAATGCCCATCCATCTGCAGCACATCTCATCAATGCCCCTTTTTAGCCTCAATGCTCATCTGCAGCCTCACCATCGATGCAGCCTGGACACTGCAGGAAATCCCTGAGCCGTCATCTCCTGTTTACTAGTCGGCTCTCACACATACACAGTCCCCCCTCCACCATCGGCATTGGACCAGCTCCTGTGATAGACAGAACACTGGTCCGATGCCAGTGGCGGAGGCAGAACTGTGTGTGTGACGTGGGAGCCGAGTGAGCGAGCCATGTAAACAGGAGATGACGGCTCGTGAATTACCTCCGAGGTAAGCTGTCGGCGTATAACACACACCCGTGATTTGCCTTCTATTTTCAGTGGAAAGAAGTGCATGTTATATGCCAATTATCAGTTTTTTATTTCTGAAAAATAGTTTTATGAATATATTTTTCTAATTTTACTTCACCAACTTAGACTATTGTGTTCTGATCCATCACATATCATTCAGATTAAAAAAAACATTGAACTAAAGGCTGTAATGTAACAAAATAGGTAAAAAGCCAAGGGGGGTGAATACTTAAGCAAGGCACTGTTTGTTCATTCTATTTAAATCTTACAAGCCCAGACAACAGCTAATGCTTTCTATTTTAATACATTTAAATGAGTGTATACAATATATAGCAGAGGCTTATGCAATATACAGAACAAGTGGCACACAAACAAGATATCCCCTAAGCTTTGCATGGATAGGTGATCCTCTATCACCCGTAGGCCCTTCATACGTGTGCCTTCCATTTTGATCAGCAGGAGATCTGTCCACTTATCCCCTGCCAATTGCAATGACTTCTGTCCCCCTTCACATCACTCCCATAGTGTCCTCTGCCCCCCCCTCCCCCATAGCAAGTTTCCTGTGCCCCCAAAGCAGTGTCCTCTATCTCTGCACCCCCCCCCCCTGTAGTGTCCTCTGCCCCCGTAGTGTCTTCTGTCCTCTGCCCCCATAGTGTCCTCTGCCCCCATAGTGTCCCCTGTCCTCTGCCCCCATAGTGTCCCCTGTCCTCTGCCCCCATAGTGTCCTCTGTCCTCTGTCCCTATAGTGTCCTCTGTCCTCTGCCTCCATAGTGTCCTCTGCCCCCATAGTGTCCTCTGTCCTCTGCCCCCATAGTGTCCTCTGTCCTCTGCCCCCATAGTGTCCTCTGTCCTCTGCCCCCTTAGTGTCCCCTGTCCTCTGCCCCCATAGTGTCCCCTGTCCTCTGCCCCCATAGTGTCCCCTGTCCTCTGCCCCCATAGTGTCCTCTGTCCTCTGCCCCCCATAGTGTCCTCTGTCCTCTGCCCCCATAGTGTCCCCTGTCCCCATAGTGTCCTCTGTCCTCTGCCCCCATAGTGTCCTCTGTCCTCTGCCCCCATAGTGTCCCCTGTCCTCTGTCCTCTGCCCCCATAGTGTCCTCTGTCCTCTGCCCCCATAGTGTCCTCTGTCCTCTGCCCCCATAGTGTCCTCTGTCCTCTGCCCCCATAGTGTCCCCTGTCCTCTGCCCCCATAGTGTCCCCTGTTCTTTACCCCCATAGTGTCCTCTATCCTCTGTCCCCATAGTGTCCTCTGGCCCCATAGGGTCCTCTGCCCCAATAGTGTCCTCTGTCCTCTGCCCTCATAGTGTCCTCTGCCCCCATAGTGTTCTCTGTCCTCTGCCCCCATAGTGTCCTCTGTCCACTGCCCCCATAGTGTCCTCTGTCCTCTGCCCCCATAGTGTCCTCTGTCCTCTGCCCCCATAGTGTCCTCTGTCCTCTGCCCCCAAAGTGTCCCCTGTCCTCTGCCCCCATAGTGTCCCCTGTCCTTTACCCCCATAGTGTCCTCTATCCTCTGTCCCCATAGTGTCCTCTGGCCCCATAGGGTCCTCTGCCCCAATAGTGTCCTCTGTCCTCTGCCCTCATAGTGTCCTCTGCCCCCATAGTGTTCTCTGTCCTCTGCCCCCATAGTGTCCTCTGCCCCCATAGTGTCCTCTGTCCTCTGCCCCCATAGTGTCCTCTGTCCTCTGCCCCCATAGTGTCCCCTGTCCTCTGCCCCCATAGTGTCCCCTGTCCTTTACCCCCATAGTGTCCTCTATCCTCTGTCCCCATAGTGTCCTCTGGCCCCATGGGGTCCTCTGCCCCAATAGTGTCCTCTGTCCTCTGCCCTCATAGTGTCCTCTGCCCCCATAGTGTCCTCTATCCTCTGTCCCCGTAGTGTCTTCTGGCCCCATAGGGTCCTCTGCCCTCTGCCCTCATAGTGTCCTCTGCCCCCATAGTGTTCTCTGTCCTCTGTCCCCATCGTGTCCTCTCCCCCATAGTGTCCTCTGTCCTTTGCCCCCATAGTGTTCTCTGTTCACTGTCCCCATAGTGTCCTCGCCCCCATAGTGTCCTCTGCCCCCATAGTGTCCCCTGTGCTCTGCCCCCATAGTGTCCTCTGCCCCCATAGTGTCCTTGGCCCCGCCCCCCCCCCCCCCCCACGGATAAAAAAACCCACACAATGTGTAGATTGAACTCTCCTACCGTACACAGGCGTAGAGCACAGCGGTGAGCAGTTGACACCACAGGACTGGATGAGGGGGGCGGGAACCGCTGAAGTTAACTTTTTACATCAACATCTGGTGATTGGTTGCTAGGATCCCCTGGCAACCAATCACCTGCTGTTTAATGTAAAAAGTTAATTTTAGCTGTTCCCGCCCCCCTCATCCAGCCCTGTGATACCAACCGTCCAATGAAGAGGACAGCGGCGAACATGTCCGCGGGCCTGGGTGCCCGTGAATTATACACGGGGCACTGACGGGCCGGACAAAAATGTGGAAAAAGTGATGCACTGTGAATACTTTCCGGGGTGCACTGTATGTATAAACTAAAATGTACATAAAATGTCTCTCTGAATATTTAATGTCTATAAACTCTCCAAACACCGGAGAGAAAGACAATGATACATTTCCAGGATGATCGGAGCTAATGAATATTTTTTTTTTTTACTGTGGTGACTTGGCAATATGAAGTGTCAAACAATATTGATACAGCCCATCATATCGGGTAAGTTATAGCCGGTAAAGTTGATTACGGCGATATCAATAACTCCGGGCTGAAACCAAATAAGTATGCAGGCTCACAAAGCCCCGGGCATCCATCTTCCGCCTTTGACACGTTCCCCATTCCGGGAGAATTTTCTCAATCTAATTTGCTGATTGCAATTGGTTAAAGTCTCAAGCTGTTCATAGCACACAATTAGGTGTAACCATGGCAACTCTAGTTTCTAATTAATGACGGCGGATAAATCAGCAGACAATGGAACCATAATAGAGAAATTACTTAAAATCTATTAAGGCCGATCACGGGTGCCAAATTGTCGCAGGATGGATTTGTGTTCCATTACCTCGCTATCCATTCTAGTCTGATAAAAGCGCAAGTCGCTTGACTTCGAAATTTTACTTTTTTTTTTTTACAGCCAATGGCTTGGCGACTTGTGGATAATTAGCGGGTTTAGATTTCTGGAAATAATCGGCAGAGAAAATAGGAGATCAGGGAGACGGCGTTGGCCGTTGGAGGAACGCGGCGGCAGCGGCGGCGGCTATTTCCAAGAATTTACTGTAAACTAATCACATAAACGGGGGGAGGGGGAAGGCTCGAATTAATATCTGCACTTGGCAAGGAAGTATAAAAACAAGCCTAATGTTTCTCTGATGTCATATTAAAATAAAATACGGCTTTCCAGGACTCATTAATCGGCAAACGCAGTTGTCTGAAGCCCCGAGACCAAAGGAAGCGGCGCGGTACCTTGTGAATAATGAAGCGTTTTCCATAAGAAACTCCTGGAAAATTGTCAGTTACCGCGCACAGCAAAAATATTTTGCCCAAGCCATTCACCGGGGTGGGGGGGGGGGGGATCCGACTATTTCACCAACCGGCGGCCTAATTAATGTTATCGTCAAGTGCGGACCTAAAAAAGTCAACTGAAAGGTGCAAGAATCATCCACCCAGAAAAATAAGAAAAAAAGGCGTGGCCCGGCAATTACACGTAACAAATTTAAATGAATGACATATCTTTATTCAGACTTTCTAGCTATTTACATAGGTACAAATGTTTTATTTGGAATCTTTCCAAAAATAATCCAACCAACAACTAATTAATAAGAAAGATGCTGTTTTATAGCAATGCGTTTTGTAGCACAGTGTGAGCAGGTCTTTTTTTTCTCAGAGAATACTGTAGGTGCAGGTAGCCCCCCCTTCTGAGTTATCCCTTGTCTCTGCCCCTACCCACCTCTAAGCCCTGTCCCTTGGTTCCACCTCTTACCCACCTCTGTTCCCCATCCCTTGGTTCCACCCCCTACTCACCTCTAAGCACCGTCCTTTGGTTTTACCCTGGCCCACCTCTTTGCCCTGTCCCTTGGTTCTACCCCCTACCCACCTCTAAGGTCCGTCCCTTGGTTCCACCTCCAAGCATCTCTGAGCCCCATCCCTTGGTTCCACCCCCCTATCCACCTCTGAGCACTGTAATTTTATTCCATCCCCTACCTACCTCTAAGCACCGTCCTTTGGTTCCATCCCCTACCCACCTCTAAGCACTGTCCCTTGGTTCCACCCCTTACTCACCTCTATGCCCTGTCCTTTGGTTCTACCCCCTACCCACCTCTGCGCACCTTTATTTGGTTCCACCTCCTACCCACCTTCCAGTCCCGCCCCTTTTAGAAGATACAGAACCGAGTATCCATTTGCTATGCCAAGTAATTTTTATGGAATTGGTTAAATATTTTTTTTTAAAGAAATAACAAACATCTCTATACTTACCTGCTCTGTGCAATGGAATTGCAGTATGTGTGTGGCACTGCAGCAGCCAAGGAGAGAGGGTGTCCTCTCCTGCAGTGCAGTCATGCTTAGTCATACTGTGTGTGGGGCCCTGGGGAGCAGCTAAAAAATGGAATCACAGCCTACTATGCTGGGATTTGTAGTCCCAAGAAGGGGTGGGCAATGCTCACACATACTGGGGGGGGGGGGGCTGGTCATACAAAGTAAAAGCCATGGCTGACCTGCCCATCTTCTAGAAATACCTATTGTCTGGCACACTGGTTCAAAGGGGAACTCTGATGTAGGTGGGATCTCTGTGGACCAGGGTCCCCCTCACACCAGAGGCCCCCATTACATCACAGTCCACAGGGATCCCCCTTAATTATTGGGGGGGGGGCACTATGTTTTACCGCACCAGGTGGCACTAACCCTAGTGACGTAACTGGTGTTGGATTCAACTTCTGTAGTTTTGAAAGGATGGTAGGACTCCCATCCTTTCAAAACTTTAGTAAACTCCTCTGGAGGTCCAGCAAGACCCTGCAATCCCCATGACCAAGCTCCGAGGGGGCGGAGCAAAATACGTTGAGGGCATAGACTGGCTGTAGCAGGAGCTGGGACGAGCTCCAACCCACGTCAGCACTCCCAGTGGCGGATGCTCAAGGATTTATACAACCTGCTTTAACAGAGTCAGAGGGGCACACCAAGTTGCTTTGGGTCACAAAGACCCCACAATCACTGGTGAGCGGCCTCTAGGACCATAAACCGCCCATTGCATTATAATGCATCTTCATGAGGTTTAGCGCTCCTACATCACAAGGATTCAACGTCTGTGTCTTATTAAAGAGTTATGCCCCGTACACACGGTCAGATTTTCCGACGGAAAATGTGCGATCAGAGCGTGTTGTCGGAAAAATGGGCTCCATCGGACTTTTTCCATCGGATTTTCCGACACACAAAGTTTGAGAGCAGGCTATAAAATTTTCCGACAACAAAATCCATTGTCGGAATTTCCGAACGTGTGTACACAAATCCGACGCACAAAGTGCCACGCATGCTCAGAATAAATAAAGGGATGAAAGCTATTGGCTGCTGCCCCGTTTATAGTCGCGGCGTACGTGTTTTACGTCACCGCGTTCAGAACGATCGGATTTTCCGACAACTTTGTGTGACCGTGTGTATGCAAGACAAGTTTGAGTCAACATCCGTCGGAAAAAATCCTAGGATTTTGTCGTCAGAATGTCCGATCAATGTCCGACCGTGTGTACGGGGCATTAGGCTGCCTGTGAATGGTGCCAAGTCAGCAAGTCACCATGCTGTCCAGACAGACTGGGTCTAAGGAGGGATGTCAATAGCATAAAGTAGCATTTGAAACTAGACATGTTTGTTTTGTTCCCAATTCATTTTCTAATGAATTTCGACAAATTCTTTCATTCGGAAAATATCCAAATTAACGAAAACTGGTTAAACAAGTTTTTTTCCGAATATTCGTAAATTGGAATATTCGTAAATTTGAAAATTCGGAAACTCAAAATTAGAAAATCTGAAAACCAGAAAATTTGACAATCTGAAATAACTAATAATAACCTAACTATTACTAACTATTAAATTAAAGGTATTGGAATTTCCTTTCAAATTTGGCTGTTAGTGAACATAACGAATAAGAATTTATCCGAAGTTACGAATTATCCGAAATAACGAATGCCGTATCTAAACGAATGGAACGTAACAAACTACTAATAATAAATAATAATAACACTGGAAATGACCAGGAAGATTTTTTTGTGACAATTACCAACTACTATCATTAGACACATGCAATATGTTTAGTTCCGAATTCGTTTTTCCACGAAATTTGACAAATTTGGAAATATCCGAATTAACAAAAACCTGTTTAACGAATTTTTCCGAAAATTTGTAAATTCGTAAATTCATAAATCAGAAAATCAAAAAATAAGAATGAAAATACAAAAATTCAAAAGAACAAAAAATCCGAAAAATAGGAAGAAAAATCCAAAAATTCGAAAACTCGAAAATCCAAAATAATAATTATCTAACTAATAATAATAACTATTACTAACTATTAAATGATAGGAATTGGAATTTATTTACAAATTGGGCTGTTAGTGAACGTAACTAATACAAATTTATTAATGGCGCATCTAAATGAACGGAACTTAAAGAAATTGTCATAATAAATAATAATAAAAACATTTTATTATTATTATTTTTATTTTTTATTATTATTATTTTGTTGTGTTCCATTCATTTAGATGCAGCATTCGTTATTTTGGATAATTCGTAACTTCAGATAAATTTGTATTCGTTACGTTCACTAACAGACAAATTTGAAAGGAAATTCCAATACCTATAATTTAATAGTTAGTTATAATTAGTTTGTTAGTTATTATTTCAGATTTTAGAATTTTTGAGTTTTAAAATTTTTCAAATTTACAAAATTTCGAATTTACGAATACCGCCTCTAAATCAATAGAACATAACGAATTAGAATTTTTCTGAAGTTACGAATTTATTCGAAATAACGAGTTTCGAATGAGCCGAAAAACGGAAAAAAAACCCAGCATGAATTAAAAACTAAACAATTTTTTTGGCAGTGCACATGTCTAACTGTCATCACCTGCACACAGGTGAGAATCCTGTAACAGCCAATTCAACCCCCCCCCCCCCCCAATTTACATTACAGGTTTGAAGCGGTTTACCGGGTCTATGGCTGCAGCCATAAACCCCGGTATTAAAATTATTCAGCTGGCGATTCTCTTTTCACTAAAAAGCGATCCGAGCAGCTGATTAGCCACTGGATCGCTTTTAGAAGCGGCGGGAGAGGTTGTTACCTCCCCTGCCCCTGCCGCTCGTAGGTGTTTCTCGGGCTTACTGTTATCTAGGTGAGCCCCGGCGGCTGGCCATAGAGATGAAGAGAGACCAGATCGTCTCTGTTCACCTCTATGATTTTGGAGGACCGGAGGAACATCATGACGTCACTTCCGGTTTAGGGCAGATGTAAATTTTTTTTTTTTTTTTTTTTATTTGATGCTTTCAAGGGTAGAGAAGAGATCTGGGGTCTTATAGACCCCAGCTATCTTCATAAAGAGGACCTGTCATGCTTTATTGTTATCACAACAGTTATTTACATTTATTGTGATAAAAAAATGTAATTACTTTTATTGCTAAGGAACAGTACAAAAATTTAATTTTTATTTAAAATAAATAATATATTTTTTTTAAAAAAGCTCCCTTTTCCTCCGTGCGCGTGTGCAGAAGCGAACACATACGTAGGTTGCACACGCATATGTACACAGTGCTCATACAACCCATGTGAGGTATCACCGCAAACGTCATAGCGAGAGCAATAATTTTAGCGCTCAACCTCCTTTGTAATTCTAAAATGGTAACCCATAAAAGTTTTTAAAGTTTGCCTATGGAGATTTTTTGGTATTTTAGTTTGTCGCTATTCCACGAGCGTGCGCAGTTTTAAAGCGTGACCTGTTAAGTATCTACCAAGCGTAACATCTTTTATATTCTACTGAACAATTGGGTTATATGTTTTTTTTTTTTTCTTTTTTGCATTAAAATTCATGAAAGTGAATTTTTTTCTAAATAAAAAATGCTTTGAAAAACTGCTGCGCAAGTATCATGTGACATAAAAAATTGCAACGATCGCCATTTTATTCTCTATCGTCTCTGCTAAAAAACATATATATATATAATGTTTGGGGTTCCAAGTAATTTTCTAGAAAAAAAATACTGATTTTAACTTGTAAACAAAAAGTGTAAGAAGAAGGCCTGGTCTTCAAGTGGATATGTAACAATATACAAAGCAAACACTGATTCGGTGGTTAGAACCTCTGTCGGATTTTAACTGCTATCTGGGGTCCTGTTAGAGAAATTTCACTCACGTCTTCCTGTTCTCCTAACAATGTTTTACCATATAGGACATGAGTACAACTTGCTAGCATGTGGGTTCCCACCCCCTCATGGCCAGAGGCCATACTACCGATCCAGTCCCCACATTGGAAGGACAGCATCTTTTCACCTGTCCCAGCACTGACTACAGAGTAACTTTGAGAGGGACAGCATAGAGCGCCATCTCTCTCCACCAGCTTTGGCACACTTAACTATTTGCCATCTTCCGGCCGTATGCTTATGAGGGAAGCCGCTGTATACATGCACCGTGGTTCCAGGCCTGGTCCTAAGGACCGGTTCTGTTCTGCAGCGGGCCCAAAGATAGGTGCTCAGCTACTCAGAAGGGCAAACCACAGTTACCAGTCTACTCCTCCTGTGGGACCTCCATCTCCCGACCACCACTACTTTTACAACTGAGCTGGCTACTCCTCCTTCCTGTACCTTCACTCACTTCATCGCCTAAAGAGTTAACCTGACATGCAGTAACAGCACAATGCTTGATAGAATTATTGGGATCTCTTCATGGACACAGCAGTATTTAAGTCTCTCACCTTTCCATGATTTCCTCTTGCCTGGACTCTCCATACTGGTCCACATATGACCATCTCAACTCAAGCCAATATGTGTTGGGGACCAGCCTGCCATGTCTTCCAAATTCATTCACATCACACTCACATCAGGGTCCCCATCAGAGTGTCCCTTACATCAGGGTCTCCATTAGAGTCATCTTTACATTAGAGTACCACCCAACATCTGAGTCTCCATCAGAGTCACCCGTTACATCAGGTTCTCTTTCAGAGTTCTCACCTTTAATCATGTTCCCCATCAGAGTCATACACACATCAGGGTCTCCATCAGAGTCCCCCTTACATCTGAGTCTCCATCAGCGAGCACCGTTACATTGGGGTACCCATCAGACTGTCCACATTACATCAGAGTGCCTCTTATATCATGGTCCCCAATCAGAGTGCCTCTTACATCATGGTCCCCATCAGAGTGCCTCTTACATCATGGTCCCCATCAGAGTGCCTCTTACATCATGGTCCCCATCAGAGTGCCTCTTACATCATGGTCTCCATCAGAGTGCCCCTTACATCAGAGTGCCTCTTAGATCATGGTCCCCTTCAGAGTGCCTCTTAGATCATGGTCCCCATCAGCGTGCCCCTTACATCAGAGTGCCCCTTACATCAGGGTCTCCATCAGAATCACCCTTACATAAGAGTCTCCATCAGACTCACCTTTTACATTAGGGTCCCCCCTCAAATCAGCAGACCTGAAAATGCTTGGGCAAGCATATCATTAGTTGCTAGGATTCCGACAATCCTAGCAACCAACAATGGGGATAAGGACAGCGAAGTAAGGGGGGGAACCTGTTATGAAGACCTCGGGGGGGAAAAGTAGATTTGACATGGAGAAGCAAAGACCAATTGCCAGCCTCTTCTGATCTGAATCCTCAATCTGTGCATATTGAGGATAAAACCCTCACCCTTGCTTTGGGCAGGATCAAATTGTGTAGCAGGCTTTTTGGGGCCCGAGTTCTGAACCTGCAGCCTCTGCTGTCTGGTGGTGTCTCTTCTTGCTGAGAAAGAGATGCTGTACAACTCTCTTGACCATTCCTTGGACAATCTTGCCTTGAAACTTCTTTCTGATGAACCTTGAACTCTTTGCTCCTCCCATGAACTTCCTGATTTAAGCCATGCCTTTTTACTTCCCGTTTGCCAGATTATTGTGGCAATTCTGTGATTATTCTAGTGGGACGATTCTGAGGACTGCGCACATGGCAGCAAAACCCATCTCCACTATCAGAAGCTCTGGTGAACACCGGTTATAATTTAGACCCATGAGCCCATGTCATCCACCAGGGTGAGCCAGGGGCGGATCCAGGGGGGGCAACGGGGCAATTGCCCCCTCTGAGAAATTAGTGATGGACAGGCCAGTCAGGGCCCAGGGACGAGTGTGCGGGTGGGCCAGTCAGCGGGAGTTGGCAGGTGAGTGAGCTCCTGAGCAGTGACGTAGCGTGGGGGGTGCCGTGGCCCTGGGCGCAACATTTAGGGGGGCACCAGTATGTGTCACTGGCTGCCTCCTCCTAATTTTAACTTCCTGTATCCCCAGGCTCCGGCCGCCATGTTCAGTGTCCGGCGCCCTGTGATTGGATGTATGGGGGTCACGTGAGGCGTAGAGCTGTCCGTGATTGCTCCTGAAGTCCCGCCTCCGCACATGACCCCCATATGCCCAATCACAGTGCTCTGCGCCGGACACTGAACATTGCAGCTACAGCGCGGGGAAAAGAAGCAAAAATGTGAGCTGCCGCTGTCTTCTCCTCCTCCGGACTGATGCAGGCCAGCCAGACACGAAGGTGAGTAAGACCTTCTTCGTGACAGTCGTGTTACTGGCCCCGGGGGGGGGGAGAGAGTCAGTTAGTGTAGTATGGTGGTCAGTTAGTGTAGTATAGTGGTCAGTTAGTGTAGTATAGTGGTCAGTTAGTGTAGTATGGAGGTCAGTGTAGTGGACAGTATAGTGGTCAGTGTAGTTTTCAGTGTAGTGGACAGTATAGTATAGTGGTCAGTGTAGTGTAGTGGACAGTATAGTATAGTGGTCACTTTAGTGGTCACTGTAGTGGACAGTATAATGTAGTGGACAGTGTAGTGTAGTGGACAGTGTAGAGGTCAGTATAGTGGTCAATGTAGTTCTCAGTATAGTATAGTGATCAATGTAGTTCTCAGTTTAGTATAGTGGTCAGTGTAGTGGACAGTATAGTATAGTGGTCAGTGTAGTGGACAGTATAGTATAGTGGTCAGTGTAGTGGACAGTATAGTATAGTGGTCAGTGTAGTGTGTAATGGTCAGTAAAGGAATCAGGTTGGTCAGTGTTGAAATCAAGTAGGTTAGTGTAGTGGTCAGTATAGGAATCAGGTAGGTCAGTACTATTGTATTTGAAGGAACTCGGGGAGTGGTAAAAGTCTGCAGGTTAGGGGGTGCAAATTACTTGCCTTGCCTCCGGTGCTAACAACCCACGCTACGCCACTGCTCCTGAGCAGGTAGGTCGGCAAATGAGTGAGGGGAGGTCGGCAGGTGAGTGTGCGGGCGGACCGGTTGGCAGGTGAGCAGAGGTGCTGGCCAGTCAGCGGGGTTGGCAGGTGAGTGAGCGACTGAGCGGGCACTGCAGGTCGGCGGATGAGTAAGGGGGGGTTAGTAGGTGAGTGTGCAGGCGGGCAGGGCAATCATCGAGTAAGTGGGCAGGCCGGTCGGCATGAGAGTGGAGGTGCTGGCCAGTCAGAGAGCCAGCGGGCGGGGAGCAGAGAGATGACATCATCTCTCACCGCCCGCTCTGCATCACTGCAGTTCCACCCTCACTGTGCAGCCGCGGGCAGCAGAGAGATTACATCATCTCTCTGCTGCCTGCCTTCCCTCTGGCAAGTGACAATCTACATCTTAGCAGGCCAATGACAATCTGCAACATGTGGCAGGTGACGTGGCAAGTGACAATCAGCATCCGGTGGCAGGGACGTGGCAAGTGACACGCACAGGGCTCCCACTGATTCTGCATTATGGTGAGTTGAACCATTTTATTTTATATTACAATGTAATAGTAGAAATAATGCGCTTCAATCGTCCTGACACCATAACAACCATGGTGCCGTGATGATGAAAGCGCTAACACCAGCCACTGCCCCGATAGCTTTCCCGCAATAAAAAACATATTTTCTGCCAGTGCCCCTCCCGAGACTAGGCTCTGGATCCGCCCCTGGGGTGAGCTGATTGTGTGAGCCTCTCTACTGCTGTAACTACTGGTCTCCGAGCCTGAACATGACAGGGTCATAGTTTGGAGACCCCTGATGTATAGCAATATCCCCAACCTTATGTAACGTGATGTACATATGAGTGTCAATTGTGATCACATTTTGCACTGTCCTCCATCCTTGTATCTCTTAAACATAATAAAAAAATTAAAAAAATAATCATTATTTGGTTTTATTACTCAAGAGAAAGATCATATAAGAGCCAATTTTTTTCCTCCAAAGTAGAGGAACATTTAAGTAGAGAAATGTGAAATTTCCTTTAATCGTTGTATAGGGTGACTAATTCATGCCTCGTCTTTTATATTCATAAAAGTTTTAATATCTATACGAGGACCGTGCCTCCCTATGGCTCTTAAAAAATGAAAATTTATTTTAAGAAAGGCCGCCGTGGCAGGTTGGTGGTGTAACGTGGTGATGAGATGTTAATACAATATCTCACTCCACTCTCCTGGTATGCTGCTGAGCCAGCTGATGAGGTTTATGTAAGGACATATTGAAGAAAAATTCTTCTCTCTCTGTAATTATGTAAAATAATCAGTAGGTGTTTTCAATTTCTCCAAACGCCCGGCATCGATGCTGGCGACGTCCCAGACAAACATTTTTTTATTCATTTACAAAAGACTTGGAAAGAGACCAAAATGGCATTCATGGAACCCAGGGAGGAACGATCGGTGCCTTGCGAGGATTGATAGACTGGTCCATGGCTCTGCATAGAATTATGGCCGCCATGTCCCCGCGTTCTGACACATCTCCGCAAAGTGACATTGAAAAGAGTTTTTTTTTCAGATTTTTTTTTAGCTTTATTTTATACTTTTGAGCTCAGCACAGCTATGCATCAGTATAAAACGATATAATTATGTGTGCATCTCAACCTGCCTGCACTCAGATGTCACCCCACACATCTGTCCTTACAAAATGTTTGCTTACATTAGCTTTGAACTCTAACATGTGAAGGTCCCTGACACAATGGCAACCTGGAAATTTCATTTCAGTCTTTAACAATTTTTCCTTCTTAATTTGCTCTGGAAATGTGCTTTTATCACATTTTAGACAGCTGGGCAAAACAAAGCAAGATTATGAGCAGTATATCAACAAGATTTCACATGTAAAGCAGTAAGAAAAATGAAAAAATATTTTTGAATGGGAGTTCTTTGTTACGACTCTTTGCCCTATCACAGCCCGTAGAAGTGAGGAATACTGTGCAAAGATAATGAATGAGAAAAAGAGGCGTTTATCTGCTTCCCTCCATCAGCAGCTCAGAGAGACCACACCAGAGGTATCTGGGAAAGTGATCTGCAGCTAGGTGGTAGGTACTGCACTGTAAGAACCAGCGTGTGGGCACCTTGGTCAGAGCCTTCACTGGAAGACTCATCTACCGTGAGGAGCAAATCCTCACATTACAATGGGGCAGCCCCCCTGTGTCCTCAGGCCCTAAATCCCTTCAGCTGTTCACCTGTGTTACCAGAGTACTCTAGTTCTAGTGGGTTAACCCCCCTGTGTTCTTAGACTTTGGATCCCTCCAGCTATTTACCTGTGTTACCAGAGTACTCTAGTTCTAATGGGTTAACCCCCCTGTGATCTTAGACTTTGGATCCCTCCAGCTGTTTACCTGTGTTACCAGAGTACTCTAGTTGTAGTGGGTTAACCCCCCCTGTGTTCTTAGACTTTGGATCCCTCCAGCTGTTCATCTGTGTTACCAGAGTAGCCTACTTTCAGTGGGGTGGCCCCCCTATGCTCCCTGGCCTTAGATCCTTCTAGCTCTGGGGTCGGCAACCCATTGATCGCGAGCTACCTGTCGATCGCAGGAAGCCGACAGGTAGATCTCGATCAGGGCCGTGTGCCGATGCTTCACCGTGTCTCCGCCAGTGTTGCTCATCTTTCACTCGCAGAGAGGAGCGAGAAGCAAAGCCATGCTGGATGGAGGGCAGGACTGGGCGCTGCTTTAGTTAACTTTGAAAGTTAACTAGCAAATGATTGGTTGCTAGGCGGTCCTAGCAACCAATAATCAGCTTGTTTACATAAAACTAAAGCCACTCCCGCTCCCACCCTCCATCCAGCACCTTACAGCCTCTCAACTTCTCTGTGATGTACAAGCGCTGTAAGGTAGGCAAGAGCTACCTACAGCTGTGTGTTGGGAGTGGCAGGGGAAACAGCTATAGAGGGGCAGAGGACACCACGGGGGGGGGGGGGGGGTGGAGAAACAGGATAGTACTATGCTGGGGGGGAGCAGAGGAGAGGACAATACTGTGGGCGGGGGGGGGGGGGGTGCAGAGAAAACTGCAGAGGGGGGGTACTGCAGAGGGGGGGCAGAGGACACTACTGGGGAGGTTTGGTGCAGAGGACACATTGCTATGGGGTGGCCGGTGTGTTACCGGTGAACTCTAGCTCCAGTGGGGTGGCCCCCTGTGTTCTCCGACCTTGGATCCCTCCAGCTGTTCTCCTATGTTACCAGAGTACTAGCGGCGGCAGGTCCATAAGGGGCGCAGGGGCGCGACCCTCCTAATCTCAATGCTGGGAGCCGGACGCATAGTTTTCTACAAGTTTTTTTTTTTTTTCAGCACATGATTAAAGCCTGAGGCTCTAATTGGCTTCAAAAAGGTTGGGCTCGTGGTGCAGAGCACAGCGCAGGAGCCCACCCACTTGTGATATTAGCGAATCAGTATTCACTATTGTCTTCTGGCTTCTTCTGGTTCCTTTCGGCCAATCAGGACAGGAAGCAGGTCTTAAAACCGGATTGGCCAGGAGGAAAAGCCGGGGAAGCCGCGACCTGGATGGGGAAAGTGCGGACCTGGCGGGGGGGTTTGTTTGCTGCACCACCCAAAAAAAATGGAGAACCAGCTACCACTGCAGAGTACCCTAATTCCAGTGGGGTGGCCCTCCTGTGTTCTCAGACCTTGGATCCCCCCAGCTGCTCACCTGTGTTACCAGTGTACTCTAGTTCCAGTGGGATGGCCCCCCTGTGTTCTATGGCCTTGGATCCCTCCAGCTGTTTACCTCTGTTACCAGAGTACTCTAGTTCCAATGGGGCGCCCAGCCCCTTTTTTCTTGGACTTTTGATCCCCCCAGCTGTTCACCTGTGTTACCAGTATACTTTAGTTCCAGTGGGGTGGCCCCCTGTGTTCTATGGCCTTGGATCCCTCTAGCTGTTCACCTGTGTTACTGGCTGTGAGGCACAGGTTGCTGGGCAACTGATGAACAGCCAGGTGAGAGGCCCTCCACTTTCAGAACCAGTGTGCAGCCAGAGAGAAGCCTAATAGCATACAGCTTATCCAGAAGACACAACTATTGTGGGGCGCACCTCCCCAAAAGCTACCAGAGTACTCCCATCCTTTTGAGGTGCCCTCCATTTTGTCCTCAGGCCTGGGATACCTCCAGCAGTTCACCTGTGTTACTGCTGTTTTTGTTCTGAACAGTTTTGCTGAAGTAGTTATTTACAGGTAGAGTTTCGGTTGTTATAGAGTCTTATTGGAACTATAACATGTAGCCACATGTTACACTAGGGTTCCCCTCAAAGTCCATACCAGACCAGGCCTGGTATGCATGCCTTTTTTTTTTCCAATTTTTTGATTGCAGGCATGCCTTTTTTTTATACTTAGCTGTCAGCGGGGAACCCCGCTGACAGCTGTTGATTCATCGGTTGTTAAGGACGCGCCTATTGAATGATGTTACGCCATCTAGTGCCAGGCGTTACATTAACATGTTTTCACTACTAAAATACCACAAGACTTCATAAAAGACTTCATAAAATAACTCATGCATTATTTTAGTAGCAATTTTTTGTGAATGCTAAAAAACTTTTTGAAAAACAATTAGCGGTATTTTACCAATTTTTTTTAAAGGGAAAATTACCACTTTGTGAATGGAGCCCATTATTTTTTATCACGTTGTTATTAGTAAAGTTCCACTTTAAGGCTGGATTCACACCTATGCAGTTTTAGTGGTTTTTGCATTTTGCAGATTTGCACTACAGTCCATTTAACATGGTTTCCTATGAAACACATTCTGTAGTGCAAATCTGCAAAATGCAAAAAGCACTAAAACTGCATTAGGTGAGAATCCAGCCTAATGCCGCGTACACACGACCGGAAATTCAGCCAGCAAAAGACCGATGAGAGCTTTTGGTCGGAAAATGCGCCTGCGTGTATGCTCCATCGGACTTTTTCTGGCCAAATTCCAGCCAGCAAAAGATCGAGAGCATGTTCTCAATTATTCAGTCGGAAACAGTTCCGATTGGAAATTCCGATCGTCTGTAACATTTCCGACGCGCAAAATTCCTACGCATGCTCAGAAACAATTCGACGCATGCTCGGAAGCATTGAACTTCATTTTCTTGGCTCATCGTAGTGTTGTACGTCATCGCGTTCTTGACGGTCGAAAGTTCAGCAAACTTTTGTGTGACCGTGTGTATGCAAGCCAAGCTGGAGCGGAATTCCGTCGGAAAAACCATCCAAGATTTTTCTGACGGAAAATCCGCTCGTGTGTACGCGGCATAGGAAGCTTTCCCTGAGACGAGATTCTGGCCCGTCTTGTAGGATGGGATCAGCTCTGAAAGCTGTGCAGCAATTTCTTTTTTTTTTTTTTTTTCCTCCTTATTAGATGTACAGCATGGAGAGCCAGATTTTATCCAAGAAAAGATCACTCATGAAGGCAGAAAATAACCTTTGAAATGTAATAAGTATAAGACAACTGGAGAATATCATAAGAACGTCACCTTGGAATCCTAATCATAGACAAGTGGTATGCTTCCAACTGCCATTTGTTTATTATTTAACGGTTTACAAATCTGACAAGTTGATTGGACGGGGTGGGTTTTTCTTTTTCACTTGAAAATGTTATATCAACAGGGAAAGAAACATGTTTTCCAGGCCAGTGTAAGACATCACCCCTCATTATAGCAATATAAAGGAAACATGGGCATGAGCTACAGGAAAAGTGACATTTACAAAGGAAGAAAGAAAAATAACTGTACACCTTAAATTGCTGGAAAATTACATTTCACTGGCAAAACATTTTTTTTTTTTAAAAAAGCACACAATGCCCCCCCCCCCCCCAAAAAAAAAAAAAACATACTTAGCAGACCTTTGGAGGGGTCTGTGTACTGCTTCTATTTTTTGTTTTTTGGTTTTTTTTTAGTTTTTTAGCAATGAAATACCAGTTGCTGGCAATTTGGGGAAAATTTTCCTTCGTAAATGTCACATTTTCTGTACATCACAGATGCCCCTTCACATGCAGGATTAGGAATCTGCTCCCACCCTCAGGCATGTTATTTTCCACTTTCGTAGTAAAAAAAATAGCAAATAAAATAAAAAAATTATATATATATATATCATATAAAGTTCTGACTCAAATCATATTGTAATTGAATGTTTTTAAAAATTACCTTTCCCTTTCATTCTACAGCTCTGTGATTTTCTTTAAAATGCAATATTGAGACCTGGAAGCAATCAGTACACAGAATGTATACAGAATGCTCCACAGAAACATAATATCCTGCTTGTGTGATTGTAGATCAGCAGGATGAGTGTGCCAGGACAGGTTGATGTGTCTCATCTCTACTTCCTTTCACCACTCTGCATATCATAGATGAGAAGAGGGTACATCAGTGGAGCAGATGAGCAGGAGGGGTTTAGAGGTGGGGCAGATGTGCAGGGAGGTACAGTGGTGGAAGAGATAAGGGGGGTCAGCGGTGGGACAGAAGAGCAGGTGGTAAAGCAGTGGGGCATATCTGAAAGGAGGTGCATTGGTGGGACAGATGAGCAGGGGGTTACAGCGGTGGGGCAGAAGAGCAGGGGGTACAGAGGTGGGGCAGATGTACAGGGGGAACAGTGGCAGGGCAGAGGGCAAAGGAGGTACATTGGTGGGGCAGAGGAGCAGGGAGTTACAGTGGTGGGGCAGAAGAGCAGGGGGAACAGAGGTGGGACAGATGTGCAGGAGGTACAGTGGTGGGACAGAGGTGGGGCAGATGTACAGGGGGAACAGTGGCAGGGCAGAGGGCAAAGGAGGTACATTGGTGGGGCAGAGGAGCAGGGAGTTACAGCGGTGGGGCAGAAGAGCAGGGGGAACAGAGGTGGGACAGAGGTGGGACAGATGTGCAGGGGGTACAGTGGTGGGGAAGATGAGAAAGGGGGTTACAGTGGTGGTGCAGATGAGCAGATAAGTTCAGTGTTAGGACAGATAAGAAGATGGTTCAGTGGTGAGACAGAAGAGCATGGGGGTATGGTGCTAGAGCAGATGTGCAGGGTGGTACAGTGGTGGGGCAGATGAGCAGCAGGGTACAGTGGTGGGACAGATGAGCAGGGGGTTACAGTGGTAGGGCAGATGAGTAGAGGGTTACAGTGGTGGGGCAGATGAGCAGGATGGTACAGTGGTGGGGCAGATGAGTAGAGGGTTACAGTGGTGGGGCAGATGTGCAGGGTGGTACAGTGGTGGGGCAGATGAGCAGCAGGGTACAGTGGTGGGACAGATGAGCAGGGGGTTACAGTGGTAGGGCAGATGAGTAGAGGGTTACAGTGGTGGGGCAGATGAGCAGGATGGTACAGTGGTGGGGCAGATGAGTAGAGGGTTACAGTGGTGGGGCAGATGAGCAGGATGGTACAGTGGTGGGGCAGATGAGTAGAGGCTTACAGTGGTGGGGCAGATGAGCAGGATGGTACAGTGGTGGGGCAGATGAGTAGAGGGTTACAGTGGTTGGGCAGATGAGCAGGATGGTACAGTGGTGGGGCAGATGAGCAGAGGGTTACAGTGGTGGGACAGATGAGCAGGATGGTTCAGAGGTGGGGCATATGTGCAGGGGGTTACAGTGGTTGGGCAGATGTGCAGGGGGTTACAGTGGTAGAGCAGATAAGCAGAGAGTAAAAGTGGTGGGGCAGATGAGCAGGGGGTACAGTGGTGGGGCAGATGAGCAGGGGGTACAGTGGTGGGCAGAAGAGCAGGTGGTACAGTGGTGGGGCAGATGAGCAGGGGTTTAGTGGTGGGGCAGATAAGCAGGGGGTTACAGTGGTAGGGCAGATGTGCAGGGGTTAGTGGTGGGGCAGATGTGCAGGGGCTACAGAGCAGCATTTACTTTATAAAAAATGTAGTGATTGAGAGTGTGAAGTTGACATTTTTTTGTTATAAAATCAGCATTTCTTTGAAAACATTTTTCGGCACACTGTGCTCAAAAGGTTGCCTACCCCCTGCTCTAGTGTATCTAGGCCCCTGCTCTTTGTCTAGG
Source organism: Lithobates septentrionalis (assembly GCA_037952835.1). Taxonomy (NCBI): domain Eukaryota; kingdom Metazoa; phylum Chordata; class Amphibia; order Anura; family Ranidae; genus Lithobates; species Lithobates septentrionalis. Next base: position 696,537 of record JBBDGP010002647.1, on the reverse strand, counting down.
ATGCCCAATAGACATATCTTGGGGTGAAAGGAGTAGGCAAAGGCAATGCTTCCAACAACAGGTCTACTATTTGCTTCCAGTACCTAGTAATCACTTGAGAGGACCACCTGACATGGATGAAGCCTGCTTCTGAACTGGTGCATCTAGTGCAGTGCTTCTCAACCTTTTTTCAGTCAAGGCGCCCTTTAAAATTTTGGACAATCTCGAGGAACCCTCCAAAATTATGGACAGTCTTGAGGTGCCCCATTCTAAAATGTAAAATCTATTCTGAAAGTTTTACAAAATGCAACAACATCAATATACTTAGGACACCCAACATTAAAGGTAATTTATTCTTCCAAAGCAAATACATTTTTCCATACTGGTACTGACTAGTAATCCAATGTTTCTCTTCTCCCTCAGTTTTTCTCCATCACTTAGCTAATGAGACCCCAAAACTGATGGGGAAAGGCAAGGGAGGGTCAAACAAGAATGATATGCAGGCAATTGACATCCTCATTATCAACTGATGATGTCATTGGTCGTTAGGAGGTTGGCAGCTAGAAGGTTGTAATGGTGTACAATGAAAACCTGTGGCTTTGTGTAAACTAAAGGGCAGGTTTCATCCACCCACTGGCTTGTATACAGTTTTGGGGCAATTTTTAAGCATTTTGCCAAGGCATCCCTGAAAAAAACTAATTTTGCCAAGGCACCCTGGTTGAAAAACGCTGATCTAGTGCAATTGGTTGTAGGCATGCGGTGTATAGCATGCAATCTGACCAGGGTTAGGTATGATTGATGAAAAATACTATATGCAGTATACAGTGACTTGAAAAAGTATTCATACCCCTTGACATTTTCCACATTTTAAACCAAAAATTAAATGTATTTTATTGGGATTTTACGTGATAGACCAACACAAAGTGGCACAGAATTGTGAAGTGGAAGGAAAATGATAAATAGTTTTCAACATTTTTTACAAGTAAATATGTAAAAAGTGTGGGGTGTATTTGTATTCAGCCCCCTTTACTCTGATACCCCTAACTAAAATCCAGTGGAACCAATTGCCTTAAGAAGTCACCTAATTAGTAAATAGAATCCACCTGTGTGTAACTTAATCTCAGGATAAATACAGCTGTTCTGTGAAACCCTCAGAGGTTTGTCAGAGAACCTAAGACCCCATTCACACAGGGGCAACACGACTTGCAGGTCGCCTCACAGAGGCGACCTGCACACGACTGCCCGGGCGACTTGCAAAACGACTTCTGTATAGAAGTCTATGCAAGTCACCCCAAGTCGCCCCCGAAGTCGTACAGGAACCTTTTTCTAAGTCGGAGCGACTTGCGTCGCTCCCCTTAGAACGGTTCCATAGCACAGAACGGGAGGCGACTTGTCAGGCGACTAGGTCGCCTGACAAGTCGTCCCTGTGTGAACGGGGTCTAAGTGAACAAACAGCATCATGAAAGCCAAGTAACACACCAGACAGGTCAGGGATAATGTTATGGAGAAGTATAAAGCAGGGTTAGGTTATAAAAAAAATATCCCAAGCTGTGAACATCTCACGGAGCTCTGTTCAATCCATCATCCGAAAATGGAAAGAGTATGACACAACTGCAAACCTACCAAGACATGGCCGTCCACCTAAACTGACCGGCCGGGCAAGGAGAGCATTCATCAGAGAAGAGCCAAGAGGTCCATGGTAACTCTGGAGGAGCTGCACAGACAAGTGTGAGGAGCAGGCCTCTTCCCATTCTTCATCAGAAAGGTTTGGTATTAGAGTTTGCCATTTAAAGCAGACTGTAATGGGACTTTACTAAGATTGGCATACAATACATGAAAGTAGCCTTCAGAGATCAAGCCCTTGGGGCCCTGTGATCTCAGAGTACCTATCACTGGGTAATTAGAGAAACAGAATTTGACAGATTTTGCCCCCACTGATTTCAATAGTGAGTCTTGGCATCCAAACATTTTTGAAGTCTGCCGAACCCTGCTCAAACTCTACCCAGGACAGTCTGGCCCATCCCTACTTTGAACTAATCATCTGAACAAGTATGCATTAATAAAGTCAGAATTGCTAATCGTACTCCTTGTGGACCGATGATTCACAAAGTATTAGAGCCAAAAGATTAGTGTGAGAGCCAGGGAACCAGCAAACTATGATTTTTTTAGGAGGAGGTCAACAATGGCAGCTTTACCCTTATGACAGGCTTTCTTTCAATGAAGTGTGGTGGGGAGTGGACAACTAAAAAATAAAACTGACCTGACAACTCTACATGTATGGCATCAAACATACACTGGTCAGCCATAACTTTATGACTGTTGACGAATAACATTGATTATCTCATTACAATGACATTTGAAAGGGGGTGGGATACAGTATATTAGTCAGCAAGTGAACATGTTGTCCATGAAGTTGACATGTTGAAAGCAGAAAAAAATGGTTTGTTGTGTAGCTGCAGACCGGTCAGGGTGCCCATGCTGACCCGTGTCCATAGCCAAAAGTGCCTACAATGGGTACGTGAGCATCAGAACTAGAGCACGGAGCAGTGGAAGAAGGTGGCCTGATCTGATGAATCATGTTTTCTTTTACATCATGTGGATGGCCGGGCAAGGCTGGTGCAAGGATTTTTGACACCCTAGGCGAAAAACCTCATTTTGCCACCCCCTTGGCTCCACCCATGACTCCACCTCCTTTGCCCTGCTCATGTATAGCCCACCTTTTTAATGAAGCGCCCATCAAATGCAGCCTCACCAGCACCCATCAAATGCAGCCTCACCAGCACCCATCAAATGCAGCCTCTTCAGCGCCCATCAATGCAGCCTCACCAGCACCTATCAAATGCAGCCTCTTCAGCACCCATCAATGCAGCCTCACCAGCACCCATCAAATGCAGCCTCACCAGCACCCATCAAATGCAGCCTCTTCAGCGCCCATCAATGCTGCATCACCAGCACCCATCAAATGCAGCCTCTTCAGCACCCATCAATGCAGCCTCACCAGCGCCCATCAAATGCAGCCTCACCAACACCCATCAATGCAGCCTCACCAGCGCCCATCAATGCAGCCTCACCAGCGCCCATCAATGCAGCCTCACCAGCGCCCATAAAATGCAGCCTCACCAGCACCCATCAAATGCAGCCTACCAGTGCCCATCAAATGCAGCCTCACCAACACCCATCAACTACAGCATCACCAACACCCATCAAATGCAGCCTACCAGTGCCCATCAAATGCAGCCTCACCAGCGCCCATCAAATGCAGCCTACCAGTGCCCATCAATGAATGTTTGCTTGCTTCTAATCATTCAGCAGTCAGGACACAGACACAGTCCTCTGCTGCCGCTGCGCCTCTGACACTTTGTGCGAAAGGAGCAGCGGCTGCCTGCTGATGCTGAGACTTAGTTGCTTGCTGTAGAGAGAAGAGAGTAGAAACACCAGTGTCCGTGCGCCCCTAGGCAGCAGTGCACCCTAGGCGGCTGCCTAGTTTGCCTAGTGGTAGCACGGCCCTGTGGCCGGGTGCATCACTTACCTGGGAAAGAGATGGCACCAGGATGCACTACGGGAAAAAGACAAGGTGGCAGAGGTAGTGTGATGCATTGGGCAATGTTCTGCTGGGAAACCTTGGGCTCTGCCATTCGTATGGATGTTATTTGACACGTACCACCTACCTAAACATTGTCGGTGACCAAGTACACCCCTTCATGGAAATGGTATTACCTGATGGCAGTGACCTCTTTCTGCCAAACTGTAAAAATGGTTCAAGGAACATAGGAGCCTAAAGCGGAGCTCCAGGCTCCTTCAGAAAAAAATTAAAAGTCTTTTAATACTAGGACACTTACCTATCCACAAATCCAACAGTACCTTCACCCAAGCTGGTCTTCCAATCGGCTCTTGGGTACTGCGCCCGCATTCTCAGGTAAGGGAAACCGGCAGTGAAGCCTTGCGGCTTCATTGCCGGTTCCCTACTGCACATGAATAAAGCGCGCTGCGCTTTGTGAATGGCCCGGCGGCATGGGAGGGAGGTAAGGGAAGTCAGCCGGAAGTGGGAGCGGGTACCTGTCAAAACCAGGTACCCCCTCCCCCTGAAAGATGCCAAATATGGCAGCGGAGGGGAGGAGACAAATAAGCAATGCTTCCCCTTTTAGATGGAGCTCCGCTTTAAGGTGTTGATTTAGCCTCCGAATTCTCTAGATCTCTGGGATGTGGAATGTGCTAAAAAAAAAAATCAAGTCCGATCCATGGAGGCCCTACCTCCCAACTTCCAGGACTTAAAGGATCTGCTACTGACGGCCTGGTGCCAGATACCGCAGCATACCTTCAGAGGTCTAGTGGTGTTCATGCCTTAACGTGTCAGGAAGGGGGGGACCAACTTAATATTAGGGGGGTGGTCATAATTTATTATTGTTGTATACCCATAGGCCGCAAAATGATCCAAAACCCTCTGGCATGAAGAGATGTTTGGATAGGATGAGAAGTTAAGTTGATAAAATCTCTACAAACTATACAGATAGGCTCCAAAAAAGAGTTTAAGGTTTTTAATTATTTAAGATGGCGTTGGTGGCTCGGCTCCCCAGCTGTCGCTGTGAGATGTCATGCAGTGAAGGGCTGTTCTCAGCAGCTCTCTGCCCTGTGAGAAGGAAAGTCTACATGCCGCGCTGTGACTGACTGAAATAACAGGAACAGAAAGCTGCAAATTAGAGTTCTAGTTGTTAAAGTCTGAACATTCTTCTGAAATTGTTTTATTTCCTATTGATAGCTTTATAAGTTTAGAGATCCATCACTTCGCCCAACTCAAACACCAACTAGTGAGTCCTGCCATGTGTGATAATTGAGGTGCTGTACCTGTAGCGGGATTTTGTGGGGTGTGTGTATTGTAGATGAGAGGCTCATTTAGGGAGTATGAGATTTTAAAGAAGCCTACAGTTTGGTTCGAGTTTGTTACATGATATTTTGATGATATTGATTATGGTACTAACGCATCTCCATGTGGTTTTAACTGGAAGGAAGGCTTAAACCGGATGGGCCAATGGTGTAGCCCAGGGGTCTCCAAACTATGGCCCTCCAGTTGTTCAGGAACTACAATTCCCATCATGCCTAGTCATGTCTGTGAAAGTGAGAGTTTTACAATGCCTCATGGCACATGTAGTTCCGCAACAGCTGGAGGGCCGTAGTCTGGAGATCCCTGGTGTAGCCAGATGGAACAATTGGTTTGAATGAATGAAGGGCAGGCTTGACTGGGGTGAGCCAATGGCATAGCCAGGTGATTAAAATCGTATTGAATAAATTAAGGGAGGCTTGACTAGGGAGAGCCAATTGCATAGCCAGGTGAGGAAAATTGTATTGAATAGATGAAGGGGAGGCATAACTGGGTTGAGCCAATGCTGTAGCCAGGTGAGGAAACTTGGATTGTATTGACAAAGAGGAGGATTGACTAGGGTGGGCAAATTGGCTTAGCCAGATGGAAAAATTGGATTGAATAGAGGAAGGGGAGGCTTGATTAAGGTGGGCCAAATGGGGTAACCAGATGGAAAAATTGGATTGAATAGAGGAAGGGGAGGCTTGACTTGGGTGGGCCAATGGCATAGCCAGGTGAGGAAAATTGGATTGGATTGACAAAGAGGAGGCTTTACTAGGGTGGGCCAATTGGCATAATCAGATGGAAAAACAGGATTGAATAGAGGAAAGGGAGGCTTGATTGAGGTGAAGCAATGGTGTAGCCAGATAATGAAAATCGTATTGAATAAATTAAGGGGAGGCTTGACTTGGATGGGCCAATGGCGTAGCCAGGTGAGGAACATTGTATTGTATTGACAAAGAGGAAGCTTGACTAGAGCGGGCCATTTGGCATAGTCAGATGGAAAAATTGGAGAGGAAAGGGAGGCTTGACTAAGGTGGGCCAATGGCACAGCCAGATGAGAAAAATTGGATTGAATTGATGAAGGGCAGGCTTGATTGAGGGGGGGCCAATTGTGGAGCCAGGCAAGGAAAATTGTCTCTGAATTCCGGTAGCCATGACGTCATAAGTTCCCATAGCTCAGCCATTGTTGGCGCTCCCTCCTCTCCCCTGCAACAGCTGCTCCCTGACATAGAGGAGCTGGAGTTGTGCGATCGTGTGACCGAACCAGATTCAGGATGGAATTCTAAAGTCCTCTGGGGCAAGGAATGATATGAATGTTTCTATCTTGAATCCAGTCTGGGCACACGATCCAGCAGCTCCGGCCCAGGGAGCGCTCAACAATGGCTCTGAATTCCGGAAACCATGACGTCACTCATAGGCTTCCATAGCCCAGCCATTGTCAGCGCTTCTTCCTCTCCCCTGCAACAGCTGTTCCCTGCCACAGCAGAGGGATGGAGCTGTGGGATCATGTGACCTGACCAGAGCAAATTAAAAATAGTTACAGGTTAGGCAAGATAAGTGTGAGGAGGGGGGAGGGAATATTGGAAAGAATATTTAGACTTGGGCTTTTCTTCCACTTTAACTAATGGCCGTGTGTTGATGGCCCTCACCACCTTGCACTTACTATAGAGAAACAAATAATAAAAATGGCAGCATGACGCTGTATATCCAGCATTAGAGAAGGTGCAGAGTTAATGCTGCAGAATTGTAAATTCTTTTGGACAAGAAGTTCTGAACATGAAGTACTGCAACGCCTGGAGCTGCAAAGCCCTTATAGTCCAGATCAATCATGGCAGCTCTGGGAAGATTTAAATGCATCATTTACAGCCGGCTCAGCTTTCAGAATACCTTGTAGAATCCATTACATCAAAGGTATTTAAGCTATTTGTATTTCTGTCACTGTCTGCCAAAGATTATAGAGCTACAGTAACTATATAAAGACATATAGCCCGTATTAAAAGAGTATTCCCAATGGGGTACATATTGCATGAAAGAAAGAGGCAGTTCATAGCAATGACTAATCACAGGACCAACACTCATATAAAAGGAGTTAAAGGAAATCTCATTTCAGGCCTCCTCTAGAAATGTCAGCTAATAGAATCTGAAGAGCCAAAACAAAACCAAACCAATAAAACATATGTGAAAGAACTGCAAACTCCAGCCAAACTTTTGTTTGGTTCTATAAAAGTGAGGAGAGATTAGAACCTTATCTATAACCCCACATCTATACATCTCACGTCTTTAGATCTACCGACACTTTATAACTCAAGAGGGGGGTACAGTATATTAGATTAGCTTCTCCCATAATCTCTCTTCTATTGGCCTCCCAACACTCTATAACATAAGGGGGATACATTAGACTGGTTGCCCCCATGCAAATCTCTTCTATAGGTCTCCCAACACTCTTCAATACAAGGGGGGTACATTAGACTGGCTGCCCCCATGAATATCTCTTCTATAGGTCCCCCAACACTCTATAACACAAGGTGGATACATTATACTGTTTGCCTCCATGCATACCTCTTCTATAGGTCTCCCAACACTCTATAACACAAGGGGGGTACATTAGACTGGCTGCCCCCATGCACATCTCTTCTATAGGTCTCCCAACACTCTCCAATACAAGGGGGATTCATTAGACTGGCTGCCCCCATGCACATCTCTTCTTTAGGTCTCCCAACACTCTTCAATACAAGGGGGGCACATTAGACTGGCTGCCCCCATGCGTATCTCTTTTATAGGTCTCCCAACACTCTTCAATACAACGAGGGTACATTAGACTGGCCGCCCCACATGCAAATCTCTTCTATAGGTCTCCCAACACTCTATAGAACAAGGGGCATAAATTAGACTGGCTGCCCCCAAACACATCTCTTCTATATGTCTCCCAACACTCTTCAATACAAGGGGGATACATTAGACTGGCTGCCCCCATGCACATCTCTTCTTTAGGTGTCCCAACACTCTTCAATACAAGAGGGGTACATTAGACTGGCTGACCCATGCATATCTCTTCTATAAGTCTCCCAACACGCTATAATACAAGGTGGGTACAGTAGCCTAGCTGTCCCCATACATCTCTCTTCTTTAACTCTTTTGACGCTCTATAGCACAAGGGGTACACACTCTTCTATAGGTCTCCCAACACTCTAATATAAGGGGAGGGGATACATTAGACTGGCTGCCCCCATGCATATCTCTTCTATAAGTCCCTCAACACTCTATAATACAAGGTGGGTGCATTAGCCTAGCTGCCCCCATACATCTCTCTTCTTAAGGGCTCCCAATACTCTATAATACAAGGTGGGTACATTGGATTAGTTACTCCTATACATTTCTCTAGTATAAGTCTCTCCATGCTCTATAGCACAAGGGGGTACACGCTCTTCTATAGGTCTCCCAACAATCTATAATACAAGGGGGTAGATTAATTTAGCTGAAGATGAAGGATGAAGGTAGTTACACTCTACAGTGGAAAAAGAAAAAAATTCAGATAAAAAGACAAAAAACACTCAGTCCCAGTTTTGTCTTTGTCCTTTTATCTGGATTTGTTCAATAAAGAAGTTTTTTTTTTCTTTTTAGACTTTGGAGTGCCGCTACTTTCATCCTTCATCCATTGCGGCTGCGAATCGGGCTGGCACCCAGTTGGTCTTAGTGCATGTGAATCTCATAGCGCGTTGCTTTGGAGAGCTGTGTACCCTGTGTGCCTTTTTTCTACATTAGATTAGCTGCCCCATATTTCTTCTATAATTCTCCCCATATTTCTTCTATAGGTCTCCAAACACACTATAATACAAGGGTTTACATTAGATTGGATTCCCCCATACATCTCTCCACTATAAGTCTCTCAACTCTCTATAACACAAGGGGGGGGGGACCCTCTCTTCTAAGGGTTTCCCAAAATTTTATAATACAGGGGGGGGGGGGATTAGATTAGCTGCTCCCAGACATATCTCTTCTAATAGTTTCTATAACACAATGGGGGGTATACTGTCTTTTATAGGTCTCCCAACATTTTATAACACAAGGGGGCGGGGGGAGGGGGTACATAAGACTAGCTACTCCTATACATATCTACATATAGTTTGGTTCCGATTAATGGTGAAACACCCAAATAGATAGGCACCACATCCCAGGAAAGAAGTGTGAATAGCAATGCACCGTAAAAATCCCTTTAATCTCTTCTATAGGTCTCCTGACATTAGCCAGACTGCCCCCATACATAATTTGGGTCTATTAATTCTCTAATACAAGGGGGGGGGGGGTGCAGTCTAGCTGCTCCCATACATCTTGCATAGGTCTCCTGATACTCTGTTATACAAGGGGTACATTAGACTGGTTGCCCCCATACACCTCTTTTCTATAAGTCTTCCAACACTCTATAACACAGGGTGGTACACTCTCTTTTACAGGTCTCCCAACACTCTATAATACAAGGGGGGTACACTCTCTTCTATAGATCTCTCAAAATTGTATAACTCGAGGGGGGTACATTAGATGGGCTGCCCACATACAACTGTCTTCTATAGGTCTCCAAACACTCTATAATACAGGAGGGGTACATTAGAATAACTGCCCCCATCTCCTTACATTTGGGATTCATTTTGGCGTTCCCAGCAGGGCCCTCCCTTACATCCTTGTGTGCCCAACAGAGTCATGGTACAATCTCTTTCCATTTGTAGATTCATGCACTTTAACACCAACTGTTGCAAGAATTACCTGAGGATCCCGCAGTGTTATTTTTGGGTTTCTTGATGACCCTTTTAGGCATCAAACAGTCAGCTCTTGGCCTAAATTTGCTTGGTCGGCCTGAACAAATTAGAAGACCTTGGAAACCTACGCCATTTGTAGATTATTTTCCTTACAGTGGAATCATTTATTTCAAATCATTTGTTGATATTTTTAAATCCCTTCCCAGACTCCCAGACATCCATAACCTTCTCTCTGAGGTCTTTTGGATCTTGGCATGATGACACCACCCCAGGGCCATCTTTTTACACAAGGCAAAATGGGTAGCTGTCCTGGGCCCAGTCATTGTTGTGGGGCCCAAAGCAGCTGCCCCTTGAGCAAGCACTGCTTGCAAATAGTTATGCCGATGTAGCTGGACAGTCAGTACCAGAGGCAGACTAACCATTTGGGCACTTGGGCACTGCATGAGAGGCTACTGGTTTCTTTATTGGGTTGCCGACGGCTGTGTGCCTTCCGGTGGATCAATAGAGAGCTGGCCATAAGCCCTGGAGTTCTTCCCAAGCTCCTCCTCATTCTTCCTGAGCTCCTCCTCAGGAAACTCCAGTTCTTCCTGAGCTCCTCCTCATTCTTCCTGAGCTTCTCCTCAGGAATCCCCAGTTCTTCCTGAGCTCCTCCTCATTCTTCCTGAGCCTCTCCTCAGGAATCCCCAGTTCTTCCTGAGCTCCTCCTCATTCTTCCTGAGCCTCTCCTCAGGAATCCCCAGTTCTTCCTGAGCTCCTCCTCATTCTTCCTGAGCTCCTCCTCATTCTTCCTGAGCTTCTCCTCAGGAATCCCCAGTTCTTCCTGAGCTCCTCCTCATTCTTCCTGAGCCTCTCCTCAGGAATCCCCAGTTCTTCCTGAGCTCCTCCTCATTCTTCCTGAGCCTCTCCTCAGGAATCCCCTGTTCTTCCTGAGCTCCTTTTCGATCTTCCCCAGTTTTTCCTGAGCTTCTCCTCATTCTTTCCAAGCTCCTCTTCATCTTCCTGAGCTCTTCTTCATGTGTTAGAAACGGATACAAATTTTCTGTATGATTTAGAGTGACCATACATGATTCTTTTTTTTTTTTTTTTTCGTTCAATCAGCAAGTTGAAAGAAAAAAATAAATAAGCCGATTCCCCCCATCCACCTCAAATCCTTCATGCTGTGGTATTGCATTTTGACTGTGGAGAGCCTCAACCGCAAGCAATGATCAGTGTTTCTGTCTGCAGCCGGCGGCACTGATTGTTCAGGAAAAACCCGACCTAAGGAACAGTTTGTCCGGGGTCCAATCAATATTAAAGACGGCCCTGCACCACACATGATGGGCACTCCCAAATGTAAGAGGGGATTCTGCTGACACTCCTGGATGTAAGGGGGACTCTATTTGGCATTCATGGATGTAAGGGGGGACTCGACTGTAAAATATATGATATGGTTTTCATACTGAAAAAGTTTGGAGACCCCTGCCATAGAGGATTATGAGAACTTTCTATAATAAATCATACTTCATCCCCACCAGAATGTTGCTGATTCACAGGAAGTCAAAACTGTAAGAAAAGAAAAAAAAAAGCCCAAAATTCCGCCGTGCGCCACATAAAAGAAAGAAAGAAAACATTTCTGCTGGTTGAGCAGAAGAATACGAAGGAAGGCAGCGTGACCTACTATGTGATGCTACAGTGGAAACACACTTTTACTGCATAAAAGCAATAAAATAAGTCAATTTCAAACGCCGACAATCAATATAAAATTCATGCCAACTAAGCTCAAAGAAAAAGGCATTAATATGTATTGTATTCTAAAAATCACATTACGGGAAGTTCACCGCTGGAGAGGACATGTCTGACCTTTTATCCGGACTTGTCTGCAGGGTCTCATTACAAGGATATCAGCTTCATTTAATTAGACAAGGGTGGTAACCGATCAGAAGTTGTCTGATTGTTCTACCTTGATGAAGGTAGACCGGGGCTTGTGTGCTCGGGACATAGGTATGCTGTGTCCATGAGATCATGCAGCACTGTTGCACCATATTACTAGTCTGGGGGTGAGCTGTGTCGGAGGAGTGCCAGCGTGGCGTTGGTAGGGGTCGGAGTGCGTGCGCGCGACGCCTCCCTGGACACAGCTTTCTTTGCCACACATTTGAAGAGGCTATATCCTAAAACAGCACTTTGCTTCTTTTGTACACATGTAAGCTATTTATAATGTCACTCTATATCCTGTTTTGTCAGTTAGCCACTTTTCCCCTTCAACTGCTCTTGGTGATTGGGGACTGTCCTTGATGTCTCTGCATAGTTCTCTTTCCACTATCATCCATGCTAATCTGGTCGTGAGCATATCATCATCCTATGTGCACAGATTCTGATTATCCTCACTACCTTTATTGGGCAATTATTATCCTTACTGTATCTTATTAACACTATGTAACTCACTGATACTGCATTCATTCATCATAGACTCCTTGGCAGTCACCACTTGTTCATCATCTTGATTCACCATGAACTTTGGCAATCTGTGCTCTGGGGGGGGGGGGGGGGGGTTTGTGTGTGCGCCCTGCTGACACACGACTCCAGATTACCTCAGCTCCCCAGGATAGACAACCCTTCTGGCCCTGGCCCCACATTCACCATATTCCATCATATTTGACTTTATGTAAATATCCAGGACTGCCAATTTTGCCTTTTCCAGCTATGACCAGTGATATACTAGAGTAATTATACCTTATTTTTTTATAGAGATCCTTGAGCATCCGCCCCTGATGAGTGTTCACACACGAAACGCGTCGGTCAATCAGGATGAATATATATGTTTTTTCAAAATACTAAAGACAACATACAAAGCCATTCACAACTCTTCCCCAAGCTACATCACCGATCTGGTCTCCAAATATCACCCAAATCGTCCTCTCCTTTCTTCTCAAGACCTCCTGCTCTCAAGCTCCCTCATCTCCTCCTCTCATGCTCGTCTCTAGGATTTCTCCAGAGCCTCCCCCATCCTCTGGAACGGGCTACCTCCACCTGTCCGGCTATCCCCTACTCTTGCTAACTTCAGGCGATCCCTGAAAACTCATCTCTTCAGGACAGCCTATCACGTCTCCAACTAATCTTTTACCACTTCCATAAACTCATTCCCCACAGTTACAACCTTTTGTACCACCTGCCCCTCCCTATTAGATTGTAAGCTCTTCTGAGCAGGGCCCTCTTAATCCTCTTGTATTTTATTGTATTATAACTGTATTGTCTCCCTTTTTATATTGTAAAGCGCTGCGTAAACTGTTGGCGCTATATAAATCCTGTATAATAATAATAATATGCCTGTACTAGAAAATCAATCCAGCTTATCTACAAATGAATCATGTTTTTACAAATATCATTTTTATTTCCATTGCAATGTGCTGCCTAGATGACATATGAATATATATATGAATTTATAGAATTTACCCATCAATTTTTCTAGATCACCACGTGGTGCCAAGTTGATGTATGTCTATGTATCCTTGATGTCCATGCTACATGCGCATATGTATGTGGATGTATATATATGGATAATACTTTTTATTTGTCTTGCATTATTAATATGCATTTTATACATCTTGTTAATAAACATGCCCTTTTACCAATTTACCTCCACAATGTCAATAGCCTCATTTAAAGTCCCAATTTTCCTTCTTTATTTACCTTGATGATGGCACTCTCTGATTGGTGGCTGTGGTTTAGTGCACTTTGCACATCACCATAAATTTGCACCGATTTGACCTATACTAGACATTTCAGCTTGGCAGCCCTAATCCTGGCCCATAGCAATGACAAAAGTAGAATGCCAGGCTAAACCCAACTAGTCCCAACAATGTTCCCTCCCCTCTCCTAACACCTATGGTGACAACCCAGTGTAAGAAAGAGGTATAGACTTGCCTATTTTCAGCTCACTCCAGTCTGGTCATGTGATCTGACTCCCCTGTGTCAGCTAACAGAGGTTGCAGGGGAGAAGAGGGAGCACCGGAAAAGGATGGGGCATAGGAGCTGATGTGGTGTGGACAGGAAGCCAGCACTAGAGTCAGCACTCAATGGGCTGCATATGCAGTGTTTTTAGACAGTACGGTTACAATGCATTTCAATACAGGGCCCTGATCGCCAGAGCTTACAATCTAAAAGGGGGGTCAAGTGATACAAAAGGTAATACAGAAACTATGGTGGATGGGCTGATGGAAAGAGTAAAACTCCAGTTGTTAGGTGGAGGTGGAATAGGCTTCCCTCCAGACATGAGTTTTCAGGGATCACGTAAAATTGGACATAGTAGGAGATAGCCAGACAGATTGAGGTGGGGAGTTCCAGAGGATAGGTGGGGCTCTGAAGAAGTCCTGAAAGGTGAGTATGGGAGGAGGTGACCAGAGAGCTAGAGAGCAGGAGGTCTTGGGAGGAGTGGAGAGGATGGTTTGGGTGATATTCTGAGATGTGGTTGGTAATGTAGCTCGGAGCAAAGTTTTGGATGATCTTGCATGTTGTAGTTGGTGTTTTGGGTTGTATTCATTGGGGGAGTGAAAGTCAGTGGAGGGATTGGTGGAGAGGGGTAGAGAACACTGAGTGGAGGCCAATGGAGGGATTGGCAGAGAGGGGTGGAGGACACTGAGTGAAGGTCAGTGGAGGGATTGGCAGAGAGGGGTGGAGGACACTGAGCAGAGGTCAGAGGAGGGATTGGCAGAGAGGGGTGGAGGATACTGAGTAGAAGGTCAATGGAGGGATTGGAAGAGAGGGGTGAAAGACATTGAATGGAGGCCAGAGGAGGGATTGGCAGAGAGGGGTGGAGGTCACTGGGGGAGGACAGATGAGGGATTATCAGAGAGGGGTGGAGAAAATTAAGCGGAGGCCAGTAGAGGGATTGGCAGAGAGGGGTGGAGGACACTGAGTGGAAGGTCAATGAAGGGATTGGCAGAGAGGGGTGGAGGGCACTGAGTGGAAGGTCAATGAAGGGATTGGCAGAGAGGGTTTGAGAACACTGAGTGGAAGGTCAATGAAGGGATTGGCAGAGAGGGGTGGAGGACACTGAGGGATTGGGAATGGAGGGATTGGCAGAGAGGGGTGGCGAACACTGAGCAGTTGGTAAGGTGGGGTTCTGGCAGCAGCATTCATGATAGACTGAAGAGGGGAAGCCTATGGAGAGGTAGGCCTATGAGAAAGGAGTTGCACTAGTCAATGGATATGATGTGCACTGCAACTTCAGCCAATTCTTTGAGTATTGGCAAAAACCTGTAAATTAAGAATTAAAAAATGTGGAGACGTGAGTGGAACTATTACTCGTACCTGTATACTTATTGACACCTGCTTCAGCCGCCACATTGGAGAGGACAAGAACTCCCCTGGTCACGTCACTTGCTGCCTCATCAAGTTCAATCAAGGCGTGGGGGCCCACTCTCCGATCTGCATAGTTTGCAATGTAAATGGAGTATCTTCCCGTACCCTACAAGGGAGGAGCAGAAAGAGATGACTTATTGTAACAAGTTTAATATAAATGATGATCAGTTTCCATTAGGATGTTATTAACAAAACCAACAATCCAACATTTACTGCTCTAGGCTCTGCCAGCATCCCGTTGCAGGAAATGAGGGGAGAAGGGGAAGACATCTTTCTTCATTTCTATTTCATTATTTATAATTAAAAGATAAAACATTTTAACAGCTTTAATTTGGGGGGAAAAAACATCACCAATAAATTTACATCTGTGTGTGCATGATGCTTCCCGATTCAGAGCTGCAATATTACCTGCTATATGGAGATGAATACCAACAACTGCATTGTGTGTAACAGCTAGATTCTTCAATTCCTTTCCCAGGCAAACACATTATTGGACTATTTATTTACTTCAAATTTTACACCAGACACATGAGAATAACTTTTCACCTTACACATCTATTAATGAACATTAAGTTTTGCTTGAAGGAGGAGTAACGATATGAGGTGTATTTATAGGAAAAAAAAAATCACATAACTGTTCATCAATTGAAACAGAATGTAATTTTGTCTGTTCCACACAGTGCAAAATGTATTGTTTTCAGGCTATACACCGATCACTCATAACTATATGACCACTGGCAGGTAAAGTGAATAATATTAATTATCTCCCTACAATGACACCTGAAAGTGGGTGGGATATATTAGGCAGCAAGTGAACAAGTTGTCCCTGAAGTTGATGTGTTGAAAAATGGGCAAGTGTAAATATTTGAGGGACTTTGATAAGGGCCAAATTCTAATGTCTAAATGACTGGGTCAGAGCAACTCCTAAACTGCAGCTCTTGTGGGATGTTCCTGGTCTGCAGTGGTCAGGACCTACCAAAAGTGGTCCAAGGAAAACCGGTGAACCAGTGACAGGATCAAGGCGGCCAAGGCTCATTGATGGAAGTGGGGAGGGAAGGATTCTTAATGGAGGTGGGGAGGGAAGGCTCATTGATGAGGTAAGGGGGAGGGGGGGGGGGTCATTGATGGGGTTGGGGAGGGAAGGCTTTTTGATGGCAGTGGAGAGGGAAGGCTTATTGATATAGGTGGGGAGGGAAGGCTCATTGATAGATGTGGGGGAAGGGAGGCTCATTGATGGAGGTGGAAGGGAAGGTTCATTGATGGAGGTGGGAGGGAAGGCATATTGATAGAGGTGGAGAGGGAAGGCTTATTGATGGAGGTGGGGGGAAGACACATTAATAGAGGTGGGGAGGGAAGGTTCATTGATGGAGGTTGGGAAGGAAGGCTTATTGATGGAGGTGGAGGAGAGGGCTCATTGATGAAGGTGGGGAGGCAAAGGCTCATTGGTGGAGGAGGGGAGGGAAGTCTCATTGATGGAGATGGAGAGGGAAAGCTTATTGATGGAGGTGGGGGGGAGGGCTCATTGATGGAGGTGGGGAGGGAAGGCTCATTGATAGAGGTGGGGAGGGAAGGCTCATTGATGGAGTTGGGGGAGAGGGCTCATTGGTAGAGGTGGGGAGGAAAGGCTCATTGATGGAGATGGAGAGGGAAAGCTTATTGATGGAGGTGGGGGAGAGGGCTCATTGATGGAGGTGGGGAGGGAAGGCTCATTGATAGAGGTGGGGAGGGAAAGCTTATTGATGGAGGTGGGGGAGAGGGCTCATTGATGGAGGTGGGGAGGGAAGGCTCATTGATAGAGGTGGGGAGGGAAGGCTCATTGATGGAGTTGGGGGAGAGGGCTAATTGGTGGAGGTGGGGAGGAAAGGCTCATTGATGGAAGTAGGGAGGGAAGTCTCATTGATGGAGATGGGGAGGGAAAGCTTATTGATGGAGGTGGGGGAGAGGGCTCATTGATAGAGGTGGGGAGGGAAGGCTCATTGATGGATGTGGGGAGGGAAGGCTCATTGATGGAGGTGGGGAGGGAAGGCTCATTGATAGAGGTGGGGAGGGAAGGTTCATTGATGGATGTGGGGAGGGAAGGCTCATTGATGGAGGTGGGGAGGGAAGGCTCATTGATGGAGGTGGGGAGGGAAGGCTCGTTGATGGAGGTGGGGAGGGAAGGCTTATTGATAGAGGTGGGGAGGGAAGGTTCATTGATGGATGTGGGGAGGGAAGGCTCATTGATGGAGGTGGGGAGGGAAGGCTCATTGATGGAGGTGGGGAGTGAGGGCTCATTGATGGAGGTGGGGAGGGAAGGCTCATTGATGGAGGTGGGGAGGGAAGGCTTATTGATGGAGGTGGGGAGGGAAGGCTAGTTGATGGAGGTGGGGAGGGAAGGCTCATTGATGGAGGTGGGGAGGGAAGGCTCATTGATGGAAGTAGGGAGGGAAGGCTTATTGATGAGGTGGGGAGGGAAGGCTGGCCCATGTAGTCTGATCCAATAGAAGAGTTCCTGGAGCTCAAATTGATGAAAAAGTTAATGCTGGTTCTAATAGAAAGATATCAGAACACACAGAGTATCTCAGTTTGTTGTGTATGGGGCTGTGTAGCCGGAGACCCATCAGGGTGTCCATGCTGACCCAGGTCCACAGCCAAATGCCCCTACAAAGGGCACGTGAGCATCAGAACTGGACCACAGAGCAATGGAAGAAGGTGGCTTGGTCTGAAGAATTTAAGAATGGTTTGAGTAACACAACAAGGAGTTTGAGCTGTTGACCTGACCTCCAAATTCTCCAGATTTCAATCCAATCCAGCATTTGTAGGATGTGCTGAAAAAACAAGTCAGATCCATGGAGGCCCCATCCTACAACTTACAGGACTTAAAGAGGAGTTCCACCCGAGGTCCAGTAAAAAAAAAAATAAAAAAATAAAAGTCAGCAGCTACAAATACTGCAGCTGCTGACTTTTAATTGGACACTTACCTGTCCCAGGGTCCAGCGATGCGGGGGATCGAAGCCCCGCTCGTCTCCCCCACCGTTCAGCGGCGCCGGCATTGCAACTGTGGGCGCCGGGCTGTGGCTTCACAGCCTGGCACCCACTGCGCATGCGCGAGCGGCGCCGCGCGCCGTAATTGGCCGCTCAGTCACCTGGGACCTGTAATGGGTCCAAGATGATTGACAGGAGGGAGGGAGCAGAGCTGAGCCCTTCCTGTGCCGAGGGGGAAGTGATGTCACCAGCCCAGGCACTGGAAGAGGCAGACTACGAGGGACCACCTAGCAACAGGCATTTAGTAAGTAAAAAAAAAAAAAAAATATCCAAATGTTTTTTTGTATTTTTTTTTTTAATTTTTCATGTAGTTTTTTTTTTTTTGGGTGGAACCCCACTTTAAAGGATCTGCTACTGATGGCTTGGTGCCAGATACCACAGTATATCTTCAGAGGTCTAGTGGAGTCCATGCCTTGACGGGTCAGGGCTGTTTTGGCAGTAAAAGGGTGTGAGAAAGTAAAATTCTGTGTTATAGACACTAGATGGCGCTGACTATCCCAGAAAATAAGTATTACTTCCCTGAGCCACCTATTGGCCATTTATAGTTTTTTTTTTTAAATTACGGTAGGATTTAGATAAGGGAACAGTCAAGAGAAGAACCAGAATTCTTCTTTAATTCTGTCTGCAGGAAACTCCTCACTTTGTAGTTACAAGTCGATTCATGCCAATAAAAGTAGTCTACGCTTTGTACATATTTACCATACTGTGGTTCCTGGTAGACTTGGTCTGATTCATAGATCTGTACTAACTCCAACAAAACTCTGTTTGCTTCTACATTTAAAAGAACACCCACTCGTCATATGTTCTGTAGTCTACTCCTCCTAGTGTTTGTAGCGGGACAAGTCTGTTTTGGCTATATTCATATACAGAATGTTGTATAATGCCGGTGTATGAGTGCACATTGCTGGAAAATAAATAATGGAAGCCATCAAAAAAGGTCTAGAATGTTAAAAACCACTAAACACAAACTGAGTATGGATCCATTTATTATACAACAGAGAGGTAAGAGAGGTACACGTGTCCTACTGAAGTTACATTCCACCCTTTCACCGCCATAGCCGATTTTGCTTTTTTTTTTTGAGCACATTGTCAACCACTAGCTGTCCAACCCAATTTTGAAACTTCTTACATTCTACATGTAAAAATCTGTGTTTTTTTAGAAAGTTACTTAGAACCCCCAAATATATTTATATACACACACACAAAATTGTCAAAAGTATTGGGACACCTGCCTTTACACGCACATGAACTTTAATGGCATCCCAGTCTTAGTCCGTAGGGTTCAATATTGAGTTGGCCCACCCTTTGCAGCTATAACAGCTTCAACTCTTCTGGGAAGGCCGTCCACAAGGTTTAGGAGTGTGTCTCTGGGAATGTTTGACCATTCTTGCAGAAGCGCATTTGTGAGGTCA
This sequence comes from Lithobates septentrionalis, assembly GCA_037952835.1. Lineage (NCBI taxonomy): Eukaryota > Metazoa > Chordata > Amphibia > Anura > Ranidae > Lithobates > Lithobates septentrionalis. Next base: position 677,176 of record JBBDGP010002647.1, on the reverse strand, counting down.
GGCACTGATGTTGGACAAGTAGGCCTGGTTCGCAGTCTTCACTCTAATTCATCCCAAAGGTGTTCTATCCGGTTGAGGTCAGGACTCTGTGGTGTGGGGCTGTTTTCAGGGGTTGGGCTTGGCCCCTTAGTTCCAGTGAAGGGAACTCTTAAGGCGTCAGTTTGGGGACGGCCCCTTCCTGTTCCAACATGACCAGTGCACAAAGCAAGGTCCATAAAGACATGGATGAGCGAGTTTGGGGTGGAGGAACTTGACTGCCCCTCTGAGCACAAATCCTCTCCCCTCACTACAAAGCCCCCCTCCAAGCAAAGATTCCCCCCCATTCCTCCCTACTAAATTTCTCTCCCCCGCTAAAAACAAAATGTTTCATATCCTAGCACAAACCCCCCCCACCATATGCATACCTCCCAACATTTTAAGATAGGAATGAGGGACACCTACCAACAAACGTATGTAGGCATAGGACACGCCTCTTGCCACACCCTCTTAAAGGAGAATTAACCAAAAAAAAGGTTAACTAAATCCACAAGTGCTTTTTTTACCACTACTATTCTATTATATTGGCTTTTAAAATGTACAAATGTAGCAATTTAGAAATCGGATGAAAGGTTTAGCACTGAGAAACATTTTTTGAAAGATAAAAAGTGCATTTTATATACAACTATATGGATCAGACCAAAATGACGGACAAATGAGGAGGAAAGAAGGACAGAGGGACATTGCTCCAAATCAGGGACAGTCCCTCGAAATCAGGGACAGATGGGAGCTATGCATATGACCTCTTCTAGCATAAACCCCCTAAATCCCTCCTCACCCCTAAGCATAAATTCCCCTTCCTTCCAGTACAAATCTGCCCCCTGCTGAAATACCCCCTCCCAACAGAAAGCTTTGCCCCCCTCCCCATTCACACTCCCAGTTCAACCCCCCCCAAAAAAAAAAATCCCTGCTCCTAGCACAAATCTTACTCCCCCATCCCAACACAAATGCCCCCAAATCACCTTTCCTAGCACCCCCCAAATTTCTCCTCCTAAAACAATTCTTACTCCCTGATTCCCCCCTAGTCCCCCCTCCCAACACAAATCCCCACCCCCAATCTTCTTGCAGCATCCACGCACCTCCCATGATACCACAGTGCCCAGGGCAGTCGTCCCTCTTGCCCACCCCTTGTCCCGGCCTGAATACGCATTGTGGCAGGAGTTTCCCAGAAGCGTCCTGTGATGCCGGATGTGAGTCTCTCAGGAGGCTTTAGGTGGGGGTGTGGGGGGGGTGCAATTCTCGCCTAGGTGAGAACATCAGGACCCATTAAATCGTTATGAACGTCCTCTGTAAAGCAATCCAGGCACTGATCGCTTATTAGAGAGCTAAGCTTGTGTGAATAAGCCCTTAGTCTTGGTTCACATTTATGGTGTACACATTTGTGTGTAGAAACATCCATAGGAAACACAATAAAAGAAGCCCCTGACATTTTTTTTCTAAGTTGTGCTGCACAAAACCACCTGGTGACATAGGAAAAACACACATGGGTGTCATGTGCGGGGGGTACCATTAAGAACTAATGGCGCCCCTGCTCATCTGCAAAATCGCACACATTTCCGACACAACGTAATGAGAACCAAGCCTAAAGCTGGATACACACTATACAACTTTGGTTGTTAGATTTGATTTAGATTTACCTTCGACTATGTAGTGTAAGGCCCTGTCTGATTGCATACAGATTGCAAGTGTTTAAGTTTGCCCTCATAGTACATGGTTTTGGTAAATTGAATGGAAACAAATCTAAAGAAAATTGTATGTGTATTGTATTGTGTGTATCCAGCTTTAGAGAAACCTATTGTGACCACTCACTCTTGCTCATCACAGGTATGATGGCATTACCCATTTCTGCTTTCTTATGCTCGTGTAGCGCTACCCCCGCAGTAGCCACTTGGTAATTTGGGTTCTCTGTTCTGCGCCTGAACTCCAAGAACAACCTCAGCCCCTCTGACACACCTGGTTGAATAAAAGCTACTGCAAGCCCTTATATCAGCTGTGAATTAGTGCCAGGAAATAGACACAAGACCGTTTAGTGGTAAATGAACTTAATGTATTTGGTATGGGTTAGAATAAATGGTGGTTTGGGTATAAATGAACACGGGGTATAAAAATTCCTTCCTGATCCAGAAGGTAGGTTCAGACACATTCCTCTAGACAGTATAATCACTATGCCAAAGTAACTTAGAATAGAGTTCTGTAGACTGAGATTAAATTCATGAGCCAGCAATAAACAGTGCATATATGCATTAACTGCAATATGAAGAACACTGCTACAACTAGTCTAGAGTGCATTCTGAGAGAATAGCTAGGGTATGGTGCAATATGAGTGGTAACTCGAAACATAAGCAATTGGTGCAGCCCCTGTGTAGCAGCTGTAAAGGGGCAGTCTTTAGTCCTAACTCTTTAGCCGGCTAGTGTTGGGACTCAACTGTACCATTGGTGCACATGAGAATAATCCCAGTCAGGCCCTCAGGCAGCAATAAAGGCTACTAGATGGCTGTATGGTCAATTCCCAAAGGGCTCGGTCTCCCTAGCACCAGACAATAAGGTCCCACCACAACATTAGCTCACCAGTCTCAGCGATATTTCAGCTCACCATCCGGTCACACACAGCAATCAGTTCACTCTCTGACTCTGGCTGACTGCACCACAAGCTCAGTCCTCCGGATCCCACTAAGGCCGCTGTTATATAGTTACATAGTTAGGTTGAAAAAAGACACAAGTCCATCTAATTCAACCAACAAAAAAAAAAAAAAAAAAAAATCATACGACCCCATATACACAATCCTTCACCCACAGTTGATCCAGAGGAAGGAAAAAAAAACCCCAGCAAAGCATGATCCAATTTGCTACAGCAGGGAAAAAAATTCCTACATGATCCCCCGAGAGGCAATCATATTTTCCCTGGATCAACTTTACCTATAAATGTTAGTATCCAGTTATATTATGTACATTTAGGAGAGAATCCAGTCCTTTTTTAAAGCAATCTACTGAGCTGGCCAGAACCACCTCTGGAGGGAGTCTATTCCACATTTTCACAGCTCTTACTGTGAAGAAACCTTTCCGTATTTGGAGATGAAATCTTTTTTTCCTCTAGACGTAAAAAGTGCCCCCTTGTCCTCTGTAATGACCTTAAAGTGAATAACTCAACACCAAGTTCACTATATGGACCCCTTATGTATTTATACATGGAGATCATATTCCCCCTTAATCTCCTCTTCTAAAGAGAGAATAAATTCAGTTCCTCAAATCCTTCCTCATAGCTATGCTCCTCCATGCCTCTTATCAGTTTGGTTGCCCTTCTCTGCACTTTCTCCAGTTCCCTGATATCTTTTTTGGGGAACTGGTACCCAAAACTGAACTGCATATTCCAGATGAGATCTTACTAATGATTTGTACAGGGGGGCAAAATGATATCTCTCTCTCTGGAGTCCATACCTCTCCTAATAAAACAAAGGACTTTGCTCGCTTTGGAAACCGCAGCTTGGCATTGCATGTTATTATTGAGCTCATGATCTACCAAAACACCCCCCCCCCCCCCCCAGATCCTTCTCCACTATGGATTCCCCAGTTGTATTCCCCCTAGTATGTATGATGCATGCATATTCTTAGCCCCCAAGTGCATAACTTTACATTTATCAACATTAAACCTAATTTGCCACATAGTTGCTCAATAAACAGTGCATTGAGCCCGGCTTGTAAGTTGGAGACATTTTGTAAGGACGTAGACACTGCATAGTTTGGTGTCATCTGCAAAGACTGAAATCCCAGACCCTATATCATTAATAAATATATTAAAAAGTAAGGGTCCCAGCACTGAACCTTGGGGTACACCACTGATAACCTTAGACCATTCAGAGTAAGAACCATTAACCACTACTCTCTGAATTCTGTCTTTTAGACAATTTTCTATCCATTTACAAACTGATATTTCCAAGCCTGTAGACTTTACCTTACACGTGAGCTGTGTGTGGGGAACTGTGTAAAAACGCTTTTGCAAAATCCAAGTATACAACAGCCACAGCCACCCCTCTGTTCAAGGTTTTACTTACTGTACCTCCTCATAAAAATAAATCAGGTTTGTCTGACAACTTCTGTCTTTCATGAACCCATGCTGTCTGTTGCTTAAAATATTTTTTTCAGCAAGAACTCATCTATGTGGTCTTTTATTAAACTCTCCAGTATCTTCCCGACTATAGAAGTTAAACTAACAGGTCTATAGTTACTTGGTAAAGACTTTGATCCCTTTTTAAATATAGGCACCACATTCGCCCTGCGCCAATCCAGTGGTACTATTCCCGTCATTAATGAGTCCCTAAAAATTAGATACCATGGCTTTGAAATGACAGAGCTCAATTCTTTTAGGATCCGTGGGTGGATGCCATCAGGTCCAGCTGCTTTATCCACCTTTAGTCTGTCTAAATATTTCTGGACCATATCACTTTTGAGCCATTGTGGATCATTTGGGGCTGTGTCACTACCACCCCCATTATGGACATGAGCTCCCCCCATGCTCCTTTGTATACACAGAGCTGAAGAAAGTATTTAATACATTTGCCTTCTCTTTGTCCCCAGTCACCCACTCTAGATTATTTTGTAAAGGGCCTGCATGTTCAGACCTGACCTTTTTACTATTAATGTATTTGAAGAATTTTTTGGGGTGTGTTCTACTATCTTTTGCAATCTGACGTTTGTTTTGAAGTTATGCAGCATTGATGGTGCACACTGGACAGCGATGTGTACTCTCCGATCTCCCTCATGGCAAGGGGAAGCTGTGTCCTGTACAGCCTGAAAAAATGCAGCTTTTTCCCCTCCTCCCTCTGGGAAATGCAGTTAAAATAGCTCTTGATTACAGTGGGGTCTCTCTCCTCTGGACTACAGTTCCTACAGTGCAGGGCTTCATGCTCAGCAGCTCCCTCCTCTGGGTGATGTAGCTGGTAACCGGTTCAGGACCGCAGGGCAGCAGCTACAGAGAGCAGCAGACAGTGTTTCTCTCACTCTCCATTCTTAGCCAAGAACCTGGCTACACCAGTGTTCATATTCATGTCTCTGGCTATGATCTAAGGCAGTGGTCACCAATCTTTCGGACCACACCGACCACTAAACTCACAATTTTGAATCCCGCAGACCACTAACATTGCCTTATACACACAATGCTCCGGCGTTCTGCTCCCTCCCCCTGGATTACACTGCTGACTTATACACACAATGCTCCAGCTCTCTGCCCCCTGCACCCTGGATCACACTCCTACCTTATACACACAATGCTCCAGCTCTCTGCCCTCTCCCCCTGGATCACACTCCTACCTTATACACACAATGCTCCAGCTCTCTGCCCTCTCCCCCTGGATCACACTCCTACCTTATACACACAATGCTCCGCGTTCTGCCCCCTCCCCCTGGATCACACTGCTGACTTATACACACAATGCTCCAGCTCTCTGCCCCCCGCACCCTGGATCACACTCCTACCTTATACAAACAATGCTCCAGCTCTCTGCCCTCTCCCCCTGGATCACACTCCTACCTTATACACACAATGCTCCGGCGTTCTGCCCCCTCCCCCTGGATCACACTGCTGACTTATACACACAATGCTCCAGCTCTCTGCCCCCTCCCCCTGGATCACACTGCTGACTTATACACACAATGCTCCGGCGTTCTGCCCCCCTCCCCCACACTCTGCATCACACTGCTGCCCCACACAGACTCATCATCAGATCTCACCTCCTTATCCAGCCATGTGCTCAAGCTCCGTGCTCCCTCCCACAGTCTGTGATCAGCGCTGACATTGGAAGTCTCCACCTTCTTCACCTCCCGCTCTCTGCACTACGCCTGGCATCTCCCTCTGAGTTCACAGGAGTCGGAACTACAGTGGAGGCATCGGATATGAATGCACACTGATAGTATTGACTGTCAGCGCGCATTGAGAACATGACTGGAAACAACATTGGGTGGTATACATCTGATACAATGTTGATTTGTGGCAGGAACCCCGGGGACCACCAACGTTTTCTCATGGACCATCAGTGGTCATCACTGGTTGGCAACTGCTGATCTAAGGATCTGTTCTTACCCTTTAAATGTCCTCCTTCTTTATTTGTACGTTGGCTTAATTATAAAAGGAAGACATTTCCCAGACGCCAAACATTTCCAGTGAACACTGAGTGTGCTGCGGTTTTTGTTATGCCCTGACAATGGCGGTGTATAATGGAGGAGGAGGCTCCGGATTCTGCTCTCTTATAAGGGAATTCGCTGTCCCGTTGGCACAGCTAACTTATCAGACTGAAGTCAGCGCAGTGAAAAATGAATTCTGATTCAGCATATTCAATTGTTTAGCGGTTCTTTGCTGATAAAAGATGAAGTAGAATGGGTTTCTCTGTGTTGCAGCAATTTGTACATCATCACCGTTATTTGCACTGCTTTTAAAAATAAAGAATGTTAGGAATGCTTCAGGGAACGATGAAGACTTGTACACAGATGGCTGGGCGGAAATCTGTTGGTATTGTGTTTCCTCTTCTTCTATTTTAGTGAAGTAAATCTACCATAAACCTAAATGGCATCCATCTTTATCCACTCAGGGCTTTTGGGGTTGCAATTGGGCAAGAACAGTGACACAATCTGGTGGAAATTAGTTAGCCTGTGGGTTAGTGTCCACTGGCCAGAGGTCATCCTAGCTTTCAGAGCCCCACAATGGAAGGATAATGTCATTCTCACTTTCCCGAGCCAGTGACCAACTCGTCCTGAAACCAACTCAGAGACAATGCAAAATATGAGTCCTCCTTAGTAGGTTATGGGCTGGGTCCCTAAGACCAGCCCTGTGACCTGGCTGAGGACCATATAGTATTAGCCACCTGGACCAACCCACCATCAGAACCCTCCATCACCCAACCATCACTGCTCCCTTCCCGAGGTGGTTGCTTCTCCTTCCTTCTTTTTGCACGTTTCCCCTTAAATTACTTAAGTGTTGCTTTAGCAGTGTGTTTGGGGTCATTGTCCTGCTGGAAGGTGAACCTCCATCCTAGCCTCAAACCACACACAGAGTGGTACAGGTTTTGCTCAAGAATATCCCTGTATTTAGCACCATCCATCTTTCCCTCAACCCTGACCAGTTTCCCAGTCCCGACTGCTGAAAAACATCCCCACAGCATGATGCTGCCACCACCGTGTTTCACAGTGGGGATGGTGTTCTCTGGGTGATGTGATGTGTTGAGTTTGCGCCAGACATAGCGATTTCTTTGATGGCCAAAAAGTTAAATTTTTGTCTCATCAGACCAGAGAACCTTCCTCCATACATTTTGGGAGTCTCCCACATGCCTTTTCGCAAACTCAAAACGCGTCATTTTGTTTTTTTCTGAAGGTAATGGCTTTCTTCTGGCCACTCTGCCATAAAGCCCAACTCTATGGAACGTACGGCTTATTGTCCTCCTATGTATAGATACTCCAGTCTCTGCTGTGGAACTCTGCAGCTCCTCCAGGGTTACCTTAGGTCTCTGTGCTGCCTCTCTGATTAATGCCCTTACTTGTTTGGAGAGTTCCTTGGTCTTCATGGCAGTGTTTGGTTAGTGGTGCCTCTTGCTTAGGTGTTGCAGCCTCTGGGGCCTTTCAAAAAGGTGTGTCTATGTAATGACAGATCATGTGACACTTAGATTGCACACAGGTGGACATCATTTCACTAATTATGTGACTTCTGAAGGTAATTGGTTGCACCAGAGCTTTTTATGGGCTTCATAACAAAGGGGGTGAATACATACGCACATGCCAATTATCATTTTTTTTAATATCTGAAAAATAGTTTAATGTATATATTTTTCTAATTTTACTTCACCAATTTTACTTCACCAATTTTACTTCAGTCATTCACCAACGACTATTGTGTTCTGATCCATCACATATAATTCAGATTAAAAAAGCATTGAACTAAAGGCTGCAATGTAACAAAATAGGCAAAAAGCCAAGGAGGGGGGAGGGGGGATTCTTTTGCAAGGCACTGTAAGTTTCAACAAAGTCCAAGTGCTCAATCCCTTAAAAGAGTCCCACCTAGGGGTTACAAAGCCCCTTTAATGATCACATATTCCTGTCTGTAGTTCCTCAAATCCAGAAACTCAACCCTAATACTCCTCCTCCTGTATTTATAGTTCCCCGCCCAAAGCGGAAAGGAAACCCACAGGAGGAAATGTTCCAGAGCACAAAACTGTCAACTCTTTTACTACTCCTACCTACAGTCCAAAGACAGCACAACTTTAAATTAACCAAAATAACCAAGTTCAACTCCAGTTGGCATTGCTAAAACTTTTTGAAGACTTTGATAATGTGCCATGACAAAAGAGGCCACCTCCGGCGTTTACATCCTTGAGCCCAAAATCTTCTCTAGAACTACCTGCACTCGCTATTTGACGCCACATGGACTTGAATAGGGGAGAATGAGATTTCTTCAGATGACTTCAATGCCAGAGATGTTTGGATTACAGACCAATTCAAGTCCATAGGGAGTCATTGAGTAGGCAGCAGAGCCAGGGTTGGAGAAGATTTTGGAGTGACAGTAAACACATTGGAGCTAGTTTGTATAAATCGTTAGGAAACAAACCACTTTAAACAAAGCAGAGGAGGCCTGGGGCTATACCTGGGAAAAATAGGAACCTCAGCGGGTAGTCACTTCAAATGTGTAATCATCAATTTTAACCAGAGTTTGCCCTTAAAGCGAAGTCCCACCCAAAAATGGAACTTCCGCTTTAAGTGCAGGTGACCCCCTGACATGCCACATTTGGCATGTCATTTTTTGGGGGGAGGCGCGGGTACCCTGTTTTTACGGGTACCCAGCTCCCACTTCCTCCCCTGGCTCCGCGGCGCCGGAAGGAAGTTCACCTCCCCCCCCCTCCCTCCCTGCAATTTTCTGGGACACGTAACAGGTCCCAGAAGATTGCCCGGCCATCCACTCTTGTGGATGTGGCAGTTTTCGCCGCCATTACTAGTATAAGAAGAAAAAATTCCAGTATATATACACCATAGTTTGTAGACGCTATAACTTTTGCGCAAACCAATCAATACCAAAAATTTGTAGCAGAAAACATATTGGCCTAAATTTATGAAGAAATTCGATTTTTGTTGACATTTTTTATGGGATATGTTTTATAGCAGAAAGTAAAAAATAATGTTTTTTTTTTCCAAAATTTTTGGTCTTTTTGCATTTATAGCACAAAAAATAAAAAAAATGCAGATGTGATCAAATACCACCAAGAAAACGCTCTATTTCTGGGGGGGAAAAAATGATATAAATTTCATTTGGAAACAGCATTGAATGACAGCGCAATTGTTAAGGAAGGGAGTTTAACAAGACTCGTGGCCACTCAATAAAATTAGAAGAAAAGAGGTTTAACCTTAAACTACGTAGAGGGTTCTTTGCTGTAAGATCGGCAAGGATGTGGAATTCCCTTCCACAGGCAGTGGTCTCAGCGGGGAGCATCGATAGTTTCAAGAAACTATTAGATAATCACCTGAATGACCACAACATACAGGGATATACAATGTAATACTGACATATAATCACACACATAGGTTGGACTTGATGGACTTGTGTCTTTTTTCAACCTCACCTACTATGTAACTATGTAACTATTTAACAAAAGTGACACTTAGTGCTCTGGATTGAGACAAGTACACACTATAGAGGGGGGCAAACGTGTCCGGTCGGTCCTGCAATATTTCATCCTCCGAGTCCAACATTTGGGCATAATTCCCCCCCACTAACACCAACAATGGGGCACAGTTCCTTCCAATGACACCAGCGATGGGACACAGTTCCTCCCAGTGATGAAAATGTTGGGGCATTAATCTTCCCACCAAATGACACCAACGATGGGGCACTATTCCTCTCACTGACACCAAAGATGGGGCATTGTTTACTCCCACTGCTGCCAAGGTGATTTCTCCTTCCAGTGCCCACAGTCGCCCCCCCCCCCCCCCCCGCTAAAGTCTGAAGGGCAGTAAACTGGCCCTTTGTTTAGAAGGTTTGAAGACCCCTGTTATAGAGGGATATGCTTTGTTCATATTTCATGTCTGAGGTTTACAACCCCCTTAAAGTGGATGTAAACCCAATGTCATCCTTTCTAAACTCCTGCCATAGGGGTTATCTATGAGGATATACACGCCTCCTGCATGTATCTTTACCTGTCAAATGTCTCCCCTCTGTCTGTTATGAGACCCGAAAAACTGCAGATTCTGTGGGCGGGGTCTGTTGTCTGGAGCTCGGTGGGTGGAGTCGTGATGTCAGTAGAATCCCCGCCCACCTCTACACTCCCCTTGTCAATATGCATTTTCTCCTGTGTATTTCTTACACTGAACTTCTGCTATGATCTCTAACATCCAGTGAAAAGACAGGAAAGTAACCACATGACTTCAGCATGCCCAATCATGGTGAGGTGTGGAACAGCCAATCCTGGCAGAGCTGCTGAAGAAAGGAGTGGGGGAGGGAATTAAAAAATAATACATGTGTCTTAAGCTAGTGCACAAGATATGTAAATCACCTGTCACTCACAGCAAGGGGGAGGATTTGACAAAGTTTTTCTCAGTTTGTCAAGATTTATCTCACTGAACAATAAAAGAGGATTGCTCAGAGCTGGATTAACTCTTTGTGGCAAGACTGGGCTCAAATGATAGGAAATCTTATACTCTACATTATGACATTAAAAAAAAAAAAAAAATTCGGGTTTACATCCACTTTAACCACTTCCCGCCCGGCCTATAGCAAAATGACGGCCGGGCGGTGGTTCAGTTATCCTGACTGGGCGTCACATGCCGTCCTTCAGGATAACAGCTGCCGCGCGCTCATGGGGGGCGTGCATCGCGGCGATCGGTGGTGCGGTGTGTCAGTCTGACCCACCGCTACACCGATCTCGGTAAAGAGCCTCCGACGGAGGCTCTTTACCACGTGATCAGTCGTGTCCAATCACGGCTGATCACGAAGTAAATAGGAAGAGCCGTTGATCGCCTTTTCCTCAATCGCGTCTCACAGACGCGAGTAGAGGAGAGCCGATCGGCGGCTCACCTGACAGGGGGATCTGCGCTGATTGTTTATCAGCGCAGCCCCCCCTCAGATGACCAAACTGGACCACCAGGGACGCCACTAGGACTACCAGGGAAGGGGGCAACATGTGGATGGCCAGGTATGTAGCCCATGGCCATCCACATGTTCAAATGAATGCCCAATCTGTACCAATCAGTGCCCACAAATAGGCACCAGTATGTACTAAAAGACATCAGTGATGCCCAGCAATGCCACCCATCAGTGTCATCAGTGCAACCCATCAGTGTCCATCAGTGCCCACCTATCAGTGCCCATCCGTGCCACATATCAGTGCCACCTATAAGTACCCATCAGTGCCGCCTATGAGTGCCCATCAGTGCCGCATACCAGTGCCACCTATCAGTGCCCATCATCAGTGCCCATCAGTGCCACCTCATCAGTGCCACCTCATTGGTGCCCATCAGTGCCGCCTTATCAGTGCAGCCATATCCGTGCCCATCATTGAAGGAGAAAACTTACTTTTTTACAAAAAATTTTAACAGAAACAAAGAAAAACTTGTTTTTTTTTTTCAAAATTTTTGGTCTTTTTTTATTTGTTGCGCAAAAAAAAAAAAAAAAAAAAAATGCAGAGGTGATCAAATACCACCAAAAGAAAGCTCTATTTGTGGGAACAAAATGATAAAAAACTTGTTTGGGTACAACGTCACATGACCGCACAATTGTCATTAAAATTGCGACAGCGCTGAAAGCTGAAAATTGGCCTGGGCAGGAAGGTGTCTAAGTGCCCGGTATTGAAGTGGTTAAGGTTCTGCCAATAACTGTCAATCACATATGACTCGCATTCACTCCTTAACACCCCACATTTGTTTCAAGAGATTCGGAAAGCTTTTCGACGTGCTAAAATCTCCTGCACAATGAGATAAATAATGCGAGAAGAGGAAGAGTGAAATATGGCTTTGCTTTCAATGAGCGTTCTGCTGACCTAAACACCATACAAAAGATAAATCATTGTACTTACTGTGTTATAAAAGCAGTGTAAATCATAGGAGTGTCATCTAAATAATTAAGAATGCTGTGTGTGGCCTCAACCAACAATTGCTTTTCATTCTTTTTTCTGCATGAAGACACGTTTTTCTCATCACATCCTTCCGACCTCCACCCACCTTGCTCTGAGGACTCCGGTAGCATGGCAAAATCTTCATTTTTTTTTTTTAATATGTGCTAATCGCACTCTTTGAAAATATTTAACGGGGGGGGGGGGGCTTACACCTCCAGATGTCCGGAGTTTACTACTATTTCTAGAAAAGGGCGATTGGGCGAAGTTCTCGTTGGTGATGGAAGTCTTCGTAGGATCAGACGCAGAGGTGTTACACACGATCGGAATTTCCGACAACGGATTTTGTTGTCGGAAAACTTGAGATCCAGATCTCAAATTTTGTGTGTCGGAAACTCACGACGGAAAATGGAGCCTACACACGGTCGGAATTTCCGACAACGAGCTCCCATCGAACATTTTGATGTCGGAAATTTCCGACCGTGTGTACGCGGCAGGTGTCTGTGATTATGTGTCAGTATTACATTCAGGGGCGGACTGACCATCCGGGCACTCGGGCACTGCCCGAGGGCCCCATGCCACTAAGGGGCCCCATCAGGGTTGCCAGCCTCAATAAAACCAGGGACAGTATGTAAAAATCTGTGCTTTTTTAAAAATCCCAAGATTATAGCTGCCCCGCCTCTCCAGTACCTTTTCAGTGTGTGTGTGTGTATTCTGTGTGTGTATACTGTATGTGTGTGTATACTGTATGTGTGTGTGTATACTGTGTGGCCCCATAATCTATTGCTTGGGTCCCCATAATCTCCTATTGCCTGGGGGCCCCATAATCTCCTATTGCCCGGGGGCCCCATAATCTTCTCCTATTGCCCGGGGGCCCCATAATCTCCAATTGCCCAGGGGCCCCATGAGCTTTCAGTCCTCCCCTGATTACATTGTATATCCCTGTATGTTGCGGTCGTTCAGGTGCTTATCTAATAGTTTCTTGAAACTATCAATGCCCCCCCCCGCTGAGACCACCGCCTGTGGAAGGGAATTCCACATCCTTGCCGCTCTTACAGTAAAGAACCCTCTACGTAGTTTAATGCCCTGTACACACGGTCGGATTTTCCTGATGGAAAAAGTGCGATCGGATTGTGTTGTCGGAAATTCCGATCGTGTGTGGGGCTCCATCAAACTTTTCCCGTCGGAATTTCCGACACACAAAGTTTGAGAGCAAGGATATAAAATTTTCCGGCGACAAAATCCGATCGTTGAAATTCCGATCGTGTGTACACAAATCCGACGCACAAAGTGCCACGCATGCTCAGAATAAATAAAGAGATGAAAGCTATTGGCTAATGCCCCATTTATAGTCCCGACGTACGTGTTTTACATCACCGCGTTCGGAACGATCGCATTTTCTGACAACTTTGTGCGACCGTGTGTATGCAAGACAAGTTTGGCCCAAAATCCGTCGGAAAAAATACGATAGATTTTGACGTCGGAATGTCCGATTAATGTCCGACCGTGTGTACAGGGCATAAGGTTAAACCTCTTTTCTTCTAATTTTAATGAGTGGCCACATGTCTTGTTATAGCGAAAAAGTTTTATCCCTATTGTGGGGTCCCCAGTAGACATGTGCGCCGTCAATAAATTTGTTTAGTTTCGTTCCGTATTAAAATTAATTTGTAATTCGTGTCCGAAATTCAATTCGGATTCGTACGAAATAGGTTAGGTTCGTAAACTTTTTGTAACAACGAAAGTTTGTTATGATAAATGTATCATTGTGAGGGTCTCCCACCATCCCTGTGCTGTGCTGTGCTGTGACTTCCTGGGGTTTTTTAACTTTTAGCTTCGTTAACTTTTCGTAACAATAACGAAAGTTCGTTATTATAAATTTATCCGAAGTTCGTAAACGAAATTTCGTATTTGGTACAAAACTCGTATGCATAAAAATTCGTATTTCGGATCCTCACAAATGTACGAATTTCCGGAAATTCTTAGGAATTTCCGATTCGTACGAAACAAATCGCACATGTCTAGTCACCAGTACGGTATTTGTATATTGAAATCATATCCCCTCTCAAGCATCTCTTCTCCAGAGAGAATAAGTTCAGTGCTCGCAACCTTTCCTCATAACTAATATCCTCCAGACCCTTTATTAGCTTTGTTGCCCTTCTTTGTACTCGCTCCATTTCCAGTACTTCCTTCCTGAGGACTGGTGCCCAGAACTGGACAGCATACTCCAGGTGCGGCCGGACCAGAGTCTTGTAGAGCGGGAGAATTATCGTTTTATCTCTGGAGTTGATCCCCTTTTTTAATGCCAATATTCTGTTTGCTTTGTTAGCAGCAGCTTGACATTGCTGAGCCTATCATCTACTAGGACCCCCAGGTCCTTTTCCATCTTAGATTCCCCCAGAGGTTCTCCCCCAGTGTATAGATTGCATTCATATTTTTGCCACCCAAATGCATTATTTTACATTTTTCTACATTGAACCTCATTTGCCATGTAGTCGCCCACCCCATTAATTTGTTCAGATCTTTTTGCAAGGTTTCCACATCCTGCGGAGAAGTTATTGCCCTGCTTAGCTTAGTATCGTCCGCAAATACAGAGATTGAACTGTTTACCCCATCCTCCAGGTCGTTTATGAATAAAATAAATAGGATTGGTCCCAGCACAGCACCTCCTCCCTTCCTCCGCTACCAGCATAAGTCACTTCTGACAAGTTTTCCTGAAACCAAGAGAAAAATGGTGATAGGGGAGGGACCTCCAGCAGGGTGACAGCTTTAGCTCTGTTCCCGTGGGCTGTGTGGAGGGGGTGTGTGTCCCTTCCCTCCAATCAGCTTTCAGAGCTCTCCTCGCTGAGCTCTGCAGATTGTAACTTCAGCTCTCCACCTCCTTTTTCTGAACTCTCAGACAAGCTTTAAAATTCAACACTTAGAACAGATATAGAGGAAAGAAGACTGCAGATATAGAGGTACAACATACATAGGGGATTTGTTTCATCTCTGTGCATCACCTGAGGCCAGTCACTTCAGTGGGTATATGTAAGGGTTTACAAGCACTTTAATTTTTTTACCCAGGAAGGTATTCAAAACTGTACTGACCAACTCCTTCTAGACTAGGGGTCTCCAAACTGCAGCCCGAGGGCCGGATGCGGCCCTTTGCAAGCCTTCATCCAGTCCTTAGGACACTATTCCTCCCACTATCACCAACAATGGGGCACCATTTCTTCCAATGTTGCCAATGATGGAGCACTACTCCTCCTCCTACTGACCACCAACACTGAGGCCATGTTTACTCTCACTGATGCTGGGCTCAGGACATTTTCTACCCACCCACTAGACTACAATCCAGCCCCCCCCCCCTAAAGTCTGAAGGACAATAAACTGGCTCTTTGTTTGAAAAGTTTGGAGACCCCTGTTCTAGACTGATATGCCTTGGGGGTCGGAGGGGTTTGGTCCCAAAGGACCATCAAGCCGTCCCTATGGCAGCTCAAAGTTTCCCCCGGAAAAGAAAAGACTAGGTGGGAGAGCCCATATAGTGTTGTAATATGGTTTATAGATAATGTAGTTTAAAAGGTTCATCAACAGTAAAAAAGAAAATAAATCACATCTTTTGAGCCCGTGGTCACCTTATGGGGTGGAAACACACAACCTTCAGTGTGTGCCGGTGAAGAAAACCCTGTCTCCATGCAGGATATAGATAGTCAACGTCACAGGGGTCCAAATCCTGGATCCTCTGCAGGGTTCCTAGACAGATGTTTTGAACTAGGTGCGTAAAAGAGATGTAAAAAAAGAGGTGTTGGTGGTCTGACCAGCAGAGGTGCCCGTTGTCATATGTCTAAGGATAGGTTGGAGTCATTTTGCTTATTTCACTAAAAAATTTGTTTTGTGGCTTTAAATTGCGATCAGACCATCAACGGGCTCTTTTAGATCTCTTTTGCTCACCTATCTTAATACATGTACATTTTGAAATGCTGATGTACTGTGAACATGCATACTTTGATCTTACCCATGTTTCTTTGTGAAAAATGAAAAATTAAGCACTCTTCCAGTGTAGGGTGCTAGGTAATTGTAATTTTTGGCCCCTTCTGCAAATCAAGGGAGCCGTGGTCGTTTGTCCTGATCTGTTCAGGGCTTCACCAGCTGGGAGTTTGATTGCTTTCCCCTGCCTCTGGAAGAAGCTTCCAGAGCTTAGGGAGGGAGATACAAATAACCAGCCTGAATTTTTATCTTGCTGCAGCCATTTCCTGGAGAGGAGTGTCCAGAATGGGGCTGGGAAGGTGATAAATAGTCTGAAGCACTGGAGAGGTGGCTTCCTTCTCCACAGGAGGGTTCCAGAGCCTTAGTGGCTGTTGCCCTCAGGCAGCCTATGGATTGTGTAGCTGTTCTTCAGGGGAGAGCAGTGTCGGGGCTTAGGGCCTGGATAGATTTTCTTAGAAGATAATTGCAGGACCTCACCACAATGGATCTGGTCTGGAGAAGGGACTGTTGCACTCATTGGATTGTGTCTGGAGGAAGCTGGAAAGTGGCGGCTGCCCTTGGGACTTGTGAGTAATGACCCTAAATTGTTCCCTGGGACTGTGCAGAGTCCCTAGAAATCGCACTGGCTACCAGTAGTTGTGCATAGGTGCAAGGTAACCAAAGGAACTTGTCTCGTGGCCCACAGCTTTGAGGTCTTAGCCTGTTCAGAAAGTTACCTCATGGTCTTCAGCTGCTGGGTTTAGACTGTCCAACATTCGTGTTACTTATGGAGAAAATTGTCCTCGAATTGCTATGTGCTAATCAATTTGGAGTATTCCAAGCCCTAACCCCTCTCATGTTGAAGTTTCTTCAAGCAATACATCTTAAAAGATATCCCTTAGACCACATGTGTCAAACACAAGGGCAGGGCCGATCCCAGACGGGGTGCACGGGGTGCAGTGCACCCCAGCGCCAGAGAGGTGGGGGCGCTGTAGCGCCAGAGTGCTCCCTTCCCTCCTCCTCCTCTTGTTTGTGTCCTGCGGCGCCTCTCCGCTGGTGTTCTAAGAAGAAAGGCGCCGCTGTATTCAGTGCTCAAGCCCCTCCCTCCTTCAGCCAGCCGAAGATGAGAAGGGAGGCAGAGCGGCTGGTCTCTGTGTGGAGAGAGACCAGCCGTGCAGTGAGTGATGTCGCGCGCGGGGGGGGGGGGAGGGGGAGCAGAGCGGTCCGTGCTGACACATTCTCCTCCTCTCTGTGTCTCTCACTCCTGCTGTGTACTCTTCTGTTCTCCACCCGGGCGGCGCGGCTGCACACTCTCCTCTCCTCTCCAGCTGCCGCCCGGGTGTTTTTAAGTACTGTACCCTAATGGAGGGTGGGGGGTCTGTAGTAATGGAGGGGGGGTCCTGCCCTGGGGGGTCATTACTAATAGAGGGGGGCTCTGTCCTGGGGGGTCTGTAGCAATGGAGGGGGGGGGGGCTCTGTCCTGGGGGGGTCTGTACTAATGGAGGGGGGTCCTGCCCTGGGGGGTCTGTAGTAATGGAGGGGGGCTCTGTCCTGGGGGGTCTTTAGTAATGGAGGGGGGCTCTGTCCTGGGGGGTCTGTAGTAATGGAGGGGGGTCTGTCCTGGGGGGTCTGTAGTAATGGAGGGGGGTCCTGCCCTGGGGGGTCTGTAGTAATGGAGGGGGGCTCTGTCCTGGGGGGGTCTGTAGTAATGGAGGGGGGTCTGTAGTAATGGAGGGGGTCTGTCCTGGGGGGGTCTGTACTAATGGAGGGGGGTTCCTGCCCTGGGGGGTCTGTAGTAATGGAGGGGGGTCTGTCCTGGGGGGTTTGTAGTAATGGAGGGGGGGGCTCTGTCCTGGGGGGGTCTGTACTAATGGAGGGGGGTCCTGCCCTGGGGGGTCTGTAGTAATGGAGGAGGGCTCTGTCCTGGGGGGTCTGTAGTAATGGAGGGGGGCTCTGTCCTGGGGGGTCTGTAGTAATGGAGGGGGGTCTGTCCTGGGGGGTCTGTAGTAATGGAGGGGGGGTCTGTCCTGGGGGGCCTGTAGTAATGGAGGGGGGCTCTGTCCTGGGGGGTCTGTAGTAATGGAGGGGGGTCCTGCCCTGGGGGGTCTGTAGTAATGGAGGGGGGCTCTGTCCTGGGGGGTCTGTAGTAATGGAGGGGGGTCTGTAGTAATGGAGGGGGGTCTGTCCTGGGGGGGTCTGTACTAATGGAGGGGGGGTCCTGCCCTGGGGGGTCTGTAGTAATGGAGGGGGGTCTGTCCTGGGGGGTCTGTAGTAATGGAGGGGGCTCTGTCCTGGGGGGTCTGTAGTAATGGAGGGGGGTCTGTCCTGGGGGGTCTGTAGTAATGGAGGGGGCTCTGTCCTGGTGGGTCTGTAGTAATGGAGGGGGGCTCTGTCCTGGGGGGTCTGTAGTAATGGAGGGGGGCTCTGTCCTGGGGGGTCTGTAGTAATGAAGGGGGGTCTGTCCTGGGGGGTCTGTAGTAATGGAGGGGGGCTCTGTCCTGGGGGGTCTGTAGTAATGGAGGGGGGCTCTGTCCAGGGGGGTCTGTAGTAATGGAGGGAGGTCTGTCCTGGGGGGTCTGTAGTAATGGAGGGGGGTCTGTCCTGGGGGGTCTGTAGTAATGGAGGGGAGTCTGTCCTGGGGGGTCTGTAGTAATGTAGGGGGGCTCTGTCCTGGGGAGTCTGTAGTAATGGAGGGGGGTCTGTAGTAATGGAGGGGGGTCTGTCCTGGGGGGTCTGTAGTAATGGAGGGGGGCTCTGTCCTGGGGGGTCTGTAGTAATGGAGGGGGCTCTGTCCTGGGGGGTCTGTAGTAAAGGAGGGGGCTCTGTCCTGGGGGGTCTGTAGTAATGGAGGGGGGCTCTGTCCTGGGGGGTCTGTAGTAATGGAGGGGGCCTCTGTCCTGGAAGGTCAGTAGTAATGGAAGGGGGCTCTGTCCTGGGGGGTCTGTAGTAATGGAGGGGGGCTCTGTCCTGGGGGGTCTGTAGTAATGGAGGGGGGCTCTGTCCTGGGGGGTCTGTAGTAATGGAGGGGGGCTCTGTCCTGGGGGGTCTGTAGTAATGGAGGGGGGCTCTGTCCTGGGGGGTCTGGAGTAATGGTGGGGGGCTCTGTCCTGGGGGGTCTGTAGTAATGGAGGGGGGGGCTCTGTCCTGGGGGGGGGTCTGTACTAATGGTGGAGGGGGTCCTGCCCTGGGGGGTCTGTAGTAATGGAGGGAGGCTCTGCCCTGGGGGTCTGTAGTAAGGGAGGGGGGTCTGTCCTGGGGGTCTGTAGTAATGGAGGGGGGCTCTGTCCTGGGGGGTCTGTAGTAATGGAGGGGGGCTCTGTCCTGGGGGGTCTGTAGTAATGGAGGGGGGCTCTGTCCTGGGGGGTCTGTAGTAATGGAGGGGGGCTCTGTCCTGGGGGGTCTGTAGTAATGGAGGGGGGTCTGTCCTGGGGGGGTCTGTAGAAATGGAGGGGGGACTCTGTCCTGGGGGGGTCTGTACTAATGGAGGGGGGTCCTGCCCTGGGGGGTCTGTACTATTGGAGGGGGGTCTGTCCTGGGGGGTCTGTAGTAATGGAGGGGGGTCTGTCCTGGGGGGTCTGTAGTAATGGAGAGGGCTCTGTCCTGGGGGGTCTGTAGTAATGGAGGGGGGGCTCTGTCCTGGGGGGGTCTGTACTATTGGAGGGGGGTCTGTCCTGGGGGGTCTGTAGTAAAGGAGGGGGGCTCTGTCCTGGGGGGTCTGTAGTAATGGAGGGGGGCTCTGTCCTGGGGAGTCTGTAGTAATGGAGGGGGGCTCTGTCCTGGGGGGTCTGTATTAATGGAGGGGGGCTCTGTCCTGGGGGGTCTGTAGTAATGGAGGGGGGCTCTGTCCTGGGGGGTCTGTAGTAATGGAGGGGGGCTCTGTCCTGGGGGGTCTGTAGTAATGGTGGGGGGCTCTGTCCTGGGGGTTCTGTAGTAATGGAGGGGGGGGCTCTGTCCTGGGGGGGTCTGTACTAATGGAGGGGGGGTCCTGCCCTGGGGGGTCTGTAGTAATGGAGGGGGGCTCTGTCCTGGGGGGTCTGTAGTAATGGAGGGGGGTCTGTCCTGGGGGTCTGTAGTAATGGAGGGGGGCTCTGTCCTGGGGGGTCTGTAGTAATGGAGGGGGGCTCTGTCCTGGGGGGTCTGTAGTAATGGAGGGGGGCTCTGTCCTGGGGGGTCTGTAGTAATGGAGGGGGGCTCTGTCCTGGGGGGTCTGTAGTAATGGAGGGGGGTCTGTCCTGGGGGGTCTGTAGTAATGGAGGGGGGGCTCTGTCCTGGGGAGGTCTGTACTAATGGAGGGGGGTGGTGCCCTGGGGGGTCTGTACTATTGGAGGGGGGTCTGTCCTGGGGGGTCTGTAGTAATGGAGGGGGGTCTGTCCTGGGGGGTCTGTAGTAATGGAGAGGGCTCTGTCCTGGGGGGTCTGTAGTAATGGAGGGGGGCTCTGTCCTGGGGGGGTCTGTACTATTGGAGGGGGGTCTGTCCTGGGGGGTCTGTAGTAAAGGAGGGGGGCTCTGTCCTGGGGGGTCTGTAGTAATGGAGGGGGGCTCTGTCCTGGGGGGTCTGTACTAATGGAGGGGGCTCTGTCCTGGGGGGTCTGTACTAATGGAGGGGGGGCTCTGTCCTGGGGGCGTCTGTACTATTGGAGGGGGGTCTGTCCTGGGGGGTCTGTACTAATGGAGGGGGGGCTGTCCTGGGGGGTCTGTACTAATGGAGGGGGCTCTGTCCTGGGGGGTCTGTACTAATGGAGGGGGGGCTCTGTCCTGGGGGCGTCTGTACTATTGGAGGGGGGTCTGTCCTGGGGGGTCTGTAGTAATGGAGGGGGGCTCTGTCCTGGGGGGTCTGTACTAATGGAGGGGGGTCTGTCCTGGGGGGTCTGTACTAATGGAGGGGGGTCTGTCCTGGGGGGTCTGTATTAATGGAGGGGGGTCTGTCCTGGGGGTCGTTACTAATGGAGGGGGGGTCTGTCCTGGGGGGGTCTGTACTAATGGAGGGGGGTTTTCCTGGGGGGGGTCTGCACTGAGTAAGGTCTGTACTGAGGGAGGGGTTTATACTTAGTGCGTGTTCTGCACTGATGGAGGGGGTCTATACTTAGTGGAGGGGGGTCTGTACTGAGGGGCGACTATAGTTGGTGGAAGGGGGGGTGACCCCAACCCTAGTGATGCCAATGCAGCTGCGGGCTCTTCTTTCCCCCCTCCCTCTCCCCCCTCCCTCTCCCTCTTGCGCACTCTGCTGTACTAGTGAGCAGCGCTTGCCAGCACAGCTGCCCACTATGTATCTTCCCCTGCCTTCATATACCCAGGGAAGAAACAGAATAGAAAAAGGAGCAGAGAAGAGGATTGTGGGACATGTAGTCCTGAGGACTGGCAGCCCCACTGTAACACGGAAACTGCAGCTCACACAGCATGCTCAGCTAAATGGGAGAGAGAGAGATACAGGAGCCTGGGAAAGCTTTCAGGGAAGTACACCCAGGACTCCAGAGGGAGCGGACAGTGCTGAGGGAACAACATCAGAAAGAGAACCCCGCTGCCCTGCGCCACCAGAGGGAAAGCCACACAGCCTAGCGCCATCCCTGGCAGAGAAAGGAATGGAGTCATTGCCGGAATATAGATCTGGGCTCTACCCAGCGGAGTCGCCACGGGCAATTCAGAGTGAGCTGACTCCTGATCAGAGGAACCATCGCTGTATCGCTGGGTCAGGTGAGAGGGCCGATCGGCCATTATCTACTAACGTTCATAGGAAATGCAGTCTCTGATCATCTTCTGTATTATGTCTGCAGTCTCTGATCATCTCCTGTACTAAGTCTGCAGTCTCTGATCATCTCCTGTACTATGTCTGCAGTCTCTGATCATCTCCTGTACTATGTCTGCAGTCTCTGACCATCTCCTGTACTATGTCTGCAGTCTCTGACCATCTCCTGTATTATGTCTGCAGTCTCTGATCATCTCCTGTAGTATGTCTGCAGTCTCTGATCATCTCCTGTACTGTGTCTGCAGTCTCTGATCATCTCCTGTACTGTGTCTGCAGTCTCTGATCATCTCCTGTACTGTGTCTGCAGTCTCTGACCATCTCCTGTACTGTGTCTGCAGTCTCTGACCATCTCCTGTACTGTGCCTGCAGTCTCTGACCATCTCCTGTACTGTGTCTGCAGTCTCTGACCATCTCCTGTACTGTGTCTGCAGTCTCTGATCATCTCCTGTACTGTGTCTGCAGTCTCTGATCATCTCCTGTACTGTGTCTGCAGTCTCTGATCATCTCCTGTACTGTGTCTGCAGTCTCTGACCATCTCCTGTACTGTGTCTGCAGTCTCTGACCATCTCCTGTACTGTGTCTGCAGTCTCTGACCATCTCCTGTACTGTGTCTGCAGTCTCTGACCATCTCCTGTACTGTGTCTGCAGTCTCTGACCATCTCCTGTACTGTGTCTGCAGTCTCTGACCATCTCCTGTACTGTGTCTGCAGTCTCTGATCATCTCCTGTACTATGTCTGCAGTCTCTGATCATCTCCTGTACTGTGTCTGCAGTCTCTGATCATCTCCTGTACTGTGTCTGCAGTCTCTGATCATCTCCTGTACTATGTCTGCAGTCTCTGATCATCTCCTGTATTATGTCTGCAGTCTCTGATCATCTCCTGTATTATGTCTGCAGTCTCTGATCATCTCCTGTAGTATGTCTGCAGTCTCTGATCATCTCCTGTAGTATGTCTGCAGTCTCTGATCATTTCCTGTACTATGTCTGCAGTCTCTGATCATCTCCTGTACTATGTCTGCAGTCTCTGATCATCTCCTGTACTATGTCTGCAGTCTCTGATCATCTCCTGTATTATGTCTGCAGTCTCTGATCATCTCCTGTATTATGTCTGCAGTCTCTGATCATCTCCTGTAGTATGTCTGCAGTCTCTGATCATCTCCTGTATTATGTCTGCAGTCTCTGACCATCTCCTGTACTGTGTCTGCAGTCTTTGATCATCTCTTATATCCTGTCTGCAGTCTCTGATCATCTCCTGCAGTATGTCTGCAGTCTCTGATCATCTCCTGTAGTATGTCTGCAGTCTCTGATCATCTCCTGTAGTATGTCTGCAGTCTCTGATCATCTCCTGTAGTATGTCTGCAGTCTCTGACCATCTCCTGTACTATGTTTGCAGTCTCTGATCATCTCCTGTACTATGTCTGCAGTCTCTGACCATCTCCTGTACTGTGTCTGCAGTCTCTGACCATCTCCTGTATTATGTCTGCAGTCTCTGATCATCTCCTGTATTATGTCTGCAGTCTCTGACCATCTCCTGTACTGTGTCTGCAGTCTCTGACCATCTCCTGTACTGTGTCTGCAGTCTCTGACCATCTCCTGTACTGTGTCTGCAGTCTCTGACCATCTCCTGTACTGTGTCTGCAGTCTCTGATCATCTCCTGTATTATGTCTGCAGTCTCTGATCATCTCCTGTATTATGTCTGCAGTCTCTGATCATCTCCTGTAGTATGTCTGCAGTCTCTGATCATCTCCTGTAGTATGTCTGCAGTCTCTGACCATCTCCTGTACTATGTCTGCAGTCTCTGATCATCTCTTGTACTATGTCTGCAGTCTCTGATCATCTCCTGTACTATGTCTGCAGTCTCTGATCATCTCCTGTACTATGTCTGCAGTCTCTGATCATCTCCTGTATTATGTCTGCAGTTTCTGATCATCTCCTGTAGTATGTCTGCAGTCTCTGATCATCTCCTGTATTATGTCTGCAGTCTCTGACCATCTCCTGTACTATGTCTGCAGTCTCTGATCATCTCCTGTATTATGTCTGAAGTCTCTGATCATCTCCTGTACTATGTCTGCAGTCTCTGATCATCTCCTGTATTATGTCTGCAGTCTCTGATCATCTCCTGTATTATGTCTGCAGTCTCTGATCATCTCCTGTAGTATGTCTGCAGTCTCTGATCATCTCCTGTATTATGTCTGCAGTCTCTGACCATCTCCTGTACTATGTCTGCAGTCTTTGATCATCTCTTACATCCTGTCTGCAGTCTCTGATCATCTCCTGTAGTATGTCTGCAGTCTCTGATCATCTCCTGTAGTATGTCTGCAGTCTCTGATCATCTCCTGTAGTATGTCTGCAGTCTCTGACCATCTCCTGTACTATGTCTGCAGTCTCTGATCATCTCTTGTACTATGTCTGCAGTCTCTGATCATCTCCTGTACTATGTCTGCAATCTCTGATCATCTCCTGTACTATGTCTGCAGTCTCTGATCATCTCCTGTATTATGTCTGCAGTCTCTGATCATCTCCTGTATTATGTCTGCAGTCTCTGATCATCTCCTGTACTGTGTCTGCAGTCTCTGACCATCTCCTGTACTGTGTCTGCAGTCTCTGACCATCTCCTGTAGTATGTCTGCAGTCTCTGATCATCTCCTGTATTATGTCTGCAGTCTCTGATCATCTCCTGTATTATGTCTGCAGTCTCTGATCATCTCCTGTAGTATGTCTGCAGTCTCTGATCATCTCCTGTACTATGTCTGCAGTCTCTGATCATCTCCTGTACTATGTCTGCAGTCTCTGATCATCTCCTGTATTATGTCTGCAGTCTCTGACCATCTCCTGTATTATGTCTGCAGTCTCTGACCATCTCCTGTACTATGTCTGCAGTCTTTGATCATCTCTTATATCCTGTCTGCAGTCTCTGATCATCTCCTGTAGTATGTCTGCAGTCTCTGGTCATCTCCTGTAGTATGTCTGCAGTCTCTGATCATCTCCTGTAGTATGTCTGCAGTCTCTGACCATCTCCTGTAGTATGTCTGCAGTCTCTGACCATCTTCTGTATTATGTCTGCAGTCTCTGATCATCTCCTGTATTATGTCTGCAGTCTCTGACCATCTCCTGTATTATGTCTGCAGTCTCTGACCATCTTCTGTATTATGTCTGCAGTCTCTGATCATCTTCTGTATTATGTCTGCAGTCTCTGACCATCTTCTGTATTATGTCTGCAGTCTCTGACCATCTTCTGTATTATGTCTGCAGTCTCTGATCATCTCCTGTGTTATGTCTGCAGTCTCTGATCATCTCCTGTATTATGTCTGGGGGCTCTTTCTAACAGACTCTCTAACAGAAGCCCTCTCTGTGTGCATCAGAGAGACTCCCTTCCAGGTCTCATTAGTGTACCCTCTTCCTGTATTTTCTTTATTAAAAGATCACAGGAGGATCCCAGGGTAACAAAGACTTCTTAGGGGAGCATCTCTGTGTTTGAGTCGTTGCCATAGAAACATTTGTAAAGGGGAGGAGTTGGTAAGATGACCACGCCCACGTGGAGTCGCCAGAAATATTTCTGCACCCAGGCGCCAGTGACCCTAGGATCAGCCCTGCACAAGGGCTATGGGCCAAATCCGGTCTGCCAGGACATTTTATGTGGCCCTCGCACCCAGTGGCGGCTGGTCCATAAGGGGTGCGGGGGCGCCGGCCCCCTGATCTTTATGCGCCGGCCCCTAATCTCCATGCAGGGCACCGGGAAGCATAGATTTATACGAGGGTTTTTTTTTTTTAAACACATGACTAGAACCTGAAGCTCTAATTGGCTTAAAAAAGGGTAGGCTCGGGGCGCTCTGAGCCCACCCATTTGTGACATTAGAGAATCAACATTCGCTATTGTCTTCCTGCTTTTCCTCCCAGCCATTTAGGACAGGAAGAGGATCCTAAGACCGAATTGGCCGGGAGGAGAAGTGACCAGACTGGCCGGGAGGAGAAGCGACCAGATTTGCCGGGAGGAGAAGCGACCAGATTGGACGGGAGGAGAAGCCACCCGTGACCTGGATGGGGTAAGTGCGGGGCTGGCGGGCTGGAGAGCGGGGGGGGGGTGGAGGGTTTGTTTGCCACCCCCCCAAAAAATGGAGCACCACCCACCACTGCTCGCACCTTTCCTGCAGCTGTGGCACCCCCATGTCTCTGCCCCCCCATATATAACAGTAGGCAGAAGAGAGGAAAAAAATCCTCCTACAGATCCTGTGAAGCTGAAGCATCCAATTGTCTTCGCCTCCCTCGGTCTCATCATTCAGCAGACTCCAGCAGCTGACTCCAGCCCTCCTCTGGTCCTCCTCCAGACCCTGCACTTTATGCTTCCCAGCTTCAAGCTCAGCTTCTTCTCAGCAGCATAAGGTAAGAGGGTGACATTTGATGTAAGAGGGGAGGGGTGCTCTGAACATCTAGTCTTACAGATACAACCAGCCCTTTGAGGGCAACCATAATGCAGATATAGCCCACAATGAAATGGAGTTTGACACCTCTGCCCCAGACTGTGTTATTGGAGTCGGTGTGAGTGGACTAGTGGGCAGCCTCTGTACTTTTAGGGAAAAAACAGGTATTACCAGTGCCCCTTTGGGAGGCGCTATAAAAGTAAAACATTAAAAAAAAAAAATACATCTTAAACCTGGCCTGTTCAAATGTAACGTGTGTTGGGAAAAAAAGGGCAACCACACACCAAAAAAAACAATCAGGAGATCCAAAGATAGAGGCATGGCTGAAGTTGAATGCAAATTTCAACTTTTCCTATAAAGGTAGAGGCTTGTCTTTCGAATTTTGACCTCTCCATAACCCCTAAAATACATTTTTAGGAGTGTGCTGAGCGGGAAACCAAGCAATCGGGGTTGAACTTGGATGACTAGGTTACACTTATACATCCGTTATGCAGAATTGCACCAACAACAAGAGGCATGCAGATTTCATTTACTGCCCCATCACCTCACGCTGTAAGACTGTAAAACGAAATTGAAAAGCTCCAGACCCGACTCGCTAAAATGCCTCTCTCAAATTTTTTATGCTCCGGCGTTCCCTCTGGCCCAGAATGAAAAGTGCGGCAATAGGAATGCCTTCAAGCCATAGGCAGCTCTAACATAGGCAACGGTGTAATTCTAAGTAGACGAGGGCTACAGCCATCCTGACTCGTCCTGCCCTCTTCCAGGGCATAATGAACATGTACTGTACAAGGGTAGAATGGTCTACTACCCCATGTTACAATTTTATATCCTCAGAATGATCTCAGATTACATGTTTATTGGTTTAATTAATTTAATACCCATAAAAGGAATCAAATGCTTATTTATTATGACGTTCAGCTATGTGGAGTTGTTTTTGGATATAGGACATATAGCACCCTCTAGCTAGTGTGCTAGTTGTAAATGGGTTTGTTAGTATAGGTAAATTGGGTTGGCTGAGACCCAGGCCTGGGTTGAATCTGGACCAGGGTTGAGTGACTCAGGGAGGCTGGATGATTCAGCAAAGCAGCTCCTCTGGTGGGTCCTCCTGTTTCTGGAACCTTGGAGAAGCTTCCAGATGTAGCGGGTGGAGTCCGGGAGGAGTCGTTTGGCATATTTATGAGGTCCTCAACCAATCCCCAGCAAAAAGGGTCTGGAAGGGGGTTAGGCACATCATAAATAGGCATGTTAAAGAAGAGGGTTTGGGACTTTAAATGAGACACAGGTCTCCATCCCTATTAAATACATGAAAAAGAGGGGTTTTGGGACTTATAATGAGGTGGGTAAGCGGAGCCAAAGGATCAGTCGCCATTGTACAAAATCATTTTATTGGTAAAAAATAATAACATGATAACATGGTAGATATCCAATTGCGGGATAACAGTCACATAATGTATACACAATGATTTATACATTGTGAACAAGGTAACAACCCATATGTGATGCAGGGCAATGATCCTTAAAGAGGAAGTAAACCTTGATGGATTTTACCTCCTCTTTTGCTCCCCGCAAGCCCTGCAAATGAAAAGCAATGCATACTAGCCCATTATATGACACTTACCTGCAAACCAAGCCCGCGCTGTCCCCTGAGCAGGTCGCATTCATCTTCGCCCCTCTTCCTTCCGGGGCCACGGACTCCAGCTCTGTGACTGACCAGAGCCTCGTGACGTCACTCCGGCACATGTGTGCGGGAGCCGTCAGTCACGGCACACGCTGGGGGGGGAAAGAAACGGCATGGTGGTCCGTTTCTTCACAGCGCATGCGCCGATGACGACACTGGCACACTAGAAGTGAAATATCTCCTAAACGGCGCATGTTTAGGAGATATTTTCACTATCTATAAGTCAGCCTTATTCTAGGCTCACCAAAAAGGGTTTACAACCACTTTAATAGATGATGAAACTATTCTAAAATGCACAGAATCACAAAACTTCTGGATAGAAACATACTGGTATAAAAGACCTTATTAGAAAAATAGTTATTTTGGTGCATGTCTTAGGTCCGACGCGTTTCATGTATCAAAAACTCTTCAGGGGCAGTTTGATCTATATTCTTTTGTAGATTTTGGTGCAATCAATAGAGTACAGTGTGCATTGTTGAAAGGGAGGGTATACATAGGGGGGGAAGAGAAAAAAACTCATTTCCAATGGATACTCACATGCCAGTGGAGTGTAAACCACATGAGGGCAGTAGCTGCAGTATGCCACCCCCCGCCCAGTCGGTCGGTCGCACTTACCCTATCACCGGCGGCGGCCTCCCATTCTCCTCCACTCCGCGGGTCATCACGACAACGGCCACTTCCATTTCCTGCCTCCTCCTCGGCGGCCAATTGAGTCTTCTCTTTTCGACCAATCGCAAAGCGGGTCTCACACCCGCATCTGATTGGCCGGATTGAGGGTCAGTGTTTCAACAGCGAATATTCATTCGCTGTTGTAACACACCTGGGTGGGATTGGAGAGCATTCTCCTGGACCCAAGCCCACCCTATTTTGAAGCCTATTAAAGCCTCTGGCTCTAATCGGGTGCTTAAAAAAAAAAAAACCCCGGCCGCTCTAGTTTGTGCGCCCGGCGTTCTGAAAGGGGCCGGACGTATGAATAGGGGGTGGCCGCAGCAGCCGTGGATAGAGTGTGACTGTGAAAATCCGGTGTGCCTGGCTGTGCAGGGTGGGAGATCCCAGTTCATCTGCAGCCCTAATAATTCACGGCGACACTCTGTAAAGAAAAAAAAAAGCTCATAAAATAGGACTTTTTTTTTTAACAGTTTTCGTGCTCTGTTGTAGAAAATCATTTACACTTAAAAAGTTAAATCTCCTTAGTGTGATATACTGGAGTGGCAATGCAGTAAAAAGCGCTCAGCCACATAATCCCCTCGTAGCCATTTGAAACATTTATCTCCTAGAAGTGCAAATTCAAAAAGTACTCAAAAATTTAAGTTGAAAAGCAAATGACAAAAGATAACTTGTACCCATTGAAGTGAAGGCCAGAAGATTTCTCAGAGAATGGAAGCTTAGACATGCGAGTGCCTACAAAACAAAATCTCTTTATGTTCTGCAACAGAGAAGTCGCCTGAACATGGCCAGAGATATTCCACGATCATCTTCCAGCTCGTCCATACCTTCAGACTTATTATTATGCTCCCCGTCTTCTGTTTGACACATATGTACAATCATCATAATACATGCCCTCGCACCTATGTACTATGCTCTTAAAAACACGTAAGGTTTAACACACAATCCTATTGTAAACCTGCCAAATATCCAAGAAATAAGAACTCTACAAACACCCAAATATGTCAAGTCCTGTGTCAACTAGGTATGAGCCCGATGTTCAAGTTGAACGTAAATTCGACTCGAACATCGGGTGTTCGCCTGTTCGCCGAACAGCGAACATTAGGCAGTGTTCGCCAGCAAATTCGAAAGCCGCGGAAACACTGTTAAAGTCTATGGGACACTAACACGAAAAAGTGCTAATTTTAAAGGCTTATATGCAAGTTATTGTCATAAAAAGTGTTTGGGGACCCGGGTGCTGCCCCAGGGGACATGTATCAGTGCAAAAAAAGTTTTAAAAACGCCCATTTTTTTTCAAAAGCAGTGATTTTAATAATGCTTAAAGTGAAATAATAAAAATGAAATATTCCTTTAAATTTCGTACCTGGGGGGTGTCCTTAGTATGCCTGTAAAGTAACGCATCTTTCCCGTGTTTAGAACAGTACCACAGCAAAATTACATTTCTAAATGAAAAAAAGTTATTTAAAACTACTCACGGCTGTAATGAATTGTCGGACAATACAGATAAAAATCATTGAAAAAAACGACATGGGATCCCCCCCCCCAGTCCATTACCAGGCCCTTTGGGTCTGGTATGAATATTAAGGGGAACTCCTCACCAAAATTTAAAAACAAAAAATACGTGGGGGTCCCCCCAAAATCCATACCAGGCCCTTCAGGTCTGGTGTGGACATTAAGGGGAACCCTGCGCCCAATTTTTAAAAGAAAATGGCGTAGGGGTCCCCCCAAAATCCATACCAGACCCTTATCTAAACACGCAAACTGGCAGGCCACAGGAAAAGGGGGGGGGCGGACGAGAGAGTTGGTCTCCTTCTGTCCTGCATTTGACCTCCTTCTGTCCTTCATTTGACCTCCTTCTGTCCTTCATTTGACCTCCTTCTGATCTACATTTGACCTGCAGTTGACCTTCTTCAAGTGGATATTGCATTCCTCCGCCGGAGGCTTTTTACCAAGATCGGTGGAGCGGTGTGTCAGACTGACACACCGCTCCACCGATCACCGCGATGCACGCCCCCACGGGCGCGCGGCGGCTGTTATCCTGCTGGACGTCTTATGACGCCCAGTCAGGATAACTGAACCACTGCCCAGCCGTCAACCTGCTATAGGCCGGGCGGGAAGCGGTTAAAGGAATATTTCATTTTTATTGTTTCACTTTAAGCATTATTAAAATCACTGCTTCGAAAAAACGTCCGTTTTTAAACCTTTTTTTTGCATTGATACATGTCCCCTGGGGCAGGACCCAGGTCCCCAAACACTTTTTATGGCAATAACTTGCATATAAGCCTTTAAAATGAGCACTTTTGATTTTTCATTTTTATGGCCCATAAACTTTAACGGTGTTCGTTTGTTTGTACACATTGTTTGCCTGTTCGCGTGTTCTGGTGCGAACCGGGGGGTGTTTGGCTTATCCCTAGTGTCAACAGGCTTTTGTTTACTTGATGCAAGGTTTACATTCCAATTCAAGTCTATAGGAATGCAATATCCACTTGAAGAAGGTCAACTGCAGGTCAAATGTAGATCAGAAGGAGGTCAAATGAAGGACAGAAGGAGGTCAAATGCAGGACAGAAGGAGACCAACTACAGGACAGAAGGAAGTCAAATGCAGATCAAATGTGGTTAAGGAGGTGGTCAACTGCAGGACAGGAGGAGACCAACAGCAGGATAGAAGGAGGTCAACTGCAGGTCAAATGTAGATCAAAAGGGAGGTCAACTGAAGGACAGAAGGAAGTCAATTGCAGGACAGAAGGTCAACTGCAGGTCAAATTTAGATAAGAAGGAGGTCAACTGCATGACAGGAGGACGTCAACTGCATGACAGGAGGACGTCAACTGCATGACAGGAGGACGTCAACTGCATGACAAAAGGTGGTCAACTGCAGGGCAGAAGGAGGTCAATTGCAGGTCAAATGTAGATCAGACAGAGATGAACTGCAGGAAAGAAGGAGGTCAACTAAAGGACAGAAGGAAGTCAACTGGAGGACAGAATGAGGTCAACTGCAGATCAAATGTAGATCAGAAGGAGGCCAACTGAAGGACAGAAGGAAGTCAACTGCAGGACAGGAGGTGGTCAACTGCAAGATAGAGTGGATGGAGTGTTGCTGTGTGCCTATGAAAAAGGGGAAACGTTGGAGCGGACTTTATAGGTACCAGAAAAGGAATACAAATTATTATTAGAAAAATAATTATACAAAGATATAAACAATTGACAATATAACATTAAAAACTAATAGCGTTGGCTTCCAATAAAATAAGCCACACATAGTATGTATATTGCTCCCTATTGCTGCTTGAATATGGCAGGTTGACGTTTCGCTTTCGCTTCCTCAGGACCCATATGCCTGACACCAAGCAGAGGGATTCTGCATAAGAAAGGAGAAATAATCATATTTCAAATATGGACAATGGGTACAGATATACCGGTACATATCAAAACGTGAGATGTCCCAGAAATACATATAAGTGATGCATAGAGGAAACCTACTCACTTAGAGCAGCATAACTCTTATGGGGCGTACACACGGTCGGACTTTTCAGCTACAAAAGTCCGACAGCCTGTCCGACAGACTTTCGACGGACTTTTGGCGGACTTTCGACGGACTTGCGGCGGACTTTCTAACGAACAGACTTGCCTACACACGATCACACAAAAGTCCGTCGAATTCTTACGTGATGACGTACACCGGACTAAAATAAGGAAGTTCATAGCCAGTAGCCAATAGCTGCCCTAGCGTGGGTTTTTGTCCGTCGGACTAGCATACAGACGAGCGGATTTTTCGACCGGACTCGAGTCCGTCGGAAAGATTTGAAGCATGTTTCAAATCTAAAGTCCGTCGGATTTGAGGCTGAAAAAGTCAGTTGAAAGTCCGGAGAAGCCCACACACGATCGGATTACCAGCCAGCTTTAGTCCGTCAGCATCCGTTGGACTTTTGTAGCTGAAAAGTCCGAACGTGTGTACGCCCCATTATACTCAAGACATGCCCCACGCCTTCCTCCGGTGCCTGGATGGTACAAAGAATCACAAGGATGCCCAGAGGGGTCAATCAAAAATCTATATAATATAAAAATATGCTCACTCTAAATAATCCAAAAACCTTGGGATCGAATTAGGAAAAAAAATAATAATGATAATAAGTAGCCCTAAA
Organism: Lithobates septentrionalis; assembly: GCA_037952835.1. Lineage (NCBI taxonomy): Eukaryota > Metazoa > Chordata > Amphibia > Anura > Ranidae > Lithobates > Lithobates septentrionalis. The sequence goes on along the minus strand of JBBDGP010002647.1, from coordinate 644,474 downwards.
TTCAAAAAATACTTACTTGGCTATGGAGATGTAAAAGTTTCAATATCAAGCCTAGCGGGTGTGCGTGTACCAGACTGGACTCTAGGTGAAAGGACAGTGGCTGTGGGCTAAAATGAAAAAAAAAGCCGTCGGAAGTGTAGACAGCTAAAGAACCCCAGTAAGGTCTATCATTAGAGAATGAACAGAGGTTACCTCCAAAGAGAATGATGAGGCCTCAGAACATATGCAGGAAAAATATCTCCATAGGACACAATATGTGACCATCTATAGAGAAATATGACACAGTTTGAGATCTCCATCAGGACTAAAGCGTAATATATTAGTAGGGATATGCCTTAATATAGACTCACCGGAGGTCTCCTGGTTAGTATATTCCAGGGCCCTGTGCTGATAAGGCTCAAACACTCATTAAGAAAATAGCCTGCAGCTCCAGAATCTAAAAAGACCAGATATCTAGTGTCAGTTCCACAATGACAGCCTATTACTGAAACATAAGTAATGAACAGAAGACATTCAGTCCAGTCTGGTACACGCACACCCGCTAGCCTTGATATTGAAACTTTTACATCTCCATAGCCAAGTAAGTATTTGTTGAATTTAGGGCTACTTTATTATCATTATTATTTTTTTTCTAATTCGATCCCAAGGTTTTTGGATTGTTTAGAGTGAGCATATTTTTATATTATATAAATAACCTCTGGTGAGTCTATATTAAGGCATATTCCTACTAATATATTACGCTTTTGTCCTGTTGGAGATCTCAAACTGTGTCATATTTCTCTATAGATGGTCACATATTGTGTCCTATGGAGATATTTTTCCTGCATATGTTCAGAAAAGCCTGGAGCAGCCGAACGAAATGAGGTATGTGCAAGGCGCACATGACGGAGGTAACAGGGTTAATGAACTAGAGGGTTGAGACATGGTGCCGAGGGGGAGGATAACACAGGGAGGGACTGATAAAAAGTAGGCCCGCCCTGGGAGGTACAAGCAGAAAGTTGTGGAAAGTTCAGAGGCAGCATGGCAGAGATAGAGCGGATCATGGCCCAGCTGAGGGATGAAGCGGCGGTGCGGGGCACAGCTTGGCTCCAGGCAGCGGTCGGTGCAGCACTGGCAGGTGAGGAGCGGTTACCGGTGGAACGTGGGAGAACCGGCAACAGAGCGCGCCGCTCTAGGCCGCCGGAGCGTTTCTCCCCAGAGCATCCAGGGACAGCACAGCGGCAGCGGGGTAGTCCCGGTGCGGGGCTCTCGGCGGGCCCACCGTCGAAACGAGCGGCTGGGGGAGAAGGAAGCAGCGGTTATGCGACCGCAGTGGACCGGACTGCGGGGCGGGAAGAGGACGGAGCGGAGCTGAGGCCTAGGAGGAGAGGATCGGAAAGGAACGCAAGCCCCGCCCCAGGAACATGGCGGGCGGCCCAGCAGGAACGCAGGCCAGGACCAGAGCGGGAGTGCCCGGGACATCTGCATCTGCGGTAGGGGACCAGAAGAGAGGAGAGAGAGGCCGATCGGGCACGGTGAGCAGGAGAGCGGAGGCCGGCAGGACTGTGGTTTCCAACACCGGTCCTGGGAAGGCTGTCCGGAAGTCGGGCGGAACGGTTCCTGCGCAGAGGAGGGGAAACATGGAGGTGGCTGCGGCAGCTATGGTCGGCAGGCCTAGCGGACCCTCATCTGAGGAGGAAGAGGACATCCCTGGCGTGGTGGAGGAAGGATCCGGATCGGAAGAGGAGGCGCACCCCCCTTCCAGGAGAGCAGCAGCAGCAGCAGCGGGCGGAAGGTCGGCTGATGGGACGGTACCTGTGCAGCCCGGTGAGTCTCGTACATCAGGACATACTATAGTTAGTGATGACATGGCAGGGATGGGGGTTACTGTCGGGGGGTCAAGTGCTAGTACAGTAAGCGTTGGGCCTGCTGGGGGGGTTTCTGGTTTATTGGGGTTTTTGGCGGGCATCAAGGAGTTGGTACAGAAGTTTGAGGCGGTGGAACGGCCGGCTCCGGTACCGGCGACGGCATGGGTCCCGACTACGGGGAGTGCAGATGTAACAGTAGCTTTGCCAGCGGTGGCGGCACGACCTGCGGTGCTGGAGGCAGTGGTGAGCGGGGATAAGCAGGGGACGGACAATGCTGTGGCGGCTAAGGAAGTCGCGGGTAGGCAGGATATAACTAGATTGGGGGACGCAGCACGTTGTGAGGTATATGTGTGTTTTGAGGGGCCATTGGGAGCTCACCTGAAGCAGGAGGTTCGAGAGAAGCTGTGGAAGGGTGAGTACATAGAAATTTTTTCATTGTTGCCCCTAGAGAAATTTAACTTGGACAGGGTTAAACCCGATAGCTCCAAAAAAGATGACGAGGAGAAGAGGAGATATCGTTTAATACCTAGGACATTTACGAATTGGTTGCAGGCATTTGCTATCATGGCAAGTGTGATCGGGGAAAAGCAACCGGAACACTGTTATATTTTGTTATCAAGATGCGATAGGGGAAGCGTACAGAGTCTACGGGGGCACAGCTTGGCTCCGGTACGACGAACAGTTCAGGCAGAGGAGAGCGGTGCGTCCGGAGCTTCGTTGGGACCACAAGGACATCAGCCTGTGGATGCGCCTGATGACAACGGTGAGGGCTCCTAACCAGTTTTTTCAGGGGGGAGCCGGTGGACCTTCAGCCCAGGGACACTCGGCAGGAAATAAGAAAGGGAGTTGCTGGCAGTACAACACAGGGGCCTGCAAATTTGGGGCCACGTGTAAGTACAAACACGAGTGTACAGGCTGCGGGGGAACGCACCCAGCGTCAAGATGCTTTAAGCAAAGTAAGGGACGAACAGTTGACGCTGGAAACAAGAGGGAGGACTCCGGTGAAAGTGGAAAGGATGCGGCCGTTTCTAGGTAGGTATCCGGATAGAAGAGCGGCAGTCCTGTTGGAGGAAGGTTTTTCGTTAGGTTTTAGGATCCCATGTACGTTAACGGTTGTTCCTCCTGTGCCAAAAAATTTACGTTCTGCATTGCAACATCCGGAGGTGGTTTCAGAGAAACTGAAGAAGGAGGTTGCAATGGGTAGAATGGGCGGCCCCTTCGCCGAGGCACCTCTGGCAGATTTGGTTGTATCTCCATTGGGGGTTGTGCCGAAGAAGGAACCCAACAAATTTAGGCTAATTCACCACTTATCGTTCCCTAAGGGTGGGTCGGTGAATGACGCTATTGGCCAGGAGGAGTGCTCGGTGACGTACACGTCATTTGATGCGGCAGTAGGATGGGTACGGCATTACGGCAAGGGGGCCTTGATGGCAAAGGCAGATGTGGAATCGGCATTTCGACTACTGCCGGTTCACCCGGAAAGTTTCCGGCTGCTGGGCTGCCATTGGAATGGAGAATTCTACGTAGACATGTGCTTGCCAATGGGCTGCTCTGTGTCATGTGCGTTATTTGAGCAATTTAGCTAGTTCGTGGAATGGGTGGTGAGGGACGTGTCAGGGGTGAATTCAGTCATTCACTACTTGGACGATTTCCTTTGTCTCGGCCCGGCTGCATCCAGAATCTGCGCGGTGCTCATGGCGACGTTGGCACATATCACTGACAGATTCGGCATTCCATTGGCGGCGGACAAGACGGAGGGACCATGCACGGTCATCAAATTTCTGGGCATAATTTTGGATTCGGAGGCAATGGAATGCAGGCTGCCGGACGACAAGCTGGAGGATCTAAAAAAAGAGGTTGCAGGTTTAATAGGTTTGCACAAAGTTCAGTTGCGGGTGTTACAGTCGGTGTTGGGAAAACTTAATTTTGCGTGCCGGATACTACCAATGGGGAGAGTGTTTAGCCGCAGGCTTGCGGCTAGCACAAGTGGCATACAATCACCAAGGCATTTCGTTAGGATAAAAAAAAACGCACAGGGAAGATTTAAGGGTATGGCATACCTTTTTGGAGTCATTTAATGGCAGGGCAATGTGGATGTCGGGCCCAGTCAGCAATTTTGACTTGGAGCTCTTTACTGATGCGGCGGGTGCCACTGGTTTTGGTGCGTTTTTTCAGGGGCAGTGGAGTGCTGGTCCTTGGCCTCAATCTTGGGTAGCAGGAGGGTTCACGAAGAACTTAGTGCTGCTGGAACTGTTTCCAGTGGTGCTGGCGGTGGAACTATGGGGAGCATCTTTCAGGGATCGGAAGGTGCGTTTCCATGGTGATAACTTAGGGGTAGTGCAGGTGATTAATAGGATCACGGCGTCCTCTCCGCCAGTGATCAGGTTGCTACAGCATCTAGTGTTAAGATGTTTACAATTGAATATTTTTATTCATGCTGTTCACTTACCGGGGGTGGAAAATGTGATAGCTGACGCGTTGTCTCGATTCCAGTGGGACAGGTTCCGAGAGTTGGCGCCGGAGGCGGAGCAACGCGGGGTGCCTTGTCCCGAGTGGATGTGGGACATAGCGTTAGAATCGCCGCAGGATGGATTGAGCGGTCGGTAAGTGGGGGCACCTGGTCGGCATACCAAAAGGTATGGAAGGAGTGGTTGGCTTTTGTGGCAGGGATTGGGGAGGAACCGATCGGGCAGGCAGTGAATTTGTTATTGCTATATTTCATTATTAGGAAAATGGAGGAAGGTAGGTCGGCATCTGTGATTAGCGCGAACTTAGCAGGGTTGGCTTTCCTGTTCAAGTTACAGGGACAGCCGGACGTAACAAAAGACTTTCGAGTGAGACAAGCGCTAAAGGGCTACAGGAGGTCGGTGGTGAAGCGGGACTCCAGGAGACCGGTTACTTTCGACATTTTGGGGGGTGTTGTTGATCAATTAAAGGTGGTGTGTTCATCAGAGTACGAAGTTTTGTTGTTTAAAGTGGCTTTCGTGTTAGCGTTCTTTGGGGCATTTAGGATAGGGGAACTGGTTAGTCCTTCAAAAAAGGTAGAAGGGGGTTTGGGGTGCCAGGATGTAAAGTTGGTTAAGGAGATTTTGCAGGTGTTTTTCAAGAGGTCAAAAACGGATCAGGTAGGAGGAAAAGGTAAGATGGTCCAAGTTTTTCCGGTTCATGGTTCCCCTTTGTGTCCGGTGGCTACGGTCAGGGAATTTTTAGCGGTACGTCCAGATTTCAAAGGTTCCTTGTTAGTGCATCGGGATGGCAGTTGGTTATCCAGGTTTCAGTTTGCAGTAGTTTTTCGAAGATGTTTGAAGGGGGTAGGCTTGGAAGAAAAGGAATTTTCTTCACATTCGTTCAGGATTGGGGCTGCTACAGAGGCATCCAAGCATGGTCTCGACGTGGAGTCGGTAAAACGTATTGGGAGGTGGGAATCCAACAGGTTCCAATCTTATGTACGTCCTCATTTGGTGGTAGGAATATAAAAAAAAAAAAAAAGAGGTAAGGAGGAGGAAGAGAAATATTGCAGCAAGTTTTATGGCGTTACTGTTTCAGTTATAGACGTCAGTGGTTTTCATCACTAAATTGTTAGTGGTTTGTTTTTCTTGTCTTCTTCTAATTTCAGGTTCGGTGGCAAGATTGGTCTGGATTATGGGCCATTCTTATGTGTGTTGGGGGGCAAGAAGGGGAGATGCTCGACATGGGGGCAGGCAGTTGGGGTTTAACAGGAGAGAAGTATGCATAAAATGGTTGGGGATACCGGGCATGTTATGGGGCCGATTAGTGCCAGAAGTGCAGCGCCACGCCCAGCGAGACAGACCACCAGACATCTTGGTGGTTCATGCGGGGGGTAATGACCTAGGTTTGTTTTTCAATGGTGGATATCACGCGGGACATAAAATGTGATGTGCGGCGATTGATGGCGGAATTCCCCCATACTATTATAGTGTGGTCAGATATGGTGGCTTGCAGTTCGTGGAGAATGGCCAGGTCGGTGGCAGGCGTTAACAGGGCCAGGAGAAAGATTAACCGGGAAGTGAGCAAATTTGTAGTTAATAATGGGGGTTTGGCCATAAGGCATATGGAGTTGGAATTTGAGACCTGGAGGTACTTGAGGGCTGACGGAGTCCATCTCAATGAGGTGGGAATTGATTTATGGACATTGGGATTGCAGGACGGGATCCAGCGAGCTTTTCGGGTTTGGGAGGGCACCCGCGAGTAAGGCTTTACTCTTAGGGTGCTGTGGCGGGCGTTGGTCTGCGCAAGGGAAGGAAGATGGCAAGTAAGAGTGGGACCTGACGTTGTATGAGTCCAGATGCTGGTTCCCGGCTAACGGAGGTTAGCCGGGAAGTGATATAGGGGCACTGCGGTCACTGGCAGTCTCTGAGCCAGCTTGTCGGCTTGAGGCCTAATTTTTGATATTTGAGATGGACTGCAGTGCCATAATTTTTTGGTGATGGCCATCGGTTTGAGTGTCAAGATTTTATTGCCCAGACCAACGCTCTCTTTTTTCCGTAAGTTATTGTTTTGGTTATTGATGGATAATTTTTCCATAAGTTATTTTTGAAAAAGTATTTTTTATATAAATAAAGTAGGCTGCTACGGCCTTTTATACCCCAACGAATGGTGTGGTCTTAATTTATAAGATGGTTAGAGTAACATCTGGTATCCAACAGTCAAGAAAAGCCTGGAGCAGCCGAACGAAATGAGGTATGTGCAAGGCGCACATGACGGAGGTAACAGGGTTAATGAACTAGAGGGTTGAGACATGGTGCCGAGGGGGAGGATAACACAGGGAGGGACTGATAAATAGTAGGCCCGCCCTGGGAGGTACAAGCAGAAAGTTGTGGAAAGTTCCCGCCCACCCTCCCTAAGGTTGTTGTGCTTTTATGTTTTGCGTGGTGGTTGTTTTAACTGTTTTACAGGTGTAAGATGAAGAGAAGTCGTGGCAGTGGCGGGCGTTGGTCTGCGCAAGGGAAGGAAGATGGCAAGTAAGAGTGGGACCTGACGTTGTATGGGTCCAGATGCTGGTTCCCGGCTAACGGAGGTTAGCCGGGAAGTGATATGGGGGCACTGCGGTCACTGGCAGTCTCTGAGCCAGCTTGTCGGCTTGAGGCCTAATTTTTGATATTTGAGATGGACTGCAGTGCCATAATTTTTTGGTGATGGCCATCGGTTTGAGTGTCAAGATTTTATTGCCCAGACCAACGCTCTCTTTTTTCCGTAAGTTATTGTTTTGGTTATTGATGGATAATTTTTCCATAAGTTATTTTTGAAAAAGTATTTTTTATATAAATAAAGTAGGCTGCTACGGCCTTTTATACCCCAACGAATGGTGTGGTCTTAATTTATAAGGGGTTTAAGATCAAAGGGGGGTATAGAGATGGTTAGAGTAACATCTGGTATCCAACAGTCATGAGGCCTCATCATTCTCTTTTGAGGTAACCTCTGTTCATTCTCTAATGATAGACCTTACTGGGGTTCTTTAGCTGTCTACACTTCCGACGGCTTTTTTTCATTTTAGCCCACAGGCACTGTCCTTTCACCTAGAGCCCAGTCTGGTACACGCACACCCGCTAGGCTTGATATTGAAACTTTTTTCATCTCCATAGCCAAGTAAGTATTTGCTGAATTTAGGGCTACTTATTATTATTTTTTTTCTAATTCCATCCCAAGGTTTTTGGAATTATTTAGAGTGAGCATATTTTTATATTATATAGATTTTTGATTGACCCCTCTGGACATCCTTGTGATTCTTGGTACCATCCAGGCACCCGGGGAAGGCGTGGGGCATGTCATGCATATGAGAGTTATGCCGCGTACACACGAGTGGACTTTTTCGACCTGGACTGGTCCGACGGACCGAGTCCGGCGGACAATCCGACCGCGCGTGTGGGCTTCACCAGACTTTTTCGGTCGAAAATCTGACGGAGTTTAGATTTGGAACATGTTTAAAATTTTTCCGACGGACTCGAGTCCGGTCGAAAAGTAAGCTCATCTGTATGCTAGTCCGACGGACAGAAAACCGACGCCATGGCAGCTATTGGCTACTGGCTATCAACTTCCTTGTTTTAGTCCGGTCGTACGTCATCACGTACGAATCCGTCGGACTTTGGTGTGATCGTGTGTAGGCAAGTCCGTTTGTTCGGAAAGTCAGTCGGAGGTCCGCTGAAAGTCCGTCGGATAGACCGTCGGACCAGTCCGGTTGAAAAGTCCGCTCGTGTGTACGCGGCATTATGCTGTTCTTAGGTCCCTTTCACACTGGGGCGGTAGGGGGCGTCGGCGGTAAAACAGCGCTATTTTTAGCGCTGTTTTACTGCGGTATTCGGCCGCTAGCGGTGCGGTTTTAACCCCCCGCTGGCGGCCAGAAAAGGGTTAAAACCCCTCGTATAGCGCGGCTATAGCCGCGGTATTACCGCGGTATAGCCGCGCTGTCCCATTGATTTCAATGGGCAGGAGCGGTGAAGGAGCGGTGAATACACCGCTCCTTCACCGCTCCAAAGATGCGGCTTGCAGGAGATTTTTTCTTCTCCTGCCAGCGCACCGCTTCAGTGTGAAAGCCCTCGGGCTTTCACACTGAACAAACAGCGGAGGCTGTTTAGGGGTGGTTTGCAGGCGCTATTTTTAGCGCAATAACGCCTGCAAACCGCCCCAGTGTGAAAGGGGTCTAAGTGATTGGTTTCCTCTATGCATCATTTATATGTCTTTCTGGGACAGCTCACCTTTTGATATGAATATCTGTACCCATTGTCCATATTTGAAATATGATTATTTCTCCTTTCTTATGCAGAATCCCTCTGCTTGGTGTCAGGCATATGGGTCCTGAGGAAGCGAAAGCGAAACGTCGACCTGCCATATTCAAGCAGCAATAGGGAGCAATGTACATACTATGTGTGGCTTATTTTATTGGAAGCCAACGCTATTCGTTTTTAATGTTATATTGTCAATTGTTTATATCTTTGTATAATAAATTTAATTATTTTTCTAATAATATTTTGTGTTCCTTTTCTGGTACCTATAAAGTCCGCTCCCCCTTTTTCATTAGCAATTTCATATGGATGTGGTACCCCCTTGGCCCTTTCCTTATCTATGTTGCTGTGTGCCTGTCTGCCTCTGCGCTATTTTGGGAAAGAACCTGTTAATCTCAGTGGCTCCTGCGGGGGTAGTGCTACTACACGGAAGCAGAACTGGCCCTCCTATCCACTACTAATGTATGATGAAGAAGTGTACCACCCTGTGCCCATTCTCTGCTCCCCTTGCTCCTACTGCTCATGGTTGGTATGAATCGCGCACTGTACATGCAAGGCCGCTTACTTGCTTTCCAGCAGCTAGAATGCAGTTTCTTATGCGTGGTGTGGTTTTTTTTGTGTGTCTGCTGTGGGCAAAAGGGGTGGAGAGTGGGCAACCCCCTGGTATAATGAGACACAGGCACCATGAATCAATGGATCGGGAGCATTCGGTGCAGCAGCCTGGATAATGCTCATGTACAGGGCCAGGACAAGGGGTGGGCAGGAGGGACGGCTGCCCCCTTGCCACATTTTTTTGTATGAGCTGTGGGCAGATGGGGTGGGCAGTGGGCAAGTTGGAACACAGCAGCAGCTATCAGAGCAGACTCAAAAACCACCACCTGCGGGTTGCCAGCCACTGATTTGGGACAATGTGGTGAGGGGGGGGCAGCGGGGCAGCTGCCCCTCCTGCCATCCCCTTGTCCCAGCCCCGGGTGTATAATTCACAAAATTGGCTGGACAGAAAGACAAATACTTAAGGCAGATAAAACAAACTCGCCCGTGTGTTCCTAGCTGTGTACCTATCTGTATGTCTGGGGTTCACCTTTTAAGTTCCTGTACATGAATATTACCTAGGCTGCTGCACCGAGTGCTCCTGATCCCTTGATTCATGGTGCCTGTGTCTCATTATACGAGGGGGTTCTGGCCTGAGATAATGCATTTTCTATCCTCCAAATACATTATTCGGTTTCGGGATCTCCTGAGGCCATTAAAACGGACAGAGCCGTATTCCTTCTGACGATGTATTACGCTTATAAATCCATTGCATTTTGGTGGAAATCCCAGCGCTCCCCGCGCCTCACTCACGGATATTTCTAGATAAGACTTTTCACCTAACAATCAATTGTGTTCCGGCTCTTAATATTCCAAGTAGATCCCAGAAAATGTGTCCTCTGTGTGCCGGTGTATTCATCATGCATGCTGTATATACTCGGCATCCTTCTTTGTAATATATATGGAGATTAACCCTTCCTCTTTTTTTTATTTTTTTTATTTTTTTTTGCTCTCTTTGTTTCATTTTTTTTTTTTTTTTGCACAAACTTTAAAATACACATTTTAGACCTGAACATTACTTAACCACTTCCTGTCCAGTTCAATTTTCAGCTTTCAGCGCTGTCACACTTTGAATGACAATAGCTCATATGAAATATTTAATGTTTTTTTTCACACAAATAGAGCTTTCTTTTGGATCTTTATTCACCACTGGGGTTTTTTTTAAAATTTTTGTTAAACAAAAACGAAGAAAAGACTGAGGCTCGGTTCACACTTGTGCGATGCGGGAACCCTGCGAATCCACTGCGAATCCATCACACCTGACTCACACGGCAGTTCACACTGCCATATGCGAACTGCTGGGAGTGCCAATACAATGTTAATGACACCCCCATTTTAAGCTTGCATATATCGCACTGCGAGCTGACAGCTCGGACATGAATCGGATCGCATGGGTGTGAACACCCATGCGATCCGATTCCGGTCCGGACCAAAAAAAGGGTCCTGTACGAGTTTGGTCCGAATGCGATGCGATATCAGCCATACTATCTGTATGGCTGAAATCGCAACGCACAGACATCGCATGTAATTTGCAATGCAGTGCTGTGCGAATCACATGCGATCTTGCAGAGCGCACTGGTGTGAACTGGCACTGAAAATTTTGAAGAAAAAATGTTTTTCTTAGTTAAAACATTTTGCAAACAAGTAATTTTTCTTCTTCACTGATGTGCACTGATGAGACTGAACGGATGGGCACTGATGAGACTGCACTGATGGGCACTATTGAGGCTGCACTGATGAGGTTGCACTGATGGGTACTGATGGGCACTGCTGGGCAGTGGGCACCGATGAGAGATGAGACTCCACTTATGTGCACTGATGAGATTGCACTGTTGGCTACTGATGAGACTGCACTGATGGGCACTGATGAGACTGCACTGATGAGGCTGCACTGATGGGCACTGATGGGGCTACACTGATGGGCACTATTGAGGTTGCACTGATGGGCACTGATGAGGCTGCACTGATAAGGTTGCATTGATGGGCACTGATTAGGCAGCACTGATGGGCACTGATGGGGCTACACTGATGGGCACTATTGAGGTTGCACTGATGGGCACTGATGAGGCTGCACTGATAAGGTTGCATTGATGGGCACTGATTAGGCAGCACTGATGGGCACTGATTAGGCAGCACTGATGTTCACTGATGAGGCTGCACTGATTAGGCAGCACTGATGGGCACTGATGAGGCTGCACTGATGAGCACTGATGAGGCTGCACTGATGTTGACTGATGAGGCTGCACTGATTAGGCAGCACTGATGGGCACTGATGAGGCTGCACTGATGGGCACTGATGAGGCTGCACTGATAAGTTTGCACTGATGGGCACTGATGAGGCTGCACTGATGGGCACTGATTAGGCAGCACTGATGGGCACTGATGAGGCAGCAGCGCTGATGGGCACTGATTAGGCAGCACTGATGTTCACTGATGAGGCTGCACTGATTAGGCAGCACTGATGGGCACTGATGAGGCTGCACTGATGAGCACTGATGAGGCTGCACTGATTAGGCAGCACTGATGGGCACTAATGAGGCTGCACTGATGGGCACTGATTAGGCAGCACTGATGGGCACTGATGAGGCTGCACTGATGAGCACTGATGAGGCTGCACTGATTAGGCAGCACTGATGGGCACTAATGAGGCTGCACTGATGGGCACTGATTAGGCAGCACTGATGGGCACTGATGAGACTGTACTGATGAAAATGTAATATATTACAGCTTACCAATCATTAGATGTAGTGGCTGTATTAGTTTTCTTTTTTTTAGGCTCCCCCCCCCCCCTCTGTTCTTACCTGGTGATCTGGCCAGTAACACACTTCCTCTATTAGAGGACCCCCTCTGGAGGAAGGAACACGGGGGGCACCTTTGAACAAAAGCATTCTCAGTCTGGGGGGAGGAGAGTGTTAGATGTATTAGTAGATTTAGATACACTAACAAATTGAAGCCAAGCTCCAGCTCACACTTTATAATCAGTTACAGCAAAAAGTGCTTTTTTTTTTGTTTTGTTTTTTGAGATAAAGGTTTTACATGAATAACTTAAAGCTAAACATTCTAAGCAAGCCTGTCAGTGGAAAATGGTTTGTCTCAGCCTTCTAACTGCTATATTTGCAGGAGAGCTTGTTTTGTTGAAAAACAACAGACTTACTCGTCAGATCACCAGGTGAAAATAAAGGAAAGAAAGCCTAAAAAAAATAAAACAAATGCAGCCACCACATCTAAGAATTGGTAATCTGCAATATAATAAATGTTTTCTTTTTGGATTTAAAAACTGTAATCAAAATACAAAAAAAAATAGTTAATACTGACAATCCATTATAGCATTACTTGAACAAAATCCTTCGCTGCCTGTCTGCTGGCAGTCTCTTTCCACAACTTTCTGGATTCCCCGCATGCTTTGCAGCGGCTCCTCCATTTCTAAGGACTACATGTCCCATGGTACCTTGCTGATTCGTCTACTGACTCCGCCTCCTGAAACTCCTCCTCCAGGAAATGTGTGACACGGCAGTGCCTACTCACAGGGCAGAGTGACTCCGTGTCCCAGAATTCTAGGAAGTCAATGTGTGTGGGGTCTTCACAGAATAAGTTTACAACAAAAGATGGTTTAGAGTTAGAGGAGGAGGCTGGTGATACCCAAAAATGGAACTTCCGCTTTAAGTGATGGTGACACCACTGACCTGCCACATTTAGCATGTCATTTTTTTTTTGGGGGGGGGACCGGGTACCCTGTTTTTAGGGGCACCCAGCTCCCACTTGCTCCCCTGGCGCCACGGCGCCGGAAGGAAGATAGCCTCTCCCCCCTCCCTCCCTGCAATCTTCAGGTCCCAGAACATTGCCCGGCCATTCACAGTGCGCAGCGTGGCCTTGCGCATGCGCAGCGTGGTTTGCACACAGCCGGGCGCCCACAGTTAAAATGCCGGCGCCGCAGATAGGAGGGGGAGAGGAGCTCGGGGCATCGTGTGCCCCCATCGCTGGACCATGGAAAAAAGATGAGTGTCCGATTTTAAAAAGTCAGCAGCTGCATTTTTTTGTAGCTGCTGACTATTAAATGGGTGGAACTCCGCTTTAATGAACCACTTGTTTACTGCCCGGGCACTCAAACCCCTCTTGCTGCCCAGGCCAATTTTCAGCTTTCAGCGCTGTCACACTTTGAATGACAATTGCGCGGTCATACAACACTGTACACATATGATATTATTATAATTTTTTAAACACAAATAGAGCTTTCTTTTGGTGGTATTTAATCACCGCTGGGGGTTTTTATTTTTTGATAAACAAACAAAAAATGACCAACAATTTTGAAAAAAAACAAAAAGTTTTTTAATAGTTTGTTATAAAATTTTACAAACAGGTAATTTTTCTCCTTCATTGATGGGCACTGATAAGGCTGCACTGATGGGCACTGATAGGCTACACTGATAGGCACTGATAAAGTGGCACTGATGAGCTACACTGATAGGCACTGATAAAGCAGCACTGATGGACACTTATAGGTGGCACTAATGGGCACTGATAAAGCTGCACTGATAAGTGGCACTGAAGGGCACTGATAGGCGGCAGTGAAGAGCACTGATAGGTGGCACTGATGGGCACTGATGGGCACTGGTAGGTGACACTGATAGGCAGCACTGATACGTGGCACTATTGATGAGGCACTGATGGGCACCGATTGGCAGCACTGATGGTCACTGATATATGGCAATGGTGGGTATTGATAGGTGGCGCTGGTGGGCACTGGTAAGTGGCACTGGTGTAAACAGAAAAGTCAGTGCTACTATCCATACACCACATAGATAGCAGCGCTCCCAGGTGCTCGATCCACAGTCGCTGGCTGAGTAGAGTAATGTAGAAGAAATTATCCGCACTCCGGTTGTTGCTCTTAAAATTTCTTCATTTTATTGAACAGCAACAGTGAACAAATGCAGATTAAGTCAGTTGACGGGTTTCAGCCTATAAGGCCTTAGTCATAACCACATTACAAACATAAAATTTTGAAATAAATAGTGGTCTTAAATGACCACAGGCAATTATCCAAAAAAGAGAATCAGTTGCAGTACATATGGGGCGATCCATGTGTATGCCACCAATTTTCACACACTTTGTAGTGACAATATGCACATGTATGTACACACACGCATGTACACACATGTGCATACATTCATACACGTATATTGACATATGCATTAAGAAGCACACCATAAAATTAAAAAAAACACTCAATAAAAAAAGATGACAATAATAATCCAGGTATGTGAAAAAAGGTGACACTGGTGGGCCGGATAGTTCGGGTTTTGAATCGTGTGTCCAGGTTTCAGGCCACCTGAGACCCGGACACAATATTCAGAATGGACTGTGGCTCCCCAAGTAACCAAGTATCACAACCACTGAGTGCATAGGGGTGTGCACACGGGCCCAACCCCCATACACGGACAGGAGAGGAGAAAGGGCTTGATCTGCTCCTCCTCCTCCCACCCCTACACCTCTGTCTGCCCACCCACACTCTAATCCCCGGCATTTATGCCTCAGGAAAGCGTGTGGGCTGGAAGTTTGAATCTCAGCAACCGGCAGAAACATCATGGATAAAAGGCTTCAATGCCTGAGCCTCCATCCTCAGGTGTGTGAGCTCACCATTCAATGTCTGTGACTGAAGTCTCCACCCTCCCTCCCTTCTCTCTCCTGCCTCCAAGTGAGTGAGTACACTGAGGTAAGGTGTAAGGGGTACTGTGTGGACTCTGATGTAAGGGGGGCTTTAGGAACCCAAAATTTAGGAGGGAATGCTGGGAACTCTGATGTGAGTAGAAGATTTGGTGAGCAGAAACCCTTTTACATTAGAGTTCCCCTTTACCCCAGAGTCCACAGCGTTCCCTCTTAAAAATTAAATTTTACCTTGTGTGGCTAAAATGTTCGGGTTCGGCTTGAAGAAAAGGTGGCAACCCTAGTGGACGCCTACCGTTATAGGCTGGTTTTGTAGAGAGTAGGTGGGGCTGCTGAGGGTATGCAGGGTGGAGATCCCTAAACGCGGCAAATCTCTAGGAGCAACGAATGTGAAGGAATGACCCGGCCCTCCCGCCCTGTGTTGCATTGGTCTTCACTTACATAGGACCTTGGCAGTTGGGGGTCTTTGGAGGCATTAACATTTTCGGAACAGTTCTTAGCGTGACCCATCTAAGGTATGGCGTCCTCTGTTGCATCCCAGTTAATGGTGGATTAACTGGGAAATGGTAACAAGGAGGTATCTGTGGAGAAGCGTGTTTGTCCCTGTTGCGCGGTTGGGGAACGTTAGGTAGTAACGCAGATACATAACCTAATGTTGGTTCTTTGGTGCCTCTCAAGACTGGCAACCTTTATGATACGGGTACTGGATTATGTATATTGTTTCTGTTTTAAGGAATGTTATATTTGTTTATTTGTTCATAAATGGCCAACACATCCAAATTGTCTCTAGATTGGTGTCGTTCATCACTGGTTCTTTAGTGATAAGTTGGAGAGGTATATGTGGGAACAATGTATATGGTTTGAAGACATCTGTGGTACCCTGGTCATGGCAGTGATGGGCTCTAACCATTCCCCACACCAAGGTTCTGGCTGGAGAGACACGATGAGAATTAGCAGCACATTGCTTCTAATTAAGTAATCACTTCTTCCTTTCCCCAACAACGTACCTCCAGAGCTGTCACATCCGCATTTGATCCGCTTGTCAGGTCATTACGGAAACACAGGAGAGTGTCAGAGGCGTGAGATGGAGGAAGCCGCCAACAGATAACACCTGTGCCTCCTCCGGTCCCGCCATTGTTCCACAGCAGCAGATGTGAATCTGATTTCCCGATAATTTGTTCCATAACAAACTGCATGAGACGGCGGAGGGAAGGAGACGAGGTGACAGACAGCACGAACCACACCGACAAGCAAATCCATTTGTCAAACCAAAGTTCCCGAAATACCTAGTTATTAAGTTGATCTCCTTTGTTGTGAGTTCTGCGGTTCAACGTGCTGTCTGTGATGATGAAGAGAACCGGTGAAAAGGAAGACGCATTTCCTAATCCACGCGGCAGGTAAGTCAGTCAGTCGCTCCCTCCGTCATCGCTTGCTAAAGTGGGAGGATGGAGGGGTACAGGCTCTTAATTGAGCCGGGATCAGTCGGAGTTTGACTTCTCATTGATCTATCTGTACGGTGTTCTTCAAGTTTCAAGATAATAGGCAGAAAAAGTAAGACACTTCCAGCGTCAAAGGTAAAGTATCATTTCTTGAAGTCTGATTACAGCTAGCCGGGTGTTGAGCACAGCGTACTCCATACTTACTGCAACGAAATGTAGAGTCGTGCTTCTACTGGGGGAGATATGTTCTACAATTTGGTTGTACAAGACCACAAACATTGCAGAAGACGAGTACTACCTATTGGGATGTCCATCAGATACGGTAGTTTGGAGCTTGGCCCTGTCCCCTTCACCGTCCCAAGCCTTTGTATTGGGCAATAACTTCGACCTTCACATTAAACAGCCCACATGGTTAATGGTGTGGCATTGTGTTGTTGGACATGTACAGGCAGCTGTCCCTTCCCGATAGGGCCCTCCAGTGGAGCTTAGTCCCGTCCCCTAATAATTCTGCCTTTCACACTAAACAGCTTGGACAGGGTTGTGGTGTCATCCTATGCTGCTGTGCAAGCACACTTAGCTCCCTCTTACCCTCTAGAACAGGGGTAGGCAACCTTTCAGAGGTTGAGGTCTAGCTGGATGATATGGAGGAAATCAAAGATCTTTGGGGGGGTGGTTGGGCATCGTTAACACACATAAAGCCACCAATAAAAACACATATTGTGTTACTGTAGTGCTCTCTGCCCCCCATAGCAGTGTCCCTTGCTATTCCCACCCCCCCTCACAGTAGTGTCCTCTGCCCCCTTCCATAGCAGTGTCCTCTGCACCCCCCTCACAGTAGTGTCCCCTGCCCAACCTGCATAGCACTGTCCTCTGAACTGCCACCCCCCCCCCCCACACACACACACAACGGTGACTTCTGCCTCCCACCCTGTAGTGTCCTCTACTCCCCTCCATAGCACTGTCCTCTTGACCCCCCCCCCACACACACACAGTGGTGACCTCTGCCTCCCACCCTGTAGTGTCCTCTACTCCCCTCCATAGCACTGTCCTCTGGACCCCCCCCCCCCCACACACACACAGCGGTGACTTCTGCCTCCTACCCTATAGTGTCCTCTACTCCCCTCCATAGCACTGTCCTCTGGACCCCCCCCCCCCCACACACACACACAGCGGTGACTTCTGCCTCCTACCCTATAGTGTCCTCTACTCCCCTCCATAGCACTGTCCTCTGGACCCCCCCCCCCACACACACACACACACAGCGGTGACTTCTGCCTCCTACCCTATAGTGTCCTCTACTCCCCTCCATAGCACTGTCCTCTGGACCCCCCCCCCCCACACACACACACACACAGTGGTGACCTCTGCCTCCCACCCTATAGTGTCCTCTACTCCCCTCCATAGCACTGTCCTCTGGACCCCCCCCCCCACACACACACACACACAGTGGTGACCTCTGCCTCCCACCCTATAGTGTCCTCTACTCCCCTCCATAGCACTGTCCTCTGGACCCCCCCCCCCCCACACACACACACAGTGGTGACCTCTGCCTCCCACCCTGTAGTGTCCTCTACTCCCCTCCATAGCACTGTCCTCTGGACCCCCCCCCCACACACACACAGTGGTGACCTCTGCCTCCCACCCTGTAGTGTCCTCTACTCCCCTCCATAACACTGTCCTCTGGACACCCCCCCCCCCCCACACACACAGTGGTGACCTTTGACTCCCACCCTGTAGTGTCCTCTACTCCCCTCCATAGCACTGTCCTATGCCACCCCCCCCCCCAGCAACCACTCACCTGCTGGTCATGGGAAGCCCTGTCCATTGTGGGCGCACTGGTCATGGGAAGCCCTATCCATCCGCCCGGCCCCTTTCAGGACGCCAGGTGCATGCATTCCTATGGCAGGGGTGGGCGGGGGTGTGTTTTTTTTTGAAGCACCTGATCAGAGCCAGAGGCTCTAATAGGCTTCAAAATAGGGTGGGCTCAGGGCGCAGAGCATTGCGTTGGGAGCCCACCCAGTTGTGCTGCAACAGCAAATGAATATTCGCTGTTGCAACACTGATCCTCCTCCAGGTCGGATACCCGTCACCGGAATGACTGAAAGGACAGGCGATCCTAATGGATGCCTAGGAGATGGGGTGGAGACGCATGGCGAAAGTGAGGAGGAGAAGACACAGGAGCCACTACCCGATGCCCAACGCAGCCTGATGTCAGCCGATGCTCTGATCCCTGTCGCTGCCCGATGTGTCCGCCAATGCCCGATCATCCCACTGCTGCTCATGTGCCCGCCAATGCCCGATCAACACCGCCTAGATCGGATAAGTGGCGATGGACCAGCAGACAGCGAGGGGGGGTAAAAAACACCAGCCGCCACTGCTGCTGGTTAACTTACATAGTTAAAGAAAGCAGCTGCCGTGCCCCTGTCCTCCATCTACCACTATTTTGCCTCTCACTTCGCTCTGCTAGCAAAAGGAGAGTGGTGGAGACTGTGTGGGTAGGGTTTGGCACAGCCCTGATCGTGATCAACTTGAGCTTTCCGCGATCAGCAGGTAGATCGCGATCCACGGGTTGCCGACCCCAGCTCTGGAACCCCAGGGCCGTCTTTAATATCGATTGGACCCTGGGCAAAACTTTTCTTGCCCCCCCTTGTGCAGTTTCGCTCTCCACATGCTCTGAGACATACAATAAATAGCACCTAGACTCAAAATCTGTTTACTTAATCAGATCAGGCAGCTATTGCGGTTGGTTGCCAGAGGTTACAGTGTATCATTACCGCTCACTGTCTGGTTGCTAGAGGTTACAGCACACATTACAGCTCCCAGATTACTTTCTAGAGGTTACAGCATAAGATTTCTGCTTGTTGATTGGTTGCTAGAGATTACTGTGGATATGACCTCAGGGGGGCATGATATACATATAAATGCTGCCGGACGCCGCTATTTACTTATGAATTCCCCCGCTATTTACATATGAATGCAGCTGCTATTTATATATGAATGCCAGTAATTTACATGTAAACACAGGGTCTGCAGGTGAGTCATCTGTACACAACAATGGGACAGAGCTGGGCAGCATTAGTAGCAGCACTTCACACTGAGATATTGGGACACAGTACAGGACTAAAACCTCAAGGGACAAGGGAATTGAAACCGGGATAGTTGGAAAGTATGAGGCAGCTGCTTTGGGCCTCACAACAATGACAGGGCCCAGGGCAGCTGCCGCTTTTGCCCTGCCTTGAAGACAGCCCTGTCTAGAATGTACGTATGTGTCAAACACAAGGCCCGTAGGCCAAATGCAGTCCGCAAGGCCATTTCATGTGGCTCTCACACCTCTCCTGCAGCTGCGGCACCCCCCCTCGTCTCCACCCCCACCTTGTCTCCTGCACTCCTTTGTGCAGCCATGGAGAGGCTCGGCTCTGCCCCCCATCTCAGCAGTCAGCAGCAGAGAGGACAGAACTACTCCTACTGATCCTGTACCTCTCTGTGCAGCCGCAGAACCCCCTCATCTCCACCTCTCTAGTATTAGTACTTAGCAGTCTCCAGCAGCTGATTTCAGCTCTCCTCTGGTCCTCCTCCAGACCCTGCACTTTCTGCTTTCCATCTTCCCATCTCCACCCCCCAGACTGTTTCTTGGCAGCACCACAAGGTAAGGGGGGTGCACTGTGGTGCACTGGTGGTGGGGGGGCTAGAACACCTTTGGGGTGAATTAGAGCGGAGACTGCGAGCCAGGCCTTCTCGTCCAACATCAGTGCCTGACCTCACGAATGCGCTTCTGGAAGAACGGTCAAACATTCCCATAGACACACTCCTAAACCTTGTGGACGGCCTTCCCAGAAGAGTTGAAGTTGTTATAGCTGTAAAGGGTGGGCCAACTCAATATTGAACCCTACGGACTAAGACTGGGATGTCATTAAAGTTCATGTGCGTGTAAAGGCAGGCGTCCCAATACTTTTGGCAATATAGTGTATTTTGCTCAGAGATTTTCGGAAAGCTTTTAAAGTATTCACCTCTAAATGGAGTTGCACATTTACACCCCGCCCGTCCCCCCGCCGTCTTTACAGACACAACGTACATGGGAGCTGACAGTTACACGGAAAGTAAAGAGTATTTTTGCCATCCTGGATGCGTGGTGACTTTTTTTTCCCGCCTACGCCAGAGGTTCCATCGGGGATCCATTTAAGGATATGGATAGGCTGACAGACCTTCTGCTAAATTAAATAAGACAAGTACGCGCCGGGAAAAAAAAAAAAAAAGCTGCAAAATATAAGTCACGGACAATGGAATCTGCAGCACACGCGGAGAGTGCACCCGGGCAGATGGATCTCGGTGTTTAATCTAAGAGATTGCAATTTTTGAAGCACATTATGGTTGTTATTTATTGACACGCGCGGCACAAATTGAGTCGCTTTATTATTTCCGGCGAGCGTCGGACCGGTGTTTAGAGCCCCCTGAAGAATGTCTTTTAAATGCTTTTGTAAATTGGTTGTTTTATAGAGTCATGTATTTTATTAAACCCCCGTAGGACTGTAAGTGTCCTCTAATTATTTCTGGATGCTTTGCAGATATTTTACGGAAGAGGTTTTTGTTTTGGGGGAAATTGTTACCGCAGAGAACGTCGTAAAGGACATTCCGCCAAAATTCTGTCTCTGGGTCAACTGACTCCTGATGAAGAGTATTGATAGAAAAAAAAAAAAAAAAAACTGGTTTACAAAAAAGGGAGGAAAACATGGAAGAGAAACCTTGAGGTTTGCTCAGCATTTCCCAACCTGCTCGTAGTTAAAGGGAAATATGGCGGATATAAATGGAAGAACGTACATTCTGTTTATAGTTATGCTGTGAAACTTTAGCACACACTTGGAGAACTGTATATCTGTGTTTGTTCCTGAAGAACTCTTGGCAATGTTATGATCAAGCAGATATGAGGCTCTGAATTCCGATCTGTTGTGGAACATCTAGTGGTGAGACGAGGTGGAATGACCTCAGCAGCCCTACCATAGCTCCCAACTGTCCCCGATTTCGAGGGACTGTCCCTGATTTGGAGCAATGTCCCTCGTTCCCTTCTTATTTGTCCCTCATTTTGGTCTGATCCATATAGTTGTGTATAAAACGCACTTTGTATCTTTCAAAAAGTGTTTCCCAGTGCTGAACCTTTCAAATAAAATTCAAAATTGGTGCATTTGTAAATTTTAAAAGCCAATATAACAGAACAGTAGTGGTAAAAAAAAAGCTCTTGTGGATTTAATTAACCTTTTGTTTTGGTTAATTCTCCTTTAAGAGGGTGTGGCAGGGGGTGTGTCCTATGCCTACATACGTTTGCTAGTAGGTGTCCCTCAGTCCTATCTCAAAATGTTGGGTGGTATGGCTCTACCAATGAGCCCCTGATTTGAGAAATCAACGTGAGTGTCAAACGTTCATCTTAAATTCTCTCTCGCCCCCTTCTTCCAGTAAAAGTCTGCTAAAATCACCCATCCCGGCACAAATGTTTGCCGCCCCCCCCCCCCCCCAATCAACTCCCCAAATCTCCCCTCCTTGACCAACCCCCCCCCCCCAAAATCACTCCTCCAAACACAAATCCGCATTCCCACAAAATCGCTCCTCCTAGTACAAATCCCACCAAGCACAAATCCCCTCCTCCCCCAGTCCCCCCCCCTCCTAGCACAAATAAAATCCCCACTTCAGATCCCCTTTCCAGCACAAATCCTGACCCCCCCCCCCCTTCCCTCTCCCAGCACAAATTCCTCACCGCCAATACCTCATCTTAGCACCACACATCCGCCCCCCCCAAACTCTCCTCCCATCCAGGGCTGTCTTTAATATTGATTGGACCCTGGGCAAAAATTTTCATGGGCCCCCCCCCCCCCATGCAATTTCACTCTCCACCTGCTCTGTGCCATACAATAAATAGCAGCTAGACTTAAAATCAGTTTACTGTATCAGATCAGGCAGCAATTGCGATTGGTTGCCAGCGGTTACAACATATCATTATTGCTTACTGACTGGTTGCTAGAGGTTACAGCACACATTACGGCTCACTGATTATTTGCTAGAGGTTACAGCAAATGATTTCTGCTTGTTAATTGGTTGCTAGAGATTACTGTACAGTATTACTGGTCACTGATTGGTTGCTAGAGGTCACAGCACATCATCTCCTTACTGCAGGGGGGCATGATATACATTTGAATGCCACCTTTTTTTACATATCAATGCCGCCGGCCGCAGCTATTTACTTATGCATGCCACTGCTATTTACATATGAATGCCGGTTATTTACATGTAAACACAGGGTCTGCAGGTGAGTCATCTGTACACACAATAAGGCAGAGCTGGGCAGCATTAGTACCAGCACTTCACACTGAGATATCGGGACACAGCACAGGACTAAAACTTCAAAGGACAAAGGAATTTAAACTAGGATAGTTGGCAAGTATGAGGCAGCTGCTTTGGGCCCCACAACAATTACAGGGCCCAGGGCAGCTGCCCCTTTTGCCCTGCCTTAAAGACGGCTCTGCTCCCATCACAAATATTTGCCCTCCCCACCCTCTTTCAAACTTAAATTTACCCCCAAAAATCTCCCCTCCTAACACAAATCCCTCCCCAAAATCACTCTTCCTAGCACAATCACTCCCCTCCCACAAATGACCCCTCCCGGTACAAATCCCACCTAGCTCAAATCCTCCTCCCCCAATGCCCCCTCCTAGCACAAATAAAATCCCCCCTTTGAATCCCCTTTCCCGGTGATTGGTTGCTAGGTGGTCCTAGTAACCAATCACCAGCTTGTTAATATGAAATATTAACTCTGCTGTCTTATCAGTGCTGCTGTGTGTCTCTCATATGTTCTCATTCAACTTCCTGCTCTCTGGGGGGCTGTGTAAAATGTAGGGGGCGTGTGTAGGGGGGGCTGTGTAATATGCAGGGGAGCTGGGTAGGGGGGGCTGTGTGATGTACGGAGGGGGGGCTGTGTAATATGCAGGGGAGTTGTGTAATGTAAAGGGGTCCAGAGGTGCAGGGGCTTTGTAATGTAAAGGGGTCTAGAGGTGCAGGGCTGTGTAATGTAAAGGGGTCCAGAGGTGCAGGGAGTTGTGTAATGTAAAGGGGTCCAGAGGTGCAGGGAGCTGTGTAATGTAAAGGGGTCCAGAGGTGCAGGGAGCTGTGTAATGTAAAGGGGTCCAGAGGTGCAGGAGGCTCTGTAATGTAAAGGGAACCAGAGGTGTGGGGGGCTGTGTAATGTAAAGGGGTCCAGAGGTGCAGGGTGATGTGTAATGTAAAGGGGCTCAGAGGTGCAGGGGGCTGTGTAATCTAAAGGGGTCCAGAGGTGCCGGGGCCTATGTAATGTAAAGGGGTCCAGAGGTGCGGAATGGGGTGTGTAATGTAAAGGGAACCAGAAGTGCAGGGCTTTGTAATGTAAAGGGGTCCAGAGGCGCAAGGGCATGTGTAATGTAAATGGAACCAGAGGTGCAGGGCTGTGTAATGTAAAGGGAGCCATAGGTGTGGGGCTGTGTAATGTGAAGGGGTCCAGAGGTGTGGGGGATGTGTAATGTAAAGGGAACCAGAGGTGCGGGGCTGTGTAATGTAAAGGGAGCCATAGGTACGGGCTGTGTAATGTAAAGGGGTCCAGAGGTGCGGGGGCTGTGTAATGTAAAGGGGACCAGAGGTGCGGGGGCTGTGTAATTTAAAGGGAGCCATAGGTGTGGAGCTGTGTAATGTAAAGGGGGTCCAGAGGTGCGGGCTGTGTAATGTAAAGGGAGCCATAGGTGTGGGGCTGTGTGAAGTAAAGGGGTCCAGAGGTGCGGGGGGTGTGTAATGTAAAGGGGGATTATTATTATCTTCATTTGTTAACAGCTGAATGCAGCCCTCCACACATTCACACGCATTGAATCCGGCCCTTAAGTGGAAAAAGATTGCTGACCACTAATATAGGGTGTCTGCTTTCAGAAAATATATATATTTTTAGGGGGTTTTATGTAATCTTCAGGCCTAAAATGATTTTTTTTACATGTGCGCAAAAAACACAATAAAAACGACTCTGGCTGTGAAAGAGTTAAAGGATAAGCTCACCTTCGGGAACATGTTCTACTGTAAGATTTGTTAGTTAAAAAAAAAAAATTGGCTCCTAATTTTTTTTAGCCGTCTCCTAAATTCAAAGCAAATTTGTCAAGCCCTGGCCTAAGCCACTTTTTTTTTTTTTTTTGCAGCAAAGTTCTGTGTTTATCATTTGAATATGAGAGAATGAAATAACCTTGATACGCTATAATATGAGCAAAGCGAGTCGCTGGAATTATTTATCATTTTCAAATGTATAAATGGCGCCCACAAGGGGTTTAAACTTTTTCCTCTCGTGTTTTCCTTTCTTCTACAAATTTACGGGTGAAAAAGCACGGGCCGCAGCTAATTTGTCAAAGCTTGGTATTAGCCTTGGCACGGTAACTCAGGGGAATGAATAAGCACTTACCCAACCCTACCGCAGTTTACACGACGAGGACACCTAACGCAGCCAATCCCCCCAGACGCCACCAATTCCAGGCTTCCAAAGTGCTCCTCCGAGATACAAAGACTATTGTTTCTGTAAGAGGTAGAATCACAATGGAGCCCGGGAACAATAGAACTGCGACCACAATCCATTCTCCGCCTTGTACCCGAAAATTGTATACATGAATACGAAATGCACAGATCCATCAGCCCATGCCTTGCGGAAAAAAAAAAAAACACACGCGCGCGCGTTTCAGGTCAAACGTACTGTTCCAACAAAGCCGGTAATACGATTTGTGTTAGAATGGAGGTGAAATGATGCAGTTTGACAGATTTAATAAAGCCAGAATCTGTTTTTTCTTAAATGCTCCCTCGATGCCATTTGACTGAGGTTTGCCTGCTAAACAGTAAGATTATCGCTTTTGTCAAGGTTAGGTCGGAAAACGCTTTCCATATTGTTCGGCTCCCATGGTATTTATATCAAGGTCTGCTATTGTTGGAGACTAATCACCGGGCCCACCCCTTTGTCTTATTGTTCCCGGTTCATAAGAATAATAGGCGGACGTGGTAAGTTGGAAGGGACTTTTTATCCGGGGTTGATGATTTATAGCATTTGGGACAAATGAGAACCACAAAAGACGGCATATTGGAGTCACAGGAAAGCATTTGCATAATTATGAACGGTCCAATGAGCAGCAGCTGTCATAACGTCATATCATGTCGAGAGGGCACTGTCATATCATCGTGTACTACCATGGGGGGAAGAACGTGAGTCACAACGACGCCTACGCAACTACTTCACCGAAATCCTACTGAAAAACTGCTTACAGTAACGCTACGATTCCAAACAACTAAACATCGAACATTTCTTTTTCAAGACCATCCTTCTTAATTGGGAAACTGCCAACCCTCCAACCCAGCAACAAGAGATCCTTCAAGTGAACTTGGAACTTCCCAAATACAAAACAATATACATGGGTAGATAAGATCTGGCAGACATGGCTACACTCTACTGCTGTTCTGCTGTCTGACCCCTTCATCTCCAACTACATCGTTATAAAAATTTTACACTATATTACCAAAAGTATGGCGACGCCTGCCTTTACACGCACATGAACTTTATTGGCATCCCAGTCTTAGTCCGTAGGGTTCAATATTGAGTTGGACCACCCATTGCAGCTATAAAACAGCTTCAACTCTTCTGGGAAGGCCGTCCACAAGGTTTAGGAGTGTGTCTATGTTTGACCATTCTTCCAGAAGAGGTAAGGCACTGACGTTGAATGAGAAGGCCTGACTCGCAGTCTCCGCTCTAATTTATCCCAAAGTTATTCTACCGGGTTGAGGTCAGGACTCTGTGCAGGCCAGTCAAGTTCCTCCACCCCAAACTCACTCATCCATGTCTTTATGGACCTTGCTTTGTGCAATGGTTCAATTAATTTGGTGGCAGGGGGACTATGGTGTGGGGTTGTTTTTGAGGGGTTGGGCTTGGCCCCTTAGTTCCAGGTGAAGGGAACTCTTAAGGCGTCATCATACCAAGACATTTTGGACAATTTTATGCTCCCAACTTTGTGGGAACAGTTTGGGGACGGCCCCTTCCTGTTCCAACATGACTGAGCACCAGTGCACAAAGCAAGGTCCATAAAGACATGGATGAGCGAGTTTGGGGTGGAGGAACTTGACTGGCCTGCGCGAATTCCTGACCTCAACCCGCTAGAACACCTTTGGGATGAATTAGAGTCGAGACTGTGAGCCAGGCCTTCTTGTCCAACATCAGTGCCTGGCCTGATGAATTGGAAGAATGGTCAAACATTCCCATAGACACACTCCTAAACCTTGTGGACGGCCTTCCCAGAAGAGTTGAAGCTGTTATAGCTGCAAAGGGTGGGCCAACTGAATATTGAACCCTACGGACTAAGACTGGGATGCCATTAAAGTTCATGTGCGTGTAAAGGCAGGTGTCACAATACTTTTGGTAATATAATGTATATGAGTACAATAAATGTGATCTAGCAGCCATGGCTACATTCTACTGCTGTTTCAGTGTCTGACTCCTCATCTCCAACCACATTGTTATGGACCTTTTAATATAAATCAGGGGTCTCTCAATGTTCCAAAACAAAGGGACAATTTACTCTCCTTCAGACTTCAGAAAGGCAACATTGTGGGCAATGGCAATAGAAAATGCCCCAGCCTCAGTGGGATTAAACAATGCATTAGGCTTGTTAGTCATCCATCCCAAGGGACACAGTTTGGAGACTGCTGATCTACATCTATGAACCTATGCCTATTTTCATTTTATTTGGTTGATTAAAGAGGAAAAGAAAAGTGTAAATGACGTGTGTAATATGTTTGATTTACTAAAGGCAAATAGACTGTTCATTTTACAAAGGAAGTTTCCCCATAATTGTAAAATTTGTTTCTTGGAGTACATCACAGGACACAGAGCAGCTCTTCCATATGGGGGAATTTCAGTTTTTTTGCCAGTGTGTGAAGGTAGTGGTACCTGGAACCCTCTGTAGAGCAGCCATGGTCAGCAGAGATGGTCAGGGAGGTGGCCTGAGTTAGTAGAGCTGCGCCAGGAAGCTGCTTGTTGGGGAAAACAGTCACTGTCAAGCTGGAACAATGGAACTTCCCTTTTGGTTTGACAAAGGGGTGTTTTTAGCCCTGAAATGCATAGCCACGCCCCCATGTTGTCGTAGCGACTTCATAGCCAAAGATCACCTAGTGGAGCCAACCTTAGCCGGAACCAGCTGAAGCAATCCCAGAAGCTGGAAAGTTGTCAAGCCACATCTGAGAGAGCTTGCATTCCAGCTTGACAGTAAATATCTTCCGCAACCAATAGCATCCTGGTGCAGCTCTGCTAACAACGGCACCTCCCTGCCAATCTCGGCTGACCATGGCTGCTCTGCAGAGGGTTCTATCTTGGATTCATTAAAATGCTGACCTTTTCATTTATGCAGTGATTGCAATCTTGTTTTTTAAACTTTGTTTTTAAAGCGGAGTTCCACCCAGAAATGGAACTTCTGCTTATCCGGTTTCTCCCCCCTGTCACATTTGGCACCTTTCAGGGGGGAGCAGATACCTGTCTAATACAGGTATTTGCTCCCACTTCCAGGGAAAGATCGCCGCAGATAATGCCATGTCCGGCCCCTCCTCGATCCCCCCTGCTGTCTTCTTGGAGACACACAGGTCCCAGAAGACAGCAGGGACTAGTCAGAACCTGCAGCGCGGCTCGCGCATGAACAGTAGGGAAAGCTGCAAGGCTTCACTTCCTGATTCCCTTACTTAAAATGTCGGCCCCTCCACCTGGAGCCGAGGGACGGATCGGCTTCGGGTGAGGACATTGCGGGTGCCCTGGACAGGTAAGTGTCCTTATTTTAAAAGTCAGCAGCTGCAGTATTTGTAGCTGCTGACTTTTATTATCTTTTTTGCAGGCGGAACTCCGCTTTAATAAATAGACTGCATTTATGTGGTGGTGCCCCCTTCTGCTCAATTTTGGTATGTGCAACTGTCTGCAGTGCTTTCCAGTGACTTTTGTTGAAATCTCATTGTGACAGACCCAACCAGGACAGGGGCATTTGGAGGGGTCTAGGAGCTAGCCTTCTATCCACTGATTGTGGCCCATAGTGGAGACCAGGGGTTTTGTATGTTTCTTCCAGTCAGAGCATGGAAAAGTTCAGTCTCTGATCCCATGGAGAGAGCAGATCATTTTCTATTGATGGACAACAACGTGATGAACGCTGAGAGCGAGGCTTGGATTCATTCTCTGAATAAGGACAATAAAACTTCCCTTATGGAGTCGATGGAAAGGTGTAATATTAATCTTGTATAGGTAATGGTCAGAGGGAATATGGTGACCCTCCTGTAGACTGAGTGGGAGAAGCTCCTTCACTTGGGACATAAATATTTATCAACAATCTCCCTCAAGAAATCTATGAAGATGAATTATTTCCACTTTTTCAGACTGCTGGAACATTGTTTTGTCTTCTGATGACTTGTCTAGTGGGCAGATTACATAAGCTAAAGCCAAACACCCGAAGACAGCATTTTTAATGTACTCTGTGTATTCAGGGTTGTAGACTGTTGCCGAACTGGGGTGAGATCCCTGACTATTTAAAGCATTGTCTAGGTGACTAGTTGTTAAGTTTACTGTTTATTAGATCACTGTTTATTAGGGATGAGCTTGATGTTTGGGTCGAACATACGTTCGACTCGAACATCGGGTGTTCGCCCGTTCGCCGAAAAAGGAGCGAACATTATGGGGCAAATTCGAGCGTATGATGATTGGTCAAAGCATGCACCTGACCTGCATGCGTTGGCCCATCCCAGCGCCCTCTGCTAAGAGAGCCATAATTGGCCAATCATGGCTCGGGGCACTAAGTCCATGCCCCACACTATATAAGGCTGCTTACACGGCGGCCACGTGTAGTGTTGTTGGTGTGGACAGAGAGGAAGCTTGATTTAGATTAAGCAGGCAGGTCACTCAGTTAGCGGCAGTGTATTTGAGATATATATATATATATATATATATATATATATATATATATATATATATATATATAGTCAGTCTATATATATACTCTGCATTAAGTGTAGCCTATATCTACAGTGCATTCTGTGGTGTACTGTTGCTAATACACTTCAGGCGGTGTACACAGTATCTAATACAGTGTGTAGAGTTTCGTGAAGGAAGGGAGTAACGTGAGCCTAGAGAGAGGGGGTGCCCAAGAAGGACAAGAAACTGGCAGTCATGTTCCCCCAGCTGCAGCATAGTACCAAATTTACTCCAATGAGGCAGGATGTCCTCTAGGGGGCAGCTTAAGGGCAGTCACCCTATTGCAGGGATATGCAATTAGCGGACCTCCAGCTGTTGCAGAACTACAAATCCCATGAGGCATAGCAAGACTCTGACAGCCACAAGCATGACACCCAAAGGCAGAGGCATGATGGGACTTGTAGTTTTGCAACAGCTGGAGGTCCGCTAATTGCATATCCCTGCCCTATTGCATCACACTCCGCAGGTGCAGGGCACTGCTGACTCCTAACTGACTTTTAAAAGTTCCTTGGTGTGGGCCTTTTTCGACACGTGCGCAGCAGATCGCACCGTTGCTGTTTGCAACCTATGTCTGAAGCCGATCACGCGTGGCCAGAACAGCAACCGCTTGGGCACTACATGCTTGACCAGACATATGACGACCTGCCATGCAGTCCATTGGCAACATCATTTGAAAGACCTACATCAAAGAAAAAGGTGGACTTCTCCTTGCTCCTCATCTGGGATCTCCACTATAACTCCAGTCCTCTCAAAAACCTGCACTGAGAGGAATGAAGGTATAGCAATAGGTGTTCCAAATACCTGCAGCCAATCTGCTAGCAGTGAACCACCATCTGATTTTAGCAGGCAAATTTCCCTACCAAAGTTGCTGAACCGTAAAAAGAAATTCGGTCCCAGCCCTTTCGTGAATTTGTGGAATGTGCTGTACCTCAGTGGCAGGTTGCAAATCACCATTTCTTTTCACGGAAGGCCACTCTCTACCGGCATGTGGAAGGCAATGTTTTGGCCTCGTTGGACAGGGCGGTCAGCAGTAAAGTGCATATTACCGCTGACTCATGGTCCAGCAGGCATGGGTAGGGACGTTACCTTTCCTTCACGGCGCACTGGGTAACTCTGCTGGCAGCTGGGAAGGATGCAGGACTTCAGTATTGTTGGAGCTTGTTCCACCAGCACACCTCTAAAATGCTAGTAGTCACAGCTCTCTCCTCCACCCCTCCTCTTCTTCTTCCTCTATGGCCTCTTCTGCAGATTTACCCTCTGAACCAGCGGTGCACCGTAAGCAATCAAGGGCCTATACAAGCACTCAGGTAAAAAGATGCCATGTGAGTGAGTTGGTCTGCTTAGGGGACAGGAGCCACACTGGGACAGAGATTCTGTCAGCTCTGCAGGGGCAGGCTCAGAGGTGGTTGACGCAATGCCAGCTTCAGCCAGGAATTGTTGTATGCGAAAATGGCACCAACCTTCTCTCCGCCCTCCGTCAGGGACACTTGACGCATGTTCCATGTTGGGCACACGTCTTGAATTTGGTGGTGCAGCGGTTCTTGAGCAGGTACCCAGGCTTACAGGATCTCCTGAAGCAGGCCAAAAAAGTCTGTGGTCATTTCCCCCGGTCATACAATGTCAGTGCTCGGCTGATTGACATTCAAAGGGAATGCAACCTGCCCACCAACCACCTCATTTGTGACATGCCCACCAGGTGGAACTCAATGTTGGCATTGCTGCAGCAGAGGGCCATCAATGAGTACCTGTGCGAGTATGACACCAGGACAGGGTCAGGGGAGCTGGGCTTCTTTTCGCCACACCAGTGGCTACTGATCAAGGATGCATGCACTGTCCTGTCATTATTTGAGGAGGCCACAAGGATGGTGAGCAGCGACAATCCAATGCATCAGTGACACTGTCCCTCTAGTCTTCCTGTTGGAGCACACGCTTCACGGAATAATGGACAGGGCACTTGAGGCAGAACAGCGGGAGGAAGAGGAGGACTTCCTTACCTCTCAAGGCCCCCTTTATCCAGATAGCATTCTTGCAGGCCCGCCAAACACACAGGAAGAAGAGGAGGAGGAGCAGGATTGTGTCAGCATGGGCGTGGAGGAGCAGCAGTCTTCAAGGGATGGTTTTCAGTCCCCAGAAACCCAAGGAGTTGTACGTGGCTGGGAGGATTTTGTTACAGATCATGTGATCCTTAGTGACCCAGAGGACTCAGAATCAAAAGCCTTTGCAAACTTACGCTGCATGGCCTCCCTGATTCTGCAAAGCCTGCGAAAGGACCCTAGGATTCGTGGTATCAAGGAGAGGGTTCATTACTGGGTGGCAACCCTTCTTGATCCACGTTACAATGGTGAGGTTGCAGAACTCATCCTGCCTTCTCAGTGGGAGCAACGGATGAAACATCTTCAGGAGGCGTTGAAGAAAGGTTTGTGCAATGCATTTCCAGACTCCGGGAGGTTACAATTTCCTGGTGCTGAACAACGTGTTGCTGAAGCTTCGTTCAGTCAGAGGAAAAGCGGTGGAGAAGGTCTGCATTACATGGTGTAGGAATATCTAGGGGCAAGAGCAGACTTGGAGACCTTTCCAACAGAGCATCCACTGGGTTACTGGGTCTTGAGAATGAACCACTGGCCAGAACTTGCTCAATATGCAATCAAGCTTCTGGCCTGTCCTGCTTCCAGCATTCTTTCTGAACGCACATTGAGTGCTGCTGGAGGGTTTGTTACGAATCATAGAGTGTGCCTTTCCACAGACTCCATTGATAGGCTCACATTCATAAAAATTAATCAGTCTTGGATCAGCAGCTATCAAGCACCTGATGCTGATGTAACTGATTGAATTTTCTATGGATGTGGGATCTTTTGAAAGACTGCCTATGCTGACTATCCTATTCCTCCTTAATCTTGATGATGCTAGCTTCCAACAATATTTTTGGTTTAGGGTACCGCCACCACCACCCAAGGCCCAATTTTTCCGCCCCTGTTTAACAGGGGCATATAATTACCATTTTTGATCTAATATTTCACAGCAGGGCCCCTTTCTGCGCCCAACAAGAGTATCTGTGAGGGGTTACAGTGTTGTGGCACCACCACCACCACCACCACCTAAGGCCCAATTTTTCTGCCCTGTTTAACAGGGGCATGTAATTACAATTTTTGATATAATATTTCACAGCAGGGCCCGTTCCTGTGACCAACAAGAGTATCTGTGAGGGGTTACGGTTTTGTGGCAGCACCACCACCCAAGGCCAAAATTTTTTGCCCTTGTTAAACAGGGGCATGTAATTACAATTTTTGATCTAATATTTCACAGCAGGGCCCGTTCCTGCACCAAACAAGAGTATCTGTGAGGGGTTACAGTGTTGTGGCACCACCACCACCCAAGGCCCAATTTTTCTGCCCCTGTTTAACAGGGGCATGTAATTAAAATTTTTGATATAATATTTCAATGCAGGGCCCATTCCTGCGCCCAACAAGAGTATCTGTGAGGGGTTACAGTGTTGTGGCACCACCACCAAAGTTTAACAGGGGCATGTAATTCCGAATCTTGATATGATATTTCACAGCAGGGCCCGTTCCTGAGCCCAACAAGATTAACTGTGAGGGCTTACAGTGTTCTGGTACCACCACCACTACCACCACCAAAGGCCCAATTTTTCTGCCCATGTTTAACAGGGGCATGTAATTCCAAATCTTGATATAATATTTCACAGCAGGGCCCGTTCCTGCGCCCAACAAGATTAACTGTGAGGGCTTATAGTGTTCTGGTACCACCACCACCACCAAAGGCCCAATTTTTCTGAACCTGTTTAACAGGGGCATGTATTTAAGAATTTTTATATAGTATTTCACATCAGGACCCGTTCCACCAAGAGTAACTGTGAGGGCTCTGGTACCACCAACACCTAAGGCCCAATTTTCTGCAGAGTATATAGGGCAGGCCGTATAGTATATATACTGCTGTTCAGAGTATATAATGCCTGGGGGCCCCCCATGCCATTTAAAAAAAAAAATTGGGTGCTGTGATCCCCTTAATATCCTTGTAATATCCATACCAGACCGAAAGGGCCTGGTAATGGACTGGGGGGGGGGGGTGGAACCCAATGCCGTTTTTTTCAATGATTTTCAGCCTCGAGCAGTTTTAAATGACTTTTTTTCCTTTAGAAATTTCATTTTGCTGTGGTATTGTTCTAAACACGGGAAAACTGCGCTACTTTACAGGCATACTATAGAAACCCCCCAAGGCACGATATTTAAAGGAATATTTCATTTTTATTATTTCACTTTAAGCATTATTAAAATCACTGCTCCCGAAAAAACAGCAGTTTTTAAAACTTTTTTTTGCATTGATACATGTCCCCTGGGGAAGGACCCGGGCCACTTTTTATGGCAATAACTTGCATATAAGCATTTAAAATTATCACGTTTCACGTTCATGTCCCATAGACTTTAACGGTGTTCGCGTGTTCGAACAAATTTTTTGCCTGTTCGCATGTTTTGCTGCGAACCAAACCGGGGGGGTGTTCAGCTCATCCCTACTGCTTATGTTGGCTAATCCTCTTGGAAGTTCCTACATGATGGGATTAGTCTTGTGTCAACCCTACCTTGTTCTCTAACCATTGTGTGATGTTCTGGGTAATATTTGATTTTATTGTTCATGTGGTGACTGCTGCAGTTTTGAAGTGTAAAAAAAAAACTGTATTTCTGTTCAATAAACAGTCATTCCTATGGTTTTACCTCAACATCTGGTCTGTGTATGATGCTTGGGGTAGAAATGCTGGTATTAGCTCTCGGTCTGCCGGGAACGGGTTTGGAGAGCAGGAGGCACTGTTTGGCGGAAGCACCCACGCGATCCGTGACACTCATCCATTCTGTTCCCATCCACCAGGTCCTTATCTAAACCAAGTGGTCAATATAGCTCCGTAGCTTTATATTATAACTGGTATAAATGCCCTTACTGTGTAGATTCAGGTATAGCATTACAAAAACGTTCCTTTCATGTCCGTAATCATTCTACAAAAGGTCATTCACACTCCAAGCTAAGAACATGATGACTGGAGCTCGCCATAGCTCAGATAGCACCGGGAGTTCTACAGTTCAAGACTAATACGTCTTAGGGCTGTACCTTGTACTCAAAGCGCCATTTATCCTCCAAGCGCAGAGAGGGTGGCAGTGTCTCCAAGATGCCAATTTAAAAAAGGTCACATCAGAACACAGTTCAAGTCACCAAAGTTATAAATGACGCGTACAATTACCAGCAACCCAAACAAAGCGAGAAGAGATGGCTCTGCAGAAGGCTTTAATCCCGCTACATATCAATATTCTGTCTGCAATAGAAAGAAGACCCAAGCACCATTCCACCAAATGAAATTGTTCCTTTTAAATGTAATTGCTCATTTGCGACAACAGAAGATTCCTTTCCTAGCCGCGTTGCTGCTCTTTCATTTTGTATGTACTTTCTGAATGTGCGACTTGATAAAGAACACCAGAACAAGAACAAAGAAACACAAAAAGAAGAAGAATGGAAGGGGGGGAGGCCGTATATTCCATTTGTCAGTTGCTTTTCCCTCAATGCGGGTTGTTTCTACCTCTGTTCATCTACTTTTTTAGGGGGAAAATCTGACTTAAAATATAGTTACAAAGTAATCATTATACTTTCTTTTAACCCTCAGGTTGTTACATAAAGTATTGCAACGCAATGCGTCGAGGACACCTGACGCCAGAAGGAGTGGGATGATAAGTGAGGCTCGCTCTTATTTATGCATGGTGCCGGCTAAAAAGCCTCTCAATTTGCTCAGGGGACGCCATGAATATTTTTCATGTTCTCTGAAAACTCTTACCTTTCTGTCAATACAAGCCACCGAGCGCCCAGCAAAACGGTTTGCGACCCCTCGCCGGATGTTGACATCGTCGCTGAGGATGTCTTCCCAGCGTCCATTTCGGAACTTGAACAGCTTATCCGAGTATGTTGCCATACCTGCATAATAATAAAAAAATAGGAAAGCTAATCAGAAAAGTTACACAATCTATACTCTCAATTTAAAAATATTTGCCTCCTTTGGCTACTTTTCACGGATAGTCCTAATTTTACCGCCCTCTTGCCTTAGAGCCCTCTCCCAACTTTGCTACCAAAAACTCTCACACTTCCCATGCTCTTGTATAATATTTCACCACAGTTTTTTTCTCTGGTCTCTTTTCGCTTGCCCTACCCTTCTACACTTCTTTTTTCTCCTGCTCCTTCTCTCTTATCCCTTGTACTCCCTCTTATCTACTCCTTTCCCTACTACCTGCCTCACCCTATCTTCTTTTGCTTGACTAAAAGATTCATCAAACTTGGTCCAATCTAAATAAAGACACAAAACTGGGTGACATGGGTTTAAATCAGTGGTTCTCAACCTGGGGGTCGAATGATGATTTGCCAGGGGTCACCGAATCCTGGGCTGTTCCTGAAGACTGCGCCGCTCTCCCAGCCTTTTTTGCGGCCTCCCAGCAGGGCTGTCCATGGAGTCCATGGCCGCCCAGCTGGGCTTTTCTTGGAGCCCACTCAGCCTCTTCGCAGCCGCCCATTCAGTTCACGACATGGCTGGGGGTCAGAGACTAGAGGTCAGCTGACTGGTGAGGAATGTGAAGTGGGAGGGGCTGGAGGAGACCCCATCTCCTGATATCGGCATAGGTGTCACTGCTACGAGACACCACAAAGTCAGAGACACAGTGAGTAACACTGCCTGTGATTATAGTTGCCATTAAAAGTCCACACTACAGTTCTCAGATCAGCAGATGACCCTGATCAAGAGCACCTAAGTTGAATGATCAGAACGCCCCCCCCAGCATTACCACTCATACCATTCCCCCTACCAAGGAGTAAGAAAAGGAATAAAATAGAGAATAGATGGAAGGGAGAGAAAAAGAGGGGGAGGAAAAAAGAAAAAGGGGAAGAAAGAATAAGAGAAAGAAGAAAGAAAGACGGCTAGAGAGAGGGGTGGGGAAAAAAAACAAGAAATTTGGATAGAGGGAGATAAAAGGGAAAGAAATGAGAAAGTAGAGAGAGTGGTACATTGTAAAAGGGTTTTAATACTGTACAAGTGGAAGGGACTCAGGGAGCCCACACTGCGAAAATGATTTTACTGTTAGGGGTCCCCACAACTTGGGAAATTTTATCAAGGGGTCACGGCACTAGAAGGGTCGAAAACCACTGGTTTAAATGGTCACAGCAGACCTTTTATTAACAAATGAATAAATAACATCACTTAAAATAATTCAACAATGCAACCAGGAAGGGGTCTTTGGGTGTCCTTAAGGCACACTTTATAACTGTAATTGACCATGTCCTCAGCTGCATCCTGACCGTCTCGAAGGCGTTACAACCTCACACCTTCTTACATTTTCCAACAGGGGACCTAGCTCCTGGGATAAACACCAATACCCAACCAGGTCGGAGTGCCATACCCTAATGGACCTTGCTTTGTGCACTGGTCCAAACCCTTTAGTAGAGGGGGGTTTATGGTGTGGGGCTGTTTTTCAGGGGTTGGGCTTGGCACCTTAGTTCCAGTGAAGGGAACTCTTAAGGCATCAGCATACCAAGACATTTTGGACAATTTCATGCTCTTAACTTTGTGGGAACAGTTTGGGGACGGCCCCTTCCTGTTCCAACATGACTGCCCACCAGTGCACAAAGCAAGGTCCATAAAGACATGGATGAGCGAGTTTGGAGTGGAGGAACTTGATTGGCCTGCACTGTCCTGACCTTAACCGATAGTGTATCTTACTCTCTTATCAACTCTTTCCCTACTCCCTGCCGCTCCCTATCTTCTTTTGCTTTCTTCTCATCAACCAGACCTTCATTCTGGTATCCTGACCGTGGTATTTCCAGGGCCAGGTCAAGGGGTGGGCAGGAGGGGCGGCTGCTCTGGGCACTGTGGTATCATGTATGGTGGGGGGGCGCCACGAGAAGATGGAGAGGAGGGGATTTTTGTTGGGAGGGGACTTTGTGGGGCAGTAGGGCCTAAGAATTGTTCTAGGAGGGAAAATTCGGGGGGAGGGGGACGTGCTTGGAGTGGTGTTTTAGGAGGATTTGTGTTGGGAGGGGGCTTTGTGGTAGAACAGGTGAGATATGGTAGTGGAGGTAGTGGAGGGAGGGGAACTGTGCTGGGAAGGAAACATTTTTTCTTTGGGGGGGGGGGGGTGCTAATAGGGATGAATGGGGGGTATTTGTACTAGGAGGGGAAAATTGTGCTGGAAGTGGGATTCGGAGTGGGGAGGAGGGTTGTGTACTTGGAGAGGAAAATTGAGGGATTTGAAGGTTAGTGGACTTGTGCTAGGAGGGGTGATTTATTTGGGGGGGGGCATATGTGCTGGGGAGATTTCAGCAGGGGAAGCGGATTTGTACTAGGAGGCGGGGGTATTTATGCTTTGAAAGAAAGCATGCAGATTAGTGCCATTTTTTGGGGGGGAAGGGGGGTTTGCTGACACATAGTGCTCATACATGGGGGGGGGGGGGGCGCAGTTTGGTATGTTCGCCCTGGGCTCTAGATGACCTTGTCCCGCCACTGGGTGTTTCCCATTTCTCATGACCATCTTCTCCCCCATATTAACATCAACTAAATTGGGTGATTCTCATCTCCCCACATGCAATTTAGCACCTCTGAGTTTGTTCTTTCTTTCTTATCCCAGAGACTCATAACCTAGACAACACATCACCCATTTATGTTGTTTTTTATATTATGTCATTCAACGTTTCTGCATTTACAGCTACTAAGGGGTGTAATTTTGTCCACCATATTGTTCAAATTTGCATGCATTATACAACATGGGATGTCTGCCTGTTGGATATAGCTGTTATTATATGGAGGGTTCTTCTATCTCAATCTTCTTTGAAACCTTTGGTTTAATCTAAATAAAAATATAGTGTTTAAAAATAAATAAATAAAGTAAATGACCAAAGCAGAGATCTGTTTCCATCACTTCATCATGCATTCTCATACTGTAACCCTATCATAAATGGGTGAAAGGCTAAACTAAGAAGACCTGTTTTTTAGGAGCCAATTTATATATTTTTATTTGAACCAAATCTGACATTTACAGTACCATCCAGTACAAACCCTGAAAAAAAATAAAAATTGGCTTTTCTGCAAACTATAGTATATAAAAGTCATCTGTTTAAAGGAAACGTTTACCAACAATAAATGTGTCTGATCTGTTCTCTTAGAGCCCTTTCACACTGGGGCGGGGGGCGGCGTCGGCGGTAAAACGCCGCTATTATTAGCGGCGTTTTACCGTCGGTATGCGGCCGCTAGCGGGGCAGTTTTACCCCCCGCTAGCGGCCGAGAAGGGGTTAAATACCACCGCAAAGCGCCTCTGCAGAGGCGCTTTGCCGGCGGTATAGCCGCGCCGTCCCATTGATTTCAATGGGCAGGAGCGGTAAAGGAGCGGTATACACACCGCTCCTTCACCGCTCCGAAGATGCTGCAGGCAGGACTTTTTTTACCGTCCTGCCAGCGCATCGCTCCAGTGTGAAAGCCCTCGGGGCTTTCACACTGGATACACAGCAGCGGCACTTTCGGGTCGGTTTGCAGGCGCTATTATTAGCGCAATAGCGCCTGCAAACCGCCCCGGTGTGAAAGGGCTCTTAGATGACACCATCAATGTTATTCAGTAGATCCGTTCTAACTGCACCTGGATGACATCATCAATGTATCCAGAAGAACAGTTCTAACTGCTCTTAGATGACACCATCAATATTATCCAGTAGAGTAGTGTTGTAGAATCTCATATTAGCCAATGTATTTCATATTATTCATATTGATTTGCATATATTTTATTGATTATTATTATTATTCATATTATTATATAGTAGTGGTTTTATCAATATTATTATTCAATAAGTAAAGCAACAATTATTAATCTTTAATAATGTATACTGTATTTTCCAGATTTAGAAAGTCTTCATTTTTAAGTGTTGAACTTTAAATGACCTCTGCTTTATGACAAGTACTTGTACACAGGTGTTCTCGAAAATGTATTAAGATAGTCTACTGGATAAAAGTTCATTAGGATAGATTCAAGTAATATAGAATTGTCTCAAGTCTGAAATGCATATAAATCAGACAGCTAAAGATAAGAAAACAGGTGGTTTAGAAATAATTAAAGTTATGTACAGTACATTAAATTAAGTTTGACAGGGTCAAACAAAGGTCTGCTTGTGCCCTCATTAAAACTGTTAAAATACATACATATAGTGAGACATGTAAACACATCTGGTGGGGTTATTGAAAGTTCATTGTCTCAAAGTCGTAAATCTGCAAATCCTTGAAGCTAGTTAAATCTTATCAAGATGAGAAGAGTTTGATAACACAGCTGGGTGCCAGACTGTCTCTATACAGGTGTTTTTAATTGGACAAAACAGTTATAAATCACTTTAATGAACATATAGGAATTTTGGGAATAATTAAGTTTATCTGGTTGTAGAACAGGTGTCAGATTTATGGTTAGTTACTTTGACGTAGATCTTAGCGACCAATCATATGTAAGAGAGATAGTTGAGATAAGACTTGTAAAATGGTATATAAATGCAAGCTCTGCAATTGTTAGACAGAGCTTGCAGATCAGATAGGAGCTCATAAGGCTGAACTCTGTGTATTGCCCTATTGCACGGGTCATAGAGGTCAGAACCAATGGGCAAGTATCTGTCCTAACTTGTGTCCTCATATGAGTCAGAGAAGACTTCTTGACTTGTTCCAGAATGTGGTCTCAGGTGAATTTCCCTCACGAACTTGGTCGAGCTGGAACTCAGAACTCTGTGAGGGGACCAGACCACCGGCCAATTGACTGGTCCCTATCAGGTGACATGTTCCCAAGAATTGGCAGTAAAGACCCATTCTGGTTCAAGGTGAGAACAATTCACAATTGTTTCAATTTGGTTAGAGGATAAGAATATTTATATCTAATATGCTTGCATTGTAAGAAACTGTATAACTTAGACCTGTATCTTGTAATACTTTGAACATAAACCTGTATGTTATCAGCTGTTAATAAACCTGCATTGCTGAAGTTCTGCCTGGTTCGATACTTTACTATTCTACTTCAGTAGTTCTAACTGCATCTGGATGCCATCATCAATATTATCCAGTAGACAGGGGTGGACTCATGGGGCCCCCGGGCAATAGGAGATTATGGGGCCCCCAGGCAATCAGAGATTATGGGGCCACACAGTATACGCACACACAGTATACAATCACACAGTATACACATACATGTACACACAGTATACACAGACAGATGTAAAAAAAACCACAGATTTATACATACTGTCCCTGGTTTTACTGAGGCTGGCAACCCTGATGGGCCCCCTAGTGGCCCAGGGCCCTTGGGCAGTGCCCGAGTGGCTCAATGGTCAGTCCGCCCCTGCCAGGAGAACAGTTTTAACTGCTCCTAGATCTGATCCCCTCATGACATCATAAATGTAATCCAGTAGAACAGTTCCACTGCTCTTAGATGACACCATCAATATTATCCAGTAGAACAGTTCTAACTGCTCCTAGATATGGTCCCCTGATGACATCATAAATGTAATCGAGTAGAACAGTTCTAACTGCTCCTAGATCTGGTCCCCTCATGACATCATAAATGTAATCGAGTAGAACAGTTCTAACTGCTCCTAGATCTGGTCCCCTGATGACATCATAAATGTAACCCAGTAGAACAGTTCCACTGCTCTTAGATGACACCATCAATATTATCCAGTAGAACAGTTCCAACTGCCCTTAGATGACACCATCAATATTATCCAGTAGAACAGTTCCAACTGCCCTTAGATGACACCATCAATATTATCCAGTAGAACAGTTCTAACTGCACCTAAATGACATCATCAATGTAATCCAGTGGAATAGTCCTCACTGCTCTTAGCTGACATCATCAATGTAATACAGTGGAGCTGTTCTAAATGCACCTAGATGATATAATCAGTGTAATCTAGTAGAACAGTTCTGAGTACTCCTAGATCTCGTTCCCTGATGACATCAATGTCATCCAATAGAACAGTTCTAACTGCTCTTAGATCTGGTCCCCTAATGACACCATCGATTTAAACCAGTAGAACAGCTGTGACATCTCTTACATTTGATCCCCTGATGACATCATTAATGATGTATCAGAAGCCGTAGTGGGTGGAGTTTGACTCTCAAACTCATGAATGGCAACTGTCAGACTAGAAGAGAGGAGGGTGCCAAGGCACCGTCGCATAATAGGAAATGTTCTGCTGCTTCCGATTAGGAATTACTTGCTGACGGTAAATGTTTTACTGATTGCTTTGTTACATGAAACTGTGTTAATGAATTCCTGGTAGACAACCAGCGTTCAGATTTTAAGTACGGGTCCATTGCAAGGGCTGATGATGAATGTCTTTGATGCCCAAAGCTGCCATTAGAAAAGTTCAACATTTTGAGCATTATAAACTATAAAAGTAAAAAAAAAGTGGGGCCCCTGAGACATTAGGGGCCCATTTACAGCATTCAAATCTAGACAATTCCTGAAGAGGGTTGTGGGTGATGAGGTGTGGACTGGTGGGGTCTCAGGAGGCAATGGCACACTGCCCTGAATGGGATGTTACTATGTCTTTTAGGCAAATATTTCTGTGTGATGGGCACATAACATTAGGGAGAAGCAATGACTACAGAAATATGGCAGCTGCCACTGACTTATTGACTTATTTTTTAAAGGTGCATAATCTAGGACAGTGATCTTGATTTGGGCATTATTCACTCGTGAGTCTTTGCCTTGGAGGAAGCTTCTTCGTTCCAGGTTAGTGAATAACTAGATAATGAGATCAAGATATGATATATTGACAGAACCAGAGCTGAACCATGATATGTCTCTTCTTCAGGGGAACTAAACTTTTAAACTCTCTCAATACACATGAACGAAGTGTAATCCGTATGCTGCTAGCATTAGTAAATAGATAGGAAGGTATATTAGATTTACTTGTTTTAAACTTTTTTTTTTTTTTATGTTTCTTCAGTTGCTTCCTTGTTTCTGGCCTAGGCCAAAATGATGCCATACATCCCAGGGATCTTCCTGGTAGGAGGGACTTTCTCAATTAAGCACACCCTCCCGCCCGCATGCCTCCGCTAAGGGCAAATGGATTCCAGGAAATAAATGCTACATGAATCATCTGCCCCTACTCAAGATGGCCGCAGCTGGAAATGCTAGGGGGGGGGGTTCAAAGTGATTTCTCAACAAAGCATGGAGGGAGACATTGATGAATGGGGGAGTGGATGGATTGATTGATGGGGGAGTGGATAGATGTAAACATGGAAGGATGGGGAATAGGTGGAAGGATGTAAGTGGAAACATTGATGGATAGATGGGGAAGTGGATGGATAGATTGATGGGTGGAGACAAGGATGGATGGGGGATTGGGTGGAAACATGGATGGATGGGGGATTGGGTGTAGACATGGGTGTAGACATGGATGGGGGAGTGGGTGGATGGATGGATGGAGACATGGGTGGATGAGGGAGTAGATGTATGGATGGATGGAGGAGTGGATAGATAGAGACATGGAAGTATGGGGGAATAGGTGTATGGATGTAAGTGGAAACATGGATTGATGGATGGGGAAGTTAATGGATGGATTGATGGGTGGAGACAAGGATGGTTGGTGGATTGGGTGGAGACATGGATGGATGGGGGATTGGGTGGAGACATGGATGGATGGGGGATTGGGTGGAGACATGGATGGATGCGGAAGTGGGTGGATAGATTGATGGGTGGAGACATGGATGGATGGATGGGGGAGTGGGTGGATGGATGGATGGGTGGAGACATGGGTGGATGAGGGTGTAGATGTATGGATGGATGGGTGGAAACATGGTTGCATGGGGAAGAGATTGGATGGATGGAGACATGGATGAGTTTGCTTTGATTATTTAAAATGAATTAAATGGTGTTTTAAGTTTGTGGTGCCCAGATACTGTACAGTTAAGTTCTGCTATAAAGTACTGTTACCTGCTTGCTCACAATGTACACTAAGCATCTGCTAAAGTACATGAACTTCTGCCCATGCACAGGAATGATGTCCTCAAGGCCCTGACCAATTGAAATGGATGAAGATCGAAGCCTGGAAGAAGACCTGGCCGAAGGTGTTAGGGAAAGGGTGTTTGTGGACACCACATGGGGTGCAGTTGAGTAAAGTTCCATGTTTGTTTTCATAACAGACACAAATCCTGGAGCCCCTCACCATGTACAGTCCATATACTCTGTTCACTATCCTGCCAACCAAAGCCTCACTAAACCTACATATAGCTTACTAAAATGTATAATCCCACAACTCCAACCATACTTGTTCTAAGGTTCTTTTTTTTCTTTCTTTTTATTAACAAAGGATCAATACATTCATGTTGCTTCATTGATCTCTAAGAAGAAAGGTTTTGTCCTGCGTGCTCTGAAATAGAGGCTTGTCAATGTCCCCCTGAGCATACAAGTTGGATAACACAGAGATTTCTGTTAAAACAAAATAAAACACGTTCTGCGGCTGGCAGCTGCTGTACGACATTTGTAACTCAACTATGGCGGCGTGGTTTATAATCGACCTTCCTTCCCTACTCACTCTATATGGTATATTACACAAAACTGTCCTCCACCTGCCAAGGTCTTCATGTGAATTCGCAGAAGTAAAAATGAGAGGACCTGTGAATGACTTACTGCGAATTGGTCATATATCCCTTTTTCGCAAACTCTCATGGACCCACATAGTGACTTACAGTATGAAATGCTGACTCTACATTACTCAATAAGCAATGAAACAGAAATAATGATACCGTTTTCCACCAAAGAG
Source organism: Lithobates septentrionalis (assembly GCA_037952835.1). Taxonomy (NCBI): domain Eukaryota; kingdom Metazoa; phylum Chordata; class Amphibia; order Anura; family Ranidae; genus Lithobates; species Lithobates septentrionalis. Next base: position 600,352 of record JBBDGP010002647.1, on the reverse strand, counting down.
GCTCAAAGCAACCCGCAGGCCGCAGACACGAGAGAATGATAACTGGATGGGATTGACTGGATTAGGCAACAGTCTTGGGTCAATAGTAGCAAGCAGAAGTTCTCTGGTCTACTTCCTACTCTGACCACTAATGTTCTTCCCCAAGATAATTGGTAGTAGCAAAATTCTGTCTGCACCACTCTAATGCCCTGTACACACGGCCGGATTTTCCGAGGGAAAATGTGTGATAGGACCTTGTTGTCGGAAATTCCGACCGTGTGTGGGCTCCATCACACATTTTCCATCGGAATTTCCGACACACAAAGTTTGAGAGATTGCTATAAAATTTTCCGACAACAAAAGACGTTGTCGGAAATTCATATCGTGTGTACACAAATCTGACGCACAAAGTGCCACGCATGCTCAGAATAAATTAAGAGACGAAAGCTTTTGGCTACTGCCCCGTTTATAGTCCCGACGTACGTGTATTACGTCACCACGTTCAGAACGATCGGATGTTCCGACAACTTTGTGTGACCGTGTGTATGCAAGACAAGTTTGAGCCAACATCCGTCGGAAAAAATCCATGGATTTTGTTGTCGGAATGTGCGATCAATGTCCGACCATGTGTACGGGGCACAACACTCAGTCTTCTGTCTGCACCACACTCCTGCTCTATCTTCTGTCTGCACCACTCTACTGCTCAGTCTTCTGTCTACACCACTATCCTGCACTGTCTTCTGTCTGCACTGCTCTACTACCCAGTCTTCTGTCTGCACCACTCTCCTGCTTCATCTTGTCTACACCTCTCTCCTGCCCCATCTTCTGCCTGTACTGCTCTCCTGTTCAGTCTTCTGTCTGCACCACTCTCCTGACACACCTTCTGCCTGCTCCGCACTTCTGCTCTGTTTTCTGTCTGCACCATTCTCCTGCTCTATCTTCTGACTGCACCACCCTCATGCTTCGTCTTCTGTCTGCACCGCTCTTCTGGTCCCTCTTCTGTCTGCATTGCTCTCCTGCTCTGTCTTCTGTCTGCGGTGCTCTCCTGCTCTGTCTTCTGTCTGCACCGCTCTTCTGGTCCCTCTTCTGTTTGCACCACTCTCCTGCTCTGTCTTCTGTCTGCATGACTCTACTACTCAATGTAGTGTCTGCACCACTCTCCTGCTCTGTCCTCTGTCTGCACCACTCTCCTGCTCCATCTTGTTAGCACCACTCTCCTGCTCTGTCTTCTGTCTGCACCACTCTCCTGCTCCATCTTGTTAGCACCACTCTCCTGCTCTGTCTTCTGTCTGCACCACTCTCCTGCTCCATCTTGTTAGCACCACTCTCCTGCTCTGTCTTCTGTCTGCAGCACTCTCCTGCTCCATCTTGTTAGCACCACTCTCCTGCTCTGTCTTCTGTCTGCATGACTCTACTACTCAATGTAGTGTCTGCACCACTCTCCTGCTCTGTCTTCTGTCTGCACCACTCTTCTGCTCCATCTTCTGTCTGCACCATTCTACTGCTCAGTCTTCTGTCTGTTCCACTCTTCAACTGTCTTCTGTCTGCACCATTTTACTGCTCCGTCTTCTGTCTGCACCGCTCTCCTGCTCCGTCTTTTGCTCCATCTTCTGTCTGCACCACTCTTCTGCTCTGTCTTCTGTCTGCACCACTCTTCTGCTCTGTCTTCTGTCTGCACCACTCTTCTGCTCTGCATTTTGTCTGCACCACTCTCTAGCTCCGCCTTCTGTATGCATCACTCGTCTGCTCCGTCATCCATCTGTACCACTCTCCTGCTTCGTCTTCTGCCTGCACTACTCTTCTGCTCTATCTTCTGTCTGCACCATTCTTCTGCCCCGTCTTCTGTCTGCAGCACTCTCCTGCTCAGTCTTCTGTCTGCACCACTCTTCTGCTCTATCTTCTGTCTGCACCCCTATTCTGCTCCATCCTCTGTCTGCATCACTATTCTGCTCCATCCTCTTCTGCTCCGCCTTCTGTCTGCACCACTCACATGCTTACTTAGCAAGTTGAAATGCCATCAGAGCTAAGACTCCATTCACACTTATACGACTCCCAAGTTGCACCGACTTTGGAGTGCAACTTTGACGCAACTTTGGTTGGGTGCATCTTGGATATGAAGGACACACTGAGCCTGGGAACCTGAAAGAGGATCTTGAAAATAGGACTGGGTGTTCCTCGTTGTGTTCGCTGTCTCTCTTCAAGCTTAACCAACTTGGATACAAATTTGGCTTTGACCAATGATAATGGATAACTGTTGAACAACTGTTGCATTGTATAATATTCAGGTATGACTTTCATGCAACTTTTGAGGGTTACCATTGAAGTCTATGCAGGAAAGTCGGACCAAAGTAGTGCATGAACTTTAAGTCGCACATATATGAATGGTTATCATTGGAAAACATGGGGAATGACTTTTCATGCCCCTTTTTGATGTCCACGAGTGTGAATGGACCCCTAATCTGAAAGTAAGTAAAGCCGGAGTTTAGTGCTCCATTCCTGAGTGGAGATATCATGGTTGCCATTATTTTGTGGATTTTTCCAATGAAAGAATCCAGAAGAGTGGAGATTGGCTCGGCGCTCCCATTCATCTTCTATCTTCAGCCTATGGTTGGGGTTTCATCCTCCTGTGTACCATTAGACCCCTTTCACACCAAGGCGCTTGAAAAATGCCCTAAAACGCCTTAGTGTTATTACCGCGTTTTTACAGCGTTTTAGGGGCGTTAGCGGTAAAATTAACGCAACGCTGCAGGCGTATTAACAGCGTTTTTCAAGCGTTATTGAAGCATGGGCGTCAAAGAACAACCCCACCGCCCTACATCACTTCCTGTGTACTTCCTGGTATCTCGTTGAGGTGAAAGAGGGTAAATAAAGAAGATGGAGTTCATAGAGCTGTTTTTGTTATTTGTGCTACTCTATTGGGAGCATATCCACCAACAGAGGCAGCACCGTCGCTATTGGGTTAATCCCATCCTCCAAGCGCACACCTCAATTGGACAATTTGCATTGCTATACGAGTACTTGAGAGTGCACCCAGACAAGTTAAAAAATTATACTCGGATGAGCATTGCAACGTAAGTATCTATATCCTAATCCCACTCCCAAATCCCTAACCCTAACCCCGCTCTCACTAGTCCCAAATCCCTAACCCTAATCCTGCTCCCACTAGTCCCAAATCCCTAACCCTAATCCCACTTCCACTAGTCCCAAAACCAAAACCCTAACCCTAATCCCACTCCAACTAGTCCCAAATCCCTAACCCTAATCCCGCTCCAACTAGTCCCAAATCCCTAACCCTAATCCCGCTCCCACTAGTCCCAAATCCCTAACCCTAATCCTGCTCCCACTAGTCCCAAATCCCTAACCCTAATCCCACTTCCACTAGTCCCAAAACCAAAACCCTAACCCTAATCCCACTCCAACTAGTCCCAAATCCCTAACCCTAATCCCGCTCCCACTAGTCCCAAATCCCTAACCCTAATCCTGCTCCCACTAGTCCCAAATCCCTAACCCTAATCCCACTTCCACTAGTCCCAAAACCAAAACCCTAACCCTAATCCCACTCCAACTAGTCCCAAATCCCTAACCCTAATCCCGCTCCAACTAGTCCCAAATCCCTAACCCTAATCCCGCTCCCACTAGTCCCAAAACCCTAACCCTAATCCCAACCCTAACCCCGCTTCCACTAGTCCCAAAATCCTAACCCTAATCCCAACCCTAATCCTGCTCCCACTAGTCCCAAATCCCTAACCCTAACCCTAATCCCACTTCCACTAGTCCCAAAAAAAGAACCCTAATCCGGCTCCAACTAGTCCCAAATCCCTAACCCTAATCCTGCTCCCACTAGTCCCAAAACCCTAACCCTAATCCCAACCCTAATCCCGCTTCCACTAGTCCCAAAATCCTAACCCTAATCCCAACCCTAATCCTGCTCCCACTAGTCCCAAATCCCTAACCCTAATCCTGCTCCCACTAGTCCCAAATCCCTAACCCTAATCCCACTTCCACTAGTCCCAAATCCCTAACCCTAACCCCACTTCCACTAGTCCCAAAACCAGAACCCTAACCCTAATCCGGCTCCCACTAGTCCCAAATGCCTAACCCTAATCCCACTTCCACTAGTCCCAAAACCAGAACCCTAACCCTAATCCCGCTCCCACTTGTCCCAAATCCCTAACCCTAATCCCGCTCCCACTAGCCCCAAATCCCTTTGATGGTCTTTTTAATGATTCTGACCTTCCCACAATTTCATTCCTGTTGTTGTAGATGCTCTCATTTCTGCTTGCATGTTTACCTTTTTGTGAGATCATGTGACTTTTCTACAGCTCGGGGCGGATTATAGGCGTTTTTACAGCGTTTTCAATTCATTTCAATGGAGAGGGGCGTTTTTGAAGCGCTCCAAAGATGCTGCTTGCCGGACTTTTCCCAACGCCCAACCAGCGCAACGCCTCGGTGTGAAAGGGTCCATTGAGATGCATGGGGAGCGTTTTATGAGCGTTTTAATAGCGTTATTTTTAGCGCTAAAACGCTGCAAAAAACGCCTTGGTGTGAAAGGGGTCTTAAGAAAATTTATGATTCTCAACAAAATAATTAATTTTTTTTCCTGGGGTCATACAGAGCTGCCCGCGTGTTCAATGACCAGCGGTAAAACGCGGTAGACGTTCAGCTGGCAGTTTCTCCAAAACTGCTAAATCACAGCAAACTTTTTTTTTTTTTCCCCTCCGAATAATATATAAACTTTAAATGTATGGTTTTAGTTGTCCTTTAAATTCCGGGGAACTTTTGCCTACACGCTCATGGATGCTACAGGCTGTTCTTTGACTTGAATTTTAATTCTCCTGGATTTTATTTGCAAGGAGGTGAGTTGTAAAGCCAGGCTGTAGCTCGGAGCTCAGACGGAGTTTTACAGGAAGTGACTGTCTCAGCTAACAAAGCCATTTACAGAAAGGCAAAGCTCCCAGCATTGCAGAGATATAGATGTGATTTTTTTTTTTTTTTTTCGGCAAAAGAATAGTTCCCTGGGTGAAATATGAGGTGGATTAGTAGGACAATAGCAAGTTTCTGCATATGCCTGGAATCTTACTACCAGCAGCTTGTTTGCTCACGTCTGAGCTGGCCCAGCTGATGTGGAGAATAAATATTAATACTGTCTTAAAAAGTAATAAAGATTCCGCCGGAATTCTATCCTACTGATAACTTCATCAATGTTTCCCAGGTGAAGGCATTGGGGAGACGACTGAAATAGAAAATGCTGCATAAATAAAACCATTTTATCTATCCCTCTATTTTCTTCGGCAATAATAACGTTTTTTTTTTTTTTCTTTTTTAATTCTAGATATAAAATGAAAGAGAAATGTATAGCAGGAAAAAAAAGAAAAAAAGACAGGGAATAGAAAAAAAAAAAAAAAGACAATGAGATGAGAAATATTCCAGTTTATAGGTAGAAACCCTTTGAAACAATTTTTATATTTGATAGATAGAGGATTGAAGACTGGCTTAACTGCACTGTATGCTTTCTGAAACCAGTCGTGATGATCTCTGTAACAGAATATATGTCTGACAAGCAAGGACAAAGCAACAGACAAAGAGGTTTGGATCTGTTGGAAAACATTTAAGAGAAGAAAAAAAGGAGGACATATGTTGTAATAGAGACCAAGAACTATAGGCAAATCTATAAAGAAACAAGGTTAAGTTTGTAGGCAGAGCAGATGCAGTCTTTTTTCTTCACTGCAGATGGCGCTGCAGAGGGAGAGGAAATCGCATTGTTCCTCTATGGTTTCCTGGGGCAGTAATCCGGTTAGATGATAACAGCTCGTGTGGATCAGGCAGCCATCTTTGGTCAAGCAGAGGATATTTAAGACCCTGGCTCCTGAGTTTGGCACTCATTTAGCCATAGCTTCTAATTCTCCCTGATTTCGAGGGACTGTCCCTGATTTGGAACAAAGTCCCTCTGTCCCTCTTTCCCCCTCATTTGTCCCTCATTTTGGTCTGATCTACAGTATCTCACAGAAGTGAGTACACCCCTCACATTTTTGTAAATATTTTCTTCTATCTTTTCATGTGACAACACTGAAGAAATGACACTTTGCTACAATGTAAAGTAGTGAGTGTACAGCTTGCATAACAGTGTACATTTGCTGTCCCCTCAAAATAACTCAACACACAGCCATTAATGTCTAAACCGCTGGCAACAAAAGTGAGTACACCCCTAAGTGAAAATGTCCAAATTGGGCACAATTAGACATTTTCACTCCCCGGTGTCATGTGACTTGTTAGTGTTACAAGGTCTCAGGTGTGAATGGGGAGCAGGTGTGTTAAATTTGGTGTTATCGCTCTCACTCTCTCATACTGGTCACTGGAAGTTCAACATGGCACCTCATGGCAAAGAACTCACTGAGGATCTGAAAAAAAGAATTGTTTTAAAGATGGCCTAGGCTTACAAAAAGATTGCCAAGACCCTGAAACTGAGCTGCAGCACGGTGGCCAAGACCATACAGCGGTTTAACAGGACAGGATCCACTCAGAACAGGCCTCGCCAGGGTTGACCAAAAAAGTTGAGGTCACGTGCTCAGCGTCATATCCAGAGGTTGTCTTTGGGAAATAGACGTATGAGTGCTGCCAGCATTGCTGCAGAGGTTGAAGGGGTGGGGGGTCAGCCTGTCAGTGCTCAGACCATACACCGCACACTGCATCAAATTGGCCTGCATGGCTGTCGTCCCAGAAGGAAGCCTCTTCTAAGGCTGATGCACAAGAAAGCCCACAAACAGTTTGCTGAAGACAAGCAGACTAAGGACATGGATTACTGGAACCATGTCCTGTGGTCTGATGAGGCCAAGATAAACGTATTTGGTTCAGATGGTGACAAGCGTGTGTGGGGGCAACCAGGTGAGGAGTACAAAGACAAGTGTGTCTTGCCTACAGTCAAGCATGGTGGTGGGAGTGTCATGGTCTGGGGCTGCATGAGTGCTGCCGGCACTGGGGGGCTACAGATCATTGAGGGAACCATGAATGCCAACATGTACTGTGACATACTGAAGCAGAGCATGATCCCCTCCCTTCAGAGACTGGGCCGCAGGGCAGTATTCCAACATGATAACGACCCCAAACACACCTCCAAGATGAACACTGCCTTGCTAAAGAAGCTGAGGGTAAAGGTGATGGACTGGCCAAGCATGTCTCCAGACCTAAACCCTATTGATCATCTGTGGGACATCCTCAAACGGAAGGTGGAGAAGCACAAGGTCTCTAACATCCACCAGCTCCGTGATGTCATCATGGAGGAGGGGAAGAGGACTCCAGTGACAACCTGTGAAGCTCTGGTAATCTCCATGCCCAACTGGGTTAAGGCAGTGCTGGAAAATAATGGTGGCCACACAAAATATTGACACTTTGGGCCCAATTTGGACATTTTCACTTAGGGGTGTACTCACTTTTGTTGCCAGCAGTTTAGACATTAATGGCTGTGTGTTGAGTTTTTTTGAGGGGACAGCAGATTTACACTGTTATACAAGCTGTACACTCACTACTTTACATTGTAGCAACGTGTCATTTCTTCAGTGTTGTCACATGAAAAGATAGAATAAAATATTTATAAAATATTTACAAAAATGTGAGAGGTGTACTAACTTTTGTGAGATACTGTATATAGTTGTATATAAAATGCAATTTTTATCTTTCAGAAAGTGTTTCCCAGTGCTAAACCTTTCATCCCATTTATTTTATTTTCATACATATTTTTTATTGTTTTTTTCAAGAAAGGAAATTATTACAGAGTTTACATATATTTTTTTTAAAAATTGTATCAGACAATCTCCCAGACGATGTCTAAGGAGACGAAACGCGACTCTATTGCCGCCATTTTATTTACCAAAGCGCTGTTTTATCTGCTCAAATGTGAGTTCTTCCAATTTTTAAATAAATTCATTGTGTAATTTACGGGAATTACGCTATGTGGCCCTTTTGTTCTTTCTCCTTTATCCATCTAGTATCCATGTTTAACGGGCCATCGTCTTTATGAGATACACTAGTCTATGGACGGTCGTGGGTTCTTGGTACAGCTCCCAGAGGATTTCATACTGGTAGTGGTTGTTCCACTATACAAGCTTGTTTGACCCATTGAACGTAGGTTCTTTTGGGTTCAAACGTTCTGGTAAGCCTCCATATTGTTGGTGGTGGTGTCACTTCATTTCCAGTTTGCACCTGTCAAGATTTTCACACAAAGTTACCTATGGGACTTTTCACCTTATTATTTTATTGATTTTTTCACTTGGACTTTTTTGCTTAAACGCTGATTTTTACTCACTGGGTTTATTATATTTTGACTTCATATTTATTATTTATTTTATTTATTTATTAGCGCTACACTTTTTGTCTTGTAATGCTACACTATAAAAATCGTATCAGTTGAAAACATACAGATATAAAAGGAACAGTCAAAAATGGAACAAAATAATACATTGAATAAGATCAATTAACAGATGTACAAGGGTTTCTAAGGATATATCATAAGTGTAAAAGAGATCTATCAAAATTTTTGAGGTAAGTAAGATGTAATCCAAGGGGACCATGGTTTTTGAAATTTGAGTATATTATCACAAACAATAGCAGAAAGTTTTTCGTTAGACATAAACCAATTCATTTTGTTTATAACCGAAGTGGAATTGGGAGTAGAAGACCACCATGCTTTAGCCAAGGATTGTTTAGCAGCAGTGAATAAAAATGTCAAACGGCAGAATTGGGTATTACCCTGTTTCCCCGAAAATAAGACCTAGCGTGATTGTCGGTGATGGCTGCATTATAAGCCCTACCCACCAAATAAGCCCTAGTTAAAGTCCTTGTAGGTATTATTTTCAGGTAAGGGCTTATTTTTGGGGAAACAGGGTAGGGATTATTTGGGGGGGGGGTAGGGCTTATATTGCAGCCATCACTGACAATCACGCTAGGTCTTATTTTCGGGGAAACAGGGTAGTAAAGCTTTTCTGTTTGAGGTTCAACAAGGCTTCTAGTGGGTTTTAGGAAACTTGTTTACCAAGTATGGTAAAAAATCATTAGGTCTATATCAGACCAGAATTGTTTTATTTTAGGAAATTCCCACCAAATATGTAAAAGGATTCCAAGCAGAATCTAAAACATTTATTGGATATAGTTGGTTTAATTGTAGCTAGACGTTGGGGAACCAAGTACCATCCCATGAGCAATTTGTAGTTAGATTCACCTGCAGCTGTATTAATAGAGCAGTGGGAAGTAGTATACCAGATTTGTTTCCAATCATTGTCCATTATAGGTTTACCAAGATCATTTCCCCATTTCGACATGTATGAATGAGTTTTTTTTTTCCATCAACTATAGATGAATAAATCAGTGAGAGAAGACCTTCTAGTACCCTGTTTCCCCGAAAATAAGACCTAGCCTGATTGTCGGTGATGGCTGCAATATAAGCCCTACCCCCCAAATAAGCCCTAGTTAAAGTCCTTGTAGGCCTTATTTTCAGGGTAGGGCTTATTTTCTGGGAAACAGGGTAGGGCTTATTTGGGGGGTAGGGCTTATATTGCAGCCATCACCGACAATCACGCTAGGTCTTATTTTCGAGGAAACAGGGTAGTAGGATCATGTTTACAAAAATGTTCAAAAAAGAGTGAGGGATTTTTGATTGTAAGGAGATCCTATAGTTTCCATAACAAATTTCTAAATGGCTGCATTTGTAAATTTCAAAAGCCAGTATAAAGGAATAGTAGTGGTAAAAAAAAAAAGCACTTGTGGGTTTACCTAATCCTTTTTTTTTTTTTATAGCTCTCCTTTAACCACTTAAGGACCGAGCCTCTTTTTGAGATTTGTTGTTTACAAGTTAAAAACAGTTTTTTTTTGCTAGAAAATTACTTCGAACCCCCAAACGTTATACATTTTTTTTCTAACACATTAGAGAATAAAATGGCCAGTCGTTGCAACACTTTCTGTCACACCATATTTGCGCACATTTTTGGGAAAAAATACACTTTTTTAAATTAAAAAATAAGACAACAGTAAAGTTAGCCCATTTTTTTTTTTTATATTGTGAAAGATAATGTAACGCCGAGTAAATTGACACCCAACATTTCATGCTTCAAAATTCCACTCGTGGAATGGCGACAAACTTTTACTCTTAAAAATCTCCATAGGAGTCGTTTAAAAAATTCTACAGGTTGCATGTTTTAAGTTACAGAGAAGGTCTAACGTTAGAATTATTGCTCTCGTTCTACCGATCGCAGCGATACCTCACATGTGTGGGTTGAACACTGTTTAATATGCGGGCGCTACTCACGTATGCGTTCGCGTCTGCATGCGAGCTCGGTGGGACGGGGCGAGTTTAAAACATTTTTTTTTCTTATTTATTTTACCTTTTATTTTTAATTTTTACACTGTTTTTTTTTTTTTTTAAATGTCACTTTTATTCCTATTACAAGGAATGTAAACATCCCTTGTAATAGAAAAAAAGCATGACAGGTCCTCTTAAATATGAGATCTGGGGTCAAAAAAACCTCAGATCTCATATTTACACTTAAAGCGGAGGTTCACGCAAAAATTGAACCTCCGCTTTTCGGAACCCTCCCCCCTCCGGTGTCACATTTGGCACCTTTCAGGGGGGAGGGGGGTGCAGATACCTGTCTAAGACAGGTATTTGCACCCACTGCTGGGCATAGACTCCCAAGGGAGTCTATGCCACTCCCCCCCCCCCCCCCCCGCGCTGTCTGCTGTGGCACACACGGGTCCCAGAGACAGTAGGAACATTCAGATTGCGCAGCGCGACTCGCGCATGCGCAGTAGGGAACTGGGAAGTGAAGCCGCAAGGCTTCATTTTCTGATTCCCTTACCGAAGATGGCAGCGGCAGCATCCGAGGACCAAGGGATGGTTCGGCCTCGGGTGCCGACATCGCTGGACCCTGGGACAGGTAAGTAGCTGCTGACTTAAAAAAAAAAAAAAAATTGCAAAACTCCCGCTTTAAATGCAATAATATAAAAAAAATGTGTCATTTAAAAAAAAAAAAAAAAAATGACCCTTTAAAAAGGCCATTTAAAAGTGATATTGCGGCAAATCTGCCGCAGAGACCACTATTATTGGAAACCGAACCGCCAGCTGAACAAGAGGATACTGGGGTTATGGCAGCTAGCTGCTGCCATAACAACGATACTCCACTTCAAATTAAAGTGGTGTTCCGGCCGAAATTACACCTTTTAAATAAAAATACCCCTATAATACACAAGCTTAATGTATTCTAGTAAAGTTAGTCTGTAAACTAAGGTCTGTTTTGTTCGTTTATAGCAGTAGTTTGTTATTTTATAAACTTACATCAGGCCGTGGCCATGTTAAGTGTGGGCATCTGAAGCCAGACTGTATTTCTTCCTGGCAGATCTCGCACACGCTTAGTGCAGCACAAGCAGTGTAATAAGTTTCAGGTCAGGTTTCCATAGCAGCGGCAGTGTCAGAGGAAGTTGCTGCCCCTTCCCAGAAGGCATTGCAAACAGGAAATGATGTGATGGGCCGCGGCCAGGGAGGAGGAAGTGAAAAATGAATACAGCAGATATACAGTAGGTGCTGAGAAGTTTTTTTTTTAAATATCCAATTCGTTTACAGTGCACAGTTTAGTGAGGGATGCTGAAGAGTTGTAAAAGTGGGTGGAACTCCACTTTAAGGACATATATCGGCGTGTGGCGGTCCGGAAGTGGTTAAGGGGGCGTGGCAGGGTGTGTGTCATAAGTCTACATACTTTTGCTAATAGGTGTCCCTCGTTCCCATCTCAAAACGTTCTGAGGTATGATTTAGCACGTGGGCAGTGTAGAGATAGGTCACCTGTCTGTCAGGGACAGTAATAGCGGTAGAGAAAGGTTGCAGACCAGTAGGGAAAGCATTCCAGATAGCAAGCAATTGAGCTGCAAGTTTGAAAATGACTTGCTAAGCTCTTGCTGGACTTGCCAGGCTTCACAAGCTTCTTGCACAATTGCAGCGAGTCCACGTTGCATGACTCCGGATAAACTTTCTTTGCAAACATTCTGAAAGTCTGCTGCAAGTTGTGGTTCAGTTATGTGGTGCAATATAGTCATCCCACCACAGGGGGTCACTGTAACTTGCAGAGCTCTTGCTGTAGACTCACCACTGCAACTTTACTCTTGCTAGAGACTTGCCATGAACGTTTGCTACAAATTGGAAAAACGTCAACTAGAACTTGTGCTTCAAATGCACAACTAGCCAGTGAAAATGTGCAGCAAGTCAACAAGATTTACAATTCAACACTGCCACAAATTTGTGACAAGTTATCCTTGCTGTCTGGGATAGGGATCCATTACTATTCCTGGAAACCTCTTGGCTTGGGCCCAAAAGGTTGTGCAAAATGCAGCAGCCACAGCCTGTGTAGAAACACCTTTCTCTTGCCAGCATGCTGCAGAGGACTTGTTGCTTTCTGTGTGGAAACAGAGGTCTCTCTGCAGAGTTAGAGCACTCCAGTGAGCAAAACCCATGCTCAGTAGCGACCCGCTGCTCTAGTTGTGATTCAGCAGGGGGGGGGGGGTGTTGATCCTCTGCATAGAGTCTTCTCCTTAACCAGTTCCCAGCCAGGCTGTACAAAGATGACGCTGGCGGGATCCTCTCATGGACCGGGGTGGACATCATAAGATCGTGCCCTGCGCTCGGCCGCGGGGGGGGGCCGCGCAGTGTCACGATCCGTCACTGGCTGTGTCCGGTGAACACAGTCAATGACTGATCACTGTACCGGCCCACTGCCGGTACCATGTGACCGCTGTAACCAATCACAGCAGGTCACATGACAGTTGTAAACAATGAATGGCTTCCTTTCAAGCCATCCATTGTATACAATTGTGTTGCTAGCTGTGATTAGTCAGTGTGATCACATGGTACAGACTGGGCCAATCACAGCCCATCTGTACCATGTGATTAGCTCTGGCCAGTCACAGCTAATCACAACAAAACAAACTGAATAAACTGATTTAATTCAGTAAAATGCTTGCATATATACAAACATAATGTGTAAAAAAAAAAAAATACTGATCACTTCCCCAGAGTAGTACAATGTTACTATGGTAACATTATATTGCTCTGGTCACAGTATGATAAAAAAATAAAACAAAAAACAAAAAAAAATTATAAATTATATATATATATATATATATATATATATTTTTTTTTTTCTTTTTGTACTGTCACACATTTGATTTGATGCACCTGGAATGCATTTAGCCAATTTAAACTGAATTATTAATTATTATTGTCATAGTCATTAGGCAGCTATTCCTATATATGGCATCCTAAATGTAGCGAGATCCAGGGGCCCCTGGGGCCTAATAGTGACCTCCAGCGTTAGGGACAGCTGACATCCTTCTATGTAGAGTGCGTTACGAGGCATGGTGGGTGTAATGCAAGGTAAATTCATGGGCGCCAGACACTTCTTGAATGCAAAGAGATTTATTTTCTCTTGAACATAACTAGGGGAGAGAGGGTTAGGGCCAGCACACCGTTTAGTAGTTGCATTGGTAATTTGGCAGATTCCAAGACTTCTATAGGTAGACAGCCATGCAGGGAAAGGCACCCAGCAGGATGCCACATCTGCATGAGTAGGATCGCTGTCTCCTATGGTAACAGTCTTATAACAGTTTCTAACACAAGTTGTAACAAACTCCTTTACTTCTTCTACAATCTCCTCTTGTAGATCTTCACTCCACTGAGCTCCCAATCTCTCTTACTAGACTTGCTGATCCACTGCCACTGGATCCCCTGCGCTCTTCCAACCTTCACACACAGTATCTTCCTCAAGTGTCAACCCCGCGTCCCTGCTGGGTCCCTAGCTTGGCACTCACAGATACTCCTCAAACGTCACCCCACTGGCCTACTTGGTCCCTGGCTTGGCACACAAGACTGCTCTGCAAGCATCTCCTCAGCAGGCTGGGTACCTGGCTTGGCACCTGCTAAGGTTTCCCGCTTCTTCACTGTCCCCGGTTGGTGAGAATACTGCTCCGGTATTTGCTTCAACTACTCACGGTGGTCTCCGGTAACAAGGTGGATGGTCCCTTAGTGGTGACAGATTACCCTCTACCTCCGACCATGACATGTTCTCCGTCTGGCAGAACCGTCGCTTTTGCTTGGACTGCAAGCTGCAATGCCAACCCTGCACTGCTCTCTTGCTTCTTGATAGGCCCCTCAGACAACCTAGTAGCCAGATGTCCCCATAATGGGCCTCAGGCTCTGGCCTAGGAGCCCGGGGCAGTACAACAAACATCCACCCAGACAACCGACCACGTGGCACAGAACCTCTATTGCCTGACTCCACCCCAATAAATAGGTTCTCCCAGCAGGCCAAGGGATTATAGAAAACCCCTGCCCATTGGCTGAGGTACCCCATATACTCCTAATCTGTCCTTGCAATGCCCTTGTCTTATCTAAGGTCACCAGGTACCCGACCACCTAACAACAGAAGAGAGAAGTGCAGCAATTCCAGAATTAGAGCAAAGTCAGTTGACCCCCTAGCAATTGGGCAAGGCATCTATCACTTGGCAAATAAATTTAAGAGCAACCCTGCCTAAACATCAGGGTGCTACATCAATATTTTCATCTGCAATGCATTTCTAAAAAAGGGGCATATTATAAAATAGTGAATCTGACATTCATCTTCCGTTTTTCTTAACCACTCCCCGCCCGCCGGCCGTCAAATGACAACTCTCATTTGGGTGGATGTAATATGACGGCCCTCCAGAACGACCGCTCTCGCGCGCCCGTGGGGGCGCGCATCGCGGCGATCAGTGGTGTGGTGTGTCAGTCTGACACACTGCTACACCGATCTCGGTAGGAGGCTGACGGAGGGTCTTTACTATGTGATCAGCCATGTCAAATCACCGCTGATCACAATGTAAACAGGAAGAGTCGTTGATCGGCTTTTCCTCACTCGTCTCTGACAGACCCGTGTAGAGGAGAGCTGATCGTCTGCTCTCCTGACAGGGAGGGTCTGTGCTGATTGTTTATCAGCGCAGCCCCCCCCTCGGATGCCCACCCAGGACCACTAGGATGCTGCCAGGACCACCAGTGATTGCCACTACACTGGACCACTAGGTATGCCACCCTAGACCACCAGGGAAATGCCAATCAGTGCCCTTCCCCAATGCCTGCCAGTGCCAGTGCCATCAGTGATGCATATCAATGCCATCTATCAGTGCCGCATATCAGTGTCCATCAGTGCCGCCTATCAGTGCCCAGCTGTGCCGCCTATCAGTGCTACCCACAAGTACACATCAGTACAGCCTTTCAGTGCCCATCAGTGTCGCCTATCGGTGTCCATCAGTGCCCACCAGTGCCACCCATGAGTGCCCATCAGTGCCACCTATCAATGCCCATCAGTGCTGCATATCAGTGCCACCCATCAGTGCTGCCTACCAGTGCCCATCAGTGCTGCCTATCAGTGCCCATCAGTGCCACCTCATTGGTGCCACCTCAGCGTTGCTGCCTTATCAGTGCCCGTCAGTGCCGCCTTATCAGTGCCCATCAGTGAAGGAGAAAACTTACTTATTTACAAATTTTTATAACAGAAACAAAAGAAAAACTTTTTTTTTTTTCAAAATTTTAGGTCTTTATTTGTTTGGCAAAAAATAAACACTGCAGAGGTGATCAAATACAACCAAAAGAAAGCTCTATTTGTGGGAACAAAATGATAAAAATTCTGTTTGGGTACAGTGTTGCATGACCGCGCAATTGTCATTTAAACAGCGACAGCACCGATAGCTGAAAATTGCCTTGGGCAGGAAGGGGGTGTAAGTGCCCGGTATTGAAGTAGTTAATGACAGTATTTGATTCTCCACCAAAGAATGTTCAGTAAACATCACATTCACCACTTTATAAATAGACTCCAAAGTGTGCGAAATCCCCATATGATGGCAGATGAAAAAAAAAGATAATACACTATGTAAATGTTCTATTTACATCACTGCAAGCTACTGTCCTCTTTTATTATCAAGGAAGCCAAAGGATCCTTGCATTGCCCTTCAAAAATAATCCACTGATGGGAAGACTTATGCATACAAACAAATAGGCTCAAATCCTTTTTGCATGTATGGAGCATTCATATTTATCTGAGCAAAAAGATCCTCACCAAGCTGTTCTTGGATGGTTGGGAGAAGTTGCTCTCGGAGGATGTTTTTGTACCATTCTTGATTCTTAGGCAAAATTGTGAGTGAGCCCCCCACTCCCTTGGCTGAGAATCGACCCCACACATGAATGGTCTCAGGATACTTTACTGTTGGCAGGACACAGGACTGGTGGTAGTGCTCACCTTTTCTTCTCTGGACAAGGTTTTTTTTGGATGCTCCAAAAAATCGGGAAGGGGATTCATCAGAGAAAATGACTTTACTCCAGTCCTCAGCAGTCCAATCCCTGTAACTTTTTGCAGAATATAATTCTGTCCCTGATGTTTTTCCTGAAGAGAAGTGGCTTCTTTGCTGCCCTTCTTGATACCAGTCCATCCTCCGAAAGTCTTCTCCTCACTGTGTGTGCCGATGTCCTCACACCTGCTTGCTGCCATTCCTGAGCAAGCTCTGCACTGGTGGTGCCCCCCGATCCCGCAGCTGAACCAACTGTAGGAGACGGTCCTGGCGCTTGCTGGACTTTCTTGGGCGCCCCGAAGCCTTCAGAAATGCAGTGGAAATTTTTTTATGGGAATAAGTTAATTTTCATGGCCAAGAGGGACTTTGCAATTAATTGCAGTTCATCTGATCACTCTTCATAACATTCTGGAGTATATGCAAACTGCATTTATAAAACTGAGGCAGCAGACTTTATGAAAATTAATATTTGTGTCATTCTCAAAACTTTTGGCCACGGCTGTGTACCCAAAATTGGGAACATCATTTATATGCAGCAAAAACTTGCACTGAAACACCTTGTAGGCAGGTGCAGGTTTTCCTCTGTCCAGTAGATGACGCTGTGGGATTGTACAGGTGGGATGGAGCCTTCATGAGAAACTGTCCCCTCCTGGACTCCAGTTGTGTCACAGAGGTACCAGCTGTTTGATTGAATGCTGAAACTTCAAGTGACCTCTGGCAGCCACCTTAGTGTGGGACATTATAAAATAGGGTATCCGCATTATTCTGGCATGCCTGGAAGGTTAGGGACAGAGACCTGCTTGCTAGGGAGAGTAAATAGCGTAGGAAGAGGTCCCTGGCAAGTAAGGTCAGCTTAGGGAACACTCCGGTGTCTGGACTAGTGAAATGGGTCTCGTCTCAGCATGCCGCAATCCAACACCCCTCCAGCGGAAAATGTCCTCCGGTAAAAGGTCCAAGCCTGGTGATACTGTACAAATACCACACGCTAATTGCCTAAATGCCATTGCCTATAGGAGCTGTCTTTATTAAGTGCTGCTAACCTAAATACAATATAGAAGATCATTTACAACATCAAGCATTGTGTGTGGGAACCATAGGCCTAGACCTTGCCTACAACTGCACACTAAGATTCAGTTCCAGCTCTCTAGCAGCTAATGTCTGCCTGGGGAGTGTGCTTATAATCAGGAGCAGTCTACTTTTTGTGACTGCAGGTGGCCTTCTTTCACAGCGACCCTGTATCTGGAGAGGGTGTCAGAAGGAACACAGTTCCTCTATGGTTTCCTGGGTCACTGGGGAAGCAATATGGTTGGATGCTGCCGCCCCATGTGACTGGCAGCTACCTTGGGTCAGGCAGACCCTATTTAAGGCCCTGGCTCCCAGGATTGTTGAGATTTTACTTTTACGTTTTGGTAAACTAGGGATGGGCACACCACCTGTTGGGTCAGCACTAGCGGCAGGGAAAGGTTCCTTAGGAGGAGGGAAAGCATAGGGCAGCAACTTCTTTAGACATTAATCCTGCTTGGACATAAGACGGACAGGCTGGTCAGTCCAGATAATACCCGCTTCTCTTCACACTACTGGAAACTGTGAGTGCACACAGTTGGGTAGCCTTCCCACCGGGTTTGTTGTGAACTGTTGCTGTACTATCCCAATACAAGTTTTTCATTGCACCCGATTGTGTGAATTATTGCCGCCACACCACGCTGCACCCCACCTACATACTGAATCCACAGAAGTCCAAACACTGGGGGCGAGTTTTGAGAAGTACCTAGGATACAAGTTCATATCACTAACAAGTTGGCTGTATTTGAGGCTCTTAACAATAAATGTTTCAAAAAGACCTCCGAGTGATACGAACTTTTGCAATAGGCTCTCCTCAATACTCAACCCAGAGACTATCATCTGCAGAGTTCTCTCTTTGTCACGATCAGAGAGGTAACAGTCTAGGACCAGAATAAGCTCTACATACACTTTGCCTTTGTTACGGATCAGCTGTCTTGAAAGAAGACACACTCCATTGTATTTCCATCAGAATCAAGCCTTACTTCTGGGTATTGTGGAGCACCTAGTGCATAAGTTCACATCACTCAGAGGTCTTTTTAAAACATTTATTGGTTAGGAGCATCAAATGCAGCCAAGTCGCTTGTGGTATCACATACACGTCAGACAGAAGTTTAAAGGAGAACTTTACCATCTAGGCAGCAGAACTGGATACAAACCTTATTACAGCAGATTGCTGGGAACTAGTAAAACGTTAAGTGTTATCGTTATATTGGTTTCCTTCTAATAACCTCAACTGAAAACTATGTTGTGGAGCTTTGAAATAGTAAAGGATACGTCTGCCCAAAACTGAAAACCCCTGGTTAGATTTTGGCAAGATGGAGCAAATTTTAGACTTCTAGTTTGTGGATGGGTGCAGCAGCAATAACACACACTCAGTCTCAATGCAATCGAAAGAACTTGTATTGAAGGCAACGGAAAACAGTTCGAAACAAGCCGGTGGAAGGAAGGCCAACCGGGAACACTCACGGTCCCGGACGACAGCAGCATGTAGCGGAGCAGGTCACAGCCAAGCTGTAGCCTGACTGGTCCAAGCCCAATTGGGGAAGTTTCCAGGAAACGTGGAGGGTCCCTATGCTTTCCCTACTCATCTGGAACCTTTCCCTGCCACTAGTACTGCCCCTTACAGATGGGTGATCTGTCCCTACACACCCACACGCTAAATGCGTGCTAAACTCAAGAGCCAGGGTCCTAAACAGACTTTGCCTGACCCAAGATGGCCACCAAAGTGACATGGGCTGTCAGCATGCAACCAGATGACTGCTCCAGTGACCCAGGAAACTATAGAGCTTCCTCTCCCTCTGCACTGCCCCACCTGCAGTGGAGAAAATAGACGGCACCTGACAACAAGCTAGTTATGCCACCTGGATTGTGACTTCTGCTAACGAGTAGTATAGAGCAGTGTTTCTCAACCTTTTTTCAGTCAAGGCATCCTTTAAAACCATGCACAATCTTAAGACACCCCATTCTAAAATGTAGAAAACTAAACTTATAGTTTTTTTCACATCACAGCAGCATCCACCCAACGTTAAAGGTTATTTATTCCTCCAACTTTGGACACTGGTACTGACCAGTATTCTAGCATTTCTCCTCTCTCTCAGTTTTTCTTGGTCACTCAGCTAAAGTGACCCCAGTGCTGACCGAGAGGAGCAGGAGATGGGGTAAACAAGGATGCTGTGCATGTGCCTGCCACCCCTCTTAACAACCAATGGTCGTAAGGATGTTGGCGGCTGGCCCACACAATGCCCAAGGATGTCATGCTCCACAATTAAAACCTGGGGCTTGGTGTAACAAAAAGTCAAGTGTTTCCCACTTTTTGTGGGCAATTAGGCATTTTTCCAAGGCAGAAGAAGAATCAGGAGGCACCCCAGGGTGCTGCGTTGTGATGGAAAAAGGCTGGTATAGACAGTATTATCATAATAGTTTAACTGGCTATATACAGTATCTCACAAAAGTAAGTACACCCCTCACATTTTTGTAAATCTTTTATTCTATCTTTTCATGTGACAACACTGAAGAAATGACACTTTGCTACAATGTAAAGTAGTGAGTGTACAGCTTGTATAACAGTGTAAATTTTCTGTCTCCTCAAAATAACTCAACACACAGCCATTAATGTCTAAACCGCGGGTAACAAAAGTGAGTACACCCCTAAGTAAAAATGTCCAAATTGGGCCCAAAGTGTCAATATTTTGTGTGGCCACCATTATTTTCCAGCACTGCCTTAACCCTCTTGGGCATGGAGTTCACCAGAGCTTCACAGGTTGTCACTGGAGTCCTCTTCCCCTCCTCCATGACGACATCACGAAGCTGGTGGATGTTAGAGATCTTGCGCTCCTCCACCTTCCGTTTGAGGATGTCCCACAGATGCTCAATAGGGTTTAGGTCTGGAGACATGCTTGGCCAGTCCATCACCTTTACCCTCAGCTTCTTTAGCAAGGCAGAAGTCATCTTGGAGGTGTGTTTGGGGTCGTTATCATGTTGGAATACTGCCCTGCGGTCCAGTCTCCGAAGGGAGGGAATCATGCTCAGCTTCAGTATGTCACAGTACATGTTTGAACTGTAGCTCCCCAGTGCCGGCAGCACTCATGCAGTTCCAGATCATGACACTCCCACCACCATGCTTGACTGTAGACAAGACACACTTGTATTTGTCCTCCTCACCTGGTTGCCCCCACACACGCTTGTCACCATCTGAACCAAATAAGTTTATCTTGGTCTCATCAGACCACAGGACATGGTTCCAGTAATCCATGTCCTTAGTCTTCTTGTCTTCAGCAAACTGTTTGTGGCTTTTTTTGTGCATCATCTTTAGAAGAAGCTTCCTTCTGGAATGACAGCCATGCAAAATGCAAAACCTGTTTTTTCCACTCAAAACAGACATCCCAGAGCCCCTCAACCTGCATAAATGAAAACCTGGGTAACAGCTAACCCTTCTGACACCATGACACTAATATGACAAGGCGCAGGACTGTCACAGTAGACAACAGCGGGAGCTAAAACATCACAGAAAAGTAGTCACCTTTTTCCCTCCCAAGTCTCTACAAAGCCTCTGGGCTCTGGAACTCATGGCAGGTGTTAAAAAAGCCTGGGGAAAAAATGCAAAACCTCTTTTCTCTACTCAAAAACAGACATCCCAGAGCCCCCAGCCTGCATAAATAAGTACCCTAGGTGACCTCAAATTCTTCTGACACCGTGACAAGGCTCACTAATGTGACAAGGAGTGGTACTGTCACCATAGACATCAGTGGGAGCTAAAACATCACAGAAAAGTAAAGTCATCTTTATCCCTCCCAAGTCTCTACAAAGCCTCTGGAACCCAATGCAGGTGTTATCAATCCTGGGAAAAAATGCAAAACCTCTTTTCTCTACTCAAAATAGACATCCTAGAGCCCCTCAGCCTGCATTAGGGAGAACCCTGGGTGACATCTAACCCTTTTGACACCGTGACAAGGAGCAGAACTGTCATCATAGACATTAGTGGAAGCTACAGCATCAAAGAAAATTAAAACCACCTTTATCCTTCCCTAGTCTCTTCAAATCCTTGGGAAAAATGCAAAACCTCTTTTCTCTACTCAAAAACAGACATCCCAGAGCCCCCAGCCTGCATAAATAAGAACCCTAGGTGACAACAAATTCTTCTGACACCGTGACAAGGCTCGCTAATGTGACAAGGCGTGGCACTGTCACCATAGACATCAGTGGGAGCTAAAACATCACAGAAAAGTAAAGTCATCTTCATCCCTGCCAAGTCTCTACAAAGCCTCTGGAACCCAATGCAGGTGTTATCCTTGGAAAGAAATGCAAAACCTCTTTTCTCTTCTCAAAATAGACATCCTAGAGCCCCTCGGCCTACATAAGGGAGAACCCTGGGTGACATCTAACCCTTCTGACACCATGACAAGGAGCAGAACTGTCATCATAGACATAAGTGGAAGCTACAGCATCAAAGAAAATTAAAACCACCTTTATCCTTCCCAAGTCTCTTCAAAGCCTCCAGGCTCCAGAACCCAGTATAGGTGCTACCAATCCTTGGAAAAAATGCAAAACCTCTTTTCTCTACTCAAAAACAGACATCCCAGAGCCCCCAGCCTGCATAAATAAGAACCCTAGGTGACAACAAATTCTTCTGACACCGTGACAAGGCTCACTAATGTGACAAGGCGTGGCACGGTCACCATAAACATCAGCGGGAGCTAAAACATCACAGAAAAGTAAAGTCATCTTTATCCCTCCCAAGTCTCTACAAAGCCTCTGGAACCCAATGCAGGTGTTATCAATCCTGGGAAAAAATGCAAAACCTATTTTCTCTACTCAAAATAGACATCCTAGAGCCCCTCAGCCTGCATTAGGGAGAACCCTGGGTGACATCTAACCCTTCTGACACCGTGACAAGTTGCAGAACTGTCACAATAGACATTAGTGGAAGCTACAACATCACAGAAAATTAAAACCACCTTTATCCCTCCCAAGTCTCTTCAAATTCTCCAGGCTCCAGAACCCAATATAGGTGTTACCAATCCTTGGAAAGAAATGCAAAACCTCTTTTCTCTTCTCAAAATAGACATCCCAGAGCCCCCAGCCTGCATAAGGTAAGAACCCTAGGTGACATCAAACCCTTCTGACACCGTGACAAGGCTCGCTAATGTGACAAGGCGTAGCACTGTCACCATAGACATCATCGGGAGCTACAACATCACAGAAAAGTAAAGTCACCCGGCATTTATATAGAAAAGCGTAGACAAAGACAAAACAATATAAACCAGTCTGGATCTATGCCACTACATAGTCTCTGCTGTGAGTTGACTGTCACTTCGGTATCTTAATTGGGCTCTGCTCAAATGTAGTTTCATCCGTGTGAAATGCAAATGCACAAATCTAAATAAAGCATGTCCATTTTGTTTGGTAACATGGCAATTATTATCAGCTTAAGCAAGATCATACTGCTGCACAGCATGTGTTTACAGTAAAGAATACTGCATGCTGATGACTGCATGTATTAGATGGTTGTTTTATTCTCTATGAGTATTTGGAAAGGCAACGCCGCTCGCTTGTTTACTCAGAAAGATTTCTCCCTAAACAGATACACTTATCTTTACCTGGAGAGTATAGAAAGGCTAAAACTGGACCACTGATCCTGTACGGGACAGGCATGGGCCCTGAGCTACAAACCACTTTGGTCCTATTAGAATCCACGTTACGTGACTTGTGTCATATTGCAGGCTTTTAATAGTAAAAGGGTCTTCCATTAAACATCCTTCCAATGGGCAATGGATGGAAAAATAAAAGCAAGCTTTCTTGAATCCAGGCCAGATAGGCACCAATGTCTCAGAAGGCGCTACTAGCCACAAGACACCTTTCTTATGGAGGTTGGTAAGCCAACTGCTGATATCTGGGTGGCACAATGGTGTAGTGGCTGGAAGGTTAATTGGATCCTGTCTAAATTGGCTCTATTATGTATGTGTATGTATGAATGTGAGTTCGGGACCTCAGATTGTATGCTCCTTGAGGGCAGGGACTGACATGAATGTACATATGTAAAGCGCTGCTTAAATTGACGGCGCTATATAAGTCCCTTAAATAAATAAAAATATCCACCAGGAACTTCCTAGTGAGGGAGATGCAGACTCACACCACCACAGGACAGCTGGACATCTTCCCACCAAGTTCCTCCTGGTTCTCTCCAGTGAGCTACCTCCTGAATCAACTTGATCCCGGGACAGTGGGTCTGCGGCCCCCCAGCTAAGCCTAGCTGGGACCTCTGTGTCTTCGCAAAGGCTTCTCTAACACTAACACACAAGGTCTCCTCCTGCAGGACTGGACCCAGGAACACTGCTCTTGCTGCTCAGGAATCAGACCATTTATGGGCTGTCTCTCCCCCTTCTGAGCAAGCCTCCCCCAGGGATTGGCTGAAGTTCCATAAATATTCAGTCTGCCTGTTCTGCTCTCCCTCCCACTAAGCGTCTAGAAGACAGGGGAAAGCAGTAGAATAGCAGCCTGTGAAACACTGGCAAGTCCTAAACAATCTACCCCTGCTCCACTGATTACAGAGGAATTAAACAGGGGCGGCCCGTCCATTAATTTGAAAACCTGCTAGCCAACATTCGTCCGTGGAAAATCCGACAACAATTGTCCAATGAAGCGTACAAACGGTTGGATTTGCCTCCAACAGCCTGTCATCACACATTTCCCATCGGAAAATCCGATCGTGTGTACGAGGCTTTAGGGTTTAAACTCTCTTCCTCCACTGATCTGAATGAGAGTAGAAGTTTAATTGTTCAACAATTGTTTTGTTAGGAGATTCTCTGGAACATTTTCCCTTTTAAGTATTCCCTAAGGAGTTAATCTCAGCAGACTACTCTCCTAACAATCGTCTACCAATCTCCTGCAGTAGCACAAAGCAGCATTTTTTTTTTTTTGCAGTCTCTGAGATCAAAAATAGCCCATGAATCCCTACCCTTAGCGGGTCTAAACAACACAGGACATCACTAATAGAGCAACTATTGAAAGGGCAATGCCGGTAATGTCTTTTCAGGGGCATGAAAGGACGGCAGAACTTCCAGTGATACTCTCCACATGGACTGAAGAGGAGAAAATAAAAAGATTTGTCTTGAGTTGACCCTACACAGAATGAGCTTTGTTCAGCAATAAGACACATTTGGTTCCTCTCTGGAAGACCAGGCCTTTTTCTGGCACTTTTTCTTAGCACGTTTAAATCAGTATTTTTTGCTAGAAAACTACTTATAAAACACTCAAAAAAAAATAAAAAAATTATATATATATATAGAGAGAGAGAGAGAGAGAGAGAGAGAGAGAGAGAGAGAGAGAGAGAGAGAGAGAGAGAGAGAGAGATAGCCGCGCTGTACGAGGGATTTTAACCCTTTTTCGGCCGCCAGCGGGGGGTAAAACCGCACCGCTAGCGGCCGAATACCGCTGCAAGAACGACGGTACAGCAGTGCTAAAAATAGCGCTGTTGTACCGCCGACGCCCCCACCGCCCCAGTGTGAAAGGGGCCTAAGGGTCCCTGCTACATTTTTTTTTATATATATACATAGAGAGAGAGAGAGAGAATC
The DNA here is from genome assembly GCA_037952835.1 of Lithobates septentrionalis. Taxonomy (NCBI): domain Eukaryota; kingdom Metazoa; phylum Chordata; class Amphibia; order Anura; family Ranidae; genus Lithobates; species Lithobates septentrionalis. The sequence continues at coordinate 575,393 of JBBDGP010002647.1, read as the reverse complement.
TCTCTCTCTCTCTCTCTCTCTCTCTCTCTCTCTCTCTCTCTCTCTCTCTCTCTCTATATATATATATATATATATATATATATATACACATTTTTTTAGCACCCTAAGGAATAAAACAGCAATTGTTGCAGTTTTTTATGTCACACAGTAGTTGCGCAGCGTTTTTTTTTTCAAGGTAATTTTTTTGGAAAAAATAAATTTTAATGAATTAAAAAAAAAAAAAAATGAGTGTTGATGTTATGCTGAGTAAATAGATACCTAACATGTCATGCTTTAAAATTGTGTGGAATGGCCACAAACTACGATACTTAAAAATCTCCATAGGCAACTTTTTAAACGTCCGTGGCAATGACCCACAAGTTCGGCGTGAACACCGTTTAAATATGCATGCGCAACTTACGTATATGACACTTCTGAGCATAGAGGGAAGGGTGCACTTTAATTTTATTTTCTTATTTTTTTTCATTTATTTTTTTACACTGTCCCTGTAATTTTTTTTGATCACTTCTATTCCTATTACAAGGAATGTAAACATTCCTTGTCAGGGCCAGGGCAAGGGTTGGACCGGAGGGGCGGCTGCCCTGGGCACTGTGGCATCATGAGGCGAGGAGGCACCACAAGGAGATTGTGGGGGAGGGGAGGGGATTTGTGTTTTAAGGGGGAATTTGGGGAAAGGGCGGCTGGGGGTAAGTTCACCTCTATTCAATGGCGACCCAAGGGGGGGGGGCAGAGGGGCCCTAACCCCCCACCATGTGCCCCTCCAATAAATTTTTTTTTTTTTTTTACAAAAAATCAATGTCTAAGAGGGAGAGGGTCCCCAGTCAGCTCCTGCGGGTAATTCCTCCCTCCTCCCTCAACCACGGCCGCCCGATCTGCTCCTTCCCCTGCATCCTCATTGGCAGGGAAAAGAGCGAGTTGCAGGAAGGACTCCACCAGGACTCTCAGTTACTGAAAAAACGGACTGATTTCTCCCATCCTTAGGACAGGAGAACCAGCCTGTAAATTCCAAGAAATGCTAGACCAGCGCTGTCAATAGCAGGGGCAGGACGGCAAGAGGAGGCTGGGAAACTCCACAGTGGCAGAACTCTAGGGCCCGGTGGCAAGACAACCTTTGCAACCCTGATAGTTCTCCCACTGCTTTGGACCCTTATATTTTCTTGGTATGCTGGTGACATATATCTCTTGTTTTCTGCCACCCTGGGGGACCCCAATACAGTAGGAAGGGAGCTCACTGCAGACCATGTGAAAGGGCCGTTGTGGGGTCGTAGTAAAGGGCCCCAGTATATATTTATATATATATATATATATCTATATCTAGATATATATATATATATATATATATATATAGATATATATCTATCTATCTATATATATATATATGTATAGAAATATATATATATATTTATCTTTATCTATCTTTATATACAGGGCCGATCCTGGCTGGGGTGCACGGGGTGCAGTGCACCCAGGCACCACAGAGGTGGGGGCGCTGAAGCGCCGTAGTGCTCCCTTCCCTCCTCATCTCCTAGGCAGCTCTCTCCGCCGGTCACCGCCACCGCCGCCGCTGTGCCCATCCCCCCTCCCTCCTCCTGTCAGAGGAGGAGAGCAAAACAGCCGGAGACCGGAGCGGCTGTCTCTGTGTGCAGAGAGAGACCAGCCGCAGCCACGCAGTGACGTCATGGGGGGGGGGTGGTCTGAGCCCGAGCCCGACGTGTTCCACTTCTCCTCCTGTATGTAACTCCTGCCTGCTGCCCAAGCCTGACACGCTCTGTTCTCCACCCGGGCGGCGTGGCTGCACACCGTCCTCTCCTCTCCAGCTGCTGCCCGGGTGTTTTTAATTAGCCTAATGGAGGGGGGGGGGTTCTGTACTAATGTAGGGGGGTGGTTTGTCCTGGGGGGTCTAAACTAATGTAGGGGGAGGAGATTTATCATGGGGGGTCTGTACTAATGTGGGGGGGTGATTTGTCTTGGGGGGTTTGTACTAATGTGGGGGGGGGTTTGTCCTGGGGGGTCTATACTAATGTAGGGGGGGTGATTTGTCCTGGGGGGTCTAAACTAATGTGGGGGGGTGATTTGTCCTGGGGGTCTGTACTAATGTAGGGGGGCGGTTTGTCCTGGGGGGTCTATACTAATGTGGGGGGGGTGATTTGTCCGGGGGGGTCTGTACTAATGTAGGGGGGATGATTTGTCCTGGGAGGTCTGTACTAATGTGGGGGGGGTGGTTTGTCCTGGGGGGTCTATACTAATGTAGGGGGGGTGATTTGTCCTGGGGGCTCTAAACTAATGTAGGGGGGTGATTTGTCCTGGGGGTCTGTACTAATGTAGGGGTGGTGGTTTGTCCTGGGGGGGTCTGTACTAATGTAGGGGGGGTGGTTTGTCCTGTGGGGGTCTGTACTAATGTAGGGGGGTGATTTGTCCTGGGAGTTCTTTACTAATGTAGGGGGTGGTTTGTCCTGGGGGGTCTGTACTAATGTAGGGGGGTGGTTTGTCCTGGGGGTCTGTACTAATGTAGGTGGGTGATTTGTCCAGGGGGGTCTAAACTAATGTGGGGGGGTGGTTTGCCCTGGGGGGTCTGTACTAATGTAGGTGGGGTGGTTTGTCCTGGGGGGGTCTAAACTAATATAGAGGGGGTGGTTTGTCCTGGGGGGTCTATACTAATGTAGGGGGGTGATTTGTCCTGGGGGTCTGTACTAATGTAGGGGGGGTGGTTTGTCCTGGGGGGTCTATACTAATGTAGAGGGGGTGATTTGTCCTGGGGGGGTCTGAACTAATGGAGGGGGGTGATTTGTCCTGTGGAGTATAAACTAATGGAGGGGGTGGTTTGTCCTGGGGGGTCTGTACTAATGGAGGGGGGTGGTTTGTCCTGGGGGGGTCTGTACTAATGGACGGGGGGTGGTTTGTCCTGGGGGGTCTGTACTAAAGAGGGGGGTGGTTTGTCCTGGGGGTGTCTGTACTAATGGAGGGGGGTGGTTTGTCCTGGGGGTCTGTACTAAGGGAGGGGGGTGGTTTGTCCTGGGGGGTCTGTATTAATGTTGGGGGGCTGGTTTGTCTGGGGGGGGGTCTGTACTAATGGAAGGGGGCAGGTGGTTTTTTGCGGGGGTCTGTACCAATGGAGGGAGGTGCTTTGTCCTGGGGGGTGTGTACTAATGGAAGGGGACAGGTGGTTTGTCCTGGGGGGTCTGTACTAATGGGGGGGGTTGTTCTGTGGGTCTGTACTAATGTGGGGGGGTGGTTTGTCCTGGGGGGGTCTGTACTAATGGAGGGGGGTGGTTTGTCCTGAGGGGGGTCTGTACTAATGGAGGGGGGTGGTTTGTTCTGGGGGGGTTCTGTGCTAATGGAGGGGGGTGGTTCTGTACTAATGGAGTGGGTGGTTTGTCCTGAGGGGGTTCTGTACTAATGGAGGGGGGGTGGTTTGTCCTGAGGGGGATCTATTCTGATAGAGGGGGGGTGTATTGTCCTGGGGGGGTCTATACTGTCTGAGGGAGGTGTTTATACTTAGTAGAAGGTCTGCACTGACGGAGGGAGGTCTATACTTAGTGGAGGGGGGTCTGTACTGAGGGGCGATTATAGTTGGTGGAGGGGGTGATACCATGTTTTACCGCACCGGGTGACACCAACCCTAGTGACGCCACTGCAGCCACGGGCTCTTGTTTCCCCTTTCCCTCTCTTCCTCCTGCTGCTGTACTAGTGAGCGGCACACTGTTTCTTCCCCCGCCTTCATATCGGCCAGGGAAGAAAAAAAAAAGGAGCAAAGAAGAGGATTGTGGGACATTTAGTCCCAAGGACTGGCAGCCCCACTGTAACACAGAAACTGCAGCCCACACAGCATGCTCAGCTGAATGGGAGAGAGAGAGCCAGGACCCCGGGAAAGCTTTCAGGGAAGTGCACCCAGGACTCCAGAGGGAGAGGACAGTGCTGAGGGAACACCATCAGAGAGAGAACCCCGCTGACCTGCGCCAAATGAGGGAAAGCCACACAGCCTGGCGCCATCCCTGGTGGAGAAAGGAATGGAGTCATTGCCAGAATATAGAGCTGGGCTCTACCCAGCGGAGTCACCATGGGCAATTCAGAGTGAGCTGACTCCTGAGGAACAGTTGTTGCTGTATCGCTGGGTCAGGTGAGAGGGCCGATCGGCCATTATTTACTAATGTCCACAGGAACTGCAGTCTCTGACCATCTCTTGTAACATGTCTGCAGTCTCTGACCATCTCTTGTATCATGTCTGCAGTCTCTGACCATCTCTTGTATCATGTCTGCAGTCTCTGACCATCTTTTGTTTCATGTCTGTAGTCTCTGACCATCTCTTGTATCATATCTGCAGTCTCTGACTATCTCCTGTAGTATGTCTGCAGTCTCTGACGTTCTTCTGTACTGTGTTTGCAGTCTCTGACCGTCTCCTGTAGTATGCCTGCAGTCTCTGACCGTCTCCTGTAGTATGTCTGCAGTCTCTGACCGTCTCCTGTAGTATGTCTGCAGTCTCTGACTGTCTCCTATATTATATCTCCAGTCTCTGACCATCTCCTGTACTATGTCTGCAGTCTCTGACCATCTCCTGTATTATATTTCCAGTCTCTGACCATCGCCTGTAATATGTCCGCATTCTCTGACCCTCTCCTGTAATATGTCCGCGTTCTCTGACCATCTCTTGTAACATGTCTGCAGTCTCTGACCATCTCTTGTAACATGTCTGCAGTCTCTGACCATCTCCTGTAGTATGTCTGCAGTCTCTGATCATCTCTTGTAACATGTCTGCAGTCTGACCATCTCTTGTATCATGTCTGCAGTCTCTGACCATCTCCTGTACTATGTCTGCAGTCTCTGACCATCTCTTGTAACATGTCTGCAGTCTCTGACCATCTCTTGTAACATGTCTGCAGTCTCTGACCATCTCTTGTATCATGTCTGCAGTCTCTGACCATCTCTTGTATTATGTCTGCAGTCTCTGACCATCTCCTGTAGTATGTCTGCAGTCTCTGGCCATCTCCTGTACTATGTCTGCAGTCTCTGACCATCTCCTGTATTATATCTCCAGTCTCTGACTATCTCCTGTACTATGTCTTCAGTCTCTGACCATCTCCTGTATTATATCTCCAGTCTCTGACCGTCTCCTGTAGTATGTCTGCAGTCTCTGTTCATCTCCTGTATCATGTCTACAGTCTCTGACCATCTCTTGTATTATGTCTGCAGTCTCTGACCATCTCTTGTATTATGTCTGTAGTCTCTGACCATCTTCTGTATCATGTCTGCAGTCTCTGACCATCTCTTGTACCATGTCTGCAGTCTCTGACCATCTTCTGTATCATGTCTGCAGTCTCTGACCATCTTCTGTATCATATCTGCAGTCTCTGACCATCTCTTGTAATATGTCTGGGGGCTCTTTCTAACAGATTCTCTAACAGAAGCCCTCTCTGTGTGCATCAGAGAGACTCCCCTCCAGGTCTCATTAGTGTACGCTCTTCCTGTATTTTCTTTATTGTTAAAAGATCATGGGAGGATCCTAGGGTAATGAAGAGTTCTTAGGGGAACATCTCTGTGTTTGAGTCGTTGCCATAGAAACATTTGTAAAGGGGAGGAGTTGGTAAGATGACCACACCCACGTGGGGGCGCCAGAAATATTTCTGCACCCAGGCGTCTGTGACCCTAGGATCGGCCCTGTTTATATATATGCATTTTATAGTTGCCCCCCTACTTTTGTCCCTGTCCCCCCATGTGCCCCCCCTAAATATGAAAGCTGGAGACGCCACTGCCTCTATTTGCTGCCATCCAGCCCGTTTTTTTCTCTTCTCGTGTTCCTGTTTGCAGCATGGCCTGCACCCATTTACGGAGAGGCAGTGGAGCAGCAGGGCAGGTGATGTAGTCCTAGAATGGTGCTATCTTGTAGGGGGTAAGTATTGTTCTCGGAGTGGAAATTTGAGTGGGGGAGTGCTAAGAGTGGTGATTTAGGGGGGATTTGTGTTGGGAGGGGGAGAAGATTTGTGCTAGGAGGGGAGACTCGGGGGCAGTTGAAGTAGAAGGGGAAATTTTAGGGGTAGAGGATTTGTAGTAGAAGGAGTTAATTTTTGTTTGTTGGGGGGGCAAAGATTTGTGCTGAGAGGAGATATTTTAGAGGGGGGGGGGGGTGGATTTGTACTGGGAGGAGGGGGAATGTATGCTTAGAGGGTAAGCATGCAATTAGTGCTCAGTGTTTTTGCATGTTCGCCCTGGGCTCTAGATGAACTTGTCCCGGCACTGTCCCTTGTAATAGAAATAAGGATGACAGGTCCTCTTTATGAAGAGATCTGGGGTCAAAAAGACATTTAAAAGCAAACGATCAAAAAAAAAAAAAAAATAGTTTACTACCACCCTGGACCGGACGTGACATCATGACGTTGCTCCGGTCCTCCAGAGCCATAGAGGCGATCAAAGAGGAACTACTCTTTGATCGTCTGTATGACCAGCCGGCCGAACCACCGTCAAGTCGTTTTTCTGGCAGTAGGCCCAAGAGACACCGGCAAGCGGCGGGAGGGGGTTCTGCTACTAAATCATTTCAGTGGCTCATGAGCCGCTCGGAACGCTTTAAGTGACAGCCAGCCGCAGGCTGAAAAAAACAATACTGAGGATACGGCTTGCAAACCGCAACGTACAGTCAGGTCCCTAAATATTGGGACAGGTGATTGACTTGGCCATTGCATAACATTCCACTTCTTTCCCTTAAAAAACTCTTTGGTTGCTTTCGCAGTATGCTTCGGGTCATTGTCCATCTGCACTGTGAAGCGCCGTCCAATGAGTTCTGAAGTATTTTGCTGAATATGAGCAGATAATATAGCCCGAAACACTTCAGAATTCATCCTGCTGCTTTTTTCAGCAGTCACATCATCACTAAATACAAGAGAACCAGTTCTATTGGCAGCCATACATGCCCACGCCATGACACTACCACCACCATGCTCCACTGATGAGGTGGTATGCTTTGGATCATGAGCAGTTCCTTTTCTGTCCATAGGATGTTGTTCCAGAACTGTGAAGGCTTTTTTTAGATGTTGTTTGGCAAACTGTAATCTGGCCTTCCTGTTTTTGAAGCTCACCGATGGTTTACATCTTGTGGTGAACCCTCTGTATTCACTCTGGTGAAGTCTTCTCTTGATTGTTGACTTTGACACACATACACCTACCTCCTGGAGAGTGTTCTTGATCTGGCCAACTGTTGTGAAGGGAGTTTTCTTCATCAGGGAAAGAATTCTTCGGTCATCCACCACAGTTGTTTTCCGTGGTCTTCCGGGTCTTTTGGTGTTGCTGAGCTCACCGGTGTGTTCTTTCTTTTTAAGGATGTTCCAAACAGTTGATTTGGCCACACCTAATGTTTTTGCTATCTCTCTGATGGGTTTGTTTTGTTTTTTCAGCCTAATGAGGGCTTGCTTTACTGATAGTGACAGCTCTTTGGATCTCATATTGAGAGTTGACAGCAACAAATTCCAAATGCAAATAGCACACTTGAAATGGACTCTGGACCTTTTATATGCTCCTTGTAAATGCGATAATGAGGGAATAACACACACCTGGCCATGGAACAGCTGAGCAGCCAATTGTCCCATTATTTTTGGTCCCTTAAAAAGTGGGAGGCACATATACAAACTGTTGTAATTCCTACACCGTTCACCTGATTTGGATGTAAATACCCTCAAATTAAAGCTGAAAGTCTGCAGTTAAAGCACATCTTGTTCGTTCCATTTCAAATCCATTGTGGTGGTGTATAGAGCCAAAAAGATTAGAATTGTGTCGCTGTCCCAATATTTATGGACCTGACTGTATATATACAATTGTGGTCGGCAAGTAGTTAAATAGGAGAGCGGTCTAACACCGCCTGACTGGATGCCAACCGGCCTCCCCTGCTAAAAATCTGGAGACAAGCATTTTGGAAGAAGGCTCAAGATATCAGGACGCGTAAATAAACACTTTCTCAATGTGTTCCCCCAGCCGTAGGAATTGGGATATGTAGTTATTCTTATCTGGTTTAAGCCCGGAGCTGGCCAACAGCCAGTTAATTTCTGTCAATACTCAAGAGAACCCGCGCCACTGAGCGTGCCGAAGAAAAGGGAGCAACGGCACACGCACAACAAAAGAAAACTTTTTCTTCAATACAAGAACTATCTGCACTGCTAATGATGAAACCGTGCATTATGCCGTAAAAAAAATATTATACACTTTACTAGGTACTATAACTACATTTATCCCAGGGAGCATGTAGCCATATAAATAACACACAAATGCGTGGTGCCTAAATAACAATTTGTTGAGTAATCAAAGTAATAATGTTTCGTGTTATAAGGGTGGCACCCTCCTAGAGTAGTGTAGATTGTTAGGCAAATTTACTTGGCTCCTCAGTAGTCATTGGAGCGGGGGGTTGATTATTCAGGCCTGCTCAGTGCCTCACAGGCTTCTGCTTTGATTGCTTCCCTTTGTAATCTAGTGAGTTTTAGAATTATAGTGGGATGAAGAACAGAGTAAGCAGCGTGAATATTTATGGGACTCCAGCCAATACCTGGGAAGGTGTGCTTGGTAGTTGATTGGAGAGCTCATAAATAGTCTGTAACCTGAGACAGGAGAGCAGAATTCCTGGGTCTAGTCCTGCTGGAGGAAACCCCTGTGCACTATTAGGGGTGCCTCTAGGAAGACATTGAGGTCCCAAAAGACCTAGATGGAGGGCCTATTTGCAAGTTCAGTCCTGCAGTCGGTTTGGGTCTGGAGAAGCTCACTGGAGAGAGCTAGGAGGAAGTTGGTGGGAAAGGTGTCCAGCTGTCCTATGGTGAGGTGAGTGTGCATCGCCCAATAGCCACCATTATCCCAATGGCCACCAAGGTAAGTGGGCTTTACTCCCAATGGCCACCCTTCTCCCAATGACCACCAGTGTAAGTGGGTCCTTTTCCAAATGGCACCAGTGTAAATCGGTCCTTCTCCCAATTACCACAAATGTAAGAGGGACCTTCTCCCAGTGACTAGCAGTGGAAGTGGGTCCCTTCTCCCAATGCCCACCAGTGTAAGTGGGTTCTTCTCCCAATGGTCACCAGTGTAAGTGGGTCCTTCTCCCAATTACCACAAATACAGTGCCTTGTATTCATACTCCTTGGAATTTTCCACATTTTGTCATGTTACAACCAAAAACTTAAATGTATTTTATTGGGATTTTATGTGATTCTCAACTCCAGTCCTCAGGACCCACCAACAGGCCAGGTTTGCAAGATAACTGAAATACATCACAGGTGATATCACTTGCTGCTCAGTGATTGCAGTATTCTAGTCTGCAACTCCCCAAGGTAACACTTAAAATCTGGCCTGTTGGTGGGTCCCGAGGACTGGAGTTGAGAACCACTGTGATAGACCAACACAAAGTGGCATATAATTGTGAAGTGGAAGGAAAATGATAAATGGTTTTCACAATTTATTTACAAATAAATATGTGAAAAGTGTGGGAGGGGGGGCATTTGTATGGTGCCCCCTGAGTCAATACTTTGTAGAACCTCCTTTCTCTGCAATTACAGCTGCAAGTCTTTTTGGGGATGTCTCTACCAGTTTTGCACATCTAGAGAGGGATATTTTTGCCCATTCTTCTTTGCAAAATAGCTCAAGCTCTGTCAGATTGGATGGAGAGTGTCTGTGAACAGCAATTTTCAAGTCTTGCCACAGATTCTCAATTGGATTTGGGTCTGGACTTTGACTGGGCCATTTTAATACATGAATATGCTTTGATCTAAACCATTCCATTGTAGCTCTGGCTGTATGTTTAGGGAAGTTGTCCTGCTGGAACGTGAACCTCCACCCCAGTCTCAAGTCTTTTGCAGACTCTAACAGGTCTTCTTCTAAGATTGCCCTATATTGCCAACTGTGACCAGCTTCCCTGTCCTTTCTGAAGAAAAGCATCCCCACAACATGATGCTGCCACCACCATGTTTCACGGTGGGGATGGTGTGTTCAGGGTGATGTGCAGTGTTAGTTTTCTGCCACACATAGTGTTTTGCTTTTAGGCCAAAAAGTTAAATTTTGGTCTCATCTGACCAGAGCAACTTCTTCCACATGTTTGTTGTGTCCCCCACATGGCTTCTCCCAAACTGCAAACAGGACGTCTTATGACTTTCTTCCACCAATGTCTTTCTTCTTGTCACTCTTCCATAAAGGTCAGATTTGTGGAGAACACGACTAATAGTTGTCCTGTGGACAGATTCTCCCACCTGAGCTGTGGATCTCTGCAGCTCCTCCAGAGTTACCATGGACCTCTTGGCTGCTTCTCTGATGAATGCTCTCCTTGCCCGGCCTGTCAGTTTAGGTGGACGGCCATGTCTTGGTAGGTTTGCAGTTGTGCCATACTCTTCCCATTTTCCAATGATGGATTGAACAGAGCTCCGTGAGATGTTCAAAGCTTGGGATATTTCTTTATAACCTAACTCTGCTTTAACCACTTCCCAACTGGCTCCTGTACATATACAGCGGCTGGATAGCTCTCTTGCGTGAATCGCTGTATATATAAGGCGGCTCCTTTAAGAGTCATAGCAGGCATGCGCGCGTGCCCGCTGTACGGCGGGGGACTTGATGCGCGTGGCCAGCAGGCATGATCACCGCCGGCCACCCGTGTTTGCGGGAAGGAGAGCCAGAAGGAGGATTTGTGTGTGTAAACACACAAATCCCTGTTCTGACAAAGGAGGAGAAACAGATCGTCTGTTCCTACTAAGTAGGAACAACAATCTGGCTCCTCCTCCAGTCAGTCCCCTCCCCCCACAGTTAGAAACACACCTAGGAAACACACTTAACCCCTTGATCGCCCCCTAGTGTTAACCACTTCCCTGCCAGTGACATTTATACAGTAATCAGTGGCTATTTTTAGCTCTGATCGCTGTATAAATGTCAATGGTCCCATAAAAGTGTCAAAAGTGTCCGATCTGTCCGCCGCAGTGTCGCAGTCCCAATAAAAATCCTTGATCGCCGCCATTACTAGTAAAAAAAATAAAAATAATAAAAATGCCATAAATCTATCCCCTATTTTGTAGACGCTATAACTTTTGCGCAAACCAATGAACATACGCTTATTGCAATTTTTTTACCAAAAATATGTAGAAGAATACATATTGACCTAAACTGATGAAGAAATTTTTTTTTTTTTCATTTGGTATATTTATTATAGCTAAAAGTTACAAATATTGTGTTTTTTTCAAAATTGTCGCTTTTGTTTATAGCGCAAAAAGGAGATCAAACACCACCAAAAGAAAGCTCTATTTGTGGGGAAAAAAAGACGCAAATTTTGTTTGGGTACAACGTCGCATGGCCACGCAATTGTCAGTTAAAGCGACGCAGTGCCGTATCACAAAAAATGGCCTGGTCAGGAAGGGGGTAAATTCTTCCGGGGCTGAAGTGGTTAAACTTCTCCACAACTTTATCCCTGACCCGTCTGGTGTGCTCCTTGGCCTTCCAAATGCTATCTGTTCACTAAGACTCTCTAACAAACCTCTGAGGGCTTCACAGAACAGCTGTATTTACACTGAGATTAAATTACGCACATTTACTAATTAGGTGACTTCTGATGGCAATTGGCTCCACTAGATTTTAGTTAGGGGTATCAGAGTAAAGGGGGCTGAATACAAATGCAGATAATTATTTGTAAAAAAAGTTTCAAAAACAATTTATCATTTTCCTTCCACTTCACAATTATGTGCCACTTTGTGTTGGTCTATCATATAAAATCCCAATAAAATACATTTACATTTTTGGTTGTAACATGATAAAATGTGGAATATTTCAAGGGGTGTGAATACTTTTTCAAGGCACTGTATATAAGGGACCTTCTTCCATTGACCATCCTTCTCCCACTTACCACCAATGTAAGTGGGTCCTTATCCCAGTGGCCAACAGTGTAAGTGTATCCTTCTCCCAATGACTATCAGTGTAAGTGGGTCCTTCTCAAAATAGCCAGATGTGTAAGTGGGTCCTTTTCCCAATTCCCACTATTGTAAGAGGGCCCTTCTCCCTTTGACCACCCTTCTCCCAATGACCACCCTTCTCCCAATAGCCACCAGTATAAGTGAGTCCTTCTCCCAGTGACCACCAGTGTAGGTGGGTCTTTCTCTCAATTAACCCCAATCATAGGAGGTCCTTTCTCCAATCGACCACCCTTCCCCCAATGACCACCAGTGTATCTGGGACCTTCTCCTAATGGCCACCTGTGTAAGTGGGTCCTCCTCTTAATCCCCACCATTGTAAGTGGACCCTTCTCCAATTAACCACCCTTCTCCCAAAGACCACCAATGTAAGAGGGTCCTTCTCCCAATGGCCACCCTTATCCCATTGGCCAACAATATAAGTGGGTCCTTATCCCAATTAACACAAATATATAAGAGACCTTCTTCCATTGTCCACCCTTCTCCCACTTACCACCAATGTAAGTGGGTCCTTGTCCCAGTGGCCACCAGTGTAAGAATATCCTTCTCCCAATGACTATCAGTGAAAGTGGGTCCATCTCTGTATCTCCACCATTGTAAGAGAGCCCTTCTCCCTTTGACCACCCTTCTCCCAATGGCCACCCTTCTCCCAATGGCCACCCTTCTCCCAATGACCACCAGTATAAGTAGGCCCTCCTCTCAATGGCCACCATTCTCCCAATAGCCACCAGTGTAAATGGGTCCTTCTCCCAATGACCACCGGTGTAGGTGGGCCTTTCTCCCAATTACCACCCTTCCCCCCAATGACCACCAGTGTATGCAGGACCTTCTCCCAATCCCCACAATTGTAGGTGGACTCTTCTTCAATTGACCACCCTTCTCCCAATGACCACCAATGTAAGAGGACCCTTCTCCCAATGGCCACCCTTCTCCCACTGGCCGCCGATATAAGTGGGTCCTTCTCCCAATGGCCACCAGTGTAAGAAGCCCTTCTCTCAATGACTACTAGTGTAAGTAAGTGTGTCTTTCCCCCAAAGACCACCAATGTAAGCAGGTCCTTCTCCCAATGACTACCAGTGTAAGTGAATCATTTTCATAATGGCCACCAGTGTAAGGGGGTCCTTCTCTCAATGACCACCGGTGTAGGTGGGCCTTTCTCCCAATTACCACCCTTCCCCCAATGACCACCAGTGTATGCAGGACCTTCTCCCAATCTCCACAATTGTAGGTGGACCCTTCTCCAATTGACCACCCTTCTCCCAATGACCACCAATGTAAGAGGACCCTTCTCCCAATGGCCACCCTTCTCCCACTGGCCACCGATATAGGTGGGTCCTTCTCCAAATGGCCACCAGTGTAAGAAGCCCTTCTCTCAATGACCACTAGTGTAAGTAAGTGTGTCTTCCTCCCAATGACCACTAATGTAAGCAGGTCCTTCTCCCAATGACTATCAGTGTAGGTGAATCATTTTCATAATGGCCACCGGTGTAAGTGGGCCCTTCTCCCAATGACCGCCAATGTAAGATGGACAATTTCCCACTGACCACCAATGTAATGGAGCATTTCATTGACCACAGGTGTAAGGGGACACTTCGCTAAATACGATATTAACTACTAGTGTTTCTTTTCTGGCTATTATCATTAATTTTATTCACAATTACTGAAAATAATTAGAATAAGTGTCAAATACACAAAGCCTGTCATATGCCTTATTCTTTTACTTATTCTTATATTACAACTTACTGTTCCATGCTATTATACCGTGAGCTGTAGATATATAATTATTGTCAGGGTTCTCGAGACCTAAAAGTTATTTTCAAGGGTTCGTCAATGTCAGAAAAATTGAGTAAAGCTAGCCTAGAAACATCTACTGCATTTTTTACATTAGAGGGCTGGAAAAGAGCTCAGATTTTAGTAGACGTGTGTGATTAGTTTCTTACGAATTTCTGGAAATTCGTACATTCGTGAGGATCCGAAATTCGAATTTTTATGCATACGAATTTTGTACGAAATTTTGTTTTCGAATAAATTTATCATAACGAACCTTCGTTATTGTTACGAACAGTTAACGGACCTAAAAAAGTTAAAAACCCCAGGAAGTCAGCACAGCACATGGTGAATGGTGGCAGCCCCTCAACGAACTTTCGTTATTGTTACGAGAAGTTTACGAACCTAACGAAAATTCGTATTTCGTACGAATCCGAATTGAATTTCAGACACGGATTGAGAATTACGAATTAATTTTAATACGAAACGAAACAAATTTATTGACGGCGCACATGTCTAGATTTTAGTGCCTGCCTTATGAAATTTGAAGATTAATTTCTCCAAAATGCCTAAAGCTACAGAGGTGAATGAAGGGTTGCTTTAAATTACTTTTGCTACACGTTCAGAATATGTAAATACTTCAGCGTGCATAGCCTGAACACAGAGTTAGATGTTGTTTCACTTTTTCAAAGTGCAAAGTGCACAAACTCTCCACCCCTTTGCCAATAATCATCAATAATTCATTAATAAACAACCTAAAACAAAGTCCACTTCAGAGCTTGCACTTTAAACCAGATATCCATTTTTTTAAATTTTTTTTTTGCTGCTTACATTGCCTGGCAGCTGAGATAAATTGTGAAAGCATTGCTCGCAGAACATCTATATCGTTCCTTAATCTCTGCACTGCAGCATTTCTAATAAATCCAATGTACAGCTTTACCGAAACACTTTATTTTAACCTGGAGTGAACCCTTGAGTTTCTACAGACCTCAGGAACAAAATTGTCTCCGTACGGCAGTTCAAAAGGGTAATTACGGTATTTAGCACTTTGCAGAAAGTGATAACGAACCGCTGCTTTCTACGCATTCTCTGCCTTATTATGTGGCCCGTCTCTTTTTTTTTTTTTTTTCGGTTTAATGGACCCTCAGATCTCTTTGTATCTGTATGAAGCATGGAAAGCCCATACTCACACTGCAGGGGGTATCAATCCCAGAATGTTGTAAAAGGTTTCTCCATTCACCGTCACATAAACCGGCCAAGATCAATGATGGCTACCCGCAGGTCCAAGCCTCGCACGCCATTCTTTGGCCATTTTTTTTTCTGAAACATTAGACGTTGTTATTAAGTCTTTTCACAGGCTAGGAACATGTATTTAGAAAAAGTTTTTCCTCTTTTCTTTTTTTTTTCCCCCCTTTTAAATATCTCCTTGTAGCATTTTTTTTGGATTTTTTTTTTTGGTTCTTTGATTTGTTTTATCATTTTTTTAGGTGCAAAAAGGCAAAAATATACTTAAAATAAGAGACCAGGAGAAGATAGCTGTGGCTTTTCTGTATCTAAATGTTTATTTCTAGGTGATATCAATGCCATTGGTAGAAGATTGATATTAAAACACAGATCAAACTACTAAGAATAGAAAGGTGAAATGATCAGAAGGAAAACTGAGACTTTTCCTGCCGATCTGTCTGAGATGTATCTACTGTACAGTGCAGGGCTATTGTGTGACACCAGACGGGGGCCAGATAGAGATCCTGCATATACAAGAGATCTGACCGCCTTAGATGGATCAATCTCTATCCGTTGCTTTAGTGTTGGAAAAAGGAATACAATAAGGGAAGAGAAGAACATGTTTCCACTGTAAGAACTTCAATCAGTCGAGCAGCTAAGAATAACAAAGACAAAACAGAAGAGGAAATTCGGAGGAAGGAGTTGTCGCTAAGCTTGCCTTTGTCTTGTGAGGTCATTATATACCGAGATGTAAAAATTCTCGGTGCAATGTGTGTACGAAGGCCAACCAATTAATTCAGATGCATAAGACCAAAGTCGTGTTAGTTGTTTTTGATATTTTGGGAAGAAATGTCTTTGTTTCTAGCTCAAGTCCAATACAGATAAAGTACAACCAAAGGCTCCTGGATCAAGTTCTAAAGAGGCCCCAAATCATATTACTGTGGGATGTACAAGCATCATAAAGTAAACCAATTGGTGGTCAGTGTGAAGAAAGCTCCTTACATTGGTGGTCAGTGGGAAAAATGTCCCTTACATTAGTGGACAGTGGGAAGAATGCTCCTTACATTGGTGATCAGTGGGAAGAATGTTCCTTACATTGGTGATCAGTGGGAAGAATGTTCCTTACATTGGTGATCAGTGGGAAGAATGTTCCTTACATTGGTGATCAGTGAGAAGAATGTTCCTTACATTGGTGGTCAGTGGGAAGAATGTTCCTTACATTGGTGATCAGTGGGAAGAATGTTCCTTACATTGGTGATCAGTGGGAAGAATGTTCCTTACATTGGTGATCAGTGAGAAGAATGTTCCTTACATTGGTGATCACTGAGAAGAATGTTCCTTACATTGGTGATCAGTTGGAAGAATGTTCCTTACATTAGTGATCACTGAGAAGAATGTTCTTTACATTGGTGATCAGTGAGAAGAATGTTCCTTACATTGGTGATCAGTGAGAAGAATGTTCCTTACATTGGTGGTCATTGAGAAGAATGTTCCTTACATTGGTGGTCAGTGAGAAGAATGTTCCTTACATTGGTGATCAGTGAGAAGAATGTTCCTTACATTGGTGATCAGTGGGAAGAATGTTCCTTACATTGGTGATCAGTGGGAAGAATGTTCCTTACATTGGTGATCAGTTGGAAGAATGTTCCTTACATTGGTGATCACTGAGAAGAATGTTCCTTACATTGGTGATCAGTGAGAAGAATGTTCCGTACATTGGTGGTCATTGAGAAGAATGTTCCTTACATTGGTGGTCATTGAGAAGAACGTTCCTTACATTGGTGGTCAGTGAGAAGAATGTTCCTTACATTGGTGGTCATTGAGAAGAATGTTCCTTACATTGGTGATCAGTGAGAAGAATGTTCCTTACATTGGTGATCAGTGGGAAGAATGTTCCTTACATTGGTGGTCATTGAGAAGAATATTCCTTACATTGGTGATCAGTGGGAAGAATGTTCCTTACATTGGTGATCAGTGGGAAGAATGTTCCTTACATTGGTGATCAGTGGGAAGAATGTTCCTTACATTGGTGATCAGTGAGAAGAATGTTCCTTACATTGATGATCAGTGGGAAGAATGTTCCTTACATTGGTGATCAGTGGGAAGAATGTTCCTTACATTGGTGATCAGTGAGAAGAATGTTCCTTACATTGATGATCAGTGAGAATAATATTCCTACATTGGTGATCAGTGAGAAGAATGTTCCTTACATTGGTGATCAGTGGGAAGAATGTTCCTTACATTGGTGATCAGTGAGAAGAATGTTCCTTACATTGGTGGTCAGTGGGAAGAATGTTCCTTACATTGGTGATCAGTGGGAAGAATGTTCCTTACATTGGTGATCAGTGGGAAGAATGTTCCTTACATTGGTGATCAGTGAGAAGAATGTTCCTTACATTGGTGATCAGTCAGAAGAATGTTCCTTACATTGGTGATCAGTGAGAAGAATGTTCCTTACATTGGTGATCAGTGAGAAGAATGTTCCTTACATTGGTGATCAGTGAGAAGAATGTTCCTTACATTGGTGATCAGTGGGAAGAATGCTCCTTACATTGGTGATCAGTGGGAAGAATGCTCCTTACATTGGTGATCAGTGAGAAGAATGTTCCTTACATTGGTGATCAGTGAGAAGAATGTTCCTTACATTGGTGATCAGTGGGAAGAATGATCCTTACATTGGTGATCAGTGAGAAGAATGTTCCTTACATTGGTGATCAGTGGGAAGAATGCTCCTTACATTGGTGATCAGTGAGAAGAATGCTCCTTACATTGATGGTCAGTGGTACGAATGCTCCTTACATTGGTGGTCATTGGGAAGAATGTCCCTTGCATCGAAGTTCAGATCTAGACGAAGGGCAGGAGGTAGAGCAGGTCTGGACAGAGGGTAGGATGTGGAGCACGTCTGAACTGAGGGCAGAAGGCAGGGCAGGAGGCAGAGCAGGTCTGAAAAGGGGGCAGGAAGTGGAGCAGGTCCTTATCCGAATTCTGGGGTTGCCCTGTATGCTGCCACTCTAGATCTACATCATGTGTTTTTATGGTGCAGTTGGGCCAGCTGCCAGCACCATAGCAGCAAACTATGTTGTGTGTCTTGGTCGCTCAGCCACATTGGTTGGTATGGTGCTGGCAGCCAACCTAACAAGCCCCTGAAAATGCATGACTCAAATACAGGGCAAGTTGCTGCAGGCTGGGTAAACTCTCGTAGTGGGCTATTGCTGGCCTGTGGACTGTCGTTTGGAGACCCCTGCCCTACGCTGACCACCAGTGAAAATGGAGACTCCACTGAACACCCGTTATAAGGGGTCACTAGTGTGAGGTAGCGCTACACTTTTCACAGTCTGCTTTTCTTTTCTGGCCATCATTATTTGTTTTATTTAATTATTATTACTAAAGATTATTTTATTGTTGCATAGAGAAGCCCTGGGTGTCAAATACCTTAAAATTTCCACATTCCTTATTCTCCTATTTATTCTTATATCCACACTAATATCACGTGAGCTATAGATATAAGAATTATAGACAGGGGTTCCCCCGAGACCTGAAAATGAATTTAAGGTTTCCTCCATGTTAAAAGGGTTGTCATAGGCGGTCTTAGACTTTGTGGCAACAGCATCATCTGAACCTCCTATAGTCATACCCAGCTATCTTCCTAAACCTAAGACAACCACACGATTGTTCTACAAGCCTGGATACATTGGTATTCAGCTATGATTAATTTTGCTGCATGACCCTGGCACACAATATTACATAACAATACTTCATAGCGGTGAAACTGTATTTACCATGTAACGCAAGCCCAGCACAGTCAAGGTTACTGATGCACTTAGAGGGAAGCTATTTAATCATGAGAGCTTGGAATTAGAGGGCGAGGGTCAAAGGATTTAATAACTCCCCAGAAAGGACTAATCTAGTAATACAGAGTAATACGCTCATCGTACAGACAATGGGATACAATTGATCAGTTTTGCTGAGCTGCGGATACTGGACGGTAAATCAGAAAACAATCTGACAGGCGTGTCGGCAATGCAGGTGCATCAATACACAAAGTGCAAAGTCTCTTATTAAACAAAGGAGAGTGAGGTGCCGCAGACGGCCAGCAGAGGGCAGCGACGAGGTTTGGAAATGCAAAGCGCCGTTTTTCTGTAGACTTTTCGCAGCGTTGCAGATGAAAAGTGTAAAAAGATGAAGTTAACATATGCTTCTCATGGCATATTTCCCCTGAGACAGCACAACCATTTATTCTATACAATTAATGTTTCCTCACCGTACTCTTAGATGAACATAATGTGCAACACGCTAAGGGAAAACATCATTAGAATTAATTATTCACAGGATGGATAGATTTCCTTTACACCAACTAATGTAGACACGTAGCAATGACTCTTGCATTGGGGATTAAACACAGTTCTATCACAAACATTCAGAAAGAATCACATCATGATTTAATGTGCATGTGGAGCTTGAATAAAGACGACGGAATAACGCAAAAGGCAGCAATCCTGTCACCAAGATCATACGATTGCATCACCGGAGATGGATAATGGGCTTGTTGGTATCTTAGCTGGATAGGAATGTAATTTCATCCTAGCCTCGTACCGTAAAAAGAACTTGTGGGTCAACAGGTTAAAACAATCAATGTGGAACAATGCCGAAGTATTGCCAGAGTAACCAGAACCACCAATGTAACCATACTGGAAAGAAACAAATGTTACAGCCCCATCATACCCAAGGTCTTCTTAACAAGTAAGAGCCCCAAGGCACCTAGGGAGTGTCTGGTCTAGGATCCCTCAGAGGCCAAGTGTTTTTTTCCCCAGAGAACCCCCATCCACTATGACCAAGCGCCCTATAACATTACCAGTATTCCCACTACCGGTGTTCCTGTGCAGGGAGGGAAATAAAGATGGTAATGGAGGGGTGCAACAATGTACCCTCCAGGGAAGGGGATGAGGGGAGGTTTGTAGATGTAATAATCAAAGAGAAGGGTCCAGAGGGTACAGGAAGCGGAGGAAGGAACGTAACCTCAAAGTGGGGGGATAGTGAGGGGGGGGGTGAGGTCAGGACTCTCGTTTGCAGCTCAATGAGGCAACTAAGGTCTAGGATCCCTCAGTGACCCCATTGTTTTTCCCAGAGAACCCCCACCTACCACAGCCAAGGGCCCAATACCATTACCAGTATTCACACTACTGGTGTTTTCCGGTGCAGGGATTGATATTAAGATGGCACTGGGAGGGTGGGGCAATGTTCTCTCTAGGGAAAGGGAGGTTTGTAGGTGTAATAATTGAAGAGAGGGGTCCAGAGGGTAGAGGAAAGGGAGAAAGAAAGGTAACCTTGAGGGGGTGTCACTGATTTAGGATCCCTCAGGGGGCCAGTGACCCCATTGTTTTTTGCAGAGAACCCCCATCCACCACAGACAAGGGCCAAAAACAATTACCAGCATTCCCACTAACGATGTTCTGGTGCAAAGAGGGATATAAAGATGGTACTGGATGGGTGGAACAATGTTCCCCCTAGGTAAGGGAATAAAGGGAGGTTTGTAGGTGTGATAATTGAAGAGAGGGATCCAGAGGGTAGAGGAAGGGGAGGAAGGAAGATAACCCTAAATGGTGGGGGGGGGGGTAGTGAGGAGGGGTGAGGTCAGGACCTCCATTTGCATCTCAATAGGGTGTGGCAGGAGGAGCAAGGGTGTCGGGTAAACTACTCTGGGTGTCTGGCTGATGTTTCAGACAGGTATTTTTACTCATCTGTGAAGGTATAAGTGGTGTCAAGTGGTTCAAATGAGGTTCCCTCGATGGAACTGGTAAGGTCCTCCAATCTAGGACTAGGTTTCTTCAGGTCTAGGATCCCTCAGGGGCCCAGTGACCCCACTGTTTTTCCCAGAGGACCCCCATTCTCCACAACCAAGGGCTCAATACCATTACCAGTATTCCCACTACCAGTGTTCTGGTGCAGGGAGG
Organism: Lithobates septentrionalis; assembly: GCA_037952835.1. Taxonomy (NCBI): domain Eukaryota; kingdom Metazoa; phylum Chordata; class Amphibia; order Anura; family Ranidae; genus Lithobates; species Lithobates septentrionalis. The sequence goes on along the minus strand of JBBDGP010002647.1, from coordinate 554,551 downwards.
GATATAAAGCTGGTACTGGAGGGGTGGGGCATTGTTTCCTCTAGGGAGGGGGATGAGGAGAGGTTTGTAGGTATAATAATTGAAGGAAGGAGTCCAGAGGGTAGAGGAAGGGGAGGAAGGAAGGTAACCTTGAAAGGGGGGGAACAGGACAAGGGGGAAAAAAGGGGGGAGAAAAAATCTGGGTGTCTGGCTGATGTTCCAGACATGAGGTCATTTTAGTTTTATGTGAAGGTGTAAAAAGTTAACTAGCAGTGCCAAGTGGTTCAAAGGAGGTTCCCTCAATGGAAGTGGTAAGGTCCTCCAATCTTTTCAGTGATGTTCTGGGGTCAATGTTGGATTTTTGGGTCAATGGGCAGCAGCAATAAATGTGGAAAAATGTTAAAGTATTGGCAGAGTAAATCAGAACCATTAATGTAACCATACTGGTAAGAAACAACGCTGTAAGAAACAACGTTACAGCTCCAAAATACTCAGTCTTCTTAACAAGGAAGAGGTTAAAGTGATTTCTCTACAAAATAAAGCATGGAGACATGGATGGATGGGCAAAACTTTCCTATCCTGAGCGTGATCCTTTTGGGTTCAGGAGAGGGAGGTTGAAGGTTAAGCAGTTTCTTAACTTTGGTAAAAGCCTATGTGTAAATGGACACATACTGTAGGCTTTTATGGAGTTGAGTTTAGGAGCTTTGCCAAAAAAAATGCCAAAAACTCAAGTTTAGGAGCTGTAGTGTACATGAAGCTTTAATATTGGCCTGTCCATAGTCTGGCCACAGTTCTAGTTTAGAAAAAAAAATGGATAACAATGTCTGTTTATGGCTAGCTATGTGCAGGTCTGGATTAGACTGATACAAAAGTATATTAAGCGCTAGAGAAAGATGGGCCTATTCTTCACTCATCAGACTGAAGACTTCTGGCTGTTACGATCCTCTCTCAAGCTACAAGACTTGGCCATGGAAACACATCTTTTATATTCACAAACTAAATTATGGAAGAGATTGGAACACAGCCTCTGGGGCATGAAGGAGCAATCTGCATGTCTCTTCCCAATATCATCAAATGAGAAACAAACCTTGATTATTATTCTTCCCCTGATGGAAGTCATGACGTTGGATGGCACCTTCTATTTCCCATAGAAATGTTCTACAGTATTTTTGTGGAGAGTTTTGCGTTTTTCTTTTCCTCCTCACCACGACCTACAGCATTTACAGCGCCTTGCAAAAGTATTCACCCCCCTTGGCTTTTTACCTATTTTGTTACATTACAGCCTTTAGTTCAATGTTTTTTTTTTAAATCTGAATTATATGTGATGGATCAGAACACAATAGTCTAAGTTGGTGAAGTAAAATTAGAAAAATACATTCATAAAACTATTTTTCAGAAATCAAAAAATGATAATTGGCATGTGCGTATGTATTCACCCCCTTTGTTATGAAGCCCATAAAAAGCTCTGGTGCAACCAATTACCTTCAGAAGTCACATAATTAGTGAAATGATGTCCACCTGTGTGCAATCTAAGTGTCACATGATCTGTCATTACATATACACACCTTTCTGAAAGGCCCCAGAGGCTGCAACACCTAAGCAAGAGGCACCACTAACCAAACACTGCCATGAAGACCAAGGAACTCTCCAAACAAGTAAGGGACAATGTTGTTGAGAAGTACAAGTCAGGGTTAGGTTATAAAAAAATATCCAAATCTCTGATGATCCCTAGGAGCACCATCAAATCTATCATAACCAAATGGAAAGAACATGGCACAACAGCAAACCTGCCAAGAGAGGGCCGCACACCAAAACTCACGGACCGGGCAAGGAGGGCATTAATCAGAGAGGCAGCACAGAGACCTAAGGTAACCAATGAGGAGCTGCAGAGTTCCACAGCAGAGACTGGAGTATCTGTACATAGGACCACAATAAGCTGTATGCTCCATAGAGTTGGGCTTTATGGCAGAGTGGCCAGAAGAAAGCCATTACTTTCATCAAAAAACAAAATGGCACGATGTGGGAGACTCCCAAAATGTATGGAGGAAGGTGCTCTGGTCTGATGAGACTAAAATTGAACTTTTTGGCCATCAAAGAAAACGCAATGTCTGGAGCAAACCCAACGCATCACATCACACAAAGAACAACATCCCCACTGTGAAACATGGTGGTGGCAGCATCATGCTGTGGGGATGTTTTTCAGCAGTCGGGACTGGGAAACTGGTCAGGGTTGAGGGAAAGTTGGATGGTGCTAAATACAGGAATATTCATGAGCAAAACCTGTACCACTCTGTGTGTGATTTGAGGCTAGGACGGAGGTTCACCTTCCAGCAGGACAATGACCCCAAACACACTGCTAAAGCAACACTTGAGTGGTTTAAGGGGAAACATGTAAATGTGTTGGAATGGCCTAGTCAAAGCACAGACCTCAATCCAATAGAAAATCTGTGATCAGACTTAAAGATTGCTGTTCTCAAGCGCAAACCATCCAACTTGAAGGAGCTGGAGCAGTTTTGCAAGGAGGAATGGGCAAAAATCGCAGTGGTAAGATTTGGCAAGCTCATAGAGACTTATCCAAAGCGACTTGGAGCTGTGATAGCCGCAAAAGGTGTCTCTACAAAGTATTGACTTTGGGGGGTGAATAGTTATGTACATTGACTTTTTCTGTTATTTTGTCCTATTTGTTGTTTGCTTCACAATAAAAAACAAAACAAAAACATCTTCCAAGTTGTGGGCATGTTCTGTAAATTAAATGATGCAAATCCTCAAACAATCCATGGTAATTCCAGGTTGTGAGGCAACAAAACACCCAAAATGCCAAGGTTGTGAATACTTTTGCAAGGCACTGTAGCGGAATGACGGCTACAGCATGAACCTACTTTCCCAAGAGGACGTCAACAGACGTCCTCCCGTGCCCGAGCGGCCTGCGTGCCCCCTGCAGCGCGCGCGCGGCGCGCTCTGTGATCAGCGAGTTTATGAGACTCGGCTGATCACAGATCAGAGTAGGGGGTCGATCCCGACCCCTTACCACGTGATCAGCTGTCAGTCAAAGACAGCTGATCATGTGATGTAAACAGAGCCGGTAATCACCAGCGGCTCTCAGAGGGAGATTGGTCCCGATCAAGGAGAGCTGCCGCTAGCTCATCTGTGCCCACCTGTGCCACCTGCCAGCGCAACCTACCAGTGCCCACAGTGCCACCCATCAGTACCCACAGTGCCACCTATCGGTGCCCAAAGTGCCACCTATCAGTGTCACCAATCAGTGCCTCATCAACAGTGCTGCCCATCAGTGTCACCTACCAGTGCCTATCAGTGTCACCTACCAGAGCCGATCAGTGCCACCTATCAGTGCCATCTGTCAGTAGTACCTATCAGTAACACCTATCAGTGCCCATCAGTGCCATCTTATCAGGGTCCATCAGTGCCATCTTATCAGTGGCCATCAGTGCCGCCTTATCTGTGCTCATCAGTGCCGCCTTATCTGTGCCTATCAGTGCCCACCAGTGCCGCCTCATCAGCGCATATCAATGAAGGAAAAAAATAACCTGTTTGCAAAATTTTATAACAAACTATGAAACATGATTTTTTTTTTCTAAATTTTCCATCTTTTTTTCTTCGTTTAGCAAAAAATAAAACCCCCAGCTGTGATAAAATACCACCAAAAGAAAGCTCCATTTGTGTGAAAAAAATGATAAAAATTTCATTTGGGTACAGTGTTGTATGACCACGCAATTGTCATTCAAAGTGCGACAGCGCTGAAAGCTGAAAATTGGTCTGGGCACGAGTGGGGGGGGGGGGGGGGTTAAGTGCCCAGTAAGCAAGTGGTTAAGCAGCGGATTTGTAGGGGGGCCAAGGTCTGGTTTTAGAGTGAAGTTCCACTTTAAGGATAAAGAACGTCAACCTTCATTTCTCTTTAGTACGAGTATACATAAGATCATTTTCATATGCGGGTCGCCTCTGCCATATCTACACTGCAAGACTCACAAAAAATAAAAAAAATTTTGTCTGAACGGACCTCGTTTATTGCACTTACTGGTAGAAGATAATTACAAAATGTTTTGCAAGACTGTCTGAAGCCGAGCTTCGGGGTACTTAAAATGCAATCTGCGTCCAGGAGTGTAAATTATTTACAAGGCTGTACCGGCTACCTTAACGCAATATGTTTTTTTAATGTTTAATTTCTTGTTGAAAGGCACAAACAGCAAACTGCGGAAGAAGTCAGCGCTCATCAACCCGGGAATGAGGCCGAGACAGAGACGCAAGGTGGTTTTTTTTATCACTGGAAATGGGCGCCGGCGTCCCAAAATCAAAGATTTCTAAAAAAACGTTCAACTTCTGGAAAAGTTCTTTAAGGGCTAAAGCGGGTCATCTTAGTAAAAGTTTCATTAAGGGAGACCAATGGATAGAAAATTTTATTTTTTTTGCTTAAAAAATATCTGATCCAAGAACAAATATGCAATATATTGCAGATGATGCATATATGTGGGGTTGGGGGGTTGGGGGGGGGGGTGCGAGTGAGGGGGCCAGGTCTGTTTGCCGCCCCCCCCCCTCCAAAATATTGACCACCAGCCGTCACTGCTCAGGAGTAAAGCTGGGCAAAGTGGAACAAAGTTTAGATTGGGAAGGTTTCCCCCTGGGGTTTTGTTTGCAGCAAAAAGTGAAAACATTTTATTAAGAAAAATTTCATAAAGAGGACATTTGTTTGTTTTAACACATGAGCTCTGAAAGTGAGGCTAAAACATGTACATCATAATACAGCCTTGTGGGTACACATAGAAAAACACAGCATGATATAAATATTTGTGATCATACTAGAAACCACGACGCGTTTCGACCTTATCAGTAGAGGTCTTCGTCAGGGGGAAAGAGTAGAAACTCTAGAGAAAGATGCATTGTGACAATGCTGATTAGGTCTGGAAAAGTTCTTTAAGGTCTAAAACGGATCATTTTAGTGAAAGTTTCGTTAAGGGAGACCAATGTACGGAAAATTTATTTTTTTTGCTTATAAAATATCTGATCCAAGAACAAATATGCAATATATTGCAGCCGATGCATATATTGGGGGGGGGGGGGGGCTGGGGGGTGTGAGTGAGGGGGCCTGGTCTGTTTGCCGCCTCCCCTCCAAAATATTGACCACCAACCGACACTGCTCAGGAGTAAAGCTGGGCAAAGTGGAACAAAAACATAGCATGATATAAATATTGTGATCATACTAGAAACACTGATGCGTTTCGACCTTATCAGCATTGTCACAATGCACCTTTCTCTAGAGTTTCTACTCTTTCCCCCAGAAGAAGACCTCAACTGATAAGGTCGAAATGTGTTAGAGGTTTCTAGTATGATCACAATATTTAGATCATGCTATGTTTTTCTATGTGTACCCACAGGGCTGTATTATGATGTAGATGTTTTAGCCTCACTTTCAGAGCTCATGTTATTTTTTGTGAGTCTTGCAGTGTAGATATGGCAGAGGCAACCCGCATATAAAAAGGATCTTATGTATCCTCGTACTAAAGAGAAATGAAGGTTGACGTTCTTTATCATTAAAGTGGAACTTCACTCTAAAACCAGACCTTGGCCCCCCTACAAATCTGCTGCCTAAAAAGGACGTTCATCTTTCTATTTCCAGCCATCTTTCTCTAGAGTTTCTACTCTTTCCCCCAGAAGACCTCCACTGATAAGGTCGAAACGCGTTGGGGTTTCTAGTATGATCACAATATTTAGATCATGCTATGTTTTTCTATGTGTACCCACAGGGCTGTATTATGATGTACATGTTTTAGCCTCACTTTCAGAGCTCATGTTATTTTTTTGTGAGTCTTGCAGTGTAGATATGGCAGAGGCAACCCGCATAATAAAATGATCTTATATATCCTCATACTAGAGAGAAATGAAGGTTGACGTTCTTTATCCTTAAAGTGGAACTTCACTCTAAAACCAGACCTTGGCCCCCTACAAATCCGCTGCCTAAAAAGGATGTTCATCTTTCTATTTCCAGCCATTTTTCTCTAGAGTTTCTACTCTTTCCCCCCAGAAGAAGACCTCTACTGAAAAGATCGAAATGCGTCGGTGGGTTCCTAGTATGATCACAATATTTATGTCATGCTATGTTTTTCTATGTGTACCTACACGGCTTTATTATGATGTACATGTTTTTAGCCTTATATTTTAATACAAACAAAATGTCCTCTTTGTGAAAATTTTCTCAATAAAATTTATATATTTCAACATAAAAAAATGTTTTGACTTTTTGCTGCAAACAAAACCCCATGGGGAAACCTTCCCAATCTAAACTTTGTTCCACTTTGCCCAGCTTTACTCCTGAGCAGTGGCGGATGGTGGTCAATATTTTGGAGGGCGGGGCGGCAAAAAGACCGGGCCCCCTCACTCACCCCCCCCAACCCCCCATATATGCATCGACTGCAATATATTGCATATTTGTTCATGGATCAGATATTTTTTAGGCAAAAAAAAAATTATTTTCCGTCAACTGGTCTCCCTTAATGAAACTTTTACTAAAATGACCCGCTTTAGCCCTTAAATAACTTTTCCAGACCTTATCAGCATTGTCACAATGCATCTTTCTCTAGAGTTTCTACTCTTTCACCCTGAAGAAGACCTCTACAGATAAGGTCGAAACGCGTCAGTGTTTCTAGTATGAGCACAAATATTTATATCATGCAGTGTTTTTCTATGCATACCCACATGGCTGTATTATGATGTACATGTTTTAGCCTCACTTTCAGAGCTCATGTTTTAATACAAACAAATGTCCTCTTTATGAAATTTTTCTTAATAAAATTTATATATTTAAAAAAAAACAAAAAAATACTTTGGACTTTTTTTGCTGCAAACAAAACCCCATGGGGAAACCTTCCCAATCTATGTTTATTTGGGGCATGCAGCGACCCTTATCTCACTACTAGCATCGCTTTCCATTCCTACCAGTGGCGGAACTACCACCATAGCAAGCCACGCGTGCGCTATGGGGCCCGCAGCCGAGTGGGGCCCCGTCATAGTTGCCCATATAAATTCTTTTTTACCGATTTTTCGCCGCCCGCCGCTGCCGCTAGAGGTCCGTGACCGGCGGAGATAATGTCTCCGCCGGCCCCCATTTTCCTGAAGACCAGCAGAGCCTGCCGAGGAGTGTCTACAATAGAAATAGAGCTGCGGCGCCGCCCACCCCCGCCCCCGGCCTGTCTGTCATCTGTGATCTGTTGTAGAAAGGGGTGGGGGCGGTGCCGCAGCTCAATTTCTATTGCAGCCGGCCGGCTCCGCTTCTATTTTGTTCCCCCTCAGGCTTCAGTAATGGCGGTGTTCTGTCAGATTTTCCAACAGAGTCTCCTGCTCTGCTGGGATATAGAAGGACTCCAATGGGGGGGGGGGACACCGGAGATGTAAGGAAGCACTCCGCTGGCTGGGGACAGTGACACCAGAGATGTAAGGAAGCACTCCGCGGGCTGGGGACAGTGACACCAGAGATGTAAGGAAGCACTCCGCTGGCTGGGGACAGTGACACCTGAGATGTAAGGAAGCACTCCGCTGGCTGGGGACAGTGACACCTGAGATGTAAGGAAGCACTCCGCTGGCTAGGAACAGTGACACCTGAGATGTAAGGAAGCACTCCGCTGGCTGGGGACAGTGACACCTGAGATGTAAGGAAGCACTCCGCTGGCTATGGACAGTGACACCTGAGATGTAAGGAAGCACTCCGCTGGCTATGGACAGTGACACCTGAGATGTAAGGAAGCACTCCGCTGGCTGGGGACAGTGACACCTGAGATGTGAGGAAACACTCCGCTGGCTGGGGACAGTGACACCTGAGATGTAAGGAAGCACTCCGCTGGCTGGGGACAGTAACACCTGAGATGTAAGGAAGCACTCCGCTGGCTGGGGACAGTGACACCTGCGATGTAAGGAAGCACTCCGCTGGCTGGGGACAGTGACACCTGAGATGTAAGGAAGCACTCCGCTGGCTGGGGACAGTGACACCTGAGATGTAAGGAAGCACTCCGCTGGCTGGGGACAGTGACACTTGAGATGTAAGGAAGCACTCCGCTGGCTGGGGACAGTGACACCTGAGATGTAAGGAAGCACTCCGCTGGCTGGGGACAGTGACACCTGAGATGTAAGGAAGCACTCCGCTGGCTGGGGACAGTGACACTTGAGATGTAAGGAAGCACTCCGCTGGCTGGGGACAGTGACACCTGAGATGTAAGGAAGCACTCCGCTGGCTGGGGACAGTGACACCTGAGATGTAGAGAAGCACTCCGCTGGCTGGGGACAGTGACACCAGAGATGTAAGGAAGCACTCCGCTGGCTAGGGACAGTGACACCTGAGATGTGAGGAAACACTCCGCTGGCTGGGGACAGTGACACCTGAGATGTAAGGAAGCACTCCGCTGGCTATGGACAGTGACACCTGAGATGTAAGGAAGCACTCCGCTGGCTGGGGACAGTGACACCTGAGATGTAGAGAAGCACTCCGCTGGCTGGGGACAGTGACACCAGAGATGTAAGGAAGCACTCCGCTGGCTAGGGACAGTGACACCTGAGATGTGAGGAAACACTCCGCTGGCTGGGGACAGTGACACCTGAGATGTAAGGAAGCACTCCGCTGGCTATGGACAGTGACACCTGAGATGTAAGGAAGCACTCCGCTGGCTATGGACAGTGACACCTGAGATGTAAGGAAGCACTCTGCTGGCTATGGACAGTGACACCTAAGATGTAAGGAAGCACTCCGCTGGCTATGGACAGTGACACCTGAGATGTAAGGAAGCACTCTGCTGGCTGGGGACAGTGACACCTGAGATGTAAGGAAGCACTCCGCTGGCTATGGACAGTGACACCTGAGATGTAAGGAAGCACTCCGCTGGCTGGGGACAGTGACACCAGAGATGTAAGGAAGCACTCCGCTGGCTATGGACAGTGACACCTGAGATGTAAGGAAGCACTCCGCTGGCTATGGACAGTGACACCTGAGATGTAAGGAAGCACTCCGCTGGCTATGGACAGTGACACCTGAGATGTAAGGAGGCACTCCGCTGGCTGGGGACAGTGACACCAGAGATGTAAGGAAGCACTCCGCTGGCTATGGACAGTGACACCTGAGATGTAAGGAAGCACTCCGCTGGCTATGGACAGTGACACCTGAGATGTAAGGAAGCACTCCGCTGGCTATGGACAGTGACACCTGAGATGTAAGGAGGCACTCTGCTGGCTGGGGACAGTGACACCTGAGATGTAAGGAAGCACTCCGCTGGCTGGGGACAGTGACACCTGAGATGTAAGGAAGCACTCCGCTGGCTGGGGACAGTGACACCTGAGATGTAAGGAAGCACTCCGCTGGCTGGGGACAGTGACACCTGAGACGTAAGGAAGCACTCCGCTGGCTGGGGACAGTGACACCTGAGATGTAAGGAAGCACTCTACTGGCTATGGACAGTGACACCTGAGATGTAAGGAAGCACTCCGCTGGCTGGGGACAGTGACACCTGAGATGTAAGGAAGCACTCCGCTGGCTGGGGACAGTGACACCTGAGATGTAAGGAAGCACTCCGCTGGCTGGGGACAGTGACACCAGAGATGTAAGGAAGCACTCCGCTGGCTATGGACAGTGACACCTGCGATGTAAGGAAGCACTCCGCTGGCTATGGACAGTGACACCTGAAATGTAAGGAAGCACTCCGCTGGCTATGGACAGTGACACCTGAGATGTAAGGAGGCACTCCGCTGGCTGGGGACAGTGACACCAGAGATGTAAGGAAGCACTCCGCTGGCTATGGACAGTGACACCTGAGATGTAAGGAAGCACTCCGCTGGCTATGGACAGTGACACCTGAGATGTAAGGAAGCACTCCGCTGGCTATGGACAGTGACACCTGAGATGTAAGGAAGCACTCCGCTGGCTATGGACAGTGACACCTGAGATGTAAGGAAGCACTCCGCTGGCTGGGGACAGTAACACCAGAGATGTAAGGAAGCACTCCGCTGGCTGGGGACAGTAACACCAGAGATGTAAGGAAGCACTCCGCTGGCTGGGGACAGTGACACCTGAGATGTAAGGAGGCACTCCGCTGGCTGGGGACAGTAACACCAGAGATGTAAGGAAGCACTCCGCTGGCTGGGGACAGTAACACCAGAGATGTAAGGAAGCACTCCGCTGGCTCGGGACAGTGACACCTGAGATGTAAGGAAGCACTCCACTGGCTAGGGACAGTAACACCAGAGATGTAAGGAAGCACTCCGCTGGCTGGGGACAGTGACACCTGAGATGTAAGGAAGCACTCCGCTGGCTGGGGACAGTAACACCAGAGATGTAAGGAAGCACTCCGCTGGCTGGGGACAGTGACACCTGAGATGTAAGGAAGCACTCCGCTGGCTGGGGACAGTAACACCAGAGATGTAAGGAAGCACTCCGCGGGCTGGGGACAGTAACACCAGAGATGTAAGGAAGCACTCCGCTGGCTGGGGACAGTAACACCAGAGATGTAAGGAAGCACTCCGTGGGCTGGGGACAGTAACACCAGAGATGTAAGGAAGCACTCTGCTGGCTGGGGACAGTAACACCTGAGATGTAAGGAAGCACTCCGCTGGCTGGGGACAGTAACACCTGAGATGTAAGGAAGCACTCCGCTGGCTGGGGACAGTGACACCTGAGATGTAAGGAAGCACTCCGCTGGCTGGGGACAGTAACACCAGAGATGTAAGGAAGCACTCTGCTGGCTGGGGACAGTAACACCTGAGATGTAAGGAAACACTCCACTGGGGACACCTGAGATGTAAGGAGGCACTCCGCTGGGGACACCTGATGGCATCTGGTGGCAAGTGACACCCTCAGGGCTCCCACTGATTCTGCATTATGGTGAGTTGAACTATTTCATTTTATATTACAATGTAATAAAAGAAATAATGCGCTTCAATCACCCTGACACCATAACAACCATGGTGCCGGGCTGATTGAAGCTCTTACCACCAGATGTTTGGAGTATCTTTATCTGCTTATTGTTAAACTTTCTGGAATACACATATTTCTATTGTGGTGTAGGATCTGGGGCTGCTGTCCCTCCATCTCTCTTTTTTCCTTCCTTCTCTCTCTTTTTCTTCCTTTGTTTCTCCCTCCATACCTCGTTCATCTCAGACTCTAACCACACCCCCTTTGAGTCATGTCCCTTCAAGCCACGCCCAATATTACGCTTAAACCATGCCAATTTATCGCCGCGGCGCGCTTTGCAACTATGCCCAGGGAGGATGAGGAAATTAAGTTTACTGTTAAGCCTCCCGGGCCCCGCGAGTTGGCTGCATACAGCAGGAGGCAGGAGCTGAGTGGGCGGTAGCAGAGTGGGTGGGGCAGAACGCTCAAGCACGCCTGTGAAGGGACACCGTTTTTTGCACATGAGGAGGCTCTGGAGTCTGGACAGGAGGTAGGAAGGGAGTGAGAGACAGACTGTCATCTGTTTTGCACAGTGCCTGGAAAAGCACCTTGTCTCCGTGCAGATGGGGACAAGGGCCTCTTCCCCACAAGCCCTGGGGCGTTAGTTGTGGGGGTGCAAAACTTGAAAAAAACTTTTTTGACTTTACTAACACTATAATGTACTGAATGTAAACTGTAGATTTTATTGACAAATTTTTGTTTTGTTGTTCGAAATTAATATAAGCTGTTGCCTGGGTACTGTGCCACATGAGTGTGGTAATCTGTTGTTCAATGGCATTAGTTTTTTTGTGTGTGTGTGTGTGTGGGGGGGGGGGACTGTTTGCAGGGGGGGGCCCATACAACATTTTGCTATGGGGCCCTGTCATTTCTAGTTACGCCCCTGATTCCTACCAGTGGAACAAAGTTTGTGCAGGTGGAAGGAAGAAGAGGAGTCTGTAAATAGGGAGGAAGTGTCCCTGAAGTTGAATTGTTGTCACACTGGGCATCCCATAGTCCACTTACCCCGTCCAAGTTATCATCCCCCTAATAAAAATACAAAAACGAGCCAAAGACTGATTTATGTGCTCAGATGAAAGAAAGAAATGCTGAGTGACTGGCTGTGCAGCAGCGAGGAACCGTTTCACTTGCAGCCCCTACGGGGGCAGTGCTACAAATAGAAAATCCACATTCTTTTAATTTAATACTTAATCGGATTAAATGCTAATATTTTTTTATATCTCCCCGGAGCTCATCCTAAAACCCAGGAATTTGTTAGCACAAGTACTTGATTGCTCAAACTCCGTCTAACGTACTTAAGGTTCCTTTCTTCTAATGACGCCGGCGGGCTCCTCTGCTCCTCATTAATATTTGCCGCCATATTGATTCTACAGAGGGATGAAAATTACACCAAAAAGTTATTAATCTGCAAACTTAAAAAAAAAAAAAAAGACGAATGCAGCGCAGGCCGGCAGGATGTGAACAGACGTCGGTCCGTCCGGCTCCGGCACACATCAGTCTGTAATCTGATGATCGCTGCCGCTTCGTACCGATCCACGTAAAATATTGTATCTGGAGAATCTAATTAACTTCTGAGAAATATCCAATTGCCTATCGATCCCGGGGAAAAAAAAAAAAAGCAGTTTATAACAAGGGATGCAAATTGATGTTTTTTTTTTTCTCATAGGAAATGAATGTATCGACCTTTAAATGTTTACCCAATCAGAGTCCCATCATTCTACCTTCGTGCGATGCCCCCTCTATTGTGCCGCAATAAACTGCATATTATGAACAGAACTCTTTCACAATGGAGCCACGCCTATTAGACCTATCTGACGCACATGGACCATATTTTCTATATTCATAATCACATATTTGGGATAAACTTTATATTGACAAACATCTACACCATATTGTCAAAAGTTTTGGGACGCCTGCCTTTGCACGGACATGAACTGTAATGGCATCCCAGTCTTAGTCCGTAGGGTTCAATATTGAGTTGGCCCACCCTTTGCAGCTATAACAGCTTCAACTCTTCTGGGAAGGCTGTCCGCAAGGTTTAGGATTGTGTCTATGGGAATGTTTGACCATTCTTCCAGAAGAGCATTTGTGAGGTCAGGCACTGATGTTGGACGAGAAGGCCTGGCTCACAGACTCCGCTCTAATTCATTCCACAGATGTTCTATCGGATTGAGGTCAGGACAGTCAAACTCGCTCATCCATGTCTTTATGGACCTTGCTTTGTGCACTGGTGGGCAGTCATGTTGGAACAGGAAGGGGCCGTCCCCAAACTGTTCCCACAAAGTTGGGAGCATGAAATTGTCCAAAATGTCTTGGTATGCTGATGCCTTAAGAGTTCCCTTCACTGGAACTAAGGGGCCGAGCCCAACCCCTAAAAAACAACCAACACACCATAATCTCCCCTCCCCCAAATGATTTGGATCAGTGCACAAAGCAAGGTCCATAAAGACATGGATGAGCGAGTTTTGGGGTGGAGGTACTTGACTGGCCTGCACAGAGTCCTGCCCTCAACCTGATAGAAAACCTGTTTTTTTGCCCACGAAAGTGGAGTTACCACGTTAAGGCGTTAAGACGTTCCGCATACCAAGGCATTTTGGACAATTTCATGCTCCCAACTTTGTGGGAACAGTTTGGGGATGGCCCCTTCCTGTTCCAACATGACTGCTCACCAGTGCACAAAGCAAGGTCCATAAGGACATGGATGAGCGAGTTTGGCGTGGATGAATTTGACTGGCCTGCACAGAGTCCTGACCTCAGCCTTGGGATGAATTAGGGGCGGAGACTGCGAGCCAGGCCTTCTCGTCCAACATCATTGCCCGACCTCACAAATGCGCTTCTGGAAGAATGGTCAAACATTCCCATAGACACCCTCCTAAACCTTGTGGACGGCCTTCCCAGAAGAGGTGAAGCTGGTATAGCTGCAAAGGGCGGGCCAACTCAATATTGAACCCTACGGACTAAGACTGGGATGCCATTAAAGTTCATTTGCGTGTAAAGGCAGGCGTCCCAATACTTTTGACATCCTATTAATTCAAACAATAAAAATAATTCACAAATTATAATTGATTATTATTCATTGTTTGAGTTAATAGGATGTATATGTTTGTTGCTTCCATTATTTATATATTTTTATTTGTTTATTTGTCCCAGTTTGGTTTGCTGCATGAGTGTATTTGATTGATATTGATGGTGTATTCTCCGATTTATCCTCATGGGGGAGCCCATGTGGTTATCCTCAATTTTATTTGTTTTATTCCATCCGTGGGATCTCTTCTCAGGTTGAGGCCTGGTACCATTAACCACTCGGCACGATGTGATGAACTGTCATGGAGGAATCCAGATCGAGGCCAAGAAAGGGATGTATTCACGAGAACGAGGCTTGGTTTCTTACTAGTAAGCATTTGAGCGGTGGAGCCGGAAGAAGTCGTTTATGACGAAATGCGTAGGGAGCAGCTACGTGCTGACATTACTGCACAAATCGGAGGTGGCTTTTATCTTTGATGCCAGCCGGATTGTATTTTATGGACAAACTATTTGTGTACGTGCAAGGGCAATATTTTTTTTTCAAATTACTGCTTGCCGAACAGGCTTTTTCTGGGGCTTTTTGTTGACAAGTTTACATTTTTTGCTAGAAAATTAATTATAACCCCCAAACATTATACATTTTTTTGTTGTTAGCAGAGACCCTAGGGAATAAAACGGTAATTGTTGCAATTTTTTATGTCACACTGTATTTGCACAGCGGTTTTTCAAACGCTATTTTTTGGGGAAAAAAATATATTTTAATAAATATAAAAAAAAAAACCACAATATATACCCCATTTTTTTGTAAAATGTAAAAGATGATGTTACGCCGAGTAAATAGATACCCAGCATCTCAATGCTTTAAAATTGCGCAGAATGGCGACAAACTGCGGTTCTTAAAAATCTCCATAGGCGGCGCTTTAAAACGTCTTTACGGGTTACCAGTTTCGAGTTACAGAGGAGGTCTATCGCTAGAATTATTGCTCTCGCTCTCACATGTGCGGTGCAAACACAGTTTACAGATACGTGCGTGACTTACGTATGCGTTCGTTTCTGCACGCGAGAACGGAGGGATGGAGGCGCTTCAATTTTTTTATGCCGAATGTATTAAGGTAAAAAATAACCCTAAGGCTTCAGAACCGCTTTAAGGGGGGCATTCTTCCTATTTACGACCAATGTAATGGCATTTTTCCCATCGACCCCCCAATTAATCGGTATTAGTAAGTACTTAAAAATTATTTACGGGGGTCCCTCTGGGGTAAAAAAGGTTGAGAAAGGTTAAGCTACACCCCTATTTAATTGGTAGCAAACCTTTTTAACTGCTTCAGCCCTGGAAGATTTCACCCCCCTTCCTGACCAGAGCACTTTTTGCGAATCGGCACTGCGTCGCTTTAACTGACAATTGCGCCGTTGTGCGCCGTTGCACCCAAACAAAATTGATGTCCTTTTTTCCCACAAATAGAGCTTTCTTTTGGTGGTATTTGATCAGGTCTGCATTTTTTTTTTTTTTTTTTGCGCTATAAACAAAAAAAAAAGAGCGACAATTTTGAAAAAAAGCAATATTTTTTACTTTTTACTATAATAAATATCCCCCAAAAATATATAAAAACTAGTTTTTTTCCTCAGTTTAGGCCGTTATGTATTCTTCTACATATTTTTGGGAAAAAATTTCGCAATAAGCGTATATTGATTGGTTTGCGCAAAAGTTATAGCATCTACAAAAAAGGGGATAGATTTATGGCATTTTTATTTATTTATTTTTTATTAGTAATGGCGGCGATCTGCGATTTTTATCGTGACTGCGACATTATGGCGGACACATCGGACACTATTTTACACTATTTTGGGACCATTGTCATTTATAGTTACATAGTTACATAGTAGGTGAGGTTGAAAAAAGACACAAGTCCATCAAGTCCAACCTATGTGTGTGATTATGTGTCAGTATTACATTACATATCCCTGTATATTGCGGTCATTCAGGTGATTATCTAATAGTTTCTTGAAGCTATCAATGCTCCCCGCTGAGACCACCGCCTGTGGAAGGGAATTCCACATCCTTGCCGCTCTTACAGTAAAGAACCCTCTACGTAGTTTAAGGTTAAACCTCTTTTCTTCTAATTGTAATGAGTGGCCACAAGTCTTATTAAACTCTCTTCTGCGAAAAAGTTTTATCCCTATTGTGGGGTCACCAGTACAGTATTTGTAAATTGAAATCATATCCCCTCTCAAGCGTCTCTTCTCCAGAGAGAATAAGTTCAGTGCTCGCAACCAGTGCTATAAAAATGCACCGATTACTGTGTAAATGACACTGGCAGGGAAGGAGTTAACACTAGGGGGCGATCAAGGGGTTAAGTGTGTCCTAGGGAGTGATTCTAACTGCGGGGGGGAGGGGCTACCACTGACATGACAGCGATCACTGCTCCCGATCACAGGGAGCAGTAGATCCCTGTCATGTCACAAGGCAGAACGGGGAAATGCCTTGTTTACATAGGCATCTCCCCGTTCTGCGGCTAGGTGACACGATCGCCGGGGCACCGGCGGACATCGAGTCCGCGGGTCCCACGGGCATGGTCACGCTGTATGCGGCCGGCCGGCGGCGCGCGCGTGCCCGCTAGTACCGGCAATTAAAGGGGATGTACAGGTATGCCCATTTGCTCACTGCTGCCATTGTGCCGACGTATATCGGCGTGCGGCGGTCGGCAGGTGGTTGATTACGATTTCTACTTCTGCGTGTAACGTCCAGTTTTCCGGGGGGGAAATCCCTTACAAGCGTTGACATAGAAATCTCGCAATTCTTTGTGTCAGAGTGAGGAAATAACCTCTCTCAGTGCATTGAGCCCATCTTATAAGTTAACACAAGTCATACAACACTATAGAAAACAAACATGATGGAATGTAAGTGAGTGTGTAATGCTGATGCTTTGATCAATATTTTATCTGCCGGCCTTTCAATACAACAACCATTACATTCCAATGTTGCTAAACAGATTTATTTGCAGCTCGCTGATGTTTCCGAGGGAAAAGAATTAATGAAATAAAAGGTCTACTAGCATGACATCCATTAATTGTGGTTTGTGTGGTTCTTTTCTACCATCACTATATATATTCAGTTGGACGGGCTAAATGGAGTTCTCTCTCTCCGCTTCTAATAGCTTGATCCTTCACGACACTTGCTTACAGAAAGTGGTCACTGACAGCTCCTTAGCCGATTGTCCAACGCGTAAGCCAAACTTTATGTCCATTAGTAACATGTCTGCTTTCTTTTTTTTGTTTGTGAACTACACAGAGTTTGTGTAAAAATAATTAGAAATTTCTCTTGTCCACCCAAACCACTTTGACCTGTCTTTGGCCAGGTTTCTCCCATTAAAGTGCAACTTGGATACCACCCCTTGGAGCTGCTTCCCTCCAAGGCAGGCTTTCTCCACCTTTTAACACTAGAGGAACCCCAAAAATAATTTTCATGTCTCGGGGAACTCTTACTAAAACCAAATCATCAATAGGAACAATGCTCCTAATATTGGTGGTCAATAGGAAGAATGTCCCCCTTAAAGTGGTGTTCAGATTGCCACCCTTAAAGACAGCTATAAAGATATTTGGTGTCATGCTGTTGGCTTTGCTAAGGGGTGCTGAACCTTGAACTCTGTAGGCATCATCAAATAGGTGGTTCATCAGCCACAGCTCAAGGAACCCTTAGCAGGCTTTGGAGGAACCCCAGGGTTCCACTGAACCCTGGTTGAGAATGGCTGCTCTAAGGGCTCATTTACACTTGCCACATTAATGGCTAGTGTACACTTGCTTCAAAACTAGGCTTCGGTCACGCTTTGTTAAAAGCCCTTTAAACGCTAGTCAAAGCTCCTGTCACTAAATAAAATGGTTAGCTTACAGTCCTGTTTACACCTTGCTTTTGCTTTGCTTTGGCTTCGCTTCAAAAATGATACCCCATGTAGCTTTAGTGGTGCTTCAAGGCATCTTCAAAGCCTCCATAGAAGTCTACGGCTCGCTTGAAGCCCCACTGAAGCCCCACCGAAGCCTCATCGAAGCCCCACCAAAGTCCCACCAAAGGCTCATCGAAGCCCCACCGAAGTCTCATCGAAGCCCCATTGAAGCTCCACCAAAGCCTCATCGAAGCCCCACCGAAGTCTCATCGAAGCCCCACCAAAGGCTCATCAAAGCCCCATTGAAGCTCCACCAAAGCCTCATCGAAGCCCCACCAAAGTCTCATCGAAGCCCCACCAAAGGCTCATCGAAGCCCCATTGAAGCTCCACCAAAGCCTCATTGAAGCCCCACCGAAGTCTCATCGAAGCCCCACCAAAGGCTCATCGAAGCCCCATTGAAGCTCCACCAAAGCCTCATCGAAGCCCCACCGAAGTCTCATCGAAGCACCAAGCAAAAGCAAGGTGTAAGCAGGACTGTAAGCTTACCATTTTATTTAGTGACAGGATCTTTGACTGGCGTTCAGAGAGCTTTAACAAAGCGTGCTTGAAACCATGTTTTGAAGCAAGTGTAAACTAGCCCTTAGGTTGATGATTAGGGTTGCCACCTCATCTCATTAAAAACCCCAACACATATTAATTACACGGGTTCTGAGGCTAATTTAATGCAAATAAGGCCCTGAGTGAGTTTAATTACCACCTTAATCAGCCACAGAACCTGTGTAAGTAATGTGTTTCGGGTTTAAAGGAATTAGGTGGCAACCCTAGTGATGATCCTTCTTCAGAGCTACTACCCTCTTCCCTCCTTTTATTTATATACCCTCACGAGCCGCTTTATAAGGTACACCTGTTCAATTGCTTGGTAACACAAATTGCTAATCAGCCAATCACACGGCAGCAACTCAATGCATTTAGGCATCTAGACCTGGGGAAGACAACTTGCTGACGTTCAAACCGAGCATCAGAATGGGGAATAAAGGGGATTTTAGAGACTTTGAACGTGGTAGATGGGCTGGTCTGAGTATTTCTGAGATTTTCACACACAACCATCTCTCGGGTTTACAGAGAATGGTGGGAAAAAGAGAAAATATCCAGTGAGCGGCAGTTGTGTGGAGGAAAATGCCTTGTTGATGTCAGAGGAGAATGGGCAGACTGGTTCCAGATGATAGAAAGGAAACAGTAACTCAAATAAGCACTCGTTACATCCAAGGTACGCAGAATACCATCTCTGAACGCACAACACATTGAACCTTGAAGCAGATACAGCAGCAGAAGACCACATCGGGTGCCACTCCTGTCAGCTAAGAACAGGAAACTGAGGATACAATTTGCCTGCCCCCAGATGCAGCTTGTCACTTGCCATCCACAGCCTGGCTCACTCTCCCTCCCCTTCAGCTGGGCATGCTGGGAGCTGCAGTTTCCCCCTTAGGATTGCAGTGGGACTGCCAGTCCTCGGGTCCACATGTCCCACGATCCTCCCTTCTGCTCCTTTTTTATTGTTTTTTTTTTTTGGAATGGAAGATTTGCATGGATGTGCAGCCGACAAATCTGCAGCAACTGTGTGATGCTATCATGACAATATGGTCCAAAATCTCTGAGGAATGTTTCCAACACCTTGTTGTATCTATGCCACCAAGAATGAAGGCAAAAGGGGTCCAACCCGGAACTAGCAAGGTGTACCTAACAAAGTGGCCAATGAGTGTATAGCTCATCACTCCCCCACTTTCTGGACACTTTTGGTTCTGACTGCACACACAACGCCTGAGGCCCCATTTTGGAGGCGTTAGGAGTCCTTGGCATAATTGTCCACTTTTCGAAGAGGGAGAATAGGAATGAATAAGGTGGTTTTTCCATAGTTATGATCTGTCTTCCTTTATGGAACCGGTTTCTTGTAAGTTCTTTATCTACTTTTTGTATGTTTATTTTACTTCACTTAATTCAATGGGACATACCCCCCTTACCATGATATTGTTGGTCGTTGGCAGTATTACCACTAGAGGTATATCCTGTATATGTTAGTTTGTACTAGAGTTGCACCAATACCGTTTTTTTTATCAGCGAGTATAAGTACCAATACTTGTGCTCAAGTACTCGCCAATACTGATTACTGCTACCTTTGCGGTGCGATTTGAGCTCATACAGACTGAAAGAAGTCACTATGACAAGCCTGGGATCACATGTGCTATAGAGGAAGAGTTACTCTACCAGCATGTGAAATTTGAATGAACTCTGTATAATGTTAGAAATGTCATAAAAGTTATGGCCACTTTTGCATCACTTTTGGTACAGGCTTGTATAAGGTAGGTT
This sequence comes from Lithobates septentrionalis, assembly GCA_037952835.1. Classification (NCBI taxonomy): domain Eukaryota; kingdom Metazoa; phylum Chordata; class Amphibia; order Anura; family Ranidae; genus Lithobates; species Lithobates septentrionalis. The sequence continues at coordinate 534,372 of JBBDGP010002647.1, read as the reverse complement.
GGTCATTTTTGGAAGCCTTCAGAGATACTTTAATAATGGTTCCTTTGGGGTTGTCCTAACCAGGGCACCTTTGTTCATGACTCAATGGATGAACTTTGCAGACCTTTCAAAGTAATTGTCGGTATCTCTCACAATGCTCATACTTGGAGGCACAATGAGTTTTGAGGGACAAACTTTTCACAGAAGTGTTTTGGCTGATTAGTATTATCTTCCACTTCCGTATAAGTAATCTAACACTCGGAGATCCTGTTAAACACTCTTCCTTATTAATACATTTAACTTTCTTTATCATAGATTAATATACTAATTAAGATTTTGTGACACTATTCGAAAACTAATGCACAAGCATAATTAAAATAACCTAAACAACCCCGAGGCAATCTAGAAGAATAGGCTAACATCATTCCCAAACAGTATGCAAATTTGTAACTTCTACTACAAAATGCTGTGGTACAAAAGATTAAGGTACCTCTATGGAAAGATCTTAATTGTTAATACATTTTTAATGAATACTGCTGCCGACAGAAGTGTGCTTGTGGCTTTCTGTCCTACATGTAGGATGGAGACAATGGCGGTGGAGGCAACTTAGGCATACTTTGCTACTAAACCTTATACAGTGGACAGTTTGCTGTCTATAGCTATGGACAAGGTATGGAGAAAACAAGCCCCTTACACGAACATGCTCTCCTTAAGCCAAGATCCAATAAAGTTTTGTGTACCACCATGAACTGAGTAAGTTGCATTTGTGAGCCATGAAACGCGTGAAATAAAGCTCTATCTTACTCGCTGAACATGATGACTCTGATCTATCCTTTTCAAATATTCCACCCGATGGAGAGCCCCACAAAGGATCCACCCCTGAGGGCTCAAGAGAAACCAGCTTGAACCTGCGTGGAGACAGTATTCTCCACCTGCGCCAAAGGAAGGATTGCATCAGTGGCCCAGTGAAGCAATGCAGTAAGAGGGGTGCACCAGTCAATGCTGGGACAAGGACAAGGTCATCCAGTGCCCAAGTTAAAGATGCCAATCTACGCCCCCCAGTGAGAGGAGGAGGAGGTTGGCCTGGGGGTATAAGATTACAGAAGAAACAGTTCCAAGATATCAGTGCAGCTGTATGCATATGCCGGCAGCTGTGTTTACAGGCTACCGGAGCACTGTAGGGATGGGGGCACCTTCCTTCTGTTACAAGGCTGACAAGAGTAGTGACAGCAGCATCACCTTCCTGTCAGCTAAGTGCTGGGAGTGGCAAGCAGAGGAGGAGACAGCCGGGAAGGGGTGCTGGCTGTGTTCTACCTCCACTTCCTCCTTCCTGCCAGTACAGAGCTCCTGTATTCAGAAGCCGACAGCGATAATCACGGACACACAGGTGCTCTGTGCTGGCAGGAGTTAGGAGGGAGAGCGCACAGCCCAGTCTCCTTCCATCTCTCTCCTCCACTCCCAGCTCTCTCCTGGACACTTCTGCGCTTGGCTGTGGGCTCTCCTCTCCTGCCAGTGCAGAGCTCTTGTGTGTCTGATTACCACTGCTGGCTTCTAAATACAGGAGTGCTGCACTGGTAGGAAGGAGGAAGGGGACAGAGAACACAGCCTGCACCGCTTCCCGGCTCACTCCTCCTCTCCTCCCCACTCCCAGCACTTGGCTGACAGCTGAGTGATGCTGCTGTCACTACTCTTGTCAACCTTGTAACAGAAGGAAGGCACCCCCAATCCCTACAGTAAACCATTATGCCCAGGGCAGCCGCCCCTCCCGCCCACCCCTCTTCCCGGCCCTGGTGCCAGTAACTTTCGTCTTTAACAGATGTTTATTGCTCTGGGTCACAGGGCAAAAGGGTTAGGCCTTCAAATACCTCCAGCGACATGTATTCCAGACCCTGACTACACCTGTGCTGTCACAGGGCATATTGAGGACCACGGTGCATTGCAAAAACAAGGATCATCAGGTAACCACCAGCAGCGCTGTCTTCAGAGCTCCACAGTCGGGCTGTGGGCACCTCCATACCTCCTCTATCCAAGAGAGTACCAGGATCCTCTGAGGGTTAGACTCCATCCTCCTCCAGCAGGACTTCTTCCTCTAGCTCTCCACCTTGAGTGCTGTACCCTCTCCTAGACCAGGCAGGGCATCCCAAATAGGCTCCTGAATGAGTCAACACACAAAACTGCATGCACCTCCCCAGGCCACAGCCGATGGAGAAGAGAGCCCACCAGGCCACTTCTCAAATATTTATATCCTTCCCCTTATTGCACCACTAGCAAGAAACCTCCTGGTGGTTGGACAGGGGGGACATAAATATTCATAACTCAGCTCCCTTTTCTATTGCCATAAGTGTCAGAGGCACCTAATGGCAGCAGCCAGGAACAGCAACAACATTGCGCTTAGAGGAGAGCCAAGTAAACGTGCCTGGGTAAATTACTGCTTACTAAATCTACTGGACATCGTTGCTTGCGGCAGGGTGACTACAGGGAGAACATATAAACTTCATGCAGATGGCGTCCTGACTGGGATTCAAACCAGGGACCCCAGTGCTGCAAGTGCTAACCACTAAGCCACTGTGTGTATTGTAGCTTAAAATCTGCTGTTTATGACTCTTTCTACTCCAAATTATAATGATATATGGGTATCCTGCTCAACTAACTCATGTGACAAGTACATTTTAATGACATAAAAAAACACTATGAAGTCAGGCGCTAGCAAACTCACTCTGGAGAAACATTGGACAATGGGCATTACCATGCAACAACAACAATGATAAATGTCCCATGCTCTTGCTGTTATATTTACAGGTAGGGAAAAAAGTATTTGATCCCCTGCTGGTTTTTGTACGTTTGTCCACTGACAAAAAAATGATTAGCCTATAATTTTATTGGTAGGTTTATTTTACCAGTGAGAGACAGAATAACAACAAAAATATCCAGAAAAACACATTTCAAATACGTTCTAAATTGATTTGCATTTTAATGAGTGAAATAAGTATTTGATCCCCTGTCAATCAGCAAAATCTCTGGCTCCCAGGTGTCTTCTGTACAGGTAATGAGCTGAAATTAGGAGCACTCTCAAAGGGAGTGCTCCTAATCTCAGCTTGCTACCTGTATAGAAGACACCTGTCCACAGAAGCAGTCAATCAATTAATCAGATTCCAATCTCTCCACCATGGCCAAGACCAAAGAGCTGTCCAAGGATATCAGGGACAAGATTGTAGAACTACACAAGGCTGGAATGGGCTACAAGACCATCGCCAAGCAGCTTGGTGAGAGGGTGACAACGGTTGGTGCGATTATTCGCAAATGGAAGAAACACAAAATAACTGTCAATCTCCCTCGGTCTGGGGCTCCATGTAAGTTCTCACCTCGTGGAGTTTCAATGATCATGAGAACGGTGAGGAATCAGCCCAGAAATACACGGGAGAATCTTGTCAATGATCTCAAGGCAGCTGGGACCATAGTCACCAAGAAAACAATTGGTAACACACTACACCGGGAAGGAAATCCAGCAGTGCCCGCAAGGTCCCCCTGCTCAGGAAATCACATGTACAGGCCCGTCTGAAGTTTGCTAATGAACATCTGAATGGTTCAGAAGAGAACTGGGGGAAAGTGTTGTGGTCAGATGAGACCAAAATCCAGCTCTTTGGCATCAACTCAACTTGTCGTGTTTGGAGGAGGAGGAATGCTGCCTATGACCCCAAGAACACCATCTCCACCGTCAAACATGAAGGTGGAAACATTATGCTTTGGGGGTGTTTTTCTGCTAAGGGGATTGGACAACTTCACCGCATCAAAGGGACGATGGACGAGGCCATGTACTGTCAAATCTTGGGTGAGAACCTCCTTCCCCCAGCCAGGGTATTGAAAATAGGTCGTGGATGGGTATTCCAGCATGACAATGACCCAAAAAACACACGGCCAAGGCAACAAAGGAGTGGCTCAAGAAGAAGCACATTAAGGTCCTGGAGTGGCCTAGCCAGTTTCCAGACCTTTAACCCATAGAAAATATGTGGAGGGAGCTGAAGGTTCGAGTTACCAAACCTCAGCTTCGAAACCTTAATGACTTGGAGAGGATCTGCAGAGGAGTGGGACAAAATCCGTCCTGAGATGTCTGCAAACCTGGTGGCCAACTCCAAGAAACGTCTGACCTCTGTGATTGCCAACAAGGGTTTTGCCACCAACTACTAAGTCATGTTTTGCGAAGGGGTCAAACACTTATTTCACTCATTAAAATGCAAATCAATGTATAACTTTTTTGAAATACCTATTTCTGGCTATTTTTGTTGTTATTCTGTCTCTCGCTGTTAAAAGAAAACCGACCATTAAAATTATAGACTGATCATTTCTTTGTCAGCGGGCAAAGGTACAAATTCAGCAGGAGATATATTATGGACTTCAGGTCTGGACTTGCCCATCGAGGTAAGATCCATAGGAGAAATACTCAAAAGTTACCAGAAAGTGTTACATAATGATGATAAAAATAATATTCCCCATGAAATGGAAACGGTAGTAACCAATCCATGACTGCTGGGCTCGTGGGATCACAGCCAAAAAAAGTCAGAGTCAGAGTGATGTGATATTGTGAATAAAATATATCCAGTTTATTGTAAACCATCACTAAAGCAACAGTGTCCTTGTGTTAATAGCTTATGTGCTACCCCGATGGCACCATGGTGTTTGGTTGAGCCATAGTCGGTAGGCAACAGTAACTGTCCCTTGGAGGGTGGCCAATCCTATAGGGGACACTCACCAGATGTAATCCGCAAAAGGGTGGCAGAGGCCAAGTAAAATAAGTGTAAGTGATGGAGGAGCCGATGTACAAGCGCCAATTCAGAATTGTGTCACTGGAAGTGATGTGCCGCCAACACTTCGAATGCTGACCGGGATGACCACAAGTGCCTCGGGTCTCCAAGACGACACATTTCATGGTGGGACCTCTTTATCATGTCCTTTTATTTGGTCATGCAAACAGGTGTTGTGGCGCTACTACCTTCCTTCAATCCTCAGCTCCACCCAGGGCACAGACTATGAGGCTGCCAATGCCTTTGTAAACTTTAGACCACTGGATGGACAGTCAGCACTTGGGTAAACGTGAAATGGCAATTATCCTTTATTGAAATGACATGAAACAGTCAATGTGTTTCAGCCTTCAGGCTTTATTCAGGCTCAGCCATGATCAAGGCCTGACAGCCTCAATGCATTGGCTGTTTTACAGCTGTTTCATGTCATTTCAATAAAGAATAATTGCCATTTGACATTTACCTGAATGTTGACTGTCCCTGTGGTCTACTTTTTTTTGGGTCGTGGTTCCACAAGCCCAGCAGACATACACTATATTGTCAATAGTATTGGGACGCCTGCCTCTTCACACACATGAACTTTATTGGCATCCCAGTCTTAGTCCGTAGGGTTCAATATAGATTTGGCCCACCCTTTACAGCTATAACAGCTTCAACTCTTCTGGGAAGGCTGTCCACAAGGTTTAGGAGTGTGTCTATGGGTGCATTTGTCCAATATCAATGCCTGACCTCACAAATGCGCTTCTTGGGAAATTCCAGACCTGAAGCCCATAATATGTTCATTTCCGAGACTCTATGCACTATTATCTTGAGATTTAGCTTTACATTTTAATGATATGCCGAGAAATGCTGTACTACAATCTATTGATGGTTGTATATGGTGGTAGGGAGCCTCTGTAGTAGAAGAGCAGACTTGTTAAATTTGCACCCGGTGTCTTATCCTTCATGCTATGAAAGGTTCCCATGATTCTGATGACATCCCATCAGCTTGAGTAGTGCCTTATAATAGATGCCTTGAGAAAAATATCTGTTTCCATGAGAGAGCTGCTCCTATGTATTTATGCATGAAGCTGTGATTTCTTCCTGGTAGATGTATGTCTGGACTGACCATTAATCAGAACGCAGGCATTCTGTGGGCTAAGTGCCCCTGAAATGCATTTTTCAGAAACCAATATTGTACCACCAGACAAGATTTAGAAAAGTCTGTAATCACCAGGGCCGGGAACAGACAACCGATACAAGTGAAAAATACTAAAACACGCGGCAGCATCCTGACTTAAAAGTTGCACCTCCGCGTGAATACAAATGTGTGCAACTATTTAGTCAGAAACATTTATTAGTCCTGCAGTAAAATGCCAGTCGTGCCGTTTACTAACCTCGGCCGTTTCATAAACCCAAAGAATGGAAAAACATGTACTCAGGAGAGCAGGTCAATAGTGCAATAAAAAGGTAGCACTTACCAAGGATGTTATTCCTTTTATTAGAAACAACGATGTAGCCGCGAATAAAAATGTCATTTACACTTTTCATGAGCGTCTGTGAAGGCTGAAATTGCCATCTTGATCCTGGGTAGGAGTAACACTGTTATAATAGGGGATAATGCGTGCCTGCCCTGTAGGGAATCATTACAGCGGTTCTCCATCAATAATGAGGAAGGTTTGCCGCTTCAAAGGTAAATATATTCATAAAAGGACTGGAAGAGATTGTGTTTTTTTTTTTTTTGCTTATCAACTTCACAGACTGACCTACCAGAGAAATTTGTGGGGGTAGTTAAAGTACCATGGAGCAATTTTAATTCACTCTACAGGCTCTTGATCGGTAAACTGTAAGGACAAATGCCAGCTCTCTATATAATGGAGATGCCATGTTTTCTTTAATAGCATAGTCAGGTTTTTACCAAGACGATAATAATGTAATGTGGTTGGTTAGAAAAGTAACAAAAGTGGAAAATCTATGGCTCTATGACCATCATAGCTTACCTAAGACAGGTAACAAAGCTGGACTTCTAAGGACTATCTACAACCACCAGGACTTATCTACATCAAGCAATGAATATGGACTATCTAACGGCTCTCTATGATCATCATGACCTATCTAGGACAAGTAATAAATATAGACTATGGACCAGCCCTCAAAATTTCCACTCGCCTGCTCGAATTTGGCGAGTGGAAATTAGTTGAGGGCGAGTGAGCAGCATATCAGAGGGGGAGACGGCCGGAGCCACCGGCAGGTGGGGTTAAATGAAAGCCGAAATTAAAACATTTCCGGACAGAGGTTGGACGTATCCTTCAAAATTTTACAAACTATACGCTACCGGAGGACCCGGCCTTTTTCCTCCTTCATGAGTCTAACATACTGGAAAAAGTATACAAAGAGTCCATTATCCGTCATCTTTTAGATGCAGCCAAGGCCTGCATCCCCCTCATGTGGAAATCGATAACACCACCGACAGTTGGGATGTGGCCACGCAGAGTAAAAGAGATTAGTAGATTGGAAGACCTGGTACTCTCTGCACGACCTCAGCAAGAATTATACTCCAAGACTTGGTTATCTTGGAATGTCTTCTTGTCTTCAGATAAGGGAAGAGCCCTCCTTGATAGTAATCTGAATAGTTAGGGAGATATCTAAGGGTCTCATCCTACTTCTCCCTGCATTTTGCGATCTCACATGAGATCTCCACCAGAGGAGTTATGAAACAAGTGTGATTTAACTGTACTTCTGTCTTGGTCTGATTTCATGGTTTCTGACACAAATATGGACTAAGGTCTATCAATGGCCATCATGACTTATCTACGACAAGTAAGAAATATGGATTATCTACAACCATCGTGGCTTGTCTACAACACGTAACAAATATGGACTATCTATGACCATCATGATTAATCTATGACAAGTAACAGATACGGACTAACTAGGACTATCACGACTGATCTACGACAAGTAACAAATTCAGACTATTTACAACCATCACGACTAATCTACGGCAAGTAACAAATATAGACTATCTATGGACTATCTACGACCATCATGACTTACATACAACAAGAAAATAAATATGGACTATTTACAACAACAACGACTTACCTGTGACAAGTAACAAATATGGACTGTTTGCAAACACCATAACTTATCTACGACAAGTAACACATGTGGACTATCTACAACCACCATGACTTATCTACGGCTAGTTACAAATATGAACTATCTACAACCAATATGACCAAGCTCTGACAAGTAACAAATATAGACTATGAACTAACTATGACCATCATGGCTTACCCACAAGTCATACATATGGACTGTCTTTGACCCTCGTAATTTTTCAATGACAATTAACAAATATGGACTAATTATAGACTATCTACAACTATTATGATTTATTTACAAAAAGTTACAGAATACAGAATACTTTATTAATCCCAAAGGGACATTGGGAAATTGTTACAACACAGACACACTTAACAAAGACAACACAAGATCACAATAGACTGAACAAGATTCAAAAACACAACAAAATTACCAATAACAGGCATTAACACCAAATAACAAAATTAAAACAACACTACAAATAAAACATTTATACAATTAAAATACAACATAGAATAAATAACACGAATCTACGGCACATGTGGATTATCTATGTGGATTATCTGTGGATTACCAATGATCATCATACTTTATCTGTTGCCAGTAACAAATATAGACTATCTTTCACTGGGATTTTGGGTGCCACAAGGATCTACAACTCTTTGTAGTTACAATTATACAAATAAAAGAATCTCCCCCATTGGTACAGGATACCAGCGCCATCTTTTTTGGAAATATTTGCTTTTGGTGGTGCTATTTGGTGGTGCTATTTATTTTCTCCACAGCTAAATCTCTGAAAAGAAATAATTAGTACAAACCCATGGAAAACCAATGGTACTTTCCCAATTAGCTTGCAGTCTTTGATTGCAAATGAAAAAGTAATCAATGGAGAGATTGTAAAATGTCAATGACTAGATCCGCGTGAGAGCACCGCATGCATTAACAGTACGTGAGCGAAGATTAGTGCCATCCATTTACAGAGCTGAGCTCCCAGCACAGAGAGCAGTTTCCTATAAAGTATATGTAAAAGAACTTCTCCTATTTGCTTCATTCTGGTCTGTTACATACTATATACCAATTAAGGTGTTTTGATGCTTTTTTTGACAATTGCAATCGGTCCTCCCTTATAGGCATGGACATGTACATGCCCTAATCACCCTATGTGGCACTGATTCCCCCTGCTGTATTTATAACCGATTATTCTCTGTGTTCATAAATGAAGCATGGTAAACTGTGTTTACTATGCTTCAGTTTGTGAATGAAGAGCACATAGCCCTTCCCATTTTATCACTGTCCAGTGGAGCTGAGGCTGCAGAGAAAGGGACTGGGGAATCTTGGTTCTCAGTCCTTTTCTTTCTCTGGCTCAAAAGTAACAAGACATCGGGAGGATGTTTGGACTCCTGATATTTCACCAAAGCTCCCCAATGGGGCTCCTAAAAAAAAAAAAAAAACAACTACTGATACTGTTCACTGCCCTACTGACACCAATCCCTTCCCTTCTGACACAGTCTACTGCTCTGCTGACACCTTCCTCTGCCCTCATGACAAAGTCCACTTTACTACTGACACCAACCACTACTCACTTTTGTTGCCAGCGGTTTAGACATTAATGGCTGTGTGTTGAGTTATTTTGAGGGGACAGCAAATTTACACTGTTATACAAGCTGTACACTCACTACTTTACATTGTAGCAAAGTGTCATTTCTTCAGTGTTGTCACATGAAAAGATAGAAGAAAATATTTACAAAAATGCGAGGGGTGTACTCACTTTTGTGAGATACTGTATATAATATACACACACACGTGTGTTTGCTCTCTGGGGTTCATAGCTTAATGCAATAGGCTGCACACACCTATAGTCCTGCCAGAAATCCAGTGAGTTCCTAACTTCTTGTGCGCTCTGAGCTGTTATCTAAAGCATTGTTATTAGCCCTGTCCAGCTGACTGGGTGACAACGCCGCTCCTTAATATGAAGTACAGTGAGTGAGTTTTGACACCTTAGGATAGGAAATGTGTTACTGGCAGGATCACCAGGTGAAAATAAGAAAAAGTAGCTTGACAAAATAAAGCAAAATAAAGCCACCATAGTAAGGACCAATAATTTACATTATATTATGTTTTTGTTCTCACTCTATTTAATTAAAAATATCCTCTTGTTTGCATACTCACCTCTCCCACACTGAAGACCAACTTTACAACATGGAAAGATACCAGTGGAAGAAACTTCTGTTTCAAAGATTCTAAAGCCCAAGAAACTTGAAAATGCCTATTTGCAGTAGGGCTCATCAGTCCTTAGATGTGACAGCTGCATTTGTTTTCTTTTTTTTTTTTAGGCTTTATTTTATTTGCTTTCACCTAGTGGCCAGTAACAGGGTCAGGATGGTGCCCTTATGATGCAGACCCTTTAACTACAGTGTATGGGATATCTAATGTAGACATACCTGAGAAGAGTAGACCGATAGCAGGGCCTCAGGAGGGCATGGTACACTAGAAGGGAGAAGGACTGGAAGCCAGAACTGCAGAGCATGACCCTCGCTGGATCTCTGTCTCGCCAAGGAGTTCTGAGACGATAGGTGATGCAAGGTCCTCCAAGGCACTGAGTCTAAGAGCTAGACAGTTTTAACCAGGTACTCCCTCACAGGGGTTTGGTCTCAGCTACATGCTGATCCCAGGTCACGACCTTGGGATCCATCTACTTTAGGCACCAGGTACCGCCAAGAACATGTATATGGGAACACCAGACAGCTGGATTCTAGTCAGACATCAGGGCAGGTAAGCAGACATGGATAAGCAGGATACGAGCTAGAGTTCAGCGCAGGCAACAGACAAACATAACCAGGTTACAAGCTAAAGGTCAGAGCAGGCAGTGGACACAGATAACAGGGATGCAAGCTGGAGTTCAGGCCAGGCAACAGACACAGTTAACCAGGGAAGGCAGTGAAAATAAATAACCAGGATACAAGCTGGAGTTCAGGGCAGACAACAGACACAGATAACCTGGGAAGGTAGTGCAACTGAATAACCAGCATACAATCTGGAGTTCAGAGCAGGCAGCGGACATGGATAACCATGTTATAAGCTGGAAATCAGGGCAGGCAGGGGACATGGACAACTAAGATGAAAGCCAGAGGTCAGGGCAGACAGTGAACACAGATCACAAGGTTATAAGTCAGAGGTAAGGACAGGCAGTGGAAATGCATAACCAGGATACAGCCAGAGGTCAGGGTGGGCAGACAACTTGGATAACCATGTTACAAGCCAGGGGTCAGGGCAGGCAGCAGACACAGATAAACAGGATACAAGCCAAATATCAGGGCAGACAGCAGACACGTATAACCAGGATACAAGCCAAATATCAGGGCAGGCAGCAGAGACGGATAACCAGGATACAAGCCAAATATCAGGGCAGGCAGCAGAGACGGATAACCAGGATACAAGCCAAATATCAGGGCAGGCAGCAGAGACGGATAACCAGGATACAAGCCAAATATCAGGGCAGGCAGCAGACACGGATAACCAGGATACAACCCAAATATCAGGGCAGGCAGCAGACACGGATAATCAGGATACAAGCCAAATGTCAGGGCAGGCAGCAGACACGGATAACCAGGTTACAAGTTGGAGGCCAGGGCAGGCAGTGGACACAGATAACCAGGATACAAGCCTGAAAGGTCAGAGCAGGCAGCATACAAGGAAAAACAAGAAGGCAAGTTGGTTTATGCTACACAGAAATTACACAGGAACTGGATATAGGTAAAAAAGGTTGGAAAGCTTATGAGGATAGAGCACAATGGACAACTGGGAAAAAAAGTGTTTCTAAGGCAGTGAGCTGGGTTAAAATAGGTCACTAAGGAGAACAGCACCATGCTGAATGTTCAGAGCCAGACGGAGAACTGATGCTAATTGGCTGTGGCTGACGGCTGAGCTGATTGGCTGCAGATGCAACACTCAAGGTAAGCCATACATACAGATGATAAGATCATCAGAAAATCGGACCTCTGCTTCCACTCATACGCCGATGACACTCAACTCTACTTTCGCATTACTGGACAAAAAGACCAATATCACCAACTAGAAAAATGCCTCACATTGATAGACGCCGCTAGCTCCCTCAAACTCAATGGATCCAAAACAGAGCTCCTTCTCCTACACGCACATTGATAGATAGCCACTAGCTCCCTCAAACTCAATGGATCCAAAACAGAGCTCCTTCTCCTACACGCAAACCGAAATACTGGAACCAAGACCCCGTGGACACCTCCCACCATCTTTGGACAGACTATCCCCCAAAGCACCAAAGCCAAAAGTCTCTGAGTCATCTTTGACTTAGAAATGTCAATGGATGCACACATAGGATTAGTAGTCAGCGGACCTCACCATCTTCTCCGCCTGCTACGTAGATTCATCCCCTTCATTCCAGAAGAAGACAAAGCAGCAGTAGTTGGTACAATCATCAATTCCCGACTCGACTACGCAAACTCCCTCTACATAGGACTACCTAAATATCAGATTGCACGCCTACAACTCATCCAAAATACGGCAGCAAGACTGGTAACAGGAAAAAAACCCTGGGAATCCATCTCTCCATCCCTGAGGAGCCTACACTGGCTAACCGTAAAGAATCGGATCACATTCAAGACCCTCTGCCTCACCCACAAATGCATACAAGGAAACACTCCTCAATACTTATGCGAGAAAATAAAACACTACACACCAAATCGCAATCTTCCATCAGCGAACCAAAACCTACTCTTCATTCCCAAGTCCAGCTACAAATCGAAGGGAGACCGAAGATTCGCAGTCCAAGGACCACGGCTATGGAACGCTCCAGTGGCGGCCCGTCCATAGGGGGCGCCTGGGCGCCGCCACCCCCACCCCCCAGGCAGCAAAAAAAAAAATAAAAAAAATAAAAAAAGTCAAAAATAATACTGGCCCTTTAAAAAAAAAAAAAAAAGGAAAAAAAAGGTCCTTAAGTGCACTGTGTTCGGACGCCGGATACAGTGCGACGCCGGACACAGTGCACTTATAGGAAGCGCCACGTCTATGCAATCACGAGATTGCAGACGTGGCGCTGCATTTGCGGGCGTTTAGCCCGCCTTGTGGCGTTTTCTGATGCGCCGAGTAGCTTCCGCTCGGCCATAGCAATACATACTACAGGCGCTGGGCGGAAGCTACTTGGCACTTTTAGATTTGATTGACATCTGCCCTGAGTCAGATGTCACTTCCTGGTTCTCTCTCTCATTGCGCCCGAGAGAGGAAGCAGGAAGAATGCTGGTGCCAGTGTGAGGAGGAGGACACCGCAGGAGACCCAAGGTAAGTACCGCTGTGTGGAGAATGGGGGGACACATGCTGTTGGGGGGCTCTGATGGGGACAACTGCTGTGGGGGGGCTCTGATGGGGGACACCTGCTGTGGGGGGGCTCTGATGGGGACACCTGCTGTGGGGGGACTCTGATGGGGACACCTGCTGAGGGGGGCTCTGATGGGGACAACTGCTGTGGGGGGGCTCTGATGGGGGACACCTGCTGTGGGGGGGCTCTGATGGGGACACCTGCTGTGGGGGGGCTCTGATGGGGGACACCTGCTGTGGGGGGGCTCTGATGGGGACACCTGCTGTGGGGGGACCCTGATGGGGACACCTGCTGTTGGGGGGCTCTGATGGGGGACACCTGCTGTGGGGGGCTCTGATGGGCGACTCCTGTTTTGGGGGGACTCTGATGGGGACACCTGCTGTGGGGGGACTCTGATTGAGACACCTGCTGTGGGGGGGCTCTGATGAGGGACACCTGCTGTGGGGGGGCTCTGATGGGGGACACCTGCTGTGGGGGGCTCTGATGGGGGACACCTGCTGTGGGGGGGGCTCTGATGGGGGATACCTGCTGTGGGGTGGCTCTGATGGGGGACACCTGCTGTTGGGGGGCTCTGATGGGGGACACCTGCTGTGGGGGGGCTCTGATGGGGACACCTGCTGTGGGGGGGCTCTGATGGGGGACACCTGCTGTGGGGGGCTCTGATGGGGACACCTGCTGTGGGGGGGCTCTGATGGGGGACACCTGCTGTTGGGGGGCTCTGATGGGGGACACCTGCTGTGGGGGGCTTTAATAGGGGACACCTGCTGTGGGGGGCTCTGATGGGGACACCTGCTCACCTGCTGTGGGGGGCTCTGATGGGGACACCTGCTCACCTGCTGTGGGGGGGCTCTGATGGGGACACCTGCTCACCTGCTGTGGGGGGGCTCTGATGGGGACACCTGCTGTGGGGGGTTCTGATGGGGACACCTGCTGTGGGGGGTTCTGATGGGGACACCTGCTGTGGGGGGACTCTGATGGGGACACCTGCTGTTGGGGGCTCTGATGGGGGACACCTGCTGTGGGGGGCTCTGATGGGCGACTCCTGTTTTGGGGGGACTCTGATGGGGACACCTGCTGTGGGGGGGCTCTGATGGGGGACACCTGCTGTGAGGGGGCTCTGATGGGGGACACCTGCTGTGGGGGGACTCTGATGGGGGACACCTGCTGTGGGGGGCTCTGATGGGGAACACCTGCTGTGGGGGGCTTTAATAGGGGACACCTGCTGCGGGGGGCTCTGATGGGGGACTCTGATGGGGGACACCTGCTGTGGGGGGACTCTGATGGGGACACCTGCTGTGGGGGGACTCTGATGGGGACACCTGCTGTGGGGGGGACTCTGATGGAGACACCCTGCTGTGGGGGACACCTGCTGTGGGGGGCTCTAAAGGGGACACCTGCTGTGGGGGGCTCTGATGGGGACAACTGCTGTTGGGGGGCTCTGATGGGGACGCCTGCTGTGGGGGGCTCTGATGGGGACACCTGCTGTGGGGGGCTCTGATGGGGGACACCTGCTGTGGGGGGGCTCTGATGGGGGACACCTGCTGTGGGGGGGCTCTGATGGGGGACACCTGCTGTGGGGGGACTCTGATGGGGGACACCTGCTGTGGGGGGCTTTGATAGGGGACTCTGATGGGGGACACCTGCTGTGGGGGGACTCTGATGGAGACACCCTGCTGTGGGGGGCTCTGATGGGGGACACCTGCTGTTGGGGGCTCTGATGGGGGACACCTGCTGTGGGGGGGCTCTGATGGGGACACCTGCTGTGGGGGGACCCTGATGGGGACACCTGCTGTTGGGGGGCTCTGATGGGGGACACCTGCTGTGGGGGGCTCTGATGGGCGACTCCTGTTTTGGGGGGACTCTGATGGGGACACCTGCTGTGGGGGGACTCTGATTGAGACACCTGCTGTGGGGGACACCTGCTGTGGGGGGCTCTGATGGGGGACACCTGCTGTGGGGGGACTCTGATGGGGGACACCTGCTGTGGGGGAACTCTAATGGGGGACACCTGCTGTGGGGGCACTCTAATGGGGGACACCTGCTGTGGGGGGACTCTGATGGGGGACACCTGCTGTGGGGGGGCTCTGATGGGGGACACCTGCTGTGGGGGGCTTTGATGGGGGACACCTGCTGTGGGGGGCTTTGATGGGGGACACCTGCTGTGGGGGGCTTTGATAGGGGACACCTGCTGTGGGGGGGCTTTGATAGGGGACACCTGCTGTGGGGGGCTCTGATGGGGGACTCTGATGGGGGACACCTGCTGTGGGGGGCTCTGATGGGCGACTCCTGTTTTGGGGGGACTCTGATGGGGACACCTGCTGTGGGGGGGCTCTGATGGGGGACACCTGCTGTGAGGGGGCTCTGATGGGGGACACCTGCTGTGGGGGGACTCTGATGGGGGACACCTGCTGTGGGGGGCTCTGATGGGGAACACCTGCTGTGGGGGGCTTTAATAGGGGACACCTGCTGCGGGGGGCTCTGATGGGGGACTCTGATGGGGGACACCTGCTGTGGGGGGACTCTGATGGGGACACCTGCTGTGGGGGGACTCTGATGGGGACACCTGCTGTGGGGGGGACTCTGATGGAGACACCCTGCTGTGGGGGACACCTGCTGTGGGGGGCTCTAAAGGGGACACCTGCTGTGGGGGGCTCTGATGGGGACAACTGCTGTTGGGGGGCTCTGATGGGGACGCCTGCTGTGGGGGGCTCTGATGGGGACACCTGCTGTGGGGGGCTCTGATGGGGGACACCTGCTGTGGGGGGGCTCTGATGGGGGACACCTGCTGTGGGGGGGCTCTGATGGGGGACACCTGCTGTGGGGGGACTCTGATGGGGGACACCTGCTGTGGGGGGCTTTGATAGGGGACTCTGATGGGGGACACCTGCTGTGGGGGGACTCTGATGGAGACACCCTGCTGTGGGGGGCTCTGATGGGGGACACCTGCTGTTGGGGGCTCTGATGGGGGACACCTGCTGTGGGGGGGCTCTGATGGGGACACCTGCTGTGGGGGGACCCTGATGGGGACACCTGCTGTTGGGGGGCTCTGATGGGGGACACCTGCTGTGGGGGGCTCTGATGGGCGACTCCTGTTTTGGGGGGACTCTGATGGGGACACCTGCTGTGGGGGGACTCTGATTGAGACACCTGCTGTGGGGGACACCTGCTGTGGGGGGCTCTGATGGGGGACACCTGCTGTGGGGGGACTCTGATGGGGGACACCTGCTGTGGGGGAACTCTAATGGGGGACACCTGCTGTGGGGGCACTCTAATGGGGGACACCTGCTGTGGGGGGACTCTGATGGGGGACACCTGCTGTGGGGGGGCTCTGATGGGGGACACCTGCTGTGGGGGGCTTTGATGGGGGACACCTGCTGTGGGGGGCTTTGATGGGGGACACCTGCTGTGGGGGGCTTTGATAGGGGACACCTGCTGTGGGGGGGCTTTGATAGGGGACACCTGCTGTGGGGGGCTCTGATGGGGGACTCTGATGGGGGACACCTGCTGTGGGGGGACTTTGATGGGGACACCTGCTGTGGGGGGACTCTGATGGGGACACCTGCTGTGGGGGGACTCTGATGGAGACACCTGCTGTGGGGGGACTCTGATGGAGACACCTGCTGTGGGGGGACTCTGATGGAGACACCTGCTATGGGGGGACTCTGATGGGGACACCTGCTGTGGGGGGACTCTGATGGGGACACCTGCTGTGGGGGGACTCTGATGGGGACACCTGCTGTGGGGGGACTCTGATGGGGACACCTGCTGTGGGGGGACTCTGATGGGGACACCTGCTGTGGGGGGACTCTGATGGGGACATCTGCTGTGGGGGGACTCTGATGGGGACACCTGCTGTGGGGGGACTCTGATGGGGACACCTTCTGTGTGGGGACTCTGATGGGGACACCTGCTGTGGGGGGACTCTGATGGGGACACCTGCTGTGGGGGGACTCTGATGGAGACACCTGCTGTGGGGGGACTCTGATGGAGACACCCTGCTGTGGGGGACACCTGCTGTGGGGGGCTCTGATGGGGACACATGCTGTGGGGGGACACTGATGGCAACTCTGATGTAAGGGGACAGAGGCTGCATTTTGGGGGGGACAGAGGCTGCATTTGGATTTGGGGGGGAGACAGAGGCTGCATTTTATGTGACAGAGGCTGCATTTTATGTGACAGAGGCTGCATTTGATGTGACACAGGATGCATGTAAGAAGGGACTGCTGGGGACACCTGATGGCATCTGGTTGTAGGCGACGTGGCTAGTGACACACTCGGGGCTCCCACTGATTCTGCATTATGGTGAGTTGAACGATTTCATTTTATATTACAATGTAATAATAGTAATAATGCGCTTCAATCATCCTGACACCATAACAACCATGGTACCGGGATGATTGAAGCGCTAACACCAGGTGTTTGGAGTATCTTTATCTGCTGATTGTTAAACTTTGTAGAATACACATTTCTTTTGTTGTGTAGGATCTGGGCCTGCTGTCCCTCTCTCCCTCTCCCTCTCCCTCCATCCCTCGTTCATCTCAGATGCTAACCACATCACCTTAGAGCCACGCCCACTATTTCGCTGAAACCACGCCCATTTTCACCAAGTGGGAGGGGTCAAAAAGGAAGGGCGGGGTCTGGCGCCCCCCATCCTAAAACTTCACCAGCCGCCACTGGAACGCTCTATCAACTAACATCCGCTTGGAAGAGAACCATCAGGCCTTCAGAAAAAAAACTTAAGACCTACCTCTTCTAAGGAGCTGGATAACACAGGACGGATAAGCGCCTTGAGGCGATTCAGTTCGCATTTGCAGCGCTATACAAGTCTTTCATTCATTCAGATGGGGTGCTGGAATACGGGAAGTAGTAGAAAAATAACAGACTAATTAGCACGATTAACAGGTAAAAAAAAAAAATAAGATATGGGGGACAGACCCCACCATATATGTCATTTTTTGTTTTGCCCAGAGTGAAACTTTAACCCCTTCACTCATATACGAGCGAAGCATACGCAAAACTTTCCTCATTATATTGTTCAGTGAGCATAATTGCTAAACATCCAATTTAAAATACAAAAAAAAAGATTCTGTTAGCACATACAGCAATACATTAGACCGGCAATGTTTTCACAGCCCCTCCCAGGAAGTAGAGAACTAATGAAGTATTTCAGAGGGAATAAATTATCTGATCAGCACAGATAACGGTAATTGTAATTTGTATGAAAAAAAAAAATGGAGTATACATATTTATTAGGCTAAGTAAGAGTGAGTCAGACTTTCAAAGAGTGTTGGTGGAACTCATTAACTACTGTGAAAAAAAAAAAAAAAAAAAAACGGCAGCGGAGAAAGGCAAGAGTTGAGGCTGGCCGGGGAATGAGAGAAAGAATAAAGTCATTAAGGTAAACTGTGCAACAGTCAGGCTATGCCTTGTAGATCATAAAAGAGAAAAAGGAAAATCAATGCAAAGCCCATTGCAAGGGTAATGTGATAGGCTGATTTAGGAGGAGTCGGGTCCCAGGCTGCAGCTACCCGGGGTAATTAGATGCATCACAAAGACAGACAAATGGTAAGGAATTATGAGTTCTACAGAACAGGTAGATGAATTAACCACTACCCTGAAGAGACTGCGTGAGTCCGAGCATTTATGTGTATCAAAGGGATATAGATAACTAGAAAAGCCTTTCCAAAATGGCGGATTATATATTTTTACTTTAAGGAGAAAGCAAAAAAGTTCCAAAGAAATAGGTTCTTTTCAGCTTAAGCAGCACTCAACTTATTATATATTTTTACTATCTCCTGGCAGCATGACCTTATTATTTAGTAATTCAGATTAATTTATTTTCAGAAAACAAAATAAATATCAGAAAATAAGACAAGGAGAAATCAGGTGGGAGCCAAAGCTCAATATATGGTGGAGGTGAGAACTCATATTGACTCTTCCTTTAGGCTTATAGAGATGGACAAATCCCACTGAGTACCGTCTGCATCCAGGACTACTGATAAGGCAGTACAACTGGTCCTATTGTAGTGGGCCCAGGCCTCATCCGCTAAACATAGAAAGCATGAAGGCAAAAAATCTTCAGCCTTTAAAACCACTTGAACTTGACTTTGGCCAGTATTGCAGCATTCAGCACCCTGGACAGTGTATAAAAACCCATTCAGTTATTTTACATAATATATACAGTATCCCTTTAGCATTGCACTTACAGTGGTTGTAAACCCTTACAGACCACTTTGTGCTACAGGTAAGCCTATAATAATAAGGCTTACCTGTAGCTACCCAGGATATCTCCTAAACCTGCACAGTTAAGGAGATATCACCTGTATCTGCATCGGCACATGCGCACCGAACCAAACTGAAGCAATGGCACGTATGTGCCGTTGCTTCAGTGAGTGTGCCGTTACCGGCGGCTCATGTGCACATGCACGAGAGTGAGGTCCTCACGGCTCCAGCCAATCACAGCACCGGAGCCGCAATACCCGGAAGTAACCCCCGGGGAGTGATGTCGCTGTCCGGTGCTGTGTACGGGTACCGCAGCGAGGGCTTCGATCTCAGGTGAGTATTACATAATAAGCTAGTATGCTATGCATACTAGCTCATTATGGCTTTGTCTTGCAGGTGTTACAGTAGGTGACCGCGATATTGTGTCAACCTCGCCGCTGTTATTGGAGAGATCTTACACCTGCGAGCCCCGTCGAGGGAGCCAGCGCCGAGCGGGCTCGCTCATCGGGAAAGGAATAACAGCTGTTTTTTCCTTTCACGATAAGCGACAAGCATTGCTGACAGGTGTTTGGTATGAATCACGAGGGGGAACGCCGCGCCAAATTTTAAATAAAAAACCGGCATGGGTCCCCCCCCCAGGAGCATACCAGGCCCTTAGGTCTGGTATGGATTTTAGGGGAACCCCCTACGCTGAAAAACGGCGTGGGGGCCCCTGCCAAAATTTTCTCCATGGCTGGAGCTGCACCGAAAAAATTTACGTGTTCCGACTTGCATACAAATTCAACTTAAGAACAAACCTACAGACCCTATCTTGTTTGTAACCCAGGGACTGCCTATATACATTATCTCACAAAAGTGAGTACACCCTTCGCATTTTTGTAAATATTTTATTATATCTTTTCATGTGACGACACTGAAGAAATTACACTTTGCTACAATGTAGTTTGTATAGCAGTGTAAATTTGATGTTCCCTCAAAATAACTCAACACACAGCCATTAATGTCTAAACCGCTGGCAACAAAAGTGAGTACACCCCTAAGTGAAAATGTCCAAATTGGGCCCAATCAGCCATTTTCCCTCCCCGGTGTCATGGGACTCATTAGTGTTACAAGGTCTCAGGTGTGAATGGGGAGCAGGTGTGTTAAATTTGGTGTTATCGCTCTCACTCTCTCATACTGGTCACTGAAAGTTCAACATGGCACCTCATGGCAAAGAACTCTCTGAGGATCTGAAAAAAAAGAATTGTTGCTCTACATAAAGATGGCCTAGGCTATAAGAAGATTGCCAAGACCCTGAAAATGAGCTGCAGCACGGTGGCCAAGACCATACAGCGGTTTAACAGGACAGGTTCCACTCAAAACAGGCCTCGCCATGGTCCACCAAAGAAGTTGAGGTCACGTGCTTAGCATCATATCCAGAGGTTGTTTTTGGGAAATAGACATATGAGTGCTGCCAGCATTGCTGCAGAGGTTGAAGGGGTGGGGGGTCAGCCTGTCAGTGCTCAGACCATACGCCGCATGCTGCATCAAATTGGTCTGCATGGCTGTTGTACCAGAAGGAAGCCTCTTCTAAAGATGATGCACAAGAAAGCCCACAAACAGTTTGCTGAAGACAAGCAGACTAAGGACATGGATTACTGGAACCATGTCCTGTGGTCTGATGAGACCAAGATAAACTTATTTGGTTCAGATGATGACAAGCGTGTGTGGCGGCAACCAGGTGAGGAGTACAAAGACAAGTGTGTCTTGTCTACAGTCAAGCATGGTGGTGGGAGTGTCATGGTCTGGGGCTGCATGAGTGCTGCCGGCACTGGGGAGCTACAGATCATTGAGGGAACCATGAATGCCAACATGTACTGTGATATACTGAAGCAGAGCATGATCCCCTCCCTTCAGAGACTGGGCCGCAGGGCAGTATTCCAACATGATAACGACCCCAAAACACACCTCCAAGATGACCACTGCCTTGCTAAAGAAGCTGAGGGTAAAGGTGATGGACTGGCCAAGCATGTCTCCAGACCTAAACCCTATTGAGCATCTGTGGGGCATCCTCAAACGGAATCATGGAGGAGGGGAAGAGGACTCCAGTGACAACCTGTGAAGCTCTGGTGACCTCCATGCCCAAGAGGGTTAAGGCAGTGCTGGAAAATAATGGTGGCCACACAAAATTTTGACACTTTGGGCCCAATTTTGACATTTTCACTTGGTGTACTCACGTTTGTTGCCAGCGGTTTAGACATTAATGGCTGTGTGTTGAGGTATTTTGAGGGGACAGCAAATTTACACTGTTATACAAGCTGTACACTCACTACTTTACATTGTAGCAAAGTGTCATTTCTTCAGTGTTGTCACATGAAAAGATAGAAGAAAATATTTACAAAAATGTGAGGGGTGTACTCACTTCATACTGTATATATACCATAGCTTGTGGACTTTCCAACAGACTAAATAATATACACTCGTTTGGGTTATTTACACCACAGAAATGTAGCAGAATACATTTTATCCAAAATTTTTGAAGAAAGGTTATTTATGTGCAAAATGTTATAAGGCCCCTTTCACACTGAGGCGCTTCTAAACCGCCAGTAAAACACTGAGCGCTTTTGAAGATTTTTCAGGCGCTTTTGAAGAGCTTTTCAGGCGCTTTTGAAGAGCTTTTCAGGCGCTTTTGAAGAGCTTTCCATTCATTTCAATGGAGAGGGGTGTTTTTTTCACCGCCCTGCCAGCGCACTGCCCCGTGTGAAAGCATTAATTGATTTTAATGGAGATAGGTTTTCGTGAGCTTTTCTGATTTTTCAACAGCAAAGGTCTGATGAAGCCCACACACACGATCTCAAATTCGTTCCGTCGGACCTTTGCTGTCGAAAAGTCCGGTCGTGTGTACACGGCATTAGATTTTTTTTTGCTTTGAACAACAAAGAGATTCTCAATACATACAGTATGAACCAATACAACGGGTTACAACCCTGATAGCAGCTTCCTTTTAAAGTTTAAGAAACCCGTTCAAGCAAATCAAAATGATGTGATTGTATTCTGCACTCTCCAGACTCGCTCTTCTCTACTTCCCAACCTGCAGTAAAAAAAAAAAATCATGGTTGGCGCCTGATAGCTTGCTTTGAACAAGTGGCTCTTGATACATATGCACCAGTAAAACAACTTGGGGACACCGCTAAGGCACTTCCAATTCACTCTTTGCTGTGTAACCTGAAACATTTGTGTTAAAATCAATAGAATAGGTAAGAGCCTCCGACAACGCAGCAACGTACATCCTCAGACGGGTAATATACTAGAAAGGGAAGACCTAAAAATGTAGGCTGCAGACAACGAATGAATCAAGCCCGCGCTCTTCTGTATTTTAAAGGAAGAAGGGCGAAATTAAATCAAAGCGAAAAATCCGAAATTCGCCAAAGTTGCGGCAATCATTCCGAGCGGCACATCCATCTCCTCCCGAGTCCGCTCCTTAAAAAAGCACCCAGAGGACAAACTTTAAAAGAAGGAACGTGGATATTTACTTGAGGATGCAGAAAGAGGACCTTTGCCAAATAGAAGTACGTTTCCCCTGGAGGGCAATTAGGAACGAGCCGCCTCACCGAGATGATAAATTAGCCGTGTCCTCCATTATGACTGTGACCCGTGTTTTGGAAGGGCTGTAAAAGGCGAGGATAGAAGGGATCGTAAATCCTGAAGGTATTATTTCACGAACGTGCTCCAAAGATTGAACGCGTGCCACGCGTGGCGGTGTGCGCATTGCTCCCGCTGGGGCCAGGAAAAGGTCTCATTCAGGGGACAACGCACAACCATTATCCGTTATAAGGATGCTCCCTGAAGCCTTTAGTCCGGGCACTCTGCTACAAAATACACTCAAGGATGCCAGAGTTGGCCATCCATCTCAATTTAAAGGCATGCATATCACCGGCCGATGGAATGGCTCTCTGTAGCCAAAGTATCTTTGTTACATAACGATAGTTGAGTACAGAGCCATAAAAGCTGCATCCTCCATATAAAGGACTGCAAAAATAAAGCATAGAAATACGTATGCTTGCATGATGGCCTGATAGTGCTGTTTGTTTGTAGAACTGGAGCCTTGGGATAAATTAAGAGAAAGACCATTATCTGCAGGGAGAATGTATGATAAGGTTACTATTCCTTCCTGTTTCCTGGGGACAGTCTCTGGATTCATCCTCAGGAATCTGGCACCTTACAGCAAATATTTCAGTGTGCACACTCAAAATGAGCTTACAATGAGCCAGCTGAGCGTCAATCCAAAATGGTTCTGCCAGGTCGCTTGCACATGCATGGAAATTCGGGTGGGCAGCAGCCAGGTTGCGGGCTCCTACGGGCGGCAGGTTGCGGGCTCCTACGGGTGGCAGGTTGCAGGCTCCTATGGGCGGTCCGTTGCAGGCTCCTATGGGCGGCGAGTTGCGGGCTCCTACGGGCGGCAGGTTGCAGGCTCCTACGGATGGCAGGTTGCAGGCTCCTACGGGCGGCGGCTTGCGGGCTCCTATGGGCGGCGAGCAGCGGCTCCTGTGTCCTCTCAGCATCACGGCGGCTTCCACCATGCGGCTCCTACTTCCCCCTCCTAAACGTCCAATAGGATCACCTGTCCTCTCAGCCAATTGGGTGTCAAAACCCGCTTCCTGATTGGCCAGGAGGAGGATCAGTGTTACAACAGCGAATATTGATTTGCTGTTGTAACACACCTGGTCGCTTGCACATGCACGGAAATTCGGGTGGGCAGCGGCCAGGTTGTGGGCTCCTACGGGCGGTGGGTTGTGGGCTCCTACGGGCGGCGGGTTTGCGGGCTCCTACGGGCGTCGGGTTGCGGGCTCCTACGGGCAGCGGTCAGCGGCTCCTGTGTCCTCTCAGCATCACGGCGGCTTCCACCATGCGGCTCCTACCTCCTCCTCCTAAACATCCAATAGGATCACCTGTCCTTTCAGCCAATCGAGTGTCAAAACCTGCTTCCTGATTGGCCAGGAGGAGGATCAGTGTTACAACAGCGAATATTGATTTGCTGTTGTAACACACCTGGGTGGGCTTTGAGCGCACTCTCTGTGACTCGAGCCTACCCTATAGTGAAGCCTATTAGAGCCTCTGGCTCTAATCGGGAGGTTAATTAGAAACAGCCCCTCCATGAGTCCATGCGCCCGTGTCCTAAAAGGGGCTGGATAGGTAGAAGGGGGAGGCGGCAAAGGACGGGGGGGCAGGGCGGCGCCTGTGTGCCCTTAATGGACATGCCGCCTCTGACCAGTGCTCCTATAGCAAGCTGCTTGCTATTGGGGGGAACTAGTTAAGGGGGAGGAGACTGAGAAGAAGGATCTGGGCAAAACCATTGCATAGAGCAGGTAAGTATAACTAGAGGGCAACTAGAGGTCAGCAATGGGCGCCAATGTATTTCTCTCAGCGGGGGGGTTTCTTTTTATACCAAGATTTAATGCAGTGGCTCTCGAACTTCCAGCAAACGCCTCATATGTTTGGTTCGTTTTGGAACAAACGAACACTTGATGTTCGAGTCGAACTTACGTGTGAGTCGAACTTACTGGTTTGTCTCGAAGCGCGGGCTCATCCCTAGTGCCCAGCAGTGATGCCAATCAATGTCCATCAGTGATGCTTGTCAGTGCACATCTGACTACACATGCGAGTCTAAACATTCCCAGTAGTCTGGGCCCTGCTGCTTCCTCGCTTCTCCCTGCATCTCCTACCTCCCTCCTCCTCCTGGTGGCCAATCTGATCGGACCTCCTATTGGCCAATTGGGTGACGAGTCTCGGGACCCGCTTCCTGAGTGACCGGGGGGAGAATCAGTGTTACAATAGCTAATATTCATTCGCTATTGTCACACAACTGGGTGGGCTTCGAGCCCACCCTTTTTTTGAAGCCTATTAGACCCTCTGGCTTGGATTGGAATCCATCCCTCCGGCGCCATGCATGTAGATCAGGGGACACATGGATGGGGGGTGGAGCCCGTGCACCCCCTATGGATGGGCCACCACTGGTCTATAGTGGACAAGTCCTTAGGCTTTGTTAGTCCATTATAGACTCCAATCCACCACACTTTACTCGGTATTTCTGGAAGACTAAAGAAACCCCTTTGAAGCAGACAGAGAACAGCAAAGTGTGCAGACTAATGCCCCGTACACACGGTCGGATTTTCCAACGGAAAATGTGTGATAGGACCTTGTTGTCGAAAATTCCGACCGTGTGTGGGCTCCATCGGACATTTTCCATCGGATTTTCCAACACACAAAGTTGGAGAGCAGGAGATAAAATTTTCCGACAACAAAATCCGTTGTCGGAAATTCCGATCGTGTGTACACAAATCCGACGAACAAAGTGCCACGCATGCTCAGAATAAATAAAGAGATGAAATCTATTGGCCACTGCCCCGTTTATAGTCCCGACGTACGTGTTTTACGTCACCGCGTTCAGAACGATCGGATTTTCCGACAACTTTGTGTGACCGTGTGTATGCAAGACAAGTTTGAGCCAACATCCGTCGGAAAAAATCCTAGGATTTTGTTGTCGGAATGTCCGATCAAAGTCCGAAATCATGTGCATGTATATGTTTAATATTAAAAAAAAAAAAAAAAAACTTTAATATCATTTTACTATTAAGCTGATCTTTTGCATATATATCTAGAACATGTTAACTAAACCGTAGAGCTCCTGTGAAGTGTCATTTTTCAATATTTCAATAAACTCCCAGTCGTTCCAATTAATATTCTTCAAATATTATATATTATATATATATATATAATATATTCTTCAGCCCGTCAGAAGCTCAGGAGCAGAGCACCGGAGCAGCAGAAGAGGGACGCAAAGTCAGACACCATGTTTTAGAGGATACTTTTATTAAATAGAGTAATAGAACCTGAGCCGGAATATGTATGAGTTTAATTTACACTAAAAGAATTCTTTTATGTTGTTACCTCCATGGCTTGCCTGAATAAAGCCTTAAATAAAGATATTGCCTGATACAGGAGCTTTGTTATTACTGCATTAAATCTGGGTATAAAAAGAAATCCCTCGCTGAGAGAAATACATTGGCGCCCATTGCTGACCTCTAGTTGCCCAACCGTCATGTTGATCCATTGGTTTTAATACTTTCCCGGCCACTGACCCAACGTTTAGTCTGGATTTACGCCTTTCTGCGCGCGATATTAGGGATTTTTATCATTTTTTTTAATTAGCGTTTTTCATGCGTTCTTTGTCGGGTTTTGCCAGCCATCGAAATGTTGCGTAAAATTTGTCGTCGCTATGGAAGTTGCTGCACTAATCATGTCAAAATGCACGTTGCAAGCCTTTTCAGAGCACCAGAGCAAAACAGGATGAAAGGGTCCAAGGTAAGTTGGTTGGTAAAAAAAAAAAAAAGTCGGCACCCCCCCCCCCTCCCCGGTCAGTCAGTGTAGTTGGGGCCCCGCACTTACCCCCTCTCGCATCTTCTCTTCAGGCTTCCTCGCTTCTCCCTGCGTCTCCTCCCTCCTCCTCCTTCTCCTCCTCCTGGCGGCCAATCTGATTGGATCTCCTATTGACGGTTCTCAGGACCCACTTCCTGATTGACCGGGAGGAGTATCAGTGTTATGCCCCGTACACTCAATCGGACATTGATCGGACATTCCGACAACAAAAGCCATTGATTTTTTCTGACGGATGTTGGCTCAAACTTGTCTTGCATACACACGGTCACACAAAGTTGTCGGAAAATCCGATCGTTCTGAACGCGGTGACGTAAAACACGTACGTCGGGACTATAAACGGGGAAGTAGCCAATAGCTTTCGTCTCTTAATTTATTCCGAGCATGCGTGGCACTTTGTGCGTCGGATTTGTGTACACACGATCGGAATTTCCGACAACGGATTTTGTTGTGGGTAAATTTCATAGCCTGCTCTCAAACTTTGTGTGTTGGAAAATCCGATGGAAATTGTGTGATGGAGCCCACACACGGTCGGAATTTCCGACAACAAGGTCCTATCACACATTTTCCGTCAGAAAATCCGACCGTGTGTACGGGGCATTACAATAGCGAATATTTATTCGCTATTGTCACACAACTGGGTGGGCTTCGGGAGCACCCGCTGCCTTCTGTGGCTTTCCCATCCCACCAGGAGTCCTGAGTGATCAGCCTGTGCTTCTGCTGGCTTACCACAGAGCTGGTGGAGAAGGTCTCCGATGAGCTCAGTTTTGTATAGGAAACCGGCATTTACGCCACTTCCAGTTTCCTGGATGTGCCGGCGCAAAACAATGATTTACACAACCGTGATCCTTTGTGGTTTGCTGCGGCTATATATATACAGTGCCTTGCAAAAGTATTCGGCCCCCTTGAACTTTTCAACCTTTTGCCACATTTCAGGCTTCAAATATAAAGATATAAAATTTTTATTTTTTGTGAAGAATCACCAACAAGTGGGACACAATTGTGAAGTGGAACGAAATCTATTGGATTGTTGAAACTTTTTTAACTAATAAAAAAATGAAAAGTGGGGTGTGCAAAATTATTCGGCCCCCTTGCGTTAATACTTTGTAGAGCCACCTTTTGCTGTGATTACAGCTGCAAGTCGCTTGGGGTATGTCTCTATCAGTTTTGCACATCGAGAGACTGAAATTCTTGCCCATTCTTCCTTGCAAAACAGCTCGAGCTCAGTGAGGTTGGATGGAGAGCGTTTGTGAACAGCAGTTTTCAGCTCTTTCCACAGATTCTCGATTGGATTCAGGTTTGGACTTTGACTTGGCCATTCTAACACCTGGATACGTTTATTTGTGAACCATTCCTTTGTAGATTTTGCTGTATGTTTGGGATCATTGTCTTGTTGGAAGATAAATCTCCGTCCCAGTTTCAGGTCTTTTGCAGACTCCAACAGGTTTTCATCCAGAATGGTCCTGTATTTGGCTGCATCCATCTTCCCCTCAATTTTAACCATCTTCCCTGTCCCTGCTGAAGAAAAGCAGGCCCAAACCATGATGCTGCCACCACCATGTTTCACAGTGGGGATGGTGTGTTGAGTGTGATGAGCTGTGTTGCTTTTACGCCCAACATATCGTTTTGCATTGTGGCCAAAAAGTTCGATTTTGGTTTCATCGGACAAGAGCACCTTCTTCCACATGTTTGGTGTGTCTCCCAGGTGGCTTGTGGCAAACTTTAGACGAGACTTTTTATGGATATCTTTGAGAAATGGCTTTCTTCTTGCCACTCTTCCATAAAGGGCAGATTTGTGCAGTGTACGACTGATTGTTGTCCTATGGACAGACTCTCCCACCTCAGCTGTAGTTCTCTGCAGTTCATCCAGAGTGATCATGGGCCTCTTGGCTGCATCTCTGATCAGTCTTCTCCTTGTCTGAGCTGAAAGTTTAGAGGGACAGCCAGGTCTTGGTAGATTTGCAGTGGTCTGATACTCCTTCCATTTCAAAATGATCGCTTGCACAGTGCTCCTTGGGATGTTTAAAGCTTGGGAAATCTTTTTTTATCCAAATCCGGCTTTAAACTTCTCCACAACAGTATTACGGACCTGCCTGGTGTGTTCCTTGGTCTTCATGATGCTCTCTGCGCTTTCAACAGAACCCTGAGACTATCACAGAGCAGGTGCATTTATACAGAGACTTGATTACACACAGGTGGATTCTATTTATCACCATCAGTCATTTAGGACAACATTGGATCATTCAGAGATCCTCGCTGAACTTCTGGAGTGAGTTTGCTGCACTGAAAGTAAAGGGGCCGAATAATTTTGCACGCACCACTTTTCAGTTTTTTATTTGCTAAAAAAGTTTAAAATATCCAATAGATTTCGTTCCACTTCACAATTGTGTCCCACTTGTTGGTGATTCTTCACAAAAAATTAAAATTTTATATCTTTATGTTTGAAGCCTGAAATGTGGCAAAAGGTTGAAAAGTTCAAGGGGGCCGAATACTTTTGCATTTTACATATATATATGTATGTATGTAGTTTTGTGAGTTTACATACCCTGCCAGAATTTATGATTTCTTGGCCATTTTTCAGAGAATATGAATGATAACACAAAAACTTTTCTTTCCCTCATGGTTAGTGTTTGGATGAAGCCATTTATTATCAATCAACTGTGTTTACTCTTTTTAAATCATAATCACAGCAGAAACTACCCAAATGTCCCTGATCAAAAGTTTACATACCCTGGTGATTGTGGCCTGATAACATGCACACAAGTTGACACAAAGGGGTTTGAATGGCTATTAATGGTAACCATCCTCTGTTTGCTTGTAATTAGTGTGTGTGTATAAAAGGTCAATGAGTTTCTGGACTCCTGACAGACCCTTGCATCTTTCATCCAGTGCTGCCCTGAGGTTTTTGGATTCTGAGTCATGGGGAAAGCAAAAGAATTGTCAAAGGATCTGCAGGAAAAGGTAGTTGAACTGTATAAAACAGGAAAGGGATATAAAAAGATATCCAAGGAATTGAGAATGCCAATCAGCAGTGTTCAAACTCTAATCAAGAAGTGGAAAATGAGGGGTTCTGTTGAAACCAAACCACGGTCAGGTAGACCAACTAAAATTTCAGCCACAACTGCCAGGAAAATTGTTCAGGGTGCACAATAAGTAGGTACTTGAAGAAAGATGGGCTGCATGGTCGAGTCACCAGAAGAAAGCCATTACTACGCAAATGCCACAAAGTATCCCGCTTACAATACACCAAACAGCACAGAGACAAGCCTCAAACCTTCTGGCACAAAGCCATTTGGAGTGATGAGACCAAAATTGAGCTTTTTGGCCACAACCAAAAATGCTACATTTGGAGAGGAGTCAACAAGGCCTATGATGAAAGGTCCACCATTCCTACTGTGAAACACGGAGGTGGATCGCTGATGTTTTGGGGATGTGTGAGCTACAAAGGCACAGGAAATTTGGTCAAAATTGATGGCAAGATGAATGCAGTATGTTATCAAAAAATACTGGAGGAACATTTGCATTCATCAGCCAGGAAGCTGCGCATGGGACGTACTTGGACATTCCAACATGACAATGATCCAAAACACAAGGCCAAGTCGACCTGTCATTGGCTACAGCAGAATAAAGTGAAGGTTCTGGAGTGGCCATCTCAGTCTCCTGACCTCAATATCATTGAGCCACTCTGGGGAGATCTCAAACGTGCCGTTCATACAAGACAGCCCAAGAATGTACAGGAACTGGAGGCTTTCTGCCAAGAGGAATGAGCAGCTTTACCATCTGAGAAGATAAAGAGCCTCATCCACAAATACCACAAAAGACTTCAAGCTGTCATTGATGTTAAAGGGGGCAATACACGGTATTAAGAACTGGGGTATGTAAACTTTTGATTAGGGCCATTTGGGTAGTTTCTGTTCTGATTATGATTTAAAAAGAGTAAACACAGTTGATTGATAATAAATGGCTTCAGCCAAACACTAACCATGAGTGAAAGAAAAGTTTTTGTGTTATCATTCAAATTCTCTGAAAAATGGGCAAGAAATCATAAATTCTGCAAATCCATGTAAATAAATAAATAAATATATATATATATATATATATATATACACACACACATATACACATACCGTATCTCACAAAAGTGAGTACACCCCTCACATTTGTGTAAATATTTTCTTCTATCTTTTCATATGACAACACTGAAGAAATGACACTTTGCTACAATGTAAAGTAGTGAGTGTACAGCTTGTATAACAGTGTAAATTTGCTGACCCTCACTGCGCAATATTCCAAACTTTTATTGGTTTAAAAACATTAAGGCCCCTTTCACACTGGGGCGGGGGCGGCGTCAGCGGTAAAACTGCGCTATTTTTAGCGCCGCTTTACCATCGTTTTAGCAGCGGTATTCGGCCACTAGCGGGGGGGCGGTTTTGCCCCCCTGCTAGCGGCTGAGAAAAGGTTAAAACCACCGCAAAGCGCTGCTGCAGCAGCGCTATGCTGGCGGTATAGCCACGCTGCCCCATTGATTTCAATGGGCAGGAGCAGTGAAGGAGCAGTGTATACTCCGCTCCTTCACCGCTCCAAAGATGCTGCTAGCAGGACTTTTTTTAGCGTCCTGCCAGCGCACCGCTCCAGTGTGAAAGCCTTCAGGCTTTCACATTGGAGACACAGCAGCGGCTCTTTCAGGGCGCTTTGCAGGCGCTATTTTTAGCGCTGTAGCGCCTGCAAAGTGCCCCAGTGTGAAAGGGGTCTAAGAGATTTTCCACTCACATTTGTATGTGCCTTAGGACCGTCCCTGAGTCTATCCAGCATTCCAGTAACAGCCTGTGCTCGCCGTTCCGTTTCAGGAAGTCAGCGTGCAGTTCAAGCCTCACTGTCGGTGTCGGACGTGGACCAGATATGGCGTCAGCGTCGCACAACTAAAGTGTCGCCTATGCGACGTAGTTTCCCATTCCACCAGCGTTCACAATTTTAAAGCGTGACATGTTACATGTCTATTTTCCTTGGCTGAACACCATCTTTTAAATTGTACCAAAAAATGGGTTATGTATTGTGTTTGTGTGCATTAGGATTCATTAAAGTGTATTTTTTTCCAGAAAATTGCTGCTTGAACAAACGCTGCGCAAATACCGCATGACGTAAAAAGTTGAAAAACCCACCATTTTATTCTCTAGGGCCTCTGATAAAAATTATATATATATATATATATATATATATATATATATATATATATATATATATATATATATAAAATATAATATAATATATATATATATATTATATAATATAATATAATATATATATATATATATATATATATATATATATATATATATACATATACACATATACATACAGGGCTTTTTTTCAGCAGGAACTAGGGGGAACTCAGTTTTTAAGGAGGGGGGAGAAGATGAGGGCAGTGGAGGGAGGGGGTTGTATGCAGAGGGAAGAGCTACTATTTGATGCCATTTGGCAGGTCTGTGAGTGTGGCAGGCATCGTTGAGTTCCTGCACCTATTTTCTGAGAAAAAAAGTCCTATATATATATATATATATATATATATATATATATATATATATATATATATATATATATATATATATATATATAGTGTTTGAGGGTTCTACGTAATTTTCGAGGAAAAAAATACAGATTTTTACTTGGAAACAAAAAGTGCCAGAAAAAGGCCTGGTCTTCAAGTACTGTGAATGGAGCCTCAGGGTCCATGTAGAGATTCCTACAGGGACCCCAGGTCTCCATTTATACTGTGTGGAATGTTAACCCTATTTATTAATAAAAGGCTGCTATGGCCAATAAAATTTCAATTTTGCCATGTGTGCTTACGCATGGATAGATGGTGGAGTGTTGGTCAAGGATAGGAGTATTGAAGATAAATCATCTTTATTACCCTAGTCATGTGAAATCTCTGCACCCAATTCAAAACATTTTATATATTATAAAATATATTTTATCGTATATATTATAAAGGATATCCAAAATCATTGACACAGCTAATCTCTAAGGAGGTCATTTTTCATATGTAATGCCGCGTACACACGAGCGGACTTTCCGGCAAACTTGGTCCGGCGTACCGGAGTCCGTCGGACAATTCGATCGTGTGTGGGCTCCAGCGGACTTTTTTTTTCTCAAAAGTTTGATGGACTTAGATTTGAAACATGTTTCAAATCTATCCGACGGACTCGAGTCCGGTCGAAAAGTCCGCTCGTCTGTATGCTAGTCCGACGGACAAAATCCGACACTAGGGCAGCTATTGGCTACTGGCTATGAACTTCCTTGTTTTAGTCCGGTCGTACGTCATCACGTACCAATCCGTCGGACTTTGGTTGATCGTGTGTAGGCAAGTCCGTTCATTCGGAAAGTCCATCGTAAAGTCGGTCGAAAAGTCCGCCGGGCAAAGTCTGCCGTAAAGTCCGACCGTATGTACGCGGCACAACCCCTTGCCCTTAGATTTCAGTTCTAACGCCTCATACACTACATATACCGCACTTTTACTTTGACCGCAGTTCCTCATATCACCCATTCCTATGAATTTTATACAACAAACAAGCGCACTTCAAAGATTAAAAATGTGGTAAGATTATGAAGTCTGACAAAACTCTGAACTTTTGCATGTTGGGTATTTCATCTTAAAACACTGCTGTTATATAATGGAGTTCAAAGTTTACTTTCATGGCTTAAATGGGGAAGAACCAATTTAAAGTGCAACTAAAGACCTCCAGATCCCATCTGCCCAATTATCAAACCTGAAAGAATTACCTCCAACGATCTTTAGCCTCCAAACGTTATGTACCAGGAAGCTACCACCTTCCCAGCTAGCATTGCATATAATCAGCTTCTCTAAATCTCATCGATGGATTATTCTCCAGAAGCTGTGACAGGACTATTAAGCTCCAACCCTGTCAACTATTCCTAATTGGACAGCCATGATGAATTTCACAAATGGTGGAGATTCTTTAGATCAGGTCTCCACTTCTGGGGTGGGGGTATTTATCGCCATGTGCATAGTATGGTTTTCTTGTCATTTACTTTTAGACATATAAATATGAAATACTATATATGAGAATGTCCACGTTACTATTTCCAACAATGGGGGGGGGGGGGGGGTGCAAGGCTTCTCTTTACAGTTTTATTAGGCTTTAAAGTGTATTTTTTTTAAAGAATATATACATATGAAATACTATACAGTACTGTATATGAAAATGTAAACTTTACTATTTTGAACAAACAGGGGGAATGTAGGGTTTCTTCTTATATAATGCTACCCCCTAGAGGGCCACTGGATTTTGGGCCAAACTTGCAGGAGCTCTATGTCCCCTCTCTTGAATATACCAGCCCACTTGGCTGCCTTGTAAAGTGCCCCAGGACAAGGGATTGGGTTTAGCTGTTGGCACTGTCCTGGAAAAGGTTGCTGGATATTGCAGCTTGCAACTTTTTCCCTTTTAGGCCCTGGGGGTGTAGAGGTACTCACACTGTCCCTGGAAATCCTTCTGCTTTTGATAAGACTGCTGTTCAGGCCTCCTGCTGTCCAGGTTCTCCCATACTAGCCAGGGTGTCCCCTAGAAGAGACTGTATAGTGGAGATCCCTCTGTCCTTCTTCCTTCCTTCCTCAGCTCCCAGCCTGGAGGCAGAGCCCCCTCAGCCCCGGGGTCCCCTCCCAGGCTACATGACATGGCCTCAACAACCCTGCTGGCCGTACAATATTTATGGGTTGACCCAACCACCCTGCCAGGCCTCCTGCCTGGGGATTGGACAGATTCTCATAAATATGCAGATCACAGCCTCTTGACCTCCAGCCACTAGCTTCTAGAAACTTCCAGTAGCTTCTAGAACCAGGGGGAGGTACCAGAGGCCTGACCTGTAGAGCCCTCCAGCCTGACCTACAGGAACCCCGACCAATTAACCAGACTCACACAGCCTTCTGTGAGTCAAAATACATTTTCCTCACTCTAAACTGTACACTAGAGGGTGCTACATAGATAAATTCTAAGGCTTTGCTAAGGATCTAATGTACTCATACACCCCAGTGCTCAGGAAGAATAGACATCTGGATAATGCCACACTGTGATTATGAAAATCTCCAGAAACATCTTCAACTGATATATTCCACTGATGTAGCCCTTCTCAGACAGGGGAATCTTTACAGAAAACTCTAAAAACAAACAGGAGGGTGCAAGGGCATAGTGCATTATCAAAAACCTTTATTATAAAATACCCAATGCAAAAAATCATACTCACAAGTATACCAATAAGCAATCGAGGTATAAAATCACGCTGTAGAATGATCCAGCAGTTGGGCGGTGTTGGCAGGCCCAAACTATCACTTGAATTGGCAAGTTTACACATTCCAGGGGGCACACCCCCCCTTCCTGAGAGATAAACCAATCTAGGGCCCACATCATCCTTTATAGATTCACTTGTGTAGAAATGCTCAGTGGCCACCTCCAATTAAATTCATACGTTCTCCTGTGGGGCATCTCTGGGTGTCAGTTTATAACCTTATCTGTTGCAATGGTGGCTATCACATCTCAGCCAATTGCTAGTAGTAGTTGGCTACATTCAACTGGACCTGTTCTATAACGTTGAAGATGTTTCGTAGTTTCTCCAGCCACATCACAGACATCCCTGTTGAGTGCTTTGTCAGGACCATCCCTTCTTTGTGAGGTTGAAAACCTTCAATACAACTCTCAGATGTGTTGGCATTGAATAAGCAAAAAAGATAAATAGTAGAGAGAAGAGTGCCACTGCCTAAGTGTAGCATTTATTAAAAATAGGTCGCTAAAGTTTCCTCAAAAGCCTGCCTTACCACCTGTCCTCTGGACCCTGTTCCCTCACAACTACTACAGTCACCCTCTTCTTCTATCCTATGCTTCCCCACTTACATACCGTATTCAATCTCTCCCTCTCTACTGGCACCTTCCCCTTCCCTCTTCCCTCTTGCTGATCACCCACTTATTTAAAAAGCCCTCGCTGGACCCCACCAGCCTGAACAACTTAAGACCCATCCCCTTGCTCCCGTTTACCTCTAAACTTTTAGAACGCTTAGTCTACAACCGTCTGTGCTCACTGACAACGACCTTCTTGACCCCTTACAGTCCAGCTTTCGCTTACTGCACTCCACTGAAACTGTCCTACTAAAACTCACAAATGATTTATGAACTGCTTAAACCAATGGCCACAACTCCATACCCATACTCCTAGACCTCTCTGCAGCCTTTGATACTGTTGACCATCCCCTCCTCCTCAAAAAACTCCACTCTATTGGCCTTCAAGACTCTTCTCTCTCCTGGTTCTATCACAGTGCGCCTTGTGTTACCTAAAACTCTGTCTCCTTCTCTCCATTGCCTCTTTCTGTAGGAGTCCCCCCAAGGTTCTGTCCTCGGACCCCTCCTCTTCTCCTTCTACACCTCCTCCATGGGTCACTTGATAAACCCCCATGGCTTCCAGTACCACTTCTATGCCGACGACACACAAATCTATCTCCCTACTCCTCACCTCATTACGTCAGTCTCCTCTCGCATTACTAATTTAGTAACAGACATATCAGTATGGATGTCACACCACTTCCTCTCAAACTCAATCTTTCTAAAACTGAGCTCAAAATTTTCACCCCTGCCCGTGCCCCCTCCCCTGACTTCTCAATCAAGATCAATAATACAACCATCAGTCCCTTTCCTCATGCCAGGGTGCTAGGTGCAATCCTGGACTCTGATCTGTCCTTTCAGCCCCAAATCCAATCGCTGTCCAAATCTTGTAGACTTCACCTCCATAACATCTCTAAAATATGCCCCTTTCTAAGCATTGAAACCACTAAGCAACGTATTCACTCCCTTGTGATCTCTCGCCTTGACTATTATAACTCCCTCCTCATTGGCCTACTTCTCCGCAGGCTCCTCCCCTCTTCAGTCTATCACGAAGGCTTCCAGTCTCATCCACCTTACCAACCGTTGAGTGTCCGCCACTCCTCTCTGCCAATCCCTTCACTGGCTTACCATTGCCCAACAAATAAAATTCAAAGCGCTAACAATAACATACAAAAGCCATTTACAACTCTGCCCCGAGCTACATCACCAATATTTAGACATGTGCACAGCCAAAAAATGTGTTCATTTTCGTTTCATTAGTTTAATATTTTTTTCGTTTTTCGGGTCATTCGTTATGATCGCGATTCGTAAATGCGTTCATTCGTACATTCGTAAATTCGAACATTCGTTCATTCGTACATTTTTACATTTGTACATTCGTAAATTCGTACATTCCTAAATTCGTAAAATCGTACATTTGTAAATTAGAAAATTCGAAAATTTGTAAATTCGAAGTTTGAAAATCCAAAAACCCGAAAATTCACAAATCTGAAATAGTAACTAACTGTTAAATTATAGGTATTGTAATTTCCTTTCAAATTTGACTGTCAGTGAACGTAACAAATACGAATTTATCCGAAGTTACGAATTATCCAAAACGAATGCTGCATCTAAACAAATGGAACGGAATAAATTAATAAATAATAATAATAATAAAACGTTGTTATTATTATTATTGTTATTTATTATTATCAATTCATTATGTTCCAATCCGTTTTTTCGGATCATTCATAACTTCGGATAAATTCGTATGTGTTACGTTCACTAACAGCCAAATTTGAAAGGAAATTACAATACCTATGATTTAAAAGTTACTAGTAATTACTAATAGTTAAGTTATTATTAGTTAACTATTATTTCAGATTTCCGAATTTTTGAATTTACAAATTTATGAATTCACTAATTTACTAATGTACGAATGTACGAATGAACGAATTTACGAATGTCCAATTTTATCGAATTTATGAATATTCTGAAAAAAATTTGTTAAACGGGTTTTCGTTATATCGGATATTCCCGAATTAACTAAATTGTCGAAATTCGTTAAAAAACGAATTCGGAACGAAACGAATTGCACATGCCTACCAATATTGTCTCCAAATATCACCCAAACCGTTCCCTCCGCTCCTCCCAAAGACCTCTTGCTCTCTAGCTCCCTCCTCCAATGCTCATCTCCAGGACTTTTTCCAGAGCCTCTCCAATCCTCTAGAACTCACTACCCCAATCTGTCCGGCTACCTCCTACTCTGTCCAACTTTAGGCGAAAACTCATCTCTTCAGGGAAGCCTATCCTGCCTTCAGCTAATAACTGAATCTTCTATTTCCCCCATCAGTTCATCCCTCACAGTTATTACCTTTTGTTCCACCAGCCCCTCCCTATTAGATTGTAAGCTCCCAGGAATAGGGCCCTCCTAACCCTCTTGTATTGAATTGTATTGTTGCTGTATTGTCTCACTTTGCGCCGCGCAAACTGTTGGCTCTATATAAATCCTCTATAATAATAATAATAAAACAATAATGAACTGAAGAATAATACATATTGCATTCTCATGTAATGTAATAATGTATTAAAAATCATATTCATAAGACTTCAGAAGATGGCAGCCTTCCAGTTGGCCAACAGTGAGCAAGCCCCTCTGGGTGGATGTGATGTAAGGTGCTTGGAGCCAGGACGTCCACCAAGGGAACACCAGGAAGAACCAGCGGGGTAGTAGACTGTATGTGTATATCACATAGATCAGGGGTCTCAAACTGGTGGCCCTCCAGCTGTTGCGAAACTACAAGTCCCATCAAGTCTCTGCCTGTGGGAGTCATACTTGTAACTGTCAGCCTTGCAATGCCTCATGGGACTTGTAGTTTCGTAACAGCTGGAGGGCCGCCAGTTTGAGACCGCTGACATAGATGATAACCACTGTGGACAGCAAGGAAGTGTTACAGGCTGAGCAGATGGCCATGACAAAGTCATGTGTGACATAAATGGGTGTGGCTACGCGTTTCAGGGGCGGAAGACCCCTTTCTCAAGCTTTTAGGGTGTTAGCGCCCTTTGCAAATTTTTATATACTGTGTTGGCATTAAAGCGGACCTTTCTTATGCTTTACACACATACATATCATTGTTTTAATTAAGGTGTATCTCATACGGGTAGTAGCATGATATTCTTGCAAATGTGCTTCATGCTGCAATTAAATCTTGTTACCTAAAATTTTCAAGATCAACCACATAAATAGAGTGGATGATTAATCACGCATTTGAGACGTTCCTGTATTTCGGGGAAGGAAATGCTCATGGGCAAATTTAGACAGAAAATGTTCATTACAAAAGCAGAACACAACATTTGTTTTCCCTCTTTTGGCAGTCTGTCAGTTTGAATCAAGTGATATATTGCTACGTTTATTATTGTATGATTTTACTTTAATCATTTATATACAGCTTACACTTATTCTGCAGTAATTTACAGAGAACGTGAAATTGTTCATATTAGTTGCTGCTTGCCAACGGTGGATGAAAGCCAATAAAACTACCAGTATAGATTTTTGATAAAGGGGGGGTAACTGAAGCAAAAAGTGGAAACAATACAAACATACACTATATTACCAAAAGTATTGGGGCGCCGGCCTTTACACGCACATAAACTTTATTGGCATCCCAGTCTTAGTCCGTAGGGTTCAATATTGAGTTTGCCCGCCCTTTGCAGCTATAACAGCTTCAACTCTTCTGGGAAGGCCGTCCACAAGGTTTTAGAGGTGTGTCTATGGGAATGTTTGACCATTCTTCCAGAAGCGCATTTGTGAGGTCAGGCACTGATGTTGGATGAGAAGGCCTGGCTCGCAGTCTTCGCTCTAATTCATCCCAAAAGGTGTTCTATCAGGTTGAGGTCAGGACTCTGTGCAGGCCAGTCAAGTTCCTCCACTCTTAACTTGCTCATCCATGTCTTTATGGACCTTTCTTTGTGCACTGGTGAGCAGTCATGTTGGAACAGGAAGGGGCCATCCCCAAACTGTTCCCACAAAGTTGGGAGCATGAAATTGTCCAAAATGTCTTGGTATGTGGAACGCCTTAACGTGGTAACTCCACTTTCGTGGGGGAAAAAACAGCAAATAAAGAAAAAATAATCTAGCACATATAATTGCGACACTAATCATATTTTCATTGAATGTTATACAAAATTACCTTTCCTTTTCAATTTTCTGAGAATGCATTGAAATGTGGCTACATGGAGTTGTTCTGTACATAGAATGTGTACTGACCACTCCCCAGAAACCACATTTCCTGCTTGTTTGATTGGCTCACCAATTTCCCCAGAAGTCTGCCTAAGATACAAGTCAGATTTCAGGCATCCCCTGCAACATAAATGTCATTTTTGAAGAGATACTTTCAATAGGAGTACGTCTAAAGGGATGCAGGCCCAGCATATTTCCTCATTAGTGCCCTGCAGCTGCACACCTGACAGTTAATTATTAAACCACTCCCGTTTGACCCACTTGAGGAGAGAGCAAGGGGTGGGGCTAAGCAGCACTCGTGTGTGAATGAACACACAGAGCGCGGCACGGGAGCAAGAGGCTTGCTATTGGGGGCACTCGCAGGTGGTAGGAGACAGGAGCCCCAAAAAAGAGGAGGACCGGGGCTGCTCTGTGCAAAACCATTACAGAGCAGGTAAGTACAACATATTCCTTCCAGAAGCACGCCAGTGAAGCTCTCCTATTCTTTTCATTTTATCACATATGCTTCAGACGATGCCCCCCCAAACTCCAGCGGTGGACCCTGCAATGGCCTTGATGTAGTGTATTTAGGTTTTGTGCTGCCCTAGGCCCTAGACTAAACTTGTGTACCCCCTAATTTAAATATGACCCACCCCTTCCTGTCAAGGCCACACCCCTTGCTGTTTAAGACCTGCCCTGAAATTTTTGAGTGGGGACACTAGTTCTGAGGGCCTGGGGGGGGGGGGGTTGCAATAGATTCCCTTAATTTGGACAGATTTCCTCTCACTTCCTGTTTGGCTATGGGGCAGGAAGTGAAGGGAAATCTCTACAATAGGACAGGGATGGTAAATAATAAACTGACAGGGGGTATAACCCTCCCTTATTTTATCCAAAATGGAAAAAAAAAAAGTGTTGCCTATAGTTCTACTTTAAGCACAAATTTCTGATCATTTAATGGAGAGGACTAAGAAGATATAACCAGGCCAATGATGCAGCAGAAAAAAACATATAACACAGTGAGGAAGGTTTGTGGTCCAGGATGATAGGACAGTCAAAATTAGAAGTGGCGCCCCCCCCCCCCCCCCACAGTTGCGGAATGCCGGCCACCTGCATACCGGAAGCATGGGTATGCAGGTGGGGGCACTAGACTAATTTGCCTCTCAGCCCAGTCCACCCCATAAGACTGGCGCTACACTAACAGTGTAGCGCAAGCCGACTGGGACTTTTTCCATGCTGCCCCCCCTGCAAAGTTCTGCCCTAGGCCTAGGCCTTGTCGGCCTAGGCCAGGATACAGCGTTGCCTTGATGATGGTTGAACTGGATGGACTTGTGTCTTTTTTCAACCTGGCTAGCTAACTATGTAACTATGTAACCTTAGACCATGGAGCAGAGGAGAAAAGATGATGTGGGGACTAATCTAGGAGTGAGGAAGATCAGTCATGGCTGGAATGCCCGGATAACTAGAGCCCAAGTCTGTTGGAATCTTGTATGGAGTACACACCATCACCGATGTTTTCCCTTGAACCTTGCCAAAGGTGGATGTACTAAGGCTGACTTGACCTTCCGTAATTAGAGGGTCCTGGTGTTTCGGTGAGAGTACATCTTAAAGTGGGGTTCCACCCCAAAAAAAAAGACATGAAAAATCCTAAAAAAACAAAACAAAAAAACATTTGGATATTTTTTTTTTTTAACCTACCTCTAAATGCCTGTTGCTAGGTGGTCCCTCGTAGTCTGCCCCTTCCAGTGCCTGGGCTGGTGA
Source organism: Lithobates septentrionalis (assembly GCA_037952835.1). NCBI lineage: Eukaryota > Metazoa > Chordata > Amphibia > Anura > Ranidae > Lithobates > Lithobates septentrionalis. The sequence continues at coordinate 492,684 of JBBDGP010002647.1, read as the reverse complement.
CATCACTTCCCCCTCGGCACAGGAAGGGCTCCGCTCTGCTCCCTCCCTCCTGTCAATCATCTGGGACCCATTACAGGTCCCAGGTGACTGAGCGGCCAATCACGGCACGCGGCGCCGCTCGCGCATGCACAGTGGGTGCCAGGCTGTGAAGCCACAGCCCGCCGCTGAACGGAGGGGGAGACGAGCGGGGCTTCGAACCCCCGCATCGCTGGACCCTGGGACAGGTGAGTGTCCAATTAAAAGTCAGCAGCTGCAGTATTTGTAGCTGCTGACTTTTAATTTTTTTTTTCTTTTACTGGACCCCCTGGGTGGAACTCCTCTTTAACCTGTGCTCTATTAACGTGGAGGATTTACCTTTCCAGTGTCCTTTTCCTACACTACCAGAGGAGTTTTTATTTTTCCATAGCCATTGGACTATGTGGTCTTAGCCTTTGTGCGTTTGGACTTTATTGACCCCTCTCTTTTGTCACACTTTATGTACTTTTTTTACTTATTTGTTTTTTCAGCGCAACTTACTTTCTATAATTTTTTTATTTAACAACACGTTTCTTCTTCTTTTTTTTTTTTTTTTTTTTTACATTTTCTTTAGAAACACTTTAACACACATGGCTCTGCTTCTCATTTGTCTCTTGCTAAACCTTTTATCTCATTTCAAGTCTACTGTACCAACCAAGGTCAGTCTGAGCGAAAACAAAATTCCCTCTGAAGTCTTTAATGACGTGACACCCCCACAATGCCGCAGAGACCTCCTGATCTAGCGTACCGCATTTGTTTCTATTAGTGGGAAGAGAAACTCTAAATAATACAGTGATTTGGTAATGCCGACATGATCCCTACTGATTTATGGAAGTTTTAAAGATGCCCTGTTTAAGACCTACTGTACTGTATATGCCATGCCAGCAGCAGATTGGCTGGAGATGGCAAAGACTTGTTTCTATGGCATCGTTCGCTTTGCTGCTCCCACCAGCCAGACGTGTGCTGAGGATTCTGCAGAGTTTCAGATAGAGAGGGAGCAACGCCATAGAAAGAGCCGAGTCGTTTCTGTGCCATCTCCAGTGACCCTGATGCTGGCGAATCGCCACTAGTGGCAAGAACTCTACATAGTCCAAAGAGAGAACTTCTGATTGGCTGCCATGTCAGTGTGACTGTTGCAAACGTCTTTGTGCATTATAAAGCCTAAATACAACCAAATCTGAGTGTACAATATGCCTTACCCAAAATAACTAAAAGTGGTAGAAGCAGTAGCGGCCCGACCATACGGGGCGCCACCTAATCCATGCGCCTGGCCCCTAATCTACACGCAGGACGCCGGACGCATGGATTTCAATGGAGTTTTTTTTTTTTTTTTAAACACATGATTAGAGCCTGAGACACTAATTGGCTTAAAAAAAAGGGGTGGGCTTGGGGCGCAGAGCACTTGCAGTTGTGTGACAATAGCGAATTAACCACTTAAGGAGATTCTGAGATTTGTTGTTTAAAAACTGTTTTTTTTTTTGCTAGAAAATTACTTAGAACCCCCAAACATTATACATTTCTTTTTCTAACACCGTAGAGAATAAAAATGGCGGTCGTTGCAATACTTTCTGTCACACTGTGTTTGCGCACAGGTCTTACAAGCGCAGCGAAAAAATACAGTTTTTTTAATTAAAAAATAAGACAACAGTAAAGTTAGCCCAATTTTTTTTTATATTGTTAAAGATGATGTTACGCCAAGTAAATTGATACCCAACATGCCACGCTTTAAAATTGCACCCGATCGTGGAATGGCGACAAACTTTTACCCTTAAAAATCTCCATAGGCGACGTTTAAAAATTTTTACAGGTTACATGTTTAGAGTAATGCCCTGTACACACGATCGGACATTCCGACAACAAAATCCATGGATTTTTTCCGACGGATGTTGGCTCAAACTTGTCTTGCATACACACGGTCACACAAATCTTGTCGGAAAGTTTGAACATCAAGAACGCGGTGACGTACAACACGTACGACGAGCTGAGAAAAATAACGATCGGGAATTTACGACAACGAATTTTGTTGACGGAAAATTTGAGAACCAGCTCTCAAAATTTGTGTGGCGGAAATTCCGATGGAAAATGTCCGATGGAGCCTACACACGGTTGGAATTTCCGACAGAGAGCTCCCATCAAACATTTTCCGTCGGAAAATCCGACCGTGTGTACGGGGCATTACAGAGGAGGTCCTCGGGACGGGGCACGTTTAAAAATTTTTTTTTTTTTTCTTATTTATTTTACCTTTTATTTTTACACTGTTCTTTAAAAAAAAATGGTGTAACTTTTATACCTTTTACAAGGAATGTAAACATCCCCTGTAATAGAAAAAAAGCATGACAGGACCTCTTAAATATCAGATCTTATATTTACACTAAAATGCAATAAAAAAAAAAAATAAAAAAAATTTTGTCATTTAAAAAAAAAAAAATGGCCCTTTAAGAGCTATGGGTGGAAGTGACGTTTTGACGTCGTTTCCGCCCTGCAATGGTATGGAGATGGGTGGGGGCCATCTTCCCCTCACTCGTCTCCATGTCAGGCAAGGGAAAGGATCTGATCACCTCCGCCGCTGCCGACGGCTCTGGTAAGCGACGGAGGGCACCAGAGCGCGGTGGGAGGGGGGGCCCTCTTCCACCACCGATAAAAGTGATCTTGCAGTGAATCCGCTGCAGAGACCACTTTTATCTTGAAGCGGACCTCCCGCTAAAGAAGAGGATACCGGGGTTATGGCAGCTAGCTGCTGCCATAACAATGATATTCCTCATCAAAGTATCGATGTATAACGACGTTGGGCGGTCCGGAAGTGGTTAATATTCAACAAAACAAATAATGCTGCGCTAGTGATAATAAATGTATCCAACCACTTAGTGTATCAATTCTCCTGTGCAAATATGACATAATGACATGTGAATATACAATAATATGACACATTCATGTAGAAAGAAAAACAGGAAGCGCCGACCTAAGTGTAGTATTAAGATGTACAATTTATTCACAAGATTAAAAACACTCACAGACGCAAGGTGTATAATATGCTCATCTGGTGCTTGAGGGAGCCTATCCTGTCCATCTCACGGGCATCACGCTGCTTGCGGGGACCGCAGGTGTAGATGTTGTTTGGTGTTGTTGGAATGGCGCTCCAGGAACCAGGAAGAGCCAGCGTGGACCGCAGGAATGGATATGACGTGACTGGAAGACTTCCAGTCACGTCATATCCGCTCCTGCAGTCCATGCTGGTTCTTCCTGGTTCCTGACTCATCAGGAGGATTTCTCGGATAAGTCACGAGACCCTGTGACGTAACGTGTAGGGAAGGGGTAGATTGGTTTGGCAAGACGCTTTTGCACCTTTCACGGAGAGGCACGAAGTAGCTGCAGCATTGTGGTTTTATATGATATACGCTGTATACAGTTGGTGCTCTGGAGCACATTTTTTAATAAATTGAATACTGTTTAAAAATGATATAAGCACTAATTGGAGCTCCTTTTCTCTCATATATATCGAGTCAATACGGAGACACATCAGTGGAGCAACGAGGAGGAAAGCATGATCTGTTAGTCCGGGGTGGCTAAAAGGCTTTATTTGTTCAAATGTAACCACTTCCCGACCGGCTCCAGTACATATACGCGGCAGGATGGCTCTCCTTTAAGTGAGCCACCGGAAGCTTGTGCGCGTCTGCAGCACGGCGGGGGACGCGATGCTCGTGGCCGTCAGGCGCAATCCCCGCCGGCCACTTGGGATCACAGGCAGGAGAGCCAGAACATGGATTTATGTGTGTAAACACACAAATCCCTGTTCTGATAGGGGAGGAGAAACAGATCGTGTGTTTCTAGTAAGTAAGAACAACGATCTGGCTCCTCCTCTAGTCAATCCAATCCCCCCACAGTTAGAAACACATGTAGGGAACACATTTAACCTCTTGATCCCCCCCCCAGTGTTAACCCCTTCTCTGCCAGTGACATTAATCAGTGCATTTTTATAGCACTGTTTGCTGTATAAGTGTCAATGGTCCCAAAAAGTGTTAAAAGTGTCCAATCTGTCCGCCGCAATGTTACAGTTCTGCTAAAAATCGCAGATCGCCGCCATTACTAGAGGATCCGCCGTGGATCTACGTCATACTTGGCTCCACCTCCCAGCACCGGATCCGCCCACCGGACTGATGTTGCTACCGCCCCCACGTCTCAAACCTAGGGCCACGGTCTCTCCTCTCCTGCCGCTCTTCCCCCCTTCTCCTTCCTGGCGGGGGGCCTCTCGGTCTCACCAGAGCCGGCGGCCGCATCAGGTGGCGGCCCAGCAGCCGTGACATTGCCTCTCCCTCGCCGAGACTCCCCCCTCCTGACACATCAGAAGGGGAGGAGTCTGCGTGCCCCAGACAGTGCCGCTGGGCAGGCGGAGGAGGCGTGCGCACTATGCTTGACTCCCCGCCTGCCGAGCTCCGCCTCTGACGAGGATTCCATCCAGGCCTGCCACCCGCGGAAGCCGGTGGGTGCTTTGCCGGTGGGCCTGATGGGTCCCGTATGGGGCTCCTACCGTGCCGAAAAGCTCGGGGGGAGGATCCAGGCGAAAACCGCTCCGGCAGCCTAAACCACCACGCGCGCGGGATGTCCCGCCGCCCCGCGGCTGATCCGTATGCCTGGTCCTCCAACAGGGCTGCTATCTGGCTTTGCAGCCACTCAGGCCCCTTAGATGCAGCAGCTGCCTGTAGCTGGGCCAGGATCCTGTCAGCGTCAGCCATGTACTCACTGCCTGCCTTGTCACCTGTCCCTCCACTGATGCCTGGGAGACCCCACCTCCCCCTTAAATCAACTACCATGCCCCTCCCCATCCTGTTGATCCTGGCCAATACAAGCTCTCCCCTTTTCTCCACTTACACTTCCTTAACCCCATAGTTGCTAATTCTTATCACCCAGTCATGCCGGACCTTCACTATCCTTTCCATTTTATTGCTCTCGCTCCGGGCCTTACTAATCGCCTTCTTCTATCTGTAGGTCTACTTGACATGTGAGGTGGGGCACAGAGAACCTCTTCAATAAATGCAGATTGCCTCCTACCCAAATGTGACTCATGGAGAGGGAGAAAACTTAAAAAAATGTGCTTATTCACGAGAACTAATGTTTCCAGATTTTCTATAATAATTAGATATCATTTATTAACAATACTTCAAGCTGCAGACCACAGATTATAAACGTGACTTGCATTATTTACTCAGAACTGAATCATTATTTGTAGAGGTGTCTTCAGAATGTATACTGTGCCCAGACAGATAACCTTTAGTGAACTGCCACTAAAATAAAAATAAAATCCCCCCCCCCCCCGCAGGGTAAGTCAAAATATGATAGTATGCACAGCATACTAGCACATTATGACAGGCTTATCTGTAAAACGGATCCATCCCCCGTAGCGATGTCACATATCCCCGGCATTGCCATCTTCACCCGGTCTTCATTATGGGTTCCCGGGCTCTGGCTGTCTAAATGGCCTGGGCAGCAGTGACATCACTCACATGCACGTGCGAAGGAGCCCTCGGAGCTCTGAAGGTGTGGTACGGGGTGCTGTCCTTTCAGAGTGCATGCGCCGGTGACGTCACCCGGCAGCATCCCTTGTGAGTATCTCCTATACAGTGCAAGTTTAGGAGATATTCACCGTACCTAGGCTTGCACCAATATCAGTAGCAAATGCTCCGATACCTGAAACCAATACTTTCAGGCTTGGTTTTTTTCAGCTGTCAGCAGGATTTCCCCATTGTCAGCTGAAATAAAAAAAATAATAAAAAAAGACAGCAATTATTGGTTAAGGAGCGGGGGCCTTCACATCCTCAACAACCGATGACTCATTCAGCTGTCAGTGGGGTTCCCCTGTTGACAGGTGAAGTGTAAACGAATTCCCAGCAATTGGAGCTGTCATAAAAATAAGAGCAGCCGGGCAATGTTCATCAACAACATTGCTGTGCCGCTGAGACAGAAAGATAAAAAGAAACATTGTTTTACTTTGTATCTCTCTGTTTATTCATCTACAGATCAAAGGGATGAACTTTGATCTGCAGATGAAGTCAGTTTAACCACTTGCCTACAGGGCACTTTCAACCCCTTCCTGCCCAGGCCATTTTTCAGCTTTCAGCGCAGTTGCACTTTGAATGACAATTGCACGGTCATGTAAGACTTTTCCTATATAAATGTTTTATCATTTTCTTCACACAAATAGAGCTTTCTTTTGGTGGTATTAAATCACAGCTGGGTTTTTATTTTTTACAAAAAAAACAAAAATTTTGCTTAGTTTCTGTCAGTACATTTTGTAAATAAGTAATTTTTCTCCTTCACTGATGGGCGCTGATGAGGCTGCAGTGATAGGCTGCACCTATGGGGAACTGATCAGGTGGCACTGATGGGCACTGATGAGGCGGCACTGATGAGTAGGCACTAATATGCCGCACTGATGAGCACTTTAACCACTTGCCAACCGGCTCACGCCGATATACATCGGCAGAATGGCACTCCTGTGCAAACTGATGTACCTGTATGTCAGTCCGCAAAAGCAGGATAGCGGGCGCTGGGGGTCCTGCGGACTCGATGTCTACCGGCGGCCCGCGATCACGGCGAGGAGAGGCAGAATGGGAAAAACGCATTTCCCTTGTTCTGCCTATTAACATTACAGAGATCTTCTGCTCCCTGTCATCGCGAACATTGATCTTTGTCATGTCAGTGGTAGCCCATCCCCCCTACAGTTAGAACACGCTGAGGGAACACACTTAATCCCTTGATCGCCCCCTAGTGTTAACCCCTTCCCTGACAGTGACATTTACAGTGCCTTGCAAAAGTTCACCCCCCCCCCCCCTTGGCGTTTTTCGTGTTTTGCTGTCTCACAACCTGGAAATAACATGGATTGTTTGAGGATTTGCATCATTTAATTTACAGAACATGCCTACAACTTTGAAGATGTTTTTTTTTTTATTGCGAAGCAAACAACAAATAGGACAAAATAACAGAAAAAGTTAATATGCATAACTATTCACCCCCCTAAAGTCAATACTTTGTAGAGCCACCTTTTGCGGCTATCACAGCTCCAAGTCGCTTTGGATAAGTCTCTATGAGCTTGCCACATCTCACCACTGGAATTTTTGCCCATTCCTCCTTGCAAAACTGCTCCAGCTCCTTCAAGTTGGATGGTTTGTACTTGTGAACAGCAATCTTTAAGTCTGACCACAGATTTTCTATTGGATTAAGGTCTGGACTTTGACTAGGCCATTCCAACACATTTACATGTTTCCCCTTAAACCACTCAAGTGTTGCTTTAGTAGTGTGTTTGGGGTCATTGTCCTGCTGGAAGGTGAACCTCCGTCCTAGCCTCAAATCACACACAGAGTGCTACAGGTTTTGCTCAAGAATATTCCTGTATTTAGCACCATCCATCTTTCCCTCAACTCTGACCAGTTTCCCAGTTCCGACTGCGGAAAAACATCCCCACAGCATGATGCTGCCACCACCATGTTTCACAGTGGGGATGGTGTTCTTTGGGTGATGTGATGTGTTGGGTTTGCGCCAGTCATAGCGTTTTCTTTGATGGCCAAGAAGTTCAGTTTTAGTCTCATCAGACCAGAGCACCTTCCTCCATACATTTTGGGAGTCTCCCACATGCCTTTTCGCAAACTCAAAACCTGCCATTTTGTTTTTTGCTGAAAGTAATGTCTTTCTTCTGGCCACTCTGCCATAAAGCCCAACTCTTTGGAGCGTACGGCTTATTGTGGTCCTATGTACAGATACTCCAGTCTCTGCTGTGGAACTCTGCAGCTCCTCCTTGGTTGCCTTAGGTCTCTGTGCTGCCTCTCTGATTAATGCCCTCCTTACCCGGTCCGTGAGTTTTGGTGTGCGGCCGTCTCTTGGCAGGTTTGCTGTTGTGCCATGTTCTTTCCATTTGGTTATGATAGATTTGATGGTGCTCCTAGGGATCATCAAAGATTTGGATATTTTTTTATAACCTAACCCTGACTTGTACTTCTCAACAACATTGTCCCTTACTTGTTTGGAGAGTTCCTTGGTCTTCATGGCAGTGTTTGGTTAGTGGTGCCTCTTGCTTAGGTGTTGCAGCCTCTGGGGCCTTTCAGAAAGGTGTGTATATGTAATGACAGATCATGTAACACTTAGATTGCACACAGGTGGACATCATTTCACTAATTATGGGACTTCTGAAGGTAATTGGTTGCACCAGAGCTTTTTATGGGCTTCATAACAAAGGGGGTGAATACATACACATACATGCCAATTATCAGTTTTTTATTTCTGAAAAATAGTTTTATGTATTTATTTTTCTAATTTTATTTCACCAACTTAGATTATTGTGTTCTGATCCATCACATATAATTCAGATTAAAAAACATTGAACTAAAGGCTGTAATGTAACAAAGTAGGTAAAAAGCCAAGGGGGGTGAATACTTTTGCAAGGCACTGTATACAGTAAGCAGTGGTTATTTTTAGCTCTGATTGCTGGATAAATGTCAATGGTCCCAAAATAGTGTCAAAAGTGCCTGATCTGTGTCAATATACACTTATTGCAATTTTTTAACCAAAAATATGTAGAAGAATACATATCGGCCTAAACTGGAGCCTTTGCCAGGTTTAGACCACTTTTTTTTTATCTCGGAATGGCAGCGCCATTCATCGTAATTGATGCTGGATTTACTCTGGGGGACACTGTTTTTGTTTTTCTTTTAATAAAGGAGTTGGCAAAAACTGTCTCTGTGTTTATATTTATTTTTGACACCTTTTTGGTGAACAAGTTAAGTTACATTGTACCAGTATGGAGGGCCGAGATCTGGGGGCCTCCCTGTTAAAGGGGGCTTCCATATTCTGATAAGCCCTCCACCCTCTGACCCCCAAAACCACCGGCCAGGGTTGTGGGGAAGAGGCCCCTGTCCCCATCAACATAGGGACAAGGTTATTTTTTGGGGCCTCCCCTACCCCAAAGCACCCCCCATGTTGAGGGTATGGTACTGGGGAGATGGGGGGTGCTCGCTTGCCCCCCCCTTTCCTGACCTCCGGGGCTACATGCTCAGATAAGGGCCTGGTATGGATAGAGGAGGGACCCCACGCCATTTTTTTCCTTTATTTTTCATTGCAGGCATTCTTGTATTTACATTCAGCTGTCAGTAGGGAACCCCGCTGACAGCTGAGTCATTGGTTGCTAAGGATGCGGTGGGAGGCTTTCTGGCCCACTCTTTAACAACCAGCTATTCTGCACACAGAATTTGGATCGGTCGATAAATTTTTGACTGATTCTAATTCGAAACGTTCTGAAAATTTGGAATTCCTTAGAAAACTAATAAACTAAACAAAATTTTAACGAATTTCGTTATTAATGTTATTCGTAAATTCTGATACATCCAAATCTCTGAATAACCAAACATTTGTCTGAATTTAGAATCGGACTGAAACTAATTGCACATGTTTCGTGCAAACCCCTAAATTCACCAGGATTAGGCACTCATGAAGCTTTACTGACCTTTTTAACACTTTTCTACTGAAAGCCTAGTCTAATCTGCAGTTTGTAGTCAAGATTTACCAGGTTAGATCAGATTTGGAGGTGTAAGAGTCAATCACGTCCCAGTGTTAAATGTTCCTTACTCCGCAGTAAATGAAGCCGATTCTTTGGAAGACGGCGTCCTCCAGATTTATAAGGTTACATGGACCAAGAGGCCATTCATCAAGTTCTACCCTTTCCTCGAAACCACATGGTAGAAATAAATTTTTAAGGATCGGCATAAAACGTTCAACATTTCAGTTTACCGCCTTTACTTTTCTGTTCTTTTTAATTTGCAGTACTTGATAGTAAAATACAGTATCTCACAAAAGTGAGTACACCCCTCAAATTTTTGTAAATATTTTCTTCTATCTTTTCATGTGACAACACTGAAGAAATGACACTTTGCTACAATGTAAAGTAGTGAGTGTACAGCTTGCATAACAGTGTAAATTTGCTGTCCCCTCAAAATAACTCAACACACAGCCATTAATGTCTAAACCACTGGCAACAAAAGTGAGTACACCCCTAAGTGAAAATGTCCAAACTGGGCACTATTAGCCATTTTCCCTCCACGGTGTCATGTGACTCATTAGTGTTACAAGGTCTCAGGTGTGAATGGGGAGCAGGTGTGTTAAATTTGGTGTTATCGCTCTCACTCTCTCATACTGGTCACTGGAAGTTCAACATGGCACCTCATGGCAAAGAACTCTCTGAGGATCTAAAAAAAAGAATTGTTGCTCTACATAAAGGTGGCCTAGGCTATAAGAAGATTGCCAAGACCCTGAAACTGAGCTGCAGCACAGTGGCCAAGACCATACAGCGGTTTAAGAGGACAGGTTCCACTCAGAACAAGCCTCGCCATGGTCGACCAAAGAAGTTGAGGTCACGTGCTCAGCGTCATATCCAGAGGTTGTCTTTGGGATATAGATGTATGAGTGCTGCCAGCATTTCTGCAGAGGTTGAAGGGGTGGGGGGTCAGCCTGTCAGTGCTCAGACCATACGCCGCACACTGCATCAAATTCTGCATGGCTGTTGTCCCAGAAGGGAGCCTCTTCTAAAGATGATACACAAGAAAGCCCGCAAACAGTTTGCTGAAGACAAGCAGACTAAGGACATGGATTACTGGAACCATGTCCTGTGGTCTGATGAGACCAAGATAAACGTATTTGGTTCAGATGGTGTCAAGCGTGTGTGGGGGCAACCAGGTGAGGAGGACAAAGACAAGTGTGTCTTGTCTACAGTCAAGCATGGTGGTGGGAGTGTCATGGTCTGGGGCTGCATGAGTGCTGCCGGCACTGGGGGGCTACAGTTCATTGAGGGAACCATGAATGTCAACATGTACTGTGACATACTGAAGCAGAGCATGATCCCCTCCCTTCTGAGACTGGGCCGCAGGGCAGTATTCCAACATGATAACCACCCCAAACACACCTCCAAGATGAACACTGCCTTGCTAAAAAAGCTGAGGGTAAAGGTGATCGACTGGCCAAGCATGTCTCCAGACCTAAACCCTATTGAGCATCTGTGGGGCATCCTCAAATAGAAGGTGGAGGAGTGCAAGGTCTCTAACATCCACCAGCTCTGTGATGTCATCATGGAGGAGTGGAAGAGGACTCCAGTGGCAACCTGTGAAGCTCTGGTGATCTCCATGCCCAAGAGGGTTAAGGCAGTTCTGGAAAATAATGGTGGCCACAAAAAATATTGACACTTGGGCCCAATTTGGACATTTTCACTTAGGGGTGTACTTACTTTTGTTACCACGGTTTAGACATTAATGGCTGTGTGTTGAGTTATTTTGAGGGGACAGCAAATTTACACTGTTATACAAGCTGTACACTCACTACTTTACATTGTAGCAAAGTGTTATTTCTTCAGTGTTGTCACATGAAAAGATAGAATAAAATATTTACAAAAATGTGAGGGGTGTGCTCACTTTTGTGAGATACTGTATATATATATATATATATATATATATATATATAGTATATATAATGCATAGTTGCCTAGCCTTGTTTCCACGTCCTTTGCACAAAAACATAGGAACTGGGGTGCAGAAAAATGGCAGCAGGTGCTCTGCCACTGATGAGTAAAAATGTGAACTATTTGGCTGTCTGGCAGTTTGGCAGTTTGTTGGCAAAGGCCTATAGAGTGGTACAATAATGAGTTTCTGCAGCCAACTGTGAAGCATGGTGGAGGTCCCTTGCAAGTATGAGGTGGCATTTCTGCAAATGGAGTTGGAGATTTGGTCAGGATCAATGGTGTCCTCAATGCTGAGAGATACAGGCAGATACTTCTCCATCATGCCATACCATCAGTGAGGTGGTGATTGGCCTCAAATGTATTCTGCAGCAGGACAACCACCCCAAACATCCAGCTATCATCAGTGTAAAGAAGAAGAAGGAGTCCTGGAAGTGATGGTTTGGCCCCCCATAGAGCCCTGCTCTCACAATCATGGAGTCTGTCTGAGATGACATGAAGAGACAGAAGGATTTGAGGCTGCCGACAGCCACAGAAGATCTGTGCTTAGTTCTCTGAGATGTACATAGAACAACCTACCTGCTGAGTTCCTTCAAAAACTGTGTGCACGTCTAGAAGAAGGCAAAGGGGGCGCTCACCCCGAATATTGATTGGTTTTGGATTTCTTTTCTCTTCATTTACTTTCCATTTTGTTAATTGATAAAGAATAAACTATTAACATTTCTACTTTTGAAAGCATTCTTCTTTTACAGCATTAGCATCAACTCTGCCTAAGACTTGGTGTTGGTTGGTGGACTTCTTGGTCTTTTTTCTGCCGTCAGGAGAAGAATGGAGTATTGCAGTCATAGCTGTTTTTTTAGTCTTTACATTAGCTTCACTACAAATATAAAATAAATAAAACGTGCCGTATTAAAACACAGACCGGTATATGGAGCAACGGGAATGAAGACTCAGTCTATAGGAGCTTTTGATCTAATACACAAAATATCATGATAAGTATAACAAGACACGCTTGAAAAGCAATTGAAATGTATCGCATGAAGATCTGTAGGCATAGATGTTGCACAGCCTCGTCAAGGAGTTCTTCTTTACTGCCAACTTCACTGCATACCAGAGGGAGGTCTGCTGCACCGGCTGGTCAGAATACATCAACATCGATGTTAGAAGTTCACAGTTGTTCAGCCAATGTGAGCCGAAGTCTACCATTCAAAGAACAGCATGGTGCACGTTCCTTCATCGAGGATTCAAATATTTCCAAAGAGAGAGATCTGGCAGGTAGTCCTATGTACATTTGTTGGTTGCTACAGTAAGCACTATGTCCTCCGTATAATGAATTCATTTTTCTATTTTTCCCCGTTATACATTATTTTAAATAATTGGGTAAGGAGCTTGCTTGGTAAAAGACGAAATCAAAGACTAAATCATTATGAAAAAGTGCCTGCCTCTGTTTTAATAGCTTCTTATCAAGATGTTTTATAGCGCTTAACAAAAAGGTTTATTCCTATCGTTAAATTTGTTATTCATTCTTACATTCCACTGACCATTATTGTGAAAAATCTGCAAAAACCATGGCAACTGATTTAGGAAGGCTGCGATTAAACAATGTATGGTGCATAAAGAATGTGGCGGAATAACGGGGAACCTGTCTCCCAGGAGTAATAGAGAATGATGTTCGCTACAAATGCATATGCAGAAAAGTGCGTGTCTGTATAATGTGTGTATAGATTCCATTACTCCCATAGGCACAGTGCAGGAATGGATAAAGAAGTATATATATGAAGCCTCATTGCAGAAACAGACCCGGGACTTCACCCGGCCGTACCTATAAAACTGATTACTGTACCTGTGTAGTGCTACCAGTACCAGGACAAGCTCATCTAGTGCCCAGGACAAAGATGCCAAACTGCGCCCCCCCCCCCCCCCCCCATTCATGATGTGCTAGCTTAGAGTATCCTACGTCCAGCCATAGGTGTGCGCAGCCTATCGCATTAGGGAGTGCACCTCAAAGTATACATTTATTCACTAAATAGGAAACTATGAACACAAATCAGGGATCTGCTTTGGGCCCAAACAGCATTTTTTTTCACAGCTGATCTATTTTTTTGAAAATTGACAATTGTCCATTATTGCCTGTTTAGTGATTAAACTCCAAAGAGGACAGAGTTCAGCAGTATGCTGCATACAGAGTTCAGGAGTGCATTGCATACAGAGGACAGAATTCAGGAGTGTGCTGTGTACATAGGGCAGAGTTCAGGAGTGCGCTGCATATAGAGGAGAGAGATCAGGAGCGTTCTGCTTACAGAGGACAGAGTTCACGAGTGCACTGCGTACAGAGGGCACAGTTCAGGAATGCACTGCATACAGAGGATAGAGTTCAGGAGTGCACTGTGTACAAAGGACAGAGTTCAGGAGTGCACTGCATACAGAGGATAGAGATCAGGAGTGCGTTGCGTACAGAGGACAGGGATCAGGCGTGCACTGTGTACAGAGGGCAGAGTTCAGGAGTACGCTACGTACAGAGGACAGAGTTCAGGAGTGCGCTGCGTACAGAGGACTGGATTCAGAAGTGCGCTGCGTACAGAGGGCAGAATTCAGGAGTGAGCTGCATAAAGATGGTAGAGTTAAGGAGTGCGCTGCATACAGAGGACAGAGATCAGGAGTGTTCTGCTTACAGAGGACAGAGTTCAGGAGTGCGCTGTGTAGAGAGGACAGAGATCAGGAGTGTACTGCATACAGATGACACAGTTCAGGAGTGCACTGTGTACAGAGGACAGAGTTCGGGAGTGTGCTGCATATACAGGAGAGAGTTCAGGAGTGCGTTGCATACAGAGGACAGAGTTCAGGAGTACACTGTATACAGAGGACAGAGTTCAGGAGTGTGCTGCATACAGAGATCATGAGTGCGTTGCATACAGAGGACAGAGTTCAGGAGTGTGCTGCATACAGAGGACAGAGATCAGAAGTGCACTGTGTACAGAGGATAGAGATCAGGAGTGTGCTGCATACAGAGGACAGAGATCAAGAGTGCACTGTGTACAGAGGGCAGAGTTCAGGAGTACTCTGCGTACAGAGGGCAGAATTCAGGAGTGGGCTGCATACAGAGGGCAGAATTCAGGAGTGTGCTGCATACAGAGGGCAGAATTCAGGAGTGCACTGCGTACAGAGGACAGAGTTCAGGAGTGTGTTGCATACAGAGGACAGAGATCAGGAGTGCGTTGCATACAGAGGACAGAGTTCAGGAGTGTGCTGCATACAGAGGACAGAGATCAGAAGTGCACTGTGTACAGAGGATAGAGATCAGGAGTGTGCTGCATACAGAGGGCAGAATTCAGGAGTGAGCTGCGTACAGAGGACAGAGTTCAGGAGTGAGCTGCATACAGAGGGCAGAGTTAAGAAGTGTGCTGAGTACAGAGGAGAGAATTCAGGAGTGAGTTGCGTACAGAGGGCAGAGTTCAGGGGTGCTCTGCGTACAGGGAATAGTGTTTAGGAGTGTGCTGCGTACAGAAAATAGCGTTCAGGAGTGCGCTGCGTAGGGAGGACAGAGAACAGTAGTGCACTGCATACAGAAGACAGAGTTCAGGAGTGCACTGTGTACAGAGGACAGAGTTCAGGAGTGCACTGCGTACAGAGGACAGAGATCGGGAATGCACTGCGTACAGAGGACAGAGATCGGGAATGCACTGCATACAGAAGACAGAGTTCAGGAGTGTACTGTGTACAGAGGACAGAGTTCAGGAGTGCACTGCGTACAGAGGACAGAGTTCAGGAGTGCACTGTGTACAGAGGACAGAGTTCAGGAGTACACTGCGTACAGAGGACAGAGATCAGGAGTGCACTGCATACAGAAGACAGAGATCAGGAGTGCACTGCATACAGAAGACAGAGTTCAGGAGTGTACTGTGTACAGAGGACAGAGTTCAGGAGTACACTGCGTACAGAGGACAGAGATCAGGAGTACACTGCATACAGAAGACAGAGTTCAGGAGTGCACTGCATACAGAGAACAGAGATCAGAAACTGACTGGAGGTATCTAATCCAGTGGTTCCAAACCTTTTCAAGACTATGACGTTGGTCACGAAGGATGCTAGCCTATTTTTCAATAATCATGTTCCAGGAGATTTTGTTTTTCACTAATACTAGATTTATCACAGGAGTTTTCCATGCTCACGCTATGGTGGTTTTAGTTGCCGGAAAAATAAAAAAGATTTTTAGGTAACTCACTCGATAGATCAGAAAAAAATGCTGTCTTAACAATTTTGGGAATGTTCAACCTGGTCACTGAATATACCAAATTAAATATTCTTGTCCAAAACCGCTGTACTTTTGGGTATGTCCAACAAATATGGAACATGTTGTCCTCCTGGCCACACCCTCTGAAGAAAAGAGCCAATATATTGGGGTAAATTTTGGCTAACCGTGTCGAAACAAGGTACCATCAAGGCAATACCTTCTGCATTCTATTTTGCATACTATTGACCCCTGCACTTATTTATGATCCTTATTTATAATCTTTTATTTTTTTACTAACAGCGGACCCTTGGTCATCTAGCCATGTATTCTAGTATAAAGCCCTTTAGAGGAGTTGGGATCATGGGTGGCACCTTGGACCTCTCCAGTGTTTGATCGTCACTGATGTTACTTATTTCAAATATTTCCACTTATTCTTTTTCAATCTACGCTTTTTTGAAGGAAAGGTGATCATGAAAGGGCAGCTTTGCACAAAAGGTTTACTTTCAAGAAGGACATTATGAGCTCTCAATCTTGCTGCCCCTTTTTAATGTGTTTTAGTACATGTCTTTAGAACACCAAACTGTGATTAACTGTCTTGAGAGGCCCGTGGTCAAACAAGGCAAGGTCAAAGCCACGGTGGCAAGAAGAAAAAGGAACGGAAGTAAGATGAATAGGCAACCTGGGAACTCAAGTGAGAGAAAAGTCAGTTACAAAGCCTAGAGCTTATGCTCCAGAGACAAAGATGCTGTAATAAAGAACACGCACAGCCATGAAAACCGTCCACAGCAACGAGTGAAAAACCTACAGCTAAGGTAAAAGGGAAAAAATATTTTTGGTAAGATTATGTAGCGCTACCCCAGAAAGAGCCGCTGATTGTTAACTGCTTCTTCCCCAACAGTGCAGAGGCCACCACTCACAGGCAAAAGTCCATTCGTTCCAGCTCCATTACATAGTCTAGAGCAGTGTTTCTCAACTCCAGTCCTCAAGGCGCCCCAACAGGTCATGTTTTCAGGCTTTCCATTAGTTTGCACAGGTGATTTGATCAGTTTGACTGCCTTAGTAATTACCACATCCATTTCATCTGAGGGAAATCCTGAAAACATGACCTGTTGGGGCGCCTTGAGGACCGGAGTTGAGAAACACTGGTCTAGAGCAGTGGTCATCAACTCCTGTCCTCAGGGCCCACTAACAGGCCAGGTTTGCAAGATAACTGAAATACATCACAGGTGATATCATTTGCTGCTCAGTGATTGCAGTATTCTAGTCTGCATCTCCCCAAGGTAATACAGAAAACCTGGCCTGTTAGTGGGCCCTGAGGACAGGGTTGATGACCATTGGTCTAGAAGATGTCTTCTTTTTTGTATTTGCTTGTACAAATGATAATAGGAGAGGGGTGGTAGGGGATACTGAAGATCTACAGACTTGTAACAGGGGGACGCCCCGAGCTAGCTAGAACTTCTTTGGGCCAGTCTTTAAGCCAAAAACAAAGGGAATGACCAGGACGGAAACTCAATAGAAGCAGTCTTCAGAATAGGTACAACTGGCACCCTAGAAGCACGCAGTCACTAAACCGTGAGTTAGGGTCAGTACTCACACTATCCCAGGGCAGCTGGGGTATTGGCTGGGACATCTCCAAGCTTCCACCAGGCATTTCTAGACTCCTTAGCTCCTGGCAAAATGAGAAATAGGTCCCCCAGCTCTGCCATAGTTGGGACCTCAATGACCATCAGCCAACCCTAGAGGGACTGCCTCAAAGGGCAGCTGCCCCTGAGGCTTGGGACTCCTCTAGCAGGTCCAGTCCAGGGCTGCTCCAGGCCTCAGACTATTTATGTCCCCCTCCATTTTGAATTTCCCCAACAGTTTTTTTTTTAATGTTTTCTTGTACAGTTATGTCCCCTTTATTTCTACCTGAGCTCCTGCCTTTGTATGCTATTACTGTACAGCTTCTTTGGGCCAGTATGTAAGCTGCAAACAAAGGGGAAGACTAGAATGGAGGCTCAATAGAAGCAGTCTCCAGAATAGCTATATCTGACACCCCAAGAGCACACAATCACTAAATCTTCAGCATGGGTCAGTACTCACAATATCCCAGGGCAGCTGAAATATTGGATGGGACATCTCCCAGCTTCTACCAGGCATTCCTCAGACCGAATCCCTAGCTTCTGGCGAAATGAGAAATAGGTCCCCTAGCTCTGCCGTAGTTGGGACCTTGATGACCATCAGCCAACCCTAGAGGGACTGCCTCAAAGGGCAGCAGCCCCCCGAGACTTAGGACTCCTCCAGCAGGTCCAGTCCAGGGCTGCTCCAGGCCTCAGACTATTTATGCCCCCCCTTCATTTTGAATTCTTCCAACTGTGTGTGTGTGTTTTTTTTTTTTCTTGTACAGTTGTATCCCCTCTATTTGTATCTGAGCTCCTGCCTTTTTATGCTGTACAATTTTTTCAATAAATAAAATAAATGAATGACTAAAAATCTAAGTTAATGAACTCAAATCATTACACTAATTTCTCCAGCTAAAATATTATGGTAATACAGGGACTGTGGGAGTGCTAGCATTATAATGATTGTGAAATAATTAGAACAGATGGTTTTAACCAAACATAAAGAAATTAGACCATAAATATTTCAGCATTAAAAATTCCAGACCTAAGCTAATTCGGTTTATTGTCAGAGTCCCCATAATGCTGGAGACCCTGATGATATCAAACATGACCATGTGTAACAAAAAAAAGATACAATTATAAAAGATAAAAGAAACAACTTCTATTATGTAATTATGGGAATTTATAAGTTTAACCACTTCCATACCGGGCCTATTCTGGCACTCCTCTCCTACATGTAAAAATCTTAATTTTTTTGTTAGAAAATTACCCAGAACCCCCAAACATTCTATATATTTTTTTTAGCAGACACCCTAGGAATTAAAATGGCGGTCATTGTAACTTTTTATCTCGCATGGCATTTGCGCAACAATTTTTCAAACGTGTTTATTTTGGAAAAAAAAACAGTTTCATGATTAAAAAAAATAACAAAACAGTAAACTTAGCCCAATTTTTTTTAATATAATGTGAAAGATGATGTTACGCCGAGTAAATAGATACCCAACACGTCACGCTTTAAAATTGCGCACCCTCATGGAATGACGCCAAACTTCAAGTACTTGAAAAACTCCATAGGTGACGCTTTAAAATTTTTTACATGTTACATGTTTAGAGTTACAGAGGAGATCTAGTGCTAGAAATCTTGTTGCTCGCTCTCTAACGCACGCGTCGATACCTCACATGTGTGGTTCGAACGGCGTTTACATATGTGGGCAGGACTAACATGAGCGTTCGCTCCTTAGTGTGAGCTACCAGGGACAGGAGCGTTTTAAATTTTTTTTTTTTTTTTCAAATATAAGTTTTTTTTAGTGCCCAACATGGGCTAAGGCAGTAGGTACAAACATACATATAAACATTCAAAAGGGAGGGGGTCAACGTGATCAACATCAACACATGGAGGGAGAAATAAAACAGGGTTCATGTACATCTTCCAAAACGTAATTATATTTCTAGTGACAAGTACCTCTTAAATTGACATTGTGGGGCCGAGGCTAAATTTTTGTTTTACTTTTTTATTTAATTTTACTTTATTTTTTTTATTTTTACTTTCTTTTACAACATTTTTTTTTTATCACTTTTATTCCTATTAAAAGGAATGTAAACATCCCTTGTAATAGGAATCATTCGTGACAGGTCCTCTTTATGGAGAAATGCGGGGTCAATAAGACCCCATGTCTTTCCTCCTGGCTGGAAAGCATGAGATTGGGAAAAAAAATCCACAATCTCATGCTTACCAGCCGCGATCGCGGCTTTGTTTACATCTGCGGCCCGGTCGTGATGTCATAACATCGCGCCCAGGCCTCCAACGGTCATAGAGACATCTCTATGCTCGTCATCCGTTGGCGGACGATTCTTTCTCCGGGTCCCCGATGGCACGGGAGAGCCCTGAGAAGCACCGGATGGTAGCGGGAAGGGGGATGTCCCCTCCCGTCTCCTGTAAGAACGATCAATCAGTGGAACTGCAGCTATGATCATTCTTATGGTGCACAGAATCGCCGGCTGAAAACAAGGTTATCCGAATGATGCCTGTAGCTGCACCCATCATTCAGATATTCCCACTGAAAGTCCAGGATGTCATATGACGTCCTTGGGCGGGAAGTGGTTAATACTCTCTCACCGGGTAAAAAAGTATAAAAAAAAGTAGACCTGTAAGGTCAGGTTCATACCTAGCATTTTGTGAACTCACATTTTGCACTTGTTTTTGCGTGATTTTGCGCTATATACAAAGGGCAGCTCATTCCTGTCAATGGGTTGCACCATGCATGACAAATTCATGTACATTTTTGGGCGCTAAGCTTCGCACGTGTTTTGCAAAAATGCACATCTGCTTGCTGCTCTGGGGTGCCATAAACAATAAATAGCACCGCAAGCGTGATATGCATTTTTTTGCGCATTTCATTAGCACATGCAAAAGCGCATGCATTCGCAAAATGCTCAGGTATGAACACAGAGACTTGATGCTTACCTGTCCCACATCCTGTTCCTCTACTCTTCACTTCCTTGCAGAGCAATGGCTTTCTCTGCTTTGCCAAATGCCCGGTCCTGGGACACTGAGGTTGCCAAATTCCCGGTCCTGGGACACTGAGGTTGCCAAATGCCCGGTCCTGGGACACTGAGGTTGCCAAATGCCCGGTCCTGGGACACTGAGGTTGCCAAATGCCCGGTGCTGGGACACTGAGGTTGCCAAATGCCCGGTGCTGGGACACTGAGGTTGCCAAATGCCCGGTCCTGGGACACTGAGGTTGCCAAATGCCCGGTCCTGGGACACTGAGGTTGCCAAATGCCCGGTCCTGGGACACTGAGGTTGCCAAATGCCCGGTGCTGGGACACTGAGGTTGCCAAATGCCCGGTCCTGGGACACTGAGGTTGCCAAATGCCCGGTCCTGGGACACTGAGGTTGCCAAATGCCCGGTGCTGGGACACTGAGGTTGCCAAATGCCCGGTCCTGGGACACTGAGATTGCCAAATGCCCGGTCCTGGGACACTGAGGTTGCCAAATGCCCGGTGCTGGGACACTGAGGTTGCCAAATTCCCGGTCCTGGGACACTGAGGTTGCCAAATGCCCGGTCCTGGGACACTGAGGTTGCCAAATGCCCGGTCCTGGGACACTGAGGTTGCCAAATGCCCGGTGCTGGGACACTGAGGTTGCCAAATGCCCGGTGCTGGGACACTGAGGTTGCCAAATGCCCGGTCCTGGGACACTGAGGTTGCCAAATGCCCGGTGCTGGGACACTGAGGTTGCCAAATGCCCGGTCCTGGGACACTGAGGTTGCCAAATGCCCGGTCCTGGGACACTGAGGTTGCCAAATGCCCGGTCCTGGGACACTGAGGTTGCCAAATGCCCGGTGCTGGGACACTGAGGTTGCCAAATGCCCGGTCCTGGGACACTGAGGTTGCCAAATGCCCGGTCCTGGGACACTGAGGTTGCCAAATGCCCGGTGCTGGGACACTGAGGTTGCCAAATGCCCGGTCCTGGGACACTGAGGTTGCCAAATACCTGGTCCTGGGACACTGAGGTTGCCAAATGCCCGGTCCTGGGACACTGAGATTGCCAAATGCCCGGTCCTGGGACACTGAGGTTGCCAAATGCCCGGTGCTGGGACACTGAGGTTGCCAAATTCCCGGTCCTGGGACACTGAGGTTGCCAAATGCCCGGTCCTGGGACACTGAGGTTGCCAAATGCCCGGTGCTGGGACACTGAGGTTGCCAAATGCCCGGTCCTGGGACACTGAGGTTGCCAAATCCCCAGTCCTGGGACACTGAGGTTGCCAAATGCCCGGTGCTGGGACACTGAGGTTGCCAAATGCCCGGTCCTGGGACACTGAGGTTCCTTTCACCATACCCCTATGTCCCTACAAATCGTGGGGTAGGGATCCACAGGAGGAACCACATAGAGAGGTGGGGGACACTCTGGTGTGTTGCAGTAACGCATGTGGTGTGTTGCAGTTGCAGTAACATTATATGCATTAGCACATTGCAGTACCATTTATTTTGAATGGCACGCACCCCACGCAGTAAGGCAATGCAGCTTTGACACACATACATTGCAGAGCATCACAAGAAACTGTCAGGGACATGCTGGCCATAATGCAACTGAAGCTCCAAGACAGATGTGAATGCGCACAAATATTCACACGCAGAGGTTAACGCCTATGCGCATGCGCGTGCATGTTAGCCATTAATACTGGAGCCAAATGGCCTATATAAGTGTATATATAAGCTACACTAGTCCTTTGCTGTGTGATCTGCAGCTTTACTTGTGTTCCTGCGCCCTGTGTTTGATTCCTGTGTTTGACCCGGATTATCCTGACCACTCTTGCTCTCCACCTGTCCTGACCTCAGCTTGCCTTAAAGCGGAGTTCCGCTGTTTTTCTTTTTTTAAGTCAGCAGCTAGAAATACTGCAGCTGCTGACTTTTAAAATATGGACACCCACCTGTCCAGGGCGCCCGCGATGTCGGCACCTGAAGCCGATCTATCCCTTGGCTGTCGGGTCCGCTTTAAGACTTTGTTTATCTTTACCCACCTCTGCCTGCACCTCGACCATTCTCTGCCTGCCGTTTATGCTTCTACCTGATCATCTGTTGCTGACTTGGCTTGTCTGATCCTGTATCCAGTCATCCGTCTGTCCAGCTCTGCATTGTGCCTGGTGATGCTGGTCCTCCATTCACTGTGTGCTGCCAGTCTGATCACATCTGCTACCAGCTACCGCCTACCCAGCCGGGGGGTCTGCTGTTCCTGCTGCCATCCGCTGTTTCAGCTTCCCAGCCCAGCTCTGGTGATACACCCGCCACGCACCCCTGTGACCAACGGGAGATCTTACAGGCACTCTTACCTCACCGTGCTCTCGCGGCCACTGTCGCAACATCAGTGGTCCCTGAGCCGGGGCAGTACGAGAGGTCTCCCTCTACACGCCAGGCTCTGCCACAAGGTACATGACAGAAACAGCTAACGCACTACCATGTGTTGTGGTGCACTGCATAGGACAATATGCTGTGTGGCCATTTTTTGTTCCATTCCTATATGTTTGTAGCCCAATCTTAATGAATGGCAGTGGTGTCGCTAGGGGGTGGCTTCTGGGGCTGTAGCCCCAAATCTGGGGCCCATAGCTGGACACTGGAATGTGGCTCTGGGCTCCATCTGCTCAGCTTTGGGGGTGAGGAAGGAACAGGACTAGGGTACCAGCGATAATCCTTGTGGAGCAGTTCAGACAGATTTCTCTTCTACAGCATTTTGCCGGTGCATGTAATTCCTGGGAACCGCAGCACAAGCATTACTCCTCCTCTGCCCGAAAATCATCAAATAGTCCCGGCAGAATGTTCCTTGTGCTGCGGCTCCGCCAATTAAACTAAAGTCCCGGCCCCCTCTTCTGTACCACTCCGCCGGAGCTTTGAAATTGCCGGGAGCCGCAGCACAAGTATTACTCCGCCGGGACTATTTGATGATTTGGGAGCCGCAGCACAAGTATTACTCCGTCGGGACTATTTGATGATTTGGGAGCCGCAGCACAAGTATTACTCCGTCGGGACTATTTGATGATTTTCGGGCAGAGGAGGAGTAATGCTTGTGCTGCGGCTCCCGGCAATTTCAATGCCAGGGTGGTACAGAAGAGGGGGCCGGGACTTCAGTTTAATTGGCGGAGCCGCAGCACATGGAACACTCCACCGGGACTATTTTATGATTTTGGGGCAGAGGAGGAGTAATGCTTGTGCTGCGGTTCCTGGGAATTACACGCTCCATGCGGATTGCTGTAGAGGAGGAGGTCAGGACTCTGATTTATATTTCCTAACCACTGCACAAGGAGCCTGCTGGTGCCCTGAAATAGTGAAGAGAATTACAAGAGGTAAGGGCTTGAACACAGGGGCTAAATAGTCCAAGTTTCTTCCTTCTGGCCCCCAGGTGAGCAGAAGTATTTTTGTAATTGCTGCATACAAAAGGTTAGCAGTGCCCCCCGAAGTAAACATTATAGTCCTGTTCCTGGCCCCAGTTCCCTGATGATTATTCGGAAAATACAGGAAGGCCTGAACAGCCTTAGGGCTCATTTACACATGTGATGCCATCTGAAGAGCAATCCACAATCAGGTCGCTCTTGGGCATTTGACATGCAGTGAGGAGGTGTTATATAGCCTCCTCACCACCTGTTTGAACCCCATTGCAGTCTCTGATTATACCCCTGCTATTTCATCAAAGCCTCCCAACATGTCTGTTAAAAAAAAAAATGAAAACATGATTAAAAAATAAGATTGTAATAAAATAAAAAAAAACTATTGGCACCAATCTCAGTAGAGCAGTGGATGGTGTCAGTAGAGCAGTGGACGGTGTCACTAGAGCAGTGGACGGTGTCAGTAGAGCAGTGGACAGTGTCAGTAGAGCAGTGGACGGTGCCAGTAGAGCAGTGGACGGTGCCAGTAGAGCAGTGGACGGTGCCAGTAGAGCAGTGGGTGGTGTCAGTGGAGCAGTGGGCGGTGTCAGTAGAGCAGTGGACGGTGTCAGCAGAGCAGTGGACGGTGTCAGTAGAGCAGTGGGTGGTGTCAGTAGGGCAGTGGATGGTGTCAGTAGAGCAGTGGGTGGTGTCAGTAGAGCAGTGGGTGGTGTCAGTAGAGCAGTGGGCGGTGTCAGTAGAGCAGTGGGTGGTGTCAGTAGAGCAGTGGGCGGTGTCAGTAAAGCAGTGGATGGTGTCAGTAAAGCAGTGGATGGTGTCAGTAGAGCAGTGGGTGGTGTCAGTAGAGCAGTGGGTGGTGTCAGTAGAGCAGTGGGCGGTGTCAGTAGAGCAGTGGGTGGTGTCAGTAGAGCAGTGGGCGGTGTCAGTAAAGCAGTGGATGGTGTCAGTAGAGCAGTGGATGGTGTCAGTAGAGCAGTGGATGGTGTCAGTAGAGCAGTGGAGGGTGTCAGTAGGGCAGTGAACGGTGTCAGTAGAGCAGTGGACGATGTCAGTAGAGCAGTGGACGGTGTCAGTAGGGCAGTGGATGGTGTCAGTAGAGCAGTAGGTGGTGTCAGTAGGGCAGTGGACGGTGTCAGTAGAGCAGTGGACGGTGTCAGTAGGGCAGTGGACGGTGTCAGTAGGGCAGTGGATGGTGTCAGTAGAGCAGTGGATGGTGTCAGTAGAGCAGTGGAGGGTGTCAGTAGGGCAGTGGACGGTGTCAGTAGAGCAGTGGACGATGTCAGTAAGGCAGAGGACGGTGTCAGTAGAGCAGTGGACGGTGTCAGTAGGGCAGTGGATGGTGTCAGTAGGGCAGTGGATGGTGTCAGTAGAGCAGTAGGTGGTGTCAGTAGAGCAGTGGACGGTGTCAGTAGGGCAGTGGACGGTGTCAGTAGGGCAGTGGACGGTGTCAGTAGGACAGTGGACGATGTCAGTAGGGCAGTGGACGATGTCAGTAGAGCAGTGGACGATGTCAGTAGAGCAGTGGACGGTGTCAGTAGAGCAGTGGGTGGTGTCAGTAGGGCAGTGGACGGTGTCAGTAGAGCAGTGGACGGTGTCAGTAGAGCAGTGGACGTGTCAGTATAGCAGTGGACGGTGTCAGTAGAGCAGTGGACGGTGTCAGTAGAGCAGTGGACGGTGTTAGTAGAGCAGTGGAC
This sequence comes from Lithobates septentrionalis, assembly GCA_037952835.1. NCBI lineage: Eukaryota > Metazoa > Chordata > Amphibia > Anura > Ranidae > Lithobates > Lithobates septentrionalis. The sequence goes on along the minus strand of JBBDGP010002647.1, from coordinate 467,278 downwards.
GGTGTCAGTAGGGCAGTGGACGATGTCAGTAGAGCAGTGGACGGTGTCAGTAGAGCAGTGGATGGTGTCAGTAGAGCAGTGGGTGGTGTCAGTAGGGCAGTGGACGGTGTCAGTAGAGCAGTGGACGGTGTCAGTAGGGCACTGGACAATGTCAGTAGAGCAGTGGATGGTGTCAGCAGAGCAGTGGACGTGTCAGTAGAGCAGTGGACGGTGTCAGTAGAGCAGTGGATGGTGTCAGTAGAGCAGTGGATGGTGTCAGTAGAGTAGTGGACGGTGTCAGTAGAGCAGTGGACGGTGTCAGTAGAACAGTGGATGGTGTCAGTAGAGCAGTGGACGGTGTCAGTAGAGCAGTGGACGGTGTCAGTAGAGCAGTGGATGGTGTCAGTAGAGCAGTGGACAGTGTCACTAGAGCAGTGGACGGTGTCAGTAGAGCAGTGGACAGTGTCAGTAGAGCAGTGGACGGTGCCAGTAGAGCAGTGGACAGTGTCAGTAGAGCAGTGGACGGTGTCAGTAGAGTAGTGGGCGGTGTCAGTAGAGCAGTGGACAGTGTCAGTAGAGCAGTGGACGGTGCCAGTAGAGCAGTGGGTGGTGTCAGTGGAGCAGTGGACGGTGTCAGTAGAGCAGTGGATGGTGTCAGCAGAGCAGTGGGTGGTGTCAGTAGGGCAGTGGACAGTGTCAGTAGAGCAGTGGACGGTGTCAGTAGGGCACTGGACGATGTCAGTAGAGCAGTGGATGGTGTCAGCAGAGCAGTGGACGTGTCAGTAGAGCAGTGGACGGTGTCAGTAGAGCAGTGGATGGTGTCAGTAGAGCAGTGGATGGTGTCAGTAGAGTAGTGGACGGTGTCAGTAGAGCAGTGGACGGTGTCAGTAGAACAGTGAATGGTGTCAGTAGAGCAGTGGACGGTGTCAGTAGAGCAGTGGACGGTGTCAGTAGAGCAGTGGATGGTGTCAGTAGAGCAGTGGACAGTGTCACTAGAGCAGTGGACGGTGTCAGTAGAGCAGTGGACAGTGTCAGTAGAGCAGTGGACGGTGCCAGTAGAGCAGTGGACAGTGTCAGTAGAGCAGTGGACGGTGTCAGTAGAGTAGTGGGCGGTGTCAGTAGAGCAGTGGACAGTGTCAGTAGAGCAGTGGACGGTGCCAGTAGAGCAGTGGGTGGTGTCAGTGGAGCAGTGGACGGTGTCAGTAGAGCAGTGGACGGTGTCAGCAGAGCAGTGGACGGTGTCAGTAGAGCAGTGGGTGGTGTCAGTAGGGCAGTGGATGGTGTCAGTAGAGCAGTGGGTGGTGTCAGTAGAGCAGTGGGTGGTGTCAGTAGAGCAGTGGGCGGTGTCAGTAGAGCAGTGGGTGGTGTCAGTAGAGCAGTGGGCGGTGTCAGTAAAGCAGTGGATGGTGTCAGTAGAGCAGTGGATGGTGTCAGTAGAGCAGTGGATGGTGTCAGTAGAGCAGTGGAGGGTGTCAGTAGGGCAGTGGACGGTGTCAGTAGAGCAGTGGACGATGTCAGTAGAGCAGTGAATGATGTCAGTAAGGCAGTGGACGGTGTCAGTAGAGCAGTGGACGGTGTCAGTAGGGCAGTGGATGGTGTCAGTAGAGCAGTAGGTGGTGTCAGTAGGGCAGTGGGCGGTGTCAGTAGAGCAGTGGACGGTGTCAGTAGGGCAGTGGACGGTGTCAGTAGGGCAGTGGATGGTGTCAGTAGAGCAGTGGATGGTGTCAGTAGAGCAGTGGAGGGTGTCAGTAGGGCAGTGGACGGTGTCAGTAGAGCAGTGGATGATGTCAGTAAGGCAGAGGACGGTGTCAGTAGAGCAGTGGACGGTGTCAGTAGGGCAGTGGATGGTGTCAGTAGGGCAGTGGATGGTGTCAGTAGAGCAGTAGGTGGTGTCAGTAGAGCAGTGGACGGTATCAGTAGGGCAGTGGACGGTGTCAGTAGGGCAGTGGACGGTGTCAGTAGGACAGTGGACGATGTCAGTAGAGCAGTGGACGATGTCAGTAGAGCAGTGGACGGTGTCAGTAGAGCAGTGGGTGGTGTCAGTAGGGCAGTGGGTGGTGTCAGTAGAGCAGTGGGCGGTGTCAGTAGAGCAGTGGGTGGTGTCAGTAGAGCAGTGGGCGGTGTCAGTAAAGCAGTGGATGATGTCAGTAGAGCAGTGGATGGTGTCAGTAGAGCAGTGGATGGTGTCAGTAGAGCAGTGGAGGGTGTCAGTAGGGCAGTGGACGGTGTCAGTAGAGCAGTGGACGATGTCAGTAGAGCAGTGAATGATGTCAGTAAGGCAGTGGACGGTGTCAGTAGAGCAGTGGACGGTGTCAGTAGGGCAGTGGATGGTGTCAGTAGAGCAGTAGGTGGTGTCAGTAGGGCAGTGGACGGTGTCAGTAGAGCAGTGGACGGTGTCAGTAGGGCAGTGGACGGTGTCAGTAGGGCAGTGGATGGTGTCAGTAGAGCAGTGGATGGTGTCAGTAGAGCAGTGGAGGGTGTCAGTAGGGCAGTGGACGGTGTCAGTAGAGCAGTGGATGATGTCAGTAAGGCAGAGGACGGTGTCAGTAGAGCAGTGGACGGTGTCAGTAGGGCAGTGGATGGTGTCAGTAGGGCAGTGGATGGTGTCAGTAGAGCAGTAGGTGGTGTCAGTAGAGCAGTGGACGGTGTCAGTAGGGCAGTGGACGGTGTCAGTAGGGCAGTGGACGGTGTCAGTAGGACAGTGGACGATGTCAGTAGGGCAGTGGACGATGTCAGTAGAGCAGTGGACGATGTCAGTAGAGCAGTGGACGGTGTCAGTAGAGCAGTGGGTGGTGTCAGTAGGGCAGTGGACGGTGTCAGTAGAGCAGTGGACGATGTCAGTAGAGCAGTGGACGTGTCAGTATAGCAGTGGACGGTGTCAGTAGAGCAATGGACGGTGTCAGTAGAGCAGTGGACGGTGTTAGTAGAGCAGTGGACGGTGTCAGTAGGGCAGTGGACGATGTCAGTAGAGCAGTGGACGGTGTCAGTAGAGCAGTGGATGGTGTCAGTAGAGCAGTGGGTGGTGTCAGTAGGGCAGTGGACGGTGTCAGTAGAGCAGTGGACGGTGTCAGTAGGGCACTGGACGATGTCAGTAGAGCAGTGGATGGTGTCAGCAGAGCAGTGGACGTGTCAGTAGAGCAGTGGACGGTGTCAGTAGAGCAGTGGATGGTGTCAGTAGAGCAGTGGATGGTGTCAGTAGAGTAGTGGACGGTGTCAGTAGAGCAGTGGACGGTGTCAGTAGAACAGTGGATGGTGTCAGTAGAGCAGTGGACGGTGTCAGTAGAGCAGTGGACGGTGTCAGTAGAGCAGTGGATGGTGTCAGTAGAGCAGTGGACGCTGTCAGTAGAGCAGTGGACGGTGTCAGTAGGGCAGAGGACGGTGTCAGTAGAACAGTGGATGGTGTCAGTAGAGCAGTGGATGGTGTCAGTAGAGCAGTGGACGGTGTCAGTAGAGCAGTGAATGGTGTCAGTAGAGCAGTGGACGGTGTCAGTAGGGCAGTGGACAGTGTCAGTAGAACAGTGGATGGTGTCAGTAGAGCAGTGGATGGTGTCAGTAGAGCAGTGGACGCTGTCAGTAGAGCAGTGGACAGTGTCAGTAGAGCAGTGGACGGTGCCAGTAGAGCAGTGGACGGTGCCAGTAGAGCAGTGGGTGGTGTCAGTGGAGCAGTGGACGGTGTCAGTAGAGCAGTGGACGGTGTCAGCAGAGCAGTGGACGGTGTCAGTAGAGCAGTGGGTGGTGTCAGTAGGGCAGTGGATGGTGTCAGTAGAGCAGTGGGTGGTGTCAGTAGAGCAGTGGGCGGTGTCAGTAGAGCAGTGGGTGGTGTCAGTAGAGCAGTGGGCGGTGTCAGTAAAGCAGTGGATGGTGTCAGTAGAGCAGTGGATGGTGTCAGTAGAGCAGTGGATGGTGTCAGTAGAGCAGTGGAGGGTGTCAGTAGGGCAGTGGACGGTGTCAGTAGAGCAGTGGACGATGTCAGTAGAGCAGTGGATGATGTCAGTAAGGCAGTGGACGGTGTCAGTAGAGCAGTGGACGGTGTCAGTAGGGCAGTGGATGGTGTCAGTAGAGCAGTAGGTGGTGTCAGTAGGGCAGTGGACGGTGTCAGTAGAGCAGTGGACGGTGTCAGTAGGGCAGTGGACGGTGTCAGTAGGGCAGTGGACGGTGTCAGTAGAGCAGTGGATGGTGTCAGTAGAGCAGTGGAGGGTGTCAGTAGGGCAGTGGACGGTGTCAGTAGGGCAGTGGACGGTGTCAGTAGGACAGTGGACGATGTCAGTAGGGCAGTGGACGATGTCAGTAGAGCAGTGGACGATGTCAGTAGAGCAGTGGACGGTGTCAGTAGAGCAGTGGGTGGTGTCAGTAGGGCAGTGGACGGTGTCAGTAGAGCAGTGGACGGTGTCAGTAGAGCAGTGGACGTGTCAGTATAGCAGTGGACGGTGTCAGTAGAGCAGTGGACGGTGTCAGTAGAGCAGTGGACGGTGTTAGTAGAGCAGTGGACGGTGTCAGTAGGGCAGTGGACGATGTCAGTAGAGCAGTGGACGGTGTCAGTAGAGCAGTGGATGGTGTCAGTAGAGCAGTGGGTGGTGTCAGTAGGGCAGTGGACGGTGTCAGTAGAGCAGTGGACGGTGTCAGTAGGGCACTGGACGATGTCAGTAGAGCAGTGGATGGTGTCAGCAGAGCAGTGGACGTGTCAGTAGAGCAGTGGACGGTGTCAGTAGAGCAGTGGATGGTGTCAGTAGAGCAGTGGATGGTGTCAGTAGAGTAGTGGACGGTGTCAGTAGAGCAGTGGACGGTGTCAGTAGAACAGTGGATGGTGTCAGTAGAACAGTGGATGGTGTCAGTAGAGCAGTGGACGGTGTCAGTAGAGCAGTGGACGGTGTCAGTAGAGCAGTGGATGGTGTCAGTAGAGCAGTGGACGCTGTCAGTAGAGCAGTGGACGGTGTCAGTAGGGCAGAGGACGGTGTCAGTAGAACAGTGGATGGTGTCAGTAGAGCAGTGGATGGTGTCAGTAGAGCAGTGGACGGTGTCAGTAGAGCAGTGAATGGTGTCAGTAGAGCAGTGGACGGTGTCAGTAGGGCAGTGGACAGTGTCAGTAGAACAGTGGATGGTGTCAGTAGAGCAGTGGATGGTGTCAGTAGAGCAGTGGACGCTGTCAGTAGAGCAGTGGACGGTGTCAGTAGGGCAGAGGACGGTGTCAGTAGAACAGTGGATGGTGTCAGTAGAGCAGTGGATGGTGTCAGTAGAGCAGTGGACGGTGTCAGTAGAGCAGTGAATGGTGTCAGTAGAGCAGTGGACGGTGTCAGTAGGGCAGTGGACAGTGTCAGTAGAACAGTGGATGGTGTCAGTAGAGCAGAGGACGGTGTCAGTAGAGCAGAGGACGGTGTCAATAGGACAGCGGATGGTGTCAGTACGGCAGTGGACGGTGTCAGTAGAGCAGTGGGTGGTGTCAGTAGAGCAGTGGACGGTGTCAATAGAGCAGTGGATGGTGTCAGTAGGGCAGTGGATGGTGTCAGTAGAGCAGAGGACGGTGTCAATAGGGCAGCGGATGGTGTCAGTACGGCAGTGGACGGTGTCAGTAGAGCAGTGGGTGGTGTCAGTAGAGCAGTGGACGGTGTCAGTAGAGCAGTGGATGGTGTCAGTAGAGCAGTGGATGGTGTCAGTAGAGCAGTGGACGGTGTCAATAGAGCAGTGGATGGTGTCAGTAGGGCAGTGGACAATGTCAGTACAGCAGTGGATGGTGTCAGTAGAGCAGTGGATGGTGTCAGTAGAGCAGTGGATGGTGTCAGTAGAGCAGTGGACGGTGTCAGTAGAGCAGTGGACGGTGTCAGTAGAGCAGTGGACGATGTCAGTACAGCAGTGGATGGTGTCAGTAGAGCAGTGGATGGTGTCAGTAGAGCAGAGGACGGTGTCAGTAGAGCAGTGGACAGTGTCAGTAGAACAGTGGACGGTGTCAGTAGGGCAGTGGATGGTGTCAGTAGAGCAGTGGATGGTGTCAGTAGAGCAGTGGATGGTGTCAGTAGAGCAGTGGACAGTGTCAGTAGAACAGTGGATGGTGTCAGTATAGCAGTGGATGGTGTCAGTAGAGCAGTGGACGGTGTCAATAGGGCAGCGGATGGTGTCAGTACGGCAGTGGACGGTGTCAGTAGAGCAGTGGGTGGTGTCAGTAGAGCAGTGGACGGTGTCAGTAGAGCAGTGGATGGTGTCAGTAGAGCAGTGGACGGTGTCAATAGAGCAGTGGATGGTGTCAGTAGAGCAGTGGACAGTGTCAGTAGAACAGTGGATGGTGTCAGTAGAGCAGTGGACGGTGTCAGTAGAGCAGAGGACGGTGTCAATAGGGCAGCGGATGGTGTCCGTACGGCAGTGGACGGTGTCAGTAGAGCAGTGGGTGGTGTCAGTAGAGCAGTGGACGGTGTCAGTAGAGCAGTGGATGGTGTCAGTAGAGCAGTGGACGGTGTCAATAGAGCAGTGGACGGTGTCAGTAGGGCAGTGGACAATGTCAGTACAGCAGTGGATGGTGTCAGTAGAGCAGTGGATGGTGTCAGTAGAGCAGTGGACGGTGTCAGTAGAGCAGTGGACGGTGTCAGTAGAGCAGTGGACGATGTCAGTACAGCAGTGGATGGTGTCAGTAGAGCAGTGGATGGTGTCAGTAGAGCAGAGGACGGTGTCAGTAGAGCAGAGGACGGTGTCAGTAGAGCAGTGGACGGTGTCAGTAGGGCAGTGGTTGGTGTCAGTAGAGCAGTGGATGGTGTCAGTAGAGCAGTGGATGGTGTCAGTAGAGCAGTGGACAGTGTCAGTAGAACAGTGGATGGTGTCAGTAGAGCAGTGGACGGTGTCAGTAGAGCAGTGGACGGTGTCAGTAGAGCAGAGGACGGTGTCAATAGGGCAGCGGATGGTGTCAGTACGGCAGTGGACGGTGTCAGTAGAGCAGTGGGTGGTGTCAGTAGAGCAGTGGACGGTGTCAGTAGAGCAGTGGATGGTGTCAGTAGAGCAGTGGACGGTGTCAATAGAGCAGTGGATGGTGTCAGTAGGGCAGTGGACGATGTCAGTACAGCAGTGGATGGTGTCAGTAGAGCAGTGGATGGTGTCAGTAGAGCAGTGGGTGGTGTCAGTAGAGCAGTGGACGGTGTCAGTAGAGCAGTGGACGGTGTCAGTAGAGCAGTGGACGGTGTCAGTAGGGCAGTGGACGATGTCAGTACAGCAGTGGATGGTGTCAGTAGAGCAGTGGATGGTGTCAGTAGAGCAGAGGACGGTGTCAGTAGAGCAGTGGACGGTGTCAGTAGAGCAGTGGATGGTGTCAGTAGAGCAGAGGATGTTGTCAGTAGAGCAGTGGATGGTGTCAGTAGAGCAGTGGACGGTGTCAGTGGAGCAGTGGACGGTGTCAGTAGAGCAATGGACGTTATCAGTAGAGCAGTGGATGGTGTCAGTAGAGCAGTGGATGGTGTCAGTAGGGCAGTGGACGGTGTCAGTGGAGCAGTGGATGGTGTCAGTAGAGCAGTGGACGGTGTCAGTAGAGCAGTGGACGGTGTCAGTAGAGCAGTGGACGGTGTCAGTAGAGCAATGGATGGTGTCAGTAGAGCAGTGAGCGGTGTCAGTAGGGCAGTGGATAGTGTCAGTAGAGCAGTGGATGGTGTCAGTAGAGCAGTGGACGGTGTCAGTAGAGCAGTGAGCGGTGTCAGTAGAGCAGTGGATAGTGTCAGTAGAGCAGTGGATGGTGTCAGTAGAGCAGTGGGCCTGCTCTTGTCTTCTGTACAGAAGGGCTCTCTGGGGACCCTGATGTAGGGGGAGGCTCTCTGGGGACCCTGATGTAAGGAAGGGCTCTCTGGGGACCCTGATGTAAGGGGGTTCTCTGGAAAATCTGATGTAATGAGGGGGGCTCTGGGGACCCTGATGTAAGTGGGGGGCTCTCTGGGGACCCTGATATAAGTGAGGGGGGCTCTCTCAGTTTCCTGTTTTTAGCTGACAGGAGTGGCACCCAGTGGGGTCTTCTTCTGTTGTAGCCCATCTGCTTCAAGGTTCGAAGTGGGTTTGGAGATGGTATTCTGCATACCTTTTTTTTTAGTAACTGGTGCATGTCTAACATCTCGAACCAGTCTGCCCATTCTCCTCTGACCTCTGACATCAACAAGGCATTTTCCTCCACACATTTGCCACTCACTGGATATTTTCTCTTTTTCGGACCATTCTCTGTAAACCCGAGAGATAGCATGCCCTAAGCTCGCACATAATGAAGTGGGGAGGGGGCCCTGTTTGGCTCATTTGCCCTGGGCAATGGATGACCTTGTCCCTGCACTGAAAGGGCGATCCAAATATGAGCTGAAGGGATCCAGCTACCCCCTTGGGCAGAGTAATTATCTGACAAAATATTTTCCATGAGCACATCGATACCAGAAGATATTTGGGTCTGCTTTTTAATGGGATTTTTATCCCCGTGGGTTCTTTGAAATCTTCTGTGACAGATGTAATTACCCGTAAACCAGGGATAGACTCTTCTCTCATTGTAATCTTGACAAACCAATTTGAATTTATCACATTTATGCCACCTAACTTTTTCCTTACAGATGGAAATATCTTTTCCAATCTTATGTGGAGATAATATTCTCGGAAGCCGTATTCTCCTTAAGGGTCAACTTAAAGGTTAAGTAATCTGGCAGTTCAGTCGGCAGAGTTGCACTTTAACTTCTTTACTAATGAGAAGAAAAAAATAAAGGGAGCTTTGATCAGCCACTCCTTCCACTTTTCACAAAACTATATGGAGCCAGGTACTGGGCTACGACAAAATGGAGACAAAGACATTGCTCTGTATTCATTTTCTCCTTATTTGAGTTGTTAATGCTGAGCTGCAATATTCTCCCCAGACCAGCAGGGGGAGAGCTAAGTCAATGCGAACCCGTAGACTTCCGTACAAGACATCTAGAATCTTGGGAGGTGTAGTTTGAGGTGGTGGCCTTATAAATGAAACAACTGACTTTCTGAACTATATAAACAGGAAGTTACTTGCACAAAAGATAGAGGTATTAAATAAATAAAAGACGTAAGCAGCAGGTCTTATGTGAGATACACACAAATTACAAATTACAAAACAAAAAGGAGCTGCGCTACCACTAATGCCAGTGACTAAATTGTATATATTGATCTCAGTGATTGAATGTCCATATAGAAAGTCTAGTAGATAAACCAGTGAAGCGGTAAAGGTATGTGAATATTGGTCGTGACAATCCATAAATCACACCACACTGTGAGTACACCTCCACCACAAGAAAAACCTGCTTACCAGATGGCAAGCATCGGTATTAGGTGTGAACCCAGCCTAAAAAAAAAGAAAAATGAATGCGGCCACCAACATCTAAGGACTGGTAAGCTGCAATATATTACATTTTTTGGTTTTGGGTTGCTACAATTTTGTGGGGCAAACTTTATACTAAGGGGAAGACCAATGGCAACTTATGGAAGGATCTCGTTCAAGGCGGGATGAAGCCAGAACGATGTCCAAATAATCTCGCAAGGATCAGGGAGTCACCTCACCACTCAGCGGAAAAGTACCCGAAAAGAAAAACTCGCCATAGTGTAAAACCAACTAAACTTTAGTAGTAAAAAGTGGCCCTAGGACGACGTCATCTTGTGACGAAACGTTGCGGGCGGGGGGGACGTGCTTACATCACCGCGTTGTTGTATTCCATATAGGACAGGTGGTTTATGCAAGCTGGCCATCTTTTTATCTTTGACTACATTTCGGCATCTTGCTGTAAGTGCATTACCACTTTTTACTATTAAAGTTTAGTTGACTTTCTGAACTACTGGTCCTAATAGGCTGTGGAGGAGCCTAGGGGGTCAATATTTTCTTTTGCCCAGGAAAAGCTCGCTTTGTTGGAATTGCAGTAGTCCGTGTCAGAAACCATGAAATCAGGCCGAGACAGAAGTACAGTTAAATCACACTTGTTTAATAATAAAAGTAAAAAGAACAAACGTAGTCAAAACATAGCCAAAGTTCAGTAACCGGAACGAATAGTCAGCCAAGTCAGAAGTCAGGGATCAATGCAGTGGAACAGCAAGCAGGATCTGGAGCCAGAAGGGATATCAGCAAAGCAAGTCTTGAACAGGATCGCAGGAGATGTTGACCAAGGCGAAGGCAGAGATCCTCTGGACTGGACAGCTTAAGTAGGCAGGACTGACGAGCAGGATATCATCAACAGCTGAGTAACTGTGGAGAGAAAGGAGCTGGCAATTAGCCGACAGCTGATCGGCCAGCTCTGAGAAGGAAGGGCTGAGCCCAGCCCTGACAGTCCGCAGAGTCAGACCTGTCTGCTGGAGCAGGAAACAGAGCCAGCCCTAAAGAGCCTGAGGAGGACAGTGATATCGCCAAGGACCTAGCTGCATTATCAGCATTATTGACCTTAGGGGGATTGCTGCCAGTGAGTTCACTAGCCTCCTTCCTCTTGATGAGTGGGTTGCAAGCACACTTGAACCAGACTGAAAGAGCCCCTGCCGCTGCCAAAAGCCTATCAGCACCTCTGGGAGTTGGTGAGAGGGCCCTCGGCCCGCATTGTACTGTCAGCAGTAGTCGAGATACTGAGAGCAGAACATCTGCTCTACTGTTTCAATATCCCTCTATTCTGTATATCATTGTCTTTATTGTCTCACTCTTACTGACCCTAAACCGATTGGACCATTGCCATCCCTGGTCTGATTTATTTCTCCCATCACAATCTACACTATATTGCCAAAAGTATTGGGACACCTGCCTTTACACACACTTTAATGGCATCCAAGTCTTAGTCCGTAGGGTTCAATATTGGGTTGGCTCCGCCCTTTGCAGCTACAACAGCTTCAACTCTTCTGGGAAGGCTGTCCACAAAGTTTAGGAGTGTGTCTATGGGAATGTTTGACCATTCTTCCAGAAGTGCATTTGTGAGGTCAGGCACTGATGTTGGGCGAGAAGGCCTGGCTCGCAGTCTCTGCTCTAAAAAGTATTTGATTAAAAAAAAAGAAAAAAAAGACAGGAAGCATGTTACTGGCAGGATCACCAGGTGAAATAAAGGAGAGAAAAAAAGCCTAAGGCTGGGTTTCACACCATTGCGAAATGAATGCAGGAGATTTTGACCAGCTCTCTATGGAGCAGTTCACATATCTCTGTTGTGGCTCTGATGCAAATTTGCACAGGGGTCCTGTGCGACTTTTGGTCCATTTCAGGTCCGAATTCAGCCAAAAATTTGGGCTGAAATCGGACCTGAAATCGTGAACGGGGGCGCAATGCACAGGACCCCTGCTGGGAGCCGCATCGGTATTAGGTGTGAACCCAGCCTAAAAAAAAGAAAAATGAATGCAGCCACCACATCTAAGGACTGGAAAATTGTAGGTGGCCTCTATAGACAGTATTAATGGATATGCATAATCGAGAAAGGGTTGTACCATCATCCAAAAAATTGTGAGATAAGGGGTTGGGAGCCTGGTCCCCAACCAGGCCTCACCAAAGGGAGAGAATAGGGGGCAGGTGGACTATCTCGGTACAATACAAAAGGGAATACAATCAAGTATATGAACAATCATATAAAAAAGTAGAAAAGTTCATTGATACATAGTACATGACAGAAGATGTCGATAGTAAATTAAAAACATAGGTGACTTGGTCATGGACAGCATTTCAACTAGTTTCGTGGACTAGGCCCGCTTCATCAGGAAAACATCTGTAATTTAATCGGCACATAATCAATGACAATATAATCAATCACATACAGCAAGACAATATTAAGAACAATATACATGGTTTATCCATTCCATGCACTTTATTTCACCCAGACTCCAGCCCTTTGCATTGTTAGTCTCCCCCAGTCGCCGCGGGAGACCCCCCTTACTGGTGACGCCTTGTGCCTTGTATATACCGGGATTCGGGTAAGCAGCCTTGCATCTTTCCCCTTTGCAATATTTGTATATTGTTGAACTGAATTGATATATTTTTCTAAATATTGTCTTGCTGTATGTGATTGAATATATTGTCACTGATTATGTGCCGATTATATTACAGATGCTTCCTGATGAAGCGGCCTAGTCCGCGAAACGAGTTAAAATGCTGTCCATGACCAAGTCACCTATGTTTTTAATTTACTATCAACATCTTCTGTCATGTACTATGTATCAATACATTTTTCTACTTTTTTTGTATGATTATTCATATACTTGATTGTATTCCCTTTTGTATTGTACCCAGATAGTCCACTTGCCCCCTATTCTCTCCCTTAGGTGAGGCCTGGTTGGGGACCAGGCTCCCAAACCCTTATCTCACAATTTTTTTTTGGATGATGGTGCAACCATTTCTTGATTATGCATATCCATTAATACTGTCTATAGAGGCCACCTACAATTTTCCAGTCCTTAGATGTGGTGGCCGCATTCATTTTTCTTTTTTTTTAGGCTGGATTCACACCTAATACCGACGCGGCTCCCAGCAGGGGGTCCTGTGCGTCTCTCTGTTCACCATTTCAGGTCCGATTTCAGCCCCCGAATTTTTGATCTCACATCTAAGGACTGATAAGCTGCAATATATTACATTTTTTGGTTTTGGAGGGTTCTACAATTTTTTAGGGCAAACTATTTTTTTAAAGCCTTTGGAAGGCAGCGGGCTGGCCAACAAACTGATCTTCCATTGGACATGGAAGGTCCAGTTCAAAGACAAAGAAGCAAAAATAACTATAACACGATCGGCATTTTTCTGTTCGCTCGCGTCCAGACACAGAAAACAGAGGGAAAGCTGTGATTTCTGAAGAAGCGTATAAAACTCATTAGCATTTGTTCCATCCAGCACCACCGGCTTTGTCTTCCTTTCTGGTGGACGTTTCAAAGCTGCTGAGTTTGCTGTCTGCATTTTTTTTCTCCTTCGGCCCGTCCTCACTTTGCGATTCCTTTGTCCCGGGCACCCCCTCCATCCATTCTTCTGACTCCATTTGCGATATATCAGCGCGCCGCAGCACCGGGTGGCTTGTGGACTCCCTTTACGCCTATAAAGGCGACCATAAAAGGGCCGTGCATCGCAAGAACGGAAAATGGTGATTGGGATACCCTGGGACAAAGGAGCAGTTTAATATTCATAGAGAGGCTGCGGGATGGCGCTGCCAGAAAAAAATTAAACGTTTGCCACCGTACGGCATTTCTGAGTATTGAGGAAAAACAATGAGCCGCCTGAATTCAGGAGAGGAGGGAAGCGTCCAAGAAAGGTCTGAACCTCAGAAAGGAAACACATGGGCACAATGGGCAATGGGTTCTTCCATACCATGCCAGGAACCTTCGGCGTTACAATGTAACATTTTCTTACCACACGGCTAATTATATATATATATATATTTTTTTTTTTTTGTTTTTACTCAGCTGCCACTCAACAAAAATGGCAAAACTGGCATGGACGCGCTTTGGGACTTTTGTATTTCGCTGGCACTGCCTTCTGCGAAGTTGAACGCAGGTTATCGTACACTGCCTTCAGTTTAGCACAAACCATTTACATCCTTTAATTGACGTTTACACTATTCCAAAGGGGGGGGGGGGGGTACTACTTAAGCAAAACGAGAGATGCATTATTGCACTGAACATGTATTCTTCCTGATCTATTGTGCTTTTATACTGCATTTAATTGAAGGGTATAATAGTAACTGTTCACGGATGGCGAAGTATTCCCTCAAAAGAAATAAAAAGAAAACTCGCAACACAACAAATTATTATTTTCCTTAACCACTTGCCGACCACAATACATAAAGTGGGGAGAACAAGTATTTGATACCCTGCCGATTTTGCAGGTTTCCCAACTTACAAAGCATGTCCAGGTCTGTAATTTTTATCATAGGTACTCTTCAACCGTGAGAGACGGAATCTAAAACAAAAATCCAGAAAATCACGTTGTATGATTTTTAAGTAACTAATTTGCATTTTACTGCATGACATAAGTATTTGATACATCAGAAAAAGCAGAACTTAATATTTGGTACAGAAACCTTTGTTTGCAATTACAGAGATCATACGTTTCCTGTAGTTCTTGAACAGGTTTGCACACACTGCAGCAGGGATTTTGGCCCACTCCCCCATACAGACCTTCTCCAGATGCTTCAGGTTTCGGGGCTGTCGCTGGGCAATACGGACTTTCAGCTCCCTCCAAAGATTTTCTATTGGGTTCAGGTCTGAGAGACTGGCTAGGCCACTCCAGGACCTTGAGATGCTTCTTACGGAGCCACTCCTTAGTTGCCCTGGCTGTGTGTTTCTGGTCGTTGTCATGCTGGAAGACCCAGCCACGACCCACCTTCAATGCTCTTACTGAGGGAAGGAGGTTGTTGGCCAAGATCTCGCGATACATGGCCCCAACCATCCTCCCCTCAATACGGTGCAGTCGTCATGTCCTCTTTGCAGAAAAGCAGCCCCAAAGAATGATGTTTCCACCTCCATGCTTCATGGTTGGGATGGTGTTCTTGGGGTTGTACTCATCCTTCTTCCTCCAAACACGGCGAGTGGAGTTTAGACCAAAAAGCTCTATTTTTGTCTCATCAGACCACATGACCTTCTCCCATTCCTCCACTGGATCATCTAGATGGTCATTGGCAAACTTCAGATGGGCCTGGACATGCGCTGGCTTGAGCAGGAGGACCTCGCGTGCGCTGTAGGATTTGTTACTTAGGATGTTACTAATGATTTTCTTTGAGACTGTGGTCCCAGCTCTCTTCAGGTCATTGACCAGGTCCTGCCGTGTAGTTCTGGGCTGATCCCTCACCTTCCTCATGATCATTGATGCCCTACGAGGTGAGACCTTGCATGGAGACCCAGACCGAGGGAGATTGACCGTCATCTTGAACTTCTTCCATTTTCTAATAATTGCGCCAACAGTTGTCGCCTTCTCACCAAGCTGCTTGCCTATTGTCCTGTAGCCCATCCCAGCCTTGTGCACGTCTACAATTTTATCCCTGATGTCCTTACACAGCTCTCTGGTCTTGGCCCTGGTCCCTCACCTTCCTCATGATCATTGATGCCCCACGAGGTGAGATCTTGCTTGGAGCCCCAGACCGAGGGAGATTGACCGTCATCTTGAACTTCTTCCATTTTCTAATAATTGTGCCAACAGTTGTCGCCTTCTCACCAAGCTGCTTGCCTATTGTCCTGTAGCCCATCCCAGCCTTGTGCAGGTCTACAATTTTATCCCTGATGTCCTTACACAGCTCTCTGGTCTTGGCCATTGTGGAGAGGTTGGAATCTGTTTGATTGAGTGTGTGGACAGGTGTCTTTTATACAGGTAACGAGTTCAAACAGGTGCAGATAATACAGGTAATGAGTGGAGAACAGGAGGGCTTCTTAACCTCCCTGGCGGTATGATTATTTTGGATTTTAGGTGCTGAAAGCGGTGCAATTATTTTGCATGGAAATTTGGCGTTTTATATTGTAGGTCTGTAATTCTTAACAATAACACACTTAAATCTGTCCAAACAAGAGTCTAGTAGATATCCCGGGTATGATAAAGTTTGAAACACAAAAACATAAATTATAATATAATAAATAAAAATAAATGATTAAAAAAATAAAAATAAAATAATAATAAAATAAATTTCCCCACGATTCACTATCGCTCAATTCTGCAAGTGTTCTAATTTACTATCGCAGTTTTCTAGCTGGTCTAAAACCATTTTTGACGTAAAGGGACACTTTTTGGTTGCTATGGACAATCTCCAGTTTCCAGCCAGAAAGAACAGTATATATAATATAGAACTGCATGCAGGGCATAGGACAAAGCACTGGGGACAAAAGGGATGTGAAATAATTTCATACAGTACTGCAATCTGTAAGATAACAGTACTGTATGTGTTATGATTTTTACAGTTTTCTGAATTTGCCGCCAGGCTCCGCCCCCGTGCGTCGCGACGCTCGCAGGGAACGGACCCTGGCACGGAGAGGCTTCGGGCAGAGGACGGAGCCCTCGGACACTGCGGGGGACATCGCAGGATCCCGGGGACAAGGTAAGTAACGCCGCACCAGGATCCTGCAATGCGATCCCGAGTGTGGCTCGGGGTTACCGCTAATGGGACTGAATTTTAACCCCGAGCCACACTCGGAAAAACCGCCAGGGGGGCTACAGAAAAAAATAACAGGTCTGTGAGAGCCGGAATTCTTACTGGTTGGTAGGTGATCAAATGCTTATGTCATGCAATAACATGCAAATTAATTATTTAAAAATCATACAATGTGATTTTCTGAATTTTTGTTTTAGATTCCGTCTCAGTTGAAGAGTACCTATGATAAAAAATTACAGACCTCTACATACTTTGTAAGTAGGAAAACCTGCAAAATTGGCAGTGTATCAAATACTTGTTCTCCCCACTGTATATATACGTTGCGGTTTGAAAGTGGTTTACCGGGGTCATGGCTGAAGCTTTTTTTCTTGCTTTCTCATCATGAAAATGAACTATCTCAAAGTGCTGGTAGGTCCTTCAAATAATGTATCGTTGATAGAATAATAAAAGATCATACAAATAAACCAAAAACAAAATATATGTCAAAAAATCTTACACATTGAAAATGGGTAAGTGATAGGGTATAATCAAAATTCATAAATAAATCAAAAACGTTTGTATGTATAACAGTCCATCATAGGAGATAAGTCCCATAAGTTGAACAGAGATCACCCATGGAGAAACAAAATATGGTTGAACATCTCACTCACTGTGTGGTCCACCACCATATTGTAAAGTCAGCCCGCTTACCAGAAGATGTGGACTCATGTACTGGTAGTGTGACGTCAAGGGTGGTGCTCGTGATGTTATTCCGTTTTCTTTTTTTCTATGGGTTTGATGATGAAATACATAACGCTATTATAAGTGGAATAATGTAAGTGCACATCTGTTTTTAGTAATCTTAATAAACATTACGATACTATGTGTGGTGGCTTGTTTCCTACACATATGTTCGAGAACTGCTTGCCTATCTGATGTGGTCTGCCATGCATCGGAAGCCTGCCCTTTGAAGGTGGAACCTTTCTACCCCACTCAGGACTGGTGGATTTTGCCATCAATTGTCTGAGAGTGCGGGACATGATTGAGGCGATTCCTCATAACTGCATGATTGACTCAGTACACACCAGTACATGAGTCCACATCTTCTGGTAAACGTGCTGACTTTACAATATGGTGGTGGACCACACAGTGAGGGAGATGTTCAACCATATTTCATTTCTTCACGGGTGATCTCTATTCAACTTATAGAACTTCCTATGATGTGGCTGAAGTGGATGAAGAAGAGATTTGGGGTCTTTTTGACTCCAGATGTCTCCATAAAGAGGACCTGTCATCCTTATTTCTATTACAAGGGATGTTTACATTCCTTGTACAGGCAGTCCCCGAGTTACGAACGGGCTAGGGACTGTAGGTTTGTTCTTAAGTCGAATATGTTCGTAAGTCAGAACATCATTTGCAGAACAGCAGATATGCCGTTTTCCGATGTTCCGTCGAATGTGCCCGCCGCCAAAAAAGGGTCCGTCGAATGTGCCCGCTGTCGAAAAGGTTCCCGTCGAATGTGCCCGCCGTCCCGTTCGTAAGTAGGAGTCGTTCGCAAGTCAGATGTTCTTAACTCGGAGACTTCCTGTAATAGGAATAAAAGTGAAAAAAAAAAACGAGAAGTCGTATAAGGACACAATGGGGTTGATTTACTAAAACTGGAGCACTCAGAATAAGGTGCAGCTGTGCATGGTAGCCAATCAGCTTTCAACTTCAGCTTGTTCAATTAAGCTTTGGCAATAAAACCTGGAAGCTGATTGGTTTCTATGCAGAGCTGCACCAGATTTTGCACTCTTCAGGTTTAGTAAATCAACCCCCAATGGCTTCTTCTCCTCTAATACTGAAATTTAGAGAGCACCTATGTGCTCTGGTCTGTATTATAAAGGAATAAACTTGCGTGCTACTATGTATAATTTAAAAAATATATATAAACCTGCAGTGAATAAATTCAAAATAAACTCAGAAAAGAAAAAAAAATACATACATGATAACTGTATAGTGACCGTGAATTAGCTGCAACCACTTGGTTGTCTACCCAAAAAAACACTGTAACACTGTGTAATCAAATGTAAAAAGAAGAAATAACAGTGGTGCCTAGGGTCTCTGATAAAGAAAAGAAAAAAAAATAGAGAGAGAGAGAGAGAGAGAGAGAGAGAGAAAGAGAGAGAGAGAGAGAGAGAGAGAGAGAGAGAGAGAGAGAGAGAGAGAGAGAGAGAGAGAGAGAGAGAGAGAGAAGGATAGTATTCAGACAGTATTCAGACCCCCTGACTGGCTGGTAGGCAAGTGGTTAAGGAGGTGTTCCGCCCCCCCCCCCCCCCCCCCCCCCCACGAAAAAATTAAAAGTCAGCAGCAGTTACAAATACTGCAGCTGCTGACTTTTAATATATGGACACTTACCTGTCCAGGAGTCCGCCATGTCGGCACTCCAGACGATTTTCCGAGCGTCTGTCGGGTGCTGCCGCCGCCATTCCCGGTAAGGGAAACCGGCATTGATTGAAGCCCTTCGGCTTCACAGTCGGTTCCCTACTGCGCATGTGTGAAGCGCGCTGCGCTTTCTAATTGGCTCGGCCGCAGAGGAAGGAGGAGCCGAACTTCCGAGGAACGACGCTGCGGCGCTGTCTGAAATATCACGCGCTTAAATTTTTTTTGACAGTCTTCAAGTGGTTAAAGCGGAGTCCCACTCAAAATTGTAACTTCCATTTATCTGTTCCCCCCCCCCCCCCCCAGTGCCACATTTGGCACCTTTCAGGGGGGAGGGGGAAACGGGTACCTGTTTTGTGACAGGTCCCCCTTCCCCACTTCTGGAGACAGCGCCGCCGTTCCTCGGAAAATCGGCTGGAGTGCCGACATGGCGGACTCCTGGACAGGTAAGTATCCATATATTAAAAGTCAGCAGCTGCAGTATTTGTACCCTGTTTCCCCGAAAACAAGACCTAGCGTGATTGTCGGTGATGGCTGCAATATAAGCCCTACCCCCCAAATAAGCCCTAGTTAAAGTCCTTGTAGGTCTTATTTTCAGGGTAGGGCTTATTTTCGGGGAAACAGGGTAGGGCTTATTTGGGGGGTAGGGCTTATATTGCAGCCATCACCGACAATCACGCTAGGTCTTATTTTCGGGGAAACAGGGTAGCTGCTGCTGACTTTTAATTTTTTCGTGGGGGGGGGGGGTGCGGCGGAACACCTCCTTAACCACTTGCTGACCAGCCGCCGCATTTATACTGTGGCAGGTTGGTTCAGCTGCGTGAATCGCCGTACCGGTACGGCAGACCCTTTAAAGGCTATTGCGATGTCTGCAGGCCACCCGCAATCGCTCCGCAGAGAGCCAGAACGGTAATCTGTCAACGTAAACAAACAGATCCATGTTCTGACAGGGGCTTAGAGAGAGATTGTCTGTTCTTAGTGATCAGGAACAGCGATCTCTCTCCTCCTCCAGTCAGTCCCCTCTCCCCACAGTTAGAAACACCTCCCTAGGGAACATTTAACCCCTTGATCGCCCCCTAGTGTTAACCCCTTCCCTGCCAGTGACATTTATACAGTAATCAGTGGCTATTTATAGCACTGATCGCTGTATAAATGTCAACGGTCCCAAAAAAGTGTCAAAAGTGTCCGATGTGTCCGCCACAATGTCGCAGTCTCGCTAAAAACCACTGATCACCACCATTACTAGAAAAACTAAATAATAATAAAAATGCCATAAATCGATCCCTTAGTTTGTACACACTTTAACTTTTGCACAAACCAATCAATAAACGCTTATTGAGATTTATTTATTTTTTTACCAAAAATATTTGGAAGAATACATATGGGCCTAAACTAATGAAGAAATGTATTTATTTATTTATTTTTTGGATATTTATTGTAGCAAAAAGTAAAAAATAGTTTTTTTTTTCAAAATTGTCGGTAAATAAAAATTCCATAAAAATAACCCATAGTTTGTAGACGCTATAACTTTTGCGCAAACCAATCAATATATGCTCATTGGGATTTTTTTTTTTTTTTACCAAAAATATGCAGCAGAATACATATTGACCTAAATAGATGAATGAATTAGATTCATAAAAAAAATTATTGGGTATGTTTTATAGCAGAAAGTAAAAATGTTTTTTTTTTTTTTTTTCACAATTGTTGTTTTTTTCTTTGTTTATTACGCAAAAAATAAAAACCGCAGAGGTGATCAAATACCACCAAAAGAAAGTTCTTTTTGTGGTAATAAAAAAAAAAAAAGGACATCTGTTTGGGTACAGCGTCGCACGACTGCACAATTGTCAGTTAAAGCGAAGCATTGCCATATCGCAAAAAAATGGCCTGGTGATTAAGGGGGGTAAATCCTTCCAGGGCTGAAGTGCTTAATAAAGCAGATTCCGATATTTACACAGTAGAATGTTATTTATGGTTTAAAACCACCCAAATCAAACCTTTTACTTCAACACTCTGCCTGAGATTTTTACATACCGGCTCATTTTGCAACAATGTATCTAAGGCTGGATCAGTTAAAAGTTAAAAAAAGGGAAAGGAGAATAACTAGGAAAATGAAAACAACAATGAATATAAATCACAAACTTGTAGCATTTCCCTGATCTACAGCAGCAATTTAAATAGAACATCCAACAATAATATAAAAAACAAAACTGCACCCAGTAGTCACCACAATGCGCTAGCAGTATCTATGGAAATTGCAATTATTGGCGCCGGCTATTTTGTGTGGTTTTAATATTATTGTTGGATTTTAAAGGCGCTCACACTGCATCCTTACTAGTTCAGTTTTAGGGGTGGAGATCAGTGGTGGCTGGTGCTTAAAATTTTTGGGGGGTGCAAACAAACTGAAAAATACTAAACCCCCCCCATCAATTGCAGCCTCACTGTGCCCATCAAATGCAGCCACTTTGCCCATCAAATGCAGCCATTGTGCCCATCAAACGCAGCCACTGTGCCCATCAAATGCAGCCTCACTGTGCCCATCAAATGCAGCCACTGTGCCCATCAAACGCAGCCTCACTGTGCCCATTAAATGCAGCCACTGTGCCCATCAAATGCAGCCTCACTGTGCCCACCAACCATCAAACGCAGCCACTGTGCCCGTCAAACGCAGCCTCACTGTGCCCATCAAATGCAGCCACTGTGCCCATCAAATGCAGCCACTGTGCCCATCAAACGCAGCCACTGTGCCCATCAAATGCAGCCACTGTGCAAACGCATCCACTGTGCCCATACGCCGCCACTGTGCCCATCAAACGCAGCCACTTGTGCCCATCATACGGAGCCACTGTGCCCATCAAACGCAGCCACTGTGCTCATCAAACGCAGCCACTGTGCCCATCAAACGCAGCCTCAATGTGCCCATCAAATGCAGCCACTGTGCCCATCAAATGCAGCCACTGTGCAACGCACCTGCTGTGCCCATCAAACGCCGCCACTGTGCCAATCAAACGCAGCCACTTGTGCCCATCATACGCAGCCACTGTGCCCATCAAACGCAGCCACTGTGCCCATCAAAAACAGCCACTGTGCCCATCATATGCAGCCACTTGTGCCCATCATACACAGCCACTGTGCCCATCATACGCAGCCACTTGTGCCCATTATACGCAGCCACTGTGCCTCGGCGGCTCACTTCCTTGGCGGGAAGCCTCTGGTTGTAATCACGTGCTTCAAAATACACAACGCCGCTATCGCCGCCATAGTAATTCATGTGTGTGGCATCCTGAAAGGGGCCGGGCACATGAATAGGGAGGGCGGCGGAGGTTTCGGGGGGGGGGGGGCAGCACCCATGTGCCGGGGGCTCAGGTTGCCACATTTTTTCTTCAAGCCAAACCTGAACACTTTGGCAGTAAATTAGTAATACTAGTACCGCTGTAGTCCAGAGGTAAGAGACTGCTCTGTGTAATATATTTGCACAGAGCAGGTAGGTACACCTGTTTAATTGTAATAATAAAAATAAGCTTTAATATATCCTTAAAGAGGAGTTCCCATTTTTAAAAAAAAAATTAAAAGTCAGCAGCTACAAATACTGCAGCTGCTGACTTTTATTAATCGGACACTTACCTGTCCTAGGGTCCAGCGATGCGGGGGATCGAAGCCCCGCTTGTCTCCCCCTCCGTTCAGCGGCGCCGGCATTGCAACTGTGGGCGCCGGGCTGTAGCTTCACAGCCGGGCACCCACTGCACATGCGTGAGCGGCACCGCGCGCCGTGATTGGCCGCTCAGTCATCTGGGACCTGTAATGTGTCCCAGATGATTGACAAGAGGGAGGGAGCAGAGCTGAGCCCTTCCTGTGCCGAGGGGAAGTGATGTCACCAACCCAGGCACTGAAAGAGGCAGACTACGAGGGACCCCCTAGCAACAGGCATTTAGAGGTGAGTTTAAAAAAAAAATTCCAAATTCTTTTTTATTTTTTTTTTAGGCACATTCATGCATTTTTTTTTTTGGGTGGAACACCACTTTAACTAGTTGCAGACTTTGAGCATGCTACTCACGCCAAACAACAAAAAAATCGTTATTGTACACAGGATCAGGGGCGGCCCGTCCATTGTGGGCGCACAGGCGCCACGCCCCTAGCCATGCGCCCGGCCCCTTTCAGGACGCCGGGCCCATGAATTCCTATGGCGGGGGTGGGCTGGGGGTGTGTTTTTTGAAGCACTGATTAGAGCCAGAGGCTCTAATAGGCTTCAAAATAGGGTGGGCTCAGGGGGCAGAGCATTGTGCTTCCCTTGCACCCAAAAACACCGAGCTTTTATACTGTAAGATTTTCAGCCCAATGTAAGGAAACAATGCTATTTTTAAACAAGTAATTAAAAACTGACATACATTGACAGATCCCCGTTCCGGCTTTCTGAGGAGCGATCGCGGGTGGCTGGCGAACATCGCAGGCCGCCGGCCACGCGCCCCCTAACGCTCTTAAAGCTCCCGACGTCCACCTACGGCGATTGCTGGAGAGCCAACCTGCCGCAGTATAATGACGGTGGCTGGTCGGCAAAGCGGTTAAAGAGTTGCCTATGGATAGTAAAATTTACGTCATTTGTTGCCGTTGCACGCGCAATTTTAAAGTGTGACATGTTTGGTATCCATTTACTCGGCATAACCTCATATTTGAAATATTTTACAAAAAAAAAAAAAAAAAAACTGGGTTATGGATTGTGTTTTTTGGCATTAAAAATAAAAAAAGTGTATTTTTGTCCCCCAAAACTGCGCTTGAAAAACAGCTGCACAAATACCGTGTGACATAAAAAAATTGCAAAACCCACCAATCTATTCTCTAGGCGCAGGGGTCTCAAACTGGCGGCCCTCTAGCTGTTGCAAAACTACACGTCCCGTGAGGCATTGCAAGGCTGACCGTTTCAAGCAGGACTCCTCCCACAGGCAGAGGCATGATTGCAACAGCTGGAGGGCCGCCAGTTTGAGACCCCTGAAAAGGGGCTCTGCTTTAAAAAAAATATAAAATGCTTGGGGGTTTTAAGTAATTTTCTAGCAAAAAAAAAAATACTGATGTAAACAAGGCAGATCGCTGTTCTGTGAGAGAGGAAGATGGAGATCTTTTTTTTTCTGCTAGGCAGGAACACTGATCTCTGTCTTCCCCCAGTCAAAGCACCTCCCCCACACAGTTAGAAAGCGCTGTATTGGTGTCACTGGTTCCCACAAAGTGTCACTAAGAGTCAGATTTGTCCGCCACAGACCGGCTAAAAATCGCTGATCGCTGCCATTACCAGTAAAAAATAAATATATGTAACAATAAAACAGTCAGAAATCTATGTGATCCGGAGCAGTGATCGCTGTCATGTCAGTGGTAGCCCCCCCCCCACAGTTAGAATCACTCCATAGGACACACTTAACCCCTTGATCGCCCCCTAGTGTTTAACCCCTTCCCTGCCAGTGTCATTTACACACTAATCAGTGCATTTTTATAGCACTGATCGCTGTATAAATGACAATGGTCCCAAAATAGTGTCAAAAGTGTCCGATGTGTCCGCATTAATGTTGCAGCCATGATAAAAATCACAGATCGCCGCCATTACTAATAAAAAAAAAATAATAGTAAAAATGCTATAAATCTATCCCCTATTTTGTAGACGCTATAACTTTTGCGCAAACCAATCAATATACGCTTATTGCGATTTTTTTTTACCAAAAATATGTAGAAGAATACATATCGGCCTAAACTGAGAAAAAAAATGTGCTTTTTTATTGGGGATATTTATTATAGCATAAAGTCATAAATATTGCTTTTTCTTTTTCAAAATTGTCGCTCTTTTTTTGTTTATAGCGCAAAAAAGAAAAATTGCAGAGGTGATCAAATACCACCAAAAAAAAGTTCTATTTGTTGGGAAAAAAGGACTTCAATTTTGTTCGGGTGCAACGTCGCACGACCGCGCAATTGTCAGTTAGAGCGACGCAGTGCCGTATCGCAAAAAGTGCTCTGGTCAGGAAGGGGGGTAAATCCTTCCGGGGCTTGAAGTGGTAGTAACGCAGTGCTGTATCTCAAAAAATAGCCTGGCCATGGGAGGGGGGGTTTAGAAAAAAAACAAAAAAAACAATATATGTGTTACCTTGTTATCTTATGACAAAGCTATTGCCGAATAGACAGGTCCATCTCAGAAATGCTCTGCTCCATAGGGGGGTGAACAGGTGCGAGAGGGGAAATGGATTGGATAGATTTAACACACATGTTTTATTGTACTTCAATGCATGTCTCCAATTCCGGAATGTTATGGCGCCAATCATTACAAACAGAACCCCCAATGCGCTATACAATAGCAAGCAACATACCCACTGCTGTGCATTATACTGTATGACATGCACTGTGAAGCACCACTTCAAATAAAAGGGTAATTTGCATTTCTGAGTGCACTGTAGTGCTTTGATGGCCCATTTAAAATGAATAGGCTGTCTTAATGCAATGCATGTTAACACACACACACCATATAACGTTATGATTGATGTCTTCCTAACACATAAAACTGTTTTACACCTTTATTCTCATGTTTTGTTGTGCTGCTGATCTCCTGCAGCCTACTTCCCTCCACTTCCTGCCTCCATGTACTCCAGCGATGGCTTCACAGCATTTTCTCAAGGATGGTTTCCAAATGTGTCAGAAACCATGAAATCAGGCCGAGACAGAAGTACAGTTAAATCGCACTTGTTTAATAAAAGTGAAAAGAACAAACGTAGTCAAAACATAGCCAAAGTTCAGTAACCGGAACGGATAGTCAGCCAAGCCAGAAGTCAGGGATCAATGTAGTGGTACAGCAAGCAGGATCCGGAGCCAGAAGGGATGTCCGCAAAGCCAGTCTTGAACAGGATCGCAGGAGATCGTTTCTGTGATGTTGACCAAGGCGAAGGCAGAGATCCACTGAGCTGAACAGCTTAAGTAGGCAGGACTAACGAGCAGGATATCAACAACAGCTGAGTCACTGCGGAGAGAGATAGGAGCTGGCAATTAGCTGAGCTGCCAGCTCTGAGAAGGAAGGGCTGAGCCCAGCCCTGACAAAATGTTACTAGTGGAGCATGTCTATTTAACCGCTTCCGGAGCGCCCGCATACTTTTACTGCGGCAGAGCGGTACAGGTACTGGTACAGGTGTGAGAAATCACGTACAGGTATGTCGCAGCTTTTTCTGGGTCTGGGGTGCGCCAGCGACTCGCTCCCGCTTTGATTGGACATGGCAGGAGTCAATCAGCGAGGGTCCGACGGACTGGCACCCCGCAATCTCCCCTGAGAAAGGCAGAACGGCGGTCTTCCTATGTAAACTGTGCCCCAGGACGACGTCAGTTGTGACGAAACGCGTAGGGAAAAGCGACGTGCTGACGTCACCATCTCTCTTCTCATGTCCTGACGATCGGGTTTGTTTAGATGTGTGCTGGCCGACGCACTAAACTTAAGGCTTTTTAGATGTCAGCTCAATGTATATTGCTGTGAGTGAGATCCCTAATAAACCTAAAGGATATTTTACACTATGCGGAACCCTTTTGGTTTTTTTTTCGGTGGCAACCCCTTATCCATTTCCACTGACACCTTCCTGAGGGTGGAGTGATCCTAAAGTGTGGAGAAAGGCCCTGGCTGGGTTTAAGCTGCAGGCGTTCATTGACCCCCTGTGATAAGGGGTCCACTGGAGCTGGTAAGCCTTTCCATAGCTGGTGGTGGATTCACTGGGATATGTGGTGATGGACACGGATATGGAATTATTCACTTTGTCACGTTAATATGGACTACCATTCACATGTATCATTTGTTTTTGTACACACATGGACTTTAACTTAATTTGATTTGTATAGAGCAATTTGTTTTCCTATTACTATGTAAAAAATAGACATGTGCGGTTCGTTTCGTTCCGAATTAATTTTCGGACACATTTTTTGTTATTGGGAGATTTGGATATATCCGAATACCCGAATTACAACATAAACTATTTTTACCAAACGCTCCGAATAACGAAAAGAAATATGTCCGAATTTTGGAAATTCGGACTGAAATTCGAATCGAATTTTAAATTGAACTCCAGTCGAATTCTAACTGCACACATATGGATGAAATCAAAGACTGTGTGTGTTATTAGAGGAACATTTTGAAATAATGCTGTTTTTGTTAGGCCAATGGTGATTTAAAGAGTCATTGCAATCATTTGATGAAGATTTTTCTTTTTGTTTGTTCACTTTGTTGCATTCGAATCGAAAACGATATAACATTTTCTATAGGAAAAATGATAAAACTGTGAAATATATTGTATATCAACAATACTAAAAAATGGATATAAAATCCACCACATGAATAATAATTAAATGTCAATGGAATGACAACACTGAAATATTGATATAATAAAGTCCACCACGTGAAGGTTGATTGGCATCAAATATCAATGGAACAACATTTCTAAAATATCTTCAGGACAGACATGTTGAAAAGGAATGTTGAAAAAGGAGGAAAGTCTTGTGAGGGGACCGCCACCAATTGCATGAAGGCTTACCGGAAATAGTGGACTTAAAGGGGCATATACCTCTTAAGTCAACCAGGCTTAGGTACGATATGGAACCTTCAACAATCCAGATAACCACGATCACAAAAGGGACTACGAACGGCACTGGTCAGCAGATTGTTCTCATAAATGGGCAAATAGGTTCTGATGAAGAGAGGGACGGCCAGAGAAGTTTCACATACCCACACGTTGAAACCAAGAAATGAAACAAAGTTCCACATAGTGTGATATCGTTTTGGGAATGTTTAATAAAAAAAGAGTAAAATTTAACACTCACATTTCTGAAGCAATCAAAGGCTTAACAGACATAAAAAGGCGCAGTAGTGATAGCAGCACTCGAACCAACGCGTTTCATGTGAATAGACGTCTATTCAGACGAAACGCGTCAGTTGAGTGCTGCCATCACTACTGCACCTTTTTATGTCCGTTAAGCCTTTGATTGCTTCAGAAATGTGAGTGAACACTCACATTTCTGATCTCTTAGGACAATCTTGCCCTGTCTCTTGTTTCTGGTCAACCTTGAACTCTTTGCTCCTCCAATGAACGTCCCATTTAAGCCATGTCTCTGCACTTCCTGTTTGCCAGATTATTGTGCTCTCTCCAGCCGATATCTTGCTCCTTTGTGTAATTGCAGCTGTCCTTATCGCCACTACCACTCCTTACCAAGCTTTGACTTGTTCCTCAGCTACCTGCTTTCTCAACTTCTGCTGGATCCCTACCTGCTATATCTGTTACTGGATCTTAGCTTGCTCACTTCTTGGTGTGGCGATCCTAAGGACTCCTACCTGCTACTAACACACAGCGAAACCCATCTCCACCATCAGGAGCTCTGGTGAAAACTGGTTAGTGCTTAGACCCTCGCACCTCGGGGGAGACCTTGTTATCTGCCAGGGTGACCTACCTGTGTACTCATCTAGTTGGCCAGTGGGAGCCTCTCTACTGCTATAGCTACTGATTATCGAGCCTGACCCCTGATCAGGACATACATTTAAGTCTTCGGCCTTTCTGTAATAAGTCATTCTCAATTTCCCTTCAATGGTCAAAGATGACAAAGCAAAGCTCAGCTCCATCTCAATACTGCAACTGCGGAACCCTCAGTGCGGGACATGGACGAGAACTTTTGGTGAAATAAAAACTTCTTTAGAAGGTACTTTTTGAAAAGATTGTGATTTGTTGGGACCGGGGTGGGAGGAACACATGGGTGGGATGATTATAGTTGCCTAGAATCGAAATTTAACTTCAATTATTAGGTTTATTGTAAGGGATTTTATATCATAGCATACAACGCACATGTGCTGGCATGCAAATTTACATTGCATGGCACATCAATGCTTTTTAACACACATTGCCGTGTGATTTTTATCATTTTTTTTGGCTTGTATGTTGGCCACACTGTGTCATTAGAATACCCTATAAAGCCTTAATTTAGGTTCTCTAGTGCATGTCATGGTGAATCTACTAACATCAATTGCTCATGCTCTGAAAAAGAAGGCTCTTTCCCACTGGAATGTGTTGGCTGTATCTGGTGCTTTTAACCAATAAACAGTCTAAAAATAACTTTTTAAGTGCTACAAGCCTTTGTACTGAGAGCTCCTGAATACACATCCCGAAGGTGATCTTTTTTTGAACCATTCATTCATCATGAATGCTGTCCACAAGGTTTAGGAGTGTGTCTATGGGAATGTTTAACCATTCTTCCAGAAGGGCATTTGTGAGGTCAGGCACTGATGTTGGATGAGAAGGCCTGGCTCGGAGTCTCCGCTGTAATTCATGCCAAAGGTGTTCTATCGGGTTGTTGTCAGAACTCTGTGCAGGCCAGTCAATTTCCTCCACCCCAAACTCGCTCATCCATGTCTTTATGAACCTTGCTTTGTGCACTGGGGGGATTATGGCGTGGGGGTTGTTTTTCAGGGGTGGGGCTTGGCCCCTTAGTTCCAGTGAAGGGAATTTTTAAGGCGTCAGCATACCAAGACATTTTGGACAATTACATGCTCCCAACTTTGTCGGAACAGTTTGGGGATGGCCTCTTCTTGTTCCAACATGACTGCCCACCAGTGCACAAAGCAAGGTCCATAAAGACATGGATGAGTGAGTTTGGGGTGAAGTAACTTGACTGGCCTGCACCTCAATCCGATAGAACAATTTGGGATGAATTGGAGCAGAGACTGTGAGCCAGATACTTCTCATCCAACATCAGTGCCTGACCTCACAAATGCACTTTTGGAAGAATGGTAAAAAATTCCCATAGACACACTCCTAAACCTTGTGGACAGCCTTCCCAGAAGAGTTGAAGCTGTTATAGCTGCAAAGGGTGGGCCAACTCAATATTGAACCCTACGGATTAAGACTGGGATGCCATTAAAGTTCATGACTATGGGACAGGAAGTGAAAGGAAATCCCCCCAATGGGGCACAGGGGTTATAGTCCTCCTTGCTCTTTTTAAAAATGTTTGCCTTTAGTTCTACTTTAACCCTAGGGTTCCAGTGCCAGTCTTCCTGGCCAAATACGAGGTCTGTCCTGAAAGTAATTCAAAAGTTGGCAGAACTTTTGTATTGACTTACATAAGTAATTCAAATTTCACATGTTGGTAGAGTAACTATTCCTCAGTAGTAACTCTTCTTCTTTTTCATTGCAGGAAAATAATGGAATCCATGCAGAAGCAATCTGCTGTCATTGAGTTCCTGATGAAGGAGGGGTGCAGGCTGTCCAAGATTGCTGGTCTCCCAGTACGTGGTTTGTCCTCAATGCTGGTTTGCCCTTCTTTAAACTTCTTCATCCATTTGTGCACATTGGTCTTATCAAGGGTGTCATCTCCATAAACATTCTGTAGAATTCTGTGGATGTCGGACATCCTGCACCCCTCCTTCATCAAGAACTCAATGATGGCCCATTGTTCCTGCTTGGAATCCATTATTTACCTGCAATGAAAAAGAATGAGCTATTTGGCTTGACAAAGGGGGGCCTAGCTTAGCCCTGAAATGCGTAGCCATGCCCACCAACATCAGTGTTCTGATGTCATCCCCCTGCCAGGTTTAGCCAAGCTGAGCTAGCTGAGGGTTTGTCCAGAAGTCCCCAGCAGCATCCACTACAGCTTGCGTTCCATGGGGGTCCTGTCACTGCCATTTACATTTAGCAGCTTCCTGGCACAGTTCTGCATCACCAGCCATCTCCCCGCCTCTCTTACCCTGGCCGCTTCCTGGGCGACCTGTGCATGGAGATTGGGACTTATATGTCTATCCAAGCAGAGGTGCTTGGACTTTGATATGAGTTCATACAAAGTAGTGAGAGGGCAAAAACCTTGGAAAAGCTATATTTATAGTGGCCTAATGACGTCTACTAACCATGTAGCCTCTGATAGTGTTAATTACAAAACATGAACCTATTACATGTTATCCCTTTCTATCTGATATTTGCAGAATATAAAGGTCACCGCCGCAAGGAGCAGCCCTGTTTTAGGACAGAATTTGTCAATGGACCAGTACCACATTCTCTCGTGGCACAGGTACATCGACGATATCTTTATGATCTGGACAGGGTCCAAGGAGGAGGTGGCCTCTGTGACCAAGCCCCAGTGGATGGGGTGAAACACATCAGGGGGCATGGCTGGAGCAGCAGCTGAGGCCAACACTGTTACTTTGCTTGGGCTGGTGTGAGCGGCGTCTATCCTTCTAATGTGCGTACAGTAAGTATGTAACCCATGATGTTCTATGGGTGTTGGAGTCACGATTTTATCAGTCACAGTTATATTTACATTGCAGTGGATGGAGCACTGTATTTCTAAAAGTCCTAACTCGGTTTGCGAGTGTTGTCTCGCAAAACGAGCAGGATGCAGGTCAAAAGCGGTGTGCAGTACCGCTTTTGGCCTGAGGTGGGGGGGCGCCAGAGCCGGGCAGAGCCGAAAGTCACCGATCGGCGCCGTTCGGAAAAGCGCAGAAAGGCCCAAGGACAGTTCGGCTGACCTCGACAAACCTCAGAAAGGCTCGTGAACTGAGTCTTTCCGAGGTTTGCCGAGGTCAGCCGAAGTGTTCCTCAGGCCTTTTTGGCCGTTTCCGAGACTCTCCAGCGCCCCCCGCCTCTGGCCGCATGCGTTATTGAATCCCATTGAAGTCAATGCGGAACAAATTATTTTAGTTTCCATTGACTTCAATGGGAAAACTCGCTTTGATATGCGAGTACATTGGATTACGAGCATACTCCTGGAACGGACTATGCTCGTAATTCGAGGTTCCACTGTATATTGTATTATGTTTTGTTGTAGTCCTGATGAAGGAGGAGTTCCTCTGACAACTGAAACACATTGTCTGTTTTTTTAGTAATATACCAATAAATTAATTTTGGTCTGGCTCTCCTTCCTTTCACACATATCCTTACAATAATGCAGCGGGTGCATACACGTTTTTAATGGTTTCATTATTCTAATAAATGGCTACACTTCGATAGTGGCGCCCACTTTCTTTTATGTAATAAAAAATGTTATACCCGCGTTTGCATCACTTTTGTTACAGCCCTCGTATCTTATTTCTGACCACCCAGCTACTCCTTTATCTCAGCTTGTGGGGGAAAAGACAGAACTGCTTGCAGGATGCCGCTCCTAAACCAGAGTTAAAAATACTGATTGTATTACAGCTCCAGAAATCAGAGCTTAAAGTCGAAAACCCAAAGATTTACTGTCAAGAATTGCTGTTGATGACAAGGAAATAAGGGATAATCACAAGGTATCAAAGTCTGTTTTGATACATAGAGGATCGTCTGCTATAACAGGGTTTTTTTTGTCCCACTCTTGCCTTGTGGGTAAATACTGCCGGCAATCTGTTAGACATCTCCGGGAACACAAAGTTAAGAAGAGAAAAGAAATTCTCAAGAGAGAAGTCATTTATCAGGTTACCGGGATGACAGCAACTTACAGCTATTTAGTGTAAACTTCATTTTTAACATTATCAGCTGAAATGAAAAGAAAAATAGCGTGCCGGGAATAACGGATGGCGAGAGAAAATGCTCCATGTAAAAATGTATTCTCACGGCGTAAGATTTGATTAATAGTTTTTTTTTTATGTCTGGCAGGATAGGCGAAGGTTCTTGTCACTTCTGCTGCCAACGTGTGTTTAGAAGAGAGCATGGAGGCACATAGAGCAGCTCAAAAGAAGTACAAACTCTGACATGGGGTAGTTAGCTCTTTTGGTGGATGCATTTATACAGTGAATCCACGGCAGACAGAAACTTTATTTAAGGGCCTGGTAGCCCACTTTTATTAAAATGACAGAAAGCAAAACAGTCCATAACATAAGGTTTCCTATGTAGGTGAACTTCTCCAGCTTCATCAGAATACAAACATTTGAAAATGCAGAGCCACCTGGCTCATAAGCACACTCAGCTTCAGCTGCAGTACCATGTTGCACCTCTTACCAGTCTCTTACCAGTCTCTCTGACTGTGTTGTCCAGCTCTCCTGGATACTTAGCTCTCTAGACTTTAGTCACAGAGCCCTGCTGCATGGCCCACATCTGACCTATGGAATGGGGTTCTCCTGATACCTGCTGTCTCCTGGCTGGGCACCAGTGACACCCTCTGTCTCTTGGTTTCTGGCCAGGGCACCTCTGACCCCTCGGTAGGATCCTCTGTCTCTTGGCCTCTGGCTGGGGCACCCCTGGCCCCTTGGTGAGACCCTCTGTCTCTTGGCTTCTGGCTGGGGCACCTCTGACCCCTGGGTGAGACCCTCTGTCTCTTTGCATCTGGGGGGGCACCTCTGACCCCTTGGGGAGACCCTCTGTCTTATGGCTTCTGGTTGGGGCATTCCTGACCCCCTCAGTGAGACCCTCTGTCTCTTGGCTTCTGGCTGGGGCACCCCTGACCCCTCAGCCTACTTAGCTCTCTAGACTTTAGTCCAGCTCTCCTGGATACTTAGCTCTCTAGACTTTAGTCACAGAGCCCTGCTGCATGGCCCACATCTGACCTATGGAATGGGGTTCTCCTGATACCTACTGTCTCCTGGCTGGGCACCAGTGACACCCTCTGTCTCTTGGTTTCTGGCCAGGGCACCTCTGACCCCTCGGTAGGACCCTCTGTCTCTTGGCCTCTGGCTGGGGCACCCCTGGCCCCTTGGTGAGACCCTCTGTCTCTTGGCTTCTGGCTGGGGCACCTCTGACCCCTGGGTGAGACCCTCTGTCTCTTTGCATCTTGGGGGGCACGTCTGACCCCTTGGGGAGACCCTCTGTCTTATGGCTTCTGGTTGGGGCATTCCTGACCCCCTCAGTGAGACCCTCTGTCTCTTGGCTTCTGGCTGGGGCACCCCTGACCCCTCAGCCTACTTAGCTCTCTAGACTTTAGTCACAGAGCCCTGCTGCATGGCCCACATCTGACCTATGGAATGGGGTTCTCCTGATACCTGCTGTCTCCTGGCTGGGCACCAGTGACACCCTCTGTCTCTTGGTTTCTGGCCAGGGCACCTCTGACCCCTCGGTAGGACCCTCTGTCTCTTGGCCTCTGGCTGGGGCACCCCTGGCCCCTTGGTGAGACACTCTGTCTCTTGGCTTCTGGCTGGGGCACCTCTGACCCCTGGGTGAGACCCTCTGTCTCTTTGCATCTGGGGGGGCACCTCTGACCCCTTGGGGAGACCCTCTGTCTTATGGCTTCTGGTTGGGGCATTCCTGACCCCCTCAGTGAGACCCTCTGTCTCTTGGCTTCTGGCTGGGGCACCCCTGACCCCTCAGCCTACTTAGCTCTCTAGACTTTAGTCACAGAGCCCTGCTGCATGGCCCACATCTGACCTATGGAATGGGGTTCTCCTGATACCTGCTGTCTCCTGGCTGGGCACCAGTGACACCCTCTATCTCTTGGCTTCTGGCTGGGGCAACTCTGACCCCTGGGTGAGACCCTCTGTCTCTTTGCATCTGGGTGGGGCACCTCTGAACCCTCAGTGAGACCTTCTGTCTCTTGGCTTCTGGCTGGGGCATCTTTGACCTCTCGGTGAGACCCTCTGTCTTTTGGCTTCTGGCTGGGGCACCTCTGACCCCTCAGTGAGACCCTTTGCCTCTTGGCTTCTCGCTGGAGCACCTCTGACCCCTTAGTGAGACCCTCTGTCTTCTCATTGGGCCTTCTGACCCCTGAGTGAGACCTTCCATCTCCCACACTGGGAGCTGTCTCAAAAATGAAAGTTCTGAGCTATCCTCAGAACTGAGTATATAATGGCCCTGCACATCTGTGCACTCAGCCTGGTTGCAGGCATCTAGCAAAA
Source organism: Lithobates septentrionalis (assembly GCA_037952835.1). Taxonomy (NCBI): domain Eukaryota; kingdom Metazoa; phylum Chordata; class Amphibia; order Anura; family Ranidae; genus Lithobates; species Lithobates septentrionalis. The sequence continues at coordinate 433,111 of JBBDGP010002647.1, read as the reverse complement.
CCCGTACACAGGATTGAATGTTCCGATCTAGAGCTGCAGAATCCAGGGAAAGCTAAATACACTCTCTGCCTAGAAACACTAGTCTGGCACTTTGCATTCACCTTAAATGTGAATCCTGTGTCACATTTTCCTACATCCTCACAATGACAGGGCCTCTTACTATCACAACACTAACAAGAAAATTCAGGGAGGAATGAGCTGGGATATTACAGTAGAGTAGCTAAGAGAGGTCAATTCCATCCATCATAATTCTGCAGGACATAAAAACACACGTCCCCCCATTAAATCCCCTGATGGTATTTCTTGTAGAGAACATTGCACACCTGAACTGCATGCTTACAGGCAAATAAAAGCTGCTGACGGGGCAGATGTGAATCAAGTCCACTACTACATCAGCCTTGTCAATGAATCAATCGAACCACTCAACTGAAAAATTAGCTCAAGACTTAAAGAGATCCTTCAGAAGGAAAAGGTCAAGAGCGGTGCGGCAACTCGAAGACCCAATGAGAAGACCATAGAGCCTCCTCATACGAACAATATATGTACAGAACTCAGAATTCAAATGGATTCTGCTGGCCTTCTCTACGAGAATCCCCATAAAGAAGTGGTTTCATTGCTACTAAACCTACACCGGATTCCGCTGACATTTCCTAACTAAATAAAGGGCACAGCAGGCACATCGTGTCAACAGAGCAATTTGTCAAGTGGAAAATAAAAGAGACGCTGGAATTAATCCCCTTCGACTGCTCTCTTCTTTAACAACTGAAACGTTTCAGTGCACAGAAGAAAAGCTTCACGGAGGTGGCGGCCACCAAGGGTCAGGCTTTGAGGTTATGTGATGCCAGGATGTGCGTGCCTGATAAATGCATTAGGGCAGCAGGAAAATAGCGAGCCCTATGACACGACAATGGAGACGAGCACTTTAATCTGTATTGAATAGGACTATTCAAGAAGGAACGTCTTATAAGGAATTCCAGGGATACATTATACGGGATAGAATGTAATGATGCAAATTTATACGGGAGAGCACAGGAGGATGCAGTTTTTCGATGTCATCATCAAAGCTTTTTAAACAACGTAATGTTCTGCAAGCCAGGCTGACTTTTATCTGTATTTAACTTAAAGCAGAGCTGTAACCAGGAAAGGGCAGCGGTTATCTTGTAGCAAAGCGCCCGTTTAATGACCATTTTCAGATGCAGTTGCAGGTCCTTTTTAGGCCGCTGTCAGATGGGTGATTCTAATGATCTTGCCATTGGCAATCTGCAAAATCATCAACAGCAGCAGGATCACCAAGAAGATGCTTGTTTGTCCCCCATCCTCTTCCCATACCTCAACTCTCCAAACCTATGCACTTCTAATCATAGCCATTAAGGATGAGCCAAACAACCCCCGGTTCGGTTCGCACCAGAACATGCGAACAGGCAAAAAAATTTGGACGAACACGCGAACACCGTTAAAGTCTATGAGACACGAACGTAAAAAATCAAAAGTGCTCATTTTAAAGGCTTATATGCAAGTTATTATCATAAAAGGTGTTTAGGGACCCAGGTCTTGCCCCAGGGGACATGTATCAATGCAAAAAAAAAAAAATATGAATATTAAGGGGAACCCCGAACCAAAAATTAAAAAAAAAATTGCTTGGGGGTCCCCTCAAAATCCATACCAGGCCCTTCAGTTCTGGTATGGAAATTAAGGGTAACCCTGCGCCAAATTTAAAAAAAAATGGCGTAGGGATCCCCCCAAAAACCATACCAGACCGTTCAGGTCAGTAATGGATTTTAAGGAGAACCCTGCACCATAATAAAAAAAATGGCGTAGGGGTCCCCCCAAACACTTCTTCTCGGTGACAGCTGTTATTTAGCTGAGAGCGGGGCCACCCGGTGATGTGGGTGATGTGGCGTGTGACCCTGCCCCCCTCTGATGCCACGTGACGTCAGAGGAAGGGGGGGTCGCTCGTTTGCGTCACCGAGTGGCCCCGCCCTCAGCCATGAAACAGCTATCATCGAGGAGAAGCATCACTCGGCGGGAGCCTCCCACGGAGGCGGAGCTGTTGCTTTTTTTTTTCTTTTTTCGGCTTGCCAGCAACGCGAGATGGATCTGCATGGTGGGACATTTTTATTTTGTAATTTTTTAAAAAAAGACTTGTTCCAAAGTGTCTCTTGTCTTTTTTACTGTTTTTGAAACTTTTTTTGTGAAATGGTAGGGGTACAATGTACCCCTTACCAATTCACATGGGGGGGCAGGATTTGGAGGTCCCCTTGTTAAAGGGAGCTTCTGGATTCCGATAAGCCCCCAGCCCCCCGGACCCCACAACCACCGTGCAAGGGTTGTGGGGATGAGGCTCTTGTCCCCATCAACATGGTGCTTTGGGGGGCTACTCCAAAGCACCCTCCCAAAGTCGAGGGCATGTGGCCCGGTACAGTTCAGGAGAGGGGGCGCTCTCTCGTCCTCCCCACATTTCCTGCGGCCTGCCAGGTTGCGTTTTCGGATAAGGGTCTGGTATGGAGTTTGGGGGGACCCCTACACCATTATTTTTTAAATTTGGCACAGGGTTCCCCTTAATATCCATACCAGACCTGAAGGGCTTGGTATTGATTTTAGGTGGACCCCCACACAATTAAAATAAAAAAATTTGGTTCGGGTTTCCCCTTAATATTCATACCAGACCCAAAGTGCCTGGTAATGGACTTGGGGGGGGGGGGACCCATGCCATTTTTTTCAATGAGTTTTATCTATATTGCCGAGACCCGACAATTCATTACAGCCGTGAGCAGTTTTAAATGACTTTTTTCCTTTAGAAATGTCATTTTGCCGTGGTACTGTTCTAAACACGGGGAAACTGGGCCACTTTACAGGCATACTATAGACACCCCACAGGCATGATATTTAAATGAATATTTTATTTTTATTGTTTCACTTTAAGCATTATTAAAATCACTGCCCCCGAAAAAAGTTTTTAAAACTTTTTTTTTGCATTGATACATGTCCCCTGGGGCAGGACCCGGGTCCCCAAACACTTTTTATGACAATAACTTGCATATAAGCCTTTAAACTGAGCATTTTTGTTTTTTCATGTTAGTGTCCCATAGACTTTAACGGGGTTCCACAGATTTCGAATTTGCTGCGAACAACGCATAATGTTCGTTGTTCGCCGAAAATCTGAACAACCAAAGTTCAGCCCCTATTAAACCATTCCTCACCCAATCCTGAAGTAGATATTCACTCTCAGATTGATGTTCCCTCCTCTCCACCCCTCCTCCCCTCCGCTAGCATAGTCTTTCATTGACAAAGGAGGAGGGTGGCAGGCCTAGTGGCACGTCATCGGGGGTTGAATCTGGAAGAGTCAGCAGCCTCCTGATGACATCACACACAAACATGGTGGCATGGAACCCATGCGGCAGCTGCTGAGAAGTGGATCTCAGCAGAACAAGGCTGGATCTGCTCGGTGGGTGAGTATCTAAGCTGTGAAGAACTCACAACAAGGTAAGTAAGGGTTAAAAAAGGTAGTAGGTAAAAATATGCTTTAACCCTTTTTCTACCTTCCAGCCCACCCTGTCAAGTTGTCTTTATTCTATATGCTCAGGGCAATGCCCATAACGGGAGTTTTTCGGCAAAGCTGTAGGGGTGGCCCAAGTGGCCTATAGGTATAGCATTAATAGTGGCCTACAGGTATGGCATTAAAGCAAAGTAAACGTTTTGGAAGCTGCCCAGTGTTTTTTAACCTACTGGAGCCTCTAGACTGCACAACAATATTTATTCAATAGTTAAACTTAATCAGCTACCTCTTGCCCATTATCACAGCGCCACTGAAGTATTAAAAATCCTCTCTCATGGCCCAACCTCACACTGTGGTCCAAGCGTGTGTTCTGGCCCTATGGAAATCAACAGAACCCCCAATGATATGGATATGGTTCATAAGACAGAGGAACTGACAACCACGCTTTACAACAGTGGCAAAATATTCTGCAACACCTGGTTCCCTTGGACAGCCTTTCCCTGCTTTTCCTTTTACCAAGCTCTGTTGCCTCCAAAGACTTGGACCCCACCCCCCATCTTGATCAAACTCAGTTAGCATGCAAGTGATCTAGACCAGTGTTTCTCAACTCCAGTCATCAGGGCACCCCAACAGGTCATGTTTTCAGGCTTTCCATTATTTTGCACAGGTGATTTAATCAGTTTCACTGCCTTAGTAATTACCACAGCCGTTTAATCTGAGGGAAATCCTGAAAACATGACCTGTTGGGGTGCCTTGAGGACTGGAGTTAAGAAACACTAATCTAGACGGTATTCTTGTACTGCTTCTAGAAGATAACAGTTTGCCCTGCTGAGCCTTTTCTTTTGGCACTGGTGTGAGACATTGCCCCCCCCTGTGCACTTTCCCATTCCCTGTCTCTGCCCTAAGGGGGGCGCCGATGCTGAGAGGCAGCCACTTATGTCAATGCTGGTTTCTGGCTTTAGAACCTCGAGCTACCTATTTTTGTTACTTACAAAACTTAAAGCAGAAATCTAGCACCCCCCCCCCCACCCCCGCCAAAAAAAATGAAAGTCAGCAGTTACAAATACTGTAGCTCAGGGGCGGACTGATATCCCATGGGGCCCCCGGGCAATAGGAGATTATGGGGCCCCCAGGCAATCAAAGATTATGGGGCCACACAGTATACACACACACAGTATACAATCACACAGTATACACAGACATGTACACACAGTATACACAGACAGATGTAAAAAAAACACAGATTTATACATACTGTCCCTGTTTTTACTGAGGCTGGAAAACCTGATGGGGCCCCCTAGTGGCCCAGGGCCCTCGGGCATTGCCCGAGTGGCTCAATGGTCAGTCCGCCCCTGCTGTAGCTGCTGACTTTTAGTATAAGGACACTTATCTGCCCCTGGATCCAACAATGTCCTTATGTGGCCGATTCTTCAATGGACTTTGGGTGCAGGCGCCGGCATCTTTAGTAAGGGAAACAGGAAGTGAAGTCTTGAGGCTTCGCAGCTGGTTTCCGACTGCCCATGGGCGAGTTGCACTGCATCTTGTGAATGGTCCCGTAGTCTTCTGGGACCTGTGATGTGTCTCAGAAGACTGAGGGGGAAGGAGCCGCGGCAATCTGAGCCCAAAGTAGGAGCAGGTACCTGTCAAAGTCAGGTACCCACTGTCCCCTCCCCTCTAAAAAGTGCCAAATGTGGCAGTGGAGGGTGCAAGCAAGTGGAGCTTCCCCTTTTGGGTGGAGCTCCACTTTTAGTTATCTCATGTTAGGTTAGTCTCTTCTATATGTACACAGTCATTGTTTGTCTTAGGTGGCCGCACCATGAATAGGATGGCGTTTCTTTATATAATCGTATGTATGTATTTATACAGGCCTATGTATGTACTTCCCTTTACCTCCTCTTCTAGGGTTCCCCAACTGGTGCACTAGACTCCTCCTCTTCTCCGTGTGCCACCACAGAAAACCATGTCCTGTGGTAGCACACGTATGGGCATGCTCCAAAGCCGGGCTGTGTGCATCCATATATAAACACACACAGTATGGCTCAGCCTTTCTCCCCGCTCCCTCATCACAGGATTTGATTGACAGCAGCAGGAGCCAATGGCTCTCACTGCTGCCTTACAAACCTTTGGTAGAGGAGAGAGCAGATGCTGAGGGGCACAGCACTGGATCGAGTGAAGACTCCAGTAGGAGCGCCGCCCCCCTAATCAAGGTGCCCAGCCCCCAATCTACATCCAGGGTGCCGTACGCATGGATTTCAATGGGTTTTTTTCTTTTTTGAAGCACATGATTAGAGCATGAGGCTCTAATTGCCTTCACCCAGTTGTGTGACATTAGCGAATTAATATTCGCTAATGTCTTCCTGCTTCTCCCAGTCAATCAGAAAGTGGTTCCTGAGACCCGATTGGCCAGGGAGTTTTAGGAATCCTAGCCAATCGAGTCTCAGGACCCACTTCCTGTTCGTATGTGGAGGAGAAGCAACAGCCCGGCTCTTCCGCTCTTCTCACAGCAAGCTGCAGCAGGTGGAGGGGCAGCTTCCAGGAGTCCTACCCCGGATCCAGCACCACCTCCTGAGGTAACGACATTGATGTCTGCCTTCCCGTAAGGGGGGGGGTTCTAGTGCGAGTGAGGGGGCCAGAGGCAGCTTCCAGGAGCCCGCACCACCTCCGATCATGGGCCTTCCCATCCATGTCCCACAGGTGGGGTGTGGTGGATGGTTTTGCGAGTGAGGGGGGCAGGTTTGTTTGACGCCCCCCCCCCCAAACTGTTGAGCATCAGCTGCCACTGGACTCAGGTAAGTATTTAGTGGGTGAAGGGGGAGACACAAATACTGGGACATAGTTTACTTTAATGCATTAAGGTTAGAATGTTTTCTCTTTAGAACCACTTTTTTTTTTAAACTGAATGTAGACTTTAAACCAGTTATCAAATCCCACCAACCGCAGATGTTATACAACTTGAGGTGTCCCTATATCAATGAGCTTTAGCTAATTTTGTGGATCTTCAGTAAAGATCTATTTCAGTGGTAGGACCTAAAGACAGGATTGGGAAACCATCCCATCCTCCCAATAGTTCCTTGTAATTTTTGTGTTTCTGAAGCCAAATTCCAAGATTAGTAACTTGCCGACATGCGAAATTACAGACCTACTTTCCCAGATAAGAAGGATTTTAGTGACTTCAGTATTTCAAGAATTAAATAAAATATTACCGCTCATATAACTGAAATAGTATTGATTAAAATGAGAACAAATTGCTAAAAAAAAAAAAAAAAAAGGAAGACTCAAACTCGGATGGCCTGTTTAAATTTGCAGCGCTTTGTCAAATTCAACTTTCAGACAGTATAATTCACTCACTTCTACCTATAACTACAGAAAGGCAATAATATTGCTTGGGAGAGCAGAAAGCAATTAATCATTTGATAGACTCCAAAATCTATCGCATATACTTACATCTGCTATAAATATGCTGTTTAGAAAGTGACACCGGCCAGGTTTCACAGCAATAAAAGTGTAAGTGTTCCTCACCGTAAAAAAAGGGTGATCGTTAATTGGTTAATTAAAAGGGAATTAGATGATTCTTTGAACATGGCATGCTGGCAAACCTTCATAAAAATAAACTCTTACGTGTGCCCTCGCTACATGAGACTCATTCAAACTCAAGAATTAGAAAAGACGAGACGGTAAAGATATCCTGCTAAGTAAAACAGACAGCCCGTGCTAATTGTGTATTGAGGCTCATCAAAACATCTGTCCTACGCAGGTAATTAAATACATTTTTTGTTCTATAGAAGACGTCAGAACTCTTTAACAAGTTTTATTAAAGAGAGAAAATCTCGACATGTTGTATGCAATACTGTCTCACTGATGTATCGCTATGTTCATACAAAGACCAATAACCAACATCTAGTCAACGCTTTGGTACTTTTTTTAAGTTCTATACTTCTGAATAAGTCAATGTATTGTCACAAATCCATTTGTCTTAATGATATTTTTAAATATAAAAGCTTTTTCTTAAAAAAACATTGTATACAATAATAATGCTGTTCCAGTACATATAATATATACATTTTTCATAGATATGTAGACTACAAACTGCCCAAAGCCAACAAATACCCACACTGGCTCTCATCCTAAGAATTATGGTCCATAATCACAGTCGACTGTGGGCAGCTTGGAGAGAGAGCGTTGAGAACAAGTATGAGATTTTTATGGATAGAGCCCTCTTATACACCATAATTCCCAGGATGGAAGCCGATGGGACACTTGTTTGCCACATACTGTACAACTATAGACCTCTCTGACTTAGGCCGGCCATACACGGTTCAAATCTCGGTAAGTTCAGCAGGAAGATCCGAGATTCGAAATCGTTAATGGGCAGGATGAATGTACCAAGTTGACCGATCGATCAACTTGGGTACAACCAGCCTGCCAGAGTCACTTACGATTATCACAAGGGGCTGCTATAGCTGCTAGCAATAATCCCTGTCTTCTCCCAGTGGGGATGGCTTCCCCCACCAGGAGAAGACAATGGCCCGGCAGGAGGGATTCCCGCATCAGCACTGTGTGTTGATGGGGGATTCAAGTCAACTAAATTTGCTCCGTGTATGGCCAGCCTTATACTCATGTAGCACCTTTCTAGTTGGGTGCTAGGATGTCAGGTAAATTTAGTTTTTTGGCTCCTGTGTAATCAGTGGAGCAGTTGCTTTGGGCTGAGCCGTGTCTCACAGGCTGCAGGTTTAATTGCTTCTCCCTGCCTTCTGGAAGGTTCTGGAACATAGGAGTAAATCAGGTCAAATAAGTCTGAATATTTATCAGACTCAAGCCAAACCCTGGGGAGGTGTGCCCAGTAGGTGGCTTAAGAGCACATAAATAGTCTGAGGCCTGGAGCAACGTGTCTTCTCCCAGAAGTCCCCAGCCTGAGGGGTCTTGCCCCACTGGGCAGATTGCTGGAATTTGCTTCATGAGCGTCGAGGTTCCAGCTGTGCAATAGCTGGGGAGCCTACTTCCAAAATCTTTGCTGAGCTAGGATCTGGTCTGGAGAACTCACTGAAGTGAAGAGTGCCGGGTGGAAGCTGGGTGGAAGCTGAAAGGGGTTCAGCGGTTCTAAGGCATTGTGAGCATTAACCTCTCCCGCGCTGAAAAGTGTTGCATACTGGAAGGAGGCATCCGGTGATCCTGTGACATTGCGAGTACTGACCTGACCTCAAGATCCCTGTGACTGCATGCTGTTTCTTGTGGATGTAAGTGCCAGCGTCAGCTCTAACTGAGAGAGTCCAATTCCTACAAGGTCTCAATTCTGGTCAATTTCTCCCTCTACTCTTGGCCTGGAGAATGTTTCGAGAAGCTTTGGACAAGGAAGTATGTCCTCTTGTTACTGGTAATGATTCTGGAGTATCTCATATCACTTGCACACTCTCCAAGTGTATTCAGCAATACATTTTAATAAAGACACCCTCTAGACTCATTTCTGAGTCCAGAGAGATTGTACTGTTGTTGTGGGCCTGGCTGCCTCTGTACTACTGTGGGAAAGAACCTGCTAAATACTCAGCAGCTCCTATGGAGGTAGCGCTACACTTATATGGAAACACCAGCTAGGGATGAACACATCAATATTGGTCCTTTTGGGGTTTCTCCCTGTTTCTCATTCTCCTCTCCTCCGCCACCATTTTTTTTGGCTTAATGCTTGAAGGATGGGGGCGTGGTCGCTAATCTGAATTATTGCTCTTTAAAGTATTTGCTTCTGTGTTTCTCCTGAAGAAGTGGGTCATTTGGCCCAAGCTCCCCATCAACCAAGGTCTAACACACTTGAACTTATAGCCACACATCATCACAATATACAATACAGTGTGTCAACCCTTAACATCCTGTGTGGAGCTTCTTGATGTGTTTCTTGGGCCAACTGACCCACTTCTTAAAGAGAAATACAGAGGTAAATATTCTAAACAGTGATAATGATGCTACAGCAATCTCATAAAAAACTTTAAAGGGGGGAATTTGGGTTAGCGACCACAACCCCATCTACCAAGCAGTAATGGGGGAAGGGGATAGGAAAATGGGAAATAGGGAGAGACCCCAAATAGGTCAACATTCACCCCTAACTGTTGCTCCCATATGAGTGTAGGCCAAAGAGGTCTATAGTTGTATGTGGCAAACAAGTGTCCCATTGGCTTCCACCCTGAAAAATATGGTACTGTATACTAGATGGGTTGGTCCATAAAAAATCCATGCTTGTTGTCTACACTCTGCCTCCAAGCTGCCCACAGTCAACCAGTGTACCACTGGCTTCCATCCTGAGAATTATGGTGCATATTCACTCTTGACTGTGGATGACTTGGAGGCAGAGTGTGGACAAGTATGGGCTTTTTATGGACAAACCCATCTAGTATACCATAATTCTCAGGATTAAAGCCCCTCTGTATATACCCCTATTCCGCTCTGCCAATCCCTCCATTGGCTGCCACTCAGTCACCAAATTAAATTCAAGATACTAACTATAACTTACAAAGCCATCCACAACCTGGCCCCCGGCTACATCTCTAACCTAGTCTCAAAATACCAACCTAATCGTTCTCTTCGCTCCTCCCAAGACCTCCTGCTCTCAAACTCCCTTGCCAGATCATCCCATGCTCGCCTTCAGGACATCTCCAGAGCCTCTCCCATCCTCTGGAATGCTCTACTCCAATCCGTCCGATTTTCGCCTACGTTATCCACTTTCAGACGATCCCTGAAAACTCATCTCTTCAGAGATGGCCCCCACCTAACAACTGTACATTTATCTTCTCAATCAGCACATCACCCACAGTTATTACCTCTTGTATCTCTTGACCTTCCCTCTTAGATTGTAAGCTCTAAGGAGCAGGGCCCTCTGATTCCTACTGTATTAAAGTGTATTGTATTTGTACTCTCTACCCTCAAGTTGTAAAGCGCTACGTAAACTGTTGGCACTATATAAATCCTGTATAAGAATAATAATAAAGACAATGGGACACTTGTTGACTGCTTGGGGGCAGAGTGTGGACAACAAGCATGGGTTTTTTTATGGACAAACCCATCTAGTATACCATATTTCTCAGGGTAGAAGCCAATGGGACACTTATGGGCATTTGAAGGTATGATATTTAGTAAATCATGCCCTATATTATTTGAAAATAATATGTTCATACATAGTTGTAGCAATAGGCAGTAATTAATTATTTCTTGTTTTAAAATAGGATACTTCAAAAGCCTGTATAAATATGAGGATTCAGCTATTGCTAGCATTATTTGTCATAGCTCTCTTAGCCCCCCTAATTGGATATCCAGTCCTGCTAATCTTGGCCCTCTAAACTAGATTTTTTATTTTCTTGCAGCACAATCTGGCACCATACCATGTAACAGACACCTCTCCTAAACAAATCTCACATGTCCATGTCCATGTCCTCCTCCGGCATCAACCTCTGATGAGAGTTCTAATCTAAAGGTAACAGCAAAGTGAGATCTCACCGCAGGAGCGTCCGCTTTATTAGAAACTGTTCAACACAACAGGACCACCTACCAACGTGTGAATATTACTTCATTCCATATACAGACAGAGGTCATATTTTACAAACTTTCCTACAATGACGGGACTGACTGGCAGAGGGACAACCATATGAGTATTTATACCAGGATCAATTCTGCTTTATTACAACAAAGCACAGACACAGGGCTCCCAACAGGCTGGTGTCTTACTGGTCTGGCCAATGAAAATGGGATTTACTGCTAATGTTATCAACAGGCAAGAGATGATGAAGAACTTCTCTGCCAAAAAAACATTATGCATGGACCTAAAGCTTGGGCCTCTATTGAAGGTCTATTGAAAAGGCTGGAAGCTGTCCTTCATGCCAAAATACCTCTTTGTCCTTGTCCCATTGTACATCCTCTTCTCTCCATAATCTTAAAAAGCAACAACTTTTTTTTTGTTTTTATTTACCTTACTTTATTTATTTATTTATTTTTGGTCCAATCTACCCCTTGCCTCCATGTACAATTCCGGAGAATTGTTGCAGATAGGTAGATGAATCTGGGGCATGCACAGTGCATGGAGGCGCACTGAGACCGGAGTGTATGTTCATACGAACACTCTGGCCTTCCCTGATGCTACACCTGTCAGACAGCGCAACGGTGGGGAGTTTTTTTAATCGGGGGGGGGACCCTGATGGGGATTTACAGACAGTTCCCTATCAGGTGTGCTCCCCTTGGGATAGACAGCCTGCTATTGGCAATAGAATCCGCTCACTGCCTGCTGTCAATTACAAGATGAGAGTGGACCTGATGAAGAACTATTATCTCAGCTTTCCCATCAAGCTTCACCCACTGCTGCATCACTGCTTGCAAAAGGGGCTGTCAGATGTGAAGCTACCTGTGTCCTTAACAACCAGTTGCAGGGAAGAGGTACACAGCGTATAGGGACAGGCACTCTGCCTGTCTCTGTACGTCAAGTTAAAGTAGATTTTAATAACCTCCCATTTTGTTATCTACGAACAGGGGATAATTATTTATTTAGTGAATTAATAGCATCGCTTTGTAAAAGTTCCCAAAATGGGCAGTAGAGATTTTTGTATCTGGCTCAGACCTTTTTAACCACTTGCTGCCCGCCTGCACTGTACTACAGGTGAGTGGACGCTGGAGGCAAAGCTACGTACCCGTATGTCGCCACCTTCTTCCGGGTTTAGGGTGTGCACATGTGCAGGGCAGTCTTGATGCATGGCCCAGGTGCATGGGTGCTCCATGATAATCTTGCATTACATCATACTTGCTAGATGTCCCAGATTTGCCAGGGCAATCATGCGTTTTACTAAGCTGTTCCGGGATGGTAATGTCCCAGGCAGCATCCCAGAACCTGAGCTGCAGGGACAATGGCAGCCCATCACTGGGATAAATCTATAATCCTGCAATTCCTAACCCCTGTCTCTGCAACTAAAGCCGGGCATAGATGGTTCAAATCTCAGCTGGTTCGGCAGGCTGATTGTAGCCAAGTCGATTCATTGATCAACTTGGTTACAACCAGGATGTTGGATTTCTAGCATGCTGGAAGAACACAATAGCTCCACAGGATTCCCCCATCAACACTGACTGTGTTGATGGGGAAATCAAGTGATATTCTTTCCTGTAACCCGTAATTGCAGGAAAGAAAATCACATAATCTATGGCCTGCCTAAGGCTTCATTTAGACATGCCGCTGATGTCACCGCGCTTCTCGGATCCGGAAGGACAGGCTGTTATGAATTAGCCAGCCGTTAGATATTTTTGGGGATTTCACGTGATCGTGTCATCCTGATGGTGGATCTTTGTGCCCCATAAGTTTCCTTGGATGGTTAAAGGCCCTGGCTGGGTTTTGAGCCGCAGGTATCACTGACCTTCCACAATAGGAGGTCTGTGCAAGCTGGTAAGTGAGCACTCTATAAGGTAGAGGTGGTAGCTTAAGAATCACGCACTTTATGGTGACAGAGGGTGTGGATACCGTTGAAAGGATTCTTTTTTATCACATTTGGACTTTTTATTGCATTTATCTTATTTTTGCAACATTTTTTCACTGGTGTTTTTAGCGCAACTCTATATACGATTGTTTATTTTGTTAGACCTTTTGCGAGGAAAAGAAATAACAGCTCCAGGTATGGGAGGTGAACTAAGGGTCACCATGACTTCATTTATTTCCCAACTTTCAATGTATAACCCACACCAAATAATACAAACAAACAAATTGCAAAACAGAAACCAAAGATATTTACATGGTTTGGGTGGGTAGATAAAGGGGCCTAATGTCGCAATAAAAGTTGACACATATACTTAACTGGATTGTTCTCAAAGATAAATCACACATCTCCAACGGAACCCATTGTTAAGACTCTAAGAATTGTTTATACAGCTAAACTCTAATGCCGCGTACACACGGTCGGACTTTTCGTCTACAAAAGTCCAACGGACGTTGACGGACTAAAGCTGGCTGGTAATCTGATCGTGTGTGGGCTTCTCCGGACTTTCAACTGACTTTTTTAGCCTCAAATCCGACGTACTTTAGATTTGAAACATGCTTCAAATCTTTCCGACGGACTCGAGTCCGGTCGAAAAATCCGCTCGTCTGTATGCTAGTCCGACGGACAAAAACCCACGCTAGGGCAGCTATTGGCTACTGGCTATGAACTTCCTTATTTTAGTCCGGTGTACGTCATCACGTAAGAATTCGACGGACTTTTGTGTGATCGTGTGTAGGCAAGTCTGTTCGTTAGAAAGTCCGCCGCAAGTCCGTCGAAAGTCCGCCAAAAGTCCGTCGGAAGTCTGTCGGACAGGCTGTCGGACTTTTGTAGCTGAAAAGTCCGACCGTGTGTACGCGGCATAAATCTAAATATTCATTGAGTCTGTCCAAAGTTAATTCAAACACTTCAGGAAGACATTTGAATTCTGTCTGCCCAGTGGTATTTCAAAATATATATGACTATCAGTCATTCAAATTATATATTATAGTCCAGGTCATAGATACAGTTATGATTTCAGTGTCTACTGACCCAATGATAATTCTGTCATAAGGTAAAAATATGATATTTTTATGTAGAACAAATTAGAAGTAGAAATTGTTTTAAAGATCCCAAGCATTGTTACAAATTATATATATCTATCATGACTACATCTATATAATATCCACATAGCATGTGTCTTTACGTAGATAAATGAGTACTCATGGGATCTACAAAAATAATACATTAATCCATGTAGAATAATTTAATGTAACATTGATGATTAAAATTATACTGGTTGTATTGTACATTGAACTTGTTACCAGAATCCCTGAATAGTATATATATATATATATTCATCAGCATCACTATACAAACAGATACACATTATGAAAATAGAACATATTATTTAGAACACGTATTTCTGCCCTTTAGACATGTCTAGTGGTTGGAAGTGATATTACCTAAATCCACAAAAATGAATCAACAGATTTTTTCAACCAATGGAAAAGAAGTCATACCTTTTGGGCTGAGCTTATTATAATTTTTATGAGCCTATTGTCTATCATGATATCTAGGCTGAAGATAGATGCCACAAAAGGACACACACTCCATTCATCAACTCATAACTGTACATTCATAAAGATTCCTTGACACCTTATGCTTTGAAACTCTGAGGTCGCAAGAAGTAAATCCTCTTTAAAGTGGAGTTCCACCCAAAAGTTGAACTTCCACTCATCAGATTCCTCCCCCCCTCCGGTGACAAAGTTGGCACCTTTCAAGGGGGAGGGGGGTACAGATACCTGTATATTACAGGTATCTGTACCCACTTCCGGCATAGATAGCCGCAAAATCTGCGGTTATTTACGCCACTTCCTGCTCCCTCCCCGCTGCCTGCTGGGAAACACACGGGTCCCAGGGACAGCAGAGACCATCCGTATTGCGCTGCGCGACTCGCGCATGCGCAGTAGGGAACCGGGAAGTGAAGCCGCACGGCTTCACTTCCTGATTCCCTTACCGAAGATGGAGGCGGCAGCACCCGAGGACGGAGAGACGGTTCGGCCTCGGGTGCCGTCATCGCGGGCGCCCTGGACAGGTAAGTGTCCATGTTTTAAAAGTCAGCAGCTGCAGTATTTGTAGCTGCTGACTTCTAAAAAAAATTTTTTCGGTGGAGCTCCACTTTAAGCAGTAGCCATCTTGGAAGCCACGGCAGCCATTCTAAAACTTGGGTAACCAGCAGTTCAGCCCAGTTGCCATCTTGGGAAGGGTATTTACCGTATGTCGTATTGATTTTACCTGACATTCATTTGTGTTCTCCTAAATAATGATTTATTGAGTATTATTCAGTTGGATAATTTTTTCTCTCAAATCAGTAACCGCCTTGTAGATTTTTTTCTAAGCTTCAATCCTTCAATTTTTCATTTTTACAAGGTTATTGATTCTACAGGGGAAGTTTATAATTTTTGTGTCATTTAAAAAGTAGAATACTCCCATAGAGGGTGTTTCAATGGACATTCAAGATTTTATGTAGCACAATCAGTAGTTTTAATTTTATGTAAGGTTTGTTTTTGTCAACCAACATACATACATATACATACATACATACATACATATATATATATAAAACTATTTTGTATGAATAGATGTCTGGTGAATAAATTTCATATTTTTAGTCTGTGTTCATATTGATTAATTCTGTATCTTAAAAATATCTTTAAAATATTATCGTTTAAAATTACTCATTCATAAATACCGTGCAGCAAAATTTGAGGGGTGTTTACATGCTGCAGGTCCAATGATTTGCTTCGTGCCTGCAGCAAAGTTTGCTCGACATGTAGCGATCAACGGGTGGCAAGCCCACCAAACACTACACATTGAAGCTACATAGTCACATAGTTAGTCAGGTTGAAAAAAGACACAAGTCCATCTAGTTCAACCATAAAAATAAATAAATAATAAAAAATATCAAACAATCCCATATACCCAATACTATACCCACAGTTGATCCAGAGGAAGGCGAAAAACCCCAGCAGAGCACGATCCAATTTGCTACAGCAGAGGAAAAAAATCCTTCCTGATCCCAGAGAGGCAATCGGATTTTCCCTGGATCAACTTTACCTATAAATGTCAGTACCCCGTTATATTATGTACATTTAGGAAAGAATCCAGGCCTTTTTTTAACCACTTGCCGACTGCTGCACACAGATATACCTCGGCAGAATGGCTCATACAGGCAAATGGGTGTACCTGTATGTCCCCTTTGAATTTGCGCACGCCCGCGAGTCCCGCGAACTCGATCTTCGCCGGCGACCCGCGCTCGTGAGACGGAGAGGCAGAACGGGGAGATGTGAACAAGGCATTTCACTGTTCTGCCAACTGACATGACAGAGATCTACTGCCCCCTGTCATCGGGAGCAGTGATCACGGTCATGTCAGTGGTAGCCCATCCCCCCTACAGTTAGAATCACTCCCTAGGACACACTTAACCCCTTGATCGCCCCCTAGTGTTTAACCCCTTCCCTGCCAGTGTCATTTACACAGTAATCAGTGCATTTTTATAGCATTGAGCGCTGTATAAATGACAATGGTCCCAAAATAGTGTCAAAAGTGTCCGATGTGTCCGCCATAATTGTCGCTCTTTTTTTGTTTATAGCGCAAAAAAAATTAAAAACCACAGAGGTGATTAAATACCACCAAAAGAAAGCTCTAGTTATGGGAAAAAAAGGATATCAGTTTTGTTTTGGTGTAAAGTCGCAGGACCGCGCAATTGTCAGTTAAAGCGACGCAGTGCCGAATCGCAAAAAGTGCTCTGGTCAGGAAAGGTGGTAAATTTTTCTGGGGCTGAAGCGGTTAAAGCTATCTACTGAGTTGGCCAGAACCCCCTCTGGAGGGAGTCTATTCCACATTTTCACAGCTCTTACTGTGAAGAAACCTTTTTCTGTATTTGGAAATTGAATTTATTTTCCTCTAGGCGTAAAGAGTGCCCCCTTGTCCTCTGTGATGACCGTAAAGTGAATAACTCAACACCAAGTTCACTATATGGACCCCTTATGTATTTATACATGGAGATCATATCCCCCCTTATGTATTTATACATGGAGATCATATCCCCCCTTATGTATTTATACTTGGTGATCATATCCCCCCTTATATATTTATACATGGAGATCATATCCCCCCTTATGTATTTATACTTGGTGATCATATCCCCCCTTATGTATTTATACATAGAGATTATATCCCCCCTTATGTATTTATACATGGAGATCATATCCCCCCTTATGTATTTATACATGGAGATCATATCCCCCCCTTATATATTTATACATGGTGATCATATCCCCCCTTATGTATTTATACATGGAGATCATATCCCCCCTTATGTATTTATACATGGAGATCATATCCCCCCTTATGTATTTATACATGGTGATCATATCCCCCCTTAAATATTTATACATGGTGATCATATACCCACTTAATCTCCTCTTCTCAAGAGAGAATAAATTCAGTTCCTCTAATCTTTCCTCATAGCTGAGCTCCTCAATGCCTCTTATCAGTTTGGTTGCCCAATGGGTAAGTGCAGCAAACGCCCCGCAACCACATGCAATGCACGCAGTTGGGGCCCATTTGTTAGCAAAAATGGGGCTAAAACAGGTGTGACGCCTCCCTATCACCTGTCAGTAGCCTCTGGAACGCGGATCGGGCTTCAGAGGAAAGGGAGACGTCTTATGCCCTGTACACACGATCAGACATTGATCAGACATTCCGCCAACAAAATCCATGGATTTTTTCCGACGGATGTTGGCTCAAACTTGTCTTGCATACACACGGTCGCACAAAGCTGTTGGAAAATCCGATCGTTCTGAACGCGGTGACGTAAAACACGTAAACGGGGCAGTAGCCAATAGCTTTCGTCTCCTAATTTATTCTGAGCATGCGTGGCACTTTGTGCGTCGGATTTGTGTACACACGATCGGAATTTAACCGATCGTATTTTGTTGTCAGAAAATTTTATATCCTGCTCTCAAACTTTGTGTGTCGGAAATTCCGACGGAAAAAGTCCGATGGAGCCCCACACACGGTCGGAATTTCCGATAACACAATCCGATCGCACTTTTTCCATCGGAAAATCCGACCGTGTGTACAGGGCATAAGTCTACCTTAATACTGGCTGAGGAAACATGGAAGAAATGGGGAGGGTCTATTTGGGACTGAACCAACCAGAACTAAACAGGAGGGGAGGACAGAGGAAGATACCAAACTCGGAACTCTGTAAACAAGTTGCAGTAGCTCAAAACTGCCATTAGATTACATGAAAGGGGGTAAAATATTCACAGGTCTCATAAAAACCTGAACGTAGGCCAATCCTGTAAGCAAACCACTAAGTAGGGTTGCCACCTTTTCTTCAAGCCAAACCCGAACACTTTTGCGGCGCACGGCAATTTTTCTGTAGTACACGCTATAGAATTGTAAAATACCTTGGGTTACCCAAAGAGAGTAGTAATGAGGTGTGCTACGGTGAACAGTGGCTGTGGCCAAATTGCATTAACAGTGGGGGGGGGGGGGGTTAAAGGGGCATAGTTAAATAAAACAAAAGCATTAGTGTACTCATAAAATATGATTCGATTAATAAAAGAAATGTCAGTTAAAATATTAAAATAGCCTACCTTAAGTGGACACTGTCAGCCAGTAGGGCAGTGGATGGTGTCGGTAGAGCAGTGGATGGTGTCGGTAGAGCAGTGGATGGTGTCAGTAGAGCAGAGGACTATGTCAGTAGATCAGTGGATGGTGTCAGTAGAGCAGTGGATGGCGTCAGTAAAGCAGAGGTTGGCGTCAATAGGGCAGTGGAGGGTGTCAGTAGGGCAGTGGATGGTGTCAGTAGGGCAGTGGATGGTGTCAGTAGGGCAGTGGACGGTGTCAATAGAGCAGTGGACGGTGTCAGTAGTGCAGTGGACGGTGTCAGTAGAGCAGTGGAAGGTGTCAGTAGAGCAGTGGAAGGTGTCAGTAGAGCAGTGGACAATGTCAGTAGAGCAGTGGACGGTGTCAGTAGTGCAGTGGACGGTGTCAGTAGAGCAGTGGAAGGTGTCAGTAGAGCAGTTGAAGGTGTCAGTAGAGCAAGTGGATGGTGTCAGTAGAGCAAGTGGATGGTGTCAGTAGAGCAGTGGATGGTGTCAGTAGGGCAGTGGACGGTGTCAGTAGAGCAGAGGACGGTGTCAGTAGAGCAGTGGACGGTGTCAGTAGAGCAGTGGACGGTGTCGGTAGAGCAGTGGACGGTGTCGGTAGAGCAGTGGACGGTGTCGGTAGGGCAGTGGGTGGTGTCAGTAGGGCAGTGGACATTGTCAGTCGAGCAGTGGACGGTGTCAGTAGAGCAGTGGATGGTGTCAGTAGAGCAGTGGACGGTGTCAGTAGGACAGTGGACGGTGTCAGTAGGACAGTGGACGGTGTCAGTAGGGCAGTGGACGGTGTCAGGAAAGCAGTGGACGGTGTCAGTAGAGCAGTGGATGGTGTCAGTAGAGCAGTGGAAGGTGTCAGTAGAGCAGTGGATGGTGTCAGTAGGGCAGAGGACGGTGTCAGTAGGGCAGAGGACGGTGTCAGTAGGGCAGAGGAAGGTGTCAGTAGAGCAGTGGACGGTGTCAGTAGAGCAGTGGACGGTGTCAGTAGAGCAGTGGATGGTGTCCGTAGAGCAGTAGATGGTGTCAGTAGAGCAGTGGGCGGTGTCAGTAGGGCAGTGGACGGTGTCAGTAGAGCAGTGGACGGTGTCAGTAGAGCAGTGGATGGTGTCAGTAGAGCAGTGGAAGGTGTCAGTAGAGCAGTGGATGGTGTCAGTAGGGCAGAGGAAGGTGTCAGTAGAGCAGTGGACGGTGTCAGTAGAGCAGTGGACGGTGTCAGTAGAGCAGTGGACGGTGTCAGTAGAGCAGTGGACGGTGTCAGTAGAGCAGTGGACGGTGTCAGTAGAGCAGTGGATGGCATCAGTAGGACAGTGGATGTTGTCAGTAGAGCAGTGGAAGGTGTCAGAAGAGCAGTGGATGGTGTCAGTAGAGCAGTGCATGGGGTCAGTAGGGCAGAGGACAGTGTTGGTAGAGCAGTGAATGGTGTCAGTAGAGCAGTGGATGGTGTCAGTAGAGCAGTGGACGGTGTCAGTAGGGCAGTGGACGGTGTCAGGAAAGCAGTGGACGGTGTCAGTAGAGCAGTGGATGGTGTCAGTAGAGCAGTGGAAGGTGTCAGTAGAGCAGTGGAAGGTGTCAGTAGAGCAGCGGATGGTGTCAGTAGAGCAGTGGGCGGTGTCAGTAGAGCAGTGGGCGGTGTCAGTAGAGCAGTGGACGGTGTCAGTAGAGCAGTGGATGGCATCAGTAGGACAGTGGATGTTGTCAGTAGAGCAGTGGAAGGTGTCAGAAGAGCAGTGGATGGTGTCAGTAGAGCAGTGCATGGGGTCAGTAGGGCAGAGGACAGTGTTGGTAGAGCAGTGAATGGTGTCAGTAGAGCAGTGGACGGCGTCAGTAGAGCAGTGGACGGTGTCAGAGCAGTGGACGGTGTCAGTAGGGCAGTGGACGGTGTCAGTAGAGCAGTGGACGGTGTCAGTAGAGCAGTGGACGGTGTCAGTAGAGCAGTGGACAGTGTCAGTAGAGCAGTGGATGGCATCAGTAGGACAGTGGATGTTGTCAGTAGAGCAGTGGAAGGTGTCAGAAGAGCAGTGGATGGTGTCAGTAGAGCAGTGCATGGGGTCAGTAGGGCAGAGGACAGTGTTGGTAGAGCAGTGAATGGTGTCAGTAGAGCAGTGGACAGTGTCAGTAGGGCAGTGGGTGGTGTCAGTAGAGCAGTGGACGGTGTCAGTAGAGCAGTGGATGGTGTCAGTAGAGCAGTGGGCGGTGTCAGTAGGGCAGTGGACAGTGTCAGTAGAGCAGTGGACGGTATCAGTAGGGCAGTGAATGATATCAGTAGGGCAGTGGACGGTGTCAGTAGAGCAGTGGACGGTGTCAGTAGAGCAGTGGACGGTGTCAGTAGAGCAGTGGACGGTGTCAGTAGGACAGTGGACGGTGTCAGTAGGGCAGTGGACGGTGTCAGTAGAGCAGTGGACGGTGTCAGTAGAGCAGTGGACGGTGTCAGTAGAGCAGTGGACGGTGTCAGTAGAGCAGTGGACGGTGTCAGTAGAGCAGTGGACGGTGTCAGTAGGACAGTGGACAGTGTCAGTAGGGCAGTGGACGGTGTCAGGAAAGCAGTGGACGGTGTCAGTAGAGCAGTGGACTGTGTCAGTAGAGCAGTGGACTGTGTCAGTAGAGCAGTGGACGGTGTCAGTAGAGCAGTGGACGGTGTCAGTAGAGCAGTGGATGGCATCAGTAGGGCAGTGGATGTTGTCAGTAGAGCAGTGGAAGGTGTCAGAAGAGCAGTGGATGGTGTCAGTAGAGCAGTGCATGGGGTCAGTAGGGCAGAGGACAGTGTTGGTAGAGCAGTGAATGGTGTCAGTAGAGCAGTGGATGGTGTCAGTAGAGCAGTGGACGGTGTCAGTAGGGCAGTGGACGGTGTCAGGAAAGCAGTGGACGGTGTCAGTAGAGCAGTGGATGGTGTCAGTAGAGCAGTGGATGGTGTCAGTAGAGCAGTGGATGGTGTCAGTAGAGCAGTGGGCGGTGTCAGTAGAGCAGTGGACGGTGTCAGTAGAGCAGTGGATGGCATCAGTAGGACAGTGGATGTTGTCAGTAGAGCAGTGGAAGGTGTCAGAAGAGCAGTGGATGGTGTCAGTAGAGCAGTGCATGGGGTCAGTAGGGCAGAGGACAGTGTTGGTAGAGCAGTGAATGGTGTCAGTGGAGCAGTGGACGGCGTCAGTAGAGCAGTGGACGGTGTCAGGAAAGCAGTGGACGGTGTCAGTAGGGCAGTGGACGGTGTCAGTAGAGCAGTGGACGGTGTCAGTAGAGCAGTGGACGGTGTCAGTAGGACAGTGGACGGTGTCAGTAGGGCAGTGGACGGTGTCAGTAGAGCAGTGGACGGTGTCAGTAGAGCAGTGGACGGTGTCAGTAGAGCAGTGGACGGTGTCAGTAGAGCAGTGGACGGTGTCAGTAGAGCAGTGGACGGTGTCAGTAGGACAGTGGACAGTGTCAGTAGGGCAGTGGACGGTGTCAGGAAAGCAGTGGACGGTGTCAGTAGAGCAGTGGACTGTGTCAGTAGAGCAGTGGACTGTGTCAGTAGAGCAGTGGACGGTGTCAGTAGAGCAGTGGACGGTGTCAGTAGAGCAGTGGATGGCATCAGTAGGGCAGTGGATGTTGTCAGTAGAGCAGTGGAAGGTGTCAGAAGAGCAGTGGATGGTGTCAGTAGAGCAGTGCATGGGGTCAGTAGGGCAGAGGACAGTGTTGGTAGAGCAGTGAATGGTGTCAGTAGAGCAGTGGATGGTGTCAGTAGAGCAGTGGACGGTGTCAGTAGGGCAGTGGACGGTGTCAGGAAAGCAGTGGACGGTGTCAGTAGAGCAGTGGATGGTGTCAGTAGAGCAGTGGATGGTGTCAGTAGAGCAGTGGATGGTGTCAGTAGAGCAGTGGGCGGTGTCAGTAGAGCAGTGGACGGTGTCAGTAGAGCAGTGGATGGCATCAGTAGGACAGTGGATGTTGTCAGTAGAGCAGTGGAAGGTGTCAGAAGAGCAGTGGATGGTGTCAGTAGAGCAGTGCATGGGGTCAGTAGGGCAGAGGACAGTGTTGGTAGAGCAGTGAATGGTGTCAGTGGAGCAGTGGACGGCGTCAGTAGAGCAGTGGACGGTGTCAGGAAAGCAGTGGACGGTGTCAGTAGGGCAGTGGACGGTGTCAGTAGAGCAGTGGACGGTGTCAGTAGAGCAGTGGACGGTGTCAGTAGAGCAGTGGACGGTGTCAGTAGAGCAGTGGATGGCATCAGTAGGACAGTGGATGTTGTCAGTAGAGCAGTGGATGGCATCAGTAGGGCAGTGGATGTTGTCAGTAGAGCAGTGGAAGGTGTCAGAAGAGCAGTGGATGGTGTCAGTAGAGCAGTGCATGGGGTCAGTAGGGCAGAGGACAGTGTTGGTAGAGCAGTGAATGGTGTCAGTAGAGCAGTGGATGGTGTCAGTAGAGCAGTGGACGATGTCAGTAGGGCAGTGGACGGTGTCAGGAAAGCAGTGGACGGTGTCAGTAGAGCAGTGGATGGTGTCAGTAGAGCAGTGGATGGTGTCAGTAGAGCAGTGGACGGTGTCAGTAGAGCAGTGGACGGTGTCAGTAGAGCAGTGGATGGCATCAGTAGGGCAGTGGATGTTGTCAGTAGAGCAGTGGAAGGTGTCAGAAGAGCAGTGGATGGTGTCAGTAGAGCAGTGCATGGGGTCAGTAGGGCAGAGGACAGTGTTGGTAGAGCAGTGAATGGTGTCAGTAGAGCAGTGGATGGTGTCAGTAGAGCAGTGGACTGTGTCAGTAGGGCAGTGGACGGTGTCAGGAAAGTAGTGGACGGTGTCAGTAGAGCAGTGGATGGTGTCAGTAGAGCAGTGGATGGTGTCAGTAGAGCAGTGGATGGTGTCAGTAGAGCAGTGGGCGGTGTCAGTAGAGCAGTGGACGGTGTCAGTAGAGCAGTGGATGGCATCAGTAGGACAGTGGATGTTGTCAGTAGAGCAGTGGAAGGTGTCAGAAGAGCAGTGGATGGTGTCAGTAGAGCAGTGCATGGGGTCAGTAGGGCAGAGGACAGTGTTGGTAGAGCAGTGAATGGTGTCAGTGGAGCAGTGGACGGCGTCAGTAGAGCAGTGGACGGTGTCAGAGCAGTGGACGGTGTCAGTAGGGCAGTGGACGGTGTCAGTAGAGCAGTGGACGGTGTCAGTAGAGCAGTGGACGGTGTCAGTAGAGCAGTGGACGGTGTCAGTAGAGCAGTGGATGGCATCAGTAGGACAGTGGATGTTGTCAGTAGAGCAGTGGAAGGTGTCAGAAGAGCAGTGGATGGTGTCAGTAGAGCAGTGCATGGGGTCAGTAGGGCAGTGGACGGTGTCAGTAGAGCAGTGGACGGTATCAGTAGGGCAGTGAATGATATCAGTAGGGCAGTGGACGGTGTCAGTAGAGCAGTGGACGGTGTCAGTAGAGCAGTGGACGGTGTCAGTAGAGCAGTGGACGGTGTCAGTAGGACAGTGGACGGTGTCAGTAGGGCAGTGGACGGTGTCAGTAGGGCAGTGGACGGTGTCAGTAGAGCAGTGGACGGTGTCAGTAGAGCAGTGGACGGTGTCAGTAGAGCAGTGGACGGTGTCAGTAGAGCAGTGGACGGTGTCAGTAGGACAGTGGACAGTGTCAGTAGGACAGTGGACAGTGTCAGTGGGACAGTGAACAGTGTCAGTAGGGCAGTGGACGGTGTCAGGAAAGCAGTGGACGGTGTCAGTAGAGCAGTGGACAATGTCAGTAGAGCAGTGGACGGTGTCAGTAGGACAGTGGACGGTGTCAGTAGGGCAGTGGACGGTGTCAGGAAAGCAGTGGACGGTGTCAGTAGAGCAGTGGATGGTGTCAGTAGGGCAGTGGATGGTGTCAGTAGGGCAGTGGATGGTGTCAGTAGGGCAGTGGATGGTGTCAGTAGGGCAGTGGATGGTGTCAGTAGGGCAGTGGACGATGTCAGTAGGGCAGTGGACGGTGTCAGGAAAGCAGTGGACGGTGTCAGGAAAGCAGTGGACGGTGTCAGTAGAGCAGTGGACGGTGTCAGTAGGACAGTGGACGGTGTCAGTAGAGCAGTGGACGGTGTCAGTAGAGAACTCTATATATGAATGGTGTATGGGGGGTGAACAGTATATATGGAGGGTGTATTGGGGGGCTGTATATATAGGGAGACTGTATATATGGATGGTGTATGCGGGGGGGGGGGGGGTGTATGTATAGTGAATGGTGGGGGGAGAAGAGGTGAGAGTACTTTGAAATCCTGACATGGCAAAAACTTACCTTAGTAGCTTGGCTGCAGTCCCAGCGCGATCTCTGTACACATTCCAGAGCAGCAGGGAATGGGGAGGCTCCGCCCACCTCCTTGTCCATTCTGTAGCCAGCCAGAGGATTCGAGGAGAGCACCTGGCTTGCAACATGGAGGCTCCGCCTCTGCCTCTGTGTCCCGACTCCCGTCCCGCACTCTGACAGCTGTCAGCTGAGCAGGGGCAGAAATAAAGCAGCGCTGCGGCGCTGTGGACCCGAAATCGAGGAGACACGGGTGCACTGATGGCACAGGGAGCCACTGGCGGGTCTGAAATGAATAATGTGCCCGGGTCTCAGGTGGTCAGAGACCCGGGCACATGTTTCAAAACCCGTACTGTCCGGGTGAATCCCGGACAGGTGGCAACCCTACCACTAAGGAATGTATATTAGGAGACTAAATACGGTAATTTTACACTGTTATATAGAAGAGTCCTAGAGAGAATCGCTTCTATAAGAAAACCTGGAATAGAGATGATAGAGGAAGGCGCTACAACTCCAGTAAGTAAATATAAAACATCTACAAAGAAAATAGCAGGTGGTACAAAAAATTCCCTCCTGAGTGACCCTTGGTAAAGAGATCACACGGCAATGTAAAGAACACAAGAAATACGGATCACATGTGCGCTGGCCTTCTTCTTACCTGAGAAAGCATTGTTCGTGTTCAGAAAATAAATCTCCTCTCGCCCGTCGCCATCTATATCACAGGCGGTGACCCCGATGGCATTGCCCTGGCGATCCCGGAGTGGATAATATGGAGAGCTGCGTTCATCCACAGCTATGTTCACTAGGCGACCTTTTTCTTTGATGTATTTCAACACGAGATTTGGTCCATTATATCTACAAAGGTATAAAAAAAAAAAAAAAAAAAAGAAAAAGAAAATTAAAATGCCATAAAAATCTGAAATCCATTTCTTTCCAAGTCAAAGAGAACAAAAAGCCCTTTAGATCTCTGTAATTTAATGGAGGAAGACATTACTGCCGCCGAGTCACCCAACAATTCGGGAATCTTTAAGTGTCAAGATTTTACATTTTGTTTCCATGTCTGCTCTTAGAAGTGAGCATTTGTTTCTTGAAATGAACCTGTAAAAATGGATATAAAATAGAGGCCAACACTGACTTTAAGGCCTCGTCTAGACTGGCTTCAAAATGTGGCATTTAGGCTCTCTGAAGGCCAATCAAAGCTTCTGTCACTAAATAAAATGGTTACCTTACAGTCCTGTTCACAAGTTGTGTTTGCTTTGCTTCAAAAATGATCCCCCATGTCACTTACTTGGTGCCTCAAAGTGTCTCCAAAGCTTCCATAGAAGTCTATGACAACGCTCGCTGAAGCTTTTGAGATTTAGCTTCAGGTTCTCTTTGTTTTGGAGGTATTGGAGTTACGAGATATCCCAGGATGCACTGGTAAACCAACAAGCGAACCGCATAGATGTCATCATCAGTCACTTCCGGTTCATGTGTATATATTCTGGTAGTGTCTGGTGCAGACGTCACATCTGGTGTGCAGCGTGGAGCAGCAGGAAGGTGAGCGGGGTCTGGACTGAAGCAAATAGCAGATGACACACCTGGTGTGCAACATGGAAACACTAGAGTGGAAGGTGAGCTGGGCCCGGAAAGAGGACTGAGCTGCAGAGGATCAGCAGAGCTGGGGGACCAGAGCAAGAGAAACTAGCAATATCACACGTGGTGCGCAGTCCCCCCTCTATTGTATCACACCCCCTCACTTTACATCATTGTCCTCAGTCCCCCCTTAACATCACAGTTCCTTCCTCCCCCCCATTGTATCACAGCCCCCACTTTACATCAGTGTACTCAGCCCCCCTTTTACATCACAATCCCTGACCTCCCTTCGTAGTCTCCTTCTTACATTAGTGTCCTCAGTCCCCCTGCACATCACAGTCCCCCCCCCTATTGTATCACAGCCCCCCACTTTACATCAGTGTACTCAGCCCCCCTTTTACATCACATCCCCCTTTACATCACAGCCCCTCACTTTGCATCAGTGTCCTCGGCCCTCTTTTACATCACAGTCTCACCCCACCCTCTTCATAGTCTCCATCTTACATCAGTGTCCTTAGTCCCCCCAGCACATCACAGTTCCCCTTTATCTCACAGACACACTTCACATCACAGTCTCCCCTCTATTATATCACACCCCCTCGCTTTACATCATTGTCGTCAGTCCCCCCCTCACATCACAGTTTCCCCTTTATCTCACAGACACACTTCACATCATAGTCCCCCCCATTATGTCATTGTCATGAGCCCCCTTCACATCACAGTATCCCCTCTATTATATCAGATCCCCTCACTTTACATCATTGTCCTCAGTCCCTCCTTCACATCAGTTCACCCCCATTGTATCACAGCCCCCCACTTTACATCAGTGTACTCAGCCCCCTTTTATATCACATCCCCTTTACATCACAGTCGCTCACCTCCCTTCGTAGTCTCCTTCTTACATCATTGTCCTCAGTCCCCCCTTTACATCACAGTCCCCCCTCTATTATATCACACCCCCTCGATTTACATCATTGTCCTCAGTCCCCCCTTCACATCACAGTTCCCCCTCCCCCCATTGTATCACAACCCCTACTTTACATCAGTGTCCTTAGTCTCCCCTTCACATCACAGTCCCCACATCAGTGTCCTCGGCCCTCTTTTACATCACAGTCTCACCCCGCCCTCTTCATAGTCTCCATCTGACATCAGTGTCCTTAGTTCCCCCTGCACATCACAGTTTCCCCTTTATCTCACAGACACACTTCACATCACAGTCCCCCCCCCCCATTATGTCTGTGTCCTCAGCCCCCTTCACATCACAGTCTCCCCTCTATTATATCACACCCCCTCACTTTACATCAGTGTACTCAGCCCCCTTTTACATCACTTCCCCCCCCCCATTGTATCACAGCCCCCCACTTTACATCAGTGTACTCAGCCCCCTTTTACATCACAGTCAGTTGGAAAATCAACTAGTCTCTGGCTAGCTATAGTCTCTTGAATAGCCTGTTATTCAGGCATGTTATTCGCTGTCTGTGGCTCCTAGCCACTAAGTCAGACATCCTCTTCAGTCTCCACCACCCTGTCCTCCATCACAGAGACATACAAAGCCTCAGCAGTGCGGTCACGGATGGGCCTCCAGTCCAGTGATACTACTAATGTACTAAAGAATCTGAGAAACGTGTGCTAGGGCCCAAATATGCTCTAAATATTATATACTGTAGTATGCAGCTAACACAATACTCAGATACAAAGTATATAAAATTTACAAACCAGTGTAGCACTATACCCAATGTTACACTATATAATGCAACATGATGTAATAAATGGTGCAAACTAATACAATAAATGGTGCCAATTAATAAAATAAAGTTCTCAAAGTGTATACTTCAAGTGGTAGTAAACTGCCGAAAAAAAAAGAAAAAAAAACCTGCAAGAGAATGGCATAATGTTTTTGGCTTGCTCTGTAATCAGAGGAGCAGTGGTCATTTGCTTTGGTCTGCTCAGGGTTCACACAGGCTGGGAGTTTGATTGTTTTCCCCCCATCCTGCCCCTGGAAGAAGATTCCAGAGTTTAGGGTGGGAAATTTAAATGACTGGCCTAAACATTTACTATACCCTGGCCAGGTGTGCCTGGTAAGTGGTCTGGGAGGTAGTAAATGGCCTGAAGCCTTGAGGAGACAGTCTTTTCCCATCAGGGATGGATCTGCGAGCTTCAGGGGGCTGCTTGTAGGACTGTTTACTGGACTTCTCTACCAAGTCTGTGGATGCAGTTGTTTTTGGGATTTGTGAGTAGAAGGTTCTGATTTATGCCCCACAATAGTGCATCAACCTTTATCCAGCTTTGAGACTTTAAACTATTGTGAAGCAATCTCATGGTCCCCAGCTGTGAGGGCTACACCACTCCGCCTTTACCAGAGTGTCCTCTGCTTAGAGGACTGAGTGTTTAGGAGTATCCCATACTCCAATTCCTGGCTTGTTACCAGTTCTACAAGCAATAAAGCGCAACGAAATGCAAACTCCTAGACTGTTTATTGGAGCCAGAGTGAATGGCTTGTTGATTTTGTCACTAGCGGCCTCTGCACTACTTGGGAAGGAAATATTAAATTAAGCGTCACCTGCGGGAGTAGTGCTACAGTATCTAAACAGAAACAACAAAAAACATGTTAAAAGTAAATGTAGGTTACCAGTCCTTAGTTATGGAAGTTGCATTTGGTTTTCCTTTTTAGGGTTTTTTTTTATTTTTAATTTTTACTTGGTAATTCTGAGAAATAACACACTTCCTGTCCCTGGGTGTCTACGCTCACTCACTCATTGTATCTATGAAGGAGCAGTGGTTGTCTCTAAGCTGCTCTCCTGACTTATGCCGCGTACACACGGTCTGACTTTTCGGCTACAAAAGTTTGACAGCCTGTCCGACAGACTTTCGACTGACTTTTTGTCGGACTTTTGTCGGACTTTTGACGGACTTGCGGCAGACTTTCTTACGAACGGACTTGCCTACATACGATCACACAAAAGTCTGATGGATTCGTACGTGATGACGTACACCGGACTAAAATAAGGAAGTTGATAGCCAGTAGCCAATAGCTGCCCTAGCGTGGGTTTTTGCCCGTCGGACTAGCACACAGACGAGCGGATTTCTGGGTCCAGCGTAGTTACGACGTAAAGATTTGAAGCATGTTTCAAATCTAAAGTCCGTCAGATTTGCGGCTGGAAAAGTGCGCTGAAAGAACGGGGAAGCCCACACATGATCGGATTGTCAGCCAGCTTTAGTCCGTCGGCGTCCGTCAGACTTTTGTAGACGAAAAGTCCGACCGTGTGTACTTGGCATTAGACTACAAACACATCTTCCTCTAACATTCTATTACTTTAGTGGTGGGGAATTTGCAGTTTACAGAATATTCCGGAAGGAAGATTACACTGCAAATCTGGCAAGATCAACAAATATTGACGGTGCTTGCTGAAAACATTCCTCATCTATATAGTGGAAATGAATGTAGCCACCACATCTAAGGGTTAATAATGTAAAATATATTCCTTTTTTTTTTTTTATTTGATTACATTAAAGGGGAACTAAACCCTCCTATTTTTTACAGCCAAGTTAACTGCCATATTAGCTTCTGATTGATGAGTAGTCACCATAATGCTGCACATGTAATCAGTTAGGATACCAGCCATCCGATGGATTAACAGTCAATTTGGTTGAGAGCACAAACGAACTGATCGTTATGATTTGTGGCATTCCTTGAATGTAACTATTTTCAAAAACAGTTAAATGGATGGGTTAAGTTCCACTTTGGGCCTTTGTTGATAGGCATTTGGCTTATGGTCAGTTAGAATTCATTGACAGGTGCATTTGATCTGCAGTTGACCTCCAGTTGCCCAGCAGTTAACCCACATTTGGCTCAGAGTTGTCCTCTATTTGGCCTGCATTTTACCTGCATTTGACCTCTATTTGGCCTGCATTTGACCTCAATTTGGCCTGCATTTGACCTACAATTGACCTCAATTTGGCCTGCATTTGACCCACAATTGACCTCTACTTGGCCTGCATTTGACCCACAATTGACCTCTACTTGGCCTGCATTTGACCCATAATTGACCTCTACTTGGCCTGCATTTGACCTCTGTGACAAACCCTACCGAGACAGGGGCTTTTGGAGGGGACTAGGGACTAGCCTTCTACCCACTGATTATGGCCTATGGAGGAGACCGGGGATTCTGTCTGCTTCTCCCAGTCAGAGGAAAGGAGCTCAGTTCAGCCTCTGATCCCATACAGAGAGCAGATCATACTCTAATGATGGACATCAACATGAGAAACGCTGAGAGCGAGTCTTGGATTAATTCTGTGAATAAAGACAATAAAGCTTCCCTTCTGGGGTGGATGGAAAGGTGTAATATTAGTCTTGTATAGGTTAATGGTCAGAGAAAATATGGTAGCAGAAAATATGGTGGCCCTCCTGCAGACTGGGGTTGGAGAAGCTCCTCTACTTGGGACAGAAATATTTATCAACAATCTCCCTCAAGAAATCTATGAATATAAATAAATTCCACTTTTTCAGACTGCTGGAACATTGTATAACTTTTGTTTTATGATGGCTTGTCTAGTGGACAGATTACACCAGTGAAAGCTGGTTAATGAGATTTGGATTGCCCTAGGTGGGCACTGACCTGAGACGCTTAGGCTTGTCTAGGCAACTAGTTGTTAATTAGCTTACTGTTTAACTAAGATCACTGTTAGTTGTTAGTTGTTAATTGGATTGCTGCTTGAATTTTGCATTGTCATGCTAATATCCCCAAGGGGGGAATGTCCTCCTGGGGGGGTATAAAGTATGTGTTTGAGTCTTAATAAAGAGTCATTCCTTCGGTTTTTACCTCAGCGTCTTGTCTGTGTAGGATGCTTGGGGTAAAGGGCTGGTATAAGCTCTCGGTCGGCTGGAAGGGTTTGGAGGGCAGAAGGCACTGTATGGCGGAAGCACCCAGGTGGGGTGCCAGGCAGTCCCTCACAACCTCTATTATGCCTGCATTTGACCAGCTTCAATCAAGTTTTGCATGCCCTTAGACCTGCAAAGCCTGCTTGAAGTGAACTGAGGCCGACACAGACCCTCTTTTTCTTGGGCCCCCCTGCTGGTGCTCCTTGCTCCTCCCCCTTCACGAATGCCCCAATAGCAAGCTGCTTGCTATTGGGGGGCACTGGTGGATGCTTGCTCCTCAGCCCTGCTCTATGCTTCCTTCCATAAGACACATAGACCTGTGGCCCTGCCCCGCTCTCCTCATTGGCTCACTGGCTGTGATTGACAGCAGTGGGAGCCAATGGTGCCCACTACTGTTTCAGCCAATGAGGAGAGGGAGTCCTGAGACAGATGAGGCTAAATCGAGAGGGGGGGCTCAGGTAAGTACTGGGGGGCAGGGGGGCATGGGGGGAGCAGCACACATAAGGTGTTTTACCTTCATGCATAGAATGTACCTTCAGTCTTTTTAATAAATTTAAGGTGCTTCATTGATATGCAGATTAGGTTGAAATAAACAAGATTGGGGTGGCTCTTGGAATTGTTTTGGGGTTACACGCAGACTTAGTGATAATGACCATCCCTAGATACACTAGAGGTAGAGAATTAAATGAAACACCTGGTATTCTGATCTATTCATTTATCTTCTCACCCCAGAACTATGACAGTCTCCATCTGTTACCTGTAACTGGAGTGCCACCAGCCCAGACACAACTTGCACACACTATAAGACACTAATAACGAGGTTTGGAGCCACCATGACTATTTTTATACAAGTGATCTTAGAGTGTGAATCCGGTGACAACACTTCTGCTGTTCTTCCCAGATGATTCTCAGGAACTACACCTTTGACAGACACTTTCCTTAACACTTTCATCTCTTGCTGCGGTTCACCCTCAGTGAAGCCGAAGTCAATCTTCAACCTCCAGAAATACAGGATGAGTCGTTATTAATAAGAAGGAGAACTCTGTGCCAATCCTGGGTTTACCCATCGTTTTTCACATCAACACTTCACAATTAGACTGAGCGGGAGGCACTGACTGGTCTTTCTTTGGTTTCCCTGTAAATTGCAGAACAAACAAAGATGCAGCAACACCATCACTCACTAATCTAACATTTGAAAAAGGGACAATCACTCCTTGCTTGGGCCGTGCCTGTGAATCATTGGACTCCGTAGCAAAATTTTGATGGGGCCCCCCAGTTAACTTTCTCTGTAGTACCTAGCCACCATGTCAACCTGTCATTAATTTTAACATAAAGTATGCCTAAATCAAAGCTGGGAAGCAGGAGAGTTGACGGCATGGTTAGCACTCTAACAATAATAATAACCATAATGATATTTTAGATTATGACACAATAATTAATGTTCTTGCACATTTTTAGCTATTATCATTGGTGTCAGTAGGATGAATATTGCCCCGTTGTTGGTGTCAGTGAAGGGTAAAGGTGCCTCACTGTTGGTATCAGTGGGAGGAATAGTGCCTCATCATTGGTGTCAGTGACAGGAATAGTGCCCCATCTTTGGTATCAGTGGGAAGAATAGTGCCCCATCATTGGTGTCAGTGAGAGGAATAGTGCCCCATCTTTGGTATCAGTGGGAAGAATAGTGTCCCATCATTGGTATCAGTGGGAGGAATAATACCCCATCATTAGCATCAGTGAGAGATATAGCGCTCCATCATTGGTGTTAGTGGTAGGAATGATGCCTTGTCGTTGGCTTGAGTGGGAGGAATAGTGCCCCATCATTGGTATCAGTGGGAGAAATAATGCTCCATCATTGGTATTAGTGGGAGGAATTCTGCCCCATCATTGGTGTCTATGAGAGGAATCGTGCTCCATCATTGGTGTCAGTGGGAGGAAAAGTGCCTCGTTATTGGTTTGAGTGGGAGGAATAATGCCCCATCATTGGTATCAGTGGGAGGAATAGTGTCCCATCATTGGTATCAGTGGGAGGAATAGTGTTCCATCATTGGTGTCAGTGGAAGGAATAGTGCCCCATCATTTTTATCAGTGGGAGGAATAGTGCCCCATCATTGGTATCAGTGGGAGGAATAATGCCCCATCATTAGTGTCAGTGAGAGGAATAGTGCCCCATCAT
Organism: Lithobates septentrionalis; assembly: GCA_037952835.1. Lineage (NCBI taxonomy): Eukaryota > Metazoa > Chordata > Amphibia > Anura > Ranidae > Lithobates > Lithobates septentrionalis. Next base: position 399,630 of record JBBDGP010002647.1, on the reverse strand, counting down.
TCGTGTCAGTGGTAGGAATAATGCCTCATCCTTACTTGAGTGGGAGAAATAGTGCTCCATCATTGGTATCAGTGGGAGGAATAATGCCCCATCATTGGTATTAGTAGAAGGAATATTTCCCCATCATTGGTGTCAGAAGGAGGAATAGTGCCCCATCATTGGTGTCAGGGGGAGGAATAGTGCCCCAACACTGGTGTCAGGGGGAGGAATAGTGCCCCAACACTGGTGTCAGGGGGAGGAATAGTGCCTAATCATTGGTGTTAGTGGAATGAAGAGTACCTCATTGTTGAGGTCAGTGAAAGGAAGAGTGCCTCAATTCAGGGTGAAGAATGGTTCCTCAAGGGACCTGCCACAGTTCGGAGACCCCTTGTTTACATCAACAATTCCTTAAGATAGCAATACCAATGAGATAACCCTACAGGTCTGGCGCTATTTGTTCCACTTTCCTCATCTGTACGAGTCGGAAACGTCTTGCTCAGGTTCAGCTATCCGTTAAATAAATTTGAGAACATTTTCAGCACGACGTTCCATGACTTGCTTGGCAGAGATTGCGGGGAGAAGCTGTGAAGTTAAACAGGTAAAGCAGCAATGCCTGAGATTACAGCAGGACCCTCGAAATTCTGGCTTCCTCCCGCCATCCGGTGAACTCGACGTGTTTAGAAAACCACCACCGTACGGTGTCACCGCTGCGTATATCGATTAGCAAGTTCTCCACTGCTAGCTGGTAATTAAAACAAATGTATTCACCTCTGTTGCTCCTGAGCACATCGGCTGCCAAATACTCCGCTGGAAGCCAGGCTGCTAGAACGCCGGTTGGCAGAAGCAATCAACTTAAAAGGGAACCTACTTCGTGGTCAGACCGGGGGCCAAAATCTACGGGACACACCAGCGGATGTTCATGACCGAACCTTAATAATTACTGTCCGCCCCCTATGCCTATTTACAGGATCTCTGCAGACTGTAAAGGTCCGAGTGATGAATATATTATTATTATTATATTACTAAATTTGTTTTACTTTTTTCTTCTATTTTGGATAGCTAAATATAAAATACTGCATATAAATATTTTTATTTTTTTAAACACTTGTAACCAGCAAGTGGTGGCTTCAAGGCTACAACTTTTCAGCAGATGAAATACTCAGATTTTTTGTAAATAACCTCTGCTGTGAAAAGAGCTGAATAGCAGGGGATCAAACGCAACCGAACGATTAAAGTATAACTAAAGGCAAAACATGTTTTTATTTAGTTTTGGATAGAGGGGAGAGGGATTAGAAACCCTATCAGATTTCGCTTGCTGTCTGTAGCCCCAGTTAGGGGGGGGGATCAGCCTCTCTATTTGTCCCGTTCACCATTATCACCAAGAGCGAATAGTGAAAGGAAACTCCAAATTTTGGGTTGCCACCAGAACAGGAGAAGAGCGGAATCTTCCAAAGGTTCTGGGATTCTCTCCCTTTGGAGGAATTTCTTCTTACTTACATTAACATTGGACCCCTCCCGCCAACATTTGACCCCCTAGCAACATAAGACCCCCCCCCCATAAACAATAGATCCCACCCTTAAAATAGACCCCTATTGACAATAGATCCCCCTAGCAAGAATAGACCTTCCCATTAACAATATATCCCCCAGCAACAATGGATTCCCTGCAAGGAAATACCACCAGCAGCAATAAATCCAATCCAGCAACAATAGATCTCCCAGCAGCCAGCATCAATAGACCCTCAAGCTACCATCAATAATCGACCCGTCCCTCACCAGTAGATCCCTCCCAGCAACAATTAACTCCAGAGGAACATAAGACCTCCCCAGCAACAACAGACCACCTAGCAATAATAGATCCCCCATTGACAATAAATCCCCCTAGCAGCCAGCATCATTAGACCCTCCAGCATAACCTAGGACCCCTTGTCATTACATACATTCAGTGCTGGAGGTGGCAGAACTGTGTTCCCCCGCATTCCCGCTAAAAAAAAAAAACCTGAAGAAAAGTATTGACAAAAAAAAAATACTATTCTAACCATCAATGCATTAAATATTGACCAACTGGTTATCCATTAGCTCAATACATATATAACACGTCAATTATTACTCTTATGTGACTCTATTACTGCTATGTCAAGAGGTCGACGCGTTTCACAATTATAGCTTCCTCAGGACCTCTATATCTTGACCACAGATAGATATGGCCTATCCAAATAGAAAGGCATAGCTGTTAATCATAATGGGGCACAGTGGCAGTGTTTGATGGCAAAGTGGCTGCGTTTGAAGGGCACAGTGACTGCGTTTGATGGGCACAGTGCTGCGTTTGATGGGCACAGTGCTGCGTTTGATGGGCACAGTGCTGCGTTTGATGGGCACAGTGCTGCGTTTGATGGGAACAGTGCTGCGCTTGATGGGCACAGTGGCTGCGTTTGATGGGCACAGTGGCTGCGTTTGATGGGCACAGTGCTGCGTTTGATGGGCACAGTGGCTGCGTTTGATGGGCACAGTGCTGCGTTTGATGGGCACAGTGCTGCGTTTGATGGGCACAGTGGCTGCGTTTGATGGGCACAGTGCTGCGTTTGATGGGCACAGTGCTGCGTTTGATGGGCACAGTGGCTGCGTTTGATGGGCACAGTGCTGTTTGATGGGCACAGTGACTGCGTTTGATGGGCACAGTGCTGCGTTTGATGGGCACAGTGGCTGCGTTTGATGGGCACAGTGCTGCGTTTGATGGGCACAGTGCTGCGTTTGATGGGCACAGTGGCGGCGTTTGATAGCACAGTGAGGCTGCAATTGATGTTTTTTTTCAGAATTTTTCTGTTTGTTTCCACCCCCCCCCAAAAAATGTTGAGCACCAGCCACCACTGATGTCAATATTACAAGGAGTCCAAATATACTAATTTCTATATTACAATTTCAATGATGGGATGTTAATACTCTCCATATTTTATTAATTTTTCTGCTAAATAAAATCCACCGCTTCAAAAGAAAAAAAAAGTTCCTGGATTTTCGTATACATTTAAATAAAAAGCTTTAGGGAAACAAAAATCTGCTGTAATCCATTTTATTAAATAGCCATCATTTGGGGCATAGGTCATTGATTTAGGAAACATTTCTTGAATAATGACTTAGGATATCTGACACATTATCATGTAACAAGCTTAAATACATTGGCTTAGTGCCCAAATCCCTACAATTGTAGTAATATGTTGGCAACAGTAATGCTTTTTACATGCGGCCCACAGTAGGAAGTAGATGATTAGAAAAATTTGCATTACTGCTGCTTTCTGCTCCACTGACTGTGCAGTTTTTTAAATACTTCTGCCCTAAATGTAGTTTGGTGAAAAATACTGTAACTCTGCAATGAGAGATATAAGGGGTCTGCCATATGGGGGATCTTTTTTTTTGTATGCACCGTAAAATAATTTTTTCAAGTGGTTCACCATGGGACTCATCTGGAATTTAGGTCCTGCCAAAGGAGATGAGCACAAACACCAAGGTGCTTTTCCCTTGAGGGCTATACCCCTTTGTACAGGATGTGAAAATGCAGAAGCTGCAGCTAGCAGTACAAAGAAAAGATTTAAAAAATCCCAAATATAGGTGTAGTTCTACCCATGCAGGAGCCACTTGGTCATTCGGGTTCTCTGTTCTGCGCCTTAACTCCAAGAACAACCTCAGCCCCTCTGACACACCTGGTTTAATAAAATTTATGAGGCATATTGGACACTGGGAGGAAACCTGACAAATGGGAGCATAGGCATAGTTACTGCCCTAGCCATTTGCAGAAGCCGGTGCATCAGGGCATGCTGGGTGACTAAGGATGAGCTCCGGCGTGTTCGCACAGCCCAGTGCCAACTTCCTGGCGGGCTCTGCACGTGGGCTGTGCGAACACGCCGAAGCTCATTCTTACGGGTCACTATATGTATGCCAAGGGCACATGTGCTTGGGGCCCTCGGCTTGAGAGTGGGGTCCCGTAGGGAGGGGGCTGCTGCCCCTCCTCTGTACAGGCTGCCGCTCTGCCTCAGGTGGTCGACCTATGAGCCAGAATTGAGCAAGCTGCAACCCAGATGTCTTGTACAGCTGACTAGGAGGGAGACGCATCTAGAATGATCTGTTTCTGGCTACAGTGAGTACAGACCTGCGTCTAAGGGCCTGTTCTGTGAGGGTCAACCCTTCAGGCTAGAGAAGTCAGGGGACGAGTGTCAGCTAAAGGGGATACCAGTGAGTGTCCTGTAGAAAAGTGGTACAATGAGTCTGCTGCCAGAGCAAGCAAAGGATTTATCTTCCCACACGGCCATAGTGTTGTCTAGCAGTGAATCTGCTATCCAGATCAATTAATTGGGGTCAAGTGATAATTGTCCTCACCTGTACATAGTTCAAGTTGGAGTATCCCACTAATCCCTTCTCCAATCCAAGTTCTACAAATACAAAAAACACAGCTACCCTAGACTGATTATTGGATAACGAGCAGAAGAGTGTGCGGGTGTAGTGTGAAAATTCCCAAGTGTCTGCCTGCAGGAAAATTAAAGGGAGGCCCAGGGAAGACTATACTCAGCAACCCCTATGGGGGCAGTACTATATATGGATACAAATAAATCAACTGTTAATTTGCACTAGGAAATTGAAACAAGACCGTTTAGTGGTAAATGAACTCAATGTATTGGTAGAATAAATGGTAGTTTGAGCATAAATGAACATGCAGAAGGTAGGTTCAAACACAGTCTTCTATAATCACTATGCCAAGGTAACTTAGAATAGAGTTCTGTACACCACTAGACTGGGTTTAACTCATGAAGCATCAAAGTCAGCAATAAATAGTGCATATAAGCATTAACTGCAATGTGAATAATACTATAACTAGCCTAGTTTGCACTCTACGAGAATGGCTAGGATATAGTGCAATGTCCCCCTGAAAGGTACCTCTTAGCATTAGCAAAAGGTGAAGGTCTCTGTCAAGCAGCTGTAAAGGGACAGTCTTTAATCGTAACTCTTCAGCCGGCTAGCGTTGGGACCCACTTTTGCCGTTGGTGCACATGAGAATAGTCCCAGTTGAGCCTGCATGCAGCAATAAGGCCACTTAATGGCTGTATGACCTATTCCTAAAGGGCACAGACTCTCCAGCAGCAGATAGTAGCACACCTCCGTGATTAGTCCATTCTCCTCTCTGCACCCAGGTAGCTCTGTTGGAACCCCTGAATTCTGGATCCCGCTCAGGCCGATGATATGCAGCAGTGATGGTGCACACTGGACAGCGATGTGCACTCTCCAGTCTCCCTCACAACAAGAGGAAGCTGTGTCCTGTACAGCCTGAGAAAATGCGGCTCTTTACCCTCCTTCTGGAAAAGTGCTCTCACCCTCTGAGAAGTGCAGCTCAAAAGCTCTTGAATTCAATAGAGCCTCTCTCCTCTGCATTACAGTTTCCACACTGCAGTGCTGCCTGGCTCATCATTCTGTTGAACTCTTCCTGCTCAGCAGCTCCCTCCTCTGGCTGATAAAGCTGTAAAACCAATTTAGCACTGCAGGGCAACAGCTACAGAGAGCAGCTGCAGTCAATGTCTTTCTCACTCTCCATTTTTAGCCATCACCTGGCTACATAGAGAAAAAAATAGCATCAATGAATGGGTTTGTGTATCCCATGTGCTTCTTGAGAAAATGATTTCTGTGAATACACAAAAAAAATCAGCTTTTCGCAGAACGTCCATTGGGGGATACAGCAGGCCTCTAGGAACGTTTAATAGTCCTACAAAAAAAATTGGGATACTAACTGCCTGAAAATAATTCCAGAACAATATACTCAAAGAGGCACTGATAACTTTCATGTGTAGTCAGATGAAGGAAAACATCAAACAAGAGCAATAGCTCTAGCGGGGTGGCTTCCACACAACAAGGTTTCCTCCATGGGTTTCCTCCACCCAACAGTAATGCCGCGTACACACGGTCGGACTTTTCGTCTACAAAAGTCCGACGGACGCCGACGGACTAAAGCTGGCTGACAATCCGATCGTGTGTGGGCTTCCCCGGACTTTCAGCGGACTTTTCCAGTCGCAAATCTGACGGACTTTAGATTTGGAACTTGCTTCAAATCTTTACGTCGTAACTACGCCGGACCCAGAAATCCGCTCGTCTGTGTGCTAGTCCGACGGACAAAAACCCACGCTAGGGCAGCTATTGGCTACTGGCTATCAACTTCCTTATTTTAGTCCGGTGTACGTCATCACGTACCAATCCGTCGGACTTTTGTGTGATCGTATGTAGGCAAGTCCGTTCATAAGAAAGTCTGCCGCAAGTCCGCCGCAAGTCCGCCAAAAGTCCGTCGAAAGTCTGTCGGACAGGCTGTCGGACTTTTGTAGACGAAAAGTCCGACCGTGTGTACGCCCCATAACTCAAACCATAGAAATAAAGAAAGTAGTGCCAGACCAAAACCACATAAAAGATAAAATTATTGGCAAAAAAGTAATAGAAGTAATAGACTATCAGGATATGGCACAATTAGAGAATATAATCACCTTGGGATGAATTCGAGCGGAGACTGTGAACCAGGCCTTCTCATCCACATCAGTGCCTGACCTCACAAATGCACTTCTGGAAGAATGGTCAAACGTTCCCATAGACACACTCCTAAACCTTGTGGACGGCCTTCCCAGAAGAGTGGAATTTGTTATAGCTGCAAAGTGTGGGCCAACTCAATATTGAACCCTGGATGCTTGCATCACCCGCGCCTCATGCCACCGCTTCCCCCCCCCGGTCGGATGGTCGGTCGGCCCCGCACTTACCCCATCCTAGGTCGCGGGCAGCGCTCCACCGGGCGGCGGGCAGCAGGTTCTCCTGCGTCTCCTCCTCCCCTGCATCACCCCGTGCATCTCCTCTCTCCTCTTCTCTGTGCATCTCCTCCCTCCTCCTCCTAGGCGGCCAAACAGATCGCCTCTCCGTTCTGCCAATCGGGTGACGGGTCTCAAGACCCGCTTCCTGATTGGCCAGGAGGAGAATCAGTGTGACAATAAGGAATAATTATTTGCTATTTTCACACAAGTGGGTGTGCTCGGGGGCGCAGTGCACCCTTTTTTGCAGCCTATTTTAGCCTCTGCCTCTAATCACATGCTTAAAAAAGCAAACAAAAAAAACCCATTATAATCCATTCATCTGGCGCCCCCCATGTAGATTAGAAGGCCAGACGCATGGATGGGGGGGGGGGGCGCTCCCCTGTGCCCCTAATGGATGGGCCGCCACTGATGTGCGTGTAAAGGCTTGGACTCCGGCATTCCTTTCTGTATTTCTATGAAAATAATTCCAGACAGATATTGGTAAGCCTTTACAACTGAAACTAGCATTGGCTGAGCATTGGCTGAGGTTGTACAATAAAGCTTGATAAATGTATGGACAAGTTGTTAACTTGCACACCTGGGAACTGAAAGTATTACTTTCATGAGTAGAGTATAATGAACAGAACGTGATCCCTAGAAGAATACCACTGTGGTGGCATTATCTGATTGAACCCACGCTGAATAGTTGGGGGAATGTCCACATTGGACCATTTGTGATGCTGTTCTGCCTGAAGACCCAAAGCTCTAACTACTGCAGTGCAGGAAGTGCAGAGACAGGAAGAGGACTGGCATCCCTGCAGTTTAACATTTCTCCAGGATCCGGCTGCCTGCACAACACGGGACATCCTTCAATGAAAGGTAAGTATTGTGACTAAAACTGGAGGGTTTTTTTTTTTTCTTTTAGGTAAACTTCAGCTTTAAATACTTTCTAAAATCTTTAAAGCCCAAATAAGGGAAACATGAGAATTTTCTCTTGCAATGCCGGCACTGTCTGGGGTTATTTCCCCATTTACATCTAGGGAACATAGAAAAATGGATCCACTTACCCTATCTTCTATGCTGCTAGACCTTCTCCACCATGTTGTCTCCCCTATGCTTCAGTGGTCTAAGGTCCTGATGTCATCAAGTCCAGTGTGGGGCTATGGACCTGATTCTTCAATCTTGGTCTTGATGACATCAGGACCTTAGACCACTGGGCCACGGGGGGAGAAGACGACATGGGGACCAGTCTGGCAGTATGGGGGATCGGGTAAGTAAAATCTTTTATTCCCAGTGGTCTCCAAACTGCAGCCCATGGGCCGGATGTGACCCTTTGATTGTCTTTACCTGGCTTTTGAGGCACAGTTTTTCCCACCGATACAAGACACAATTCCTCACACTGACCACAAGGATGGGGCACTATTTCTCCCACTGATAGCAACAATGGGGCACTATTCCTTCCACTTACACAAATGATGGGGCACTATTCCTCCCACTGATACCAATGATGGAGCACTATTCCTCCCACTGATACCAATGATGGAGCACTATTCCTCCCACTGATACCAATGATGGAGCACTATTCCTCCCACTGATACCAATGATGGAGCACTATTCCTTCCACTGATACCAATGATGGGGCACTATTCCTTCCACTGATACCAATGATGGGGCACTATTCCTTCCACTGATACCAATGATGGGGCACTATTCCTCCCACTGATACCAATGATGGGGCACTATTCCTCCCACTGATACCAATGATGGAGCACTATTCCTTCCACTGATACCAATGATGGGGCACTATTTCTCCCACCGATACCAATGATGGATCACTGTATATAAGTGGGTGGTGCTGCGCTGATCCTTATTGTGGAGACTAGTGAATAGACAATAATGCGCTTGGTAAAAAAAGTGAAATAGCATGAAGGTGAAAGGAATTGTGTATATCAAAGGTTAAAAGATTATGAATGTTCAATACCTTCAATAATGCATAAACATAACATAGGTATATTAAAATAAAATAAAAATATCACTTCAATCACCTAAAATAAAATCCATATAATTACAATACAAAAACGTGGTGGTGGGGTTGCCAAAGCACCAGTGACTGGTTTTAAGTTTAAAACAGAAGAATAAAGTGCATAATAAACGTACATCTATAGTAAGACCAGCAAAGTGTATGGTGCAGACAAAGGTGCTGGTGCAATACAAGGTTGAAGGAGTGGTAACTAATTATTCTTATATACGGTGCATATTGTGCATGCTGACATCAAAAAAAAAAAAAATGAAAGCAAGTAAACAGTTTTTTAGATGGTTTTGTTTACAAATAAGAAAAGTATATTAATTTACATAGAAAGCGTAAGAAAAAAGTCCTTGTTGAAAAGGTGACAACAACGTGCTAGCATGCACGCGTTGCAATTAAAGTGCTAGGAAACGCATCCATATGCTGCACAGGAGCAGTCCTTGTGTATGGTTGTGACAGCAACGTCCTGGCATGCACACGTTGCAGTTAGAGTGCTGGGGTGAATCACATCAAGTGTTTTCTTCGTGTGCTAGACCACTTTAGTGGGTAATGGCCCCTTACCTTCAAGTAATAGGGCAAAAGCATGTGACAAGAGAACTGCTTGAAACATCCACCTATGGGTTCCAGCGCGTCCCTCTCTATCCTGGATCCTGGGTTGGAGTTCCCTCAGGTGTGGTGCAGGGGGGTTGTATTCATAGGGGGTAATCAGCAGAAGAGAAGCCAATAGTGTAATCCAGTTTTTGATTAAAAGTAACACTCTTTATTATTAGATTACAGGTACTCACATAAAAGTTGAGAAGCAGTGGTATCAATCCAACGAGCAGCGAGCTCATGTGCCCAAACGGGACGAGACAGGCTGCAAACACAGACAGAGGCACATGAGCTCGCTGCTCGTTGGATTGATACCACTGCTTCTCAACTTTTATGTGAGTACCTGTAATCTAATAATAAAGAGTGTTACTTTTAATCAAAAACTGGATTACACTATTGGCTTCTCTTCTGCTGATTACCCCCTATGAATACAACCCCCCTGCACCACACCTGAGGGAACTCCAACCCAGGATCCAGGATAGAGAGGGACGCGCTGGAACCCATAGGTGGATGTTTCAAGCAGTTCTCTTGTCACATGCTTTTGCCCTATTACTTGAAGGTAAGGGGCCATTACCCACTAAAGTGGTCTAGCACACGAAGAAAACACTTGATGTGATTCACCCCAGCACTCTAACTGCAACGTGTGCATGCCAGGACGTTGCTGTCACAACCATACACAAGGACTGCTCCTGTGCAGCATATGGATGCGTTTCCTAGCACTTTAATTGCAACGTGTGCATGCTAGCACGTTGTTGTCACCTTTTCAACAAGGACTTTTTTCTTACGCTTTCTATGTAAATTAATATACTTTTCTTATTTGTAAACAAAACCATCTAAAAAACTGTTTACTTGCTTTCATTTTTTTTTTTTTTGATGTCAGCATGCACAATATGCACCGTATATAAGAATAATTAGTTACCACTCCTTCAACCTTGTATTGCACCAGCACCTTTGTCTGCACCATACACTTTGCTGGTCTTACTATAGATGTACGTTTATTATGCACTTTATTCTTCTGTTTTAAACTTAAAACCAGTCACTGGTGCTTTGGCAACCCCACCACCACGTTTTTGTATTGTAATTATATGGATTTTATTTTAGGTGATTGAAGTGATATTTTTATTTTATTTTAATATACCTATGTTATGTTTATGCATTATTGAAGGTATTGAACATTCATAATCTTTTAACCTTTGATATACACAATTCCTTTCACCTTCATGCTATTTCACTTTTTTTACCAAGCGCATTATTGTCTATTCACTAGTCTCCACAATAAGGATCAGCGCAGCCCCACCCACTTATATACATTTATCTAAAAGGTCAGGTGTTTACCTTATCGGTGTATGCGGCTTTTCCACCCCTAGCCTCTTCCATAACTGATAGCGCGGGAATAACCCCCCTATTCACAATGATGGGTCACTATTCCTCCCACTGATACCAATGATGGGGCTTTATTCCTCCCACTGACATCAAGATTGGGGCACTATTCCTCCCACTAATACCTACAATGAGGCACTATTTCTCCCATTGACACCAACAATGGGGCATTATTCCTCCCACTTACACAAATGATGGGGCACTATTCCTCCCACTGACAACAGTGATGGGGCACTATTCCTCCCACTGATACCAACAATGTGGCACTATTCCTTCCACTGATACCAACAATGTGGCACTATTCCTTCCACTGATACCAACAATGTGGCACTATTCCTCCCACTGAGACCAACAATGTGGCACTATTCCTTCCATTGATACCAAATGATGAGACATTGGTAACGCTGGGGCATTTTATACTCCAAATGGCCACAGTCTGGCCCCCTAAAGTCTGAAGGACAGTAAACTGGCCCTTTGCTTGGCCTTAACTGTTTTGTCCTTTTGTTTTATCTTTAATTTTGCCATTTCTTGCTCAAGTTTGTGAGGACCGTGGCATGAAGTCATCTGTACATCCCCTCTATTGTGCACTATGTACTATTCATTATTTTTCAAATTGGCTGTCTGCTATGATGGATTTACCCATCTTTTACATATCCACTTTTGTTTTTTCCATTATTCCTTTTTTAGTTTCGGTGGGCCATGATCCAGTCAATACCCGCTGTCATGTGCACCCGGCACGGCAATACAGTCTCTTTTGAGGCTTTCTTGGGATGTGGGGTCCGCCACAGCATTGCGGACTATCCCCTCCCTCTGGTATCCATGACGACTTTCTCGTCATGAGACGCCTTGCCGTGCCGGTGGGACACCAGTGCTTCGTGCCCCTCCGTGGCGCTCCTGCGTGGTGTCACTGCGCATGCGTCGCGTTGTCTGCTCGGCGTCACCGTGCTGCCTGCACAGCGCGTGGCGTCCTCTGCGTCAGCGCCGTGTACGCGTCGGCGCGGTGACGTCTCAGTTGGCCCACCTGTGGGAGCTCGGAAGGAGACAAACAAGACTCAGCTGATCGGCAGTACTGCGGATCAGCTGTTTGTTTGTAGTGTATTTAACAGCTTGTTCATTTCAGGTCAGGTAGGGCCAAGGGGGAGGACGTTCTATGGAAGTGCTGGTGGAACCTGTTAAGAAGATGGAAACTGCCTGGGTAACTTTTACACTTTGTATATTAATGTCTTTTATAGGTCAACTATTTGGTTTGGCTTCTTAAACCTTTTTTGGTACAGAGCATTTTTATTTATATACATTTATTTCCCCTTTTTTTCATGTACTTTTTGGGGGCTTTTCTTTTTGACAGTATCCATACCAGATAGTGTTTCCCTATTGAATGGGTCCATGGACCTCCTGGTCGTTTCCCCTTGCTTGATTGCTGGCCTGTGAACGATATCATCTCTGGACCTAGGTAGGCTTTATCACTTTTTTTTGTTCCATGGAAGGGGAAATAACTTTTCCCTTCCCAATTCCCTATCTGTTCCATTTATGTACATTGATATCTATTTTGCCATCCCCCTTCCGTTTGTCTTTTCCAGACTCCCTATTGGTTGGGCCTCAGTGCACATGCCAGCCTGCTGTTCGTCCGGGATTCTCAGACTTCAGTGGGGCCGGTGGGTGTGACTAAGGGGATATTTATTCCTCGACATTCTATGGCCCCCCGTCCTTCTCCTTGATAGCCAAGTCGATCGGCACCTGGTGGATGGGATCTGAGGGAGACTCTATGCCACAATGTTTTTTCCTCTCTTTTAATCTTTTTGGATTCTTAAATGTACCTGCTTAGTGATTATGATGTAAGTAGTGCCATGCATGTACTATCTTAGTACTATATATTATGCCGCGTACACACGGGCGGACTTTTCGACCGGACTGGTCCAACAAACTTTCCAGCGGACTTTCGACGGACTTCTGACGGACTTTCTAACGAACGGACTTGCCTACACATGATCACACCAAAGTCCGACGGATTCGTACATGATGACCTACACCGGTCTAAAATAAGGAAGTTGATAGCCAGTAGCCAATAGCTGCCCTAGCGTCGGTTTTTGGCCATCGGACTAGAATACAGACGAGCGGATTTCTGGGTCCGGCGAATCTAAAGTCCATCAGATTTGCGACTGGAAAAGTCCACTGAAGGCCCGGTGAAGCCCACACACGATCGGATTGTCCGCCGGATTTGGTCCGTCGGCATCCGTCAGACCAATCTGGTCGAAAAGTCCGACGGTATATACGCTCCATTAGGGTTTGTTGGCTGACTACTTTGCATTTAAATTTCATAGATACTGTACTTCCTGTGAAAACCCCTGATGAAGGAGACAACAACTCATCTCTAAAACGTCGTTGGGTTCAGGAAGCTGTATCATTTCTCTTTGCCATTTTTTGTACATTATATTGCATCCTTTGTCATGTGTTATATGCCCTGTTTCCCCGAAAATAAGACCTAGCGTGATTGTCAGTGATGGCTGCAATATAAGCCCTACCCCCCAAATAAGCGTTCCCCTGTTTCCCCGAAAATAAGCCCTACCCTGAAAATAAGACCTACAAGGACTTTAACTAGGGCTTATTTGGGTGTGGGGGGGGTAGGGCTTATATTGCAGCCATCACTGACAATCACGCTAGGTCTTATTTTCGGGGAAACAGGATATGTGGTTTTTTTTTACGTGTACAATAAATTCTATATTTTTTCTATAACTCTGATGTGGTAGTGCCTCTAAAGTCCCACCCATGGGGGGTTCCTCTCTTTCTTTCCATATTATAAGGAATGTAAACGTCCATTGTAATAGAAAAAAAAAGCAGGACAGGACCTCTTAAATATGAGATCTGGGGTCAAAAAGAACTCAGATCTCACATTTACACTAAAATGCCATTAAAAAAAAAAAAAAATTCCCTTTATGAGCTATGGGTGGAAGTGAGGTTTCGAAAAATAAAAATGATCTCGCGCAGTCATATATGATCACACACAACGATATAAATAACAAACAGTTCTTAAAACATGTATAAAGCACATAAAGGTAAAGTGCACTGTGTAGTGGGAAAAACAGTATAAAAAATAAAATGTGAATCTATGGCAATAAAAATAAGTGCTCTACAAAGTTCTCTCTATCCGTGAAGTGAAAATGAGAATCCTAGATCGTGATTCCAGGAGAGCAAAGTTCAAAAGGTGGATAAATATATATAAGGTGGCTAGATGTGACAATGAAAAAGCCGAAGAAAGTTCATGGACAACTCCACAGATATTCTCCTAATGCCAGCAGTCTCTCAGAACTCTCACCTCATATATATGAAGAAATAAGCATCGCCAAGTGACACCAGGTATGTTGATCTTTATATAGCATCGAAATGGGGCCCAAATTGGTTCTCATCCAATAACCATGACTCTAGTGGTTTCTTCTCAGTTCCTATTACCCTTCATATGGCTGTCACAGTGTACTCCAGGAGAAGTTCAAAGCAGGGTTACATAGTTAAAGAGTTACATAGTAGGTGAGGTTGAAAAAAGACACAAGTCCATCAAGTACAACCTATGTGGAACCTAGGTGAGCCGGAAGTACCAGGAGCTTTCAGTGCTATGTGAGTACGGACTGCATACAGATTACTAGAACTAGGGAAGGGAGATATGCCATGACTGATCCATCCTATTCCCAGAAGTTGTCAGTCTGCCTGATGCTGACAGGTGGGACAATTACCTTCCACAGGACATTCACATGATTCTAACTCCAAGGTTTTGACCATCTACCCCTCATTTAGCTCCACAGAGGGGACAGGATCCAATTGCCTCCGCCACTGCCGGCGGCTCCGGTAAGCGGCAGAGGACACCGGAGGGGTGGCCATCTCCCCTGCCTGATAAAAGTGATCTTGCGGCGAATCTGCCGCTGAGACCACTTTTATCCTAAAGCGGACCGCCCGCTGAAGAAGTTGGCACCGGGGTTATGGTGGCTAGCTGCGGCCATAACAACGATATTCCACTTCAAAGTGCCGCCGCATAATGACGGCGGGCGGTCCGTAAGTGGTTAAGCGCAGCATGAAATCACAGTTGTTTTCCTTTTTTTAAATGAGTAATTATTCCTTGCAGTGTGGGTCAATCGACCAAGGGACAGTTCACGGCTGGAGGGTTGGGGAGCGCCATCTGCTGGGGGAGCAGAGGATCAGGTACGCGCCCCTCCTCTCCCCTAGACTTAATGGGCAATTATCCCGTACAGCGCAGGCACAGCCTCACTGCAAGGAATCATTTTCACGTCTCTTGGAGTTGGGTCTTAAGCAATTTCCACTCGGAAACAAAGAACCACAGAATATGCTCAACTTCGTGGTCTTACAAGCCTGCACAGAAAACCCAGCAGAGATGTCCAATTACTCGCACAGCTCCAGCTTTCACCGCGCTTGCTTTAAGCGAGACGTCATTCGGGGGCCAGGCAACCGCTGCAGCATATGCTCTGATTTTTTTTTAGGTGAGCATTTCAAGTGTCAAGATCTCTGAGGAGCAGGAAGGATGCAAACCCAGAGCTATTTCCAAGCGAAAATCTTTAAACTCCAACCAATTACCATACGGATTGTGTCTGGACCGTCATGAAGTGGCAGCTGGAACATTAATGGTTACAGGCAATCTTGGCTATGACAATGTAGTGAGCACCCACCTAGTAGAAACGGCACGCCGTTCCATGGATCTATCCAATCACTCAGTGTAGGGTGCTTTGATTTTGACTTCTCTTGAAATAGCTGTAATTTTATTCAAGCACCGACAAATTGTACGGCACGCGTAACGCCAGACCTTACCCACATAGGAGCTAATAATCTTTTCTCACCAAGCATGTTTGTTTTTTTTTTTTGTTTTTTTTATTGGCGAACAGAAGAATTTTTATAAGATTTTGTTCCACCCCGACAAGTGTCAGCTTCTTCCAGTTTAATTTGCTAACCGCCACCAGTCGCTTAAACTTTACACAGCGAGCTGCAGTAAGCGGAGATGACAGATGTAATGTTCTCCAAACAGTAGTTAGTTCAATGAAACATCTCATATAGCGATGCACAGAAGGTCAGTTATGAGGAAAACGAAAAACTTGCTCTGAATTACAGTCTCTCATAACGACGCGCCATTTCAAGCCTGCTATCAAACCATCTTTTTATTTCTCTTAAAACCAGAGTGAAAAAAAAAATAATAATTGTGCTTTAGGCTCTAAGTGCAGATGGTGCTTCTACATTCAAGCATCTAATTACAAAATTAGATGATATTTACTTATCATTTTAATTAATGCACTCAATAATGAGATATCTGAAAGCAGGCCATTGTGGAAAGCCGATTATGTTTAGGAGTGGAAAAAGACAAATTATTTGGGTCACCGTATGTTAATGTAGTCTGTGTTTTTTTTTCTTATTCTTACAGATTGCATTCTTCATTATAGATGCTAATGAGAGAAAAACAAAAATCTAAATTAATTTCCTAAAATGAATGCTGTTGTCTGCATAATTAATACAGCTGTAATGTGAGGTAAGACGCAGCTCAAAACAGACCCAGTGTTTCAGATATGGATACGGTTGTGTATGGCTCAGTCAGCGCTGCTCCGGCCATGCCCCCCCCCCTGTGACCAAACCCCGGCAGGCGGGGCGGAACATGTTAGGGGGCGTGGTGGGAGCAGTGCTGGCTGAGTCATTGCCAGAAACCATAAAATCAGACCGAGACAGAAGTACAGTTAAATCACACTAGTTTAATAATAAAAGTAAAAAAGAACAAACGCCAAGCCAGGAGTCAGGGATCCAAGTAGTGGAACAGCAAGCAGGATCTGGAGCCAGAAGGGATGTCAGCAAAGCCAGTCTTTAAACAGGAATGCAGGAGATAGTTTCCTGTGATATGACCAAGGCGAAGGCAGAGCTCCTCTGGACTGGACGGCTTAAGTAGGCAGGACTGACGAGCAGGATCATCAACAGCTGAGTGACTGTGGAGAGAGATGGGAGCTGGCAATTAGCTGACAACTGAGCAGCCAGCTCAGGGAAGGAAGGGTGGAGCCCAGCCCTGACAGTATAGAGATGCATATCCATATCTTAAGCACTGGGTTGATTTTGAGCAGCATCTTACCCCACATATTGTTTGGTACAAATTTGTATATCTATTATCATTTATTGCTGTGGCTGTTCTGTTATTCTTGCCTTATTGGTTGTATTTCCCAAATAAATCCAACTTTTTCAGCCTTGCTGTGTCAGAGGGTGTGGCATCACCAGAAATGTTGTTGTCATCCGGAACCAGGGGACCCATACATCAGCAGCCCCTTCAGGGGTAGGTCTAGTTACGTTATGCCAGACCTCCAAGGTAATTTAAATAAAAAATTAACTTCCTCAACCGCCATAATGGGCTATCCCGGACGAGCCCCCATTCTGAAACATACAGCTGTATTATGGTCACGTGTGGACTTGGAGCGCCGCTCATAGCTGGAGGAAAACAGATGTTCCTACTGGTATTCAGAAAGTAGGAGCAGGTGTCAAGCACCAATTCATAAGCATGAACATATTCACTTCCCCAACCTCCATAATGGGCTATCCCGGACGAGCCCCCATTCTGAAACATACAGCTGTGTTATGGTCACATGTGGACTTGGAGCGCCACTCATAGCTGGAGGAAAACAGATGTTCCTACTGGTATTCAGAAAGTAGGAGCAGGTGTCAAGCACTAATTCATAAGCATGAACATATTCACTTCCCCAACCTCCATAATGGGCTATCCCGGACGAGCCCCCATTCTGAAACATACAGCTGTATTATGGTCACATGAGGACTTGGAGCGCCGCTCATAGCTGGAGGAGAACAGATGTTCCTACTGGTATTCAGAAAGTAGGAGCAGGTGTCAAGCACTAATTCATAAGCATGGACATATGTGGAGAAGACTTTTGGAGGATGGCCTGGTGTCAAGAAGGGCAGCAAAGAAGCCACTTCTCTGCAGGAAAAACATTAGGGGCAGACTGATATTCTGCAAAAGGTACAAGTATTGGACTGCTGAGGACTGGGGTAAAGTAATTTTCTCTGATGAACCCCCTTTCCGATTGTTTGGGGCATCTGGAAAAACCTTGTCTGGGGAAGAAAAGGTGAGTGTTACCATCAGTCCTGTGTCATACATTCTGAGACCATTCATGTGTGTCTTTTTCCTAAGAGCACAGCCATGAATAAAGAATGGTACAAAAAACATCCTTCAAGAGCAACTTCTCTCAACCATCCAAGAACAGTTTGGTGATGAGCAATGCCTTTTCCAACATGATGGAGCACCTTGCCATAGGGCAAAAGTGATAACTAAGTGGCTTGGGGAACAACACATCAAAATTTTGGGTCCATGGCCAGGAAACTCCCCAGACCTTAATCCCAATGAGAACTTGTGGTCAATCTTCAAGAGGCGGGTGAACAAATTCTGACAAACTCCAAGCATTGATCATGCAAGAATGGGCGGCCATCAGTCAGGATGTGGCCCAGAAGTTCACTGACAGCATGCCAGGGGGAATTGCAGAGGTTTTGAAAAAGAAGGGTCAACACTGCAAATATTGACTCTTTCCATAAACTTCATGTAATTGTCAATAAAAGCCTTTGACACTTATGAAATGCTTGTAATTATACTTATTATAGTATACCATAGTAACATCTGACAAAAAAATCTAAAAACACTGAAGCAGCAGACTTTGTGAAAATGTATATTTGTGTCATTCTCAAAACCTTTGGCCATGGCTGTAAATAAAGAAAATAAATAAAAATAAATACATGTGAAATAAGTAAATTTATGCACAGATTATTATCGCTACATGTTTTACAGTATAAGGTCAGCATTAACAAAAAAAAAAGCAAACCGGAAATTATTTAAAAGCTCATATAATACAATAGAGTCACAAACAACCATATTGGAAAATGACCGTGATGTACATTGCAGGAAGCAATCTGAGTCCTCTGAAGGTGGACCGCTGCAGCCATTAAACTGCACTCAGCAAGGTAACAGAAGGACGCAGCATTTTCCGTACCATCTCCATTCATGGTATAGGAACTCTGCAAAGCTGTTTGCAAATTGTTACAAGAGCCCGTTGTTCACATTACAGCAATCCAAGTGGTATTTTTAGGTTTAGCTGCCCTTTAAAGGAAAAGAATTCGACAAAATGATGGATCCTCCAAAATGAAAGTCTACTTCGTGAGCGCCGAGGTTCTGTGGAACACAGCAGGGTAGAAAGTGCAAAGGAAAATTGCTTTGCAAGCCCGTCGTAAAATAGTATAATCAATTCTAAATGACTCCACTGCTGTCTCTTCATGGAACTACTTTGTATGGAGTCTTTGTGCACATAACAAAGTGCTTTTTTTGTATTGAAGCAACAAACAGCTGTATTTTCTCCTTCTTCTGGCTTTTCTGGCAATAAACTGCACTGAAAGGATTCTTTGCTGGTCATTTAGGACAGTATCAAGACTTTCAGAAGACCACTTCTTCATCCAACATGCATCCACACAATTCAGTACATGGCTATTACAGCTAATAAACTGACCACTATATGACCTGCTGGGAACAATGATGAGTTGGGACTAAAAGCACTTTACCTGCTGTTGGGGTAGAACAGTTGTCTGTAAACTGTGGCCTTTCACTTGCCTTTATCTGGCTCTTGGGGCAGTGTTCCTCCACCTGACACCAGTGATGAGGACCCATTCCTTCTAATGACACAATATGGGGCATAATACCTCCCAATGCAACCAACAATGGATCACTATTCCTCTCACTGACACCAATGATGGGGCACTATTCCTTCCACAGACACCAATCATGGGGCACCATTCCTTCTACTGACACAATATGGGACATAATATCTCCCACTGCAACCAACAATGGAGCACTATTCTTCCCACTGACACCAATGATGGGGCACTATTTCTTCCACTGACACCAATCATGGGGCACCATTCCTTCCACTGACACCAATCATGGAGCACTATTCTTTCAGCAGTGAGAAGAATGTCCCTTACATTGGTGGTCAGTGGGAAGAACATTCCTTACTCTAATGGTTAGTGGGAAGAATGCTCCATACATTGGTGATCAGTGAGAAGAATGTTCCTTACATTGGTGATCAGTGGGAAGAATGTTCCTTACATTGGTGATCAGTGGGAAGAATGTTCCTTACATTGGTGATCAGTGGGAAGAATGTTCCTTACATTGGTGATCAGTGAGAAGAATGTTCCTTACATTGGTGATCAGTGGAAAGAATGTTCCTTACATTGGTGATCAGTGAGAAGAATGTTCCTTACATTGGTGATCAGTGGGAAGAATGTTCCTTACATTGGTGATCAGTGGGAAGAATGTTCCTTACATTGGTGATCAGTGAGAAGAATGTTCCTTACATTGGTGGTCAGTGGGAAGAACATTCCTTACATTGGTGATCAGTGAGAAGAATGCTCCTTACATTGGTGATCAGTGGGAAGAATGTTCCTTACATTGGTGATCAGTGAGAAGAATGTTCCTTACATTGGTGATCAGTGAGAAGAATGTTCCTTACATTGGTGATCAGTGAGAAGAATGTTCCTTACATTGGTGATCAGTGAGAAGAATGTTCCTTACATTGGTGATCAGTGAGAAGAATGTTCCTTACATTGGTGATCAGTGAGAAGAATGTTCCTTACATTGGTGATCAGTAGGAAGAATGTTCCTTACATTGGTGATCAGTGAGAAGAATGTTCCTTACATTGGTGATCAGTGAGAAGAATGTTCCTTACATTGGTGATCAGTGGTAAGAATGCTCCTTACATTGGTGATCAGTGAGAAGAATGTTCCTTACATTGGTGATCAGTGGAAAGAATGTTCCTTACATTGGTGATCAGTGAGAAGAATGTTCCTTACATTGGTGATCAGTGGGAAGAATGCTCCTTACATTGGTGATCAGTGAGAAGAATGTTCCTTACATTGGTGATCAGTGGGAAGAATGCTCCTTACATTGGTGATCAGTGAGAAGAATGTTCCTTACATTGGTGATCAGTGAGAAGAATGTTCCTTACATTGGTGATCAGTGGGAAGGAGGAGGAGGACACACCTAAGGAGCTCTCTGAGAACCAGCCTTTTTTCAAGCCTGGGCCTTGCCTGTTAGCTTGGCCCAGGAATAATGCCTGATCCTGGGGGAGGCCCAGGGAGAGATCCCCCTGATGACACGGGGCCTAGTGAGGAGGAGGAGGAGGTGGAGGATCTGACTGTGGGTCCAGGCCCTGGTGAGAATGTGGATGTCTACAGACAGAAGATTATTGATCGCTTTCGAGCAATTGGAAGGGCTGAGGAGAAACTGAAATGTTTAAAAGCTGAACATAAAAACTTCAGGACCAAGTATTTCCAGGCCTGGAGTAAGAATCGTTTGGCCATGAAGCCAGAGTTACAGCAAATGGAAGAGGAGGTAAAGAAACAATCTTTATTTTTGGAGAAATTGAAACATAAAAGTGGAGCTTTTGCAGAAAAGTTTAAAAATGACAGAAGATTTACCAGCCAGACATCGGTGAGTTCTGTGGATCAGCAGCCGCAGGTAACAGACAACCCGGCTTCATCTGCCTCTGCACCTCTCCCCCCATGTCAGGCTGGGGAATCGCCAGCGGCAACCAGCCAGGAGGTTGAGAATGAATATGGCACCCTAAAGTTCATCCAACAGATGGAGTCACCCCTAAGGGCAGACAGGTCTGTTGGTGAAGTCCCAGAGGATGAGCAGAGGGGTTACAGACCGGCAGAGCCAGCACTGGTGGAGAAATCCCAGTGCACCATGCTACCTCCTTCCAACATGTCTGCCCCATTGGCTGTGGTGGATGATGTCCCGGCTGTGGTGGATGGTGTCCCGGCTGTGGTGGATGGTGTCCCGGCTGTGGTGGATGGTGTCCCGGCTGTGGTGGATGGTGTCCCGGCTGTGGTGGATGGTGTCCCGGCTGTGGTGGATGGTGTCCCGGCTGTGGTGGATGGTGTCCCGGCTGTGGTGGATGGTGTCCCGGCTGTGGTGGATGGTGTCCCGGCTGTGGTGGATGGTGTCCCGGCTGTGGTGGATGGTGTCCCGGCTGTAGTGGATGGTGTCCCGGCTGAGGAACAGGAAGGGAAGAAGCTCTGCAAACCGCTGCCTGTTGGAGTCTCTGCTGTGGAGAAACCTTCTGCAGACATGGAGGGAAAACCCCTGGCAGAGGTGTCATTAGCTCACCAGAGCAATGTGGATGGATCTGTATCAAGCACCCCGGACATGGATTTTGCTGCTACTGCTGAGACCTGTAGTTCTACAAGCAAGATGGCTGCCAGCTCTAAAGAGACTGTTTCACCTTCACCTGGCTGATTGATGCAGGTGGGGGAGGGGATCAGCATAGTGCAGCATGTGAAGTGGAGACAGCCATGGAAGTCTCCTGCAATGATTCACCTGTTGCTGTATTAGAACAACCTTCACTCTGCTCTGCTGATAGTCCTGTCCTGATGGAGGAGAAGAGTCTGCCTGGAGGTGATGTGTGTATGGGGACAGCAGTGAGTGAGGACACAGCAGGAACTATGAATGTGACAGAAAATAATGACAGCAATATTACTGATAAAGCAAAGGATGTGTTGGTGGTGGGTGGTGGTGGTGAAGGGGTTAATGTGGCTGCTATAGGTAAAAATGACATTTCTTCTGCTCAGCAGGGGAAAGATTCTTCAGGTGTGCAATCCAATCTCAAATCTGTGCAATCGTTATCTGCCAAAGTCGTTTTAGATGTTTCTAATCGCACAGATGGATCCTCTGCAAGGAGGAATATGGGGAGTTATGCGTCTGTTCTGGGGAGTCGCAACAAGGAGGGTGGAGGGAATTTTGTAAATACTAGTCACAATTTGGGGAGGCTTGGTGGTGGGATGGTTGGTGGGTACAGGAGAAGGAATGTGGTTCAGTTAAGGTGGGAGGGGGAGGGGACCCCACCAGTAAGGGGGAGGGTGGCTGAGTTGGTTCTGGAAATGGGGTTTAAAGCATTGGATATATTTGCTTTGATTTGCCCAGTGGGGAGTTATGAATTTGATTTGTCCTTTGTAAAGCCTGAGGGTCTGGATTTATTTTGGGAGAGATATAGGAGGTGCAAGGGCCTTCCGCAGTGGAGTGGTTTGGTGCCAAAGGTGATTTCCAGGCAGCCTCTGATAAAGTCGGTGACGATCCTGGTGCGTAACGAATCCATACCAGAGGCTGATTTGATAGTATGGCTACGCCGATATGGTGAGGTCCTCGCTCCACTGCGGAAGGTCCCGGATGAACATGGGATATGGACAGGGGCCTGGACAGTGTCACTAAAATTGGGCATGCTGGGCAATGTAGTTCAACACCTTCCCTGTTCAGCTTTTCTGGGGAGGGATAGGCTGACTATTTTTTACCAGGGTCAGCCTAAGGTCTGTAATAAATGTGGAGACAAAGGCCATTTTGCATCCACCTGTACCCGTAAGAAATGCTCACTATGCCAGGATTTGGGCCATTTGGCCAAAGATTGTACCGAAATTCGGTGTAATTTGTGCCAGAAGCTCGGTCATCCTTATAGCCAGTGCCCGGAGGCATTACATAACTTGCCAGGATTGGCGGCTGAGCTACAGAGGCTTGATAAAGAGGATGAGGCCACTAGAACTGTTATTGTCCCTCCTGTTTCTGTTACATCTGTTCCAGATTCTGTTTCCCCTAGTGATGTGGTCCCTGAGATTGTCCCTCCTGTGTCTGTTACATCTGTTGTTTTGGATTCTGTTTCCCCCAGTAATGTGGTCCCTGAGTCTGTCCCCCATGTGGTGGTCCCTAATCCTACTGTACGTAGATCCTCCAGACTGGCAGAAGCTGCTGGGGGGGCAGGTTTGGCGGATCTTCCATCTCAGCCTCCAGTCCCTGTCCCTCGGCAGCGTAAACGTGGTCAGGGGCCTGTGAGGGTGTTGGATGGGGGAGGGGTTGAGGGAAAGGTGTCCATATCCCATGTCTCACCCTCTGTTGAGGGGGATTCGGATGATGAGGGGTGGGAGAAGTTTAGGAGGAAGAAAAAGAAGAAGAGGAAGACAAGTAAAGTGGTCATTTCTTCCTCAGAGTCGGACCCAGGAGGGGTTCCTCTTGGTAATACTTTTTCAGTTTTGTCGGGTGATGAGATGTCTGATATATCTTTCTCTTTATCATCCATGGATGAGGGGGAGTCACGTAGTCTGAAGAGAGCTGTTTCTGGTGATGAGAGTGTGGCAAAGGTTAAGAAACGACTACCCCAATCATCCTGATGGCAGTTCCCACTCCGATAAAGGTGGCGACCATTAATGTCGCCAGCATTAAATCTGCAAGAGCTCGTGATATTGCCTTATTTTTGCTCAGCGAGTTTGATGCCGAGATTTTATTTTTGCAAGAGACCTGGCTCAATACTTTGGCCGATGTCCATCTAGCAAAACGGGAGTGGAGATGCGGTCCCTCCTTTTGGTCTCTTGCGGCTGAGCCCTGCAGCGGAGTTGCGGTCCTTTTTAAAACCGATATGGTAACGTGCCGGCGGGTAATTGAGGTAGAAATGGGGAGATGCATGGTTTTAGACGTCCCTGTTGGGGGGCAGGACCTGCGCCTAATCAATATCTATGGACCGCAGTCAAAATGGGGCAGGAAATGCCTCCTCACAGAGATCAAGCCCTTCCTTTTTACGTCCCAGCAGGTTGTCTTTGGAGGTGATTTTAACACCATAATTAGGCCTGAAGACAGGAGAGGCTCCATAGACAGGCTGGGTTACGATAGCGTTTTTCTTAGAGATATGGTGAGACAAGCAGGCCTGGTAGATGTGCATATTAAGCACTGCCCTGGCAGCACAGGATTCACATTTCAGAGAGGGAATAGTCAGAGTAGGATAGATAGGTTTTTTTTTAAAGGAGAACTCTGCTTTCTCGGCTCCTGAGTTGAGGGCGGTGGAGTTCTCTGACCACTGTATGCTGTCTGTGACTCTGAATGCCTCGGACACTCCACCCAGGGGAAGGGGTACCTGGAAACTGAATTCGACTCTCCTGGAAGATGTAGAGGTAAGACAATCCTTTGAGGATTTTTTTCAGGCACAGGTTTCTATTCTGGACTTTTGCAGCAGTAAGTCAGAGTGGTGGGAGCTTGTGAAACAAAGGGCAATTGGACTTTTCAAGGCCGTAAGTAAGAAGAAGCAGCTTGGTATGTACATTGCCTACCAGCATTTGCGGAGGAAGCTTGATCGTCTTGTCTCGTATAGAGGAGATCCAGGGGAGATCTCTGAGGTGAAGTTTCTTCTTAGGAAGTGTCAATACGACCGGCATGCCTCCTTGGTTCTGGAGAGGGATTATGGAAAATATCACTCGCCTGATCCTTACCAGAACTGTAAGCAAGGCATAGCAGTTAAGACGGTCATAGGCCTGAGGGATAGTACGGGTTCCCTGGTGAAGTCCAGATCAGGGATCCTGGAGATCTTCAGATCATATTACGCAGACCTTCTGGGAAGAAAGGACCTTTGTCGGGACAGGATGGAAAGCTTTCTGGATTCTACTCCAGGATTGGGAAATGGTACATTGCCTTTGATGGATTTGACAGAACCAATTTCAGTGGATGAGGTAGTTCATGCTATAGAGAAGCTGGCTACCAAAAAATCGCCTGGGCCAGATGGGTTGACAGCTGAATTCTACAAGTGTTTTAAGTCCGTTCTGGCTCCCTTTTTAGCAGAGGTTTATAACAGCTGTCTAGAAGAGGGTTCGCTCCCTCCCTCCATGAGGCAATCCGCTGTGATTCTTCTGTCAAAAGGTAAGGACCCCTCAATGATTGAGAACTGGCGCCCCATCAGTCTTCTCAATGTTGATAGAAAGATCCTGGCGAAGATTCTTTTTTGGCGCTTGTCGTCAGTAGCAGGCGATTTGTTGTCCAGTCATCAGCACTGCTCGGTCCAAGGTAGAAGTACCTTTTCAGCGGTTTTAGCTGTCCGGGAGGCTTTGGAACGATGCAGGGCTGATGGATGGAGAAAGTACTTGCTGGCATTGGATCAGGCGAAGGCTTTTGATAGAGTCAATCATGAGTACCTGTATTTGCTACTTGGTAGATACGGCCTGCAGGGGAGGTTTATAGATTGGCTGAAGACATTATATAGAGGGGCTGAGAGCTTCCCACTGGTTAATGGTTGGGTTGGACGGCCTTTTGAGGTTGGCTCTGGTGTGCGCCAGGGATGTCCTCTGAGCCCCCTGTTATATGTATTCGCAATCGACCCCTTCATAAGAAGGCTAGAGAGTGGATCTTTGTGCGGGGTGCCTTTGGGCATTGCTGGTGTGCCGCCTCTGAAGGTCGTGGCCTATGCCGATGATGTGTCTGTTATTGTCTCTGGGACAGAGGAGGCGCAGGAGGTGGTCTCTATGATAGAGCAGTACACGGAGGCTTCTGGTTCTAAAGTCAACCATGAAAAGAGTGAAGTTTTCTGGATGGGTGAGGAGGGTGAAAGCTTCGAACTTCCGGATGCCTTCCCAGAGCCCCAGCAGGAAATTAAAGTGTTGGGCATCCAATTTGGTCCTGGTGACTATGGTCATCGAAATTGGGAAAGCAGGTTGGTGTGTGCCAATGCCAAAGTAGCAAGCTGGAAGAAATGGAAGCTTTCCTTGAGGGAGAGGGTTGACTTGATCAAAACGTACCTGGTCCCAATCTTTTTATATGTCAGCTTCGTCTGTATCTTGCCAGCATCTCTCTATGCAAGGGTGTACAGCTGTTTTTTCCAACTGTTATGGGGAAGTAGGCTGAACCTGATCAAACGCAATGTAACTTACCTGTCTAGGCGGGAGGGTGGCCTAGGAATGGTCAACCCAATAGTTTTCTTTTCTCTGCTCTTTTTAAAGTACAATCTTGGTAACATGCTAGCAGAGAACCCGCCGGGATGGGTGGGCATTTTTCAATCTTGTTTTAGGCCTTTTCTGCGATGCTGGGAAGATGGCGGGCCAGTGAAAAGTCTGAGAGTCCGACGTGGCAAGCTCCCGGCTTATGTTGCCCCGTGTCTGAAAATACTTCGGCAGTGGCAGGTGACAGTGGAGGATATCAAGTCCCTCCCCAGGAAGCTTCTGGAGAAGAGGATTTTGAGCTCTGCTTTCAGTGTGTCACTGGCCTTAAGGGATTGCCCAGGCTCTGTAATGAGGGAGGGGTTGCGTTTAATCAATTTAGAAAGAATCCCCTTGAAGTTTAGGGATCAAGCCTGGCTCGCTTTCCATGGAAGGCTCTATGTCAGAGGGAACTTGAAGCATCGCCCTGTGGATGATCGGGATTGTCCTAGAGCGGAGTGTGTTGGTAAAGTGGAGTCTATGGACCACTTTTTGCTGCAGTGTCCCTTTAACATAGAGGTGTATAAAAGGGTGGGGAGGGCTCTAGGCATCCCCTTTTTCTATCGCATGAGTTATGCGGAGTGGGTGTACGGGGCATTCCCGACTCGCTGGGATTTTGATTTGGATACACTGTTTTTAGTTAGTATTGTTGTCCGTTACTTCACATGGAATGCACGGTGCCAGATTACCCTGCGGAAAAAAGTCCTCTCTGTTGAGGTGGTGGTGCACGATATTCTGGGTGAGGTTGGGAAAATTCGAGGTCTTGAGAAAGGCAGGGAGCCTCGGGCGGTCTGGAAAAGGGCGTGGAGGAATATCAGACCTGCCTTTGGTGAACTGCCCATCTCTGGGTGAGGAGCTCTTTTCTTTTTCTGTTTCTTTCACTCCCTTAGCTTTTGTTGGTTAGTATCTTCTTTTTGAAGAAGGGCTGCATGCATAATGGATGCGGGTTTGTTTCTTGACCTCATAGTTTAGATGTCTGGTGTATTGGTGTGAGTTATAGTGAGATTATCCCCAATAATGACATGTTCATGATGAGTTCTGTTTTTGCTGTAAAGTCATTTTTTGTTTGAGAGCAGATTTGCTATATTTATTTTCATTTATGTAAATATGTATATATTTATGTATATTATAGTGATTGTATGCTTATTGATTGCAAGACTTTTAATAAAGAAAAATTGGGAAGAATGCTCCTTACATTGGTGATCAGTGGGAAGAATGTTCCTTACATTGGTGATCAGTGACAAGAATGTCCCTTAAATTGGTGGTAAGTGGAAGGATGTCCCTTACATTGGTGGTCAGTGGGAAGAACATTCCTTACATTGGTGGGAAGTGGGAAGAATGTTCCTTACATTGGTGATCAGTGAGAAGAATGTTCCTTACATTGGTGATCAGTGAGAAGAATGTTCCTTACATTGGTGATCAGTGAGAAGAATGTTCCTTACATTGGTGATCAGTGGGAAGAATGTCCCTTACATTGGTGATCAGTGAGAAGAATGCTTCTTACATTGGTGATCAGTGGGAAGAATGTTCCTTACATTGGTGATCAGTGGGAAGAATGTTCCTTACATTGGTGATCAGTGAGAAGAATGTTCCTTACATTGGTGATCAGTGAGAAGAATGTTCCTTACATTGGTGATCAGTGAGAAGAATGTTCCTTACATTGGTGATCAGTGGGAAGAATGTCCCTTACATTGGTGATCAGTGAGAAGAATGCTTCTTACATTGGTGATCAGTGGGAAGAATGTTCCTTACATTGGTGATCAGTGAGAAGAATGTTCCTTACATTGGTGGTCAGTGGGAAGAATGCTCCTTACATTGGTGATCAGTGGGAAGAATGCTCCTTACATTGGTGATCAGTGGGAAGAATGTTCCTTACATTGGTGATCAGTGGGAAGAATGCTCCTTACATTGGTGATCAGTGAGAAGAATGTTCCTTACATTGGTGATCAGTGAGAAGAATGTTCCTTACATTGGTGATCAGTGAGAAGAATGTTCCTTACATTGGTGATCAGTGAGAAGAATGTTCCTTACATTGGTGATCAGTGAGAAGAATGTTCCTTACATTGGTGATCAGTGGGAAGAATGTCCCTTACATTGGTGATCAGTGAGAAGAATGCTTCTTACATTGGTGATCAGTGGGAAGAATGCTCCTTACATTGAGCGTCAGTGATAAGAATGCTCCTTACCTGGTCCGTATTAAGAACCCCCCCCCCCCAAAAAAAAATGATTGTTGTTAACGGTTTCTCATCCTAGAGGCAGAACCCTGGTTGATAAAGGGTGGTCTAGCCAAAGCCTGTGGAAGGGACTTGACTTGTATATGTTACTTAAGTGCATCAGAGAAAAAGTAAGTCTTTTACCCCACCATACAGGACTGTGCTATGTGGCAGAGATGTGTAAATCTTAGAACTGGATGTACAGAGATACAAATCCTTTGGCAAGTAACACATTCCTTATAAATGTTTTTTTTTTATCTATGTAATTAGCTGTTTCCCTGGAGTTCACCTTTAAGCCCTGCTGATGTTCATCCAGTTCGCCAGCCAGCGATGTACCGTACCCCCTAATAACCAGACATAGTTGGCAATGAATCAGTTAACGTTCAGGAAGCCAAATAAATGAAGGACGTAAGCAAGGTGCTTACCATCCAGTCACGGGTAATGATGGCGGCGATCCATTACATTTTTTGCTTATTCCATAATTTTTAGCATATTCAGATAGCTCAGAGGACATGTCCAATGTTACGGGCACAGGCACAACGTGAGATGGAATGTTGCCCAGGAAATAATTTAATGCATATATTGAGCTATGCAAGTGCCGAGCTCCTCAAAATTGCACATTCAATTGGCTCACAATAGAACTTGGCAAAACCGTGCATTTCTCCTTATAGTTACCTGTCGCTGAACGGTATGAAAACATCAACTAAGCTAATTGGATCCGTGCACTCCTGGAAAACCTGCCACTAACCCGGCCTATTCACAGAGCACATGGTGAGAAAATGCATAAGATGAGGCTACGTTTAGTGAAAATTGCAGTTTAAAATAATTAGAAAATACTAAATATCTCCAACCTCCACCTCCTTACTGATCCTTAACCACTTGCCAATTACCAGGGCAATTTTTTTTAAAACTTTTTTTACACAAGCTAAAATCTTCATTTTTTTGCTAGAAATTACTGCAACCCCCTTCAAAAAGTATAAAATGATGGAAGAATGGAGCATAAAATGGTGGTAGTTGCAATTTTTTAGGTCATATGATAATTGCCCCGCCCACGTGTTGAAAGCTGAATTAATGGGCAAGCGTAAGGATTTGAGTGACTTTGACAAGTGCCAAATTGTAGTGGCTGAACGAATGGGTCAGAGACACTCCAAAACTTTAGCTCTTGTGAGATGTTCCCAGTCTGCAGTGGTCAGGATCGACCGAAAGTGGTCCAAGGAAGGAAAACCAGCCAACCGGTGACGGGGTGATGGGCGGCCAAGGCACACTGACATAGGCGTAGCTTGAAGCTTGTGGACCCCACTGCAAAAGTTGACTTGGGCGCCCCCCACTACCACCCGCCATGTCTACTGTGTACTTGCCCCATCACCCTGTGTAGGTGAAACCGAAAACTCAGAGGGCCAAGGACAGGCCTGGGTGGGCCCCTGCCCAGCTGGTATGGGTCCTCTGAGTTTACTGAATTACTTGTGCAAGGTGATTCAGCAAGCACATTTTTGCAGTGACACAGCGTAAAACAGGGGTAGACAGCCTTTGAGAGATTGAGATCTACCTGAACAACATGAAAAAGATCAAAGATCACTGAGGTTTGGCGCCCTTTTTGTCTTTTTTTTTTTTTTTAAAGAAATTAACTAGCAAGACCTAACTAAATAGTAAGGAAAACTTAGAAAATTATATTAGAAATGTCACTGTAAAAATATAAACTGAGCCTACGTTAAAAGTGGACAGTCAGAAGGGCAGTGGATGGTGTCAGTAGGGAATTAGGGATGATTTCAGTAGAGCAGTGGATGGTGTCAGTAGGGAATTAGGGATGATGTCAGTAGAGCAGTATGCTGGTGTCAGTAGAGCAGAGGACGATGTCAGTAGGGCAGGGGACATGTCAGTAGGACGGAGGACGGCGTCAGTAGGGCAGAGATTGTTGTCAGTGGAGCAGTAGATGGTGTCAGTAGTTTTTATTTTTTTTACTACACTTTAATTTTTGTATTATTTTTTTTTTTCAATAGCTCTGTTGGTGGGCTTTGGTGAAATATCATCATTACTATTGTTATGCCCATTCTCATTTATGCACATGAGGAGGGAAGGCTCAATTGATAGAGGTTGGGAAGGAAGGACCATTGATGGAGGTGGGGGAGAAAAGGCTCATTGATGGAGGTTGGGAAGGAAGGCTCATTGATGGAGGTGGAGAAGGAAGGCTCATTGATGGAGGTAGAGAGGGAAGACATGTTGATGGAGGTGGGGAGGGAAGGCTCGTTGATGGAGGTGGGCAGGGAAGGCTCGTTGATGGAGGTGGGCAGGGAAGGCTCGTTGATGGAGGTGGGCAGGGAAGGCTCATTGATGGAGGTGGGGAGGGAATGCTCGTTGATGGAGGTGGGCAGGGAAGGCTCATTGATGGAGGTGGGGGAGGAAAGGCTCCTTGATGGAGGTGGGGAAGACTCAATTGATGGAGGTGGGGAAGGAAGGCTCATTGATGGAGGTGGGGAAGACTCAATTGATGGAGGTGGGGAAGGAAGGTTCATTGATGGAGGTGGGGAGGGAAGGCTCATTGATGGAGGTGGGGAGGGAAGGCTCCTTGATGGAGGTGGGGAAGACTCAATTGATGGAGGTGGGGAGGGAAGGCTCGTTGATGGAGGCGGGGAGGGAAGGCTCATTGATGGAGGTGGGGAGGAAAGGCTCATTGATGGAGGAGGGGGGAGGCTGTCCTGTGTAATCGGTTCCAATATAAGAGCTACTGGAGCTCAAATTGCTGAAAAAGAGAATGCTGGTTCAGATAGAAAGGTGTCAGAACACACAGTGCATTGCTGTTTGCCGCAGACTGGTCAGGGTGTCCATGCTGACCCGTGTCCACAGCCAAAAGTGGCTACAATGGGAATATGAGCATCAGAACTGGAACACAGAGCAATGGAAGTAGGTGGCCTGGGCTGATGAATCATGTTTTCTTTTACATCATGTGGATGGCCGGGTGCACGTGCATCACTTACCTGGGGAAGAGATGGCACCAGGATGCAGTATGGGAAGAAGACAAGCTGGCATGATGCTTTGTCTAGAGGAGTCCATGCCTCAATGGGTCTGGGATCTTTTGGTGGCAAAAGGGGGATCTACTCAATATTAGGCAGGTGGTCATAATGTTAGGGCTGATTGTAGTACAACAATGAGGGACCAAGGCAAAATTGCAGGAGGCAGTAGGGGCTGTACCAGAGCCCCATACTACATTTACATAACAGGATACTGTGACATTCAGGGCTCTTAGGGCACTCATGTAAATATGTACAAAAAAGAACTGGCACCTCTAGACAAATGCTTTTATTATTTCATTTTTTTAGGACAATTGCAGATTTAATGATTTCATACAATGCAAGAATTAAAGTGGAAGTTCAGCCAAAATGGTAAACCTTCTCTCAGGCACATTCCAAAACCAATCCATCCAGCCCTGTAAAGCAGAATTTACCATACCCTCCTGTTCGGCAGCCGCTCCAGTCCGGTCCCACACTGAGCTGTCAGCGGTGACTTCGTTGTGTGGGAGTGTGCAATAACTCTATGGGTGACATCACATCTCAAGCATTTCCCAGCCGTTGTCAGCTCTCTCCTGCACACAGCACCCGCCATTGGAGACCGGACCGGATCGGCTTCAGAAAAGGCATGTAAAGCGATCTCTGCCCCACAGGGCTAGATTTATTAGCTTCAGAATGTTGCCTAGAGCAGATTTATTTCAAAGAATTTTATTAAATTTTAAGGAATTACAATCACAAAGGCAGGGAATTGCAACAATGAAGATCACAGCAAAAAAATGCTGAGGATCCGAAGACCCCCTCGGCCATTATGGATAAATACAAAGTTTGAAGCAAACTAGATAACTGAGGTAAACATCATCTCATTGTTGGGTGTCTATGAATCACCTAGAATGTTGCACCATAACCCAACTTGAGAAAGAATCTGTCAGAACAATGAGTTGACCTGTGGAATCCTGGGTTAGTCGCAGTCAGGTAAGTCATGTCATTGTGAAGGCTGGGTGTGGGGGGGGTATAATGGGGGATTCAAGATGGAGGTGGGAGACGCAGGGCTCTCACTAGTAGCACCCGGGATCCTTCCAGTTGAGGGGTTATGGGGATTATTTGGTTTTAGCGTTGGTGAACGCAATAGCTTTGGTTCTAAATTTATGATGTGGTAAGGAGAGCAATGCGGGGCCGGGAAAGGGAGGAACAAATGCTTTTCCTTTAACTACTGTTAAAACAGTATGTAGGGGTGGGGGTAACCCTGAGAAATACAAAATTCAGACTAAAAATAGGGTAGAGTGGGACTTTGAGTGTGCCTCAGTGGGGTTGAAATAACAATCTATACCACAGATTTAAAAATGTAGAAAAACTTTATTCACCATCCATGGATGGAAACCTTAAAAACAGATTACAATCTGAAATAGATTACAGTTTTACTGTTTTTTTTTTTTGGTCTAGGGTGTGCAGATTCTGGTAGAGAATGTCAGAAATGTGGCCTACGCGTTTCGCGGGAGACCCCACTTCGTCAGGGCCTTTAAAGTAGCACAAAAAATATATAAGTATTACAGTATTTTTAATACTTTTTTTAATACTGCAATATATTTTTGTGCTACTTTAAGGGCCCTGATGATGCGGGGTCTCCCGAGAAACGCGTAGGCCCCATTTCCGACATTCTCTACCAGGATCTGCACATCCTGGGCCAAAAGTAACAGTAAAACTGTAATCTATTTCAGATTGTAATCTGTTTTTAAGGTTTCCATCCATGGATGGTGAGTAAAGTTTTTCTACATTTTTAAATCTGTGGTATAGATTGTTATTTCAACCCTCCGAGGCACACTCAAAGTCCCACTCTACCCTATTTTTAGTCTACTGTTAAAATAGTTTATTATAGGACAAAAGTCTCTTAGGTTTAGCCGGTAAAATAAGTTGTTCCAGTTTTAAATCCCGCTAAGCCATATAGATTTGTCTGCGTTCCACTTGCTTTATAAAACAAGTACACAAGATATTGAAAAGCCACAGGATGCCATTACACCAAACATTATCCAACCCCGGTAGGTGAGAGGATTCCAAAGCTGACATATGAGGAGGCCACAGCGATCATTAATGTTGTTTTTCCTATTATAAATTATAATATTATTAATGCCGCGTACACACGGTCGGACTTTTCAGCTACAAAAGTCCGACAGCCTGTCCGACAGACTTTCGACGGACTTTTGGCGGACTTTCGACGGACTTGCGGCGGACTTTCTAACGAACAGACTTGCCTACACACGATCACACAAAAGTCCGTCGAATTCTTACGTGATGACGTACACCGGACTAAAATAAGGAAGTTCATAGCCAGTAGCCAATAGCTGCCCTAGCGTGGGTTTTTGTCCGTCGCACTAGCATACAGACGAGCGGATTTTTCAACCGGACTCGAGTCCGTCGGAAAGATTTGAAGCATGTTTCAAATTAAAAGAACGTCGGATTTGAGGCTAAAAAAGTCAGTTGAAAGTCCGGAGAAGCCCACACACGATCGGATTACCAGCCAGCTTTAGTCCGTCAGCGTCCGTTGGACTTTTGTAGACGAAAAGTCCGACCGTGTGTACGCGGCATAAGGCTCAAAATGCTTGTTTTTGATGAAAAAAACCTGCCAAAGTCGATCTTGTAGAATAATCTTAAAGTATCATTGTTTAGGCATTTCTGTCAGTTCTGAAAATTTAAACCATTTGAGGTTGAGGTTGGCTGCAACACTTACAATGAAGTCGTTTGTCTTTATCAGGCGCTTGACAATTTAATACGCTGATCTGATGCCTTTGGAAGTACCATACATTCTACCCAGTTGGTGAAATATTGAGAGCTTAGGCACGTCTACCTATTGGAGTTCCTGGTGTGTATCATCTATCCTTCACCGTCCTGGATGTGACCATTGAAGTACACCATCATACCATCTTTTGTCTTCCATGAAGGATCTGCTGGATTGAATGGTCCAAATGCCTGTCTGACCCACCGCCGTACGGCGTGTGTGTCCACTCTCTGCGGTAAGCGTACCCAGTCTTCCTTTACTGTATATGCATATCTGTGAATGATATATGGAGAAGCCTGTGCATTTTCACCTATCATCTGTGGAAGAGGCATCACTCTAATGTTTCCCTCATATGGGACTATACCACACTCCATGGAGGCGCGTTTCAGTTGAAATTTTTGTCTATCACTGTTTGTTGGTTTTTCTTCCACAAAAACCTTATATATTTGTCATCACATTTTTTTCCCTTTTTTGTATACTGTACATTGATTTTTTGATTCACTTTGTTATTTTCACTGGATACTGGCTTCTCATTCATGAGCAGCCATCAGTCCTATATTTACCCCTGGGGGTTACTCTGGGGATTTTGTATATCACATTAGCGCTGCATTTATATTGTTTTCCATTAAATCACCACAAGAATGCTCAAGACACCACATCCCAGTAAAGATACCGTAGATAACAAAGAATTACTCCAAAGAAGTTAGGACTTTCAAGGTGCCAACTAGATATTACAACGATGGATAAAATTTATACATTTGTATTGTTCCATTTCAACTAACAAAAGACTTTTCTCAACAAAATTTGATTTTTTATTGATAAAGTCTTTTAACGTTTAATATGGAACAATTACAAGTTATGATTAAAAAAAAAAAGAAAGAAAGGCTGGTGACATGCAGTGTATTGTCAGTATGGGATGCTGAATTTGTGATCCAGACACACTGGCCGTAACAATCAGTGTTGTGATCCGTTGACTGTTATTTGGAAGTCAATTGCTCCCTGCTGCCCTTCCATTGGCCGGTCAGATACCTGGGGGGGGGGGGGGGGGGGTTGACCACTGTATCTTGTCGGGTGCCATTTTTAGAACAGTTTTATTATAATTCTCAGCCATTTTTGCTTTGATTGTTTCAATGGGTGTGGCAATGAATATCTCCTGAGAAAGCCTTAAGAAGGCGAAACATGTTGAGATTTACTACACCGTGACAGTTTGATATAGTTCTCAGCCATTTTTGCTTTGATTGTTTCAATGGGTGTGGCAATGAATATCTCCTGAGAAAGCCTTGAGAAGGCGAAACATGTTGAGATTTACTACACCGTGACAGTTTGATATAGTTCTCAGCCATTTTTGCTTTGATTGTTTCAATTGGTGTGGCAATGGATATCTCCTGAGAAAGCCTTGAGAAGGCGAAACATGTTGAGATGATAATCTAAGGGAAACGTGTTGTGAACACTTCAATCAAGAGTCTGTTCACGAAAAATGTCTTTTATTGATTTTATTAAGAAAAGTTTATTTAATGTTTGATACGGAACAATAAAAAGCTATGAACTTTATACACTGTTGTAATATCTAATTGGTACCTTGAAAATCCTAACTTCTTTGGGGTTTCTTGCCCATGTTTCATTAAAGGTCAACACCATGTTGGGGGCCTTCCAGGAAGTCTTCCCTTTTAGGCGTGGACTGGCCAGGTCTCATTCCGCTTCTCGTGGCAGACACCGTTGACATCTTCTAATCTGCATGCCCACTGCTGTCCCAGTTGTAAGTGACTCCGGTCGCCGGGCCTGTTGTACTTGCCAAACTTTTCTTCAATTTATTGTTATTGCCAAACTCAGACCGTTCACTGCCCGTCACTCAAAGCCACACTTAGCCCACAAGTGGGAGCACTTGGCATGCAGGAGGAGCCAGGAGTGGCGACGGGGGACCCAAGAAGAGGAGGATTGGGGCTGCTCTGTGCAGAATCATTACACAGAGCAGGTAAGTACGACAGATTTGTTATATAAAATAAAAAATAAATTACAATCACTTTAAAGCCAGACACTGCCAGGCAACTAGCAAGGGCAGCGCCCGTACATTCTTCATGACGGAATCACTTTAACCAGTTCCCGACTGCGCTATAGCCAAAAAGACGGCTACAGTGCCGTCACCCAGTTCTGGGAGGGCAGCTGAAACCGGCAGGTTTGTTTACAAGTGATCAGCTGTGATTGGACGCAGTTGATCACAGATCATTGTAAAGGGCAAATCACAGCGGCCCTTTACCACGTGATCAGCTGTGCCCAATCACAGCTGATCACTTGTACACAAACTTGCCGTTTTTCAGCATTCCTTTTCTCATTCGCTGTCCCAGCGTGAGGAGAGGAGAGCCAGCAACCAGAAATTCTGACAGGGGGCATTTACACCGGCAATAGGGCACTGTTCTTCTGTCCACAACACAAAACATGCACCGCTCAGGCCAACGAGGTGCAATAACCCTCCAGGTGCTCGCCCCCCGGCTCACCACCGTAACAGGATTGTATAGAAGAAAAGAGAGAAAGTGGCCGCACACTGGAACGAGAAGTTTGCTTGACAGAAATCTTTATTGTCGCATGCCAGACAGGTGGCAGCAACAAGCGCGGTATATCCATGCGAAACGGTAACTTGTGGTCCTGTATCATCCGTCTGGCATGCAAGCAAACTTCTCGTTCCAGTATGAGGCCATTGTTCATCAGTGCCTTGATTATCAGTGCAGCCTCATCAGTGCCACCAATCAGTGTCCATCAGTGCCACCTATCAGTGCCCTTCAGTGCCGCCTATCAGTATGAATCGGTGCCGCCTATCAGTGCCACCTATCAGTGTCTCCTTATTGGTGCAACCTATTAGTACCCATCAGTGCCTCTTATCAGTGCCAATCAGTGCTGTTTATCAATGCCCATTGGTGCCACCGATCAGTGTCCATCCATGCCACCGATCAGTGCCCATCAGTGCCACCTATCAGTGCCCATAAGTGTTGCATATCAGTGCATCCTCATCAGTGCCTCCTCATCAGTGCCCACCAGTGCCTCCTCATCAGTGCCCACCAGTGCCTCCTCGTTAGTGCCCATCAGTGCGGCTTCATCAGTGCCCATCAGTGAAGAAGAAAAAATACTTATTTGCAAAATTTTGTAACAAACTATTTTGGGCCTTTTTTGTTTGTTTAGCAAAAAATAAGAAACCCCGGTGGTGATTAAATAATACCAAAAAAAAAAGCTCTGCCTGTCTCCAAAAAAATGATAACATTTTCATATGAAACAGTGTTGTATGACCACGCAGACTTGTCGGTTTTCGGCATTCCTTTTCTCATGCACTATCACAGCGTGAGGAGAGGAGAGCCAGTAACCGGAAATTCTGACAGGGGACATTTACAGTGCCGCCTATATGTACCCATCAGTGCCACCTATCAGTGCCTCCTAATCAGGGCTGCCTATCAGTGTCTCCTCATCGGTGCGGCCTATCAGTACCCATCAGTGCTGCCTATCAGTGCCAACCAGTGACACTTATCAGTACCCATCAGTGCTGCCTATCAGT
Source organism: Lithobates septentrionalis (assembly GCA_037952835.1). NCBI lineage: Eukaryota > Metazoa > Chordata > Amphibia > Anura > Ranidae > Lithobates > Lithobates septentrionalis. Next base: position 361,535 of record JBBDGP010002647.1, on the reverse strand, counting down.
GCCAACGAGTGACACTTATCAGTACCGATCAGTGCTGACTGTGTCAAACAGTGACACTTATCAGTACCCATCAGTGCCGCCTATCAGTGCCAATCAGTGGCACTTACCAGTACCCATCAGTGCTGCCTATCAGTGCCAACTAGTGACACTTATCAGTACCCATCAGTGTTGCCTATCAGTGTCAACCAGTGACACTTATCAGTACCCATCAGTGCTGCCTATCAGTGTCAAATAGTGACACTTATCAGTACCCATCAGTGCCGCCTATCAGTGCCAACCAGTGGCACTTACCAGTACCCATCAGTGCTGCCTATCAGTGCCAACTAGTGACACTTATCAGTACCCATCAGTGTTGCCTATCAGTGTCAACCAGTGACACTTATCAGTACCCATCAGTGCTGCCTATCAGTGTCAAATAGTGACACTTATCAGTACCCATCAGTGCCGCCTATCAGTGCCAACCAGTGGCACTTACCAGTACCCATCTGTGTTGCCTATCAGTGTCAACCAGTCCAGGGCCGATCCTAGGGTCACCGGCGCCTGGGTGCAGAAATATTTCTGGCGCCCCCACGTGGGCGTGGTCATATTACCAACTCCTCCCCTTTACAAATGTTTCTATGGCAACGACTCAAACACAGAGATGTTCCCCTAAGAAGTCTTTGTTACCCTGGGATCCTCCCATGATCTTTTAACAATAAAAAAATACAGGAAGACCATACACTAATGAGACCTGGAGGGGGTCTCTCTGATGCACACAGAGATGGCTTCAGTTAGAGAGTCTGTTAGAAAGAGCCCCCAGACATATTACAGGAGATGGTCAGAGACTGCAATAATGGTACAGGAGATGATCAGAGACTGCAGACAGGATATAAGAGATGATCAGAGACTGCAGACATAGTACAGGAGATGATCAGAGACTGCAGACATAGTACAGGAGATGGTCAGAGACTGCAGACATAGTACAGGAGATGGTCAGAGACTGCAGACATAATACAGGAGATGATCAGAGACTGCAGACATAGTACAGGAGATGATCAGAGACTGCAGACATAGTACAAGAGATGGTCAGAGACGGCAGACATAGTACAGGAGATGATCAGAGACTGCAGACATAGTACAGGAGATGGTCAGAGACTGCAGACATGATACAGGAGATGATCAGAGACTGCAGACATACTACAGGAGATGGTCAGAGACTGCAGACATAGTACAGGAGATGGTCAGAGACTGCAGACAGGATATAAGAGGTGATCAGAGACTGCAGACATACTACAGGAGATGGTCAGAGACTGCAGACATAGTACAGGAGATGATCAGAGACTGCAGACAGGATATAAGAGATGATCAGAGACTGCAGACATAGTACAGGAGATGATCAGAGACTGCAGACATACTACAGGAGATGGTCAGAGATTGCAGACATAGTCCAGGAGATGGTCAGAGACTGCAGACATAGCACAGGAGATGGTCAGAGACTGTAGACATAGTACAGGAGATGATCAGAGACTGCAGACATAGTACAGGAGAGGTTTAGAGACTGCAGACATAGTACAGGAGATGGTCAGAGACTGCAGACATAGTACAGGAGATGGTCAGACTGCAGACATAATACAGGAGATGATCAGAGACTGCAGACATAGTACAGGAGATGATCAGAGACTGCAGACATAGTACAGGAGATGATCAGAGACTGCAGACATAGTACAGGAGATGATCAGAAACTGCAGACATAGTACAGGAGATGGTCAGAGACTGCAGACATAGTACAGGAGATGGTCAGACTGCAGATATAATACAGGAGATGGTCAGAGACTGCAGACATAGTACAGGAGATGATCAGAGACTGCAGATATAATACAGGAGATGGTCAGAGACTGCAGTTCCTATGGACATTAGTAGATAATGGCCGATCGGCCCTCTTACATAACCCAGCAATACAGCAACGGTTCCTCTGATCAGGAGTCGGCTCCCTCTGAATTGCCCATGGCGACTCTGCTGGGTAGCACCCAGATCTGTATTCCTGCAATGACTCCATTCCTTTCTCCGCCAGGGATGGCGCTAGGCTGTGTGGCTTTCCCTCTGGTGGCGCAGGGCAGTGGGGTTCCTTCTCTGATGGTGTTCCCTCAGCACTGTCCTCTCCCTCTGGAGTACTGGGTGTACTTCCCAGAAAGCTTTCCCAGGCTCCTGGCTCTCTCTCTCCCATTCAGCTGAGCATGCTGTGTGGGCTGCAGTTTCTGTGTTACAGTGGGGCTGCCAGTCCTCGGGACTACATGTCCCACAATCCTCTTCTCTGCTCCTTTTTCTATTCTGTTTCTTCCCTGGGCATATGAAGGCGGGGGAAGATACATAGTGGATGGCTGTGCTGGCAAGCGCTGCTCACTAGTACAGCAGCGCGCGCGAGAGGGAGGGGGGAAAGAAGAGCCCGCAGCTGCATTGGAGTCACTAGGGTTGGGGTCACCCCCCTTCCACCAACTATAGTCGCCCCTCAGTACAGACCCCCTCCACTAAGTATAGACCCCCCTCCATCAGTGCAGAACCCGCACTAAGTAGAAACCACTCCCTCAGTACAGACCTTACTCAGTACAGACCCCCCAGGAAACCCCCCCTCCATTAGTACAGACTCCCCCAGGGCAGATCTCCCCCTCCATTAGTACAGACCCCCACAGGACAAACCACCCCTCCATTAGTACAGACCCCCCAGGACAGACGCCCCCATTAGTACAGACCCCCCCCTCCATTAGTACAGACCCCACCTCCATTAGTACAGACCCCCCCATTAGTACAGACTCCCTAGGACAGACCCCCCTCCATTAGTACAGACCACCCCAGGACAGAACCCCCTCCATTAGTACAGACCGCCCCAGGACAGACCCCCCCTCAATTAGTATAGACCCCCCAGGACAGATCCCCCCTCCATTAGTACAGACCCCCCCAGGACAGACCCCCCCTCTAGTAGTACAGACCCCCCAGGACAGACCCCCCTCCATTAGTACAGATCCCCAGTACAGACCCCCCTCCATTAGTACAGACCCCCCAGGACAGACCCCCCTCCATTAGTACAGATCCCCAGGACAGACCCCCTTTCATTAGTACAGACCCCCTCCATTAGTACAGACCCCCCAGGAAAGACCCCCCTCTATTAATACAGACCCCCAGGACAGACCCCCCATTAGTACAGACCCCCCTCAATTAGTACAGACCCCCCCTCAATTAGTATAGAGCCACCAGGACAGACCCCCCTCCATTAGTACAGACCCCCCTCAATTAGTATAGACCCCCCCAGGACAGACCCCCCTCCATTAGTACAGACCCCCCAGGACAGACCCCCCCTCCATTAGTAAAGACCCCCCAGGACAGACCCCCCCTCTATTAGTACAGACCCAGAAGACAGACCCCCCATTAGTACAGACCCCACTCCATTAGTACAGACCCCCCTGGAAAGACCCCCCCTTTATTAGTACAGACCCAGAGGACAGACCCCCCATTAGTACAGACCCCACCTGGACAGACCCCCTCAAATAGTATAGATCCCCCAGGACAGACCCCCCTCTATTAGTAAAGACCCCCCCTCAATTAGTATAGACCCCCCAAGACAGACCCCCCTCCATTAGTACAGACCCCCACAGGACAGACCCCCCTCCATTAGTAATAACCCCCAGGACAGAGCCCCCCTCCATTAGTACAGACCCCCCATTAGTACAAACCCCCCAGGACAGAGCCCCCCTCCATTACTAAAGACCCCCAGGACAGACCCCCCCATTCGTACAGACCCCCCAGGACAGAGCCCCCGTCCATTACTACAGACCCCCCAGGACAGACCCCCCCATTAGTACAGTACCCCCCCTCCATTAGGGTACGGTAAAAACACCCGGGCAGCAGCTGGAGAGGAGAGGACAGTTTGCAGCCGCGTCGCCCGGGTGGAGAACAGAGCAGTAAACAGCAGGCAGGAGTGAGAGACACAGAGAGGAGAATGTGTCAGGCACAGACCACATCGCCCCCCCCCCGCGACATCACTGCGCGGCTGGTCTCTCTCCACACAGAGACCAGCCGCTCTGCCTCCATTCTCATCTCCGGCTGGCTGTTCTTCTCTGACAGACCCTGCTTGAGCAGTTAACACAGCGGCGCCTTTTCTTCTTAGAACACCAGCGCCGGACACAAACAAGAGGAGAAGGAGGAGGGAACGAAGCACTCTGGCGCTTCAGCGCCCCCACCTCTCTGGCGCTCGGGTGCACTGCACCCCTTGCACCCCGTCTGGGATCGGCCCTGAACCAGTCACACTTATCAGTACCCATCAGTGCTGCCTATCAGTGCCAACCAGTGACACTTATCAGTACCCATCAGTGCTGCCTATCAGTGCCAACCAGTGATACTTATCAGTACCCATCAGTGCTGCCTATCAGTGCCAACCAGTGACATTTATCAGTACCCATCAGTGCTGCCTATCAGTGCCAACCAGTGACACTTATTGCTACCCATTAGTGCTGCCTATCAGTACCAACCAGTGACACTTATCAGTACCCATCAGTGCTGCCTATCAGTGCCAACCAGTGACACTTATCAGTACCCATCAGTGCTACCTATCAGTGCCAACCAGTGACACCTCTCAGCGCCCATCAGTGTGGCATATCAATACCGCCTATTAGTGTCCATCAGTGCCATCTATCAGTGCCCATCAGTGCCGCATATCAGTAGAGCCCCATCAGTGCCCATCAGTGCAACCTCATCAGTGGACATTGGTGAAGAAGAAAAATTTCCTTTTTGCAAAATTGTATAACAGAAACTAAGAAAAACTTTTTTTTTTCCCAAAACGTTAGTGGTGATTAAATACCACCAAAAGAAAACACTATTGCAGCGTTGCATGACCGCGCAATTGTCATTCAAAGTGCGACAGCGCTGAAAGCTGAAAATTGGCCTGGGCAGGAAAGGGGGGGGGGGGGTAAAAGTGCCCGGTATTGGAAGTGGTTAAAGAGCAGCTTCTGTAGTCGCACACAATAATGTTAACATCGTGGAAGAGAAAGAGAAAACAATGCAAAGTATTGAGTAAAAGCCTCTATGCATTATGGAAACACATTAGTGACCATGAAGGGTCTCATTTAAGTGGTTGAACGTGTGACCTTCCAGGTGCTGCACAGAACATTAAACAAATGCAGCTTTCATTGTCCTGATGGAAGAGAGACGCAGAAGAGGCGACACATAAGACACCAACCTTCAACCACGTATCTCCAGCTCTCGTATCTCCAGCTCTCGTATCTCCAGCTCTCCAATCCTTTTGTTTCGGAGTTCTCTCTGAACTCCTAAACACAATTAAATAGAATGTGGAATTTTCCCAGAATGAACTCCGAGACTTTCCATTTCTGTCAAGCTTTTCTTCTGTCACCAAGAAGACTTTTGTTTTTGTTTTGTTTTTTGGTTTTTTTATTTGTCTTTTTTTTTAAAACAAGATTTTATCTGAAAGCGTCCCCCTGCCATGAGGACCTGGCCTCTGGAGGCTCAGACCGCGGCTGTCAGTCACTCGCAGCACCTTTCAATTCACCGCCTGCAACATGACGGCCGAAAAAAAAAACCGCGGAGAATCCCGCGGGGACAGTAAGTGAGTAATAACAAGTGCCCGGAACTGTAACCAGAACTGGAACATTGCATTTTCTTCGCCTTCCCCCCGTAGCTCTTAATAAATGTCATTTCTCTGTTCAAACAACCAGAAATGCTTCGGAATTTTTCTCCCCCCATTTCTTCTCTATAAAGAAAGTGCTGGTGATAGAAAGATGGATAAAACTCCAATAAATAAGAAGACACTGGCAGGTACTACAATTGTGTGGCTTGTGATAACAAATACAATTTTAGATCTACAATAAAATAAAGAGTGTTTTAGGATTTCAGCCGGGTGGTTTATGGCTAAGAGTCATACCCTTGTTTTTTTTGTCTTAAAGTGGACCTGAACCCAAAAAAGTAAAGATTTGCTATCCTATAAATCAGTCGTCTCAAAACTGCGGCCCTTTGCTTTCTTTAATCTTGCCCTTGGGTCACTATTCCATCCGCTGACACCAACGATGGGGCATAATTCCTCCCACTGACCCCACAAAAGGAAACAATTATTACCAATGACACCAATGATGGGGCACAATTCCTCCCACTGACACCAATGATGGGACACTATTCCTCCCACTGATACCAATGATGGGACACTATTCCTCCCACTGACACCAATGATGGGGCACAATTCCTCCCACTCACTGGCACCAATGATGGGGCACTATTCCTCCCACTGATACCAATAATGGGACACTATTCCTCCCACTGATACCAATGATGGGGCACTATTCCTCCCACTGACACCAATGATGGGGCACTATTCCTCCCACTCACTGGCACCAATGATGGGGCACTATTCCTCCCACTGATACCAATGATGGGACACTATTTCTCCCACTGATACCAATGATGGGACACTAATCCTCCCACTGACACCAATGATGGGGCACTATTCCTCCCACTGATACCAATGATGGGGCACTATTCCTCCCACTGATACCAATGAGGTGACACTATTCCTCCCACCGACACCAATGATGGGGCACTATTCCTTCTACTGTCACCTATGATGGGGCACTATTCCTCCCACTGATACCAATGATGGGACACTATTCCTCCCAATGATACCAATGATGGGGCACTATTCCTCCCACTCACTGACACCAATGATGGGGCACTATTCCTCCCACTGATACCAATAATGGGGCACTATTCCTCCCACTGATACCAATGCTGGGACACAATTCCTCCCACTGACACCAATGATGCAGCACTATTCCTCCCACTGACGCCAACTATGGGGCACTATTCCTCCCACTGACACCAGTGATACGGCACTATTTCTCCCAATGACACTAATGATTGGGCAATATTTCTCCCACTGACACCAACGATGGATGATGGGGCACTATTCCTCACAATGACACCAATAATGGGACACTATTCCTCCCGCTGACACCAAGAATAGGGCAAAATTTCTTTCACTAACACAATGACAGGGGCATAATTCCTCCTAATGACACCAATGATGGGGCACTATTCTCCCCACAGACACCAACGATGGTGCAAACTTCTTTCCACTAACACCAATGATGGGGCATTATTCCCCCCAATGATACCAATGATGGGGCACTATTCCTCCCACTGAGACCAATGATGGGGCTCTATTCCGCACAATGACATTAATGATAGGGCCCCATTTCTACTCCCACTGACTGCAGTCTGGGCCCCCTAAAGTCTGAAGGACAGTAAACTGGCCCTTTGTTTAGAAAGTTTGGAGACCCCTGCTATATAGGAATATCTAGAAATGTTAAATGTGTCTGAGCAGTATCCTGAAAAATAGGAGCATGCTTCCTGTGCCTTGAGCCTCGTAGCTGTGTATCTGCATTGTGAGGTCTTCTAGGGCACCACTGCCTTGGACCAGTCATAGATTCCTCAATGATAGCAGATGGAGGGAACTAGCATAGGAATGGTAGAAAGGTAGAAAAAGGTCTTGAGGGGTGACTTCATAAGACCGAAGAAGATTCTTCCAAAGGGGACTTCATCTGCAGATGACACTAAATCTTCTGCAGAAAAAAAGTAGTTTCTGCAATCGCTTGAGAACCCTGGAGTCCTGGTTGCCTACAGAGATCATGAAGCTGCTGTAACCCAAGCCGAGTGACTTTTTGTTGTATCCATTTATCATAGAAACCATTGTCAGTGCTCATTTCCTATGAAGGTTAGGTAGTGTGTGCATGTGTGTTGTATATATGTCTATTTGTGATACTCTGTATGTCCTGTATTGTTTTCCTGCAGTTGAAAGTAGTTTGTCAGTACACCATTTTTGTTTAGTAAAAGCATGTTAATACACTACACATTATTTAGTTTCCTTGCTTTACCATAAAGTAAATGAAAAGAGAAAAAGCAAAATGATAGTTAAGGGCTGAACTGTCTTATAAATCACTGTGTCTGATTGGGTGTCTGGAACTACAAAAATCTCCTAGTTCGGCTGTTAGGTAAATTTCGTTTTTGGCTTTTTCTGTAATCGAGGAAGCAGTAATTTATTGGTCTGGTCTGTTCAGGGTCTCAAAGGCTGGGAGTTTGGTTGCTCCCCCCTGCCTTTGGAAGATGCTTCTAGAGCTTAGGGAGGGAGGATTTAAATGGCCATCCTGTATATTGATAAGGGCCAAGCCAATCCTTGGGGAGGTGCACCCATATGGTGGTTGGGCAGCAGATAAATGATCTGAAGCCCTGAAGAGATTGTCTTTCCACAGCTAAGAGAGTTCCCAGCCTCAGGGGGCTGTTGCCCCTGAGGCAGCCTATGGACTGTGTTGCTGTTTTGTGAGGTGTCAGCGGTGGTGTCAGGAAATTAAACATTCCTTCACACAGATGCGGACGTGGATGAACGGGTGCACGTGCGCGAGTGCGTATTGGCGCCAGAAGGGCTATTTGAATTGCACCAGTGCAGTGTGTCAGTGCCGTACTGACCCCTGGCTCATCCCTGGATTATGCTTCTGTCTGCTCCTCCTGCTCCTCCACCCTGCTGTTACCAACCATGGCCAGACTCCTGATGACTCTCCTGTCTGCCGCTTGAACCTGGTGCTGACCTGGACCGTCTTGTGCCTACTCAGCACCTGCCTTCCTGCACTCTCCTCTGGCTCCAGTCCTTCCTCCAGTGTGTCCAGTCCTGCTGTCCCTGCGTTCCAGATGCACACCAGCACCTGCCAGCGAGAGACTTACCAGCCACTTGTGCCTCTCTGTGCTCCGGTGTTCCCTGTCACCTTACCAGGGACTGCAGAGCCAGGGCTGTAAGAGAGACCTTCCTCAATGCTTCAGGCTCCACCACCAGGTACGTGGTAGAGCTGGGACCTGGAAGTGACTTGGAAGTGACTGCAGGACTTCACCCAAGGGATTTGGTCTAGAGAAGGACTGTCTCACTCACTGAATTATGTCTGGAGGAAGCTGGAAGGTGGCAGCTGTCCTGGGGACTTGCAAGCAGTACCGGGACAAGGTCATCCAGCACCCAGGGCAAAGATGACAAAACTGCACCCCCCCTTCCCTTAGGCTTATGCCGCGTACACACGATCATGTCCTAATCCCAGTTTTACCAGCAATAAAATTACGAAAAAGACAACCTAGATTGTTTATTGGAGCCGGAGTGAATGGACTGTTGCTCAATGCTTGGGTGACTTTGCAAAAGGAAGTAGCCCCAGGGATTCTATGGGCATGGGAGGTAAGACCAGACCATACAAAAGTATAACAAAGTACAAAATGTATTTTCTATTTTTTACTTTTTTATACTTTTGTACGGTCTGGTCTTACCTCCCATGCCCATAGAATCCCTGGGGCTACTTCATTTTGCAAATTTTCGTGTGTGGGATGTGGCATGGTGTTCCCCAGACCTTATCTCCATTAGAGGTTTCTCCTAAAGAAATTCTTTCAATGCTTGGGTGACTGGTGGCCTCTGCATGGTTTGGGAAAGAACCAGTTAATATTAGCAGTACAGTCAGGACCCCCTACAGATACCTGGAGGGTACAGCTGATCAGACTCCTATTAAATCTGAGCTCTAAGATTTGGATGGAATTTCCCTTTTAACTCGAAAAATAGAAAATGGTAATTGAAAAAAAAATGACACGCTTGGTAACAAGGTTAAAGCGTAAACTGCACAGCTATTTATCTCCGGCCATGAAAAAGTGTTTAATAAGTGCAGGTAGGTACACGACCCCACACCGAGACGCTTATCAATATTCTATTGACACCGCTGAGCTCTCCGCGCAAACCATCCATCTCTGTTATAATCTGGCCGTCTCCTGCATCTAATTGGCCAATGATCAGAACTCGCAGCCAGCTGGAAAAACGAAATTGCTCCGAAAGAAATGCAATGTCATCGTTTCTCCCGGAGCCGATTCCAGCCAGTGAAATGTATGTATAGAATAGGAGGCTGTATGACGTGTGGCCGGGGGAGCCAAGCAGATAAATATCGCCTTACATAGTCTGCATTGGAGTCTTCTACAACTACACTGAGAAATAAGAGCCTGTCCTTGTTTAACCACTTCCGGACCAGTGATGTACTGGTATGTCGCTGGACTTTCAATGGTTATCAGGGTCGGTCCATTAAGGGCATACGGGGGCGCCGCCCCCCTCTATCCACGCCACCCCCCCTATTCATGCGTCCGGCCCCTTTCAGGACGCTGGGCGCATGAATTACAGTGGCGGGGAGAAGCAAATGAATATTCGCTTTTCTAACACTGAATCGCCTCCTAGCCAATCAGGAAGCGCGGATCTGATACCCATTTTCCCGATTGGCTGAAAGGTCAGGCGATCCTATTAAACGCCTAGGAGGAGGAGGAAGGGGTAGGGTTGCCACCTGTCCGGGATTCACCCGGACAGTTCGGGTTTGGAATCATGTGTTTGAGTTTCCTCCTGAAACCCGGACACATTATTCAGACCGGACTATGGGGTTGCAGTTGTGTAAGCCGAGGGTGTCTGTTACACTCTATTTCACACTGCCCAAAGCCAGCACTAACAATTACCCCTCCCCCCACGCAGATGGGCTTGATCTGCTCCTCTTCCTCCCGCCCCTACCCCTCTGTGTCTACCCACACTCCAGCAGCCTCAGCTACATCTGGATGAGAGGTGCTGACTGCCAAGGGGTGAGTGAGCTCACCATCCATCCCTGTCTGTGACTAAAGTCTACCCCCTTCTCTTTGCTGCCTCTGAGTGAGTACACAAAGGTAAAACAGGGTTCACAGAGTTCCCCCTTACATCAGAGTTCTCTCTATACATCAGAGTTCCCAATGTTCCCCCTTAGATCCCTTATGTTAGAGTCCCCAGAGTTCTCCCTTACATCAGAGTCTACAGAGTTCCCACCTTACAGTGAAAGGGAACTCTGCGAGTTCAGAAGTAAAAAGGGAACTCTGTGGACTCTGATGTAAAGGGGGACTCTTGTGATTAACTTCATTTGATTAGAAATGTTATTGAATTGCAAAATATATGTATAGTTCATACTATAAAAAAAAGATTGCTGTGCACCACTAAAGTGTTCGGGTTTGACTTGAAGAAAAGGTGGCAACCCTAGGAGGGGGATGCACGGTGGAAGCCGTTTGTGATCCACACCACAGGAGGAGGAAGAAAGCTGCTGCTCACCGGGACATACCGCCCGCTTCCTAGATGGTTATACTGGGATGATATGCAGCTGCAGGCATCAACACGGTACAGTTTTTTTTTTTTAGAGCCAGCGGTCAGCTCTCTTGTAAAAACAATCCTAGCGGCTGACCAGCTGCTGGATTGCTTTTACAAGCAGCGATAGGGGACATCCCCCTTCCCGCCACCTTCCATGGCTTGCTCAGGTTCTCCCATCCCACCAGGACACCCGAGCGACCAATCAGCGCGTCCGCCCGCTGGTCGAAAAAGCTGAACAATGCCGGGATCGGCTTTGATCGGCTCTCCGCTATGGTAACAGTACAGTGTGGAATAGACTCCCTCCAGAGGTGCTTCTGGCTTAGCTCAGTAGATTGCTTTTAAAAAAAGGCCTGGATTCTTTCCCAAATGAACATAATATAACTGGGTACTAACATTTATAGGCAAAGTTCATCCTAGGAATATCCGATTGCCTCTCAGGGGATCAGGAAATAATTTGCTCCCATTGTGTATTTTTTCAACCTGGCTAATTACAATATGTAACCTAGTGACACAGAGTCCAGTATTGGGTATTGAACACCGGACATTATGTGGGTGCTGATTGGTTTTATAACTGGCAGTTCATGAAGGAGGGGGGGGGGGTGTCATTTGCAGGATATGGTTTAAATTGGGGGTGGGATGTCATTTGGAGGGTCATTGGTTATTAGCAAGGCTTTATTTCAGTGGGAATTCAGGAGAACGTAGTTCTTTCACCACCAGCACCGAATGTATGTAATGGCAAGGGGTGCTGGGCTGTGCTGGAGGGTCTATTGATGCTGGTTGCTGGGGGATCTGTTGCTTATGGGTGGGTCTATTGTTGCTATGGGGTCTAATGTTGAAGCGGGGGGGTCGATTGTTGCTGGGGAGGTCTATTGTTGCTAGTTGGGGATCTATTGTTGCTGGGGAGGGTTCCACTGATGGTGGCTGCCAGGAGATATGTTGTTGTTGTTGATGGGGGTTTATTGTTACTGGGGTGGATCTTTTGTTGCTGGGGGATATTTTGTTGGGGGGGTATTGTTGCCGCGGGGGCTATTGTTGTTGGGGGGGTCTATTGTTGCTGGAAAGATTTATTGTTGCTGATGGGGGATTTACTGTTGGGGGGGGGTCGATTGTTGCTGGGGAGGTCTATTGTTGCTAGTTGGGGATCTATTGTTGCTGGGAAGGGTTCTACTGATAGTGGCTGCCGGGAGATCTGTTGTTGTTGATGGGGCTCTATTGTTACTGGGGTGGATCTATTGTTTTTATTTAGTTGGGGAGGAGGGTTTATTGTTGCTGGGGGGGAGGTCCATTGTTGCTGGGGAGGTTCACTGTGCTGGTGGGGGATCTATTGTTGCTGGGGAGGGTTCTGTTGAAAGTGGCTGCTGGTTAATCTGTTGTTCCTGACAGGGTCTATTGTTACTGGGGTGGATTTATTGTTGCTGGGAGGTATTTTGTTGGGGAGGAGGGTCTATTGTTGTTGGGGGGGGGGGTATTGGTGTTGGGGATGTCTATTGTTGCCGGGGAGGTTTTTTGTTTCTGGTGGGGGATCTAGTGTTGTTGGGGAGGATTCTACTGATGGTGGCTGCCAGGAAATCTGTTTTTGCTGACGGGAGTCTATAGTTACTGGGGTGGATCTATTGTTGTTGGGGAGGAGGGTCTATTGCAGCGGGGGAGGGAGGGGGCCTATTTTTGTTGGTGGGGTCTTTTGTTACTGTAAAGGTTTATTGTTGCTGGTGGGGAATCTATTGTTGATGGGGAGGGTTCTACTGATGGTTGCTGCCATGAAATCTATTGTTGCCGACGGGGGTCTCTTTTTACTGGGGGGGATTTGTTGTTGCTGGGAAGGGGTATTTTGTTGCGGAGGGGTCTATTATTGACGGGGGGCATTGTTGCTGGGGGGGGGTATTTTGTTGTGGTGGGTACATTGTTGTTGGGGGAATCTATTGCTGCAATTGTGTTTTTTTTTTGTTGTGGGGGAGGAGGTCTATTGTTGATGGGGGGTAGTTTGTTGCGGAGGGGGTTATTGTCTTGGGGCAGCTATTTTTGCCAGCTGCAGTATTTTTTTACTGATTTTTTTGTTGGCAAATTGAATACAAATGACTTGGTTCAGTATTCTCTAAAAGGAGCGGTGCTCGGAGGTGGGTCGGGGGTGAAACCAAGGGACAGTGCTCGGAGGTGGGTAGGGGGCGGAGACAATGGGTGACTCAGAAGGGGGAGGAGTTCCTGCACCTATTCTTATTTAGTCAGTTTGATATGAGTTGAGACTGTCTTTATTCTATACAGTTCTAAAATTCTAACTTTGGCTCCCATTTGCATGCTGAGAAGCAAGCTTTCAGACAACGGAGAGACGAGAAGAATGCTAATCGTTCTGTTATGAGCAATCTACATCTTTCATTGAAAAAACTTAATGTGTTCTGCTCAGTGCGGAACGGTGAAGTTTATTTAGCTAATGTGAACGCCAGATCCAACCCGCCAACACCCCACCTGCCAAACACGACAGAAAATTGTCCATCAAAGTGATATAATGGAGACATAACTGATTATAAGAGAATGCGCTACAATTAAAAACACAACCGGAGAGTCTTTCAGGTACCATTTACCTTATTACTGAAACCGAAGACAAAGTACAGAGCTCACCGGGGAGCCAAATCTTCCAGTAAAAATGAAAACAAATATGGATCCGCTTTTTTTTTTTTCTTTCTTAATTTGCTCTGATGTAGAGCCGCTATTTTCTCAGCTTCCTTCCAACAATAATCAAACCACACTGTGCAGCTGATGGCCCTTTTCTCTTTAAATAATCAATAAACTTTACAAAAAAACATTTTGAGATCATTAATTATAAAAAACTGGTCAGCCATAGCATTATAACCACCCACCTAATGTTGAGTAGGTCCCCCTCTTTCCTGGCCCGTCAAGGCATGCACTCAACTTGACCTCTGAAGATATGTAGTGGCATTTGGCACCAAGCCACCAGTAGCAGACCCTTTAAGTCCTGTAGGTTACAAGGTTGGGCCTCCATGGATTGGACTTCTCTATACTGTATCCTGGTGCCATCTCTTCCCCAAGTGAGTAATGCACCTGGCCATGATGTAGAAGAAAACATCATTCATCAGACCAGGCCACCTTCTTCCATTGCTCCGTGCTCCAGTTCTGATGCTCACGTGCCGATTGTAGGCGCTTTTGGCTGTGCTAAAGCACTGGCATCCTGACCGGTCTGCAGCTACACGGGCCCATACACAACAAACTGCGGTGCTCTGTGTGTTCTGATACCTTTCTATTGTTGATTGAGTATTGATATGATGCACTATTAGCTTCTTCAATACAGGAAACAACTTTACTTGCATGGAGGATAGCAGAACATATCTTAACAGCATGGAAGCAGGAACACAACAAAACACTGAGGAAAGCACTTCCTCTCATTGCATCATACAATAGATTTGCATGCATATTATACTAGAACACTACAGCACCACCTGCTGCATAGACAGGTATAATGCTTATATAGTCACAGTAATAAGCAACTTGCTGTTGTTCTTCCAACATCTATCAGAACTGGCATTCACTTTTTTAGTAATTTGGGCTCCAGTAACTCTTCTATTAGATCAGACTACACAGGCCAGCCTTGCTTCCCTACCTCCGTCAATGAGCCTTCCCTTCCCACCTCCATCAATGACCCCTCCTCCTCCATCAATGAGCCCCCCCCCCCCCCACCTCCATCAATGACCCCTCCTCCTCCTCCATCAATGACCCCCCACCTCCATCAATGAGCCTTCCCTCCCCACCTCCATCAATGACCCCTCCTCCTCCATCAATGAGCCCCCCCACCTCCATGAATGACCCCTCCTCCTCCATCAATGACCCCCCCACCTCCATCAATGAGCCTTCCCTCCCCACCTCCATAAATGACCCCTTCTCCTCCATCAATGACCCTCCCCACCTCCATCAATGAGCCTTCCCTCCCCACCTCCATCAATGAGCCTTCCCTCCCCACCTCCATCAATGAGCCCCCCCCCCCCACCTCCATCAATGACCCCTCCTCCTCCTCCATCAATGACCCCCCACCTCCATCAATGAGCCTTCCCTCCCCACCTCCATCAATGACCCCTCCTCCTCCATCAATGAGCCCCCCCACCTCCATGAATGACCCCTCCTCCTCCATCAATGACCCCCCCACCTCCATCAATGAGCCTTCCCTCCCCACCTCCATAAATGACCCCTTCTCCTCCATCAATGACCCTCCCCACCTCCATCAATGAGCCTTCCCTCCCCACCTCCATCAATGAGCCTTCCCTCCCCACCTCCATCAATAACCCCTCCTCCTTCATGAATGAGCCCCCCCCCCACCTCCATCAATGAGCCTTCCCTTCCCACCTTCATCAATGAGCCTTACCCCCCCACACACCTCAATCAATGAGCCTTCCCTCCCCACCTCTATTAATGAGCCTTCCCCTCCCACCTCCATTAATGAGCTTTCCCCTCCCACCTCCATTATTGAGCCTTCCTTCCCCACCTCAATCAATGAGCAAAGTTAATAAAGGGTCTGCTAAAGCCAATTGTTTGGGGATGAGTGAGAAAATAATACCTTACACCGGTGAACAGTTGGAAGAATGTAATCCTTACAGACAGGTAAAGAGATCTCAATTGTCATGCTGCTGGCCTTGCCATGTGGCGTAGGCTTCAGAACTAGGGAGGCACCCATAAATGTGAGTTTAATTTGCCACACCTCAAAGAACCCCTAACTACTGAAGGAACCCCACGGTTCTATGGAACCCTCATTGGGAATGGGTGCCCTAAACATACATCACAGTTGTGTTTATGTTCAAGAGCTTATAAATGCTAACTTAGTGAAAACTCAAGCTTGTCGACAATTAGAGTAATGAAGTATGCTTCTACCATCGCTATGGAACTGTTGTAGGTGAGGAAATGCTTCTAGACTTGATGGGTAAAATTCCTCTGGTTCTATTAAAGAAATCCTAAAAGTAGAAAGGTCTTTATTGGCAATTGGAGTGTTGGGTTTGGTTTCTGAATTAAAGGGGATGAACAAAGAACAAGAATGGAGGACTGGAAGAATTTCAGATTGTAACAAAGGGAAAAAGAATTGAAAAAATGGTGAATAGAATAGACTTAGAAATATACAGCAGGAAGATGAGAAGAAACCCCAAACAAAGAAGAAGAAAAAAATTGGAAGGAAGAAAGAAAAAGAGTTACTGAAAGCTTATAAGCAAAACAACGTGAAGAAAAGATATACTGGGGCAAGAAGAGTAGACTTTTGTGAAGATAGTGACCTCATAGGAGACGAAGGCCAAATTAAGAAAAGGCAGAAGAAAGATTTTGAGGAGATATTAAATGGGAAAGCCATTGAAGTTAAAGTGGAAGAACAGGGAAGAATAGGAATGAAAAGGGAATAGGTAATAAAAGTATTAAAAGTGGAGGAGCCAACAATGGAAAATGGTAAAGGAAATACATAAGTAGGAATTAGGTATCAGTTACAGCATACAGTTTCAGAAGAAATTATAAACTGTAGGAGAAGGACCCAGTAAAGGTTCTATCAATTATTATAAATTATCAATAACTATAAAAGGAAGAAGAGAAAGCAAATGACTCAGGGATAGACTATAATAATCCCCTCTACTAAGCTTCTCAACCTTACTGAGACCAAGTCCCAGTAAATTCTTCCTGAACCTTCTATGCTCCAATGCAAAAAAAGTTTATACTCAAACAACAAAAGTATAGGAAAGCAACATTTTTATTGAAATGCTGGAAAACTCTAGATGGGCAGGGTGTTACTGGGGGGGGGGGGCGGTACTGGAGGAGGATCAGGGACTTGGGAGCCCTGTATGAGGATACATTCTCACAACTCTGGAGGGGATGGAGGGTTCTGGGGTCTCATCAGGAGGCTGGGGACTTGCAGGGGGCACTGTGGGCGATTGGAGGGCTCTGTGCAAGGTTTGGAGGCCCTGTGGAACACTGTTATAGATTGGTGGGCACTATGCGGTTCTGTAAAAAATAAAAAATCATGCGGTTCTGTAGGCTCAGCAGCAGGCTGGGGAACACTGCAGCTGGGGGGTACTGTGGGGGGCTGGGCAGACCTGTGGGGGGTTTTGTGGCACAGTGGGGTATGAGGGTTCTCAGGGGGCCTGGGGGCACTGCAGGCCATTGTAGGAAGTTGGGGGTACAATGGGAGCTGGGAGCTCTAGATGAGGCTGGGTGTCACTATGGGGGGATGGTGGTATAACTCTCCTTGAGGGGGCTGGGGGCAGCTGTAGGGGATGGAGAGCTCTGGGGTTTCTTCAGGAGGCTGGGGGGTTTTGGGGAACGGGGACTGGAGTGCACTGTGAGGGCTAGAGGGAACTGTGGGAAGTTTGAAGGCACTATGGAACAATGTTGGAAATCAAGGGCACTATGGGGCTCTGTAGGCTCTGTGGCAGGCTGGGGTCCACTGCAGGGGTCTGGGGAGAGGAGGGTGGCACTGTGGGAGGCTGGGCAGATCTGTGGGAGGTTTTGGGGCACAGTGTGGGATGAAGGCTCTAATGGGGCCTTGGGGCACTGTGGGCCACTATAGAAGGTTGGGGGTATAATGGCCCAGGATGAGGAAGTACATGACCTGGCATTCGACCACAGCCCAGTGGTTGAGAACCATTGATTTAGACAATATGCACAAATTATAAGGCTATAGCTGGATTTGGAGTTTTACAGTAATGCTAACAGCCTTAAATGGAGAAAGAACTAGATGACTAGTAGTATGCATTCAAAAAGAATACATTCTATGCTACGCCTTCTGTGTGCAACAGCCTCCCTCAGCCCCCCTAATACTTACCTGAGCCCACCTCGATCCAGCTATTTTGCACGAGTGTCTCGGCTGCCCGGGACTCCTCTCCTCATTGGCTGACACAGCAGCGCGGCGCCATTGGCTCCCACTCCTGTAAATTAAAGTCAGTCAGCCAATGAGGAGATAAAGGGGCCGGGCCGTGGCTCTGTGTTTGACTGGACACAGGGAGCTGTGGCTTGGCTCTGATGCCCCTATAGCAAGCTGCTTGCTGTGGGGGCACTCAATAGGAGGGATGGGCAAGAAGCGCCGAAGAGGGACCAGAGAAGGAGGAGGATTGGGGCTGTTCTGTGCAAAAGAATTACACAGAGCAGGTAAGTATAACATGTTTGTTATATTTTAAACTAAATAAAAAAAAACGAGACTTTAGTATCACTTTAATTGAAAAAGCTGATGTTAGAAGATGATTGGCTACTCTGGCGGGAGTCACTTTGGGTGGGGGGGCCCATGGAACCCAGAATCCCTTGGAGAGGTTCGGAAACCCTTGCTCGAGCTCCCCATGCACCTCCTATGTCTAAGTCACCCTGTGTCCATTCGGGGCACAGGGTGACCGTGAACCCCAGTCTGATCTATACTAATCGGACTCACTGTACAACCACACTGGAATGTTGTGTGTGTGTGTATATATATATATATATATACCGTATTTATCGGCGTATAACACGCACTTTTTTCCCCTTAAAATCAGGGGAAAGTCGCAGGTGCGTGTTATACGCCGATCCCATGTCATCCCGAGCTGCACAACTCAAAAATCGCCGACCGTGATTTGAAAATTGCACCGCCGGCGCCGAAATACACAGAGCCGGTCCTCGGCTCTTTCCGGCGGCTCTCGTTCACTTTCGGCTCCACTCGTAGTCCCGAGCGGAGCTATCCGAACCTACTCGGCTAGGTGCGGATAGCTCCGCTCGGGACTACGAGTGGAGCCGAAAGTGAACGAGAGCCGTCGGAAAGAGCCGAGGACCGGCTCTGTGTATTTCGGCGGCGCCATTTTCAAATCGCGGTCGGCGATTTTGAAGACAGGGGATCGAAGGCTGCACTGGGCAAGGCTGCACTGGGGGAGGCTGCAATGGGGAAGGCTGCACTGACAAGGCTGCACTGGGGAAGACTGCACTGGGGAAGGCTGCACTGACATGGCTGCACTGACATGGCTGCACTGACAAGGCTGCACTGACATGGCTGCACTGACAAGGCTGCACTGGGGAAGGCTGCACTGACAAGGCTGCACTGGGGCAAGGCTACACTGAGAAGGCTGCAATGATGGGCATTTAAATGTAAGTTTTTTTCCCTTCAACTTCCCTCCTAAAAGTTTTTTTTCCTTAAAATTCCCTCCTAAATTGGGGTGCGTGTTATACGCCGGTGCGTGTTATACGCCGATAAATACGGTATATATATTGTATATTGTCTCTGTGTGCTCTGTGTTGGGTCATTTGGGGTGTGGCTGTATTCCATTGTTCTATTGTGTCTGTCTGCCTTGGGTATTATGGGATATGGATTAGCTGTGAGAGGGTAGATTAGCTGTGAGAGGGGAGGAGGGAATTTCTCCAACAGCTCTCCCTGCTGATTGGACAGTTTACCCCACCCTGAATGCAAAGGGGGGTTTGTCCCAAGTGTTATCTCTGTGTACCTGTGTTTCAAAAAACAGTATCACGTTTAGCAACCAAAACGAGTACTGTCTAGTTATTGGTTGTCAACGGTTTGGAATATCTGATATCTAGATTTTGCACTCTCTAGCCTTAGTAAATCAACCCTTCTGTGTGCTCCAGTTTTAATAAATTGCCACCATTGCTTTACAAAATTTTCGACCCCAGTGGTGATCAAAAACCACCAAAAGAAAGCTTTATTTGTGTGAAAAAAATTATATCAATTTAATTTGGGTACAGTGTTGCATGACCGTGCAATTACCCGATAAAGTAGCACAGTGCTGAATAGCAAAAAAATGGCCTGGTGATAAAGGGGGTAAAACCTTCAAGAGGTCAAGTGGTTAAAAGTTCCATTAATTGCAACAAAGTTTTTTTCCAAACTCACATTTAGTTTTTTTGTACAGGCGGCAGAGACTGTGGAGTCTGCATTGGAGGTTCCATTCTCCTAAAGTAATAAACATAAAATGATGTACAGAAAGGACGGGAACACAATGATACATCTACCATTCTGTAAAAACTGATCCCAGAGTACAGAATGAGAAAGATAACAGATACCCCTAAAGGTGCCATAATTAACAGAAAAGTACAGCATGTATGGTATGCCAATGATATTGTAGTAATTGGAGAACATCAGAACACTCCGAGCTACAAGATGAATACACCGGTGGAAGAATCTGAGGTAGTTGGAATGGAAATGGATATAGAGAAGGAAATAGTTGTGACTAAGGATGAGCCGAGCACTCCCCGGTTCAGTTCGCACCAGAAATGCGAACAAGCAAAAAATTTGTACAAACACGCGAACACCATTAAAGTCTATAAGACACGAACATGAAAAATCAAAACTGGTAATTTTAAAGGCTTATATGCAAGTTATTGTCATAAAAAGTGTTTGGGGACCCGGGTCCTGCCCCAGGGGACATGTATCAATGCAAAAAAAAAGTTTTAAAAAGGGCCGTTTTTTCAGGAGCAGTGATTTTAATAATGCTTAAAGTGAAACAATAAAAATGAAATATTCCTTAGTTTTCCCATGTTTACAACAATACCACAGCAAAATGACATTTCTAAAGGAAAAAAAGTCATTTAAAACTGATCGCGGCTGTAATGAATTGTCGGATCCCGGCAATATAGATAAAACTCATTTAAAAAAATGGCATGGGTCCCCCCCCCAGTCCATTACCAGGCCCTTTGAGTCTGGTATGGATATTAAGGGGAACCCCGCACCCAAGTTAAAAAAAAATTGCGTGGGGGTGTCCCCAAAATCCATACTAGGCCCTTCAGATCTGGTATGGATATTAAGGGGAACCCTGCACCAAAATAAAAAAAATGCATACCAGACCCTTATCCGAGCATGCAACCTGGCTGCCTGCAGGAAAAGGGGGGCCTGAGAGAGCGCCCTCCTCCCTCCTAAACCGCACCAGGCCACATGCCCTCAACATGGGGAGGATGCTGAAGGGCCTGGTATGGATTTTGGGGGGGCCCCTACGCCATTTTTTTTTATCGCAAGGTTCCCCTTAATATCCATATCAGACCTGAAGGGCCTGGTATGGATTTTGCTGGGACCCCCACACAATTTTTTTAAAAAATTTGTGTGCGGGGTTCCCCTTAACATCCATACCAGACCCAAAGGGCCTGGTAATGGACTGGGGAGGGAACCCATGCCATTTTTTAAATGAGTTTTATCTATATTTTCGGGACCCGACAATACATTACAGCCGCGAGCAGTTTTAAATGACATTTTTTCCTTTAGAAATGTCATTTTGCTGTGGTACTTTTCTAAACACGGGAAAGATGCGCCACTTTACAGGCATCCCCTTAACATCCATACCAGACCCAAAGGGCCTGGTAATGGACTGGGGAGGGAACCCATGCCATTTTTTTCAATGAGTTTTATCTATATTTTCGGGACCCGACAATACATTACAGCCGCGAGCAGTTTTAAATGACATTTTTTCCTTTAGAAATGTCATTTTGCTGTGGTACTTTTCTAAACACGGGAAAGATGCGCCACTTTACAGGCATACTATAGACACCCCCCCAGGCACGATATTTAAAGAAATATTTCATTTTTATTGTTTCACTTTAAGCATTGTTAAAATCACTGCTCCCGAAAAAACGTCAATTTTTAAAACTTTTTTTTGCATTGATCCATGTCCCCTGGGGCAGGACCCGGGTCCCCAAACATTTTTTATGGCAATAACTTGCATATAACCCTTTAAAATTAGCAACTTTTGGTTTTTCATATTAGTGTCCCATAGACTTTAACTGCGTTCCGCGGGTTTCGAATTTGCTGCGAACGACGCATGATGTTCGCTGTTCGGCGAACGGGCGAACACCCAATGCCCGAGTCAAACTTACATTCGATTAGAACATCGGGTTCATCCCTAGTTGTGACAAAGAAAACGAACAAGCAGGAAAAGTGTGAAAGGAATACGTTGCAAAGATAACACAAAGTAAAATCCTTCTCCTACCTGGGCTCCATGATAAATAAAGACAACAATTGAGTCCCGGGAAATAAAAGGAAGACTAGCTGCTGGCAAGAGATGTTTTTTCTCACCAAAGACGGCTAGGAGATCAAGGATTTCTATTGTTACCTATACAGCGCAGACCCAAGTACCAAACAAAGAGGAGGATAAACTAAACAAGCGGGAATAAGTGCATTATGGAGAACAAAAATCGAGGACAAATAAAGAACATTCAGCGGTAGTAGATAGAAGAAGCCAGAGCCGTAAATGGCTTGCTACAAAAAAAAATATGAAAGCTATACTGTTAGGGGAAATTGCAAACCAGAAAGAAAAGAGGAGACCAAGCAAGGATGGAGGAAGAAGAGAACTTAAGAGAGCTTGGAGCTTGACTGGTAAACCAGAAAATGTTATATGTACTGAACCCCCCCCGCCCCCGCTTCCCATCCTGAAACATTGCCCTGGGTGTCTGCAGCAGCCAGCAGGAGGAAGAGGAGGGGAAGCCAGCAGTGCTGCGGGGGAAGGGGCACACGGGGTGTCCATGTGAATGTGATAAAGACATACATGTATATTTGTATGTATTTTATAAGGCCATCCACACTGGAGGTTTAGCCCCCGTTAAAGAGGCTGTAAACCTCTCTGTATACTTTGTACCTATAGGTAAGCCTAGAATAAGGCTTACCTACAGATACTGTAAATATCTCCTAAACGTGTGCAGTTTAGCAGATCTTTGCCCGAGTGCACGAATGGTCAGTCCGCCCCTGGGGGGGGGCGGAGTTTACTTCCTCTGTAAGGCCGCAGATAAGGGGGTACAGCTGGTCCTCCTGTACAGGGCCAGGGCCCCATCAGTTCATCAGGGGGGCCTGGGCAGCATGGGGGAATCAGAATATAGATGGGAGAGGGTGTGATCAGTGTAGTGGTGTGGGGGGGGCAATTTCAGGAAGTGATCCCCGTCATGCCTCTCCCCACAGCAACTGAAAGCCAGCAGGAGGGAGAAGAGAAGAAGTCAGCTTTCAGCTGCTCCAGGTACAGTCACACAGGGGATCTGTACCTGTAATTGCCCATCCACTGCACCAATCACCCCCTCCCCTCTCCATGATCTGATTCCCCCTGCTGCCCCCTGATGAACTGATGGGGCCTGGGCCCCATACAAGAGGACCAGCTGTACCCTCTTACCGGCGGTCTTGATTGAGGCTAAACCTTCAGCGTGCATGAGGTATTATACAGTAGATAAAAAAATATTGATGGATGTCTTTTTAAAATGGTTCTGGAGGCTGAAGGTTTTTTTACCTTCGTGTATTCTATGCATGAAGGTAAAAAGCATCCTGTGTGCAGGCCCCCCCCCTTCCCCCCCACCCAATACTTACCCATAGCTCTCAACTGTCCCTGATTTGGAGGGACTGTCCCTCCTTCGGAACAAAGTCTCCTCTGTCCCTCTCTTTTCCTCGTTTGTCCCTCATGTTGGTCTGATCTATATAGATGTATATAAAATGCACTTCTTATCTATGAAAAAGCGTTTCCCAGTGCTAAACCTTTCATCGGATTTCTAAATTGCTGCATTTGCAAATTCCAAATGCCAAAATAAAGGAATAGTAGTGGTAAAAAAAGCACTTGTGGGTTTAACCAATCTTGTTTTTTTGTACAATTCTCCTTTAAGGGGGTGTGGCAGGGGGTGTGTCCTATGCCTGCATACTTTTGCTAATAGGTGTCCCTCATTCCAATTTCAGAAAGTTGTGAGGTATGCTTAGCTAAGCCCGATCTCGGTTCAGCAGCAGCTCTCCTGGGTCTTTCCCTCTTCATTGGCTGAGATGCGGGAGCCATTGGCTCCTGCTGCTGTCAATCATAGCCAGTGAGGAGGGAGCGGGGGACGGGGCTGAGCCGCACTCTCTGTGTCTTATGGACACAGAGAGAAAGCCCAGGAGTGAGCACCCACGAGTGCTCCCCATAGCAAGTGGCTTGCTATGGGGGCACTCAGTGAGGGGGAGGGGCATAGGGTGCCGGCGGGCGACCCGAAAAGAGGAGGATCAGAGCTCCTCTATACAAAACCAATACAGAGCAGGTAAGTATGACATGTTAATTATTTTAAAAAAAAAAAACTTTACAGTTTCCCACATACTACAAGTACTCTGTGTATATGAATAAACTGTTTCTCTTATTGATGGGAATGATAGGGGTGGACATAGGAGCGTACATCCAGTTGGTGTTTACCACACATGTAACGTGTCATGCCATGATATTCTTTTACTTGTTGAAAATGTTTATCAGATTTTAGTCAGCTTACAATGGCTGTTGGACATATGGGTTATAAAATAACCGCTTAGCTTAACTTAGCTTGTGGGTTGAGAATGCCTAAAAAGTCCCAAAAACTGTATTTTGCTCTATGATATACCCAATCCCAGGGACGTTGGCATAGTTGATACCCTTACTTTCATTTATTAGTGAATACATTATGGTTTCCATTGAGGTATGATCGGGGCAAAACGCGTCATGGGGCGGGGCCTTTGGCGGAGACTTTGGAGGGGCCATCTGGCAGAAACCGTCTGGATGTCTATACTACATGCCTGGTTGGGAAAGTGGTGCTTGCTTGTTTTCATGTGTGCCCTCGGGTGGGCTTTTTGGCAGCCTGCACCCCTTACCTGAGGATCATGGGAGCTTGTTCTCTGGATATGAGCTCCACAGTAGTGTCTTTATCACTTGAAACATTAATATTTTTTAGATTTTGATATGTGTGTGTGCTAGGGTTTCACAATATAAATGAAGGGATACGCTTACAACAATTGGTGTGGAGCCAGGGCTGCTGTTAGAAACCATGGGGCCCCATACAGCCAACCTGACAGCCTCCCCCCAAATAAACACAGCTTACTATGCTTCAGTTTTAAATGAACACAGTGAGTGATTGGTACCTGTGATGGACACCCGGGCACCCAGCTTCCACCTCCTCTCTGGAACCAGGACCCAGGTGTCATAGTTGAGAATTGCACCCAAGGACTAGACGACACTAGCTTAGGTGCAAACTGGAACTGACTTTATTGTAAACTCACACAGAATATATACTGCACAAAATCAGATCAGAAGAGCCTGATCACATTATTCTAAACAACGCAAACTGTAAACAGTAATATCATCAGCACATCTAAGGAACAGCCAATATAAACAATAATCTAATTAAACAGTAAGCTAATTAACAATGAGTCACCTAGACAAGCCTAGGTGACTCAGGTCAGTGGCCACCCAGATAGTTCGACACCCGTATTTAAGAAGACCCAGGGCTGTCCAAATCCCATTAACCAGCTTTCTTTTCACATACATCTTCTTACTGAGTTTCAAATTGGCAGAGACCATCATGGCTTCCTTGGCTGTTAAATGTGGTAATGTCATCTTGCATTATATAACAGGGCCCATAGTCAGTAGGCAAGAGGCTACCCTGCAGTCCCCTCCAAAAGCCCCTTTTCCGGTTGGGTCTGTCACAGTACCGATAACTCATTGTGTTTCTTCAGGAAAGGAAGGGGCTGGTAAATATGACATATTTACATGACCCTTCCCCCACTCTCTATCCTGAAGGATCCTTTTTTGTGCTTGCAGCTGCCGGCAGGAAGGAGAGGAGGGGACTTGGCAGCACTGCTGGGGGTGGCACACAGGTGCACAGGGAGGGAGGTTGGTGTGACGGGAGGGAGTGAATTACTTGAACTTATCCCTTATATGGCTCTTTCTGAAGCAGCTGAAAGCCAACGGAAGGGAGAGGAGAAGTCAGCTGCTGCAGAAACCCATACAAGGGATCAGTTCCAGTAATTGCCCCCCCCCCCCACCCCCTATAGATCACCCTCCCTGCCCACATCTGATGCACCCTACTGGCCCTGGCCCTGTACAGGAGGACCGGTGGTACCACCTTATCCACAGGCCTGGGTGCAGCATTACCTCTGGACAAAGAGGTCCAACACAAGCCTAGTGTGCCTATTGTTGGATCCTCCATTATACATGGGCTGATGACCCGTGACGTCTGACACCTGTATTATGCACTATTTCTTTCTGCCATTTCACCGGAGAATTTGCTGATGGCTAATTCCACTCTTTCCACGGCTTTACTTTTTTATCTCTTCCGGAGATAAGTTGTAGAAAGCTTCTGGCTGGCTGAAAGAGACGTGTTTTTCCTATTCAGATTTTGTTTGGAGAATCTCCCCAGTATTTTAAATTCCAGCAATGTTAATTCCAAATGTTAAGCGTATTCAGCAGCGTGACTGCTCACAGAGATAGCGGAGTGATCTGCATTACCAGCTACTTAGTAGGCAGAAATGCTGCTTGTCAAATAAAAGTCTGTCCTCGCAGACGTCGGAGGTGTTTAAGTCAGCTGGCAATGCCTCAACAAGCTTTCTTCACAAGTACAGGCTGAAGGACTTTCAATCTGCCCCTCCACAAGTGCTTTAAAGGGACACTCAACGTGGCTCACAAGGCGTGTTCTCAAGAGGAAATGAAGCTCGTTTAGTGGTAGAGATATATTTTACATAAATATTCAAGCTCTCATTTTGTTGTATCTCAATCTAGAGGTCTGTAGGTGTCCTGCAACCACCATTTAAAAACACGCTACTCAAAGAACGACTTCAAATACTGGCATCAGGTTCTTACCATCCAGGCTAACGAACCCCACTGCTGGTAAGAAAGGTTGCCTACCACAGTGATGGGGCAACAGTTCAAGCTTCGAGAGGCATGAAGGTGAAGGTCCAACATGAGTACAGGACAGAGACCACCCAACCACATGTGCAGGACTCAAAAAAACTTTATTTTTCAAACCAATGACCTCATAGGCAATACTGTTTGACTCTCACAGACCGGCGGATCCTTGCTGGAGGGACCTCACATTTTGTTTATCCTTCTACTCTTTTTTTTGATCCCCCCATCTTCTTTGTCCCCCCCCCCCCTGCTTTCTTTTTGACTGGCTCAACACAGCCCTAAACCCAACCTTTGTTGGGAGGGTATCATTGGCCATAGGTACCAATCTTTTTCTTTCCACCTACTGTTCTACCACCACACTCTCCTCCCCCAGACAGATTTGCCCCCCCTCCCCCTTTTTATTTTATATACAGCATACTGTGTATATATATATATATATATATATATATATATATATATATATATATATATATATATATATAATTTTTTAATTTTTTTTGCGGATCCCTTAAATACCTTCCCTATTGACATGCTGGGACTTCCCTAGATGTCCAATGCTAGCAAGTAGCTGATCAACACTTTTTTCATGTCTTAATCATTTCTCTGCATTAGCGGTTCTTCGCTCTGTATTCTGTTGTACACACACTAGTTCTCATGCTGATCCTTGCATAATATCAATCATAATATCAATCATAATATCAATCATACCACTGAGGTGTTCTTGCACTGTATGTAAAACAAATTTTCTTAAAAAACTTTGGAAAAAAAACAAAAACAACTTTATTTCCCTGGATGGCATGTGATGGTGCAGAGTTATAGCGAATACAATGTAATAACGTTGTGGCGCATTGATGATGTTACCGGAGGACAGCCTCTGCTGGAAGGGTGGCGGTACCTTCCATAAACAACTGAACTGGCTTGCTGGTAGGAATCCTCGAAATACTCTCTTGCACCGGACATTGCTCCCTGCCCTACTTGCCAGTAACCTTTCCCTTCGCTGAACGCTGACTCCGGCTTTGTATGGGTCTTTGGCCAGGCAGCGAATGTGCTGACTGGTAGCTCAGGTCTCCAGGTGAACAAAGGAAAAACACCCCCTCAAGTGGGACTTTGACAGACCATCCACTCAAAAATGTATAAAAAATATCTTTAATAGTATAGAATAAAATACATGTGAAATCTACACATGACAAGAGTGCACAACAAATATCACATAAAAAATAGAACAAAAACAAACAACTGTGTACATGAACATCATACAATGTAAATGCCCAAATGCCTGACGCGTTTCCGGTTTGAAGTGTTCAGATACCTTCGTCAGGGGCTGAGGGTTCGAAAAGTTTTTTTACATGTATATTGGTTCCAGTTTTATGGTTCCATGTAAAAAAACTTTATTGTGCTACCTCCCTCTAATTACACAGCTGTGAAAGTCCCTTATATACTTTCTAGGGTGTTTTTCCCCTTTTTTTCTATTCATGGTGCTCAGATACAGTTTAGTTCCACTTTAACATTCGCTCATCTAACCTGCTTTGACCAAATCCTTTTCTTTGTCTTTGAAACGTACAGTACCACTGTCTGCAAGATTGCAGCATTTTCCTCGGTTCTGCAGATCGTGTAAAAGAGACATCTATCAGACACCCCATCAGCCCGGTGTGTAAATGCTGCATTGTTAATCAGAAAGTAATCACGGATTTCTCGCTGGCAGTATGAAATCTTTATTTTTTCCACCTGTCAGCGTATTATTTATTGCGCACGTTCCCCCTGAGCAGTATGTTCAGGTTTTTCTACAGAGGGATCGGACTGGATGTGATAGGCACAGTCGGTTTAAGAATTATGATTACATGAATAGGTAACTGATTACTTGGATGACGGCATTGATCCCCGCGACACTCTGCACATCGCAAAGCTTTGTCTTGGAATAAAAACGCCGGCGTTGATAGTCCAGTGACTTTTATATTTTAAATTCTCTCATCTCGTATCTGTTTCTGTGTCACCGCCACGGTACGGGGTCTTGCGGATGAACCACCAGCCAATTAAAGGGATTTTTATGAAGGCATTGATCCCTGTCGGCTGTGTCCTGCCTTCCATTATGCGACCAACGATTTGGAAATGCCATTTAGCGTTGACAGGGTGGCTCGAGTTCTTTTGCATGGTATATGGAGAGCAGCATAACAATTTGTGAAACAGCCCTTGTGCATACACATGAGCACTTAACTCACAGTTTGTATGCTATGGCATCAGCATTGAAACCCCTCTGACATATGCAGGATTACTTTATCCTCCGAACGCCTAACACATTACAATGGTTAAAAGTCTGCACATCCACTCCAGCAGCCAGGATCAAAAGATGATATACTGCCTTTAAACTCAACAAATGTAAAAGATAGGCAACGTTGGGGTTGGGGTTGGGATTGCACACCATGGGTGTAATGATGGCCGACTCCTGTAGCCACTTCCAGCATCATCTCTGCACCCATAGACACCCATCTGACACAGAGGATTTAAGTGGGTACATCTTGAGTGGTTACTTTCAATGGTGTTCAGGGGTGTAGATAAGGGGTGGGGGGTTTGGGGGTCCAAACCACTCAGAGTGTCCTGCCTTCCATTTTGAGGCCAATGATTTAGAAATGCCATTTAGCGTTGACAGGGCGGCTTGAGTTCTTTTACATGGTATATGGAGAGCAGCATAACAATTTGTGAACAGCATCTCTGCACCCATAGACACCCATCTGACACAGAGGATTTAAGTGGGTACATCTTCAAGGGTGTAGATAAGGGGGGATATGGGCCCCCCAGAGTGTCCTACCTTTCATTATGCGACCAATGATCTGGAAATGCCATTTGGCAAAGACAGGCGACTCAAGTAGGTCTTACATGGTATATGGAGAGCGGCACAGTTTGAATAGTATGACATCAGTATTAAATTCACCCTAACAGATAAAGGATTACTTTATCCTGCAAACACTTAACATATTACCGTAGTTAAAATACGCACATCCACTCCAGAAGTGGAGGGGTTGGGATTACATGCCCTGGGTGTAATTGCCAACGACTCCTGCAGCCAATTCCAGCAGCATCTCTGTGGGTATATCTTGAGTGGTTACTTTCAATGGTGTTCAGGGGTGTAGATAAGGGGGGGGGGGGGGGTTTGGGGGTCCAAACCCCTCAGAGTGTCCTGCCTTTGATTTTGAGGGCAATGATTTGAAAATGCCATTTATCATTGACAACTAACTCGAGTTCTTTTATATGGTATAGTGAGTGGGTACATCTTAAAAGGTGATTTCAATGATGTTTAGGGGTGTAGATAAGGGGGGGTTTGGGGGTCCAAACCCCTCAGAGTGTCCTGCCGTCCATTTTGAGGCCAATGATTTAGAAATGCCGTGTAGCCTTGACAAGCAACTCAAGTTCTTTTACATGGTAAAGTGAGAGCAGCATAACACTTTGTGAACAGCCCTTCTGCATGCACATGAGCACTTAACTCACAGTTTTTATGCTATGGCATCAGCATTGAAATCTCCCTGACATATATAGGATTACTTTATCCTCTGAACACCTAACATATTACAATGGTTAAAAGTCCTCACATCCACTCCAGCAGCCAGAATCAAAAGATGATATTCTGTCTTCACACTCAACAATGTAAAAGATATGTAACATTGGGGCTGGGGTGGAATTGCACCCCATGGATGTAATGGTCGCCGACTCCAGCAGCATCCATACCCTTTTATTGTACACCCATAGTTACAAGCCCATGGTTATACAACCACTTGACACAGAGGATTTTAGTGGGTACATCTGGAGTTGTTGCTTTTAACGGTGTTCAGGGGTGTAGATAAAGGGGGTAATATGGGGGGGTCCAAGCCCCCCAGAGTGCCCTACCTTTCATTATGCGACCAATGATCTGGAAATGCCATTTGGCAATGACAGGCGACTCAACTAGGTCTTACATTGTATATGGAGAGCAGCATAACAATTTGTGAACAGCCCTTGTGCATACACATGAGCACTTAAGTCACAGTTTGAATAGTATGACATCAGTATTAAATTCACCCTAACAGATAAAGGATTACTTTATCCCCCAAACACCTCACATATTAGTTAAAATACGCACATCCACTCCAGAAGTGGAGGGGTTGGGATTACATGCCCTGGGTGTAATTGCCGCCGACTCCTGCAGCCAATTCCAGCAGCACCTCTGTGGGTACATCTTGAGTGGTTACTTTCAATGGTGTTCAGGGGTGTAGAAAAGGAGGGGCTTTGGGGGTCCAAACCCCCCAGCGTATCCTGCCTTTGATTTTGAGGCCAATGA
This sequence comes from Lithobates septentrionalis, assembly GCA_037952835.1. Taxonomy (NCBI): domain Eukaryota; kingdom Metazoa; phylum Chordata; class Amphibia; order Anura; family Ranidae; genus Lithobates; species Lithobates septentrionalis. The sequence goes on along the minus strand of JBBDGP010002647.1, from coordinate 330,472 downwards.
TTTGAAAATGCCATTTATTATTGACAACTAACTCGAGTTCTTTTATATGGTATAGTGAGAACAGCATAGCCCTTTGTGAACAGCCCTTCTGAATACACATGAGCACTTAACTCACAGTCTGTATGCTATGGTATCAGCACTAAAACTGCTCATACAGCACTAAAACTGCATATACAGGATTACCTTATGGTTAAAAGTCTGCACATCCACTCTAGCAGCCAGCAGCATCAAAATGAGATATGAAGTTTATAAACTCAACATTGTAAAAGATCTGCAAGGACTGGGATTGAGTTAGGTTTGCACACCATGGATGTAATGACCATCATCTCCTGCAGCTGATTCCAGCAGCTTCCATACTTTCATAGACTGATCAATACCTGATAAGGCGGGAGCAGCTTCAGGGTTATAAGACCTGCTTGACACAGAGGATTTAAGTGTGTCGATTTTGAGTGGTTGCTATCAATGGTGTTCATAGGCGTAGATAAGGGGGGGGGGATTATGGGGGTCCAAATCCCCCAGAGTGTCCTGTCTTCCATGATTTGGAAATGCCATTTAGTGGTGACAGGCGACTCAAGTAGATCTTAAATGGTATATGGAGAGCAGCATAACAATTTGTGACGTTCCCTTGTGCATACACATAAGCACTTATCTCACAGTTTGTATGCTATGGCATCAGCAATAAAACCTCCCTGACATATACAGGATTAACTTTATCCTCTGAACACTTAACATATTACAATGGTTAAAAGTACACTTCCACTCCAGCAGCCAGCATCAAAAAACATATACAGTATTTGAACTCAACAACGTAAAAGACAGGCAGTGCTGGGGTTGGGATTGCACACCATGGGTGTCATGGCCGCCGACTCCTGCAGCTGATTTCATCAGCATCGATACACCCATAGACACCCACCTAACACAGAGGATTTAAAGGGGTATATCTTGAGTGGTTACTGTTAATGGTGCTCAGGGGTGTAAATAAGAAGGGGGGGGGGATATGGTGGTCCAAACCTCCCAGCGTGTTCTGCCTTCCATTTTTCAGCCAATGATTTGAAAATGCCATTTAGCATTGACAAGCGATTTGAGTTCTTCTACATGGTATAGTGAGAGCAGCTTTGTCAACAGCCTTTCTGCATACACATGATCACTTAACTCACATATGCTATGGCATCAGCACTAAAACTGCTCTGCTCATACATAGGATTACCTTACAATGGTTAAATGCATGCATATCCACTACAGCAGCTAGCATTATCAAACAATATTATGTCTTTAAACCCAACAATGTAAAAGATCTGCAAGCACTGGGGTTGGGTTGGGATTGCACGCCATGTGTGTAATGGCCACCAACTCCTGCAGCTGATTCCAGTAGCATCCATACTTAAATAGACTGACCAACACCTGATAAGAAGGGAGCAGCTTCAGGGTTGCAAGACCCACTTGACACAGAAGATTATAGTGGCCACATTTTGAGTGGTTGCTTGGTGTTCATGGGCATAGATAAGGGGGGGGGGGGATATGGGGGTCCAAATTCCTCAGAGTATCCTGCCTTCAATTATGTGGCCAATTATATGGAAATAACATTTAGGGTTCACAAGCGGCCCCAGCTTTTTTACATGAACTATGGAGAGCAACGTAATTTGCACACAGCCCTTGTGCATACACATGAGAACTCAACTCACAGTTTGTATGCTATGGCATCAATATTATTACCACTGACAGAGGATTTAAGTGGGTACATCTTGAGTGGTTACTTGCAATGGTGTTCAGGGGTGTAGATAAGGGGGGTGGAATATGGGGGTCCAAACCCCCTAGAATGTCCTGCCTTTGATTCTGAGTCCAATGGTTTGGAATGCCATTGACAAGCAACTCAAGTTCTTTTATATGGTATAGTGAGAGCAGCATAACACTTTGTGAAAAGCCCTTCTGAATACACACGAGCACTTATGCCGCGTACACACGGTCGTACTTTTCGTCTACAAAAGTCAGACAGCCTGTCCGACAGACTTCCGGCAGACTTTCGGTGGACTTGCGGCGGACTTGCGGCCTACTTTCTAACGAACGGACTTGCCTACACACGACCACACAAAAGTCGGTCGGATTCGTACGTGATGACGTACACCGGACTAAAATAAGGAAGTTCATAGCCAGTAGCCAATAGGTGCCCTAGCGTGGCTTTTTGTCCGTCGGACTAGCACACAGACGAGCGGATTTCGGGGTCCGTCGTAGTTACGAAGTAAAGTTTTGAAGCATGTTTCAAATCTAAAGTACGTCGGATTTGAGGCTAAAAAAGTCAGTTGAAAGTCCGGAGAAGCCCACACACGATCGGATTACCAGCCAGCTTTAGTCCGTCAGCGTCCGTTGGACTTTTGTAGACGAAAAGTACGACCGTGTGTACGCGGCATTACAGTCTGTATGCTATGGTATCAGCACTAAAACTGCATATCAGCAGCAGCCAGCCAGCAGTAGCCAGCATAGACAATATTAATTCATTAAACCCAACAATGTAAAAAGATCTTCAAGCACCGGGTTGGGTTGGGATTGCACGCCATGGGTGTAATGGCCACCAACTCCTGCAGTTGATTCCAGTAGCATCCATACTTCCATAGACTGACCAACACCTGATAAGGAGGGAGCAGCTTCAGGGTTATAAGACCCACTTGACACAGGGGCTTATAGTGGCCACATTTTGAGTGGTTGCTTTCAATGGTGTTCATGGGCGTAGATAAGGGGGGGATATGGGGGTCCAAATCCCTCAGAGTGTTGTGTAGCCCTTGCACATACAAATGAGGACTTAACTCACGTTTTATATGCTATGACATCAGTATTATTACCAACAATATACAGTATACAGGATTACTTTGGGAACACTTAACACATTACAATAGTTAAAATTCTGCACTATCCACCACTACTTCAAAAGATAAGAAGTCCTCAAACCCAACAATGTAAAAGATCTGCAAGCATCGGGGTTGGGTTTGGATTGCTCCCCATGGATGCAATGGCCCCCAAATTTTGCAGTCGATTCCAGCAGCGTCCATAGACTGACTAACACCCGATAAGGAGGGTGCAGCTTTAGGGGAGCAAGATCCGCTTGACACAGTGGATTTTAGTGGGTACATTTTGAGTAGTTGGTTTTAGTGGTCTTCAGGAGTGTTGATAAAGGATGATAAAGTATCCTGCCTTCCATTATGCAATCAATGATTTTGAAATGCCATTTAGCCTTGACGGGCAGCTTGAGTTCTTTTACATGGTATATGGAGAGCAGCATAACAATTTGTAAACAGCCCTTGTGCATACACATCAGCATTTAACTCACAGTTTGTACAGTATGCAACGGCATCAGCATTAACACCTCACCGACATGTAAAGGATTATGTTATCCTCTGAATGCCTAACATATTACAATTGTTAAAAGTGCGCACATTCACTCCAGCTGCCAGCATCACAGGACAATAGACTGTACCTTAATCTCAACAATGTAATAAATATGCAGAGCTGGTGTTGGGTTGGAGATGCATGCCATGGGTGTAATGGCCACCGATTCCTGCAGCATCTATATACCCATACACACCCACTTGTAACAGAGGATTTCAGTGGGTACATATTGAGTGGTTACTTTCAAATGGTGCTCAGGGGTGTAGATAAGGGGGGGTGATAGGGGGATCCAAACCCCCAGCGTGTCCTGCCTCCTATTTTGAGGCCAATAATTTGGAAATGCCATTTAGCATTGACAAGCAATTTGAGTTCCTTACATGGCATAGTGAGAGCAGCATAGCACTTTGTGAACAGACCTTTCACATACACACATTAAGTCACAGTTTGTATGCTATGGCATCAGCACTAAAACTGCTCTGACATACACAGGATTACCTTACAATGGATAAAAGTAAGCACATCCACTCTAGCAGCCAGCATCAAAAGACAATATGAAGTAATTAAACTCAAAATTGCAAAACATCTGCAAGCTCTGAGGTTGGTTTGGGATTGCACACTAATGGCCGTCAACTCTTGCAGCTGATTCCAGTAGCATCCATACTTCCATAGACTGGCCAACACCTGATAAGGAGGGAGAAGCTTCAGGGTCACAAGACCCACAAAAATCCTGATGGGTGTTACTTCCTCTTTGTTTCCCTGCAAAGGTAAAGCATTATGGGCTGCTATGCATCGCATAGTAGCCCATTATGTGACACTTACCTGCAGGAGAAGCCCACAATGTCCCCGTCTTCCTCGCTAGTAGCGAGCATCCATTCTTCACCCCTCTTCCTTCCGGGGCCGCAAACTCTGACTCTGTGACTGGCCCTGGCCGGAGTCGCGTGACGTCACGTGACGTCACTCCCGCGCATGCAAGCGGGATCCGCCTTTAACGGCATGACCCGAGCTAGAAACGGCACAGGGTGCCCTTTCTAACTCCGGCGCATGCACAGAAGAAATCGCCCTACGGCGATTTGCAAATATCTCCAAGACCGTGCAGGTCTGGGAGATATTTCAAGCATCTACAGGTAAGCCTAGATTAAGGCTTATATTTCAAGCATCTACAGGTAAGCCTTAATCTAGGCTTACCTGTGGGTTAAAGTGGTTGTAAAGGGTTTACAACCACTTTAACACAAAGGATTATAGTGGCCACATTTTGAGTAATTGCTTTCAATTGTGTTCATGGGCGTAGATAAGGGGGAATATGGGGGTCCAAACCCCCCCATTGTCCTGCCTTCCGTTATGTGGCCAATGATTTGGAAATACCTTTTAGGGTTGACAGGCGGCTCCAGTTCTTTTACATGGTATATGGAGAGCAGCATAAATTGCAAACAGCCCTTGTGCACACACATGAGAACTTAGCTCACAGTTTGTATGCTATGACATCGAAATTTTTACCGCCATGACATGTACAGGATTACCTTAGGAACACTTAACATATCACAATAGTTAAAACCCTGAACTATCCACCACCACTCTATCAGCCAACATCAAAAGACAATATGAAGCCTTCAAACCCAACAATGTAAAAGATCTGCAAGCACTGGGGTTGGGTTGGAATTGCACGCCATGGAAGTAATGCCCACCGACTTTTGCAGCCAATTCCAGCAGCATCCATTCCTCCATAGATTGACTAACACCTGATAAGGAGAGAGCAGCTTCAGAGTTACAAGATTGCTTGACACAGAGGATTGTAGTGGGTACATCTTGAGTGGATGCTTTCAGTGGTGTTATGGGATGTAGATAAGGGGGGGATATGGGGGTCTAAACCCCCCAGAGAGTTCTGCCTCTGGGGGCTTTAGGGCACAGTCCTGGCATTCTCCTGTACCACCCTACCACTAAAGGGACAGTGCGGCAAGAAGAGGTGAACACAGATTGACTGCATTGCCAAAATAAAAGGACATTTTATATATATATATATATATATATATATATATATATATATATATATACACACACACACACATACACACACATATATATATATATATATATATATATATATATATATATATATATATATATATATATATATATATATATATACTGTATATATAATGATGTATGTAAAAAAAAAATATACACAGGCTGGACGAGTGTGTTCTTCGGTTCATATACTATAAATACCATGTGCCCTAAGAGATAACAATCCAAGTATATCACAGAGAAGAAAAAGGAAAAAAAAGGAAAATAAAATATAAGACAACAGCTAAAACCAACAGTCGCTATTCCGTACTCTTATTCTTGGACCTCTCAGTTGCCTTTAATACAGTTGACCGCACCCTCCTCTTCAAACAAAATCTATTTCCTTGGTCTCTGTGACTCTGTTCGAATCTTACCTATCTCACTGCACCTTCAGTGTCACTTACAACTCTACTTCCTCCTCTCCTATTCTTTGTACTGTTGGGGTTCTGTCCTTGGACCTCTGCTATTCTCGATCTACATCTCCTCTCTGGGTCAGCTGATAGCTTCCCATGGCTTTGAATATCATTTCTAGACTGTTCATTTAAAGTTCCACCCTTCCTGTTCCCTTTATCATTTCTACACCGACGACACCCAAACCTATCTCTCTACCCCTCAGCTCACCCCACCAGTTGCCTCAGGTATCGCTGATTTACTAACAGACATACCAGCCCTGGATGTCACACCACTTCCTCAAACTCAATCTATCCAAAACCAAGCTCATAATAATAGTTCCTCTCCCACGTGCCCCTTCCCCCGACTTCTCTGTCAATTTTTTTCAAAATTGTCGCTCTTTTTTTGTCTATAGCGCAAAAAATAAAAACCGCAGAGGTGATCAAATACCACCAAAAGAAAGCTCTATTTGTGGGAAAAAAGGATATGCTATATAAATATATAATGCTATATAAATCCTGTATTATAATAATAATAATAAAGACAATATATGATACAAGGTGGTTGGGAGATGGCAATTATGTCCACAATGGTATGAGGGCTGATTTTAAAGTGGGATTCCGGTCAGCTACACTGTAGCCGCTGACTTTAAATAAGTAGACTTACCTGTCCTGGGTGCCCGCGATGTCGGCCGCCCAAGGCCGACCCGTCCCTCGGCTCTCGGGTCCTTGCACCGCCATCCTAATGCCCCGTACACACGGTCGAATTTTCCGATGGAAAATGTGTGATAGGACCTTGTTGTCGGAAATTCCGACCGTGTGTGGGCTCCATCACACATTTTCCATCGGATTTTCCGACACACAAAGTTTGAGAGCAGGATATAAAATTTTCCGACAACAAAATCCGTTGTCGGAAATTCCGATCGTGTGTACACAAATCCGACGGACAAAGTGCCACGCATGCTCAGAATAAATAAAGAGATGAAAGCTATTGGCCACTGCCCCGTTTATAGTCCCGACGTACGCGTTTTACGTCACCGCGTTCAGAACGATCAGATTTTCCGACAACTTTGTGTGACCGTGTGTATGCAAGACAAGTTTGAGCCAACATCCATCGGAAAAAATCCTAGGATTTTGTTGTCGAAATGTCCGAACAAAGTCCGACCGTGTGTACGGGGCATAAGAAGGGGAAACAAGCCTTGCGGCTTCACTGCCAGTTTCCTACTGCGCACGCGCGAGCGGCGCGGCGCTCTGTGAATGGCCCCCGTGGTTTCCTGGGAACACACACAGTTCCCAGAAGGCAACACGGCCGCTCACCGAGGAGCATTACACGCCGCGGAATAGGAAGAAGCAGATTAGGAAGACTGCCTAGCAACAAGGGTTTCAGGTAAGTAATTTTTTTTTCACGTTTTTCTTTTTTACATTTTTAAATTTTTGGTGCAATTTTTTTTTTGAGGTGGCCCTCCTCTTTAACATAGTACTGTTCTCCTGTTAAATTGTAAAGCTGACACACAGTATATGTAAAGTAATGTGCACAACATGCATTTTTGATAGAACATAAAGATGGGTTTGGAGTACATTGTGTTAAAGAATCATTGTCACCCCCCCCCCCCCCCCCCACCACCTTCTATATACTGCCTAGCAATCTGGCACTGTAAGCCGTCTCCTCCAGCATGTACAGTGACCTCCCTCAGGGCAGTTCATTCTCACTATGTACAAAGACAAGCCATTCTTCACATCGTGCTGCAATGAGGTTGGTTGTGTAATCATAGCCTTGAAGGAAAATCACACCTTTTGTCAGAGAGTGATAATATAAATTGCATAAAATTGCTACACAGTGTCATAATATAACTTGTCATTAATTATCATTCCATTTCAATCAGCAGCCAGCCAGGCTTTTCCAAAAAAGGCAACAAAATCCTATTGTTGCTTTTTTTTTGCCTGATGACGGCTGGATCCAGTCTGTACTCTACACACAGAACACCCTTTAAAAATGGTTCTAAATGGTTCTGAAAGTTTTTTTTTTTTTTTTTTATCTCAATGAAGTCTCTGCATTAAGGCAAAAAACCTTTTAGGTTCAGCTGCACCCCCCCAAAATACTTACCTGAGCCCAGTGGCGTTGCTAGGGGGGTGGCTTTTGGGGCTATAGCCCCGAATCTGGGGCCCATAGCCCCGAGTCTCTGCATGGGTCCCCAAGGGGAGGGGAGGTTCTCTGTGGACCCTGATGTAATTGGGGGGGTCTTTGGGGACCCTAATGCAAGCGGGAGGCTCTCTGGGGACCCTGATTTTAAGGGGGAGGCTCTCTGGGGACCCTAATGTAAGGGGGGCTCTCTGGGAACCCTGATGTAAGTGGGGGGCTCTCTGGGAACCCTGATGTAAGTGGGGGGCTCTCTGGGGACCCTGATGCAAGGGGAGGCTCTCTGGGGACTCTGATGTAAGGAGGAGGCTCTCTGGGGACCCTGTAGTAAGGGGGGGCTCTCTAGGGACCCTGATGTAAGGGGTGGCTCTCTGGGGATATATACACACACACGTATATTACTGACGTATATTACTGTTTATACATGTGTATGCCTGCCAAAGCGTATGACTTTCTTTACTACGCTGCTATGGGCTCTAGCCCCAGATCTTTTGTGGACCTAGCAACGCCCCTGCCTGAGCCCAATCTCGGTGCAGTGCTGGTGCAAGAAAGCACTAGACATGTGCATTTGTTTTCGTCCGAATTTCGGGTATTTTCGTTATCGTTTTAATAAACGATAACGAACGCGCAGAATCCGAAAACCGAAAGATCCGACATAAACAAATGCTTTATTTTTGTTTGCGACAACAGTTCGATATACCCTGTTTCCCCGAAAATAAGACCTAGCGTGATTGTCAGTGATGACTGCAATATAAGCCCTACCCCCTCAAATTAGCCCTACCCTCTTTCCCCGAAAATAAGCCCTACCCTGAAAAAAAGACCTACAAGGACTTTAACTAGGGCTTATTTGGGGGGGTAGGGCTTATATTGCAGCCATTACCGACAATCACGGTAGGTCTTATTTTCGGGGAAACAGGAGATCCGACATGGCGCTCACAATAGCTATCTGTGTCTATTGAACCTGTGGTCGAATGTGCCTAACTTTAGCTCTATTAGTCCAAGATTATTCTACATAGAGAGAAAAGATTCGACATTATAGAGACAATAGCAAAAAAGGTTGAATGTGCCTAACCTAACTCTATTAGTCCCAGATTATTCGACACAGAGAGAAAAGATTCGACGTGAAGATTCGACGAAGCAGTCGCCGCGAGCGGACATTTATGGTCAAATGCTCCGCCCATAGGCTATAGAAGAATTCTAATGTTGGTTGACTAGTAATAATAAATAATAAATATTATTATTACTAGTGTCATACAACATTAGAATTCTACTATAGCTTGTAGGCGGAACGTTCGACCGGAAATGTACGATTGCGGCGGTGTTACGGTTTAGCTGCTCCGTCGAATCTTCTTAGAACATTCGACAGACACCATAAGCCTTCAATGACAGATTCGACCTTAATTATTTCGGATTTTCTGACTATGCATTTTTTAATGAAACGAAATAAATAAAAACGAATTTCGGGAGTAACTAAATAAATTTATTTTTCGGACGAAAACTAAATTCCGAAACGAAATATTTCAGTGTGCGCATGTCTAGAAAGCACTGCTCTCTATCTGCCTCCTCACTGGACTCAGCGAGAGCAGGGGGGAGCCGTTGGCTCCTGCTGCTGTCAATCAAATCTGGTAACAAGAGAAAGGAGAGAGGGGGCGGGGCCGAGCCACACTATGTTTGTCAATAGACACCCACAGTGTGACTTGGGATTGCGTCCTCACAAGTACCCCTCTAGCAAGCGGAAAGCTAGGGTGGTACTCAAAGCGGGGGGTGGAGGCAGAAGCACCGGGAAGGATCCAAGAAGAGGAGGATCAGGCTGCTCTGTACAAAACCATTATACAGGACAGGTAAGTATAATATGTTTGCCATTTTGGAAAAATAAAAAGCTAACCTTTTTTTTTACAAAAAACGTGGTTTTTATTCGAAAAGATCACATGTTTACAAGGTATTGACAATGGTATTACATTCATTAAGCACATACAAAATGAGGAAGATATCATAAACTGGTGAACATATGTGGTTCTATTGTCATGGCACAAACACAAAAGTCTTATCCATATTAGTGCATATTCATATTCCAACCCCCTGGGTACATTATGAGGGGAAGTTGTTCATCTTGCGGTGCACTCAGATTAGGGAGGGTTATTCGGCTATCTCATCATTGCATATGGAGGCAGTGTCTACCCAAGTGTTCCAAATCTTCCCATATTTGGTCGGGCAGCCCCTATGGGCGTAGAGTTCTTTTTTATAGGGTAGTACACTATTAACTGCAGATATCCACTCTTGAAGCGTTGGTGGTAGTGCCCTGAGCCATTTACACGCTATGAGCAATCTAGCTGTGAATAACGTTTCTTGTAGAAATATGTAGTGAAATTTGTCCAAGTCCGGGTCCGGGAACACTCCCAGTAGGCATTGCTTAGAGCATAATTGTAAGGGGGGACCCCATCTTGTCATGTATGAATTTCACTATATGGGACCAATAGTCTTGTATTATTTGGCAAGACCAGATGATATGGAAGAAGTTGCTGGTGGAGCTACCACATCTGGGACAATGTTTGCAGTGGTTGGTTCTATACTTGGTTAGGCGCAGGGGGGGTCAGGTAAGACCTGTGTACGATATATAGTTGTGTGAGGCGTTCTGATAGTTTTGGAGAGACCTTTTTGCATGCATCCACCGCTTTCTCCCATTCGTCTTCTTCCATCTCCCCCACGTCCCCAGTCCAATGGTCTTTTAATCGATAGGCAAGAGTTGTAGCGGTTGGGCGAAGGAGAGAGTTATAAAATATTGAGATTAGTTTTGGAGAGTCTGGCCCAGTTATTACATTTAGAATGTCCAATTGTTCCAGGTTGGGAGGAGTGTCTCGAAATTGGGTCTGTATGGCCAAAAGCTAACCTTTAATATCACTTTAAGCTCTTCTCATGGAGTTACAATGTAAGAATCGTGGACCAGCAATGGAGCTCTATGGTTACATAGTTACCCCTTGAGGAGAGTTTAAAGAGGATGTGACCCTAAAAAAAAAAGATCCTGTTCCTTTAAAGTATTTTAAACTGCATAGTGCTTGTGCTGTGTCATTTGTCTCTTTCTATGCTGTAAAATACCTGGTTGATCCTGCCTGTTCCTGTGTCCCCCAGGTATGCTGACTGTGGTCATCATGGCTGCTGATCCATAATACTGCGGTCAGTTTACGTGCCTCTGTTATCCCGCTGTGTTTAGAGTCTCTCCCTCTCACCCTCCCTCCCTGCCTATCATTTCCCAGTGTGTGAGCCGATCTCCATAGATCAGATTTGGTCCAACATTGACCTAAGATGGCCATATGGTCATATTACGTCCATGATGTCACAAGCATCTCTGCCCTTTTGTGTACCTGCAGCTGTGGGGTGGGAATGCCCTGCCCGCAGTTGACTGGGTAGCAGTGGATGGGAATGAAAGCTTGTTTGGACAAAACCCGTCCTTACCGCTAGTGATAAGGGAGGCAGCCACACTCAGTTCTGTAGGCCGAGCCTGTTTTAAGTATCTTGTATTGGAAGGAAATATTTGCAAACAGTATATACCAGTAATAGCGAACCTTGGCACCTCAGATGTTTTGAAACTATGTTTCCCATGATGCTCATGCACTCTGTAGTGTAGTTGGGCTTCACGGTAAATGTAGTTCTAAAACATCTAGGGCGCCAAGGTTCTCCATCACTGGTATATAGGATACTGAGGTCTTTATATACATTTGCACAGTGTTTTGGTAGCAACAGATGACTGATCTTCAGTAATCCAGAGAATATACAGTCTCAGTATTTTGCAGGATATATTCCCAGAGGATGGCTTCTTGGTTCAGAGGTAGTGTCCCTTCTTGGAGTAGATATTTTTGCGGTCTGTACTGGCTCCATGCCTCCGTATCGCTTGCTGGAGTGGAGCCTTCCCTGAGCTATCCTGCCGTCTAGAACCTGACCCTGTGTCAAGCAATGTCCCTCACAAGCGGGTTCCTTTCCCTTCCAAACACTTGCCAAAGGCACTCCAAATTGACATTGGGTCCCTCAGACGAAGTCCGGAAGTGACGAAACGCGCCAGTGACGTAATCTACCGGAAGCGACGTGTGCACTCCACGGGCTGAGGAGGAACCAGGAAGTACACCGCTGCTGTACACAGCGGAGGTCTCCCTTCATCTTGCTGACGTCTGGAGCATCATACAGGCATAGTGCACTTTCACATTTGCTTCATTACAATTGTATTGTGGTACCCATATTCTGTTAGGGGGGGGATTTTTTATGGAATAAAGTTTTAAACGATATCACACTATGTGGACATTCCATTCCTCCCATATGGCTCATTTTTGAGCCTCAGATAGCGTGACTGACACCTGGTGGACGTATTCACTGGAGAAGTTTTATAATGATCCAAGGCATGCTATTGCTGTATTTCTGGTGAGTGCATCCCCATAGGGGTAGTTTTCCCTCACGTGGTGAAATTATATGGTGGAAGTCCCCTGCACAGGATACAGCGATGTCGTCTCACATATAGACTGTATACGATAATCTGTCCATTTGGAACAGTTGAGATATGAAGCGCTGCTGCAATATTTAAAGAGACTTTTTATCTTGAGACTTTTTATATTGCCTTTATATTTATAAGCTTCTAAATACCATTTTTCATCAGCAGTATATAGCAATCTTGTGACTTCTATAAGTATCTGGTTGAAGCTTATAGGAGGAGTTTTTCATTCTTCTCTGACTGTCCTATAAAACTGCAGGACCCCTGAGCTTCTGTCTGGACAGTGCTGATTGGCCCTGTGCTGATCACATGCACCCTCCCAAGAAAAAAAACAAAAAAACTTTCTAGCAATACACACCAAGCTAAGCATGTGCAGAGTGCCTCCAAGGATCTGTACTATCCGCAGATGGATTGGGGACAGCGGACGCAGGGGAGGATCAGAGAAGACGGGATCGAACAGCCTTTTTACACAATGCGGAGGATTAACCCCTTAGGTTCCACAGTGAGTATAACAAGCATAACAAGCATGGTTTACTGCCTATACAGACGGATTTTACTGTTGTGGAGCTCAGTATAAAGTTTACAGTACATGGCTCACCGGAGTCACTTTAAGCAGATTCTGTGTTGGAAACAATTCTAAGTTGGCCGGGTCAGTGCACACATCACTCCTCGAGTAAATCACACCCCACACATAGATATCAAGAAATTTATCTGAACACCTCGAGCTGGAAAGATTGTTTTGGGATTAGGTTTATAAATGGAAGTTCAGCCGTATAATATTTATATCTATTGATCCACCTAGACGAATGCTCGTCCTATAAAATCCGCACACAAAAAAAAAAAAAATATCTTTCCCCACAGAGCAGCACTGGCAGTTTATTTATATTCATGGCATTGATATAGTGTTTTGGTGAGTATTGATTTATTGTTACATTGCAGATATCTTATATATTATTTATATCAGAGGGCATTTTATTGTTAAACCTGGCAAATTAAAAAAAAAAATAGTACATATTCGCGTTCATTTCCCTTGACAGTTTGTTAAACATTCTCTGCTTATTAAACTGGGCAGAAGAAATACAGACTGAAGACAGAACATCCTCATTATCCTGCCAAACATTGGTTGGTACGCATTTGGGAATTTGAAAAATATCACAGCAACCTGCCATGTACATGTCCCCGAATGGCTGGGTGTTACATCTTAAGCCTCGTACACACGATCGGACTTCAAACAAACTTTTCCGAGGATTTCAGTCCAAAGGGCGTTGGCCGTGAACTTGGTATGCATACACACGGCAGGACTTTTTCCAGCCAGCTTTCACCAGATCACGTGGTTTTTCAGCTCTTTACCACCCCCCTTTGGTCAACTTCTGTATTGTTGTCTGATCTTTTGCATTGGTTCTGAGCATGCGTGTTTGTACTTTGGACTAAAGTCCGATGGATTTGTGTACACACGATCGGACTAGCCGACCTAGGACTTTTATTAGTAAGGGAGGAAGAAATCACCGCTCTAAGGAGGTCAATCAGAAACCTCTCCTCCAGACTGGAAGTCTCAGGTGCCGGCAATGCTTGTAACGATAAACATGAGAAAAGTCCTGGACAGCCGCACTCAAATAGAAATCGCCTTTATTCAGTAAAAACAATAAAAGTACATGTATGCCACAGCAAGAAGAGGGAAGCTGACGCGTTTCACACTACAGTCCGTGCTTAATCATGATTAAGCACGGACTGCAGTGTGAAACGCGTCAGATTCCCTTTTCTTGCTGTGGCATACATGTACCTTTATTGTTTTTACTGAATAAAGGCGATTTCTATTTGAGTGCGGCTGTCCAGGACTTTTCTTAATGTTTATGTAGGACTTTTGTTGCCGCCAAGTTTGTCTGTTTGCACAGCCAACATCTGTCCGATGAAAGCCGAAAAAGTTTGTCCAATGGAGCGTACACACGGTCGGATGCTGCCTTAAAACAGGTAATGTGCATGTTTGTTGTCAAAAATTCTGATCGTGTGTATGGGCCTTAAGACTGGAACTAAAATGTACCTATTTCTGCTGTAGCACCCTATAGAAGTGTGCTAGAGTTCATTTAGGTGTGTTAGTGTATGTCTGTTAGGACAAGCAAAACATACACGTTATTGTCAAAAGTATTGGGATGCCTGCCTTAACACACACATGAACGTTAATGGCATTTCAGTCTTATGCCCCGTACACACGATCGGACTTTTCGACAACAAAACCATGGATTTTTGTTTGAAAGGTTGTTGGCTCCAACTTATCTTGCATACACACGGTCACACAAATGTTGGCCAACAATTACGAATGTGGGAACGCGGTGACGTACAAGACGTACGACGAGTCGAGAAAAAGGAAATTCAATGGCCAGTGCGGCTCCTTCTGCTTGATTCCGAGCATGCGTGAACTTTTGTGCGACGGACTTGTGTATACACGATCGGAAATTCCGATAACAAAGTTTTGTTGGTGGAAAATTTGAGAACCTGTTAGCAAACATTTGTTGGCGGAAAGTCCGACAGCAAATGTTCGATGGAGCATACACACAGTCAGACTTTCAGACAACAAGCTCACATCCAACATCTTACATCGGAAAATCCGACCGTTAGTCCGTAAAGTTCAATATTGAGTTGGCCCACCCTTTGCAGCTATAACAGCTTCAACTCTTCTGGGAACGCTGTCCACAAGGTTTAGGAGTGTGTCTATGGGAATGTTTGACCATTCTTCAAGAAGCGCATTTGTGAGGTCAGGCACTGCTGTTGGACAAGAAGGCCTGGCTCACAGTCTCCGCTCTAATTCATCCCAAATATGTTCCATCGGGATGAGGTCAGGACTTTGTGTAGGCCAATCAAGTTCCTCCACCCAAAACTCGCTCACCCATGTCTTGATGGACTTGCTTTGTGCACTGGTGCGCAGTCATGTTAGAACAGGAAGGGGCCATCCTCAAATGGTTCCCACAAGTTTGGGAGCATGAAATTGTCCAAAATGTGTTGGTATCCCTTCACTGGAACTAAGGGGCCAAGCCCAACTCCTGAAAAACAACCCCCACACCATAATCCCCCCTCCACCAAGTGATCTGGACCAGTGCAGGGTCCATAAAGACATGGATGAGTGAGTTTGTTGTGGAGGAACTTGACTGGCCTACACAGAGTCCTGACCTTAACCTGAAAGAACACCTTTGGGATGAATTAGAGTGGAGACTGTGAGCCAGGCCTTCTTGTCGAACATCATTGCCTGACCTCATAAATGTGCTTCTGGAAGAATGGTCAAACATTCCCACAGACACACTCCTAAACCCCGTAGAGAGCCTTCCCAGAAGAGCTGAAGCTGTTATAGCTGAAAAGGGTGGGCCAACTCAATATTGAACTCTACCGACTAAGACTGGGATGCTATTAAAGTTCATGTGCATGTAAAGGAAGGTGACCCAATACTTTTGAGTATAGTGTAGCTAGCTCAGGGCTAAGCCTGGCATGTGTAAACTAGGTCAGGGTTACTTTAGTTCAAGACTGGTTGACTCATCCTAGCAGCTTCTCTGGTGCCTCCCCCTGTTTTTTGGGACATTGGAGAATGTTCTAGACATAGTGGGTGGAGGTTAGGAGGAGCTGCTTGGAATTTGTATGAGGACCTCAGCCAATCCCCAGTAAAGGGCAGGCAGGGGGCAAGCCACCTCATAAATCAGCATGAGTCATGCCAACAAGGGGAGTCAGGTGAATGATGGAGATAGAGTGCTAAGGATGTTTGCGATGGACCTTGAGGGTGGGGGGGTGACCTCGGGCCCGGGGCTCGGTTGCTGTAAGATTCCTACAAAAACACATGGAGGAAACCCTTCCTGGCGGCATGGGAGCAAGGAGAGAGGACAGCAGGAGCATGTCTGGGAGATCTCCTGAGACTCAACCGGGTGGGCTGGTGAGTGTCAGTCTGGAGGACTGTGAGGAGAAGTTAGCCTGGAGGGCTAGTGAAAGGGGCAGCTGCAGCCAGGTGGGTTGGCAGTGCCTGAAGAGGTGGTGCTGGGATCAGTAGCCACAGGAGTGATGCAAGCTGGACACTGAAATTCTACTACACACCCAAGGTGCCTGGGGTCCTGCCTGTAATGGGTCATTGCTTTCATCTGACTGAGTGACTGTCAGGTATTCACAGTATTCCAGCTGGGTTCTGCAAGCAAGTCTGCTGTAATCACAGGAGCAGTGATTGTTTGGTTTGTTTTGCTGAGAGTTTGATTACTTCCCCCTGCTTCTAGAAGAAGTTTCTAGAGCTTAGGGCTACAGGATTCAAATGTCCAATCTGAATATTCAGCAGGGCCTAGCCAATCCCTGGGGGAGGTGTGCCCAGATGGGGCTAGGTTGATGTTAAATAGTCTGGAGCCCTGAGGAGAGTATATTTCCCCCCCTGTGGGTATGGATCTGTGAGTTGAGAGGAGAAGGGGACTGCTTACCCCCCAGAGACTTTGTACTGATTGCTGAGATGCAAAGAACTCGTAGACATCTGCCTGAGATTTGTGAGTAGAGCTTCTTCTGTGCTGCAGCTTGATTCCTGGTCCCCACTGTGCACCTATAGACTGCTCCAGTCCACCACTACTTGTGCTCCATATTGCTGCATGGTCTTCAGCTGTGCATCTGTAGACCGTCCTAGTCTACTACTTCCTATGCTACTGATAGAAGTATCTAGAAAGACACTAGAAAGAAGTGTCCTACGCAGACTAACGTTTTTGAGGTATTCCACACTCCTATATCCCCCAAAGTTCTTAAAGCAATAAACCTTTAAAAAGACATCCCCTAGACCAAGGTTGTCAATCTCAATTTCATTGCGGGTCACATCAGCATTATGGTTGCCCTCAAAGGGCCAGTTGTTTCTCAAAGACTAGATGTCCAGACAGGGGTGGATGCGGGGGGGGGGGGGCAACGGGGCAATTGCTCCCCCCCGAGAAAATATTACAGACTTCGAGGCTGATTGCACCCCAGGGCGATGGGACAACTCACAGCCATTATCACAGCATTAGGAAATACTGCACAGACACATTGGGACTGGACTCTCCGCCCCCTGTACCTCCCCCAGCAGTTTTCCAGCCTCTCTCCTGCAGGCTGCTGCTTAAGTAGGCTGGAGCTTCCTGGCTTCTGCTGCTTGAGTGGGAGGGATGGGGATGTGCCTGACCCTCGAGGTGGTGTGCCCTCCTGACCTCCCCGGGGTGCACCCTCCTGACCTCCCTGGTGTGTGCCCTCCTGGCCCTGTACTGTGCCCTCCTTACCCCCCCCCCCCCAGTGTGTGCCCTCCTGGACCTCCCTGGTGTGTGCTCTGCCAGCCCCCTGGTGTGTGCTCTCCCAGCCCCTTGGTGTGTGCCCTTCCCACCCCCCAGTGTATGCCGTTCTAACCCCCCCGGTGACACCTAGTCCTTTGCTTTGCTGATCCCTGTACACTGTCCTACATTCTAATGACCTCTGTACACTGTTCTTCATCCCTCTGACCCTTGTAAAATGTTCTCTTGCCCCAAGTCCTCCTCCCTACACACCCCCTATCCTCTGTCCTGACAACTCCTGTCCTCTGCCCTGCTGACCCCCTGTTCTCTGCCCTACTGTTCCCTGTACACCGCCCTACATCCTACGGACCTCTGTACACTGCTCTACATCCTACTGACCCCTGTACACTGCTCTACATCCTACTGACCTCTGTACACTGCTCTACATCCTACTGACCTCTGTACACTGCCCTACATCCTACTGACCTCTGTACACTGCCCTAAATACTACTGACCTCTGTACACTGCTCTACATACTACTGACCTCTGTAAACTGCCCTACATACTACTGACCTCTGTACACTGCTCTACATCCTACTGACCTCTGTACACTGCTCTACATACTACCGACCTCTGTACACTGCTCTACATGCTACCGACCTCTGTACACTGCTCTACATCCTACTGACCTCTATACACTGCCCTACATCCTACTGACCTCAGTACACTGCCCTACATCCTACTGACCTCTGTACACTGCCCTACATACTTCTGACCTCTGTACACTGCCCTACATCCTACTGACCTCTGTACACTGCCCTACATACTACTGACCTCTGTACACTTCCCTACATACTACTGACCTCTGTACACTGCCCTACACACTACTGACCTCTGTACACTGCCCTACACACTACTGACCTCTGTACACTGTACACTGTATGATACATTAAATTCAGTTCTGTAAGCAACACCTTATTTTCTGACAGTGCCCCCCCCCCCCCCCCCGAGACTAGACTCTGGATCCGCCCCTGTGTCCAGAGCACCCCACTCTCCCTTACATCAGATATCAAGAGCACCTCACCATCAGAAGTGAGGAGTCCCCTCACCCCCTCTTACATCACAGTGCACTCACTTACCTTGTGCTGTTGCCGGGAGGAAGCTGTGGGAGGAGCTGAGAAGCAGAAAGTTTAGTTTACAGTTTAGTGTCATTTGCATTCTTGCAAAATACTAAAGCTGCACATAGATTTTTAGAGAGGAGTCAAAAGGATTCAGCACAAGCAATTGTCAGTGTGACAGCAGATACTGTCAGTGCCAACCTATAACAGAAAAACTTCTCCAGCAGCCAATTTCCAACAGAGGCTGCTGCAGGCACTAAAAGACAAGAGAGTAATCTGCAAACAGCTAAAAGAGGGAGCTGTCATCTCATGTCTATGTGTGCCTTATAGTGAACCTGTCATTATCCTAATGGCATTCACAGACTTGAACACTAAAATGTACAAATTTAGTCGCAACTACACATTCTTTTAGATGTCTTCTTTAGCATTCTAGGGGGATGATTTACTAAAGCTGGAGAGTGCAAAATCAGGCTCACTTCTGCATGGAAACCAATCAGCTTCCATGTTTTATTTCCAAAGCTAAATTGAACAAGCTAAAGTTAGAAGCCGATTGTTTTTTTATGCAGAAGTGAGCCTGATTTTGCACTCTCCAGCTTTAGTAAATCAACCCTTAGGTGTTCCTAAATTTTGACACTTTCCGATTGTAGCGCCCTCCCAGATAGGCTTCTATTAAGGGTTAGGCAAATGTAGTTTTTGTGGCTCTGCTGTAATCAGCAGAGCAGCATGTGATTGCTTTGGTCTGCTCTAGACTCCGCGGTCTGCAAGTTTCATTGCTTCCCCCTGTTTTCTGGAGACTTCCAGAATAAAGTGGGTGCGAGAATCAAATGAGCAGCTTGAATTTTTATGCAACTCCAGCTGCTCTCTGGGGAAGGTGCTCAGATGGTGCCTGGGAGAGTGTATAAATAGTCTGGAGCCAAGGAGAGCTGGGCTATTCCCAAAAGGGAGAGCTGGGTTATTCCCCAGAAGAAGAGGCTCCCAGCCAGAAGGGCTACTGCCCTTCCTGACAGTTCAGCTGAAGATCCTGCTACTCTCATAAAGGTCCCAGCTGTGTATAGCCAGGGGGGCCTATCCTGCTGCAAGTCCTAGGTGAGCTAAAAGAGGCGTTTCACTGAGGATCCAGTCTGGAGGTTCACTGAGGAGACTGTCTGCCTGAGTCTGTAGGGAGACATTCAAGTTCCAGGAACACAGGAATACAGTCCTGAGAAGGATCCTAGTGACTGTTGTTGCTGTTAACCCCTAGTGCACTAGTATTAAGGCTTGCCTAGCCTGGAACGTGGCTTATAGTGTCCCAGTGCTTTCCACTTCATGTCCTGCTGCCCTGCCATAGACCTGACAGTAGTTCGGCGCTGCACCTGGTAGCCAGGATGTCCCCTCTCCAGAGCTCAGGCCATGGGCCAGTTCAGCAAGGAGCTACAAGTGGCACGCAGAGGACGCACGCGAGGGAGGTGCAGAGTGTGCATGAGAGCACAGTGATGCTGTGAAATGGTCTGAAGGACCAGACAAAAGGCCCAAGCTTGAGGACAGAGCAGCAATATTGCAATAAGAAGCCAGGAGGCTTAATACCGATTTGCGTTTGCCTTTTGAAGTGGTGATGGAAACTACTGCAAGGATAACGCTGTAAGTTACTTTTAAACTTTACCTTTAAAGGCTAAGTTCACCTTTCCTTTTTTTTTTCTAAATTCCAGCTCCCCTATGTACCAACATACCAATAATAAACCTCTGTTCTGTTGCAGAAAAATAAAAGCTTTCTTTGATTTTTAGAACAAGGCCTTATCTTAGCCCATGGTATGTTCCATAGAAAATTTAATGATTTCCTGGTAGGTAGATTTAGGACATACAAACCAGTAAGACACAGGAAGCAGTTCACCAGCTGACTTCATTAGCACACACACCCTTCACCCATCAACTAGGTTTGCATGGAATCCCTGGCATCCCTCCAGGCACGCGTTTGCCTGGTTTGTCAATGTAGGCTGCCACAGCTGCTATGTTTGCATGGCATCCCTAGCGTCCCTCAAGATGGTGTTAAGGATGGGCTTCTGCTATTTACTAGCAGCTCTTTCTTTCAGTGCACAGGGGCTGCTCAGCTGTCGGTTAATTACCAGCTACTCATTTTTTCCACATTGACTCACCTGGTTACCATTACCTGCCTCATTAATCCATCCTACAGCCAGCCCCTTTTTGGCTATTTAAACAGCTTTGCTCATTCCCTCCATGCCCTTGCTTGGTCAACATCTCCAGTGTGCTCCTGTGTATGACTTGGCCTGGCTGCAGCTCTTTCTTTCAGTGCACAGGGGCTGCTCAGCTGTCGGTTAATTACCAGCTACTCATTTTTTCCACATTGACTCACCTGGTTACCATTACCTGCCTCATTAGTCCATCCTACAGCCAGCCCCTTTTTGGCTATTTAAACAGCTTTGCTCATTCCCTCCGTGCCCTTGCGTGGTCAACATCTCCAGTGTGTTCCTGTGTATGACTTGGCCTGGCTGACTTCTCTTTTGATACCTGCTCCTGATTTTTTGGCTGTTGACAACACTGACTTCTGGCTCCTTGATCCTGGCTTGTCTGATTACCTGCTCTGGCTACCATACCCTGGCTTCTGTTTATGACTATGTTCCTGAACTGTTGTTATTTTTGCTATTACATTAAAGGTGTGGCATTTTCTGTCTCTGCCTGTTTTATGGTTCCTGACAGATGGGTCCGGGCTGCATGCTAAACTCTCTTGGGCCACGGGTTGTACACTCCTGGGTGTCTCCAAATGCCTCCTTCAAAAAAAACATGTACAGAGATGTGAATGGGGCCTGTCAGCTGAGTATCTCCATCCACTCCCTCCTATGTACGGTATTTGTAAAAAGGTGGGCAAACACAATACAATCTGATTGTATAATCTCCTTTAGATTTACCAAAACTATGGAATAGGTGGGACACACCTATTTATCCATTCACTCTATATCCAATCAGGTAGGCCCTTGCACACGCCGCAGAGCCGGACACAGCTGGAGCCAATCAGTGGGATTTCCGCCGGCCACCCATGATGGTCCTGAGGACAGGCAGAACGGCGGTCTGCCAATGTAAACAAGGAAGATCGCCGTTCTGCCAGAGAAAAAAAATGAAGATCTTGTATTATTACTGCTAAGCAAAAACACGGATCTCTGTTTTCCTTTAGTGAAAGAACATCCCCCACAGTTGGAAAGCCCTCATAGTGAATACACTTAACCCTTTGATCGCCCCCCTGATGTTACCCTTCCCTGCCAGTGTCATTTATACTGTGACAGTGCATTTTTTTTTTGCATTAATCACTATATTAGTATCACTGGTCCCCAAAAAGTGTCAAAAGTATCAGTTAGGTGTCAGATTTGTCCGCAGCAATGTTGCAGTCCCGCTAAAATTCGCTGATCGCTGCCGTTACTAGTAAAAAAAAAAAAATTCCATAAAAATATCCCATAGTTTGTAGATGCTATAACTTTTGCGCAAACCAATCAATGTACGCCTATTGGGATTTTTTTTTTTTTTACCAAAAATATGTAGCAGAATACATATTGACCTAAATAGATGAATACATTTGTGACAGACCTAGCCGGGACAGAGGCTTTTGGAGGGGACTGAATGCTAGCCTCTTGTTGACCGATTATGGGCCCTGGCATTTGGGGGAACGGTGCTCACTTTGAGCTGTATGCCTGGGGACCCTGGAAGTAATGTTACTTTGGATTCAAGTCCATGTCCCCCCAAAACACAAAACTCTGGGAACCCCATATGTGCCATATTATAGATAGTGACTGCTTCACAATGTTGTGTGTATATATAATGTGTGTTGTCTCATGCTGTTGTGTACTATTTGCTGTGCTAGTTTGGAGTGGGGCTGTATTCCAATGTTCTATTGTGTCTGTCTGCCTTGGATATCACAGGATGTGTATCTCTATGGAAGGAGGGGGGATTCCTCCAACAGCTCTCCCTGCTGATAAGACTGTTTACTGATGAGACATTGGACAGTTTAACCCGCCCTGTTTTCCAAGGGTGGGGGGAAGTGTTTTGAAGTGGGATCTGTATAACATGTGTTTGAATAAAGATATTATTCCTGCTTGAACCTCAAGACAGAGCATCTTGTCTCGTATTTGGGGGAGAATTATTTGTATGGGTTCCTTGTTCGGCTGATTGAAGTGTCCGGGAGCTGCTTTTGTGTTCGGGTATGGAATGTCCTAAACGACTTTAACCCCTTTCATACTCGGGGTGTCGTTACAAAATTAGATTTATAAAAAAAAATGTATTGGGTATGTTTTTAAGGCAGAAAGTAAAAATGTTTCTAAATTTTTTTTTTTTTTTTAGCGCAAAAAATAAAAACTGTAGAGGTGATCAAATACTACCAAAAGAAAGCTCTATTTGTGGGGAAAGAAGGACATCAACCTTATTTGGGTACAGCATCGCACGACCGCGCAATCGTCAGTTAAAGTAACGCAGTGCTGCATCGCAAACCTTCCGGGACAGAAGTGGTTAAGCTCTATGAAACCCACTACACCTTGAATGAAACCCCCAAATATCACAGTATTGCAACAGATGGCTTTTTTTTTTTTTTTTTATTTCTTCCAAACGTATAGGTGACCTTAATTAAGACGTAATTTTGTTTTTTTTTATTTTCCAACACTGGAATGTGGTGACATTATATAACCATAGAGTCCCGGTTACGGCATCATTGCGGTCATGATTTATGATCTTCCTGATATTTTGCCGTTCCACGTATGACAGACCGAAGAACCCCCGTCTGAATGCAATAACAAAAAGCCAATAAAACAAAACTGGAATTAAAGAGAGTAATGAGAATTTAAATCTCTATGAAAAATAGTTTCCTACGAGGCACCTAGGTTGATTTCTGGCTGGTACATATTTTTATATTCATCATGTCAGATGCTAGCTCTTTCAGGAATGACAATGAAACTTGAGTTATCTCCACCTTTAACTCCGGCTTCTAGCATTTTATGTTTATGTAAATATCATAGCCATAAACTTCAACCGCTCTTTACAGAGAAAGCAACACCATACAAAGCCACAGAAAAAAAAAAAAAAGAGGGACCTGGTCCTTCAATCATTCAACAAGCAACCCATTAAAATGGCAACGAAGACCTCTGAAATGAAGGCCAATGCTTTGAAACTTCATAGAAGAGACAGCAGGCCTGGAAACAAAGCCGCACTATCATACCGCAAACTAAATAAAATACCCAGTCGGGTATCAGAATAAGAGTCATATTAGCTCTCTTTTTCTTTCTTCTTTCTTCTTTATTTCTTTACATTTATGGGGCATTTGCAGTTTCCATCCCGTTTCTTGCAAGTGACACGGCTGAAGTCTCCTTAGTGCAAAGTCCCCTTTACACTTCTTATCCTAACCCATCCATGCCTATTTCTGACATTTGTTGCTTACAAGTTAAAAATCTGTATTTTTTTTTGCTAGAAAATTACTTAGAGCCCCTAAACATAATATATCATTTTTTTTAGCAAAGACCCTACAGAATAAAATGGCGGCCATTGCAATATTTTATGTCACACGGTATTTGCGCAGCGGTCTTTCAAGCATAATTTTTTTTGGAAAAAAGACACACAAATTAAAAAAAAAAACTAAACAGTAAAGTTAGCCCAATTATTTTGTATAATGTGAAAGATGATGTTACGCCGAGTAAATAGATACCTAACATGTCACACTTTGAAATTGCGCACGCTCGTGGAATGGCGACAAACTACGGTACTTCAAAATCTCAACAGGCGACCTGTTTAGAGTTAGTGCTAGAATTATTGCTCTTGCTCGAACGTTCGCAATGAATCCTCACATGTGTGGTGCAATCACCATTTACATGTGTGTGCGACTTACGTATGCGTCCGCTTCTGCTCGCAAAAACTGAGGGATGGAGGCACTTCACATTTTTTCTTTATTATTTAATTTTACTTTTTAATTTTTTACACTGTCCTTTAATTTTTTTGCTTTTTGATCACTTTTATTTCTATTACAAGGAATGTAAACCTCTCTTGTAATAGAAATAAGGATGACAGGTCCTCTTTATGGAGAGATCTGGGGTCAAAAAGACTCCATATCTCTTCTTTACATAAAAAATATATATTTTTAATCTTTTGCTTAAAAAAAAAAAAAAAAAATAGTTTGGCCATGGCTAGAACAAAGTACAGTACTTAAAAATCTCAATAGGCGACGTTTAAACTAGAATTATTGCTCTCGCTCGAACGTTTGCGGTGATTCCGCACATGTATGGTGCAATCACCATTTACATATGTGTGTGCGACTTACGTATGCGTCCGCTTCTGCTCGCAAAAACGGAGGGATGGAGGCACTTCACATTTTTTTTTTTATTATTTAATTTTACTTTTTAATTTTTTACACTGTCCTTTAATTTTTTTTCTTTTTGATCACTTTTATTTCTATTATAAGGAATGTAAACCTCTCTTGTAATAGAAATAAGGATGACAGGTCCTCTTAATGGAGAGATCTGGGGTCAAAAAGACCCCATATCTCTTCTTTACATAAAAAATATATTTTTTTTTAGCTTTTTCTTAAAAAAAAAAAAAAAAAAAAACTAGTTTGGCTATGGCTAGAACAAAGTACAGTACTTAAAGTGGAGTTCCACCCAAAAATGGAACTTCCACTTTTTGGATTCCTCCTCCCCTCCGGTGTCACATTTGGCACCTTTCAGGGGGGAGGAGGGAGCAGATACCTGTCTAATACAGGTATTTGCTCCCACTTCCTGGCATAGCTCACTGCGGTGATTGCGGTGACCTACGCCACTTCTGCCGCCTACCCCGTCCTCCCCCGCTGTATTCTGTGAGACACAGAACACAGCAGGGACCTGTAAGGACGCGCAGCACGGCTCGCGCATGCGCAGTAGGGAACCAGGAAGTTAAGCCGCGCAGATTCACTTCCTTATTCCCTTACTGAGGATGGCGGCGACAGCAGCCGAGAGCCGAAGGACGGATCGGCTTCGGCTACCGACACCGCGGGCTCCCTGGGTAGGTAAGTGTCCACATATTAAAAGTCAGCAGCTGCAGTATTTGTAGCTGCTGGCTTTTAATATTTTTTTTTCAGCAAACCTCCGCTTTAAAAATCTCAATAGGCGACGTTTAAACTAGAATTATTGCTCTCGCTCGAACGTTCACGGTGATTCCGCACATGTATGGTGCAATCACCATTTGCATATGTGTGTGCGACTTACGTATGCGTTCGCTTCTGCGTGCAAAAATGGAGGGATGGAGGCACTCTACATTTTTTTTTTCTTATTTAATTTTACGTTTTAATTTTTTACACTGTCCCTTCATTTTTTTTTTCTTTTTGATCCCTTTTATTTCTATTACAAGGAATGTAAACATCTCTTGTAATAGAAATAAGGATGACAGGTCCTCTTTATGGAGAGATCTGGGGTCAAAAAGACTCCATATCTCTTCTTTACATAAAAAATACATTTTTTTTGATCTTTTGCTTAAAAAAAAAAAAAAAAACTGTTTAGATTGGCCATGGCTAGAACAATCTACGGTACTTAACCACTTGAGCCCCGGACCATTATGCTGCCTAAGGACCAGAGGTCTTTTTCCAATTTGGCACTGCGTCGCTTTAACTGCTAATTGCGCGGTCATGCAATGCTGTACCCAAACGAAATTTGCGTCCTTTTCTTCCCACAAATAGAGCTTTCTTTTGATGGTATTTGATCACCTCTGCGGTTTTTATTTTTTGCGCTATAAACGGAAAAAGACCGAAAATTTTGAAAAAAAATGATATTTTCTACTTTTTGTTATAAAAAAAATCCAATAAACTAAATTTTAGTCATACATTTAGGCCAAAATGTATTCGGCCACATGTCTTTGGTAAAAAAAATGTCAATAAGCGTATATTTATTGGTTTGCGCAAAAGTTATAGCGTCTACAAACTAGGGTACATTTTCTGTAATTTACACAGCTTTTAGTTTATGACTGCCTATGTCATTTCTTGAGGTGCTAAAATGGCAGGGCAGTACAAAACCCCCCCAAATGACCCCATTTTGGAAAGTAGACACCCCAAGGAAATTGCTGAGAGGCATGTTGAACCCATTGAATATTTATTTTTTTTGTCCCAAGTGATTGAAAAATGACAAAAAAAAAAAAATATTTACAAAAAGTTGTCACTAAATGATATATTGCTCACACAGGCCATGGGCCTATGTGGAATTGCACCCCAAAATACATTCAGCTGCTTCTCCTGAGTATGGGGATACCACATGTGTGGGACTTTTTGGGAGCCTAGCCGCGTACGGGGCCCCGAAAACCAATCACTGCCTTCAGGATTTCTAAGAGTGTAAATTTATGATTTCACTCTTCTCTGCCTATCACAGTTTCGGAGGCCATGGAATGCCCAGGTGGCACAAAACCCCCCAAAATGACCCCATTTTGGAAAGTAGACACCCCAAGCTATTTGCTGAGAGGCATATTGAGTCCATGGAATATTTTATATTTTGACACAAGTTGCGGGAATGTGACACTTTTTTTTTTTTCATAAAGTTGTCACTAAATGATATATTGCTCACACAGGCCATGGGCATATGTGGAATTGCACCCCAAAATACATTCAGCTGCTTCTCCTGAGTATGGGGATACCACATGTGTGGGACTTTTTGGGAGCCTAGCCGCGTACGGGACCCCGAAACCAATCACTGCCTTCAGGATTTCTAAGGGTGAAAATTTTTGATTTCACTCTTTACTGCCTATCACAGGTTCGGAGGCCATGGAATGCCCAGGTGGCACAAACCCCCCCCAAATGACCCCATTTTGGAAAGTAGACACCCCAAGCTATTTGCTGAGAGGCATGGTGAGTATTTTGCAGCTCTCATTTGTTTTTGAAAATGAAGAAAGACAAGAAAAAACATTTTTTTTTTTTCTTTTTCAATTTTCAAAACTTTGTGACAAAAAGTGAGGTCTGCAAAATACTCACTATACCTCTCAGCAAATAGCTTGGGGTGTCTACTTTCCAAAATGGGGTCATTTGGGGGGGTTTTGTGCCACCTGGGCATTCCATGGCCTCCGAAACTGTGATAGGCAGTGAAGAGTGAAATCAAAAATTCACGCCCTTAGAAAGCCTGAAGGCGGTGCTTGGTTTTCGGGGTCTCGTACGCGGCTAGGCTCCCAAAAAGTCCCACACATGTGGTATCCCCGTACTCAGGAGAAGCAGCAGAATGTATTTTGGGGTGTAATTTCACATATTTCCATGGCATGTTTGAGCAATATATCATTTAGTGACAACTTTGTGCAAAAAAAAAAAAAAAAATTTGTCTCTTTCCCGCAACTTGTGTCGCAATATAAAATATTCCATGGACTCGACATGACTCTCAGCAAATAGCTTGGGGTGTCTACTTTCCAAAATGGGGTCATTTAGGGGGGTTTTGAACTGTCCTGGCATTTTATGCACAACATTTAGAAGCTTATGTCACACATCACCCACTCTTCTAACCACTTGAAGACAAAGCCCTTTCTGACACTTATTGTTTACATGAAAAAGTTATTTTTTTTTGCAAAAAAATTACTTTGAACCCCCAAACATTATATATTTTTTTAAAGCAAATGCCCTACAGATTAAAATGGTGGGTGTTTCATTTTTTTTTTTCACACAGTAATTGCGCAGCGATTTTTCAAACGCATTTTTTGGGGAAAAAACACACTTTTTTAAATTTTAATGCACTAAAACACACTATATTGCCCAAATGTTTGATGAAATAAAAAAGATGATCTTAGGCGGAGTACATGGATACCAAACATGACATGCTTTAAAATTGCGCACAAACGTGCAGTGGCAACAAAATAAATACATGTTTAAAAGCCTTTAAAAGCCTTTACAGGTTACCACTTTAGATTTACAGAGGAGGTCTACTGCAAAAATTACTGCACTCGATCTGGCCTTCACGGTGATACCTCACATGCATGGTGCAATTGCTGTTTACGTTTGACGACAGACCGCCGCTTGCGTTCGCCTTAGCGCGAGAGCAGGGGGCGACAGGGGTGCTTTTTTTTTTTTTTTTCTTAATTATTTTTTTGCTTTTTTAATCTTACTTTTAAACTGTTCCTTTCATATTTTTTTTTTTTAATCATTTTTATTGTTATCTCGGGGAATGTAAATATCCCCTATGATAGCAATAGGTAGTGACAGGTACTCTTTTTTGAAAAAATTGGGGTCTATTAGACCCTAGATCTCTCCTCTGCCCTCAAAGCATCTGACCACACCAAGATCGGTGTGATAAAATGCTTCCCCAATTTCCCAATGGCGCTATTTACATCCGGCGAAATCTAAGCCATGAAGCTTCCGGTTTCTTAGGCCATAGAGATGTTTGGCGCCACTCTGGTCTCTGATCAGCTCTATGGTCAGCAGGCTGAATCACCGGCTGCATTCTCAGGTTCCCTGTTGAGACAGGAGAGCCAGAGAAAAACACGGAAGACGGTGGGGGGGGGGGCATTCCCTCCCACGGCTTGTAAAAGCAGTCTAGAGGCTAATTAGCCGCTAGGATTGCTTTTACATGAAAGCCGACCGCTGGCTGAAAAGAATGGTACCAAGATGATACCTAAACCTGCAGGCATCATTCTGGTATAACCACTCAAAGTCGTGCATGGCGTACCTGAAGACAAAAAAATGGTTAACAATGGTTAACAATAAAGCACAGTAAACAGTAAAGTATAAATAATTACATACCTGAAAAACAAACATGATAAAACATAATAACAATAACAATAACAATAAAACATTGCAGAATAGAATACAGTAAAAAAAAGAGCAGAACAATAGAGAGAGAATAGAGAGAGAGAGAACAATAAAACGACAACTATTTTTTTTTATTTTATATATATTTTTTTTTTTACACTTTTTTTGTAACTAACTTTTCTAACTGTAACCGGTTCCAGGTTCGGGTCTCTCAAAATGCGATGGCATCTTGGGAGACCCTGTGAAAGTGTGCCTAGTCTGTGGAATGCTGTACCCTATGCTAATACTCAACTAGTGCATGGTAGCGTTCAAAACATTCACCAATGCAAAGACCAGGATTGTCAGGACAGGAGGGACAATAATAGCGGGTGTCACGCCTATATCCGCGCTTGCTGCAGACACAATATCTTTTTTGGGGGCGTTCGCTGGGTAGGGGTACTCGGGAGGACATAAAAATGCCTCTCATGCAGCCGACTGCATTTGGTTGGGGATGTGAATGGGGGAAGTACGGGCGCTGCAGAAGTGGTGGGTTCCCAATTAGGATTGGCGAATGCAGCAGGAACGGCATTATGGGCACGACGGGCCTGTGTTTGTCTTTTTGGTGGCAGCGGGACACTACTTGTGCTTGCCACCTCACCAGCTTGAACTGCACTTATAGGACTCGCCACGTCACCAAGTGTTACTGCAGTGCTGGTTTGACTACGACCGGGGTGTACTACGCCGCTGGCGCTTGCCAGTTCCCCAAAACGCTACCAAAAAAACTGTTAGCGATCGCAGGGATCAGGCCTGACTCTGCGAACGCTGCAGTTATGCGTTTAGAGTTTTGTAAGTGACAGTGATCGATCGATACTGCACTTGGGTGGGCTGGGCCGGGCCGGGCGGAGGGGCAAAACGCAGGTGCTAGCAGGTATCTGGGCTGATCCCGCTAACACTGCGTTTTTGGGAACCCTAAACTGCTGGGGACGCTAGTATAGATCTGATCGGATCAGATATTGATCCGATCAGATACTATACCACTAAGGGAGGTGTACGGTGCGTGCGTGGGTGTTAGCGGTACTGGCGCTAACCTGACGCTGCCTGGGGCTGGTGCTTGCCAGTTCACCAAAATGCTACCAAAAAAACTGTTAGCGATCGCAGGGATCAGGCCTGACTCTGCGAACGCTGCAGTTATGCGGTTAGTGTTTTGTAAGTGTCAGTGATCGATCGATACTGCACTTGGGTGGGCTGGGCTGGGCCGGGCGGAGGCGCAAAACGCAGGTGCTTGCAGGTATCTGGGCTGATCCCACTAACACTGCGTTTTTGGGAACCCTAAACTGCTGGGGACGCTAGTATAGATCTGATCGGATCAGATATTGATGCGTTCAGATACTATACCACTAAGGGAGGCGTATGCTGCGTGCGTGGGTGTTAGCGGTACTGGCGCTAATCTGACGCTGCCTGGGGCGACGCATATCACCGCCGGGTGATCAGGGGGCTAAACCTTTATTCGGTAATAAACGGCGGGTGCCCTGACACTATAAAAAATAAACAAACTAACCAGCGTCACCCGTAACAGTTATACGGTGATCAGTGGTGAAAGGGTTAACTAGGGGGCAATCAAGGGGTTAAAACATTTATTAGGTAGTATATGGGGGTCCCTGACGCTATAAAACGCTGACGGCGAACCTAAATATTTACCTCACTAACTACCGTCACCAGCGACACTAATACAGCGATCAGAAAAATGATCGCTTAGTGACACTGGTGACGGGGGGTGATCAAGGGGTTAAAACTTTATTAGGGGGGGTTAGGGGGGTACCCTAGACCTACAGGGGGCTAACCCTAATTGTCCCAACACTGTAACTGTCACAAACTGACACTATGCAGTAATCAGAAAAAAAAAAAAAAAAACTGCTGGTGTCAGTTTGTGACGGGGGGGGGGGGGGGGGGTGATTGGGGGGGGAACGGGGGGCGATCGGGGGGGGGATCGGGGTGTAATGTGTGCCTGGCATGTTCTACTGTGTGTGTGTGTGTTGGTGCAGTCACTCACTTGTCGTCTCTCCTCGGGCCGGAACGGAAACTACCGACCCGAGGGGAGATGACATCATTTCCTTTGCTGCTGTTTAGCATACAGCAGCAAAGGAGTTTTCCCATTGGCCGGCGGCGATCGCGAGGGGGGGGCCACGAACGGATGGCCTCCCCCTCGTCTCCGATCGCCGGGGGACAAAACGGGACCGCCTCGGGCGGCGGGGGGGGGTCCGATCGGACCCCCCACCCACGGAAGGCAAATCACGTACCCTGTACGTGATTTTGCCTGTCCGTGCCGCCTTGCCGACGTACATCGGCGTGAGGCGGTCGTCAAGTGGTTAAACATCTCAATAGGCAATGTTTAAACTCCTTAACAGGTTACCTGTTTAGAGTTACAGAGAAGGTCCAGTGCTAGAATTATTGCTCTCGCTCTAACGTTCGCGGCGATACCTCACATGTGTGGTACGATTACCATTTACATATGTGTGTGCGACTTATGTATGCGTCCGCTTCTGCGTACAAAAACGGAGAGATGGAGGCGCTTTACATTTTTTTTTCTTATTTAATTTTACTTTTTATTTTTTACACTATCCCTTCATTTTTTTTTTTTTTCTTTTTGATTACTTTTATTTCTATTACAAGAAATGTAAACCTCTCTTGTAATAGAAATAAGTATGACAGGTCCTCTTTATAGAGAGATCTGAGGTCAAAAAGAGCCCAAATCTCTTCTTTACCTTTAAAAGCAAAAGATAAAAAGAAAAACAAAAAACATTTTGATCTTTTGCTTAAAAAAATGGTTTAGTTCGGCCCTAGGCTAGAAGATTTTTTTGGCTCTTTCGCTTTAAAAAAAAAAAAAAAAAAACTTCCAGCCTGGACAGGGAAGTGACGTCATGACGTTGCTCCAGTCCTTCAAGAGCATAGATTCGATCAATGAGTAATAACTCTTTGATCCCCTATGGGAGCAGCCGGCCGCACCACCAGATCGTTTCTTGGGTGAACCTGCGGAAACGGTAAGCCTTATGAGCCACTGATTCATGAAAAAAGCCAACCGGCAGGTACCGAAAATGATAAGGGGTTATGGCTGAAATCTTCAGCTTTAATCATGGTAGACCACTTTCAAACCACAATTAATATATAAAGTGCCTTGCAAAAGTATTCACCCCCCTTGGCATTTTTCATGTTTTGTTGCCTCACAACCTGGAATTAACATGAGTTGTTTGAGGATTTGCATCATTTAATTTACAGAACATGCCCACAACTTGGGAGATGTTTTTTTTTTTTTTACTGTGAAGCAAATAACAAATAGGACAAAATAACAGAAAAAGTCAATGTGCATAACTATTCACCCCCCTAAAGTCAATACTTTGTAGAGCCACCTTTTGCGGCTATCACAGCTCCAAGTCGCTTTGGATAAGTCTCTATGATCTTGCCACATCTTACCACTGGGATTTTTGCCCATTCCTCCTTGCAAAACTGCTCCAGCTCCTTCAAGTTGGATGGTTTGCGCTTGTGAACAGCAATCTTTAAGTCTGACTACAGATTTTCTATTGGATTGAGGTCTGGGCTTTGACTAGGCCATTCCAACACATTTACATGTTTCCCCTTAAACCACTCAAGTGTTCCTTTAGCAATGTGTTTGGGGTCATTGTCCTGCTGGAAGGTGAACCTCTGTCCTAACCTCACATCACACACAGAGTGGTACAGGTTTTTGCTCAAGAATATCCCTGTATTTAGCACCATCCAACTTTCCCTCAACTCTGACCAGTTTCCCAGTCCCGACTGCTGAAAAACATCCCCACAGCATGATGCTGCCACCACCATGTTTCACAGTGGGGATGGTGTTCTTTGGGTGATGTGATGTGTTGGGTTTGCGCCAGACATAGCGTTTTCTTTGATGGCCAAAAAGTTCAATTTTAGTCTCATCAAACCAGAGCACCTTCCTCCATACATTTTGGGAGTCTCCCACATGCCTTTTTGCAAACTCAAAACGTGCCATTTTGTTTTTTGCTGAAAGTAATGTCTTTCTTCTGGCCACTCTGCCATAAAGCCCAACTCTATGGAGCGTACGGCTTATTGTGGTCCTATGTACAGATACTCCAGTCTCTGCTGTGGAACTCTGCAGCTCCTCCAGGGTTACCTTAGGTCTCTGTGCTGCCTCTCTGATTAATGCCCTCCTTGCCCGGTCCGTGAGTTTTGGTGTGCGGCCGTCTCTTGGCAGGTTTGCTGTTGTGCCATGTTCTTTCCATTTGGTTATGATAGATTTGATGGCGCTCCTAGGGATCATCAAAGATTTGGATATTTTCTTATAACCTAACCCTGACTTGTACTTCTCAACAACATTGTCCCTTACTTGTTTGGAGAGTTCCTTGGTCTTCATGTATATGTATATATAATGTGCCGCGCTACTCCTAACCAACAATCAATACGACCTATGCTGTAAAGCAATCTAAATTTAATGTGTACCATAAAACAGTGAATTACAATAAATAATATAAAGTGCTCGTGCTCCGTGAATCACACACAGTCCATAATAATATAAAAATGATCAACACAGTCCATATAAATAAAGTGATAATAAGGTGTCTTCATGCAATGTGCACTCCTCCCCCTTCAGTTGTACCCTCACCTTAAAGCGGAGTTCCACACAAAAATGGAACTTCCGCTTTTCGGAACCCTCCCCCCCTCCGGTGTCACATTTGGCACCTTTCAGGGGGGAGGGGGGTGCAGATACCTGTCTAAGACTTCCAGCATAGACTCCCATGGGAGTCTATGCCTCTTCCTGTCCCTCCGCGCTGTCTCCTGGGAAACACACAGCTCCCAGGAGAGAGCGGGGACCAGTTACGATGCGCAGCGCGACTCGCGCATGCGCAGTAGGGAACCGGGAAGTGAAGCCGCAACGCTTCACTTCCTGATTCCCTCACCTAGGATGGCGGCGGCAGCTGCCGAGAACCGAGCGGGTTCTCGGCGTCGCCTGCTGACATCGCTGGACCCTGGGACAGGTAAGTGGCCATGTATTAAAAGTCAGCAGCTGCAGTATTTGTAGCTGCTGGCTTTTAATATTTTTTTTTTTGGCGGTTTAGGTGGACCCCCACTTTAAGGGCTTAGAAAATAAGCCT
This sequence comes from Lithobates septentrionalis, assembly GCA_037952835.1. NCBI lineage: Eukaryota > Metazoa > Chordata > Amphibia > Anura > Ranidae > Lithobates > Lithobates septentrionalis. The sequence continues at coordinate 295,859 of JBBDGP010002647.1, read as the reverse complement.
AAAGTTGTTTTCAGCAGATAACCGGGACTATCCTTATGTCTCCTATTAGTATATGGCTGCTGTGTGCTGATACTCCACACTGTTCACCTCCTGCTCCTGATAATAGCCCAGCTTTAAAAGGATACCAGTATCTACTGGTCACTTCCAACAAGCCTCCTCGCATATGCCACATATGCACATTATATATATACATATATATATACATATATATATTTCTTTCACATTGTGGGGAAGTGTGGGAAGTGCAGGCAGCTTTTTTCAGTTTTTAGTCCACGGTAGCTTATAGTTTTGGCAGCTCACAAGGTTTCACCCCCTTGGTCTTCATGGCAGTGTTTGGTTAGTGGTGCCTCTTGCTTAGGTGTTGCAGCCTCTGGGGCCTTTCAAAAATGTGTGTCTATGTAATGGCAGATCAGGTGACACTTAGATTGCACACAGGTGGACATCATTTCACTAATTATGTGACTTCTGAAGGGAATTGGTTGCACCAGAGCTTTTTATGGGTTTTATAACAAAGAGGGTGAATACATACGCACATGCCAATTATCAGTTTTTTATTTCTGAAACATAGTTTTATGTATATATTTTTCTAATTTTACCTCACCAACTTAGACTATTGTGTTCTGATCCATCACATATAATTCAGATTAAAAAAAACATTGAAGTTCAGTCGATAGGTATGGGAAGGGGGGGAATTGAACATGTTGTTATTATATTGCACATCTCATTACATAAATGAATATAGTGGGTATTGCAGTGTACACATGGAATTGGAAGACTACTTTGAATAGTCGCAAGGTGGTTGAGCGTACAATGGTTTAGTTAGGAACATAGATATAGATTCTATGTGTATGTTTATTGTTTTGTTTTTGTTGTTTTTTTTTTTTTTTTTTTTTTTATGTAGTTGTTGATCGAGCCTGGGTATGCCCAATAGGCTCTGTTTTGTTCGGTACTTACATTGAAAATCTAATAAAAATAATTTACAAAAAAAAAAAAACCCATTGAACTAAAGGCTGTAATGTAACAAAATAGGTAAAAAGCCAAGGGGGTGAATACTTTTGCACTGTACACACTGCAGTTGGCTTAATACATTAAAGTGGTTCTAAAGGCTCAAAGTTTGTTACCTTCATGCATTTGATAATGTATGAAGATAAAAACCAGTGTGTGGCAGCCAAACCAAAATGTACCTGAGCCTCATTGCGATCCAGCAATGTGCACAAGAGCCTCGGCTCTCCCGGGTCTCTCCCTCCTTGTTGGCTGAGCCATTGGCTCCCGCTATTGTCAATCACAGCCAGTGAGCCAATGAAAGAGCTTCATGCGTAAATAGAAACGCAGTGCAGCGGTTTGGGAGCAAGCCTGCTCAGGTGCCCCCATAGCAAACTGCTTGCCGTGGGGGCACCAGGCAGGATGGAGGGGTCTGGAGAGCAGGTGGGAGACTTGAGAAGAGGAGGATTGGTCAGATGAGACCAAAATGGAACATTTTGGTCTAAAAGCAAAAAGCTGTGTGTGGCGGAAATCACATCACCTTGAACACACCATCCCCACCGTGAAACATGGTGGTGGCAGCATCATGTTGTGGGGATGCGTTTCTTCAACAGGGACAGGGAAGCTGGTCAGAGTTGATGGGAAGATGGATGGAGCCAAATACGGGGCAATCTTAGAAGAAAACCTGTTAGAGTCTGAAAAAGACTTAAGACTGGGGTGGAGGTTCACCTTCCAGCAGGACAACGACCCCAAACATACAGCCAGAGCTACAATGGAATGGTTTAGATCAAAGCATATTCATGTGTTAGAATGGCCCAGTCACAGTCCAGACCTAAATCCAGTTGAGAATCTGTGGCAAGACTTGAAAATTGCTGTTCACAGACGCTCTCCATCCAATCTGACAGAGCTTGAGATATTTTGCAAAGAAGAATGGGAAAAAATGTCCCTCTCTAGATGTGCAAAGCTGGTAGAGACATCCCCAAAAAGACTTGCCGCTGTAATTGCAGAGAAAGGGGGTTCTACAAAGTATTGACTCCGGGGGGCACCATACAAATGCCCCCCCCCACACACACACTTTTCACATATTTATTTGTACATTTTGAAAACCATTTATCATTTTCCTTCCATTTCACAATTATGTGCCACTTTGTGTTGGTCTATCACATAAAATCCCAATAAAATACATTTACATTTTTGGTTGTAACATGACAAAATGTGGGAAATTTCAAGGGGTATGAATACCTTTTCAAGGCATTGTACATCCCAGGAGTCTTTATGGGAGGGGGGCTTTCTTAGCTAAGCACACCCTACCAGTGCCTGCATGTCTGAGCTAAGCACAGATGGATTCCAGGAAGTAAATGCTACATGAATCCCCTGCCCTTACTGAAGATGGCCACTAGAAATGCTCTGGGGGGTTTCTCTCAACAAAATAAAGTATGGGTGGATGGGGGCGTTTGTTTTGAACATTTAAAGTGCATTAAATCCAGTTTTTGGTTTGTGGTGCTCAGATGCAGTTCAGTTAGACTGTAACAGAATTAAAATAAAAGCCATTAAAACAGATGCAGTACTTGCCCACAGATTTTGACTTCTATAGTCCCTGACCAAAAACAAAAATTGAAAAGTCCATTTCATACAACGGCCTTTCAGTTTCAATAATGGCATCAAGGGAGGACGTTTATGACCACAGCAGGGACCTACATCAGAAAATCACAACCGGCAAATACGCAAGTGTGAAAATGTCAGCCATAGAAGATAAACAAATGTTGTTTTCTAACAAACAAGAAAAGTGGAATAATCCTGAAAAGTTCTGCGTTCCCCAAAATAGAACCAAAAATAAATAAATAAAATAAACAAGAATGAGAGGAAATGAGAAATATAAAAGAGGACAATAAATAGATAGAGGAAGAAAATGGAAGACAGAGGGGGCAGATGAGCGGTGGGCTCCCAGGGCTTGGATGATGAAGAACTCCATAACCAGGTTTACTGAGAAGAATAACTCTCCGGGTTTATTGTCAGAAGTGCAAATTGAATCCAAAGTTCCAGATTTGGTAGAGGAGTCCAGGAAAACACTGCTGAGATTCTCATTGATCATAAACCCATCCAATGTGCGTCCGGCGTTAGCAACGGACATTGACTGTCACTTCCAAGGCTTTGCAGTTCCATCGCTCCACTAGAAAAACGAAGCATTCTCATTTCCCACACTTCAAAGGCCAAGCTGAATGTACGTCTGAAATTCTAACGCCGCGTACACACGACCGGACTTTCCGGCAACAAAGGTCCGACAGTCTTTCAGACGGAATTTCGATGGACTTTTGACGGACTTTCTAACGAACAGACCTGCCTACACACGATCACACCAAAGTCCAACGGATTCGTACGTGATGACGTACGACCGGACTAAAATAAGGACGTTGATAGCCGGTAGCCAATAGCTGCCACAGTGTCGGTTTTCGTCCGTCGGACTAGCACACAGACGAGCGGATTTTTCAACCGGACTCGAGTCCGTCGGGCAAATTTGAAACATTTTCCAAATCGAAAGTCCCCTGCAGGTCCGATGGAGCCCACCCACGGTCGGACTGTCCGCCGGATACGGTCCAGTCGAAAAGCCCGCTCGTGTGTACGCGGCATAAGTGTTTGGGTCAATGTCATATGCATTGGTGGTCTTGGCAGTGAAAGTGTTAATCCACCCCCCACCCCCCCCATTGGTGGTCATGCTCTGTTGGTGCTCTCTCTGCAGAGGTCTGACACCCCCCTTGCCAAGTAATGCCTATACTTGACAATCACCAAAGTCTAATGCCACGTACACACGAGCGGACTTTTCGACCGGACTGGTCCGACGGACCGAGTCTGGCGGACCATTCGACCGTGTGTGGGCTTCATCGGACCTGCAGCGGACTTTTTCGGTCGAAAATCTGACAGACTTTAGATTTGGATCATGTTTCAAATCTTTCCCATGGACTCGAGTCCGGTCGAAAAATCCGCTCGTCTGTATGCTAGTCCGACCGACGAAAACCGACGCTAGGGCAGCTCTTGGCTACTAGCTATCAACTTCCTTATTTTAGTCCGGTTGTACGTCAACACGTACAAATCCATCTGACTTTGGTGTGAACATGTGTAGGCATGTCCGTTTGTTTGGAAAGTCCGTCGGAAGTCCACCGAAAGTCCGTTGGATAGACCGTCGGACCAGTCCGGTCGAAAAGTCCACTCGTGTGTAGGTGGCCTTTATCTCCATCACCCTGAGTTGAACATTTTCTTCCCCATTCACGGGTCGTACGTCATCACATACGAATCCATCAGACTTTGGTGTGATCGTGTGTAGGCAAGTCCGTTTGTTCGGAAGGTCCGGCGAAAGTCCGTCGGATAGACCGTCGGACCAGTGCGGTCGAAAAGTCCGCTCGTGTGTACGCGGCATAAGTCTTAGCGTCCTTTGGTTGACCTGCTGAGCTGGTGGTTCCTGAGAAGGATGGGTTAACGCTGCTGGCCAGGTTTTCCCACTCTTTTCAGGAAGGTTATCGCCCCCTGCAGGTCATACCATATAAGCAGGACAATACTGCCAAAACGTAGCTGTTATGCTGTCGGTCTGAACCACCTCTTGGGGGAGCCCAGTCAGGAATCCCAGTAGGGTCTGCAACCTATGGACTGATATGGACTTGTGCTACCTTAAAGGAAAAGTACAGCCAAAGCTTGTTGTACTTCTGTGGATTATAGGAGTGCAGTTCACTTTCCACTCCTGTGACCCGTTTGCAGCAAACAGCGGGCTGAATAGGATTGCCATCTCATCCCTTTAAAACCGAACGCCTATTGATTACACAGGTTCTGTGGCTGATTAAGGTGGTAAGTAAACTCACTTGGTGCCTTATTTACAGGAAATTAGCCTCAAAACCTGTGTAATTCATATATGTTCGGGTTTAAAGGGATGAGGTGGCAACCCTAGGGCTGAAACCTGCTGTCCGCTCATGTCAGAGAGCCGGTCCAGGCTCGGGCAAACTCGCTGAGAGGCTAAGCCGGTTGTGCCGGTCCAGGCATGTGGGCGGATTCATTCATACATTCTCGGGATCTTGCTCAAGATTTTTTTCGGGGTTTTCAAGGGGTTAAATGTGTGCTTGGCAATGAGTAATGTATGCTGATTTTTACAAAAAATCTCTCTGTTTCTTATCCCTGCTATGCAGCGGCTCGCTGCATAGCAGGGATAAGAAACAGAGGGATTTTTTATAAAAATCAGCACACATTACACATTGCTAAGCACACATTTAACTCCTTGATTGCCCCTAGATGTTAACCTCTTCCCAGCCAGTGTCATTAGTACAGTGACAGTGCATAGTATTAGCATTGATCACTGTATTAGTGTCACTGGTGATGTCAGTGGCAGTTAGTTAGTTCCCACCCAGTGTCAGTTAGTGTCAGATTGTCATTATAAGTCGCTGATTACCGTCATTACTAGTATAAAAAAAAAATTGCAGAATATATACCATAATTTGTAGGCAGTATAACTTTCACGCAAACCAATCAAGGAGGGAGGGGAGCGCTACAGGCAGCCACAGCTTAGCCCAAATCGGCCCCAGGGTAGGCAGCCTACCGGGAAATGTCCCGGTAGGCCAGTCCGGCCCTGCCTCCTGTCACTCAGCCACAGACAGAGCAGCCCGAGCGGCCGTACTCCATTCGGCCGCTCGGGCTGCTCTGTCTGTGGCTGAGTGACAGGCTCAGAGTTCGCCCGGCGCTCGCGGGGGACCGGTAGCCCGCACCCAAATGCGGGAGACTCCCACGACTCGCGGGAGAGTTGAGATGTCTGCCAGAGCATCCCTTATGTTAGAGTCCCCAGAGTTCTCCCTTACATCAGAGTCTGCAGAGTCCTCCCCTTACAGTGAAAGGGAACTCAGATGTAAAAGGGGAACTCTGTGCACTCTGATGTAAAGGGGGACTCTTGTTTTTTTAACTTCATATGATTGGAAATGCTATTTAATAGCAAAATAAATGTATAGTTCATACTACAAAACAAAATTGCTAAAGTGTTCGGGTTTGACTTGAAGAAAAGCTGGCAACCTCTAGCAGTTGCCTCCTTAGAAATCAGGCCCTGGCCACACAACAAAGGGACTAGAGAACTTTTTAGCAATGTAAAGATTCCACGCATTGTAAAAAGCCTCTAAAAGAGAGCGAGAGACAAGAAATGAAACATTTCCATACTAAGCCTATTGATTTCACTTAACAAAAAAAAAAAAACAGCCAGTTGCCGGTTAAACATCTTGTTCCACAAAATGTACTTTTTTTTTTTTGCACACGGAATTTGTAATAGGATTGAAGCCACTTCTAAATAAGCCAATTTCACAGGCAGGCAGATATAGCAAATCCCACTGCAAGTCTTCTGGGTATTGAAATCCCTTCCTGAATTTGCACTCGACGGGCTACAGTCACAGATCCGCGCTCCCAACCCCGCCTCCTCCCCAGCGTTTTTTCTCTTTTTTTTTTCTTCTTATTATTTTAATACCAACATATTTTACTTATGTTAGAAATCCCAATCCGCAACTCATTTTAAGTGCCCCCCTCCTTGTGGGAAGGGTTCCTGTGACTCCACTGAACTATGGCAATAGTCAATGTAGGGATGAGCAGTTCTCGTATTTAATTGGTCCTTTTCACCTCATGCAGGGAATGAACTTGTGATCTTCCTCTGTACGCATTAGGTATTAGAGGAGAATTAGGCCCCCACCGACACAAGCGTTTTTTAAACGCCCCCCGGAGGGTGTTCCTCACATCCATTGATCACTGCTTAACACTACAGCCAGAGAGATCAGCATCACAGAGAAGCCTGGCGAGGAAACCAGATTATACTATAACTGCACAATGATGGGCCACACCACGCCGTGCAAATACCGATTCACCGCATTTGTTAAGGTGGACGCAGACACCGCTGGATGGTACACACACCAAATGCTTTTATGCATCCAGATCATGAACGTTTGAGCCATACTAAACCCATAAACTTGGCCAGAACCTACAGCCAACCTGGACGCCTGGCTTTTAGCTGCCTAAATTAAAGCATCTGTAGAGCATGAGCCGCTTGCATCCTAGAGCAACCTAGAGGCAACTTAGAGCAGGGGCTGTGTAGATCATAGCATTCTATAAGCAACCTAGAGAAGGGGGTGTCTACATCCTAACAACATAAAGCAGGGGCTTTCTACGTCATAACAACCTAGGGCCAACATAGAGAAGGGGATGTCTATGTCCTAGCAACCTAAAGCAGGGGCTTTCTACATCATAACAACCTAGGGGCAACCTAGAGAAGGGGGTGTCTATGTCGTAGCAACCTAAAGCAGGGGCTTTCTACGTCATAACAACCTAGGGCCAACCTAGAGAAGGGGGTGTCTATGTCGTAGCAACCTAAAGCAGGGGCTTTCTACGTCATAACAACCTAGGGCCAACCTAGAGAAGGGGGTGTCTATGTCCTAGCAACCTAAAGCAAGGGCTTTCTACGTCATAACAACCTAGGGCCAACCTAGAGAAGGGGGTGTCTACATCCTAACAACCTAAAGCAGGGGCTTTCTACGTCATAACAACCTAGGGCCAACCTAGGGAAGGGGGTGTCTATGTCCTAGCAACCTAAAGCAGGGGCTTTCTACATCATAGCAACCTAGGGGCAACCTAGAGCAGGGGCTGTCCACATCGTAGCAACCTAGAGCAGGGGCTGCCTACATTGTAGCAACCTAGGGGCAACCTAGAGCAGGGGCTGTCTACATCATGGCAACTTAGATCAGAGGATTTCTACATCATAGCAACCAACAAGCAACATAGAGCAGGGGCTGTCTACTTCATAGAAACCTAGGGGTAACCTAGAGCAGGGGCTGTCTACTTCGTAGAAACCTAGGGGTAACCTAGAGCAGGGGCTGTCTACATCGTAGCAACCTAGAGGCAACCCAGAGCAGGGGCTGTGTACGTCATAGCAATCTAGAGGCAACCTAGAGCAGGGGTTTTCTACGTCAGAGCAACCTAGAGCAGGGGCTGTCTACATCATAGCAACCTAAATCAGAGGCTTTCTACATTAAAGCAACCTAAATCAGAGGCTTTGCTACATCATAGTAACCTAGAGGCAATCTAGAGCAGGGGCTGTCTACTTCTTAGCAAGCTTGGAGCACTCTAGAGTAGGTGCTGTCGATGCCATAGCAATCTAGAGCAGGGTCTTTCTACATTGTAGCATCCTAGAGGCAACCTAGAGCAACCTAGAGGCAACCAGACCCCTGCTCTGGATTGCCTCTAGGTTGCTACGATGTAGACAGCCCCTGCTCTAGGTTACCCCTAGGTTTCTACGAAGTAGACAGCCCCTGCTCTAGGTTACCCCTAGGTTTCTATGAAGTAGACAGCCCCTGCTCTAGGTTGCTTGTTGGTTGCTATGATGTAGAAAGCCTCTGATCTAAATTTGCCATGATGTAGACAGCCCCTGCTCTAGGTTGCCCCTAGGTTGCTACAATGTAGACAGCCCCTGCTCTAGGTTGCTACGATGTGGACAGCCCCTGCTCTAGGTTGCCCCTAGGTTGCTAGGATGTAGACAGCAACCTAAATCAGAGGCTTTTCTACATCATAGTAACCTAGAGGCAACCTAGAACAGGGGCTGTCTACTTCATAGCAACCTTGGAGCACTCTAGAGCAGGGGCTGTCTATGCCATAGCAACCTAGAGCAGGGTCTTTCTTTCTACATTGTAGCAACCTAGGGGCAACCTAGAGCAAGGGCTGTTTACATCCTAGATACCTAGGGGCAACCAAGAGCGGGGGCTGTCTACATCATAGCAACCTTGGGGCAACTTAAAGCAGGGGTTGTCTACTTCGTAGCAACCTAGAGACAACCAGTAGCAGGGGATGTCCAAATCATAGCAACCTGAGTGCAACCTATAGCAAGGGCTGAAGGGGTCCTGCATGTCTTCGAAAAGTTTCACCATGATGTTATTCTTCTTGACACATTAAGGGCTCATTTAAACTAGTGGTTGGGGTGTGGTAAAACCTAGTGGTTGAGCCACATTTCTACTGCGTTTCAATTGTTCCCACTTTAGTTGTAAAGGCAACAGCAGGGAGTGTACACGTGCCGTGTCTGCGATGCTTTGCTTCGCGACTGTGGAAGGAATTATACCCGTGACGCTCAACAGGCACTACCACCCACCCAAAGTGGTCTGGAATTTAGGGGGTTAAAACAGGTGACGAGGAGGCAATACAAAGCCTAGTGTAGCTTCACCCAAAAAGTCCAGCTGGTTTACCCCCTCCCCCAGCCTGTAGCTGAGTTACAGGTTTTTTTTGAGGGGAAGGGGGCGAGTACCAACTTTTATTGATATCTGCTCTCCCTTCCACAATCCTCGCCTAGGCTAGGATTGCATCCCTTGCCCCGCTCTGCCCCTCCCCTCCTGCAGCCTACTGGGATGCGTTACATGTCCTAGGAGACTACACGACCATTTACAAAGGACGGTGCAAGCTTGCGCATGAGCAGAGGGGCAGGATACCCAGCTGTGGTTTCCCAGGAGGCCATAACAGGCACCTGTATCCAAGATGGTGGGGACCCGCAGCAGTAAGAACCGGCGGCAGTTCAGTGCTACGGTATTTGTAACTGCTGACTTTCAAAAAAACAAAACAAAAATTCCTCTTTAAGTCTAACAATTACATAAAAAGTATATTAAAAAAAATACAAAAGTTTGGGATTTTAGATCCACTTTAAGGTTTTGGGCACACTGTATTCTTCCAGGCAGATGTATAATTAAACATTACGGGCACACAGGTACAAAGAAAGAACATCTTATCTAAATACAAGGTGGAAATGTCCAAAGCTTAGAACATCTGAAATCTGGCAAACATGTTCCTACTGTGAGGCGAGGGAAATACGATCTCATTGTACAGAATTAAATAGCGAGTGAGAGTTTCCCTCAGCCGTCTCCTTCCGCGGCACTCCATACAAGACAACATCCAATAATTAGAACATTGGGGAGATCATCTATAGCCCGTCTCTGTCATTAGAAATTTTCTTCTGCACATAGCAGCCCAGAGCCATGAAAGAGGACAGATGTCGGTACAAGTATCTGGTGTGATGATAGATGTGATCGGCTCTGTGGCAACGCACATTGTAAAAAGTTATTTGTTCTTCACCATTTATACTTCCATTTTCAATATTTCTTCGTAAAAAATAATAGCTGGAGTCCGACTGGTTCCTATGGGTCAGACGTTCGTCTTTAATCCATCTGCAGGCCCGGCCTTTTCTGACACTTTTTATTTACAAGTTGAAATCAGTATTTTTTTGCTAGAAAATTACTTATAACCCCCAAACATTATATATATATATATATATATATATATATATATATATATATAGATATATATATATATATATATATATATATATATATATATCTATATATATATATATATATATATAGATATAGATATACAGTATATCTATCTATATATGTATAGATATATATAGATATCTCTCTCTCTCTATATATATATATATATATATATATATATATATAGAGAGAGAGAGAGAGAGAGAGATATACATCTATATCTATAGATCTCTCTCTCTCTCTCTATCTCTCTATATATATATATATATATATACATACAGTCAGGTCCATAATAATTGGGACAGCGACACAATTCTAATCTTTTTGGCTCTATACACCACCACAATAGATTTGAAATGAAATGAACAAGAAGTGCTTTAACTGCAGACTTTCAGCTTTAATTTCAGGGTATTTACATCCAAATCAGGTGAACGGTGTAGGAATTACAACAGTTTGTATATGCGCCTCCCACTTTTTAAGGGACCAAAAGTAATGGGGCAATTGTCTGCTCAGCTGTTCCATGGCCAGGTGTGTGTTATTCCCTCATTATCCCATTTACAAGGAGCAGATAAAAGGGCCAGAGTTCATTTCAAGTGTGCTATTTGCATTTGGAATCTGTTGCTGTCAACTCTCAATATGAGATCCAAAGAGCTGTCACTATCAGTAAAGCAAGCCATCATTAGGCCAAACTGAGCTATCGGGGGAGAAGAGCCTTGGTGAGAGAGGTAAAGAAGAACCCAAAGATCACTGTGGCTGAGCTCCAGAGATGCAGTCGGGAGATTGGAGAAAGTTGTAGAAACTCAACCATCACTGCAGCCCTCCACCAGTCGGGGCTTTATGGCAGAGTGGCCCGACGGAAGCCTCTCCTCAGTGCAAGACACATGAAAGCCCACATGGAGTTTGCTAAAAAACACCCGAAGGACTCCAAGATGGTGAGAAATAAGATTCTCTGGTCTGATGAGACCAAGATAGAACTTTTTGGCCTTAATTCTAAGCGGTATGTGTTGGAGAAAACCAGGCACTGCTCATCACCTGTCCAATACAGTCCCAACAGTGAAGCATGGTGGTGGCAGCATCATGCTGTGGGGGTGTTTTTCAGCTGCAAGGACAGGACGACTGGTTGCAATCGAGGGAAAGATAAACGCGGGCAAGTACAGGGATATCCTGGACGAAAACCTTCTCCAGAGTGCTCAGGACCTCAGACTGGGCCGAAGGTTTACCTTCCAACGAGACAATGACCCTAAGCACACAGCTAAAATAAGGAAGGAGTGGCTTCACATCAACTCCGTGACTGTTCTTGAATGGCCCAGCCAGAGCCCTCACTTAAACTCAATTGAGCATCTCTGGAGAGACCTAAAAATGGCCGTCCACCAATGTTTACCATCCAACCTGACAGAACTGGAGAGGATCTGCAAGGAGGAATGGCAGAGGATCCCCAAATCCAGGTGTGAAAAACTTGTTGCATCTTTCCCAAAAAGACTCATGGCTGTATTAGATCAAAAGGGAGATTCTACTAAGGCTGCTTTCACACTGGGGCGGTGGGGGCGTCGGCGGTAAAACAGCGCTATTTTTAGCGCTGCTTTACCGTCGTTTTCGCGGCGGTATTCGGCCGCTAGCGGTGTGGTTTTAACCCCCACTGGCGGCCGAAAAAGGGTTAAAAACGCTCGCATAACGCGGCTATAGCTGCGGTATTGCCGCGGTATAGCCGCGCTGCCCCATTGATTTCAATGGGCAGGAGCAGTTTAGGAGCGGTGAATACACCGCTCCTTCACCGCTCTAAAGATGCGGCTTGCAGGAGTTTTTTTCTTCCCCTGCCAGCGCACCGCTTCAGTGTAAAAGCCCTCGGGCTTTCACACTGAACAAACAGTAGAGGCTGTTTTGGGTTTGGTTTGCAGGCGGTATTTTTAGCGCAATAACGCCTCCAAACCGCCCCAGTGTGAAAGGGCTCTAAATACTGAGCAAAGGGTCTGAATACTTAGGACCATGTGATATTTTAGTTTTTCTTTTTTAATAAATCTGCAAAAATGTCAACAATTCTGTGTTTTTCTGTCAATATGGGGTGCTGTGTGTACAATATGGGGTGCTGTGTGTACAATATGGGGTGCTGTGTGTACAATATGGGGTGCTGTGTGTACATTAATGAGGGACAAAAATGAACTTAAATGATTTTAGCAAATGGCTGCAATATAACAAAGAGTGAAAAATTTAAGGGGGTCTGAATACTTTCCATCCCCGCTGTATATCTATAGATATATATCTATATCTCTCTCTCTATATATAGATATATAGATATATATAGATATCTATCTATCTATAGATAGATAAATATCTATCTATCTATCTATCTATCTATCTATCTATCTATCTATAGATATATATATATATATATATATATATATATATATATATCATATATCTATACATATAGATATATTTATCTATCTATATAACTATATATATATATAGATACAGTATAAATAGATAGATAGATAGATAGATAGATAGATAGATAGATAGATAGATAGATAGATAGATAGATAGATAGATAGATAGATAGATAGATATATCTATATATATAGATAGATATAAATTTAGCAGAGACCCTAGAGAATAAAATGGCAATCGTTGCAATATTTTAAGTCGACAAACTACAATATTTAAAAATCTCCATAGGCGATGTTTTAAGAATTTTTACAGGTTACCTGTTTAGAGTTACAGAGGAGGTCTGGTTTTAGAATTATTGCTCTGGCTCTAATGTTTGCAGCAATACCTCACACGTGTGGTGCAAACACCATTTACATATGCGTGCATGGAGGGATGGGGCACTTTAATTTTTTTCTTTTTTTTTTTTTTTTTACACTGTCCCTTTTAACAGGTCCTCTTTATGGAGAGATGGGGTCAATAAGATCCCAAATCTCTCCAAGAAACACTGGCGAGCAGTAGGGCGGGGCCTTCTACTGCTGGTACTAACATGTAAGGAAACCCATCTCCACCATCAGGTTCTCTGGTGAACACCGGTTAGTGCTTAGACCCCGCACCTCAGGTGAGCCCACGTCATCCACCAGGGTGACCCGCTGCTCTACTTATCCTGCTGGTCGGTGGGAGCCTCTCTACTGCTATAGCTTATGGACCCATTCACATTTGTGCAATTTGCCATGCGACTTCAGACATCAAAGTCGCATTACCAGTTGCATACCCTTCTTTTTAATGGCACACGTTCAAATCGGTGCAACTTAGTCACAGAGACTTTGAAAAGGTGCCCGCACTATTTTTTGTGTGACTTTTGATGCGACTCAGATCCATCGGGCATCACGTATTCTGGCTGCTTCGGTTTGCCTGCTCTCTTGGGTAAGCAACCAAAGCTCTTCCTCCCCCGTGCATCATACTGTTTACTTATGATTACATTGTTCTAATATTTGATTGTATTGTCATAGATGAATTGTCTATAATTCCTCCTGAAGAAGCGTTTTTTCACCGTGAAACATGTCGAGGACTCAGCATAGATCCAAAGAGTAACTGCGCCTTACTAGCAAACATCAGCTTGGAATACTAAGAATTTTTGCAATGTCTCTCTAATTGTTGTACTTTACCTTTATGGACATTTGTCTTTGTTATTAACTATGGAAAAATAAAACCTTATATATTTTTATGCTGTTGTTGTAATCGTTGGGGACCGAGATAGTCCATTCCTTCCGTGTTAGGGGCACACAAGGTGTCCTTTTAGCATCTTCTTAGATCCAATGCATCTTGGTCTGGAGTCAGGCTCGGAGGCCAGAAGCTATAGCAGTGGAGCAACACCCACCGACAAGCGGGAGAGGTATACAAGCAGGTCACCCTGGTGGATGACACAGGTTCACCTAAGGTGCGGGGTCTAAGTACTAACCGGTATTCCCCAGAGCTTCTACTGGTGGGGATCGGTTTTGCTGCCTTTTAGTACAGGTTGCGGTCTTCAGGATTGCACTATCAAGAAATGAGCAAGCCGGGGTCCAGTAGCAGATAAGCAGGTAGGGATCATGCAGAAGCGTAGTCAGTAAACAAGCCAAAGGTCTGTTACAAATGGTTGCATGTTGGGTTTAAGCAGAAGCGTAGTCGACGAACAAGCCAATGGTCGGTAACATGTGGTAGCAAAGATAAGGACGGCATCAGGAGAGACAAGAACCGGACACTGGCTGGAGAGAGTGTAATAATGTGGCAAACAGGAAGTGCAGAGACATGGCTTAAATCAGGAAGTTAATAGAAGGAGCAAAGAGTTCAAGGTTCAAGACAAACAAGGTTCAAGGCAAGATCATCCAAGGAATTGTTTAGGGCGGTGGTCATCAACCCTGTCCTCAGGGCCCACTAACAGGCCAGGTTTTATGTATTACCTTGGGGAGATACAGACTAAAATACTGCAATCACTGAGCAGCAAATGATATCACCTGTGATGTATTTTAGTTATCTTGCAAACCTGGCCTGTTAGTGGGCCCTGAGGACAGGGTTGATGACCACTGGTTTAGGGAACTGTCCAGCATTCCAGGTGGCTCAAGAAGAAGAGACATTTCCAGATACAGTAGAGGTCCCACACACACAGTTTCAATGCAGGAAGTTTCTGTACACCAAGACCACTAGCTAAACCAGGGCTATGCCGGGGCAGATTTTTATAAAGCCCCCGGGATCTAGAATCCAGAATTGCTGGAATTAAAGTTCTCTGTATAGGACTTAAGATTCTGAGAAAGCAAGAAGTTTTTTTCTACATCAGTCAGAAATCATGGAGCTCTTCACCATATATATATGTGAGAAACCTCATTGACATGTACACACCATCCACAACCCTGAGCCGACTCTTCATCATTACTCTTCCACTCACACCTCCTCTCGCCGCCAGGTTTTCACTTTTCATGTTCCGCACACCAGACACGTTTCTGCTGCCCTCTGATAGCAGCAAGAAAAGGAATTTTTAATGCTTTTCTCCCCAAGTTTCCCAACCGTGTAAAATTTCACTTTTTGGCTTTTGTAATCCAATTCTTACTGTTCAAGTGTTACGAGCCTAGATGTCTCAGCTTTATTCAAAGACCCCATTGCAAAAATTGTGCAGTCCAGAAGGTGAAAAGATTCATCCTTTTCTTTACAGAAAGGCCCCATGGTATCCAAACGAGGAGGCTGTCAGAAGATGGTCATCCTATGTTCTCCATTGGTGATAACCAATTCCTCCTTAAAGAGGAACTGCGGTCTGCTCACGTAATTTGTAATAAAAACATCTTTGCCATTCTGAAGCTTCCCTCCAACAACTTTGCTCATTATTTTATACCTACTGTGATTCTGTACTTGCCAAATATGCTGCAGAAATCTCCCTCCGGTGAGTCTGGCTGCAGCCATTTTAACTGTGGGCAGCTGAAGCTGCTGCCTGATCACTTCCTGGATTTACACAGACACACAGAGGCACGCCTCCAGCTCTGCAGCTCTCATTGGCCCTCTTATTACTCACCCCCCCTTCCTGACAAACTCTCACGAGAGTGAGAGAGAGAGCTGTGCATGATGTCAGTATAAGGTATTTACTGGCAGAAAAAAAATGTTTTACTATTCAAAGTTAAAACAACAACAACAAGGGCAGAAGATTTAATAGATGGAAAGATTTAAAAAATTATAGAAGTTCCGCTTTAAAGTGTCACTAAACCCACATCATTAAAACTCTCAATAAATGGTGTATTCCATGCTTTTCATACTCACTCAGTCACTATGAGATTCGTTTTCTGTATTCTGCAAAAATCCTGGTTGATCCTGCTGCTCTCTCTCTCCCCCTTCTGTCCATGCCCCCAATGCAGTTGGGGATTTTGCAGAGCAGTGTTGGCAGCTCTGCACATGCTCAGTTTTCTGTGAGTTTCTCTGTTGAGCATTTCCTCCCTATCACATCTGAACAGCCCATGTGACTATAGAGTCCCACATTTGGGCGTATACACAGTGGTAAATGACAGGCCACGCCCTCCCTCCTCCTCCATGCCCACTATCCAGCTAAACACAATGGGGGAGGAATATTATGTATATGTAAATTAATGGAGACTTCACCTCCCCCTTATTTTAAGACGCAGGCTGGAGGGGCGTGACACAGCCTGTGACCGGCAGAAATCGGCCCACACCGTGTTATTGCCACAAAATAACAAAGAATTAATTTCAAATATATATTTGTATGACAATATTTAGTACATTAATATTAATTATTTATTTTTACTCTGTATTCCAAAGGCTGTTTTTTTTTCAATTTTGAAAATGTGACCAGCAGCTCCTCCTGCTTATGTTTCCCTGCAGACAGGCTGGGAGAGAGCTGGGCCAAGTGACAGCTGGATATCGATTAGGAAAAAGGGACTTGGATTTTTTTTAAAATAAAATAATTACAATGCCGTCATCCCCATACAGAAATAGAAGGGACAAAGTAAATTAAACTCTGTGTTTTTTGTATCACTTTAAAGCTGCCCTTACATACTTAAATTTCCGTTCCAACATTCATAGAATTATAGCTCATCAGAACATTCCTTCTGGCCATCATCGAGTCAACTGCAACGTCATTTCATTTGAAAGCCCTTTAAATTTCATCCACAGCTACTATTTGAATGGAATCTCAGACATATGAAGCAGGTTTCTTTTTTTTTTACAATGTGTATGCTTTTTCTTGAAGAAAAAACACATTTAAAGTTAGAATATCCTTCATTCAAGAAAAATCTTCCATTCTTTAAATATTTTTAATCACTACGATGTAATACAAGCAATAATTTGGCTCCATAACTATTAGAAAATTAAACAAACAAAAATTACATGTTTCAAACAAAATTCTACTGGTGTAGGGGCAGCTTTAGTCTCTTATAGACATCCAATTGTGGTCAGGCATGCAGACATGATCTCTTAACAGCAATGTTCTCCTAAGCACAAATTGTTAAATTGTGTGAACTTTTTATTGTTTAGGTTATGGAACGTGGCAGGGGAGTGCTGTAGGCATTTCCCAATGCGAGCCGTATGAGGAAGTATCGGTGGGTTTGAGAGGAGACTGCAATAAAGCCTGTTGGTGGTCTGAGGAGGCTGTTGCGATATGTCTAAAAAGGCTGGAGGTATTAGGTGGGTGCAGTGCGGTGATGTCATCAGGTCCGGATACATAGCAACTAATGACTCAGACCCATTCTTAGACACAGGGCCGTCTTTAATATTGATTGGACCCTGGGCAAACATTTTCTTGGGCCCCCCTCCATGCAATTTCGCTCTACACCTGCTCTAAATCATACAAGAAATAGCAGCTAGACTCAAAATCAGTTTACTGAATTAGATCAGGAAGCGATTGCGATTGGTTGCCAGAGGTTACAGTGTATCAATACAGCTCACTGACTGGCGGCTGCTAGATTATGGCCCACTTATTATTTGCTATGTTTTATGCTTGTTGATTGGTTGTTAGAGATTGCTATACATCAACACTGCTCACTGATTGGTTGCTAGAGGTTACTGGACATCCTTACCACTCACCAATTTGTTGCTAGAGGTTACTGCACATCATTACTGCTCACTGGTTGCTAGAGGTTACTGCATATCCTTACCGCTCAATGATTGGTTGCAAGAGGTTAGTGCACATCATTACTGCTCACTGATTGGTTGCTAAAAGTTACAGTACATCATCTCCTCACTGCCTGAACACCATAGGGTGGGGAGGTGAGGAAACCCATCAATAGACAGAAAACTCCTGGGATCAGTGGCAATACTGGTGGAGGGTGGTGTGTGATCAGTGGCATCACTGGGGGGTTGATGGGATCAGTGGCAGTGGTAGGGGGGATGGGATTAGTTTTGAAGGAAAGGCACATTCTGAATCACGTAGAGCAAAGCTGGAAATCTTTGGCAAGTATACAGTGCGGGATTCTACACTGACCACCAATGTAATGGGGTATTTACAATGACCACCAACTTGAGGGGGGGATTTACACTGACCACCAATGTGAGGGGGAATTTGCACTGACCAACAAGTAATGGGGGGGGGGGTTACCTCACCTACCAATATAAAGAGGGATTTCTACACTGACACCAATGTAATAGGAGCATTATAACCAACCACTAGCGTAAGGGGGAATATACTATACAATGACCTCCATGTAAGGGGGAATTTACACTGACAACAATTGTCGAGGAGATTTGTACTGACCACCAATATAAAGTGACACTTCTACACCGACCACCAATGTTAGGGGGGATTTACACTGACTAATGTAAAGGGGGATTTACACTTGCCACTAATTTAAAGGGGGCTTCTACATGAACGACCAATGTGAGGGAGGATTTTGAAACTGACCACAAATGCAAGTTTGGATTTTTTTTACTGATTACCAATAAAAAAAGAGGAGTTTCTACACTGGCCACCAATGTAATAGGGATTTACACTGACCACTAATGTAATAGGAGCATTCTCAGTAACCACCAATGTAAGGAGGGATTTACACTGACCACCAATGTAAGTGGGACCTTCACACTGGCCACTAGTGTGAATGAAAGGATTGTTCACCACACCCCAATGTAATGAGAAGATTTACACTGACCACCAATGTAACTGAGACATTTAGCACAGGACTAAAACTTCAAGGGACAAGGGAATTTAAACTGGGATAGTTGGCAAGCATGAGGCAGCTGCTTTGGGCCTCACAACAATGATGGGCCCCAGGGCAGCTGCCCCTTTTGCCCTGCCTTTAAGACGGCCCTGCTTAGACATTGTCTGGGATCAGACATGGAGACCAGTAGCTATAGCAGTAGAGAGGCTCGTACTGACCAGCAGGTTACAGTAGGTATAAAAGCAGATCACACTGGCACATGACACAGGCTCACCCGAGGTACGGCGTCTAAGCACTAATAGGTGTTCCCCAGAGCTCCTGCTGGTGGAGATGTGTTTTATGAATTAATGTGTGGATTGCGCTAACTTCTAAAAAATTAATTAATACCATACCACTTCTAATAACCAAAAAAATAAAATATATAAATCTATTATCTATTTATGTGTGAACTCCTTGCGGGTATTTTTCTTTGTGCTGACAATTTATATATGTGCCCAAACTTCACCACAATATAATACTCCTATGTAAAAAAATATTTGTGCAATATTAACTACAAATAGTTAACAATGATTTTAAGTGCAAGTTCAAAATGTATAAAATATAAAAAAAATGTAAAAAAAATTCAAATAAAAAAATAAATATAAAAAATAAAATTGAGGATAAGGTTGAAAATAAACCAAACCAAAATTTACAAATATTAATATTATGTAATCAAACAACTCAGTCCATTGAGTCAATACATCAAATATATATATGGAGATGTGTTTTTCTGCATGTTAGTCCCAGGTCACGGCCCTCAGGATCCCCCCACCAAGAGGCGCGCAAGCCAGGGTTCAGTAGCAGATATAACAGGTAGGGATCAAGCAGAAGCATAGTCAGTAAACAAGCCAAAGGTCAGTAACAAAAGGTTGCAGGTTGGGATCAAGCAGAAGCGTAGTCAAGGCACAAGCCAAAGTTTGGCAATGGGTGGTTGGGAACATACAGACAGCAGCAGGAGTGAAAAGAGCAAGTTAGGGTGGAGAGAGCACAATAATCTGGCAAACAGGAAGTACAAAAGCATGACTAATATAGGAATGTCATGGGAGGAGCAAAGGATTCAAGGCTCAAGAAAAACAAGGTTCAAGGCAAGATTGCTAAAGGAATTGTCCAGGTTGCTGTCCAGCCTCTCAAGTGAAAAAAAGAAACATGGGGAATAACTGCGCATCAGAAATAAATAAAATGTAAGAAAAAGCTGCGAAATCCTATATGTGACACAAACACACAACGTGAACATTAATAAACTTGTGACTCGCGCTATTGACAAGCACAGTAAATGTAAATATAAAGGTGGTGAAACATCACCTTAAACAAAATTCAAATATGCATGTGACCATATAACTTATGAAAAAAGCATGTGCAAAAGTTGATAAACTAGCATCAAAGACTGCAATATGTTGTGCAACAAAAGTTAAAAAATGGTGAATGTTAGTCCATATATGTACACCCGAGTATGGTGTTAAATCCAGTGAGGTTCCAGTTATATGGAAACATAAGTGCTTGGGTCCACCACCATAAATAGAGTGCCTGGCCACTTACCAGGATCCCATGACCCCCCGTTACAGAGGGTCTGAGTGGGCTGTTGTGTCCTGCTGCTCCGGACCACCATAAAGCCAAGATGGGTAGCTGGAATGGGACGTCAGGCACTGTGGTATAGATGGATAGATCCACGGGAAAACCTGGCCCTCAGCAGAATGGTGTAACCATAAAAAGAGAAGGGGAGAAGAGAGTGCCCCTGGAAGACGTAATCTGTTTACGAAACACAGCGTAGGGCTGCGCGGCGTCACCGTGTCACCTCCCACTGTTGTTGCAAAGATCAGCAGGACGGGCTGTCTGTGAGCATCCAGCCGGTGCCACAGACTGTTCTTCTTCAAAGAACGTTTATTCCTGATCTTACATGTGAGTGTATACTTTATTTGTTTTAATAAAACCTTACGATTTTACACTATCGGAGACCTCATCTTCTCTTTTTATGGTTACACCATTCTGCTGAGGGCCAGGTTTTCCCGTGGATCTACCCATCTATACCACAGTCCCTGACGTCCCATTCCAGCTACCCATCTTGGCTTTATGGTGGTCCGGAGCAGCAGGACACAACAGCCCACTCAGACCCTCTGTAACGGGGAGTCATGGGTTTCTGGTAAGCGGCCAGGCACTTTATTTATGGTGGTGGACCCAAGCACTTATGTTTCCATATAACTGGACCCTCACTGGATTTAACAGCCTCTCAAATGGCTCAGCAAGAAAAGACACTGCCAGACACAGTAGAGGTTGCAGGTTGAAACCTGGGTCCTGAC
Organism: Lithobates septentrionalis; assembly: GCA_037952835.1. Lineage (NCBI taxonomy): Eukaryota > Metazoa > Chordata > Amphibia > Anura > Ranidae > Lithobates > Lithobates septentrionalis. Next base: position 274,688 of record JBBDGP010002647.1, on the reverse strand, counting down.
AGACATATTACAACAAGCGCCTCTGCTGATCAGACCACTAACAGGCTTTTTTGCAGTCTCCTAACACTGATTTTACACACCCACCTGACCCACAAAAGAGCCAGAATCGGTATCCATGTAGCATCAAGGGTAACCACCTTAATCCTGCATACAGACAGGTGTATCTCCACTCGTGTACTTGGAAGGTTGTATGTTCCCACCCCTTAGGGCAGGGGTGTCAACTGGTGGCCCTCCAGCTGTTGCGGAACTGTCATGCCTCTGCCTGTGGGAGTCATGCTTGTAACGGTCACACTTTCAATACCTCATGGGGCTTGTAGTTCCGCCACAGCTGGAGGGTGGCCAGTTTAATACCTGTGCTGTAGGATGAGTGTAGCCTCAACAGTTGTATGTCATTTTCCAGGTTTCTTCTTTTTTCTGATTGTTGAGCCACATTTAAGAAAATGATCCTTTTTTGAACCAAGTAACAATACTATTAAGGCTTTCCTGCCTCCCTCTTTTCTTTTCCAGTGGACACCCTGAGCTGCACCAGAGTTCACTGGCCAGTTCTTCAGGACTGAACACCTCAGACCTTAGTTGACCACCACACCCTAGCTCTTATGAGGGGGTAACAATAGTGATTGGACTTGTTCTTTGTCTCCATGTCTACCACTGATGTCATCGCAACAGACTTTAGATGGGGGGTAGGCAACCTCGGCGCTCCAGCTGTTGTAGAACTACGAGTCCCATGAGGCATTGCAAGACCCTGACAGCCACAGGCATGATTCCACGAGGAAGTGTCATGAAGGGTTTTGTAGTTTCACCACAGCTGGGGTGCTGAACATATGCTCAGATTAGTAGTACAGTCTCCTCAGAAGAGTTCTTAAAAAAAAAGAAAATTAGAGTGGTATATCTTTCCTCGTCTCCTCATTTACAGTTCTGCAAATTTTGAAAGTAAACAATTGGAATTACTGAGATTAAAGCATAATGATATCAATGATCCCACGGCTACTGGTTCAGACATAATCTGATATTGCATTAAGTGCCTGAAAAATTGAAGCCTGCTAGAGAAGGATTATAACCGACACGGAGAGCCCCTGAACCATCCATCTCTAGAGGAAATGTGCATTTGTAGAAATACAATTCCAGCTATAGATATAAATGTGTTGACAGGCCAGAGTAACCTGCTCAAGGCACTGGTGTGACTCACCATGTGATTGACTCACTTTGTCAGGCCTCAGTGGTCGGTGTGGATACATCCAACAGAATCATTATACTCTCTATTTGCTTATACACGCCATTGTGTGACTAACCGCCTGAACTACAGCACAAGTTCTTCACTGAAGTATCATTGTAGGAAACTATAGTGGCTTATAAATATTTAAACGGATGGAATTTATCTTTTTTTATTAATAATTATGTAACATTTTTAAGAATAAATGTTTAATAAAAGATGGAGAAATGACATGGTATTCACAGAGCATCATGGCTGTGCTAAAGAGACGGCACTGAAGAAGCTGTTTGCCTTCAAGCTCTTTCTTCTCTACCTGAAACTTCCCACCAGGCAATTGCAAGAGAGAGTTGGAGGCTGATCTGGGAAATTTGCTGAGCTGAGCCACTACTGTTCCACCGCCAGAATCACCTCTTACCAACCAAAGACATCCCATGTGTTATTCTTATCAACTGTGTTTGTTACTAAATGTATTATTACTTATTATGTATTATGGCTATGAAAAACTTGCGTTGCATGCTATATAGAGTGTACAAACAACAATTGAAATTGTGGCGCAGGCAAAAGCCAATGCACCATCCACATGAGTTAGCCTCTACCCCCCTAGACAAATGTGAAGATACAATTTGTGTAGCATACGAAGTTCATAAAATGTTTATAAGGAGTTCATAAAAGCCCCAAAAAAAGGGTGTACTAGGTAGGTAGCTCCACCTGAGACAGGAACAAGTCTCTGAAATTACAAAAAAGGAACATAAGGGGCGCCAGCTAAGCACAGCATTGTATATTATGATTAACCGCTTTCGGACTGCCTTCCGCACACTACTAGTTTAGAGTAGGCTGCTAGGTAAATTTAGTTTAGTTCCTCTGTAAACAGTGGAGCAAGGGTTGATTGCTTAGGGTTACTCGGTGTTTCACAAGCTGCTGTTCTGCTACTTCTCCCTGTCTTCTAGAGGCTTCTAGAAGCATAGTAGGAAGAGAACAGAACAGGCAGCCTACATATTTCTGGAACTCCAACCAATCCCTGGGGAGTTGTGCCCAGAATGTGGAGGGAGAGCCCATAAGTGGCCTGAGCAGTAGAATCAGTGTTACAAGTCCTAACTCAAGGATCCTGTTGAGTCAGAAAAAAGTTTACGGAAGAGAGCTGGGATGAAGCTGTGGGAGATTACAAAGTTGTCCAGAAGTGGTGTGAGCCTCCCTCACTGGGAAAAGCCTAGTGGATATCTGCAGGAGGCAACTGATGATCCTTTGGCTAAGTAAGTACAAGACCCCAGTGCTGCAAAGTGTGACAGTGTGAAGCCTTAAACTCTGGAAGGAGTATAGATCACAGTCAGCCTAGAGATCCAGTGGAAGGAGGGGCATGGCTTGAGGTTCATGAGAGTGGCTGCTTAGATCCACAGCTCTGGCTCTGTATTCTCATCCTGCAGGCATCCTGTGTCCAAACTTCTCCCACGAAGACACCAAATCCTTCCTAAGGACGGTGGGAATCCGATATAGGCATGATGGTGAACAAATACGGGCCACCCACGCCCCAGTCCGTGCGGAACAGCTGGCTAACTACCGCAGGCAAGATAACGCTGATCCCTCAGCCATGCATGAAGCCACGCTGCAGCCTTCACTTACCTCAGCGCAGCTCTCTACACAAGGGGTGAGTGACTCTCTGCTTAATGCCTTTCACACCCAGGCTGATCACCTAACACCTCTAGACTCCCCCACATGCTCAGGGGAAAGCATCTCACCAGGCCCCTCTTCAGATGAGCCCACCCTAACTGAAATCATGCTGGCTGTCAAAGACTGTAAGGCCTCCCTCACAGTTCAAATGGAAAGCATCCATATTGATTTCTCCCTACTGAAGCAGGACGTGCAAAACCTGCAGTAGAGGACAGGGGGGCGGAAGAACATATCAGCTTCCTGGAGGACACAGTGCACCCCTTAGCTGATACTGTACGCACGGCTACAGATGTGCTGGTGACCCTCAGAGCCAAGTTGGATGACCTGGAAAACCGTTTTCGCAGGAACAACCTCCGTTTTGTGGGGTTCCTGGAACACTCTGAGGGTTCACACCTTAAACAATTCCTTCATTCATGGCTGCGGGATGTTTTTGGGATGGAGGTGCTATCCCATGCCTTTGTGATTGAACGTGCACACCGCACCCCTCCGCGTCCCCCTCCCTCGGGGGCCCCTCTAAGATCCCTGATTGCAAAAATCCTCAATTTTCGAGACAATGTCCATATCCTGCGTCTGGCTAGAGAAAAAGGGCTGCTCAAGTTTAATGGCAACAATATCTCCATATACCCCGATTTCTCAGCTAAAGTTCAACGCCAGTGCATATCCTCTGCGGCCGTGAAAGACTGACTCCGCACTGAGGGCCTACCTTAAGCAATGCTCTTCCCTGCTAAGCTGAGGATTATCAATGAGTGTAAAACTCACTTCTTCTCCTGTCCAAAAGAAGCCATGGCCTAGATGGATGATCGCTTTGGAAAACAACCCAGACAATGCCGCAATTGATGCTGCTTTCTGAAGTTCCTTTAGTTCTCCCTACCTCTTTGCTTATCCTACCTGCTACTTACTGGAGCACCTAAGGGATTTCTCATTCCTCTGATTAGCACCTAAACCCATACTGCTGTGGATATTCTGTGGAATGTACTTTTCATATCCCTTCCTACCGGATGCTCTACATTGCCCCTGCTGCAGACCTGGGAGTTGCCTTCGCCAGTTTTACCATTTATTCTCCCTAACATTCGCTCCTGTCTTGCTTTTCATGACTGTTGCTGTTTGTGCCTCATATTACAGGTGAATCCCATATCCTACAGAATGGATGCATACACCTTTCTCGAGAGCCTTACTGGACCTGCTACCTCCCCTATACCAGTAGGTGGCGAGGCCACTGCTGGGGGTTTTTTCTGTTCAGGGAACCAAAGCTAGCTATATTTGGGATGGTTGAACAGGGTTTGGGGTGGAGAGGGGGGTTCTCTGAGCCCTTCTCACGCTCTGGCTGCTGAGATTAACTGGACCTTAAGGTTTTTCTCTGTTGTTTTTTTATGTTCCTATGGATGCTCCTCCTCTGATGATGCTATGCTTTTACCCCAGATTCTACTATAAGCAATGTCATTTATGTCATATTGCATTTATTCATGGCCCCTCCCTATGCTGCTATGTTGTATATAGTTCCTTATAGGGCCCACTACTCTGATACCCAACTCGAAGAATACCTGACTCAAACAGCGCTTTCCCAATTGTCAGACCAAGACCGAGATTACCTAGACAAACCTCTTTCTGTAGAAGAGCTCTCCCTTGCAATTTCGCAGCTACCGACTCATAAGACGACAGGCTTAGACGGCTTTACAGCTGAATAGTATACACTTTTGGCACCTCTTGGGTCCCATCCTATTCAATACGTATAACGAGGCCCTGAAAGACGGAGTACTCCCTCCCTTTATGAGAGAGGCATTAATTATTTTGATATTGAAACCTTGGAAAGATCCTCTTAAATGCGATTCTTATCAGCCGATATCCCTCATCAATGCAGATGTCAAAATCTTGGCCAAAGTCCTGGCCAATCGACTCAATAAGGTGGTTACGAAATTGGTTGGGAGTGACCAGGGGGGCTTTATACCAGGCCGCTCAACCAGAATGAATATCCATAGACTATTTCACAACCTGACCTACCCACATGACTGTTCACCTACCTGTGTTATTGTGTCACTAGACACTTGCAAAGCTTTCAACAGTGTAGAATGGCTTTATCTGTTCCGCATATTACAGCTATATGGGTTTGGCCCCCAACTCATAGCATGGATACGTCTCCTCCATACTTCACCACTAGCCCGCATAAGGATTATCTCCCATGTCACTGAGACCTTCCCAGTTACCAGAGGTACCAGGCAGGGATGTCCTCTATCACCCCTCCTATTTGCTTTGGCAATGGAGCCCCTTGCTGTTCGGAACTGTAGCTCTCCATTAATTAAAGAATTTCCCATAAACCATATAGAGGAGCGAATCTCCCTATATGCAGATGATACACTAGTCTACTCAGCAGATCCCCACAACTCCCTCACCAACCTCTTAGCTGAAATAGACATGTTTGGTGACTATTCTGGATTCCGAGTGAACTGGGATAAATCAATCCTGTTTCCTCTGGACCAAGCTGCTATACCGGTGATTCAAGAAGAACCTCGATACTGCAAGTCGCCACCTCCTTCCGATACTTAGGTATCACAATTCATCTACCATTATCTCTATACGTAACCAATAATCTATGCCCCTTACTGCTCCAGCTACAAACACAGACCAAACAGTGGAAAGATTTGCCCCTGGATCTCATGGGAAGAGCCAATATCCTTAAGATGATTTACCTACCTAAACTACAATATGTCATGGCAAATTCCCCTTACAAAATTCCCAAATCCATTTTTAAAAGTATTGACTCTATTTGCATTGCGTTCCTCTGGAACGGACAACTCCCTAGAGTTGCACTAGAAACACTACGTCTCCCATCACATCTGGCAGGACTGGCCTTCCACAACTTCTACCTTTACTACCCGGCATTCCAGCTGGTTAATATTCACGACTGGCTTCATCCCAACTGTAATAATGCCTGTACCACTACTGAGGGAGCTATTGTCTCCTCATTTGAAACACTCCACAACATTGTCTATAGAGGATGCACACCACCTAGACCAGGCATGTCAATTATACGTACTTCCCTTTCCCTGTTCCAAACTGTGGTAGCAAAGCTTTCAACAGACTCCTGGCTGGCATCTCCCAATAGTCCAATGTGGTTTAATCCCACTCCTAAGGAGTTATACTCCCTGCCTGACCCCATGAGATGGACGTCCAAGGGAATTAAGTACCTATGCCACATATACACCCCTCGGGGTTTCAAATCCTTTTACATGCATGTAGACTTTGACCTATCACCTACCTATTTATTTTATTATTATCAGCTTAGACATGCTGTACAGTACAGTTTGGCTCCCTAGATAATCCTCTTAGGACACCAGACCCAGAAAAACTCCAGAGATCCCCGGACCAGACAAAACTTATCTCCACTTACTACTCGGCTCTCATGACAGGCACCAACCCTAGATTTTGGACAGCTCAAGAGAAATGGGCCTCCCTAGATATCCCTATTACAGAAGAAGACTGGTCTGAATTCTGTGACACATTTAAAACCTCTGCTATCTTCTCCAGGGAAAGGGTAATTCAACTAAAAATCTTTCATCATTCGCACCTCACCCCTGCTAGAATGCACAAAATGGGCATATCCCCTTCTGCTGAATGTTTCAAGGGATGTGGCCAAACTGCTGATTTTATCCACTGCTTTTGGACTTGTACCATAGTAGAAGACTTTGGGGTGAACATAGGCTCCTTTATCTCTTCAGCACTGGGTCTCCCAAATATAGTCAACCCCAAAAATTGTCTTCTGGGCATCTTTGGCGACCTCGCTGTTCCTTCTCAGGCCAAGAGACTGCTTTGTATCCTCTATTTCTATGCAAGGAAGTCCCTTCTACTGACATGGAAGGGATCAACGACCCTGACCCGAAATCTTTGGTTAAAACTTGTTGATTCACTGCCTCTATATAAGCTTACTTTTGATATTCGAAAGAGGAATAAAATGTTCCACAAAATACGGGGCAGGTGGCTAGCTAGTCCGCTGACCCTCTCCCCTATACTGCTATAAATGAAGATCACACTGTGAATTTTGTATTGTACTACTACCCTGAACTTTGCTATGTTTACGATGTTTGGTACTGTAGTATGTTCCTTCCATGATTGATACCCATATCAGACGTATGCTGCACTGCCTAGTATAATGTCTGTATGATGCACAATTCCCTTTTTGTTATATGCTGGAATAGGAGCATTCTGCACTTTGTGTTGTTGTTCTGTTTGTGTGTTCTTTTTTTCTGTATGTACATTTGATAAAAAATGTAATAAAAATATCTTTAAAAAAAAGAGATCCAGTGGGACATTTCTTTTGCAAGTGCAGTGTAGCTGCCCCGCTTACCCCTAATGCAGGTGGTCAGACACTATAGCTGGTAACTGTGTTCTTCACCTATAGCAGCCCCCTTTACCATAAGGCAAGCAGGCCTACCGGTACTCAGTTGCCTCCAGGACTTATACACAAGGCTATAGCGCTTGGATACCACACCAGGGCATGTGCGAACTTAGAAAAACAAACAGGTACTTCAGACAGCGTTCAGAGAATAGTCGATATCTACACAGGTAAATCCAATCTAGCAGAAAATGTTGCTTGCCTGGCTGTGTGTGCTCCGAGGGGGGACATAAGACTAAATTTGCCAAGGGCTCTTGCGAGGGTAGCATTATATATTTATTAGCCAGTAAATCTCTTCCAGGTGCCCATGGGTGGTTGGTGGGGTTAAATGCCAGGATTTACAAAAGAAGTCTAGTAGAAAGCTAAAACTATTAACAAAGGGGCACACAGAGTAGGCATTTTTTGGGCTAACAAAGTGAATAGCAGAAAACCCCATGGACTCAGAAGTATAAATGGACTCATAAATAAGCAAATGTAAACAAACGCAAGTTCTTTCACATCCGCTCACCCATAGACATTCCCATGGTATCGGGAACCTAGGGATGTATATTCTTTATAAGGACTGTTGCAAATGGCGGACTGGTTCACTTCCAATCATTTATAATGGCCCTTTATTAATTTGTTTTTTGTTACTTTAGGCTCTCAGTAGCCAGGTTCAAACTTCGCATCTCCAGTTATAGTTTTCAATTGCTTTTGAAACAATACAGACAGCTCTTAAACTCCACAAGCGCAGTTCAGGACTCTAAAATCTCGGAAAACAGTATAAGTACATGCCAAGTCCAGGAGCTTCTCCAGTGGGAAAGATCCACAACTCCCAAGACACTAATTAGAAATAGCACGACGTCAGGAGCTAAACTGATAACAGGATTATTTCATTAATTTTCATATAGAACATACGGCTGTACATCGGTTAGTGGAGCCCTCATGGGAGGCCATAGCTTCAAAATGCTTCTGGAGTGTCGTAGAATATTTTTACACGGCTGAGTACGCACTTTTATCATTGTTTGAGCTCTTCCAGTCTTTACTTGTTAAGTTTAGGAAAACTTAGATGTCAAAGAAGTAGATGTTAGGCACTGGACTCGGATCTTTTACCTGTCAATCGGGGGGTTTGGATGGGCTTGATGACTTAACCTCGCCAGCTGTGCCAAAATGTGATGGCCTTTAAGAGGAGATGGCCTCCCAAACCAAGAAATCCAGGTGAAATCAACAAAAAGAGGGCCATCTTAAGAGTTCATGGTCATTGGCAATAAAAATGTGACAACAGGAGGATAAAAAGTATCCAGCGCCCACGAGCTTCCCCGGTGGGAAGAGTCCAAAACTCCCAAGACACTAATTAGGAATAGAACGACGTCAGGAGCTAAACTGATATGATAACAGGATTATTTAATTAATTTACATATAGAACATACGACTGTACATCGGGTACTGGAGCCCTCATGGGAGGCCATTGCTTCAAAATGCTTCTGGAGTGTCGTAGAATATTTTTACACGGCTGAGTAGGTACTTTTATCATTGTTTGAGCTCCTCCAGTCTTTACTTGTTAAGTTTAGGAAAACTTAGATGTCAAAGAAGTAGATGTGAGGCACTGAACTCGGATCTTTTACCTGTCAATCGGGGGGTTTGGATGGGCTTGATGACTTAACCTCGCCAGCTGTGCCAAAATGTGATGGTCTTAAAGAGGAGATGGCCTCCCAAACCAAGAAATCCAGGTGAAATCAACAAAAAGAGGGCCATCTTAAGAGTTCATGGTCATTGGCAATAAAAATGTGACAACAGGAGGATAAAAAGTATCCAGCGCCCACGAGCTTCCCCGGTGGGAAGAGTCCACAACTCCCAAGACACTAATTAGGAATAGAACAACGTCAGGAGCTAAACTGATATGATAACAGGATTATTTAATTAATTTACATATAGAACATACGACTGTACATCGGGTACTGGAGCCCTCATGGGAGGCCATAGCTTCAAAATGCTTCTGGAGTGTCGTAGAATATTTTTACACGGCTGAATAGGTACTTTTATCATTGTTTGAGTTCCTCCAGTCTTTACTTGTTAAGTTTAGGAAAACTTAGATGTCAAAGAAGTAGATGTTAGGCACTGGACTCGGATCTTTTACCTGTCAATCGGGGGGTTTGGATGGGCTTAATGACTTAACCTCGCCAGCTGTGCCAAAATGTGATGGCCTTTAAGAGGAGATGGCCTCCCAAACCAAGAAATCCAGGTGAAATCAACAAAAAGAGGGCCATCTTAAGAGTTCATGGTCATTGGCAATAAAAATGTGACAACAGGAGGATAAAAAGTATCCAGCGCCCACGAGCTTCCCCGGTGGGAAGAGTCCACAACTCCCAAGACACTAATTAGGAATAGAACGACGTCAGGAGCTAAACTGATATGATAACAGGATTATTTCATTAATTTACATATAGAACATACGACTGTACATCGGGTACTGGAGCCCTTATGGGAGGCCATTGCTTCAAAATGCTTCTGGAGTGTTGTCGAATATTTTTACATGGCCGAGTACTTTTATCATTGTTTGAGCTCCTCCAGTCTGTACTTGTTAAGTTTAGAAAAACTTAGATGTCAAAGAAGTAGAAGTGAGGCACTGGGCTCGGATATTTTACTAGACAAGAGGGGGGACTTCCATCATAACAAATATGGAGTGTGGTGGTCCCATCCCTTACATAGTAAACCATAGAAAAAAGAATCCCCCTTGGATTGGGACTTTGACAGACCACCAACTCGTTAGAGTAAAAAATTTATTTTATTATTAATATACTTTAAAAAAAGACGTGAGAGCGTCTATAACATATAGGTTAAAAAATTATTCCATACAAAATAGAGACAAGATCAAAAACAAAGAAAGTGTACAAAGTGACAATAGTGAATTTTCTCTCATGGGGGTGGTGTACCCCGATACCCAACGCGTTTCCGGTATTCTGGTACCTTCATCAGGGGTTTGAGAGTTTTAAGTATAATGTACATGTATGGATTCCCTAGGAATGACTCTGTGTTCAAGTAGCACCCGTGGCATCTCAGATCAAATATTGTGTTTTCATTTGTGCCAGACCAAGGTTATATAAGACTAGTAAATGTATTAAATTACCGGTATCAAAAAGAGTAATGAGTGAGCCAACTGGGGGAGAAACGTTCATTGGAACCTGTAACATGCCGGCTGCATGCCGGAAGGATAAATATCCAGAGACAGTCCCGTATTAGTTAGCTCCTAAGTAAACCCTGCAAATATGCGGGTCCGGTGGGGGGTGCCTACCCCTAACAGTGCTGTTACATGTTCCAATGAACGTTTCTCCCCCAGTTGGCTCACTCATTACTCTTTTTGATACCGGTAATTCAATACATTTACTAGTCTTATATAACCTTGGTCTGGCACAAATGAAAATACAATATTTGATCTAAGGGGCCACGGGTGCTACTTGAACACAGAGTCATTCCTAGGGAATCCATACATGTACATTATACTTACAACTCTCAAACCCCTGATGAAGGTACCAGAATACCGGAAACGCGTCGGGTATCGGGGTACACCACCCCCATGAGAGTACATTTACTATTGTCACTTTGTACACTTTCTTTGTTTTTGATCTTGTCTCTATTTTGTATGGAATGATTTTTTAACCTATATGTTATAGACGCTCTCGCGTCTTTTTTAAAGTATATTAATAATAAAATACATTTTTTACTCTAACGAGTTGGTGGTCTGTCAAAGTCCCAATTCAAGGGGGATTCTTTTTTCTACGGATATTTTACTAGTCAATCAGGGGGTTTGGGTTGGCTTGATGACTTAACCTCGCCAGCTATGCCACAAAGTGTTGGCCTTTAAGAGGAGATGGCCTCCCAAACCAAGAAATTCAGGAGAGGGCCAGACAGCCATTTTAAGAGTTCATGGTCATTGCCAATAAAAAAATGTGACAGCAGGAGGATAAAAAGCATCCAGTGCGCCTTCATTATAGTTTGGGTGAAAATTACAAATTTTCTTAAAGGTCTCTCTAAAAACTCCTGAAAGGTATTCTATGTCCGTAAAGGAACAAGGATCATCTGACATGGTAAGGGGTCAGGCTTGGAGACCAGTAGCTATAGCAGTAGAAAGGCTCCTACTGACCAGCTGGATAAGTGAACAAGTAGGTCACCCTGGTGGATGATGCAGGCTCACCTGAGGTGTGGGGCCTTAGCACTAACTGGTATTCACCAGAGCTTCTGATGGTGGGGATGGGTTTTGCTGCGTGTTAGTACCAAGTCACAGTCCTCAGGATTTCCCCACCAGGAGTTGAGCTAGCCGGGCTCCAGTAGCAGATATAGCAGGTAGGGATCAAGCAGAAGTGTAGTCAGGAAACAAGCCAAAGGTCGGTAACAAGTGGTTGAAGGTAGAGATCAAGCAGAAGCATAGGTGAGCCTGTGTCATTCGCCAGGGTGACTGCCTGTGCACCTATCCTGCTGGTCGGTGGTAGTTCTGCTACAGCTATAGCAACTGGTCTTCAAGCCTGACCCCTGACTGTGACAGTAGAGGAGGGAGGGGCGCACTCTGGGGCTTCAGCGCCCCACCTCTGTGGCGCCCGGGTGCACTGCACCCAGTGCACCCCGTTCAGGATTGGCCCTGACAGTAGCCCTCTATCCTTTACACCCATTCAGAGTCCATTACATAGCATTTCTGAGCTTTAAAAGGCAGGGGTTGGGGATCTGATGTCACACAGTCCCCCTACCCTTCTGCTCTACAGCCTCCTAAAACAAACAGATCAAAGGTTATTTCTCAGCTCCAACAGGCAAGTGGCAGGGATCTGATGTCACACACTGCACAGCATAAAGCAGGGAGCTATGTGTAATTTGAGACCTGAGTATAGGGAATGGAAACACCCCCTCTACACAGTCTCAAAGGGGAACATACACAGCTGAGTCTGTCAATCGCCTGCAGTGTGCAGGAGGGAGGGTGAGGCCGTCCCCAGGATTCTGTGGTGATAGCATAGACTGTCCATAGTGACTAATGCAGATAGTAGAGGGAAGAGAGAGGAGACAGAAACCACACTCAGTGCTTTCGATCAAGGGTCTCCAAAAGGGGCCATTATCCTTCAAACTTTGGTATTAGTGGGAGGAATAGTGCCCCATTGTTGATGTCAATAGGAGGAATAATACCTCATCAGTGGTGTCAGTGGAAGGAATAGTGCCCCATCATTGGTATCAGTGGGAGGAATAGTGCCTCATCATTGGTATCAGTGGGAGGAATAGTGCCTCATCATTGGTATCAGTGGGAGGAATAGTGCCTCATCATTGGTATCAGTGGGAGGTATAGTGCCCCATCATTGGTGTCAGTGGAAGGAATAGTGCCCCATCATTGGTATCAGTGGGAGGAATAGTGCCTCATCATTGGCATCAGTGGGAGGAATAGTGCCTCATCATTGGTATCAGTGGGAGGTATAGTGCCCCATCATTGGTGTCAGTGGGAGGAATAGTGCCCCATCATTGGTATCAGTGGGTGGAATAGTGCTCCATCATTGGTGTCAGTGGGAGGTATAGTGCCCCATCATTGGTATCAGCAGGATAAATAGTGCCTCATCAGTGGTGTCAGTGGGAGGAATAGTGCCCCATCATTGGTATCAGTGGGTGGAATAGTGCCCCATCATTAGTATCAGTGGGAGGAATAGTGCCCCGTTATTGGTATCAGCAGGATAAATAGTGCCTCATCAGTAGTGTCAGTGGGAGGAATAGTGCCCCATCATTGGTATCAGTGGGTGGAATAGTGCCCCATCATTAGTATCAGTGGGTGGAATAGTGCCCCATCATTGGTATCATTGGGTGGAATAGTGCCCCATCATTGGTGTCAGTGGGAGGAATAGTGCCCCATCAGTTCACAGATCAGCCACAGTTTGGAGACCACTGCTTTAGACAGGGGCAAGTACACATTATAGAAGGATGCGCTTTGTTATTTTTTTCTATTCAGAGGTTTACAGCCACTTTAAGCAAAACTTGTCAAGCATGTACCACAACAAAGTCTTGTTTCATGCAGAAATACCCATTACACATTAATAAACAGGCTTCAGTGTATGGACAGAAGACTGCTGCTGCTGTAAATATTGTTGGCACATGTACCACGAAGATTGGTATTTGGTCTTTCCCTCTCATGATACTGCTAGGAGCAATCAATCATCAGCAGCCTGCATGCCGCCCATGTCTTTGTGATAAGGCCTTCATTATCCTAACTATGCAACACCTGAACACTTCTACTCCAGGCTGTCAGCAAGGCTAAATACCTGTGGTGACCCCCTTAGCAAAATCATTACAAGCCCCACTGGATCTGTAAACCGCCTCAAACAAAATCCCACCACAGAGACCTCTGACACGCTATATGAAACCCGGCAGAATGCTAATTGTTCTACCAGCCAGGTGCCAACACCGTACAGTCTATACATTCATTTTATACAAAGAGATCTGCTGGGAAAAAAAGCTACACAGCCAGGCAGTTCCGGGCCCCAAGCTAGCGGCATTGTGTTCTATGTAGTTACATCCTAGAAGACTCTTATTACAAATCCTGTCTAACCTCAAAACTCAATGTTAGAAGCCTTCTTTAATCCAATATCTGCTTATTACCAATACTAATATGTAAGAACGTATAGACATTAAAATTAATTGAATTGTCATATTTTATTTGTTCTTCAAAATTAGGAAAAGTAAAACAAACCAACTTTATACAAGTCTACGTGAATATGCATATATTTTTGGCGTTGTGAGCAGTGGTGTATTTTGGTTTTGTGCTGCCCTAGGCAAGACTAAAATCAGGCACCCCTCCATTTATATTTGCCCACCCCATCCTGTTTAAGGTCCACCTCTTCATATGTAAACTCCACCCCTTCCTCTTTAGGCTCCACCTCTTCCAATTAGACCACCACCTCTTCCTTAAAAGCATCAACACCTGAGATCTAAGGATCTGACGCCCCCCCCCCCCCCCCCAAAAGTGAAGGACTGCAAATTCCAGCATGAACCCCTTAGATCTAAGGATGTGACTCCCTCCAAAATTGAAGGACTACAAGTCCCAGCATAAACCCCTGACATCTAAAGATGTGACCCCTTAGATCTCATGGGTTAATGCTGGGATCTGTAGTCCTTTACTAGTTGGGGGGGGGGCAGGGGGGTGTCACCTCCTCAGCTCTGAAGGGCTCATGCTGGGACCTGTAGTCCTTCACTTTTGGGGGGTCATGAACACCTGAGATCTAAGGATGTGACCCCCCCAAAAAAAAGGGAAGGACTACAAGTTCCAGCATAAACCCTTGACATCTAAAGATGTGACCCCTTAGATCTCATGGGTTAATGCTGGGATCTGTAGTCCTTTACTAGTTGGGGCGGCAGGGGGGTGTCACATCCTCAGCTCTGAGGGGCTCATGCTGGGACCTGTAGATCTTCACTTTTGGGGGGTCATGAACACCTGAGATCTAAGGATGTGACCCCCCCCAAAAAAGTGAAGGACTGCAAGTCCCAGCATGAAGCCCTTAGATCTAAGGATGTGGCTCCCTCCAAAATTGAAGGACTACAAGTCCCAGGATAAATCCCTGATGTCTAAAGATGTGACCCCTTAGATCTCATGGGTTAATGCTGGGATCTGTAGTCCTTCACTAGTTGGTGGGGCAGGGGTTGTCACATCCTCAGCTCTGAGGGGCTCATGCTGGGACCTGTAGTCCTTCACTTTTGGGGGGTCATGAACACCTGAGATCTAAGGATGTGACCCCCCCAAAAAAAGTGAAGGACTGCAAGTTCCAGCATAAACCCTTGACATCTAAAGATGTGACCCCTTAGATCTCATGGGTTAATGCTGGGATCTGTAGTCCTTTACTAGTTGGGGGGGGGCAGGGGGGTGTCACATCCTCAGCTCTGAGGGACTCGTGCTGGGACCTGTAGTCCTTCACTTTTGGGGGGTCATGAACACCTGAGATCTAAGGATGTGACCCCCCAAAAAAAGTGAAGGACTACAAGTTCCAGCATGAACCCCTTAGATCTAAGGATGTGACTCCGTCCAAAACTGAAGGACTACAAGTCCCAGCATAAACCCCTGACATCTAAAGATGTGACCCCCTAGATCTCATGGGTTAATGCTGAGATCTGTAGTCCTTCACTAGTTGGGGGGGCAGAGGGGTGTCGCAGCCTCAGCTCTGAGGGACTCATGCTGGGGCCTCTAGTCCTTCACTTTTGGGGGTCACATCCCCCAAAAGTGCGGGATTACAAGTCCCAGCATGAACCCCTTCTTTTTGTATGGGTCTCTGCAGTGCCTGGCTCCCTCCAGAAACACACATTTCCAATCCATCCCTGATGCCCGGCCTCACCTCAAAGTTTTGAGAGTTGCAATCAAATGAGTCCTGGCAGTTCCCTTTTCCTTCCCTTTGAGCATGCCGTGCCACCAGAGAAGATGAAGGAGGTGGGTGGAGCTAAAGCATTAGGCACGAAGCTGTGGAGGAGGAGAAAGTTAAATCCTCCTCCGCTTTGAATGCTGGGGCCTCGGCCTCGCTCTGCATTAGGGCGGGGATGTGATGTCACTGGTTGCTAGACACCAGGCGCCACGGCCCTAGCAACCAGTGGGCAGTAGAGCCATCGGTGGAGGTGGAGCAAGCTACGGGTCTCAGCCGGCCAGGATTAATACTGTCAGTTAGTAAAGCGGCACTATCTGCAGTGGCCTTTTTTGGGGCATCAGTTCGCCCCTGTTCTCTGCAGTCTTAGCTAGTGTCCCTTCCGCCTGGGGGTTGGCCCGCCACCCCCTGTAAAATGCCGCCTAAGGCAAACGCCTTGTTTGCCTCATGGTAGATACACCCCTGGTTGTAAGGGTTATAGCCAAGGTATGTACAGATGGTATTCAGTAGGCATTCGCTTGTACAATCTCTCAGAATTCAGACTTGAGGAAATTGTTTCTTGTCCAATACTATTGAGAGCTAAAGAGTTCATAAAGTATATAAGTTCTTAATACTGTGATATGTTCCAATTAAGACATTAATATGGGAAAGAACATTACATTATCTCCAAATATACTGGTATATGCAATATTATTTGATTCAGATGATATATGAATGCCACGGTCTGGGATCAGACTCGGAGGCCACTGACTGACGCACAAAAAATGTTCATGTAGTGGTTAGCTGGATGAATACACAAAGAGCTCTCCTAGCAGATGACCCAAGGCATTGGGTCTAAACTCTAGCCAGTCTTCACAAGAGCTCCTGATGGTTGAGACGGTTTGGCTACATGCTAATGCCAGGCCATGACCCTCTGGAATACCCCAGCAGGAAGACAGCAAGCGGGGGTTAGCGGATGAAGCAGATAGGGGACAAGCAGAAGCACAGTTGATGAACAAGCCGAAAGGTCACTAACAGGTAGTGGCTGGGTGGGTATCTTGGGTAGGACGGAACCTGCAATCTGGTGTCCAGGCTTTGCTAGTTGCCTACAGCCTGTGTGAGACCACAGTGGTCAGGGTCACTATAAGCCAGGTCTGAGCCTAGCTCAGGGCAGTTACTGACATTCAGAGACACAGGCTGTATGTGAAGATAGTGGTGTGCTCCAGCCAAGAGGGGTGACCTGCTCAGGAGACGGGATTCCTATTTTGGGGGGACTTCTTGCCCATAGGACTAGGAGAGTCAGGACAGCTATGCGGGTCTGGAGAGACCGGGAAAGCTGAGGTGACTAGCGAGTTCCCAGAGGGGGCTGGAGGGAGTCTGTTCCTGAGAAGTGGGAGAGCCCAGGGTGCTGGGAGAACCAGTGAGGCCACGAGTGGTGCCTTGGGAGTAAGGTACTGCAAGCACAGACTGAGCGAATCTGAGGGGCCCAAGGTCGGGGTCGGGAGACAGGATTGAGCAGCGCTGCTGACTGAAGAGCCAGGTGGCTCAGCATTTTTTGTTAACACTGTTTTGTGTGATGCTGACACCCCTTCTGGGAACCACCCTTCCAGTATACTGTAATTTTCAGCTATGATTAATCAGCTGTCAAAAAAGTCTGAATCAGCTTTTCTAAATAACACAGCACCAGATGAGGATTATACAAAGATACAATGTTACATATTGTTACTTTCGTATCATTCTGTTAATTCATCTGTAGACTAAAAGGATGAATTTTGATGGGCAGATGATGTCAGTTAAAACAATCTGACACATAAAGAATAAAGTTTTGTTTAACCACTTACATGCCGAGATAATTCTTTCATCCCTCTCCTACATGTAAAAATCATCCTTTTGATAGAAAATTACTCAGAACCCCCAAACAATATTTACATTACTCAGAAAATTAATCAGTACCTCCAAAATGTTATATATATATATATATATTAGCAGAGACCCTAGCGAATAAAATGGCGATCATTACAATTTGTTATGTCACATGGTATTTGCACAGCATTTTTTCCCCAAACACAATTTTTTTGGGGAAAAAAAACCTCCTTCATGATATAAAAAAAGAAAAACACAGTATGTACAGTATCAGTGAAAGATGATGTTACGCCGAGTGAATTGATACCTAACATGTCACACTTTAAAATTGCGCACAATTTGGAATGGCTCCAAACTTCAGTATATAAAAATCTCCATAGGCAACGCTTTAAAAATGTTTACAGTTTATCATTTTAGAGTTACAGAGGAGGTCTTGTGCTAGAATTATTGCTCTCGCTCTAACATTAGCGGCGATACCTCACACGTGTGGTTCAAACACCATTTACATATGCAAGCACAAGCTATGTATTCATTTACTTTTACGTGCGAGCACGAGGGGACAAGGCACTTTACATTTTTTCATTATTATTATTTATTTATTTATTTTTTACACTATCCATTGATTTTTTTATTTTTTTTTTTGGATCATTTTTATTCCCACTACAATAAATGTAAACACCTCTTGTAATATGAATAAGACATGACAGGTCCTCTTTATGGAGACATCTGGGGTCATTGAGACCTCCTTAGACTCCTTCTCTTCAACTATTTTTCTGCTGATTTTTTTGGGTTTGTTTCTATGTTATTAACTATTTATATTCAAACCTTTTTTTTTGTGTCTTTGTTTTGTTTGTTAATATTTTTACACATTTAACATAGATTTACACATTTCCCATTTAAAAAAGCGCAAATGTAGAAAAAAAAAAAAACAACATTATTTGTAAATAACTTTGAAATGATTTGTACTAGAATCAGCAGGACAAATTACAGAATAAAATGCACATATTTTATGTGCAGTAACACTATTTATTTTTAAACAAACTCTGCTCAAAAAAAAAACAAAAAAAAAAAAAACGAAAGAAAGAAAAAGTGCGCTTTGTTCAGTATTGTTGCATTTTATTGCTAAGGCAGGGGTCAGCAATCTTTTTCCACTTATGGGCCAGATTCAGTGTATGTAAATGCATGGAGGACCGCATTCACCTGCTAATAAATGAAGATAATAATAATCCTAACATAGTAATAATAACTGTACAGGTTTACCTCACTTTAAGGTGCTTCACTAATACAAAGCCAGTTCACCCAGAAGGAGCATGCAGGTTCACTCCCTCTGGCATCACTGTAGAGGTCTGGACCCCTTTACATTACACAGCCCTGTACCTCTGGACCCCATTACATTACACAGCCCCCGTACCTCTGGACTCCTTTACATTACAAAGCCTCGCACCTCTGGACTCCTTTACATTACACAGCCCCGTACCTCTGGACCCCATTACATTACACAGCCCTCGCACCTCTGGACTCCTTTACATTACACAGCCCCGTACCTCTGGACCCCATTACATTACACAGCCCTGTACCTCTGGACCCCATTACATTACACAGCCCTGTACCTCTGGACTCCTTTACATTACACAGCCCCGTACCTCTGGACCCCATTACATTACACAGCCCTGTACCTCTGGACTCCTTTACATTATACAGCCCCGTACCTCTGGACCCCATTACATTACACAGCCCCGTACCTCTGGACCCCATTACATTACACAGCCCTCGCACCTCTGGACTCCTTTACATTACACAGCCCCGTACCTCTGGACCCCATTACATTACACAGCCCTGTACCTCTGGACCCCATTACATTACACAGCCCCCGTACCTCTGGACTCCTTTACATTACAAAGCCTCACACCTCTGGACCCCTTTACATTACACAGCCCTGTACCTCTGGACCCCATTACATTACACAGCCCCCGTACCTCTGGACTCCTTTACATTACAAAGCCTCGCACCTCTGGACTCCTTTACATTACACAGCCCCGTACCTCTGGACCCCTTTACATTACACAGCCCTGTACCTCTGGACCCTATTACATTACACAGCCCCCGTACCTCTGGACCCCTTTACATTATAAAGCCTCGCACCTCTGGACTCCATTACATTACACAGCCCCCGTACTTCTGGACCCCTTTACATTACAAAGCCTCGCACCTCTGGACTCCTTTACATTACACAACCCCGTACCTCTGGACCCCTTTACATTACACAGCCCTGTACCTCTGGACCCTATTACATTACACAGCCCCCGTACCTCTGGACCCCTTTACATTACAAAGCCTCGCACCTCTGGACTCCTTTACATTACACAGCCCTGTACCTCTGGACCCCTGTACATTACACAGCCCTGCACCTCTGGACCCCTTTACATTACACAGCCCCCGTACCTCTAGATACAAATCAAAGGTATGAAGGAAGATATTCACTGTTTACAACTGTCATGTTATCTGCTGTGGTTGGTCACAGCAGTCACATATTGCCGGTATATGGATCAGTCGTCTGCTGTGTCCGTTTGACACAGCAGGTGACAGATTGCGCCAGGGAGTAGCACGGTGGGGTCGTGCAAGGTGCATTCTCGGGATGATGTCATATGGCGTCCTCCCAGAATAGGGTTCCCACCTCATCCCTTTAAAACCAAACATACAGTATCTCACAAAAGTGAGTACACCCCTCACATTTTTGTAAATATTTTCTTCTATCTTTTCATGTGACAACACAGAAGAAATGACACTTTGCTACAATGTAAAGTAGTGAGTGTACAGCTTGTATAACAGTGTAAATTTGCTGTCCCCTCAAAATCACTCAACACACAGCCATACACCTCACCAGCTGTCTCCAAGTGAAAGTGAAGTATATCTTCATAATAATTCATATGTGGAAAAAACAAGGTGCCTTCTTTCATCAGTAGGTGTATGGGGTAAATCCGCGCAATGAATTGAATGTTTTAGTTGTGGATATGGCTGCTGCCTCTACACATACAATACCACCTAAGTGGAAAGTATTAGAAAATGGTAAAAAAGCAGGAGTAGTATAGCGCTGCCCTTATGGAGACAAAAAAATGTTTTCCTTCTTTGTAGTGAATGTATTGCCTAGTGTCCTTATAGAATTGCTTCTAAAACCTGTATATGTTCAAAAGTTGAATAAAACTGACTGGTGGTGAATATTTCTATTAAAAATGAAAATACAACAACTGGTGCTCCAATTGTTCAACAAAAGTAGTTGTGGATATGGATACAATATCATCTAGGTGGAAAGTGTTAAAAACAATACAATACCACCTAAGTGGAAAGTATTAGAAAATGGTAAAAAAGCAGGAGTAATATGGCGCTGCCCTTATGGAGACAAAAGGATATTTTCTTCTTTGTAGTGAATGTATTGCCTAGTGTCCTTATAGAATTGCTTCTAAAACCTGTATGTGTTCAAAAATTGAATAAAACTGTGACTGGTGGCGAATATTTCTATTAGAAGTGAAAATACAACAACTGGTGCTCCAATTGTTCAACAAAGGTGCATTGTGCCCTTTAAATTAAGTAATAAAGTAGTTATGGGTATAGATGGATATAGATACAATATCATCTAGGTGAAAAGTGTTGGAAAAAAAAAAAAAGAAAACAGGAATAGTATGGCGCTGCCCTTATGGAGACAAAAAAAAAATCTTTCTTTAAATTGACTTTATAATTCCTAAAGTGTGTGTGCCAAAAATGAATAAATATGTGACTGGTGCCAAGTCCTTACTGTTAAAGGTACAATTGCAACATAAGGTGCTTCAATTATTCAACAAAAGTGCATAGTGCAGCATCACTAAAGTGACCAGTGTTAAATCATACAAATCCATACAACATTGTGCAAAATATCCATCATAAATAGTGACTCTTGTGCTGTGACCAGTATTTAGTTGGATAGGAAAAGTTCAGTTTATGAAAAAAACAAGTTCTTTTTGGAGTATTTTGTAGTGTTCAATCTTTGAGGGTCAAATATCTGTAGGAAAGCTTCTTATCCAGGTGCTGGTTTCTTTAATTAGTGCCTTGTCTGCATGCTCTGACAATGCTTGCACTCACCGGATTCTCCTTTCCCCTGCAGGGGTATGCGCGGTCACAGTGTCTGCCACTGTGCAGCAATCAAGGATATCCCCCAAACTTTACTTGCGTATTGTGGTGTAGTAATTACATGTAAAGGAAAGAAGGTATGCCCATCGCGTAAAACCATAGGAGAACTTTTATTAAAACTTAATAGACAAATGTACTCACATTTCAAATGAACAAATCAAGCATGCCAAAAGTTAGCGAATTCCCTTTGTTAGAGGTGCTGCAAGACGTTCGTAATCCGCCCTACGCACGTTTCGTCGTCAGACTTCTACTGGGGCGTTCATCTTGCTGTACCTCCTGAGTTTAAATAGTGTGGCCAGTAATAAGTGCAATTGGATCGGTGGTCATTTTTGCTAGGATTTTGAAGACCGAAGCCTAATAGGACTGTGTATTAGGTTGTTAGCAGCCATTTTCTTGTGGATATTACAGATCGAAGCCTAGTAGAACTATCCATTGAGTCCTTATGGCGGCCATTTTCCTGGGGATTTTGTAGACCGAAGCCCGGGTAGTGCGCCTGCGCTTTACTGTTAGTGGGGGAACGTTGAGTCAGAGCTGTCAGCAAGGAACGTCACCCTTGACGCCCGGCCGCATTCTTTCTTCCCCCACTTCATATTGGAATCTAAGCCGACTTCCGGGTCGGTGACACCCCCAAGCCACTGCTAATCGTTTTTTTGGAAAAAAGTATATGCACATACTGGTCCCACTATTACTCTATGTTCTAAGGTTTAAACATACATGTCAAAAATTAGATATTATAAACATTAGATATTATAAACATATTAAAAATTTAAAAATAAATATAAAATAAATTAAATTATGAAAGTACACATATGTGAATCTTATATATATATATTTATATACCTGCATATAACCAGGAGAGGTATTAGTTGGGGGCTTTAAAATCCATTTTTAAATTAAATTTTAAAGCCCCCAACTATACATAGACTATGGGTAATACACACACCCTCTTCCCTCTCTGCTTTTAATCTTAGTTTTAAAACACACATATAGGACAACCTCTCCTGGTTATATGCAGGTATATAAATATATATATATATAAGATTCACATATGTGAACTCAATGGATAGTTCTACTAGGCTTCGATCTGTAATATCCACAAGAAAATGGCTGCTAACAACCTAATACACAGTCCTATTAGGCTTCGGTCTTCAAAATCCTAGCAAAAATGACCACCGATCCAATTGCACTTATTACTGGCCACACTATTTAAACTCAGAAGGTACAGCAAGATGAACGCCCCAGTAGAAGTCTGACGACGAAACGTGCGTAGGGCGGATTACGAACGTCTTGCAGCACCTCTAACAAAGGGAATTCGCTAACTTTTGGCATGCTTGATTTGTTCATTTGAAATGTGAGTACATTTGTCTATTAAGTTTTAATAAAAGTTCTCCTATGGTTTTACGCGATGGGCATACCTTCTTTCCTTTACATGTAATTACTACACCACAATACGCAAGTAAAGTTTGGGGGATATCCTTGATTGCTGCACAGTGGCAGACACTGTGACCGCGCATACCCCTGCAGGGGAAAGGAGAATCCGGTGAGTGCAAGCATTGTCAGAGCATGCAGACAAGGCACTAATTAAAGAAACCAGCACCTGGATAAGAAGCTTTCCTACAGATATTTGACCCTCAAAGATTGAACACTACAAAATACTCCAAAAAGAACTTGTTTTTTTCATAAACTGAACTTTTCCTATCCAACTAAATACTGGTCACAGCACAAGAGTCACTATTTATGATGGATATTTTGCACAATGTTGTATGGATTTGTATGATTTAACACTGGTCACTTTAGTGATGCTGCACTATGCACTTTTGTTGAATAATTGAAGCAGTGTCGCCAACCTACCAGATTGAAATTTACTGGCACAACACCCAAAATTTACTGGCACCACCACGTTTTTACTGGCATTTCACAAAAGTTCCAAAATTACATTTTTAGGTGTAAATTTCAGTATTTAGGCTACAAACAGGTATGCTAAGCAAATAGCAATGTGATTTAAGGTAGATTTTAAGGTAAAAAAACATATTTTCGGTATTTTCGACATAATAAGGAATTATCTAGTCCAATCACCTCCTGCCTCCATCACCTGTCACCAATACTCCCTGCCAGACTGCCTCCATCCCCCTCTGCCTCCACCCCCCTCTGCCACCATCACCACCTGCTCCAGTCCATCCCCCTCTGCCACCATCCCCCTCTGCCACCAACACCACCTGCTCCAGTCCATCCCCCTCTGCCACCATCCCCCTCTGCCACCAACACCACCTGCTCCAGTCCATCCCCCTCTGCCACCATCCCCCTCTGCCACCAACACCACCTGCTCCAGTCCATCCCCCTCTGCCACCATCCCCTTCTGCCACTGACCCCTCTGCCACCATCATACCATGTCTCCACCCCCCTCTGCCACCATCACACCCTGCCTCCATCCCCCTCTGCCACCATCACCCCCTACCACTATCCCCCCTCTGCCAGACTGCCTCCATCCCCCTCTGCCACTATCCCCCTCTGCCACCATCACCACCTGCTCCATCCCCCTCTGCCATCATCACCCCCTGCCACAATCCCCCTCTGCCACCATCATACCCTGCCTCCACCCCCCTCTGCCACCATTACCCCCTGCCACCACCGCCCTCTGCCAGACTGCCTCCACCCCCCTCTGCCACTATCCCCCTCTGCCACCATCACCACCTGCTCCATCCCCCTCTGCCACCATTACCCCCTGCCACCACCGCCCTCTGCCAGACTGCCTCCACCCCCCTCTGCCACCATCCCCCTCTGCCACCAACAGGACCTGCTCAAGTCCACCCCCCTCTGCCACCATCCCCCTCTGCCACCAACAGGACCTGCTCAAGTCCACCCCCCTCTGCCACCATCCCCCTCTGCCACCAACACGACCTGCTCCAGTCCATCCCCCTCTGCCACCATCACCTTCTGTCACCGTCGGCTGGGCTGTCACTCTGTCCCAGACTCCCCCCGGTCCCCGTAGACTCTGGATTGCCTGGTCCTGGATGCAGGGCTCCCCTCCATTCCGCCGGCGCGTGCTGCTCAGCCTCCGAGACCTGCTGCTCCAGTGGCAGAGTCGCCTGGCCCTGGCTCAGCTGTCAGCTTGCCTTGCCGCCGCGGCGCCGCGGCCGCGCTCGATCAATTCGAAAATGGCGCCGGGCGGCGGTATTACGTTACTGCGCATGCGCCGCCCGGCCGAGCGCGTACGAGCTTTCCCGAGCCCGGCCGGCTTCGGAACGGCGCATGCGCAGTTGCGTGGCCGGCTCGCGGCCATCATTTTTACGGGCACCGGTGCCCGTAACGGGCATTCACGGGCGCCCCGAAAAACGGGTCATTTTTACGGGCTGCCCGTAAATCTACGGGCGGTTGGCAACACTGAATTGAAGCACCTTATGTTGCAATTGTACCTTTAACAGTAAGGACTTGGCACCAGTCACATATTTATTCATTTTTGGCACACACACTTTAGGAATTATAAAGTCAATTTAAAGAAAGATTTTTTTTTTGTCTCCATAAGGGCAGCGCCATACTATTCCTGTTTTCTTTTTTTTTTTTCTTTTTTTTTTTTCCAACACTTTTCACCTAGATGATATTGTATCTATATCCATCTATACCCAAAACTACTTTATTACTTAATTTAAAGGGCACAATGCACCTTTGTTGAACAATTGGAGCACCAGTTGTTGTATTTTCACTTCTAATAGAAATATTCGCCACCAGTCACAGTTTTATTCAATTTTTGAACACATACAGGTTTTAGAAGCAATTCTATAAGGACACTAGGCAATACATTCACTACAAAGAAGAAAATATCCTTTTGTCTCCATAAGGGCAGCGCCATATTACTCCTGCTTTTTTACCATTTTCTAATACTTTCCACTTAGGTGGTATTGTATTGTTTTTAACACTTTCCACCTAGATGATATTGTATCCATATCCACAACTACTTTTGTTGAACAATTGGAGCACCAGTTGCTGTATTTTCATTTTTAATAGAAATATTCACCACCAGTCAGTTTTATTCAACTTTTGAACATATACAGGTTTTAGAAGCAATTCTATAAGGACACTAGGCAATACATTCACTACAAAGAAGGAAAACATTTTTTTGTCTCCATAAGGGCAGCGCCATACTACTCCTGCTTTTTTACCACCTTCTTTCACCAGCCCCTAGGCAAACATCCTACTCACCGGAAATATACGACACCCATCACAAGTACTCATAATATGCAGTATAACAGAGATGTATCCTCCAGTGAAAACGGCCCAGAGCGATATACGCCCGCTGAGAGAGGATATAGTCAATCACATATATCAGGGAGAAAAAAAGAGAGCTCCTCCTAGTGCAGTAGGTAACTTTTATTTTTTCGCAATAAAAATATATCAATTACAATGTAGTAGATCTTTAAAAGCCCATAAAAACAAGCAGGTCTGCCGATCATGTTCCACCTGCGATCCAAATAGATGGCGGAAGTGACAGGTCACGTACTACCCGACCCAGCGCGTTTCGCCAGCACGCCTGGCATCATCAGGGGTCATGTGATCTGACCTGTCACTTCCTCCTCAATAGTTCCACAATAGTATCATGTGGATATATATTCATATCCTGACTAGCCACATCATTTAAAAAACGAGGACAATTGCCACCATAAACCACTAGAAGTCCGCAAGGGTGGCGGTGGGGGAGGGCAGTGGCCCAACCTCAGACTACCCACAAGGGGCACGGGACCCAACCCCAGGATGTCACGTCACAACATAGATCAAGGGACCATGGAAATCTGTGCCTTTCAGGTATGGTAGGCTGGATTAACTAAACTCCAAAGCATCAAAGAATCTGGGGAGTAATTGTGTAATTGTACTTGAGTCAATGACATCAGAAAAACAAATCAAATTGGATAGTCAGTGGATAGACAGTCAATTTCTGATGTATAGGTCCAAAGAGGTCTCCAATTGAGTAGGGATAATCTTTTCCGCATTGATAATCATTAGGTCTAGATGCTCTGGAGGGCAGCTTTGCCGTTCTGCCTGTGTACCGAACGACCAGTTGGTGCTGGCGGACATCACAGCGGGAGCGAGCAACCGCCAGCACGCCCGGATCATGTATATATATATATATATATATATATATATATATATATATATATATATATATATATATATATATATATATATATATATATATATATATATATATATATATATACACAAATGCTCCTGTTATTGCCGAATAAACAGCTCCATGGCAGAAATGTAAGAATTGCTCTTCTTCATAGGAAGGAAACGGGTGTGAGAGGGGTAGGGGTTAAACACATTTTTTAATTTTACATGATAATGGAAGGACTTTTCAATTTGAACACTTTTCTCCAATAAATTGATATTTCCATACGAGATACCGACTAAAAAAAAAAAAAAAAGAAAAAAAACATTTAACACACAGTATTGAGATTAGACATGTGCACTGCCGAAAAATTTGTTCATTTTCGTTTTTTTTTTCGGGTCATTCGTTATGATCGCAATTCGTAAAATTCGAAAATAATAAAGAAAATCCGAAAATTCGAAAGAATAACAAACTAATAATAACTAACTATTAAACTATAGGTGTTGGAATTTCCTTTCAAGCTGTTTGTGAACGTAACGAATACAGATTTATCCGAAGTTACGAATTATCTGAAATAATGAATGCCGCATCTAAACAAATGGAACAGAACAAATTAATAATAAATAATAATATTAAAACGTTTTTATTATTATTATTGTTGTTATTTATTATTATTAATTTGTTACGTTCCATTCATTTAGATACAGCATTCGTTATTTCGGATCATTCGTAACTTCAGATAAATCTGTATTCGTTACGTTACAAACAGTTTGAAAGGAAATTCCAATACCTATAATTTAAGGCCTCATGCACACTGGACGTTATAATAACGTTCTAAAAACGCCAATAGCTTTGCAGGGAGTTTTTCAAAGTTCTTCAGTGTTTATGCAATAGCGTTTTTCAGCGTTGGCGGTTTAAAAAAAAATATTTTTTTTTTTTAATGGATCAAAAACGTAAAATAAAAAAACGCTGGTGAGCCGCGTTTTTGAGTGTTTTTCTGCGTTTTTTTGACGTTAGAGCTTTTTTACAACTGAAAGCTGCCTCTCAGAACCCACTAGTTGTGGGGGTTTTTTTTACAGCCAAAAACAGTTGATAACAGCCTATGGACACATAGGATAACATGCTCGAGAGTGTATTGACTGTAGAAAAGAACGTCTGAAGCCAAAAACAGCAGCTGTAAAAACGTCCAAATACGTCCAGTGTGCATGAGGCCTAATAGTTTTTAATAGTTAAGTTATTATTAGTTAGTTATTATTTCAGCCAACAAAAAACAAAATAGCCCATGGGACTTTTAGAGAGTCACACCTCAGACATAAAAAGTAAAATCTATAAACAAAAACAAAACAACACATGGCACAAAAATGTATAATGAAATTTTTCTTGTAAGTTATTATTTCAGATTTTCGGTTTTCAAATTTACGAATTTGCGAATTTTCGATTTTATGAATTGCCGAATTGACGAATATTCAAATTTACGAATATTCAGAAAAATTTGTTTGACAGGCTTTCCTTAATTCAGATATTTCCGAATTCACAAATTTGTCGAAATTCATTAAAAAACAAATTCGGAAAGAAACAAATGGCGCATGTCTAATTGAGATGTAATGCTGACGAGGAGGTTAAATCTGGTTGTTGGAGATCACCAGTCAATAGCAAATGTACTGCTCTAGGCTAAATTGCACTAATTGAAATAACACTCCTAAGGGCACATCTGTATAGACTTGAGTTCAGAGGAAAAAGGTGGAGAGCCGAAAAGGCTCTAGATCGGACTTTACAGGCAAGGTGGACGAGAGTATAGTAAAAGTTTTTATTATATGTTATTGTTATACAATGTCTGATTCATTTGTTTTATCTTAGATAGTGAGACCTGTTCCTTTCAACTACCCCCAAGTGTGTCCTGACGAAGCAAAATAGCGAAACCCGTTGACGCACAGGGGCTCACTCCTGTCTATTTGCTGTCAACCCTCTGTTCACACCAGACATTTATGACCATCATGTGTTTACTGTTTTTAAATTCTTTTTCTACTTGACTTGTCTGATATGACTCATTGTTAATAAAGTACAAATTTTTACTAAACTCTCGTCCATCTTGCCTGTAAAGTCCGATCTACAGCCTTTTCGGCTCTCCACCTTTTCCCTCTGAGCTAAATTGCACTAATACAATCCATTATTGAGCTTGACAAAATGTGCGTGTGAGATGGAAACCCATAAAGCACGCCCCAATCGATTTCCATACACATACACAGCAGTAAGTTCACTGGACAATCAGATATTGATTATATTGACAAAGCAATAATTTAGGGACGGAAGAAGTAGCGGTGTCAGGCCGAACGGTTTCATAATTGCAAATCCATTTTGCAAGAGTTGCTAAGCTGGCCGGAGGAACGGTAAGCAGATTCTCCTGATAGGGGGGAAAAAAACCACTTAACTGTCACCTTCCAGATTCCATGAATGAGATCTTAGACGTTCCTATACAAATATACTGGAAGAAGGAACATGTTCTCCGACATAGAGTACAACTAAACACTGCAGTGTGACAGTCTAAATGTAAAGGAATTTGACAGGAAAATCTGCTTGTCTTCAAAAAGGTGTCATTATCCTTTCTCCACCACTTGGTGAATCAGCAATTGATACACAGACAAGAACGCATGATCCGCACTCGTTTTATCTGGTTAATGGCAGCGTGAAGTACAGATATTTTTGACAGCTTCATAGCAAGCCCCTTCAATTTAGCAAGGATAGTGTTTTACTTTAACCACTTAAGGACCGGGCTTATTTTTTACAAGATAAAATCAGTTTTTTTTTGCTAGAAAATTACTTAGAACACCCCCCCCCCCAAAAAAAATTTTTTCAGACACCCTAGAGAATAAAATGGCGGTCGTTGCAATACTTTAGGTCACACCGTATTTGTGCAGCGGTCTTACAAACCCCATTTTTTTGGGGGGTGGGGGGGGAGATACACTTTTTTTTAAAATAAAATTATAAGAAAAAATAGTAGAGTTAGCCCAATTTTAGTAGTAGATTGATACCCAACATGTCACGCTTCAAAACTGCGCCCGTTCGTGGAATGGCGACAAAACTTTGAAGACTTTCAAAATCTCCAAGTTTTAAAAAAATGTCTACAGGTTACCAGTTTTGAGTTACTACCCTGTTTCCCCGAAAATAAGACCTAGCTTGATTGTCGGTGATGGCTGCAATATAAGCCCTACCCCCAAAATAAGCCCTAGTTAAAGTCATTGTAGGCCTTTTTTTCAGGGTAGGGCTTATTTTCGGGGAAAGAGGGTAGGGCTAATTTGGGGGGTAGGGCTTATATTGCAGCCATCACCAACAATCACGCTAGGTCTTATTTTGGGGGAAACAGGGTATAAAAAAAAGGGGGAGGAAAAACACTCCTCATGCCACATCCGCCAATTATGAGAGACAAGAAAGGGTACTGGGTGGGTAACCAAAAATTTGGACTTTTAAGGCACGGGAACAATGGAGAGGTAATGGAAAGGCAACGAAAAATAATTATAATATTATTTATTGAAAAAAGTACATGGTATATCACAATGTTCAAAAAAGGTTTAAAAACATGGAACGGTAATTTGTACAGTAAGCCCCTGTGCGTCTACGCGTTTTGCCGTGAGGTTTCTTCAGGACACGATCAAGGTTTAGAGATGTGAAATATACAAAGACAGAGCAAATCTCACTATCCTGAAATGGAAATAAGCCTCCTTTACAGGTTCGCTACAATCGGAAGGTTTTCAAAAATGTAGGGTATTTATAGTAAATTAATTTATAGCCTTTCAGTATCGTTCTGGCAGGGGCAGGGACAGATGTGCATCTACGGTCCAAAATTAAAATAAAGCAGAGTAGTCGCCAAGATCCAGAGAGGAAAAGGATCCAAGGTCCAGAGAGGAAAAGGAAACCCTGAATAGAGTTCAGCAGGACTAGTGGCATGTGATGATAAAGTCCAAAAAAGCCTGTACTGCATAGAGGTTGAACAAAATATGTGTGCCCCTGGGAGACACCAAAAGTCAGAATTTTTGGTTACTCACCCAGTACGTTTTCTTGTCTCTCAGTTTTGATTTACAGTGGAGGTTTTTTGCTAGAATTATTTGCTCTCGCTCTAACGATCGCGGCGATACCTCACATGTGTGGTTTGAGCACCGTTTACACATGCGGGTGCGACTTACGTAAGCGTTCGCTTCTGCAGGCGGGACGGGGAGTTTTAAATTTTCCCTTTTTTTTTTTTTTTATTTATTTTACTTTTTATTTTATTTTTTTACACTCTCCCTTCAAAAAAAAAATGTTTACATTTACATACAGCTAGTAAATCAAGGGTCTACACCTTGGTTGCGCTTTTTTAAATCAAAGTTTTATTGAATTTTTAGTGGGTGATCACTTTATTATATGCACATCCTGCATTAGGAATTTCAATTGATAAGGACTGACCCTTGATTTACCAGCTGATAGCCATGTTGGCTTGTACATTCTGTGCTCTCAATAAATAAATGTTATCCTCCCATGGGATGCGGGATTACTCTGAATGCCGGGCACTCCTCTCTCCCCTTTCAAGTATCTTTGCTACTAAAGCAACATAGCAGTCGTACCCGTAAGGTGACATTCCATACCTCCAAAAGGCAGGGCCGTCTTTAAGGCAGGGCAAAAGGGGCAGCTGCCCTGGGCCCTGTCATTGTTGTGGGGCCCAAAGCAGTTGCCTCATTCTTGCCAACTATACCAGTTTAAATTCTCTTGTCCCTTGAAGTATTAGTCCCGTCCTGTGTCCTGATATCTCAGCGTGAAGTGCTGCTACTAATGCTGCCCAGCTCTGCCCTATTGTTGTGTACAGATGACTCACCTGCAGACCCTGTGTTTACATGTTAATAACCGGCATTCATATGTAAATAGCTGCATCTGGCGGCATAGATATGTAAATGCAGGCGGGATTCATATTTATAATTTGCCCCCTGCAGTGAGGAGGTGATGGGCTGTAACCTCTAGCAACCAATCAGTGAGCAGTATTATTGTACAGTAATCTCTAGCAACCAATCAACAAGCAGAAATCTTGTGCTGTAACCTCTAGCAACTAATCAGTGAGCCTTAATGTGTGATGTAACCTCTAGCAACCAGTCAGTAAGCGGTAATGATATGCTGTAACCTCTGGCAACCAATCGCAATCGCTTCCTGATCTGATACAGTAAACTGATTTTAAGTCTAGCTGCTATTTATTGTATGTCTCAGAGCAGGTGGAGCGTGAAATTGAAAACGTTTGCCCAGGGTCCAATCTATATTAAAGACAGCCCTGCCAAAAGGGAGTTAAACACCACCAGTCACCTACAGAACGCCAACTAATACTGACTAAGTATTACCTAACCAGCCCAACGCAGTCCCCAGCTCCAACTAAGCACTCCTGTGAAGCAGTGCAGGGTCATCTAGAACCCAGGGCGAACATGCCAATCTGCCCCCTCCCCCCCTGGGAGGGGATCCCATAATGTATGAGCATTGTATGTCAGCAAAAATACCCCCCCCCAAAAAAAAAACAAAAAAACTTAGCACTAATCTGCATGCATACCCCCTAAGCATAAATTCCCCCTCCTCCCAGGCCAAATCCACCCCCTCACGAAATCCTCCCTCCCAGCACATATCCTGCCCCCCCATCCCCCCTCCCAGCTCAAATCCTCTCTCTCTCTCTCCACAAATCTCGCACACACAAATCAACCCCCCCCCCCCCCCCAAAAGGAGTCCCTAGCACAAATCCTCTGCCCCTCAAATTCCCTCTCTCCCAGCACATACTCCCCCATGCACCCCCCTAGTACAAATCCCCTTCCCCAAATTTCCCATCCTAGGACAAATACCCCCCCCCCCCTACCCATCAGAACAATTCATACCCCCTGTCACCCCCTAAATACAGATCCCCCCCTCCACCTCTCATGATACCACCGTGCCCAGGGCAGCTTCCCCTTCTTCCCACTCCTTGCCCCTCATTGTGAAGATAGGAAGCTGAGGAAAGCAGCACAGAGAGAGAGCAGGAGCCGGAAACATTGAAAGCTGCAAACTACAATGTGCATTTTATTGTGCTCAGTATGTCAAACTAAAAAATGCCCAGGGTTTAATACAACTTTAAGCTTGTACTTTGATCTTATTTTATATATAATCCAAACAGAATGTATTATTTGTATATATAAAAAAAAAATCTACATTTCACATAGACATTTTGGAGAGCTTGCTGTTCAGATTGGATCTAATGTACATAAAGGAGCGATTGAATAAATTGAATTGCGCTTGTCTCATCAAATGGTGCCGTTTACTGTTTATGCTGAAGAAGATGAGCCAAACCGATACGTTGGAAGAAAGAGGAAATCAATGTATCTTATCAAACCGAGGAGCAATAAAGTAGCAGCAAAAGAAATTGACATAAACCACTCATACATGAGACCCTTCTAATAATACGATTGTGGAGTCTGGTTAATGATTATGAAGACAATTGTGTGTCTCAGACATACGGCTCATCCAATTATCGGGACTATTCACAAACAAAACGTTAGAGACGATCTTCCAGGTAATATAATTAGTCAATGGAGATTACAGAGGCTTGCTGCCATGAAGATGTCCGCTCTTGTGGAGGGTCTGGGGGGGAAAGGGCGCTGAGACACGGATAAGACAAATCTTCGTTTCTTGGAGATAATTAGCATGACATAAATTTCTGTCCTAAAGTACACTCGTCACAATCAGATGAGACGGAGAACATAAGAAAAAAGACGACCTTCTGTGAAGATGATCTGAAGATTCCGAGGTAGAGGCAGATGAAATTGTATGCAAATCTAGCCTTTTACTGTTAAAGGGGAATGGAACCATATCTGAGCACTATAAATGCTTTTTAATGACTTAAGCCCCGTACACACGAGCGGAAATTCCGCCAGCAAAAGTCCGATGAGAGCTTTTGTTCCGAAAAATGCGACCGTGTGTATGCTTTTGATGGCAAAATTCCAGTCAGCAAAAGATTGAGAGCATGTTCTTAATTTTTTCAGGCGGAAAAAGTTCCGATCGGAAATTCCGATCGTCTGTACCGATTCCGACGCGCAAAATTCCTACGCATGCTCGGAAACAATTTGACGCATGCTCGGAGGCATTGAATTTCATTTTCGTGGCTCGTCGTAGTGTTGTGCGTCACCGCGTTCTTGGCGGTCGAAAGTTCAGCGAACTTTTGTGTGACCGTGTGTACGCAAGGCAAGCTTGAGCGGAATTCCGTCGGAAAAACCATCCGAGATTTTTCCGACGGAAATTCCACTCGTGTGTACGCGGCATTAAGGACCGAAAGGATTTGCCCCCTTAATTGACCGGGCCATTTTTTTTGCGATACGGCACTGCGTCGTTTTAACTGACAATTGCGCGGTCGTGCGACGTTGTACCCAAACAAAATTGACGTCCTTATTTTCCCACAAATAGAACGTTCTTTTGGTGGTATTTGATCCACTCTGCCATTTTTATTTTTTGCGCTATAAACAATAAAAGAGAGGATTAAAAAAAAAAACCAAAACAATATTTTTGACTTTTTGCTATAATAAATATTCCCTATAAATTCTTTAAAAAAATGAATTTCTTCATCAGTTTAGGCCAATATGTATTCTTCTACATTTTTTTGGTAAAAAAAGAAAAAAATCGCAATAAGTGTATATTGATTGGTTTGCACAAAAGTTATACCCTCTACAGGATAGGAGATAGATTTATGGCATTTTTATTATTATTTTTAAAATGTATTTACTAGTAATGGCGGCGATCTGCGATTTTTAGCGGGACTGCGGCATTGCGGCAGACAGATCAGACAGTTTTGACACATTTTTGGGACCACTGACATTTATAGAGCAATTAGTGCTAAAAAATGCACTGATTACTGTGTAAATGTCACTGGCAGGGAAGGTGTTAACACTAGGGGGCGATTAAGGGCTTAAATGTGTTCCCTCATGTGTGTTTCTAACTGTGGGGGGGAGGGGACTGACTGGAGGAGACATATCGCTGTTCCTAATCACTAGGAACAGCAGATCTGTCTCTCCTCCCCTGTCAGAACAGGGATGTGTGTGTTTACATACACACATCCACGTTCTGGATCTCGTGCCCGCAATAACAGGGGGCTGGCAGACAATCGGCTGCTGGCCACGCACATCGGGTCCCCGCCTTCTATGGCTCTTAAAGGAGCCACGTACAAGTACAGCGATTCGTGGGGACGTGCAAACCTGCCGCCTGTAAAATGACACTGACTGGTCGGCAAGTGGTTAATATTCAAAGCAAACTCCCCCATCCATCCATGTCTCCGTGCTTTATTTTGTTGAGAAATCACTTTCCTACCATTTTTAGCTGCGGTCAAATTGAGTAAGGGCAGATGATTCAGGGGGGCATGCTTAGTTGTGTTGCTATGGCTATTTTAGTGATTGATTTTTTTTTATAGCTTAGATATAAGGGTGATGCACTTAGGTTGCTTGTGTTGTTTTTGGAGGCTTAACCAGTTGCCGACCGCCGCACACAGATGTACGTCGACAGAGCGGCACGGGCAGGCAAAAGGGCTTACCTGTACGTCCCTGCCTGCCCGCGGGTGGGGGGTCCGATCGGACCCCCCCCCCCCCGGTGCCTGCGGTGGTCGGCAAATCTTCCCCGGCGATCGGTGGTGAGGGGGAGGCCATCCATTCGTGGCCCCCCCCTCGCGATCGCTCCCAGCCAATGGGATCATTTCCCTGCCTCTGTATTGTACACAGAGGCAGAGGAAATGATGTCATCTCTCCTCGGCTCGGTATTTTCCGTTCCGGGCCGAGGAGAGAAGACTGGAATGTAAGTGCACAAACACAACACAACACAGTAGAACATGCCAGGCATACAAAACACCCCGATCCCCCCCCCCCCGATCACCCCCCGATCCCCCCCCAATCACCCCCCCCCTGTCACAAACTGACACCAAGCAGGTTTTTTTTTTTTTTTTTTCCTGATTACTGCATAGTGTCAGTTTGTGACAGTTACAGTGTTGGGACAGTTAGTATTACCCCCCTTTAGGTCTAGGGTACCCCACTAACCCCCCCTAATAAAGTTTTAACCCCTTGATCACCCCCCGTCACCAGTGTCACTAAGCGATCATTTTTCTGATCGCTGTATTAGTGTCGCTGGTGACGCTAGTTAGGGACGTAAATATTTAGGTTCACCGTCAGCGTTTTATAGCGACAGGGACCCCCATATACTACCTAATAAATGTTTTAACCCCTTGATTGCCCCCTAGTTAACCCTTTCACCACTGATCACTGTATAACCATTATGGGTGACGCTGGTTAGTTCGTTTATTTTTTATAGTGTCAGGGCACCGCCGTTTATTACCGAATAAAGGTTTAGCCCCCTGATCGCCCGGCGTCGATATGCGTCGCCCCAGGCAGCGTCAGATTAGCGCCAGTACCGCTAACACCCACGCACGCATCATACGCCTCCCTTAGTGGTATAGTATCTGTACGGATCAATATCTGATCCGATCAGATCTATACTAGCGTCCCCAGCAGTTTAGGGTTCCCAAAAATGCAGTGTTAGCGGGATCAGCCCAGATACCCGCTAGCACCTGCGTTTTTCCCCTCCGCCCAGCCCACCCAAGTGCAGTATCGATCGATCACTGTCACTTACAAAACACTAAACGCATAACTGAAGCGTTCAGAGCCAGGCCTGATCCCTGCGATCGCTAACAGTTTTCTTGGTAGCGTTTTGGTGAACTGGCAAGCACCAGCCCCAGGCAGTGTCAGGTTAGCGCCAGTACCGCTAACACCCACGCACGCACCGTACACCTCCCTTAGTGGTATAGTATCTGATCGGATCAATATCTGATCCGATCAGATCTATACTAGCGTCCCCAGCAGTTTAGGGTTCCCAAAAACGCAGTGTTAGCGGGATCAGCCCAGATACCTGCTAGCACCTGCGTTTTGCCCCTCCGCCCAGCCCACCCAAGTGCAGTATCGATCGATCACTGTCACTTACAAAACACTAAACTAAAGAGTCAGGCCTGATCCTGCGATCGCTAACAGTTTTTTTGGTAGCGTTTTGGTGAACTGGCAAGCACCAGCGGCCTAGTACACCCCGGTCGTAGTCAAACCAGCACTGCAGTAACACTTGGTGACGTGGCGAGACCCATAAGTGCAGTTCAAGCTGGTGAGGTGGCAAGCACAAGTAGTGTCCCGCTGCCACCAAAAAGACAAACACAGGCCCGTCGTGCCCATAGTGCCCTTCCTGCTGCATTCGCCAATCCTAATTGGGAACCCACCGCTTCTGCAGCGCCCATACTTCCCCCATTCACATCCCCAACCAAATGCAGTCGGCTGCATGAGAGGCATTTTCTTTATGTCCTCCCGAGTACCCCTACCCAACGAACCCCCCCAAAAAAGATGTTGTGTCTGCAGCTAGCGCGGATATAGGCGTGACACCCGCTATTATTGTCCCTCCTGTCCTGACAATCTTGGTCTTTGCATTGGTGAATGTTTTGAACGCTACCATTCACTAGTTGAGTATTAGCGTAGGGTGCAGCATTCCACAGACTAGGCACACTTTCACAGGGTCTCCCAAGATGCCATCGCATTTTGAGAGACCCGAACCTGGAACCGGTTACAGTTATAAAAGTTACAGTTACAAAAAAAAGTGTAAAAAAAAAAAAACACATACAAAAATATAAAATAAAAAAAAATAGTTGTTGTTTTATTGTTCTCTCTCTCTCTATTCTCTCTATTGTTCTGCTCTTTTTTACTGTATTCTATTCTGCAATGTTTTATTGTTATTATGTTTTATCATGTTTGCTTTTCAGGTATGCAATTTTTTATACTTTACCGTTTACTGTGCTTTATTGTTAACCATTTTTTTGTCTTCAGGTACGCCATTCACGACTTTGAGTGGTTATACCAGAATGATGCCTGCAGGTTTAGGTATCATCTTGGTATCATTCTTTTCAGCCAGCGGTCGGCTTTCATGTAAAAGCAATCCTAGCGGCTAATTAGCCTCTAGACTGCTTTTACAAGCCGTGGGAGGGAATGCCCCCCCCCCAACGTCTTCCGTGTTTTTCTCTGCTCTCCTGTCTCAACAGGGAACCTGAAAATGCAGCCGGTGATTCAGCCAGCTGACCATAGAGCTGATCAGAGACCAGAGTGGCTCCAAACATCTCTATGGCCTAAGAAACCGGAAGCTACGAGCATTTTATGACTTCGATTTCGCCGGATGTAAACAGCGCCATTGGGAAATTGGGAAAGCATTTTATCACACCGATCTTGGTGTGGTCTGATGCTTTGAGGGCAGAGGAGAAATCTAGGGTCTAATAGACCCCAATTTTTTCAAAAAAGAGTACCTGTCACTACCTATTGCTATGATAGGGGATATTTACATTCCCTGAGATAACAATAAAAATGATTAAAAAAAAAATGAAAGGAACAGTTTAAAAATAAGATAAAAAAAAAATAAGAATAATAAAGAAAAAAAAAAAAAAAAAGCACCCCTGTCCCCCCTGCTCTCGCGCTAAGGCGAACGCAAGCGTCGGTCTGGCGTCAAATGTAAACAGCAATTGCACCATGCATGTGAGGTATCACTGCGAACGTCAGATCGAGGGCAGTAATTTTAGCAGTAGACCTCCTCTGTAAATCTAAAGTGGTAACCTGTAAAGGCTTTTAAAGGCCTTTAAAAATGTATTTAGTTTGTCGCCACTGCACATTTGTGCGCAATTTTAAAGCATGTCATGTTTGGTATCCATGTACTCGGCCTAAGATCATCTTTTTTATTACATCAAACATTTGGGCAATATAGTGTGTTTTAGTGCATTAAAATTTAAAAAAGTGTGTTTTTTCCCCAAAAAATGCATTTGAAAAATCGCTGCGCAAATACTGTGTGAAAAAAAAAAAATGAAACACCCACCATTTTAATCTGTAGGGCATTTGCTTTAAAAAAAATATATAATGTTTGGGGGTTCAAAGTAATTTTCTTGCAAAAAAAAAAAACTTTTTCATGTAAACAATAAGTGTCAGAAAGGGCTTTGTCTTCAAGTGGTTAGAAGAGTGGGTGATGTGTGACATAAGCTTCTAAATGTTGTGCATAAAATGCCAGGACAGTTCAAACCCCCCCCCAAATTACCCCATTTTGGAAAGTAGACACCCCAAGCTATTTGCTGAGAGGCATGTCGAGTCCATGGAATATTTTATATTGTGACACAAGTTGCGGGAATGAGACAATTTTTTATTTTTTTTATTTTTTTTATTTTTTTTTGCGCAAAGTTGTCACTAAATGATATATTGCTCAAACATGCCATGGGAATATGTGAAATTACACCCCAAAATACATTCTGTTGCTTCTCCTGAGTACGGGGATACCACATGTGTGGGACTTTTTGGGAGCCTAGCCGCGTACGGGACCCCGAAAACCAATCACCGCCTATAGGATTTCTAAGGGCGTGAATTTTTGATTTCACTCTTCACTGCCTATCACAGTTTCGGAGGCCATGGAATGCCCAGGTGGCAAACCCCCCCCCCCCAAATGACCCCATTTTGGAAAGTAAACACCCCAAGCTATTTGCTGAGAGGTATAGTGAGTATTTTGCAGACCTCACTTTTTGTCACAAAGTTTTGAAAATGGAAAAAAGAAAAAAAAATTTTTTTTTTCTCGTCTTTCTTTATTTTCAAAAACAAATGAGAGCTGCAAAATACTCACCATGCCTCTCAGCAAATAGCTTGGGGTGTCTACTTTCCAAAATGGGGTCATTTGGGGGGGGGGTTTATGCCATCTGGGCATTTTATGGCCTTCAAAACTGTGATAGGTAGTGAGGAGTAAAATCAAAAATGTACGCCCTTAGAAATCCAGAAGGCAGTGATTGGTTTTCGCGGCCCCGTACGCGGCTAGGCTCCCAAAAAGTCCCACACATGTGGTATCCCCATACTCAGGAGAAGCAGCTAAATGTATTTTGGGGTGCAATTCCACATATGCCCATGGCCTGTGTGAGCAATATATCATTTAGTGACAACTTTTTTTTTTTTTTTTTTTTTAGTCATTATTCAATCACTTGGGACAAAAAAAATGAATATTCAATGGGCTCAACATGCCTCTCAGCAATTTCCTTGGGATGTCTACTTTCCAAAATGGGGTCATTTGTGGGGGTTTTGTACTGCCCTGCCATTTTAGCACCTCAAGAAACGACATAGGCAGTCATAAATTAAAGGCTGTGTAAATTCCAGAAAATGTACCCTAGTTTGTAGGCGCTATAACTTTTGCGCAAACCAATAAATATACACTTATTGACATTTTTTTTACCAAAGACATGTGGCCGAATACATTTTTGCCTAAATGTATGACTAAAATTGAGTTTATTGGATTTTTTTTAGAACAAAAAGTAGAAAATATCATTTTTTTTCAAAATTTTCGGTCTTTTTCCGTGTATAGCGCAAAAAATAAAAACGGCAGAGGTGATCAAATACCATCAAAAGAAAGCTCTATTTGTGGGAAGAAAAGGACGCAAATTTCGTTTGGGTACAGCATTGCATGACCGCGCAATTAGCAGTTAAAGCGACGCAGTACCAAATTGTAAAAAGTGCTCTGGTCAGGAAGGGGGTAAATCCTTCCGGGGCTGAAGTGGTTAAATTCATCCATAGGCTAATGAACCAGTTGGACTGGTTCATGAAGCTCAGGACTGCAAATGATGTAGGCAGGTAATAGAGGGGGTGAGAGCTTGGACACAGCCATGTGCTGAAGGCAAAGGAACTTGTAGTTTTTTTTCCAGGACTTAAGAGAAGGAACAGTATGGAGAGGTCCTGGATAAAAGGAAGAAGACTCCATCACCAGGAAGAACCAAGATAAAGCGGAGCTCCAGGCTCCTGCAGAAAAAAATTAAAGTCAGCAGCTACTGTAGCTGCTGACTTTTATTATTATTAGAACACTTACCTGTCTAGGAATCCAGTGGTGTCTTCATCCGAGTCGATTTTTCAGTCGGCTCCCGGGTGCTGCCGCCGCCCCACTAAGATAATCCGGCAGTGAAGCCTTGCGGCTTCACAGCCGGTTCCCTACTGCGCATGCATGAAGCGCACTGTGCTCTGTCATTGGCCTGACTGTGGGGAAAGGGGGAGGAAGGGGGGGTGCGAACGTCCGGCTGAGCTTCCCGCGGCAAACTCACCCAGAAGTGGGAGTGGGTACCTGTCAAAACCAGGAACCCGCTCCTCCCTCTCCCTCAAAAGGTGCCAAATGTGGCACTGGGGGGGGGGGGGGGGGCGGGAGAGGCAGAAAAGTGGAGCTTCCCCTTTTAGGTGGAGCTCCGCTTTAAGTAGCTGTTTAGTGTATGCCTATCACATACATTGTCCATGCTTATTTGCTTGGAAGGATAGATAGCTTGTGCATGTTGTAGATATATTTTGTGATGCTTTGTCTGCTGTGAATTGTTTTTCCTACAAGTGAGGATTTTTATTTAATAAAGCAAATTAATATACACTACAGAGGTTTTTATGCTTCCTTGGTTTACCTCAAGGAACCTTAAAAGACAAAGCAAAACAAGAGCATTGCAGCTTTTCCAGGGACAAAGTCTGATCGCCCAGAATATATATATTACAGGCATGAATCAGCATCACAAATGGCTGACGCGTTTCGTGTAAGAACACTCCTCAGGGGCGGATGCTCAGATATATCTATGGGGTAGAATGGAATAAAATTAGTCTAGTTGTAACTGATAATATAAAGGAAAGGTTAGCCGTCCTGAATACTTACATGGGGTCCAATAAAATGGAAT
This sequence comes from Lithobates septentrionalis, assembly GCA_037952835.1. Lineage (NCBI taxonomy): Eukaryota > Metazoa > Chordata > Amphibia > Anura > Ranidae > Lithobates > Lithobates septentrionalis. The sequence goes on along the minus strand of JBBDGP010002647.1, from coordinate 233,237 downwards.
GCGGCGACCATAAGGCCAAGGCCCCAAGAATAGTCCCTCCCAGGAGCTGAGGTACTAAAGAGCCACGTGCAGCAAGGCGCACATACAAAATCCCCCCGAGACCACACGATACAAGATGCTTGCTCATGGGAGACACAAAGGTGCTCATATGACGTATGTGTATATATATATATATATATATATATGAATTCATGCAATGTATTAATCCAATTGGTATAGATCTGATATATACTTATGTATATGTGTGGGTGGATTACATATGAATATATATACTTATTGTTCATGTGGTCTTTAATATCGTCATGTTTTTATACATCTTTTTATGATTAATACATTTGTACTTTTTCTATTCCACCTCCACAACAACTTCATTTAAAGTCCGACTTTTCCTTCGCGATTTACTATGTAACTATGTAATGAACTTGTTGGACTGGTTCATGAGCTCAGGACTGGAAGTGATAATACAGAAATGTTGGGGAAGGGAAGAAAACTTGAACAAGCCGTGTGCCGAGGACACAAATAATCTGGTAGATGCTTTGCAGGACTCCATCATAAAGAAAGACTGAAAATAGAAGTTTACTTGTTAAGTGGAGCCACTGTCAGTACCTGGATTAATATCTGACTGTAATACAAACCTTACACAACTGTTTTAAATAGGGAGCAACTATATCCAGAAACAAAGGTGGCAGAGCTCCCAATTTAATGTGCCTGTCTGCTTTAGGCTGGGTGATTTAAAGCTGAACTCCAGGCAAACTGCTAAATGCACAGTTGAAATACATGGGATCTGTTTTCCTTGTTAAATAATTTTTATCCATCTTGATTCAGTCTCGAGATTTCCACTGCAGACAGCAGAGCCTAGCCATTGACAACACTTTTCTCTACTGTAGTTAAAGCGTAACCAGTGGTGCAATGTAGGTTACTAAGCAAAGAAAGTATTGCACCCCCTAACTGATGGGCCATTAGCACTCCCTGAGGCCCTTTCCCCCCCAAGAATATATATTTATATATTTTACATACCCCAAATACACTGCTGCCCCCTCCAGGACAAATCTTGGGGAACGCCGCCCCACCCCCTCCAACAAAAGTCTCTGCGACCCTCCCCAAACCCCCCCAGCACAAATCCTCCCCCCCCCAATCCTCCCTTCTAGCACAAATCTTCTCACCTCCAAAATTGTCCCCCAGAGCAAATCCTCTTACCAATGCCCCATTATTCCTCCCAGCATAAATCCACCCCAGCATAAATCCACCCCAGCACAAATATTTATTAACTGCCCCCACCCCAGGTCAAATGCCCTCCCCCCAGTGCAACCCCCCACCCCCTGCAGACCTCAGATCAGCATGGCTCAATACAAGAGGCAACCTCGTCTTCCAACTCCTCCTCTTGTGCATGATAAATGTCAGAGCCCAGGCAGCCAGTGGGAAGAAATCTCGGCTCCTGCAGAAGGGGAGATTGCGGAGCTAGGAACCTGAGGCACCCCCGTAATAGATGCTGCACAGGTGCCCGGGGTGCCCAGCGGTAGCGTGCCCCTGCCAGGTGAATATGTGGAGCCAAGTGCCAGAATTTGTTCACTGGGCTCTGGGACTCAGCCCCGGATCTTTTTGTGCCGCTAAGAATTTTGGGCCCTGTGGCCCCACCCACACTACAAAAGACACTGACCGTAACTATACCTTCCTCTCCTTCAGCAATGCTCCTTCACTGGCATTGACATCTTCGCCTGGCCTTCTTTTCTGGTTTGGGATCTTCAGTCATCTTGATTGGCCATGCCGAGATGATGTAACTCCTGGATGTAACTCCTGGCCATGTGCAGCTCAATGTACATTGTCAAGAATATTGTGACTGGGCAGATACAAATCCTTTATTGCAGAAGGGAGATGGTTTGAGTCATCTGTAATAAAAAGCCTGCCTGTGCAAACATTTTGAATTTTTTATTAGCTATATATATATATATATATATATATATATATATATATATATATATATACACATACACTATAAGCAATACAGCTTGGTCACTTCTCTCTAGCCTATGACAAAGAAGCAGCAGCAGACCTATTTTCCATCCATCTACTCAAGACCAGTACAGTTCCATGGCCTGTCAGGAACCAAACGAAGCTTCCGATTTATGGCTGCTCCCCATCGCTCGGATTACCGCCTGAGCCTCCCCTTCTGTCAGATCAGCTGCGGCATTAGCTTCTCATAGGAGCAGTGTCGGCCCATGCATAAGGGGCGCAGGGGCGCCGCCCCCTTAATCCATGCGCCACCCCCTTAATCCATGTGCCCGGCCCCTAATCTACATGCAGGGCACCGGACGCATGGATTCCAATGGGGTTTTTTTTTTAAGCACATGATTAGAGCTGGAGGCTCTAATTGGCTTCAAAAAAAGGTGGGCTCGGGGCGCAGAGCACTGCACCCTGAACCCACCCAGTTGTGTGATCTGAGGTGGCGCTTGAATCATCCTGAAAACCATCCTTCTCCCCTCTGGACCATGGAAAATTTGTCTTCCACAAAACCGGTCCCTGGTGCCAAAAAGGTTTTGGGGGTTGCTGCTCTAAACCTTTAGCTCTGTCCACTCAATTTCAGCCAAGGTTCTACTGTGCAAAGAGAGAGTTGTATACCAAGTCAAATGCAGATATTTACACAAGCTGCATCTAAAATTACCCTTCAATATCTACTTGATGAAGCCATACCGACATTTACTGATATCTTCTTCCTTTATTCCTGTCTGAAGCTCAGAGCCTTCAAAATTGAGCTTTTCAGTTATGCATGGACTCAACAAATGAATCAGCCACATGCTTTTCATTTCTCTAAGACTACAGTGGCTTAGTTCTTGGCTCTGCATTCCTGAACTTGAAGTCTCACTTCTCTAACAGTTGGGGTAGTCACATTCCTCCAGCTTCAATCTCGGTCATATAGAATAAAAGACAAAATCAAAAGGCTAAGACAGACGTCATCATAAAGGTAACAGCGGGCCATCAGACCTGGGAACTCAGTAGGCGAGATCTCACCACTGAGTCCCAGAGACATTTTCTAGTGAACTCCCCATCATCTATTGTATGGAAATATTCCTTCTCATCGAGGACTTCAACAAAAGATTGAAGTAAAACTGACAGAGATATCAGAAGGCGCGATAAGCTAAGGTAATATTTCTTTTAATACCTTAGCTACAACTGCAATTTTTAATAATCTATACTAATACTAGTAACAGGAGCACCAAAGTGATGACCATAGAGTCCAGTTGTAATTAGTTCATATTGAGGGGGGGGGGATAAAACAGCCAATGTGTTTTGGGGGTTTGGGGGTTCAAACAGTCCCCCAACTATGCAGGGCTTAAATGTTGTATAAAATTGAAGAAGGTTATCTCAAAAGGATATTAATGCAAGTTCTGCAGGTACCAATTCTGCATATGGACTTTTGGAGGTATCCACAGACTACAACAAAATTTTGGAAAATTACAAACATTTATCTGAATAAACGTTGCATAAAATCTATACATACACCTTAACCCTTTCCCGCCAACCACTTTCCAGCTCTTTAAAAGTTCTAAAACCCGGGAGGTGAAGGCAGACATTCGGGTCATATGACCACTGTGATTGCCTGTTACAACAGTCACATGATCGAAAAGCTCCCTACAGCATGATCATTTGTTTACACAGAGGAAGCCAGGGTCCCTATAACAGACCTAACAAGCTCAAAAGAACAATGCAAGTGTCATGGTCAAGAGTCAGGCCCAGAGGCCAGTAGCTATAGCAGTAGAGAGGCTCCCACTGACCAGCAAGATAAGTATACCAACAGGTCACCCTGGCAGATGACACAAGCTCACCCGAGGTGCGAGGTTGAAACACTAATCGTTATTTACCAGAAATCCTGATGGTGGAGATGTGTTTTGCTGAGTGTTAGGACCAGGTCTCAGTCCTCAGGATTGCCCCACCAGGAGGTGAGCAAGCCGGGGTCCAGTAGCAGATATAGCAGGCAGGGATCAAACAGTAGCATAATCAGTAAACAAGCCAAAGATTGTTAACAAGTGGTTGCAGGTTGGGATCGAGTGGAAGCGTAGCTGAGAAACAAGCCAAAGTTTAGTAACAAATATAATAGGAGATATAGACAGCTGCTGTTATGGAGAAGGAGTAAGATATTGGCTGGAGAGAGCACAATAATCTGTGAAAGAGGAAGTGGAGAGACATGGCTTAATTAGGAAGTTCATGGGAGAAACAAGAAGTTCAAGGGTCACAAGAAACAGGGTACAATGCAAGATTATCCAAAGGTTTAGACAAAATGCTGCCCAGCATCTCAGGTGGATCAGCAAGGAGAGCTGCTGTAGTAGGGGTTGTGGGTTCAGATCCTTGTCCTGACATGAAGTTGACAAGTACTGCATATGTATTTATTTTATGTGAAGTTTATTCCAATAAATGTTTTTAATTTTCTGATACATTGGTGTAGTTCTGGGTACCTCAAAAGGCCATATGCAAAAATTGATATCTGCAAGTCTTGAAAAAATTGGGGATGTGGTCCCCTATGCAACTAGACCACCACTAGTCAATTTTACAGTTTCTACTATTGGAAGTTGCATGGTTATTAACTCAAATTCAGATTAGGTCTCTCATCCTGGTTGTCTACCTGTGTATGACCCTGTCTTCGCTCTATAATACGTCTCTCATCCTGGTTGTCTACCTGTGTATGACCTGGACTTGGCTCCAGAATACATTTCTCATCCTTGTTGTCTACCTGAGTATGACCTCGGCTTGGCAACAGACTACGTCTCTCATCCTGGTTGTCTACCTGTGTATGAGCCTGGCTTGGCTCTACACTACATCTCTCATCCTGGTTGTCTATCTGTGTATGACCAGGACTTGGCTCCAGACTACGTTTCTCATGCTTGTTGTCTACCTGAGTATGACCTCGGCTTGGCTCCAGACTACGTCTTTCATCCTGGTTGTCTACCTGTGTATGAGCCTGGCTTGGCTCTACACTACATCTCTCATCCTGGTTGTCTATCTGTGTATGACCAGGACTTGGCTCCAGACTACGTTTCTCATGCTTGTTGTCTACCTGAGTATGACCTCGGCTTGGCTCCAGACTACGTCTTTCATCCTGGTTGTCTACCTGTGTATGAGCCTGGCTTGGCTCTACACTACATCTCTCATCCTGGTTGTCTACCTGTGTATGACCTGGACTTGGCTCCAGACTATGTTTCTCATCCTTGTTGTTTACCTGAGTATGACCTTGGCTTGGCTCCAGACTACGTCTCTCATCCTGGTTGTCTACCTGTGTATGACCCTGTCTTCGCTCTAGAATACGTCTCTCATCCTGGTTGTCTACCTGTGTATGACCTGGACTTGGCTCCAGACTACGTGTCTCATCCTTGTTGTCTACCTGAGTATGACCTCGGCCTGGCTCCAGACTACGTCTCTCATCCTGGTTGTCAACCTGTGTATGACCCTGGCTTGGCTCCACACTATGTCTCTCATCCTGGTTGTCTACCTATCTATGACCCTGTCTTGGCTCCAAGACAACAATTTTCTTCTACCTACCTATACATGATCTCAGCACTGTTGCTTTCCAGACCTTCCCCTATGGGTCCTTCCCTGTGCTGTCTTACCATGGGCATACAGACTGTCAACTATAGTTCCTCACAGGGTATCTGAGACCCCTGTCTGCTGCCTGGATACCGTCCCTTGCTGACCAACTCCATGGGCAACTATCAACCAGATGAATCCCTGGCACCCATGCTACTTTGTGCCTTGCACGCCTGTCACCATATTTTGGACCAGAAACCAGGTACATGACATTTTCAAAACATAACAATGTTCCTTCAGCATCCACAATACCTTTAATTCCATGTTAATAACCTCTGTACTAAGCTCATTATAGATTCATGTGATTTCAGCTGTCATCACTACATGACAAATAATTAAAGGACCCCCCCCCCCCACACACACACATACACACATACTAAATGTACTGCAGCAAAGTTAATTATGGCTTCAAGGAGGACAAACGTTGAGGAAGATTATCAACAACAGCGGCGCTTGATTAAAAAAGTACTTTTAATTAATCTCGTGTGTTCAAGATGACCTGTAATAACACCTTTATTAAAACCCACAGGAAGTACGGCAACAATGGCAGGTATCTCAGTGGAAAATGTCACAATATGTCCTGTAATCCACATAAAAGGAGAAGAAAAGGTGAAGCTGCAGTATAAAAATAAATATAAAATACCAAATAACTGCTAACCTTGGAGGATCTTCAAGACATTTACACCAATATGCATATGAACAAGGTGAACACGTGTACCTATACAATAGAATTCCTCTTGATCGGTTTGATTGAGATACATTTTACCATATTCAAAAGTATGCCACAAAGTTAAACAGGAAGGGGTATTGTATCGTTAATAGGTACCATACATTTTACCATAAAATAGAACCGCAATGCAAAAAAAAAAAAAAAGGACCATAGTTTAGCTGCTGAGAACATTAAACACTTAGCGGTAACCTTCACACAAAAAGCATAAAATAAATAGTAAGTCTATCATAAAGCACTTCCATTACTTGTCCAAATGTCAAAGTTCAAACCTTAATAACATGACAGTTTATGTACTTCAAGGTGCAAAGTCTAGAGCAGTCACACCAAAACTAAATCTTAGCAAAAGGAATAAATATAGGTGGCCATTGCATAGAGTTAATGAAGCCTGTGATTGCTAAGCTGACATGTCTCACACATATTCATTCTGTGTATATATTCCGTCATCTCCATTTCCACTATATCCCATCATTTTTTTTGAATATTCATTATGTTTTCTAACAAAAAGGGGCAGATTCTTTGTCATGCATTGCCCTGTTTTTGCTTTTGGCTAATATTTTATTCACTAAACAAAATTTTCGGAGATTCAGATGTATCCGAATTGTATCACAATAACTGTAATGTATCACAATAGTAACAAATTTCAATTAATCTGAAATAAATGAAAATGAAACAAATTATCTGAGTTCGAAAAAATGAGTTTGAATATGAATATTAAAATTTAATTTGATTTTAAATATACCGTAACATACGAATTTGAAAATTTATTTGAATTTGAATTTACTGTTGGAAACATATTGCAATACATACATTAAAGGTATAAGACCCCTTTCACACTGAGGTGCTTTTCAGGTGCTTTCGCGCTAAAAAAAGCACCTGAAAAGCTCACGAAAACCAATTTACATTACAATCAATTAGGCCCCTTTCACACTGAGGTGTTTCTAAACTGCCGGTAAAATACTCATCGCTTTTGAAGAGCTTTTCAGGCGCTTTTGAAGCGTTTTCCATTCATTTCAATGGAGAGTGGAGTGTTTTTACCGCCCTGCCAGTGCACTGTCCAATTGTGAAAGCATTCATTGATTTTGATGGAAGTAGGTTTTCGTGAGCTTTTCAGGCACTTTTTTTAGCGTGAAAGTGCCTGAAAAGCGCCTCAGTCTGAAAGGGGTCTTAATGCTTTCACACTAGGGCGGTACGCTGGCAGGGCGGTGAAAAAAACTCCTGCAAGCAGCATCTTTGGAGCATGTTTGAAGCGCTAAAAAAGCACCTCTAAATCACCGCTCTCCATTAAAATGAATGGGAAGCGCCTCGAAAGCGCCTCAAAAGCGATTCAAAAGTGCTTCGAAATGGTTCTTTCTAGAGTGCTATCACACTGCCGGCACCCGGGTGTCGGCGGTAAAGCGACGCTATTTTTTAGCACCACTTTACCGTTGTTTTAGTGGCGCTATTCGGCTGCTGGGGGGGGCGGTTTTAATCTCCGCTAGCGGCCGAAAAAGGGTTAAAACTGCCCGCAAAACACAGCTGCAGCAGCGCTTTGCCAGCTTTACGGTGGTACAGCAGTGCTGCCCATTGATTTCAATGGGCAGGGGCGCTATAGGAGCGGTGTATTCTGCCAGCGCAGAGCCCCAGTGTGAGAGCACTCGGGCTTTCACACTGGGTTGCAGCTGAGAGAAGAGAGGAGAAGAGAAGAGAAGATAGGAGAGGAGAGGAGAGGAGAGGAGAGAGGAGAAAGGAGAAAGGAGAAAGGAGAAAGGAGAAAGGAGAAAGGAGAAGAGAAGAGAAGAGAAGAGAAGAGAAGAGAAGAGAAGAGAAGAGAAGAGAAGAGAAGAATATAGCCTTCCTCCATAATCCACATTTCGAATCAATCCAAAAACAAATATACAATACGAATTTCAAAAAATAATCATTTTAACATAACAAATATGACAAAACAAAATTATTAACTTAACAAACCCGAAACAAATTTTTCCCTTGTGCAAATTTCTAATATTTACATCCGTCCTCCTTTTACAGTGAGGTCATCAAGTTCTTAGACCAACCCAACCCCTTTTACCACTCACAGGCCAGCCTGTATCCTCCTTGATTTCCTGCACTCAGCTGGTTCCAAGGCCCTGGAGTCTAGTCTGCTCTTGCTCCACTATACCCACCATCCAAATTACAGACGTTCAGATCCAGACAAGGTTCATTGAGATGACAGCACACTCCTCACTCCCAACCAAAGCCAAGTCCCTAATTTGTTTCACCTACAACAGAGCTTAATCATGGGGAACATGATTTTTTTCCATGAACTCATCAAGTTCTTGGTGCAATTCCCGGCCGATAATCTGCTTATATCCGTTTTGGTGGTGCGTAATTTCAACAATATTCTAAATTGGGCAATATTTTTCTGTTGGCAAAGTAATGTTGGGTGCATTGACCTCGTTGGGTAAATTGTGTGACAGACTGGGTTATTTGGACCTCTGGCATATGTAACATCCTACTGCTGCTAAAGAGTATACTTATTCTATAATTGCATAACGAATTATCAAGAATGGATCCAGCTTTGGGGGGCAGTTCCTTAGGTAAGAGCTGTGGACATAGAGGCAAGGAACATCGCTGACCATTCCACTATCGACGTGACAATTCAAACTGCAACCTTAAACCCTACACACCAAAGAAGTTCGGCTCCAATGACAGCATACGGCTCACTCCCACCTAAAGCCATGTCCACAATATGTTTCACCCACAATAGGGCTTAATTATGAGGAACATGAGATTTCCATGAACTCATCAAACTCATCCAATATACTCCCTATGTCCGTTTTGACATATGTTACATCCTACTGCTAAGGAAAATGCTTATTTTATAACACTTAACCTATTATCTAGGATTGATTTAGCTTTGGGGGGGCAAGTTCCTTAGGTAAGATCTGAGGACATAGAAGCAAGGAACATCTCTGACCATCAAACCAAAGGGGTGACCATTCAAACTGCATGGGGGCAGCCTGTGGAAATTGGGCAGTGAATCTTACTTGGTCAACCCTGATTAAATGTCATATCCATATCTAATCCCAACTTACTTTTTTAAACTAGATTGCAGACTCCTGCTACATGGGGATTTTTATGGGATACCTTAAGAGGGGTGTTCTCATAAAGAAGGTAAGCGTCAATAAGCAGTAGGAGAAGGGAGGACGAGGTCCACTAAATAGTTCTCGCTGAAGAATCTACTTGTAATTCTAACCCAAACCATGTTACGAAGTCAACTTGGTTAACACTTCAGGCCATATTGGACACAGAGAGCATGTAAAACAATTTTTACAAAAAAAAAATTGTACTGGGCAGAAGGGCATAAGGTAGGTAGAATACTCGCACACATAGCTTGCTCCCAACAGGAGAAAATGATAGTCACCAGTGCCAGCAGTATGCTAATTATATACCCCTTTGACTTACTAATGGTCTTAAGGCTTTTTGTGCTCTGGAGGAGCTGGATGCTTATTTGGGGGGTTCTTACTGTCTCTCAACTGGATCAGGTGGGTTGAAAATGTATGACTCCCCCCCCTCAAAACCAAAGAAAACCGCCCACTGATAACAACGACGGGGCAGAATTCTTTCCATTTACACCAACGATGGGGCACCATTTCTCCCGCTGATACAAGTGATGGGGCACTATTGCTTCCACTGATACCTATGATGAGGAACTATTCCTTACACTGACATCAACAATGGGGCACTATTCCTCCCACTAATACCAATGATGGGGCACTATTCCTCCCACTGATACCAATGATGAGGCACTATTCCTCCCACTGACACCAATGATGGGACACTATTCCTCCCACTGACATCAATGATGTAACACTATTCCTCCCACTGATACCAATGATGAGGCACTATTCATCCCACTGACACCAATGACGAGGCACTATTCCTCCCACTGACACCAATGATGGGACACTATTCCGCCCACTGACACCAATGATGGGACACTATTCCTCCCTCTGACACCAATGATGGGGCACTATTCCTCCCTCTGACACCAATGATGGGGCACTATTCCTCCCACTGATACCAATGATGGGGCACTATTCCTCCCACGGACACCAATTATGGGACACTATTCCTCCCACTGACACCAATGATGGGACACTATTCCTCCCACTGACACCAATGATGGGGCACTATTCCTCCCACTGACACCAATGATGGGACACTATTCCTCCCAATGACACCAATGATAGGACACTATTCCTCCCAATGACACCAACAATGGGGCATAATTCCTTCTACTTACACTATTTCTTCCACTGACATCAAAGATGGGACACTGTTTACTCTCACTGGATGCCAGGACATTTTCTACTCCCACTGGCCCTAGTCCAGCCCCCCCCCCCCCCTTAATCTGAAGGACAGTAAACTGGCGCTTTGTTTAGAAAGTTTGATCTGATCTAGATGATCAGAAATCCCGTGTCCCAGCAATGATATTTTAGTTGCATGCCAGCATATGGAGGATATGAATGCACTGCCTTACTGGTAGCTCTATGTTATTTCTGTACATGTTTTCCCTATGTCTTCGCTAAGACCCCCCCCCCCCCCCCCCGTTCTTTCTTACTTAGATTTTATGTCTTGTAAAGAAAAAAAACTAAAAGGGAATAAAAAATATTATTTGATTAAAAAATGCTACATTTAGTATATATATTATAAAAGGCTTTGAATGGCACTTACCCAGCGACTACAATTTCAAAGTCTCCATCATTGTCCACATCAGTGATGGCCACCCCGTAGTTCAGCTGCGTCGGGTTGTTTTCGTAATCTGGCGGTAGGGCGGTGGCGGTGATAGCCGTGAACATGGGCTCCGATCGCTGAGCGCCCCCACAGTACAGAACAATGGAAAGCAGCAAGACCAGGAGCATCATCCTTGACATCTGGAAGTAAAACATACAATATGGTCAGGACTTCTTCGCTCTGAGGGCACTATCCAATTTATGTAACAATCAAAGCGGTTCTTGTAAACTGGTTTTATTGAGCACATCAAATAATAAAAGATTCCTTTTTTTTTTTTTTTTTTTTTGCAACATCTGAGAGAATGTCAAAAGAAAAACACACCGGGGTAAACTGAATTTCCTCTTTATTTAACCCTAGGTGTGACTACGGAAACGATACTCTAATCTCTGCAAAAGCTACAATGAACTCATTTATGTTCTATGATGTTATTATGAACACACATAGTACAAATGTGTAATATAAATACATAGTAACTATATAATTAGGCGGATTGCACCCAAGCATTCAATATGAAGTGATTAGCATATGATCGGGATAGGATTGTGAAGACTGTAATTACAATGAGAAACTGTAACCTTTTCATGTCGATATGTTAAGTACAACACAAAATGATACAGCACTCAAAAAATGACTTAACCCCCTAGTAACACAACAAATCATAAACATAAGTGTCCATTCAAGCTCATTAAAGTGCAAGTGCATCATTCTAAAAGTACAAATATAACTCTCAATAATACCTCCAATGAATCCAAATAATAGGTATAGAACACAGTGCCGGGACAAGGTCATCTAGAGCCCAGGGTGAACATACCAATGTATGTTGTGCCCCCCAAGATGGAAGAGAATTTTGTCAGCAAAATTTCCCCCCCCCCCAAAAAAAAGAATTACTCTGCATGTTTACCCCCTAAAATTGCCCCTCCTCCCAGTACAAATTTGCCCCAATGCAGAAATCCCCTATCCCAGCACTAATCTTTGCCCTCCCCATCCCCCCTACCAGCTTAAATCCTCTCTCTCTCCCTAATCCCCCCCCTAAAAAAATTGCCCCTCATAGCACAAATCCTCCATTACTCAAATTTCTCAAATCCTCCCCCCACCACTCCAAACCCCCCTCCCAGCACAAATACCCCCCACCCCAATTTTCCCTCCAGCACAAATACCCCCCAATTGTCACTAATCCTACTAGCACAAATCCCCCCCCCCCAACAAAAGAAATGACTCACCCTAGCACTAATTCCCCCCTCTAGCAACCCCCCCCCCCAAATCCCCCCTCCTAGCACAAATCCTCTTCCCCACCCCCCCTCCCAACACAAATTACCACTCCCAGCACCCCTCCAAAATTCCTATCTTAGAACTATTCTTACCCCCTGCTGTCCCCTAAATTCCCCCTCCCAACATAAATCTTCTTCCCCCAATCTCCTCCCAGTGCCCCCCCCCACCTCTTATGATACCAGAGTGCCCAGGGCAGCCGCCCCTTCTGTCCACCCTTTGTCCCGACCCTGAAAGGGCTTTATCATTAGGGAGGAGCCGATAGTAGGTTTTGACCAAACTTCGACTTTGAGGCATTTGAATGAATACCCTCCAAATACCACTTCCAGCACCCCCCAAATACCACTCCCAGCACCTCCCAAATACCACTCCCAACACCCCTTCAAAACCCTGCTCGAAACAAACTCAGGACAGTTCCGTTCATCACCAACTGTCACGTTAGGTATATCACATTAGGGAAACATGGGTACTTGCAGGGAACTTAGGAGAAGAAGAAGGGGTAATTTAAACTAAACAGTCGTTGATTAGTATCACTTTAAGTAAGGAGCCCAGACGGGATAAAAGTCAGCAGTAATCAGTCGTCACCGGTACTGAAAACGGGAAGGTGTTGGCACCATGTGAAGCCTGAAGATGGCCTCATTCTTACTTTGTCAATTTTAATAAATAAATTAAATAAAGTATTTTTTTGTTCTATAAAGCTAAAAATAAGCAAATTATGCAAAAAGCCGACAAATCAAATAATCCACTTTGAAAAATCCAAAATAACGGCCCTGAGATTACATGACATGAAAAAACGAAATCAATAGACAAGTCAAAGTCATACAGTGCAGAGCAAATAAAGACATCGCAGCCTTGAAAACCCAATGACAGAGCTGTGAATGAAAGCTGAATTCTGGGTAGATATTAAAAATTACCAATGAATGCAGTTATGGTTTATGTAACCACTTCAACTGTTGTTGTTCAGTCGTTCAGTGGTCCGTATGGTCTGAGCACTGACAGGCTGACCCCCCACCCCTTCAACCCCTGCAGCAATGCTGGCAGCACTCATATGTCTATTTCCCAAAGACAACCTCTGGATATGACGCTGATCACGTGATCTCAACTTCTTTGGTGGACCATGGCGAGGCCTGTTCTGAGTGGAACCTGTCCTGTTATACCGCTGTATGGTCTTGGCCACCGCGCTGCAGCTCAGTTTCAGGGTCTTGGCAATCTTCTTATAGCCTAGGCCATCTTTATGTAGAGCAACAATTCTTTTTGTCAGATCTTCAGAGAGTTCTTTGCCATGAGGTTCCATGTTTAACTTCCAGTGACCAGTATGAGAGAGCGATAACACCAAATTTAACACACCTGCTCCCCATTCACACCTGAGACCTTGTAACACTAACGAGTCACATGACGCCGGGGAGGGAAAATGGCTAATTGGGCCCAACTTGGACATTTTCACTTAGGGGTGTACTCACTTTTGTTGTCAGCGGTTTAGACATTAATGGATGTGTGTTGAGTTATTTTGAGGGGACAGCAAATTTACACTGATGTACAAGCTGTACACTCACTATGACACGTACCTTGTATGTGAGCCTGACGTGCAGAGGGAGACCTCTCGTACAGCCCTGGTTCCCAGATCACTGGAGTTGAGGACAGTGACCGTAGGAGCACAGTGGGGTATGAGTGCCTGGTGGATTCTCTGGAACTGGAGATAATGTCCACTGGGAGACACTGGAACTGACTAGAGTGCCGGGTGCAGGTAAGCTGGATACAAGTCAGCAGATAAGCCGGATGCAGGTCAGCAGGATGCAGGTGAGCTGGATGCAGGTCAGCAGGCTGCAGGTAGGCTGGATGCAGGTCAGCAGGATGCAGGTAAGCTGGATGCAGGTCAGCAGGCTGCAGGTAAGCTGGATGCAGGTCAGCAGGGTGCACACAGCAGGCAGAAGCAAGGTCAGACAAGCCGGGTCATACACAGTGGATCAGTTCAACAGATTCGGCAGGCAAGGAATAGTCAAGTTCAGGCTGGTTTCTGGTAACAGGAGATCAGACAGGCAGGTAAACAGAATCAGAGTCAGGGAAAGCCAAGGTTCAGGATTGGAGACAGCAGCGTGGTCAGAGAGCCAGGTCAGGTGATCGGATGCTGATTACAGGAACAGGTCACAGGTGAAGCTGCAGATCAAACAGCAAGTGCTGAATTGTGGAAGCCCCTCTTAAAGGCCACTGGGCGCCAAAGCCGAATCACTGTGCGTGCGATCTCTGCGATCGGCACATGCGCATTGGCGCACGCCTGTTCGTTACTGGGAACCTGTTGGTGGGGATGCGCCTGAGCCCTGTTGCAGGTCTGAAAGTAGTATGTCCATGACATTGCCCCCCCCTTAAGGGCAACCTCCGGGTGCCCAAAAGAGCTCTTTTCTGAGGATGTCTGTGGAAGAAGGCCTGGATCAGTTCTTGGGCATGCACATTTTGCTTAGGTTCCCATGAGTTCTCCTCTTGTCCATAGCCCTTCCATTTGATTAAAAATTGAAGTTGGTTACCTCTTCTCCTGCAGTCTACGACAGCCTCCACCTCATACTACTCATCCTTATTAATAATAACGGGTCCGGGTGGCCCCGTTCCTCTGTCCGGGAAAGGGTCGGGTACTGTGGGTTTAAGCAGAGACACGTGAAACACCGGGTGCACTTTGAGCGACTCAGGCAGGGTAAGTTCATAGGAGACCTCATTCAATTTCCTTTTAACTGGGAAAGGGCCAATGAATCTGGGTGCCAGCTTCTTTGAAGGGCAAGCCATCTTGAGGTTGGTGGTAGATAACCACACCTGATCACCTGGTTGGAGACGTAATTCACCTCTTCTCTTCCTGTCATAAAGCCTCTTGTTGGTTGCCTGCGCCTTGGCCATAGCTTCTTGCAACAACTTGTTGTTGCGACCCAGGAACTCGACAGTGCTTTGTACTGCTGGAACAGGAGATTCTGGAATAATGTTAGGCAGGAAGACAGGATGGAACCCATAGTTCGCAAAGAACGGTGACTGACCTGTGGCTGAATGGCTGGCATTGTTGAAAGCAAATTCCGCTAAAGGCAACAGTGCTACCCAATCATCTTGGACAAATGAGGTAAAGCAACGGATGTACTGTTCCAGGGTTTGGTTCGTCCTTTCAGTTTGTCCGTTAGTCTGGGGGTGGAAAGCAGATGACATGGAAAGTTCAATTTTCAGAATTTGACATAGTGACCTCCAGAAGCGGGAGGTGAACTGGACTCCCCTGTCAGATACAATGTTGGTTGGTACCC
The DNA here is from genome assembly GCA_037952835.1 of Lithobates septentrionalis. NCBI lineage: Eukaryota > Metazoa > Chordata > Amphibia > Anura > Ranidae > Lithobates > Lithobates septentrionalis. Next base: position 217,643 of record JBBDGP010002647.1, on the reverse strand, counting down.
CGTGCAGCCTTACGATCTCCCTGATGAACACCCGGGCGGTTTCCAAAGCAGACGGCGTACTCTTTAGGGGTATGAAGTGGGCCATCTTAGACAGACGGTCAACCACTACAAAGATAGCTGTATGTCCTTCAGAAGGGGGTAGTTCCACTACAAAGTCCATGGCAATCATGCTCCAGGGTCTGTCAGGAATTGGTAGTGGTCTGAGGAGGCCCCAGGACTTGGTCCTGGCAGACTTGCTTTGGGTACAGATGACACATGACTTAACATAGTCCTTGCAATCTTCCTCAAGCTTCGGCCACCAAAACATGCGCTGGATTAGTTCACGAGTCTTGTGAACCCCAAAATGTCCGGCCAGCGGGTGGTCGTGACACAGGCTCAACACTTCTGTCCGGCAACTTTCTGGCACAAAAATTTTGCTGTCCTTCCAAAGCATCCCATCCCTGGGTATCAAGGTTGATCCTGGAGGACCGGACACCCCCTCTGAGGCTTGTTTTAGACCGGACATCAGGTCTGTCTGGAAAAGCAGAAAGTTGCCCTCAGATAAGATGGTGTCCGGAACTGAAGTTTCTTTGGGGTCATCGTACATCCGAGAGAGAGCGTCAGGCTTGATGTTCTTTGATCCTGGCCGGTAGGTGATGTGAAATGAAAATCTGGAAAAGAATAACGCCCATCGTGCCTGACGCGGCTTCAAACGTTTGGCAGTTCGTAAATATTCCAGATTTTTATGATCCGTGTAAATAAGTATGGGATGTGCCGCTCCCTCTAGCAGGTATCGCCATTCTTCGAGTGTGGCTTTAATGGCCAACAGTTCACGGTCCCCCACATCATAATTCTTCTCTGCAGGCGAAAGCTTCCGAGAGAAGAATGCTATGGGGTGCATGAGATCCTTGAGTCCTTGGCGCTGAGAAATAACTGCCCCCACAGCTGTTTCTGAGGCATCAACCTCGAGTAGGTAAGGAAGAGAGGGATCCGGATGGCTCAAGATGGGGGCAGAGGTAAAGAGTCCCTTTAGGGTAGAGAAGGCAGCTTGAGCCTGGGGATTCCACTGAAATCGGACGTTTTGTCTTGTTAGCTGGGTGATCGGAGAGATAATTGCAGAAAATCCTTTGATGAACCTTCTGTAAAAATTGGCGAAGCCAACAAAATGTTGCACCCCCTTTTTATCTGAGGGTGCAGGCCAGTCCAGAACAGCTGTGACTTTTTGTGGGTCCATCTTGAACCCTTCTGTGGAAATTACCAGGCCCAGAAATTGGATACTCTGCCGCTCAAATTCGCATTTTTCTGGTTTGGCATATAAGCCATGCTGACGGAGTCGGCAGAGTACCATCTTGACGTGTTTCCGGTGCTGATCCAAGGATGAGGAAAAGATCAGGATATCGTCTAAGTAGGCTATGACGAAAATGTCCAGATAATCTCTGAAGATATCATTTATCAGGTGCTGGAAGGTAGCAGGGGCATTACACATATTCATAATGGCCAAACCTGGTACGGAAGGCCGTTTTCCACTCGTCCCCTGCACGAATGCGAACCAAATTGTAGGCCCCACGAAGATCGAGTTTGGTGAACACAACAGTAGTTCTTAATCTTTGAAAAAGCTCAGGTACCAGGGGTAAGGGATACCGGTTCTTGACCGTGACCTTGTTCAGCTCCCGGTAGTCCACACAGGGACGCAATGAGTGGTCCTTCTTCTCCACAAAAAAGATCCCTGCCCCAGCTGGAGAGGTGGATGGCCGGATGAACCCCCTCTTAAGGTTTTCATCAACATATTCCTTTAAAACCTCCAACTCCCGCTCAGACAGAGGGAAAATTCGCCCAAAGGGGATTTCAGCTCCGGGCAGTAACTCAATCGGGCAATCGTATGAACGATGAGGAGGAAGTGTCTCTGCCCCTCGTTTACTAAAAACGTCTAAGAACTCGTGATACTGTTCAGGTACTGCTGAGCGTAATTCTGAGTCAGCTTCCAGGCACAGCAAAGGACCAGATATCTTGGAAGGTAAGGGCAGACAATGTTCTTGACAGTAGAGGGACTGAAACCTGATTTCTCCGGAGCCCCAGTCAATTTGCGGGTTGTGGGCCTGAAGCCACGGTAGACCCAAGATGATCGGGAACAGAGGGGAAGCAATAGCATCAAACTTAAGCAGTTCCTTGTGGTTTGAGACAGTAATTACAGGCAGTGGGGGAGTCTCTTGAGTCACCTGGCCAGATTTAATACGGGATCCATCGGCCAAGAAAACAGACAGTCCTTGAGCCCTGTGCTGGAGTGGAATGCGTTGTTGGTTGGCAAAGTTCAAATCAATAAAACAACTGCATGCACCAGAGTCTATTATTGCAGTAACAGACACAGTCTTTCCAGAAAACTGAAGGGTGATGGGAATAGCCAGGTGAGTAGAGAGAGCTGGGTGACTGTGTGGTGGGCTGGATGAAGATCTACGGTACTTGGCAGGACACGAATGTACATAATGGCCTGGTCCCCCGCAGTACAAGCACAGGTTGAGCTGTTGCCGACGTAGACGTTCCTCGGCAGACAATGCGGGTCTCATTAGTCCGACCTGCCCAGATTTCTGAAAGTCCGGTTTTAGTTTGGTTGGTGCAGAATTAACTGGGACCGGTCTAAGGGGAACAAGACGAGAGGTCGTAGGCACTTGGGGTAACATCCAAGTTGGTTGAGTCTGCTGGGTCACCCTCTCCATCCTGCGTTCCCGAAGACGACGGTCTATCTGAATAGTTAGGGTCATCAAGGATTCCAGGGAATTTGGTACACCGACCCGAGACAGTTCATCCTTTAGTCCTTCTGACAAGCCTAGGCGAAACTGGTGCCGTAAAGCTGCATGGTTCCACTGGGTATCCGCGCTCCAGCGTCTAAAGTCCATTATATAATCATCGACCACTCTGCGGCCCTGCTGGAGCGTGCTAAGAGCAGCTTTGGCAGTGGAAGTTCGTTGGGGGTCATCATATAAAAGTGACATTTCGTCAAAGAAGGATGACAAAGAGTCCAGAGAAACATGGTGTTCTTCCAGCAGGTGATGAGCCCAGGCTTGTGGATCTCCCAGCAGAAGTGAGACAACAAACTCCACCTTGGTGTTTTCCCGCGAAAAGGTTAAGGGTAATAAGGAAAAGTACAGCTCACATGCATTACGGAAAGTCCGAAACTTGCTTCGATCCCCAGAAAACTTCTCCGGAATTGGGACCCTGGGTTCTGGAGATGACATCATTACAGGGAGTGCGGGGGAAGCCTCTGATGACAACCCACTGGAAGAAGGGTTTGTAATACTTGTCCGGGACTGCACTTGTCTCACCAGGTGTTCATAGCTGTCCTGAAGAGATTTCACCTCTTGAGTGAGGACGGAGAGTAATTGGCAGATTTCATCAGTAGCAGAGGTCCCTCTTGCAGGCTCGGCATGGCTGTTTGATACTGACACATACCTTGTATGTGAGCCTGACGTGCAGAGGGAGACCTCTCGTACAGCCCTGGTTCCCAGATCACTGGAGTTGAGGACAGTGACCGTAGGAGCACAGTGGGGTATGAGTGCCTGGTGGATTCTCTGGAACTGGAGATAATGTCCACTGGGAGACACTGGAACTGACTGGAGTGCCGGGTGCAGGTAAGCTGGATACAAGTCAGCAGATAAGCCGGATGCAGGTCAGCAGGATGCAGGTGAGCTGGATGCAGGTCAGCAGGCTGCAGGTAGGCTGGATGCAGGTCAGCAGGATGCAGGTAAGCTGGATGCAGGTCAGCAGGCTGCAGGTAAGCTGGATGCAGGTCAGCAGGGTGCACACAGCAGGCAGAAGCAAGGTCAGACAAGCCGGGTCATACACAGTGGATCAGTTCAACAGATTCGGCAGGCAAGGAATAGTCAAGTTCAGGCTGGTTTCTGGTAACAGGAGATCAGACAGGCAGGTAAACAGAATCAGAGTCAGGGAAAGCCAAGGTTCAGGATTGGAGACAGCAGCGTGGTCAGAGAGCCAGGTCAGGTGATCGGATGCTGATTACAGGAACAGGTCACAGGTGAAGCTGCAGATCAAACAGCAAGTGCTGAATTGTGGAAGCCCCTCTTAAAGGCCACTGGGCGCCAAAGCCGAATCACTGTGCGTGCGATCTCTGCGATCGGCACATGCTCATTGGCGCACGCCTGTTCGTTACTGGGAACCTGTTGGTGGGGATGCGCCTGAGCCCTGTTGCAGGTCTGGAAGTAGTATGTCCATGACACACTACTTTACATTGTAGCAAAGTTTCATTTCTTCAGTGTTGTCACATGAAAAGATAGAAGAAAATATTTACAAAAATGTGAGGGGTGTACTTACTTTTGTGAGATACTGTATATATATATATATATATATATATATATATATATATATATATATATATATATATATATATATATATATATATATATATATATATATATATATATATATATAGATCTTGCTGGAGGCGGCAATTTTGCTGAAGCCCAGTTACATTCCTGGAATGCCGGGATTGCTAAGGCTGGTCATACACGGTACCATGGTTTGCAGGAAAGAAATGGTCACGATTCCCCCATCAACACAGGCAGTGCTGATAGAAGAATCCCTCTTGATGAGCCATTGTCTGCTCCTGGCGGGATGGGGCTGGGGAAGGCGTCTCCCACTGGGAGAAGACAGTGATGATCTCTAGCGGCTGTAGCAGCCGTTAGCCATAGTCATAAGAGAATCCGGCAGGTAGGTTGTACCCAAGTTGAGCCATCACTCAACTTGGTATATTGAGCCTGCCCATTAACGGTTCGAATCTTGGCCGGTTCCTGTTGAACCAACCGAGATTAGAACCGTGTATGGCCAGCATGTCACGTTTGCTTGTTTTCTCAACCAAACTGTCAAAAAACTCAAATGACTGGTGTCATAACTGATCACATGTGCAGCACCATGGCAGTTGCAGATCAAACAGAAGCAGCTTTCTTGGAGGGCTTAATTCTGCTTTAAGACTGTCAGCAGGACAGCCTGGCAGCAAGGTTATTGCTGGCTGCATTCCTGGATAACCAAAGCCGGCCATAGATAGATCAAATCTCGACTGGTTCAGCAGGGACTGGTCGAGATCCAATTCATCTACAGGCAGGCTGGCTGTACTGAAGTCGAACTATCAATCAACTTCAGTACAACCAGTCTGTCAGATTTTTTGCATGTGCTTACATGGACATTGATGAATAGGGACAAGCTAGGTGAATGAATACATGGACATTGATGAATAGGAACAAGCTAGGTGAATGAATACATGGACATTGATGAATAGGGACAAGCTAGGTGAATGAATACATGGACATTGGCGAATACGGACAAGCTAGGCAAATGAATACATGGAAATAGGCAAATAAGAACAGGCTAGGTAAATGAATAGTTAGCCTGGTTGAAAAAAAAGACACAAGTTCGTTCAGTTCAACCCACAGAGAAAACAAAACAAAAACAAAAACATGCACCATTTAAAAACCTCCATATACACAATCCTTTACCCACAGTTGATCCAGAGGAAGGCACAAAAAAATAATGCCTGATCTGTTTTGCCCCGGAAGAGGAAAAAAAATCCTTCCAGATCCCCCAAGAGGCATGGACATTGCGAGCTAGGTGAATGAAGAAATGGGCATTTGTGAATATGCACAAGCAAGTTGAACGAACACATGGACCTTGTATCTAGGGGGTAATAGTATCTAGGCGGCATTGTATCTAGGGGGCATTGTATCTAGGGGGCATTGTATCCAGGGAGTATTGTATCCAGGGGGTATTAGTATCTAGGGGGCATTAGTATCCTGGGGGTGATGTATCTATGGGGGTATTAGTATCCAGGGGGAATTGTATCTAGGGGGTATTGTATTCAGGTGGGTATTGTATCCAAGGGGTATTAGTATCCAGGGGATATTTTATCCAGGGGGCATTGTATCCAGGGGGCATTGTATCTAGGGGGCATTGTATCTAGGGGGTATTAGTATCCAGGGGGTATTGTATTTAGAGGGCATTGTATCTAGGGGCTATTAGTATCTTGGGGGCATTGTATCTAGGGGGCATTGTATCTAGGGGCTATTAGTATGTAGGGGGCATTGTATCTAGGGGGCATTGTATCTAGGGGGCATTGTATCTAGGGGGCATTGTATCTAGGGGGTATTATTATCCAGGGGGTATTGTATCTAGGGGGTATGAGTATCCAGGGGGCATTGTATCCAGGGGGCATTGTATGTAGGGGGTATTGTATCCAGGGGGTTTTGGTATCCAGGGGGTATTGAATCTAGGGGGTATTAGTATCCAGGGGGTATTTGTATCTCGGGGGTATTGTATCTATGGGGGTAATAGTATCCAGGGGGAATTGTATCTAGGGGGTATTAGTATCCAGGGGGAATTGTATCTAGGGTGTATTAGTATCCAGGGGGTATTAGTATCCAGGGGGTATTGTATCTATGGGGGTATTGTATCTATGGGGGTATTAGTATCCAGGGGGTATTGTATCCAGGGGGCATTGTATCCAGGGGGTATTGTATCTAGGGGGCATTGTATCTAGGGGGTATTAGTATGGGGGGGGGGTATTGTATCCAACAGGAGACCCTTTGGTAATAATAGTGCCTGCACAGAAATAGGAGAGTGGCAATGTATTTAGCACAATTTATTGGGAATAATAGAATTGTGTGCACACTGTGCTCTATTTATTGGTAAAGTAAATGAAAAAAAAAAAACAAATCTTCAGCGGCTGTCTTCATTATGGGGAAATATACTGTCCCTTTTATTTTCTCTTTATTGGTCTGTAAATGTTCAGTAAAGTCTATAGACGTACATTTTCTGCACAAGGTTATTACAGAGGAGCTCCGAGCCCATTAATACCGGGGGGCAGATGAAGTCCCAATACACTTTATGTAGTTAAGTCTCATAATAGTGAAAAACAATGACGGACTGAACTCACGTCATTATAGAAATCAGGAGATACAAATAGATTGCTGAGCAGCAATGAAAATTATAATGGAGTTATTCATTTCTCAGAAAAAAAAAAATAATAATATTAAAAAAAAATCCATCATTTATCATTATCTATATTATCAGTGATATACAATTTATTTGTCTATATGCTTGCCTTTTTTTTTTTTAATGAGGGAAAAAATCTTTAAACAACGAAGGAGATAAAAGTTTTTTGTTTCATCCCATGGCGTTAAAATAAAAAGCAACAGTGAATAAAATTGATGAATTTCTTTTTAAAAAGAAGAAGGACGCAGCAGCAAAAAGCAAAATAAAGAAGATAAAAGAGCAAAGGATAAAAAAAAACAAAAAAAACAGATCTTTTCTTTACACAGAAATGTATTTCATGTATGTCAAAGACAATCATTATTCAAATCCGCAGATACCGGTTCTGACACCGAATTCTCCGCACTCAAAACAATAGACAATGCCGAGGAGAAGCCATTGTGCTATAGAAAAGTGGAGGAATATGGAGGAGTTCCTTCCTTTATATAAAAAGCTCAACGTTTGAGTGAAATACTTGATAAAATTAGAATAGTGATGAAGATCTATTATCAAAAAATTGAACAAGAAATAATCACTTTTTTTTTAGCAATGCTGCCTAATAACAAAGGAGACACTTACTGGTTTTTGTTCATTTTATTTAAAGCGTTATTAAACCCAAAAACCAAAATGTAATAAATGGCAGCTTACCAATCATTAGATGTGGTGGCCGCATTTGTTTTATTTTTATTTTTTTAGGGTTTTCCCCCTCTTTTTTCACCTGGTGATCCGCCCAGTAAACACACCTCCTGTATTAGAGTAGATATGTGCAATTCGTTTCGTTACGTTCTTTAACTAATTTCGACAAATTCGGAAAGATCTGAATTAACGAAAACCCGTTTTATGAATTCGAGTGTTCGTAAATTTGTAAATTCGTTAATTTGAAAATTCGTAAATTTAAAAAATTCGTTAATTTGAAAATTCGTAAATTCGAAAATTTGTAAAATTCGAAAATGCGAGAATTCGAAAATCCGGAAATTAGAAAATCGGTAAATTCGAAAATTGGTAAATTCAAAAATTCAGGAATTAGAAAATCCGAAAATTAGAAAATCCGAAAATAAGAAAGAAAATCCAAAAATTCGAAATAACGGGAAAATCCGAAAATGTTAAATAATAAGCAATTAACTAATAATAACTAGGAATTGGAATATCCTTTCAAACCTGGCTGTTAGTGAACGTAACGAATATGAATTTTTGAATTTCGGACCAAAACGAATTGCACATGTCATTGTCTAAGAGTTTCCAGGCAAGTAGGGAAAGAGCATGGACCTCCCTGAAAAACACAGAGCAGCCAGGCTGCATTCCATCCCTCGAAGCAGACATTGTCAGTTCATCCGAGACCTGCTGCTACAATGTAGCCATTTTTTAAACAAATTTTTACAAATTGGGAAATGTCCAAATTAACGAAAGCCCGTTTAACAATTTTTTACAAATATTCGTAAATTTGAATATTCGAAAATACGTTATTTCGTAAATTCAAACATTTGAAAATTCGGAAATTCGAAAATTCAGAAATTCGGAAATTCAGAAATTCGAAAACGCGAAATTCGGAAATTCGGATATTCGGAATTCAGAAATTCGAAAAAGCGAAATTCGGAAATTCGGATATTCGGAATTCGAAAATTTGAAAATCCTAAAATAAGAAAGAAAACCAAAAATTCAAAAACCCGAAAATTTGAAAATCTGAAATAACAACGAAACTAATAATAACTTAACTATTACTAACTAATAAATTATAGGTCAAAAAGGAAGCAAAAAATCCTAATAATAAGTCTTTCAAGCTTCAGTGCTGCTGAAGCTTGAAAGACTTATTACTAGTATTTTTCCTTCCTTTTTGAATTATGTTTTATATTATAGTAGCTGCTTAATTAGACTAGGATTATAAATATTTTTTATCTAAGCGCTGGATAATTTTTTGTTTTGTATTATATTATAGGTATTGGAATTTCCTTTCAAATTTGGCTGTTAGTGAACGTAACGAATACAAATCTATCCAAAGTTACGAATTATCCGAAATAACTAATGCCGCATCTAAACAAATGGAACGGAATGAACTAATAATACTAATAATAATAAAAATAAAACATTTTTATTATTATTGTTATTTATTATTATTATTAATTCGTTATGTTCCATTAGTTTAGATACAGCATTCGTTAACTTAAATCTTGATTGCTATCACATTATAGTACCTAACCATTCTTTTTAACACAAAATAGAAAGAGACATAATGATTAACATACACTGAGTGTACCACAAATACCAAAAATTATAATTATCATCAAAACATCTACTAACAAACGTATCCAATAATCATTATCCACATCCCATTATGGGAAGGATTTGTATGTAAGTTTGGTGGTATAAATTAAAAGCTATCACAGACCCGTTGGTATTTGGTTCCCAATAAAATATCGAAATACAGTGGAACCTTGGATTATGAGCATAATCCATTCCTGGAGAATGCTTGTAATCCAAAGCACTCGCATATCAAAGCGAGTTTCCCCATAGAAGTCAATGGAAACGAAGATCATTTGTTCCGCATTGACTTCTATTGCTTGCAATACCGCATGTGGCCAGAGGTGGGGGGGTGCCGGAGAGCCTCGGAAATACTCGGGGACAGCTCGGCTGAGCTCGGAAAGGCTCGGAGACTCTCGGGAACGGAGTATTTCCAAGTGTTTCCGAGTATTTCTGAGTGATTCCGAGTATTTCCGAACGGCTCTGAACCATTCCGAGTGTCACCGGCACCCCCGCACCTCTGGCCAAATGCGGTACTGCACATCACATTAGCTTGAATTCTGCTAGTTTTGCGAGACAACACTCGCAAACCGAGTCAGGATTTTTTTTAAAAATTGCTCGTCTTTCAAACCGCGTTAATCGTTAACCAAGGTTCCACTGTATGCTTCTGATTACCCCGGAGCTCGTTTTCACGGCTGTTCAGAGTTAACTCCACTCAACTCCACTCAGCACTCAACTTCATATTTGGTGGGATTGCCCAATTGCCCAAAAATTCTGGAAGGCAGTTTTTGACTTCGCCTCCAAAATCTTTGATACACCTATACAGCCCAATCCTGCTACAGCCCTAATATAGAAACCAATCAGTAAGTAGTAATGATGTGCAGTAACCTCTAGCAACCAGTCAGTAAGTGATAGGGATGTGCAGTAACCTCTAGGAACCAATCAACTAACAGAAATTATGTGCTGTAACCTCTAGCAACCAATCTCAATCACTGCCTGATCTGCTGCAGTAAACTCATTATGAGTCCACGGCCAATTACTGCAAGTCTCAGAAAATGTTTGCCCAGGACCCAATCAACATTGAAGACGGTCCTGGCACTACTAAACCTGAAACTTGATGGGATGGAACGGAATGAATTATTATTAATAATAATAATAATAATAATAATAATAATAATAATGATAGTAATTAAACTTTTTTATTCTTTTTATTATTGTTATTTATTATTATTAATTTGTTAACTTTCCATTCGTTTATATGCGGCATTCGTTATTTCGGATAATTCATAACTACGGATAAATTCTTATTCGTTACGTTCGCTAACAGCCAAATTTTAAAGGATATTCCAATACCTATAATTTATTAGTTAGTAATAGTTAAGTTATTATTAGTTAGTTTTTTGAATTTTCGGGTTTTCAAATTTTCGGATCTTCGTTCTTTTGAATTTTCGTTCTTATTTTCGAATTTTCGGATTTTCGAATTTCCGAAATTTCGTATTTTCGTATTTTGAATTTCCAAATTTCTGAATTTTTGAATATTCGAATTTATGAATGTACGAATTATCGAATATTCGAACTTACGAGCATTCGGAGAAATTTTGTTAAACAGGTTTTCATTAATTCGGATATTTCCAAATTAACGAATTTGTAAAAATTTGTCAAAAAACAAATTCGGAACGAAAAGAATTGCACATATCTACAGTGTAGCAGCAGGTCTCGGATGAACTGACAATATCTGTTTTGAGAGATGGAATGCAGCCTGGCTGGTCTGTGCCCAAACAGGGAGGTTTTTGGGGAGGTCCATGCTCTTTCCCTACTTGTCTGGAAACTCTTATGCCGCGTACACACGGTCGGAATTTCCGACAACAAATGTTCGATGTGAGCTTGTTGTCGGAAATTCCAACTGTGTGTAGGCTCCATCGGACATTTGTTGTCGGAATTTCCAACAACAAAAATTTGGGAGCTGGATCTCAAATTTTCCAACAACAAAATCCATTGTCGTAAATTCTGATCATGTGTACATAATTCCGACGCACAAAGTTCCACGCATGCTCGGAATCAAGCAGAAGGAGTTGCACTGGCTATTGAATTTCATTTTTCTCGGCTCGTCGTATGTGTTGTACTTCACCGCGTTCTTGGCGATCGGAATTTCTGACAACATTTGTGCGACTGTGTGTATGCAACACAAGTTTGAGCCAACATCCGTCGGAAATAAATCCAGGATTTTGTTGTCGGAATGTCCGATCGTCTGTACGCGGCATTAGACAATTCGTTTTGGCTCAAAATTCGGATTAATTTTTAGTTATCCTGAGATTTGGATCTATCTCCGAAAGAAAAAGTAACACATTTTGTTGAAATTCATTTAACTTCGTTTAATATATTCATTTTCTAACGAATTCCAAATTTTTGGTACAATTTGAATTCGGATCAGTCGAAAAATGATCGACCGATTTGAATTCTGTATGAAGAATAGCTGGTTGTTAAGGAGCGGGCCCGGAAAGCCAGCCGCCACTTTCCCCACTGACAGCTGAAATGTAAATAAAAGAATGGCGGTAATGAAAAAGTCAGAAAAATACTATTATGCTCCCCCCCCAATCATTACCAGGCCCTCTGGGTCTGCTATGGATGTTAAGTGGAACCCCACATCAAAAAAAAAAAAAAAGTGTGAGGTCTCCCCAAAAATCCATACCAGACCCTTATCCGAGCATGCAGCCCCGCAGGTCCCCCTTTCCTAGACTGTCGATGACAGTTGTTAAGGACGCGGCGGTCGGCCAGCTCCTTAACAACCAGCTATTCTTCACATAGAATTTGAATTGCTCTATCACTTTTCGACCAATCCGAATTTGAATCGTTTCTGAATTTGTTAGAAAATTAATAAACCAAAAAAAAATGAAATTGAATTAAACGAATTCTGAAACGAATCAATGAAACAAAATTAGTAACATAACGAACCTATGCGGAACGAAACAAAATACATTTTTCCATTCTGCACATGTCTACAACCCTTTCCCTATCGCTAATACTGTCTAAAACAGACCTACCAGACCCTACACTACCCACATACAAAATGCGCGCCAAGCCCGAGAGCCATGATCTTAAAGTGGTATTAAAGCTTTGTTTTTTTTTTGTTTGATGGGCTCCCGCTGCTGTCTCAGCCAATGAAGAGGGGGAGTCCTGGGACAGCCGAGGCTATCATGCACATCACTGGATCGGAGGGAGCTCAGGCAAGGATTGGTAGGTGATTGGAGAGACCATAAATAGTCTGGGGCCTGAGACAGGAGGAGAGCAGAGTTCCTGGGTCCAGTCCTGCTGGAGGAGATACCCTAGGGCAGGACTATTTGAGGTGCCCCCAAGAGGACATCGAGGTCCCAGCTAAAAGTCCTAGCTGGGGGGGCCTATTTGCCAGTTCAGTCCTGGAGTCGGTTTGGGTCTGGAGAAGCTCAACGGAGAGTGCCAGGAGGAAGTTGGAGGGAAAGGTGTCCAGCTGTCCTATGGTGGGGTAAGTCTGCATCTCCCTTATTGAACAAACAACAAAAGATTCCTCTTAATCCAAAGAATGCATGAAGATAAAAAAAAAAAAAAAATTTGCCATTACAACCTCTTTAAATAGTCTCTGCCTGACCCAAGATGGCTGCTAGAGTCACTTGGGGTGGCAGCATCCAACTGGCTCACTTCCCCAGTGACCCAGGAAACCATAGAGGAACAATGTTTCTCTTGACTTCCTCTCCATCTGCAGTGCCACTGCGGTTGAGCACCACCTGCAGTGGAGAAAGTAGACTGCACCAGCCTACACGCTTACATGATACTAGCGCCCCCAAACTCAAGCCCGTGGTTCCACCAGCTTCCTGGCACCTGCGCTCTTCCGCATGTCTCAACTTTAAGGGGTGCTTAGATGGGAGTTGTACAAAAGGCCACCCTCACCATCTCAAGCTCCTCAGACAAGTACATGACAGTTGACCTTTAGACAACCTAGTTTGTGTTGTTTGAAAAAAAGTCCAGTAAGGGGCCGGTGCTGGGATGGTCTTGGGTGGGGGGGGCTCTCAGCTCTAAATATAGCAGCCAGGGCTCTATTGAAACGTTTACTTAAAAATATAAATAAATCGGTGAAAGCACCCCGCAGTGTTAAATACCAGCAATTTGCAGAATACAAACCCCGCTGATCAGACGGGTGAATTGATGTCGGGAGTGAATTTTACGAAAATCGCTAATCTCTAATAACAAAGTAAACACATTTTCTATACCATTTCCATTCGATCTATAACACTTTGATCTTGCCTTAAATCTGACATTTTTTTGCTTTAACTGCTGAGCTGGATAAACATCTCAACATGTAGAAAACATTGCTGCGAATTCCAGGCAAGGCGATGGAACGCCGCGGACTCAGCCGGAACGCAACTTCCCTCTGACAGACGTTAATTGTTCTCCGTGATGGCTGGAACATGTTATTGCTTTATTTCTGACTTTACTGAGAAATATCAAATGTCCCACACCGCGCCGTCAGCCTCTGCCGCTCGTTCTCCACCCAGCTGGCAGCATTAAGTTGACTTTCATGCCGAAACTCAGACGAATGTACTAAAGCAGGAACTGGCAGGATGTAGTTTAAGCTGTCAGAATGGTTCTGCATATTTACAGCACCCCCCATATATATAAAAACAGAAGGGAGGAGACTTCAAAGAAACAAAATGTAGATGGTGGAGATAAGGTATGTATGAAACCATCGCCCGCTGTGATCATAAACAAACAGGAACAAACAACCTTCTGTACCGCAACGCTGCCAATCTCAAAAAGTGCACATGGTCTGAAATTACCTACGCATGTATACTGCTTCTACCCTGACTATAGTTGGACATTATTCAACAGTTCCTGCCACTCTATTCCTCCTACTGACGCCAACGATGGGACACTATTACTTCCACTGACACCAATGATGGGGCACTATTCCTTCCACTGACACCAATGATGGAACACTATTAATCCCACTGATACCAATGATGGGGCACTATTCCACCTACTGATACCAACGATGGGACACTATTTCTTTACCTGATACCAATGATGGGACACTATTCCTTTTACTGACACCAATGATGGGGCACTATTCATCCCACTGATACCAATGATGGGGCACTATTCCTCCCACTGATACCAACGATGGGACACTATTCCTTTCACTAATACCAACGATGGGACACAATTCCTCCCACTGATACCAATTATGGGGCACTATACATCCCACTGATACCAATGATGGGGCACTATTCCTCCCACTGATACCAAGCATGGGGCACTATTCCACCTACTGATACCAACAATGGGACACTATTAATTTACCTGATACCAATGATGGGACACTATTCCTCCCACTCATACCAATGATGGGGCACTATTCCTCCCACTGATACTAATGATGGGACACTATTCCTCCCACTGATACCAAGCATGGAACACTATTCCACCTACTGATACCAACAATGGGACACTATTAATTTACCTGATATCAATGATGGGACGCTATTCCTTTTACTGACACCAATGATGGGGCACTATTCATCCCACTGATACCAATGATGGGACACTATTCCTCCCACTGATACCAATGATGGGACACTATTCATCCCACTGATACCAAGGATGGGACACTATTCCTTTCACTAATACCAACGATGGGACACTATTCCTCCCACTGATACCAATGATGGGGCACTATTCATCCCACTGATACCAAGCATGGAACACTATTCCACCTACTGATACCAACAATGGGACACTATTAATTTACCTGATACCAATGATGGGACGCTATTCCTTTTACTGACACCAATGATGGGGCACTATTCATTCCACTGATACCAATGATGGGGCTCTATTTCTCCCACTGATACCAACGATGGGACACTATTCCTCCCACTGATACCAATGATGGGGCACTATTCCTCCCACTGATACCAACGATGCGACTGTCAGAAACCATGAATCAGACCGAGACAGAAGTACAGTTAATCACACTTGTTTAATAATAATAAAAAGGTAAACAGAGTAAGCGTAGTCAATACATAGCCAGAGTTCAGTAACCAGATCGGGTAGTCAGCCAATGTCAGAGAGTCAGAGATCAAAGTAGTAGTACAGCAAGCAGGATCAGGAGCCAGAAGGGACGTCAGCCTAGCAAGTCTTCAACAGGAACGCAGGAAAAAGTCTCTGAGATGTGACCAAAGGCGAAGATATCGATGAAGTGAGCTGTATATACAATAATTCTGTGCTACCTAAAAGGGGGGATGGAAAGCAGCTAACACAACCAACAAGTGTAAAGAACAGACAAGAATACAAAATAAGTGTAGCGCTAAGGAAAGGGATAAAAAAATGTAGCCTAAGAACTGGCAGTTCAAAGTTCAAATGCTGACAAGAACATCCTTGGAGAGAAGATGAAATATAAAATGAAATATAAAGTCCTCTGGAACAAGTCTCAACCACGGTACAAATCCTCTGTGGAAGGAGCCCACACACCACCAATGAAAATAAAGAGGCTTACCAGACTTGGTGGACCCGACAAGGCGTACGCCAGGTGGGGTCAATCAGGCTTAGGTGGTGCTGGGCTGGAACAAGTCCAGAAGAGCAGGGATGGTGGAATAACTTCCACGTGGCTGTGTTCCTCAGACGTAGTCCGGCTCAGAGGTCGTATCCCACGAATCCGTGTTGGAATAAATGGAGGAAGAGAAGGATGGGCCAAATAGTGTGAATCCGTTTAAATAAAAATTTATTAAAATTATAATATACACTCACATGGAAAGTGTCTAAAAAGCAGCGCTGTGAAGAAGTGGCGACAGTGGGGTCCTACCCGACGCGTTTCGTCTGCATAGACGTCATCTGGGGGGATCCCCCCAGATGACGTCTATGCAGACGAAACGCGTCGGGTAGGACCCCACTGTCGCCACTTCTTCACAGCGCTGCTTTTTAGACACTTTCCATGTGAGTGTATATTATAATTTTAATAAATTTTTATTTAAACGGATTCACACTATTTGGCCCATCCTTCTCTTCCTCCATTTATTCCAACACGGATTCGTGGGATACGACCTCTGAGCCGGACCACGTCTGAGGAACACAGCCACGTGGAAGTTATTCCACCATCCCTGCTCTTCTGGACTTGTTCCAGCCCAGCACCACCTAAGCCTGATTGACCCCACCTGGCGTACGCCTTGTCGGGTCCACCAAGTCTGGTAAGCCTCTTTATTTTCATTGGTGGTGTGTGGGCTCCTTCCACAGAGGATTTGTACCGTGGTTGAGACTAGGGATGAGCTTCGTGTTCGAGTCGAACCCATGTTCGACTCGAACATCGGCTGTTCGGTCGTTCGCCGAATTGCGAACGATATGGGCCGTTCGCGCCAAATTCGTGTGGCGCGTCACGGCCCATAATTCACTGCGGCATCGCAGTGCATTGCTGGCTGATGATTGGCCAAGCATGCACTATGACCCGCATGCTTGGCCAATCACAGCGCCGTCAGTAGAGAGAGCTGTAATTGGCCAAAGCCAGGGTGGCTTTGGCCAATTATGGCTCAGGGGATTTAGTACACGCCCCACACTATATAAGGCCGCCTGCACGGCGGCCCTGTGTAGTGTGTGTTCCGGTGTGCTGAGAGATAGAGAGAGAGACAGTGTCATTTGATTTGAGTTAGATAGATTAGGCAGAACAGTCAGTCAGTTAGCTGCACTTACATTGTATTGTGTATATATATGCATCCCAGGTGTTGCATATATATATATACACTGTATTCAGTTTAGCTAGATCCGTTCCTGTTATCTTCTATCTAGACTATTTACATTTGGTGCAGTGCGTCCTGCTCACAGTGTTCAGCTAGATCCGTTCCTGCTATTTACATTTAGTGCAGTGCGTCCTGCTCACAGTGTTCAGCTAGATCCGTTCCTGCTATTTACATTTAGTGCAGTGCGTCCTGCTCACAGTGTTCAGCCAGATCCGTTCCTGTTATTTACATTTAGTGCAGTGCGTCCTGCTCACAGTGTTCAGCTAGATCCGTTCCTGCTATTTACATTTAGTGCAGTGCGTCCTGCTCACAGTGTTCAGCTAGATCTGTTCCTGCTATTTACATTTAGTGCAGTGCGTCCTGCTCACAGTGTTCAGCTAGATCCGTTCCTGCTATTTACATTTAGTGCAGTGCGTCCTGCTCACAGTGTTCAGCTAGATCCGTTCCTGCTATTTACATTTAGTGCAGTGCGTCCTGCTCACAGTGTTCAGCTAGATCCGTTCCTGCTATTTACATTTAGTGCAGTGCGTCCTGCTCACAGTGTTCAGCTAGATCCATTCCTGCTATTTACATTTAGTGCAGTGCGTCCTGCTCACAGTGTTCAGCTAGATCTGTTCCTGCTATTTACATTTAGTGCAGTGCGTCCTGCTCACAGTGTTCAGCTAGATCCGTTCCTGCTATTTAATTTAGTGCAGTGCGTCCTGCTCACAGTGTTCAGCTAGATCCGTTCCTGCTATTTACATTTAGTGCAGTGCGTCCTGCTCACAGTGTTCAGCTAGATCTGTTCCTGCTATTTACATTTAGTGCAGTGCGTCCTGCTCACAGTGTTCAGCTAGATCCGTTCCTGCTATTTACATTTAGTGCAGTGCGTCCTGCTCACAGTGTTCAGCTAGATCCGTTCCTGCTATTTACATTTAGTGCAGTGCGTCCTGCTCACAGTGTTCAGCTAGATCCGTTCCTGCTATTTACATTTAGTGCAGTGCGTCCTGCTCACAGTGTTCAGCTAGATCCGTTCCTGCTATTTACATTTAGTGCAGTGCGTCCTGCTCACAGTGTTCAGCTAGATCCGTTCCTGTTATCTTCCTACTGACAGGCAGGCTTGTCTGGTTACAGTATATAAAGCTACCTGAAGAAAATTACAGGTGTTCTATCCCAGCTTAGTGCAGCTACAGGCCATTAGTATGTCTGGAAGGCCAAGAAGGAGAGGCAGACAGTCACAAGCCAATAAGAGAGGGCAAGCAGGCTCTGTGTCTAGTGCTGGTCATGGAGACGGTGCATCCTCATCAGCACGTGGCCATGGGACACGCTTGGCCTTTTTTTCGGCAGCTGGCCGTGTTGAGCCGCAACATGCGGAAGACTTGGTCGAGTGGATGACCAAGCCGTCCTCATCCTCCTCATCCTCTCTCACCCATGCCCAGGGTGCTTTGTCTGGCAAAGCAGCGGCCTCTTCCCTCAGCTCAATGTCATCAGTGACTCCTTCCCTAGCTCCACCATGTCCTCCTGAGGATTCCCTCGAACTGTTTGACCACAGTGTTGGGTACATGCTCCAGGAGGATGCCCAGCGTTTGGAAGGCTCTGATGATGATACTGAGCTCGATGAAGGCAGTAACATGAGCACGGACAGAGGGGGTGCCCAAGAAGGACAGCAATCTGGCAGTCATGCTCCCCCTGCTGCAGCATACTGCCAGGTTTGCTCCAGTGATGAGGAGGGAGGGGATGATGAGGTCACTGACTCAACGTGGGTGCCTGATAGGAGAGAGGAGGAGGAGGAGGAGGAGGAGGAGGCGGCACATCACCAACGAGGCAGGATGCCCTCCAGGGGCCAGCCTAAGGGCAGCACATTGACTGCATCACACCCCAAAGCTCCACATGTGCAGGGCGCTGCAGTCTCTGCGCGTTATTCAAAAAGTTCTTTGGTGTGGGCCTTTTTTGAGACGAGTGCATCAGATCGCACCGCTGCTATTTGCAACATATGTCTCAAGCGTACCTCGCGTGGCCAAAACATCTCCCGCTTGGGTACCACATGCTTGACCAGACATATGTTGACCTGCCATGCAGTTCGTTGGCAAGCGTATCTAAAAGACCCACACCAAAGAACAAAGAGGATCTCTCCTTGCTCCTCATCAGCTGAGATTTCCAACCCCACTAGACCTTCAGTCCTCTCTGAGACCTGCAGTGAGAGGAATGAAGGTGTAGAATTAGGTGTGTCACAGCCAAGTACTTGTGGGCAATCTGCTTTTGGTACACCGACGTCAGATTGTACCAGGCAAATTTCCCTGCCCCAGCTGCTGCACCGCCGAAAGAAGTTTGCTCCCAGCCATCCACATGCCCAGCGGTTGAATGCTAGCTTGGCAAAATTGCTAGCACTTCAACTGCTGCCTTTTCAGTTGGTAGACTCTGCCCCCTTCCGTGAGTTTGTGGAATGTGCGGTTCCTCAGTGGCAGGTACCCAAACGCCACTTTTTCTCACGGAAGGCGATTCCGGCTCTCTACCGGCATGTGGAAGGCAATGTCCATGCCTCGCTGGACAGGGCGGTCAGCGGTAAGGTGCATATTACCGCTGACTCATGGTCCAGCAGGCATGGACAGGGACGTTACCTAAGTTTCACGGTGCATTGGGTGACTCTGCTGGCAGCTGGGAAGGATGCAGGACAAGGTGCAGTAGTGTTGGAGGTTGTTCCGCCACCACGCCTCCAAAATGCTGATTGTGACACACCTCTCTCCTCCACCCCCTCCTCTTCTTCTTCCTCCATGGCCTCTTCCTCGGAACCAGCGGTGCTCCGTAGGCGTTCAAGGGGCTACGCAAGTACGCAGGCCAAAAGATGCCATGCGGTGCTTGAGCTGGTGTGCTTGGGGGACAGGAGTCACACTGGGGCAGAGGTTCTGTCAGCTCTGCAGGGGCAGGTTCAGAGGTGGTTGACGCCACGCCAACTTAAGGCAGGAATGGTGGTTTGCAACAATGGCACCAACCTCCTCTCTGCCCTCCGACAGGGACAACTGACCCATGTGCCCTGTTTGGCTCACGTCCTTAACTTGGTGGTGCAGCGGTTCTTGGGCAGGTACCCGGGCTTACAGGATGTCCTGAGGCAGGCCAGGAAAGTCTGTGTGCATTTCCGCCGGTCATATAATGCCAGTGCTCGGCTGACGGACCTCCAAAAGGAGTTTAACCTGCCCAAGAACCGCCTAATCTGTGACATGCCCACCAGGTGGAACTCAACGTTGGCCATGCTGCAGCGGCTGCACACGCAGCAGAGGGCCATCAATGAGTACCTGTGCGACTATGGCACCAGGACAGGGTCAGGGGAGCTTGGTTTTTTTTCCCCACGCCAGTGGGCCATGATCAGGGATGCATGCACTGTCCTGTCACCATTTGAGGAGGCCACGAGAATGGTGAGCAGTGACAGTGCATGCATCAGTGACACTGTCCCCCTTGTCCACCTGTTGGAGCACACGCTGCATGGAATAATGGACAGGGCACTTGAGGCAGAACAGAGGCAGGAAGAGGAGGACTTCCTTAGCTCTCAAGGCCCCCTTTATCCAGACAGTGTTCCTGCGTGCCCGCCGATCACACAGGAAGAGGAGGAGGAGGAGGAGGAGGAAGATTGTGTCAGTATGGAGGTGGAGCCTGGCACTCAGCATCAGCAGTCTTTAAGGGATCAGTCCCAAGGAACACATGGACTTGTACGTGGCTGGGAGGAGGTGGCTGCGGACGTTGTTGTCCTTAGTGACCCAGAGGACTCCGGACCGAATGCCTCAGCAAACCTACGCTGCATGGCCTCCCTGATCCTTCAAAGCCTGCGTAAGGATCCTCGTATTCGTGGTATCAAGGAGAAGGACCAATACTGGCTGGCAACCCTCCTTGATCCACGTTACAAGGGTAAGGTTGCGGACCTTATCTTGCCATCGCAGAGGGAGCAGAGGATGAAACATCTTCGGGAGGCCTTGCAGAAAGGTCTGTGCAACGCGTTCCCAGAGACTGGGAGGTTACAAACTCCTGTTTCTGGACAACGTGTTGCTGAGGCTTCGGTCAGTCAAAGAAGGAGCGGTGGAGAAGGTGGCCGTCTGACCGATGCGTTCAGACAATTTTTTGGTCCGCAGCCCCAAGGTATGATCGGTTCCAGCAACCATCGCCAGCGTCTGTTTTACATGGTGCAGGAATACCTAGGGGCAAGATCAGACTTGGACACCTTTCCCACCGAAAATCCTCTGGGTTACTGGGTCTTGAGGATGGATCACTGGCCAGAGCTTGCACAGTATGCAATTGAGCTACTGGCCTGTCCTGCATCCAGCGTTCTTTCGGAACGCACATTCAGTGCTGCTGGAGGCGTGGTAACCGATCACAGGGTGCGTCTGTCCACCGACTCGGTCGATCGGCTGACCTTCATAAAAATGAATCAGTCTTGGATCACCACCAGCTACCAAGCACCTGATGCTGATGTAACCGAATAATTTTTTTTGAAATCTCAGATCCCTTCAAAGACTGCCTATGCTGATGCTGAGTGACTATCCCTGAGTAATTATCCTCTTCCTCCTCAATCATCACGCTGATAGCTTGTAAGAACATTTTTGGTTCTGGGCGCCACCACCAGTGCCTAAGGCACAATTTTTCAGCCCCTGTTTAACAGGGGCGTGTAATTACAATTTTTGATGCAATACTTTGCAGCAGGGCTCGTTCCTGCGTTCCAACTAGAGTGTCTGTGAGGGGTTGCAGTGTTGTGGCACCAGCACCAGTGCCTAAGGCCCAATTTTTCTGCCCCTGTCTAACAGGGGCGTGTAATTACAATTTTTGAAGCAATACTTTGCAGCAGGGCTCGTTCCTGCGTTCCAACTAGAGTGTCTGTGAGGGGTTGCAGTGTTGTGGCACCAGTGCCTAAGGCCTAATTTTTCAGCTCCTGTTCAACAGGGGCATGTAATTACAATTCTTGATCTAATATTTCACAGCAGGGCCCTGTGAGGGCTTACAGTGTTGTGGCCACAGCAACACCTAAGGCCCAAATTTCTGCTGAGTATATAGGGCAGGACCCTACTTTCAAACATCTAACTTACAAACGACTGCTACTTGCAAACGGAAGGAGACAACAAGAAGTGAGATGAAATCTACCCCTAGGAAGGGAAATTCTCTCCTGTAAGAGTTAATATGGGAAAACAATTTCTCCTTTCCACTGATGCTTTCCAATCCTTGTTCCACAAAAAAACCCAAATTTTCAAAAAACATTTTTCATTGGGACAAAAAAGTGAGGTGAAATCTTCTGAAGAGGAGGAAAGACAGCAAAACAAATGTCACAGGGGTGATAACCCTTCCCTATGTTTTCCAAAAAGCTTAGAAAAGATTTTTTGGCTGGAGCTAAACACGTTAAAAATGTTCAAAATTACAAACAGATTCTACTTAACAACAAACCTACAGTCCCTGTCTTGTTTGCACCGCCTGTATACTGCTGTTCAGAGTATATAGGGCCTTTCCTTATTTTAATTTGGGTGCGGGGTTCCCCTTAATATCCATACAGGACCCAAAGGGCCTGGTAATGGACTGGGGGGTACCCATGCCGTTTGTCTCACTGATTTTCATCCATATTGCCATGACCCGACATGACATTAAACCCGCAAGCAGTTTTAAATGAGATTTTTTCCTTTAAAAATGACATTTGGTGCAGGGACTGTTCTAAACATGGGAAACACGCGTCACTTTACAGGCATACTATAGACACCCCCCAGGTACGATATTTAAAGGAATATTTCACTTTTTTTTTTTTTTACTTTAAGCATCATTAAAATCACTGCTCCCGAAAAAACGGCCGTTTTTAAAAGTTTTTTTTGCATTGATACATGTCCCCTGGGGTAGGACCCGGGTCCCCAAACCCTTTTTAGGACAATACCATGCAAATTAGCCTTTAAAATGAGCACTTTTGATTTCGAACGTTCGAGTCCCATAGACGTCAATGGGGTTCTAACGTTCGTGCGAACTTGCGGTCCGTTCGCGGGTTCTGGTGCGAACCGAACCGGGGGGTGTTCGGCTCATCCCTAGTTGAGACTTGTTCCAGAGGACTTTATATTTCATTTTATATTTCATCTTCTCTCCAAGGATGTTCTTGTCAGCATTTGAACTTTGAACTGCCAGTTCTTAGGCTACATTTTTTATCCCTTTCCTTAGCGCTACACTTATTTTGTATTCTTGTCTGATGAAGTGAGCTGGACAGCTTTACGTAAGCAGGACTGACGAGCAGATCATCAACAGCTGAGTCACTGTGGAGAGAAAGGAGCTGGCAATTAGCCGACAGCTGAGCGGCCAGTTTAGATAAAGGAGGGCTGAGCCCAGCTCTGATAGTACCTCCTCCCCCTCAGGGGACCACCGGGCTTGAGGGGAAAACGTCTATGGAAATCACATAGGAGGACAGGGGCATGTACGTCCGAAGATGAGACTCAAGAGCGTTCCTCCGGACCGTACCCCTTCCAATGCACCAGGTACTTTATGCGCCCACGGAACCTACGGGAGTCAACAATGGATTGTACTTCATACTCCTCATGGTTCTCAACCTGTATAGGTGGTGGTAAACCAACGGTTTCAATAAGGAGACATGAAACACATTTGAGATACGCATACTGGGAGGAAGGTCCAACGCGTAAGCCACTGTGTTAATCCTGCAAAGGATACGGAAAGTCGGAGGTTGCGAGATGACAGCCAGACTCTGTCCCCAACCTGGTAGGAAGGCGCAGGCAGGCGTCTACGGTCAGCATGGAGTCTGTACCTATCGTTAGGATGTCGCAAAGCCTCCTGGACTTGTGCCCAAGTGGAACGAAGACCACGGAGATGCTCCTCTAACGCAAGAATACTTCGTGGAACGAACGAGGCAGGCAACACGGAAGGTTGGAAACCATAGTTCGCCATAAACGGGGACAATCGGGAAGCTGAATTCAGGGCACTATTGTGAACAAACTCCGCCCACGGTAAGAGGTCTGACCAGTTGTTATGATGGTCAGAAATATAGCAACATAGGAATTGCTCCAAGGACTGATTGTCTCGTTCTGCAGCTCTATTAGTCTGCGGGTGATACGCAGAGGAGAAAGCAAGCTGAATACCCAACTGTGCACAAAAAGCTTGCCAGAACCGGGACTCAAATTGACTGCCCCTGTCTGAGACAATTACCTTGGGTAGCCCATGTAAGCGGAAGATCTCCTGAGCAAAAATAGAAGCCAGTTCCTTAGAAGTAGGCAACTTCTTGAGTGGAATACAACGCAACATTTTCGAGAACCTGTCAACCGCCATAAGGATAACTGCGTTGCCCTGGGAGTTGGGTAACTCCACAATGAAATCCATAGACAGGTGGGTCCAGGGCCTCTCTCCATTGGGTATGGGTTGTAGGAGGCCCACTGGAAGGTGTCGTGGAGTCTTACTCTGAGCACACACGGAACAGGCAGCTACGAAAGCGGTTACATCAGCACGTAGACTAGGCCACCAGAATTGTTGGGATATGGCCCAAAAAAGTTGATTCTTCCCAGGGCGGCCAGCAGACTTGGGAGAATGGTAAGTCTGGAGCATGGCAGTACGGAGACTCTCGGGAACAAAGCAGCGGTCACAAGGTTTCTCAGGAGGAGCATCGACCTGAGCAGCAAGAATTTTGTCACCCAAAGGAGAAGTAAGACTGGTGCGAACCATAGCCAAAATACGATCAGGAGAAATCACAGGAACCGGAATTGACTCCATCTTGGAAGTGCAGGAAAATTGTCGTGACAAGGCGTCAGCCCTTACATTCTTAGTACCGGGTAAGAATGAGACAATGTAATTAAAACTCGACAAGAAAAGAGCCCATCGCGCCCTTCTGAGAGAGAAACAAGATATTTGGGGGGCACACCCTAAAAGATGCATCAAAGATGGTGCAGCCATAAGACCATACAACAGAACAAAATATTACAGCGATCCTGCTTCTCTGAACCATGGGAGAAATACACTCCTCTATATAGGAGAACTTGAGGTCTCCACCCATGACACAGGTGGACACAAATGAGAGGTACTCTCATGAGGGAGAGGGATGCTCCGCACCCAAAAGGTCAGAATCCATACAATAGACAAACAAGATATTTGGGGGGCACACCCTAAAAAAAGCATTAAAGATGGTGCAGCCATAAGACCATACAACAGAACGAAATATTACAGCACACGCATGCAAAAAAAACATTTACCTCCAGCAAGGCTAATTTAAAACACCTAGACATTTTCATAAGACATTATCGAAAAATATGGGGATTTGGTCACACCATATTGCTATATGGTGCTGAAGACCACTTACTGCAACAACGTACCCCATGATTAGTCTTTTTTGCATGCGTGCGCTGTAATATTTTGTTCTTCTGAGAGAGAGGCGCTTAGCCTCAGACAAGAATGTGAGATACTTATGGTCAGTAAGAATGAGAACCGGCACACTGGTACCTTCAAGGAGATGTCTCCATTCTTTCAGGGCTAAAATGATCGCCAACAGCTCTCTGTCACCAATCTCGTAATTTCACTCTGTCGGTTACAATTTCTTGGAAAAGTAGCCACACGGATGCATAGCGCACTCAGAGTTAGGACGTTGAGACAGAAGGGCGCCAACGAGAATACGAGGATTTGCAGATGAAACCACGAGAAAGTGCGTCTGCAACATACTCCTCCATGGCCTTATCTTCCAAGAACGACAAAGGGTAAACCCGGCCACGAGGGGGTATGGCACCAGGTTGAAGGTCAATTGCGCAATCATACGACCGCTGTGGAGGCAAAGTACCGGCTTTACCTTTGTCAAAGACATTGCTAAAATTGCGGTACTTTTCCGGCAGGGAGGAGAGTGAAGAGGTGCACAGGACCTTTGCTACCTTCTGGAAGCATCTCTCATTGCACTGTGGCGACCAGGACAGAACCTCAGCACGGAGCCAATCAAAAGAAGAATTGTGCCTCTGTAACCGAGGATAACTACCGTATATACTCGAGTATAAGTCGCCCCGAGTATAAGTCGAGGCCCCTAATTTACCACAAAAAACTGGGAAAAATTTATTGACCCGAGTATAAGACGAGGGTGAGAAATGCAGAGGGTCAACAATGCCCATCTGCAGCTGCATGCCTCCCTGTGTCCTGTGCAGCCTACCTGTACCCTGTGCATGTGTCCTGTACATGTGTGTTTGTCCTGTACATGTATGTCCTGTACATGTGTGTCCTGTACATGTGTGTCCTGTACATGTCCTGTGTGCATGTGTCCTGTGTGCATGTGCAGCCTACCTGTGTCCTGTGCAGCCTCCCTGCGGCGATCTCCAGCCTCCCTGTAGTGATCTCCATCCTCAAGCGGCGGCCGGCGTGTGATGATAGTGTTCGGCGGCCATTCCACAGTTCAAAAGCCGCGCCTCCTCCTCGTCTGTGATAGGCTGACCGCTGACTGCCTATCACGGACATTCTCTCATTCTCATACCACGGACGAGGATGAGAGAATGTCCATGATAGGCTGTACACTGACAGCTGTTCAGCCTATCACAGACAAGCAGGAGGCGCGGCTTTTGAAAGCTGCAATAGCCGCCGAACAGTATCATTACACGCCAGCCGCCGTCTGCCTGTATGACACGCTGATCATGCAGACAGACGGCGGTGACTCGAGTATAAGTCGAAGGGACACTTTCAGCCCAAAAAAAAGGGCTGAAAAATTCGACTTATACTCGAGTATATACGGTAATAACCAGCGGAAACTTAGGTGAGGAAATAACTTGGAGTTGGATTATCTCATGGTGAAGGGCCCCTACGGCCATGGACAATGGAACAGTCTCGTGAGTCACATGGGCAGGCTGTAGATGGCAAGTGGAGTGTCACGCAGCTGCAGCAGAATCGAGTGCTTCGATACAAAGGCAGCATCAATGAACAGGCCTGCAGCTCCAGAGTTGATTAGAGCCTGTATCTCGACGGATGACTCAGCCCAAGACAGGGTAACCAAAACCAGGAGATTATCCTTCTGGGAAACTGGAGACGAAACAACGCCACCTAAGGTCTGTCCGTGACAGGACCTCAAGGTTCCCTGGACGGGTAGGACAAGACTTCAAAAAGTGACCAGCCTGGCCACAATAAAAGCACAATCTCACCCTCCTCCTAAGGGCTCTCTCATCCGCAGAGAGACGCGCGAAGCCCAAGTGTTTGGGTTCATCTTCACAGACCGACTCGGTACCAGGAGGCATGGGAGGTGAGGGAGGCAAGGGTGGGACTGCAAAGCTCAGAGACAAATGTACAGGAGGCTTGCGCCAGCGCTCCTTAAAAGAGAGTCTGGAGTCAATGAGGATGGCAAATGTGATCAACCTCTCCAGTTCAGTGGGTATATCTCGGGCTGCTATCTCATCCTTGATGTTATCCGAGAGACCATGAGAGAGGGCAGCCACGGGGGCCTCATTGTTCCAAGCAACCTCTGCTGCCAGAGTACGGAATTCAATGGTGTAATCGGCAACAGTTCTCGTACTCTGTTTGATGGACATGAGGCTCTTGGCAGCAAAAGCGGCACGCACGGGAACGTCAAATACCCTTTTTAAGGAAGCCGCAAATTCTGGGTAACTCAGGACCACGGGTTTTTGCGTCTTCCATAGAGGGTTTGCCCAGGCCAAGGCTCTCTCAGAAAGCAAAGATATCACGAAACCTACTTTGCTTCTGTCCGTGGGAAACGCCTGGGGCAGCATCTCAAAGTATATCTCAACCTGGTTGAGAAACCCTCTGCATTGAACTGGATCGCTCCCAAATCACTGGAGAAGCAGAGCGGGTGCTTGCACAGAGACTGGAGCAGCAGCAGGGGCGGCCTGCAACACAGGTTGTACCGGAGCAGCCATAGTGGAAGATTCCAGGTGAGCCGTGCGACTCAGGAGCGTTTCGGAAAGGCTCGGAAACACTTGGGAACAGAGTATTTCAGATTGTTTCAAAGTATTTTAGAGTCATTCCGAGTATTTCCGAACCGCTACGAGTGTCCCCCGGCGCCCCCGCACCTCTGGCCAAATGTGGTAACGGCACCACCCATTTAGCTTGAATTCTGCTCGTTTTGCGAGACAACAGTCGCAAACCGAGTCAGAATTTAAAAAAAAAAAAGTTGCTCGTCTTTCAAAACGCTCGTTAACCGCGTTACTTGTAAACCAAGGTTCCACTGTATTAAACTTTGCACAGTTTTGATGCAACTGGGATGTATTCAGCCAATTATAACTGCAAACATTATAGGGCTTTAATGTTACAGATATCCAAATTTTGCTTTGTGTTATTCTCTCATCCATTACCATTATAAGTGCGCTGTATGCAGAAACGGATAAAACGCTCAGAAGAAGCAGATGAAAGATACAGAAAACTGAATTATTGTCTTAAAAACAAAAAGTACAAATCCTAAATTTAGTTTGGTAAATCTCCAAGGATCTGATGTATCAATATTCTTTTTTTTTTTTTCTGTATTATCTTTTCTAACAGGATATGAGCCATGCAGAAAGTGAGAGCGTTGGCTGCGGGTGTCTGCGATCAGCATGCTGCTCCCAGCCTATGATATAGACAGGGAAGGACAGCGGCATAAGGAAGCCGTAATGGAGCAGAAAAAGGCAGCAGAAAAACCAAGATGCGGAATCCGGGAGAGATAGAGAGATGACGAGATACTGAGAGCACTGCAAAATAATAAGAGATGCAAGCAGATACAGCCAGACAAAGGAAGATCATGAATGCACAATGAAGGCATGGAAAACGCTGGGGAGGACAGAAATGAGAGCGAGCGATAACGACTGAAACAAATGTGTCATGACAACGGGAAGGAGAGTTATCGCAACCATTTACATATTTAGGAAAACATCGCAAAGCTTCTATTGGGATCAGAAGTGACAAAAATATAACAGATTTTTGGAAAATAACACAATAAGATTGCAACTTCTGCGAATAGTGGGCAACCCCAATCTGTTCCATTATAATACCCATTATCCATAATAATACCCTTTTTTTTCTCAGAAAATGGGTGCAGGTACCCCCCTCCCCCTTCCCAGGTCACCCTTTATCTCCTCTCCTTAGACACTTCTGAGCACTGCTCAATGTAGTGCCAAGTGTTATTCTGTGGTGCTAAGTAGTTTGTATGGAATTTGTTAATGATAACAAGAAAGGTAATAAAATAGACCCCCCTTCCCCCCAGCAACAATAGATTCTTGCAAGCAACAACAGATTCCTAGCCAGCATCGATAAAACCCCCAGCAGCCAGCATCAATAAACCCCCCAGCAGCCAGCATCAATAGACCCCCCTCAGCAGGCAGCATCAATAGACCCCCCCCCCAGCAGGCAGCATCAATAGACCCCCCCCCCCCAGCAGCCAGCATAAAATGACCCCCCCCAGCAGCCAGCATCAATAGACCCCCCAGCAGCCAGCATCAATTGCCCCCCCAGCAGCCAGAATCAATAGACCCCACCACCCTACACCAACAATTGATTTTCCCAGCAGCATAAGACCTCACAACCCCCCAGCCACAATAGATTCACACGAAGCAACAATAGACCCCCCCAATTCCTTGTCAACAGTTGATTCCCCCAACAATAGTTCCCCCACCAGCAGCTAGCATCAGTTCCACCACCAGCAGCCAGCATCAATAGACACTCCAGCAGCCCCCCCCCCCCCCCGGCAGCCAGCATCAATAGGCCCCCCAGAAGCCATCGTCAACAGACTCGCCAGCATCAGCAGACCCCCCAGCAGCCAGCATCAATAAATCCCCCAGCAGCCAGTATCCATAGGCCCCCAGCAACCAGCATCAATAGACCCCCCCCCCCCAGCAGCCACCATCAATAGACCCATCCCCCCCAGTAGCCATCATCAACAGACCCCCAGCAGCCATCATCAACAGACCCCCCCCCAGCAGCCAGCATCAATAAACCACCCAGCAGCCAGTATCAAAAGACCCCCCAGCAGCCAGCATCAATAAACCCCCCAGCAGCCAACATTAATAAACCCCAAGCAGCCAGCACCAATAGACCCCCCAGCAGCCATAATCAACAGACCACCAAGCAGCCAGCATCAATAGACCCCCCAACAGCCATCATCAACAGACCCTCCAGCAGCCAGCATCAATAACCCCCCCAGCAGCCAGCATCAATAGACCCCTCAGCAGCCAACATTAATAGGCCCCCAGCATCAATAAACCCCCCAGCAGCCAGCATCAATAGACCCCTTAGAAGCCAACATTAATAGGCCCCCAGCATCAATAGACCCCCCAGCAGCCATCATCAACAGACCCCCCCAGCAGCCAGCATTAATAAACCACGAAGCAGCCAGCATCAATAGACCCCCCTGAAGCCAGCATCAATAACCCCCCCCCAGCAGCCAACATTAATAGACCCCCCAGCAGCCAGAATCAATAGACCCTCCCCAGCACCCAGCATCAATAGACCCCCAGCAGTCATCATCAACAGGCCCCCCCAGCAGCAATCATCAACAGATCCCCCCCAGTGGCCATGATCAACACCCCCCCCCCCCCCAAAAGCCAGCATCAATAGAACCCTCTCCTTCAACAACTGATTTTCCCAACAGCATAAGACCCCCCCCCCAATCCCCCAGCAACAATAGATCCACAATCAACAACAACATGTCCCCCATCAACAGTTGATTCACCCCGCAACAATAGTTCCCCCGCCAGCAACCATAGATCCCCAGCAGCTGGCATCAATTGACCCTTCAGCAGCCAGTAACACTAGACCCCCATCAACATTTGATTCCACCACCAATAATAGATTCACAACCAGACTCAATAGACCCCCTCCTCCAGCAACAATAGCTTCCCCCTGCAGCGAGCAACAATGGACCCCCCCCCCCCGGTAACAGTAGATCCCCCCAGAAATAACAAACCCTGCCAGCAAAAATAAAACACCTCCCAGCAACACTACCCCGCCTCCCAATCCCCCAGCCATCATCAACAGACCTTCAAGCACACCCTTGCGAGTACCTACTTGAAGTGCTGGAGTTGCCGGACTGTGCACCACCACGTTCCTGCAGAAAAAATGTCCTGATAACCAAAAGAGTCAAATTATGACAATGACTGTACAGCGGGCACATGACCAGCTTTGAGCAGATGTTCCCAACCTTCTCATGTCTGCCCGACCATAGTACTCAACCTACCCTTATTATTTACAATTAGTGAGACCACACCAGAAAATGGAGTACAAACGGCCATAGCAGCCTTCTTTATTAACAAAAACACTTATTAAAATTAACATTATTTTCACATCAACATCTGAAACAACATAACAATTTTCAGCCTGTTGGTCTTTTGACGGCACCCATAAATCCAATACTATTCCACTTCTGCACTGCGGGCCCTTTTACCATAATAGGCCTTCAGCCGTGAACACCAGCTCGGAGACAACCGCCACTACCATATTCCAGTTGGCCTATGTAACTGGAATACACCAGAGGGGCACATACCACCGATGAGCCCCCCACACTTCCATTTCTAAAGTCTTATCTTACACCATCAAAAGACCAACCACCACCAGCGCCCAAAAGGGTGACACCTTACCCTTGCAGGCCCCTCCACACCCGCAATGCCCTTTGAATTCTGTCCTGCAACCCCAGGGACCATAAATCTATTCCCACCACAGATAAATGGACTCCATCCCCTCTCAGGTACAGCTCGGGTATCAGACTCCAATACGAAATAGCGGATAATCAAGCCACAATTCCAAATAAAAAATCACCCCACCACTTTTTTAACTTTTATGCGAGTTTTGTTGATTCTCGCAAACCGACCTTGCCATGCGCCAAGTCGTCCGAGCCACCATGTCGGACCACAAGACCATCATATTGGGGAAGGCCGCACGGAGCCGAAGGAAATCGATTTTGATGTCCAAAATCAGCTTCCTACTGGAACGAACCCCCAGATCGCCCCTCCCCCCCCTGACATGAAGCACTAATATGTCAGGTGGCCTGTCCAGGCATGCAAATTTATGCACCTCAAGCCCAACCCTGCTCCACATCATCCCTGGTACCCCTAACCAGCGAACGCACACCTCCCTCCTGGAAATCCTCAGCTGCCTCCCATCTGGTCTAACGTCCGCTCGCCTGGCCCCCCAGAAAACATAGGAGTGGCCCAATATCCAGACGAGGCGTGGCAGCACTCCATCTGAAAGAAAAGGATGAAACCACTGGATAAAATCAATCTCCCAGGAATATTCACCCAACATGAAAAGCACCACCCTATACCCCATCCGTCCATAGCACACCCCCTTTTTTGATTAACATTGATCAATCTATTAACAAATGTGGGTGAATTTAAATGAAGCACGTAGCTGCAAATAAGTACAATGGGTTGGTTAAAACATATTTATTATGAATGGAATGGATAACAGGGTAAAAAAAATGCATGATAGTGATACATTCCATAGAGTAATTCATATGTACAATCATCCTGAAGAATACAAAAGAGTCTGTGAATAACAGGATAATAGACAAGAATACACGATCATAGTAAATAACTTGTAATTCATATATATATACA
Organism: Lithobates septentrionalis; assembly: GCA_037952835.1. Classification (NCBI taxonomy): domain Eukaryota; kingdom Metazoa; phylum Chordata; class Amphibia; order Anura; family Ranidae; genus Lithobates; species Lithobates septentrionalis. The sequence goes on along the minus strand of JBBDGP010002647.1, from coordinate 185,164 downwards.
GATATGCACATATGGCATGATACAATTCAATGGTAAATTGGTTGATTGTGTATAACCTACAAGCTAACTCCTCCACATAGACTGCAATGAAATAGAACCCCATAATAGATTACATATAGATTCTATGACCACATGATATCAAATCAATATGACTTGATGGACGTGTATAAATATAAAATTAGAGCACGGCTTCTAGTTAGCTCGACGCGTTTCGTGGCTGGGTAGTTACCACTCTTCAGGAGCAAGCGCGTGATCTGGAATAAAATAATATAAGGATTGCCATGAGGACCATAACCCATCAGGGAGAAACTACGTCAGGTGGACCAAGCCCTATTAAATTACTTACAAACGGTATAGCTGTGTGTGGGAGGTGCATTGCAAGGAGTTGAGGGCCAACCGGGAACATCATTCCCGGGAACTGTTGGAATGTGATCCATGACCGCAATCCAAAGCACCACCAAGGGCGGACAAGCATCTAAACTGTCCGGATCTTCCTGAACTCGGGAGTTTGGGAGGAACAATATCTCAGTGGCTTCTGTGAAAATTAGTAAATAGTACAGTTACCATGGTACACAGTGTACCCCAATGATAATGTAGAGTAAACAAGAGTGCAAGTATACTAGTAGTGTCACAAGTGAAAGGGTAGATACATAAAAAAAATAATAAAGTTCATGAGGTAAGATGTTGGTGAGTGAAAGTATTAAGCCAACCATTGGGGCTGTATAAAAGAAAAAAAAAGATTACAAATAAGGCAGTGGGCAAGTGAAGAAAAACAGACAACAAAGTTACCTCATAATTAATGAAAAACCTGATCCAGGGGGTTTGTGATGCAAGAGAGAGCCAAACAAAGATACTGGGCCACCCACAGGTGGGTTTATATGGATGCAGCCAAGGGACATCCCAAAGTCACGCATGTGCAGACGAGGGGAGAGGGCATCACCATCTGGATGGTATGGCTGCCCAGCAGTGAACGCCAAAGTTCCCCTCATGGAGCACGTACATGGAAAAAGAAACTGCCAATGTAGCGGCACCACAGGAGTGACGCCGTGCGTGCGACGAAGGACAAAAGTCCCAACTTTTTGTCCTCCCCCTTTTCTCGCCATAAACAGAGATGGAGGCATGTGACCTATGTAGGTCACTGCCTCATATAAAGTCTCAAAATACAACATTTTTTTCTTTAAATGTGGGCGAATGTAGGAACAGAGTCTCTTGGAGTCCCATCTGCCAATCTGCCTAACAGCTGTCTCGTCCATCCCGCACCGAGCGGCCTCCGTGGCGGTCCCGATGCGGAAGGAGTGCGAAGCATACTGTCTTTCCTCCAAGCCCGCTGCCCTAAGCCCCTTCCTGAAGGCGGCTATCAGGGCCGTCTTTACCGCGGGGCAAAAGGGGCATCTGCCCAGGGCCCTGTCATTGTTGGGGGCCCTGCGCTGCCCGTCCCTTAAACCCTGCACTGCCCGCCGGAGTTCGGCCACCTCCAGTGCTGGTCGCATGCTGGCTGCTCGCTACTGTCACTTGGAAATACACAAGCACGGCTTGTGTTTTTCCAAGTGACAGCGTTCCTCTTCCGGCGGCTGTTCTCGTCCCTCGGGGCTCGGGTACACACACGATCTATGAGAGCAGAGGAGGAAGGGGGCGGGGACTCTGCACAGGGGAAGCTGCTTCTGGGACGGGCAGGCTCCACGGACATCGGAGGACAACATGCTGTGAGTACACAGAGTTTTCCTCTGTACTGGAATGGTGGGTGGGGGGCTTTGTGGGAGGACTGCCTTTTACTTAGGGGGAGTGTAGCTCTGTATTGAAATCTGGGTGGGAGGAGAGCTGTGCACCTCTGCACTCTGCACCCACCTCACACTGCACTCTGCACCCACCTCACACTGCACTCTGCACCCACCTCACACTGCACTCTGCACCCACCTCACACTGCACCCACCTCACACTGCACCCTGCACCCACCTCACACTGCACTCTGCACCCACCTCACACTGCACCCTGCACCCACCTCACACTGCACCCTGCACCCACCTCACTCTGCACCCACCTCACACTGCACCCACCTCACACTGCACTCTGCACCCACCTCACACTGCACTCTGCACCCACCTCACACTGCACTCTGCACCCACCTCACACTGCACCCACCTCACACTGCACCCTGCACCCACCTCACACTGCACTCTGCACCCACCTCACACTGCACCCACCTCACACTGCACCCTGCACCCACCTCACACTGCACTCTGCACCCACCTCACTCTGCACCCACCTCACACTGCACCCACCTCACACTGCACCCACCTCACACTGCACCCTGCACCCACCTCACACTGCACTCTGCACCCACCTCACTCTGCACCCACCTCACACTGCACCCACCTCACACTGCACTATGCACCCACCTCACACTGCACTCTGCACCCACCTCACTCTGCACCCACCTCACACTGCACCCACCTCACACTGCACCCTGCACCCACCTCACACTGCACTCTGCACCCACCTCACTCTGCACCCACCTCACACTGCACCCACCTCACACTGCACCCTGCACCCACCTCACACTGCACTCTGCACCCACCTCACACTGCACTCTGCACCCACCTCACACTGCACCCACCTCACACTGCACCCTGCACCCACCTCACACTGCACTCTGCACCCACCTCACACTGCACCCACCTCACACTGCACCCTGCACCCACCTCACACTGCACTCTGCACCCACCTCACTCTGCACCCACCTCACACTGCACCCACCTCACACTGCACTATGCACCCACCTCACACTGCACCCTGCACCCACCTCACACTGCACTCTGCACCCACCTCACTCTGCACCCACCTCACACTGCACCCACCTCACACTGCACTATGCACCCACCTCACACTGCACCCTGCACCCACCTCACACTGCACTCTGCACCCACCTCACACTGCACCCACCTCACACTGCACCCTGCACCCACCTCACACTGCACTCTGCACCCACCTCACACTGCACCCACCTCACACTGCACTATGCACCCACCTCACACTGCACCCTGCACCCACCTCACACTGCACTCTGCACCCACCTCACTCTGCACCCACCTCACACTGCACCCACCTCACACCTCACACTGCACCCACCTCACACTGCACTCTGCACCCACCTCACACTGCACTCTGCACCCACCTCACTCTGCACCCACCTCACACTGCACCCACCTCACACTGCACCCTGCACCCACCTCACACTGCACTCTGCACCCACCTCACTCTGCACCCACCTCACACTGCACCCACCTCACACTGCACTATGCACCCACCTCACACTGCACTCTGCACCCACCTCACTCTGCACCCACCTCACACTGCACCCACCTCACACTGCACCCTGCACCCACCTCACACTGCACTCTGCACCCACCTCACTCTGCACCCACCTCACACTGCACCCACCTCACACTGCACCCTGCACCCACCTCACACTGCACTCTGCACCCACCTCACACTGCACTCTGCACCCACCTCACACTGCACCCACCTCACACTGCACCCTGCACCCACCTCACACTGCACTCTGCACCCACCTCACACTGCACCCACCTCACACTGCACCCTGCACCCACCTCACACTGCACTCTGCACCCACCTCACTCTGCACCCACCTCACACTGCACCCACCTCACACTGCACTATGCACCCACCTCACACTGCACCCTGCACCCACCTCACACTGCACTCTGCACCCACCTCACTCTGCACCCACCTCACACTGCACCCACCTCACACTGCACTATGCACCCACCTCACACTGCACCCTGCACCCACCTCACACTGCACTCTGCACCCACCTCACACTGCACCCACCTCACACTGCACCCTGCACCCACCTCACACTGCACTCTGCACCCACCTCACACTGCACCCACCTCACACTGCACTATGCACCCACCTCACACTGCACCCTGCACCCACCTCACACTGCACTCTGCACCCACCTCACTCTGCACCCACCTCACACTGCACCCACCTCACACCTCACACTGCACCCACCTCACACTGCACTCTGCACCCACCTCACACTGCACTCTGCACCCACCTCACTCTGCACCCACCTCACACTGCACCCACCTCACACTGCACCCTGCACCCACCTCACACTGCACTCTGCACCCACCTCACTCTGCACCCACCTCACACTGCACCCACCTCACACTGCACTATGCACCCACCTCACACTGCACTCTGCACCCACCTCACTCTGCACCCACCTCACACTGCACTATGCACCCACCTCACACTGCACTCTGCACCCACCTCACTCTGCACCCACCTCACTCTGCACCCACCTCACACTGCACTATGCACCCACCTCACACTGCACTCTGCACCCACCTCACTCTGCACCCACCTCACACTGCACTCTGCACCCACCTCACTCTGCACCCACCTCACACTGCACCCACCTCACACTGCACCCACCTCACCCTGCACCCACCTCACACTGCACCCTGCACCCACCTCACACTGCACTCTGCACCCACCTCACTCTGCACCCACCTCACTCTGCACCCACCTCACACTGCACCCACCTCACACTGCACTATGCACCCACCTCACACTGCACTCTGCACCCACCTCACTCTGCACCCACCTCACTCTGCACCCACCTCACACTGCACCCACCTCACACTGCACTATGCACCCACCTCACACTGCACTCTGCACCCACCTCACTCTGCACCCACCTCACACTGCACTCTGCACCCACCTCACTCTGCACCCACCTCACACTGCACTATGCACCCACCTCACACTGCACTCTGCACCCACCTCACTCTGCACCCACCTCACACTGCACTCTGCACCCACCTCACTCTGCACCCACCTCACACTGCACCCACCTCACACTGCACCCACCTCACCCTGTACCCACCTCACACTGCACCCTGCACCCACCTCACACTGCACTCTGCACCCACCTCACTCTGCACCCACCTCACTCTGCACCCACCTCACACTGCACCCACCTCACACTGCACTATGCACCCACCTCACACTGCACTATGCACCCACCTCACACTGCACCCTGCACCCACCTCACACTGCACTCTGCACCCACCTCACACTGCACCCACCTCACACTGCACCCTGCACCCACCTCACACTGCACTCTGCACCCACCTCACACTGCACCCACCTCACACTGCACTATGCACCCACCTCACACTGCACCCTGCACCCACCTCACACTGCACTCTGCACCCACCTCACTCTGCACCCACCTCACACTGCACCCACCTCACACCTCACACTGCACCCACCTCACACTGCACTCTGCACCCACCTCACACTGCACTCTGCACCCACCTCACTCTGCACCCACCTCACACTGCACCCACCTCACACTGCACCCTGCACCCACCTCACACTGCACTCTGCACCCACCTCACTCTGCACCCACCTCACACTGCACCCACCTCACACTGCACTATGCACCCACCTCACACTGCACTCTGCACCCACCTCACTCTGCACCCACCTCACACTGCACCCACCTCACACTGCACCCTGCACCCACCTCACACTGCACTCTGCACCCACCTCACTCTGCACCCACCTCACACTGCACCCACCTCACACTGCACCCTGCACCCACCTCACACTGCACTCTGCACCCACCTCACACTGCACTCTGCACCCACCTCACACTGCACCCACCTCACACTGCACCCTGCACCCACCTCACACTGCACTCTGCACCCACCTCACACTGCACCCACCTCACACTGCACCCTGCACCCACCTCACACTGCACTCTGCACCCACCTCACTCTGCACCCACCTCACACTGCACCCACCTCACACTGCACTATGCACCCACCTCACACTGCACCCTGCACCCACCTCACACTGCACTCTGCACCCACCTCACTCTGCACCCACCTCACACTGCACCCACCTCACACTGCACTATGCACCCACCTCACACTGCACCCTGCACCCACCTCACACTGCACTCTGCACCCACCTCACACTGCACCCACCTCACACTGTACCCTGCACCCACCTCACACTGCACTCTGCACCCACCTCACACTGCACCCACCTCACACTGCACTATGCACCCACCTCACACTGCACCCTGCACCCACCTCACACTGCACTCTGCACCCACCTCACTCTGCACCCACCTCACACTGCACCCACCTCACACCTCACACTGCACCCACCTCACACTGCACTCTGCACCCACCTCACACTGCACTCTGCACCCACCTCACTCTGCACCCACCTCACACTGCACCCACCTCACACTGCACCCTGCACCCACCTCACACTGCACTCTGCACCCACCTCACTCTGCACCCACCTCACACTGCACCCACCTCACACTGCACTATGCACCCACCTCACACTGCACTCTGCACCCACCTCACTCTGCACCCACCTCACTCTGCACCCACCTCACACTGCACTATGCACCCACCTCACACTGCACTCTGCACCCACCTCACTCTGCACCCACCTCACTCTGCACCCACCTCACACTGCACTATGCACCCACCTCACACTGCACTCTGCACCCACCTCACTCTGCACCCACCTCACACTGCACTCTGCACCCACCTCACTCTGCACCCACCTCACACTGCACCCACCTCACACTGCACCCACCTCACCCTGCACCCACCTCACACTGCACCCTGCACCCACCTCACACTGCACTCTGCACCCACCTCACTCTGCACCCACCTCACTCTGCACCCACCTCACACTGCACCCACCTCACACTGCACTATGCACCCACCTCACACTGCACTCTGCACCCACCTCACTCTGCACCCACCTCACTCTGCACCCACCTCACACTGCACCCACCTCACACTGCACTATGCACCCACCTCACACTGCACTCTGCACCCACCTCACTCTGCACCCACCTCACACTGCACTCTGCACCCACCTCACTCTGCACCCACCTCACACTGCACTATGCACCCACCTCACACTGCACTCTGCACCCACCTCACTCTGCACCCACCTCACACTGCACTCTGCACCCACCTCACTCTGCACCCACCTCACACTGCACCCACCTCACACTGCACCCACCTCACCCTGTACCCACCTCACACTGCACCCTGCACCCACCTCACACTGCACTCTGCACCCACCTCACTCTGCACCCACCTCACTCTGCACCCACCTCACACTGCACCCACCTCACACTGCACTATGCACCCACCTCACACTGCACTCTGCACCCACCTCACTCTGCACCCACCTCACACTGCACCCACCTCACACTGCACCCACCTCACACTGCACCCACCTCACACTGCACCCTGCACCCACCTCACACTGCACTCTGCACCCACCTCACTCTGCACCCACCTCACACTGCACCCACCTCACACTGCACCCACCTCACACTGCACCCTGCACCCACCTCACACTGCACTCTGCACCCACCTCACTCTGCACCCACCTCACTCTGCACCCACCTCACACTGCACCCACCTCACACTGCACTATGCACCCACCTCACACTGCACTCTGCACCCACCTCACTCTGCACCCACCTCACACTGCACCCACCTCACACTGCACCCACCTCACACTGCACCCACCTCACACTGCACTCTGCACCCACCTCACTCTGCACCCACCTCACTCTGCACCCACCTCACACTGCACTCTGCACCCACCTCACTCTGCACCCACCTCACTCTGCACTCTGCACCCACCTCACTCTGCACCCATCTCACTCTGCACCCACCTCACACTGCACTCTGCACCCACCTCACTCTGCACCCACCTATCTCTGCACTCTGCACCCACCTCACTCTGCACCCATCTCACTCTGCACCCACCTCACACTGCACTCTGCACCCACCTCACTCTGCACCAACCTCACACTGCACTCTGCACCCACCTCACACTGCACTCTGCACCCACCTCACACTGCACTCTACACCCACCTCACTCTGCACCCACCTCACTCTGAACCCACCTCACACTGCACTCTGCACCCACCTCACTCTGCACCCACCTCACTCTGCACTCTGCACCCACCTCACTCTGCACCCACCTCACTCTGCACTCTGCACCCATCTCACTCTGCACCCAGCTCACACTGCACTCTGCACCCACCTCACTCTGCACTAACCTCACACTGCACTCTGCACACACCTCACTCTGCACCCACCTCACACTGCACTCTGCACCCACCTCACTCTGCACCCACCTCACTCTGCACTCTGCACCCACCTCACACTGCACTCTGCACCCACCTCACTATGCACCCACCTCACTCTGCACCCACCTCACACTGCACCCACCTCACACTGCACTCTGCACCCACCTCACTCTGCACTCTACACCCACCTCACTCTGCACCCACCTCACCCTACACTCTGCACCCACCTCACTCTGCACCCACCTCACACTGCACTCTGCACCCACCTCACTCTGCACTCTGCACCCACCTTACTCTGCACTCTGCACCCACCTCACACTGCACTCTGCACCCACCTCACTCTGCACTCTGCACCCACCTCACTCTGCACTCTGCACCCACCTCACTCTGCACCCACCTCACCTCAGCACCCACCTCACACTGCATTCTGCACCCACCTCACTCTGCACCCACCTCACTCTGCACCCACCTCACACTGCACCCACCTCACACTGCACCCGCCTCACACTGCACCCTGCACCCACCTCACACTGCACTCTGCACCCACCTCACTCTGCACCCACCTCACTCTGCACCCACCTCACACTGCACTCTGCACCCACCTCACCCCTGCACTCTGCACCCACCTCACCCCTGCACTCTGCACCCACCTCACCCCTGCACCCACCTCACTCTGCACCCACCTCATTCCTGCACCCACCTCACTCTGCACTCTGCACCCACCTTACCCCTGCATTCTGCACCTACCTTACCCCTGCACTCTGCATCCACCTCACCCCTGCACTCTGCACCCACCTCACTCTGCACTCATCTCACTCTGCACCCACCTCACTCTGCACCCACCTCACCCCTGCATTCTGCACCCACCTTACCCATGCACTCTACACCCACCTCAGTCCTGCACTTTGCACCCACCTCACCCCTGCACTCTGCACCCACCTCAGTCCTGCACTCTGCACCCACCTCACCCCTGCGCTCTGCACTCACCTCACCCCTGCGCTCTGCACCCACCTCACCCTGCACCCACCTCACTCTGCACCCACCTCACTCTGCACCCACCTCACTCTGCACCCACCTCACCCCTGCACCCACCTCACCCCTGCACCCACCTCACCCCTGCACCCACCTCACCCCTGCACCCACCTCACTCTACACTCTGCATCCACCTCACCCATGCACTCTGTACCCACCTCACTCTTCACTCTGCACCCACCTCACTCTGCACCCACCTCACTCTGCACTCTGCACCCAACTCACTCTGCACCCACCTCACCCCTGCACTCTGCATCCACCTCACCCCTGCACTCTGCATCCACCTCACCCCTGCACTCTGCATCCACCTCACCCCTGCACCCACCTCACTCCTGCACCCACCTCACTCTGCACTCATCTCACTCTGCACTCATCTCACTCTGCACTCTGCACCCACCTTACCCATGCACTCTACACCCACCTCAGTCCTGCACTTTGCACCCACCTCACCCCTGCACTCTGCACCCACCTCAGTCCTGCACTCTGCACCCACCTCACCCCTGCGCTCTGCACTCACCTCACCCCTGCGCTCTGCACCCACCTTACCCTGCACCCACCTCACTCTGCACCCACCTCACTCTGCACCCACCTCACCCCTGCACCCACCTCACCCCTGCACCCACCTCACTCTACACTCTACATCCACCTCACCCATGCACTCTGTACCCACCTCACTCTTCACTCTGCACCCACCTCACTCTGCACCCACCTCACTCTGCACTCTGCACCCAACTCACTCTGCACCCACCTCACCCCTGCACTCTGCATCCACCTCACCCCTGCACTCTGCATCCACCTCACTCCTGCACCCACCTCACTCCTGCACCCACCTCACTCTGCACTCATCTCACTCTGCACTCATCTCACTCTGCACTCATCTCACTCTGCACTCATCTCACTCTGCACTCTGCACCCACCTCACTCTGCACCCACCTTACCCCTGCATTCTGCACCCACCTTACCCCTGCATTCTGCACCCACCTTACCCCTGCATTCTGCACCCACCTCACCCCTGCACTCTGCACCCACCTCACTCTGCACCCACCTCACTCTGCACCCACCTCACTCTGCACTCTGCACCCACCTCACTCTGCACCCAACTCACCCCTGCATTCTGCACCCACCTTACCCATGCACTCTGCATCCACCTAACCCCTACACTCTGCACCCACCTCAGTCCTGCACTTTGCACCCACCTCACCCCTGCACTCTGCACCCACCTCAGTCCTGCACTCTGCACCCACCTCAGTCTGAACCCACCTCACCCCTGCACTCTGCACCCACCTCACTCTGCACTCTGCACCCACCTCACCCCTGCACTCTGCACCTACATCACCCCTGCACCCACCTTACTCCTGCACTCTGCATCCACCTCACCCCTGCACTCTGTAGACACCTCATTCTGCACACACCTCACCCCTGCACTCTGCACCCACCTCAGTCCTGCACTTTGCACCCACCTCACCCCTGCACTCTGCACCCACCTCAGTCCTGCACTCTGCACCCACCTCAGTCCTGCACTCTGCACCCACCTCAGTCCTGCACTCTGCACCCACCTCAGTCCTGCACTCTGCACCCACCTCAGTCCTGCACCCTGCACCCACCTCACTCCTGCACCCTGCGCCCACCTCACTCCTGCACTCTGCACCCACCTCACTCCTGCACTCTGCACTCACCTCACCCCTAAACTATGCACCCACCACACCCCTGCACTCTGCACCCACCACACCCCTACACTCTGCACCCACCTCACCCCTGTACTCTGCACCCACCTCACCCCTGCACTCACCTCACTCTGCACCCACCTCAGCCTTGCACTCTGCACCCACCTCAGCCCTGCACTCTGCACCCATCTCAGTCCTGCACTCACCTCACTCCTGCACTCTGCACCCACCACACCCCTGCAATCTGCACCCACCTCACCCCTGCACTCTGCACTTACCTCACTCTGCACCCACCTCAGTCCTGCACTCTGCACCCACCTCAGCCCTGCACTGTGCACCCACCTCAGTCCTGCACCCACCTCACTCCTGCACTCTGCACCCACCTCAGTCCTGCACTCTGCACCCACCTCAGTCTGAACCCACCTCACCCCTGCACTCTGCACCCACCTCACTCTGCACCCACCTCACCCCTGCACTCTGCACCTACATCACCCCTGCACCCACCTTACTCCTGCACTCTGCATCCACCTCACCCCTGCACTCTGTAGACACCTCATTCTGCACACACCTCACCCCTGCACTCTGCACCCACCTCAGTCCTGCACTTTGCACCCACCTCACCCCTGCACTCTGCACCCACCTCAGTCCTGCACTCTGCACCCACCTCAGTCCTGCACTCTGCACCCACCTCAGTCCTGCACTCTGCACCCACCTCAGTCCTGCACCCTGCACCCACCTCACTCCTGCACCCTGCGCCCACCTCACTCCTGCACTCTGCACCCACCTCACTCCTGCACTCTGCACCCACCTCACCCCTGCACTCACCTCACCCCTAAACTATGCACCCACCACACCCCTGCACTCTGCACCCACCACACCCCTACACTCTGCACCCACCTCACCCCTGTACTCTGCACCCACCTCACCCCTGCACTCACCTCACTCTGCACCCACCTCAGCCTTGCACTCTGCACCCACCTCAGCCCTGCACTCTGCACCCATCTCAGTCCTGCACTCACCTCACTCCTGCACTCTGCACCCACCACACCCCTGCAATCTGCACCCACCTCACCCCTGCACTCTGCACTTACCTCACTCTGCACCCACCTCAGTCCTGCACTCTGCACCCACCTCAGCCCTGCACTGTGCACCCACCTCAGTCCTGCACCCACCTCACTCCTGCACTCTGCACCCACCTCACCCCTGCACTCTGCACCCACCTCACCCCTGCACTCTGCACAAAGTGCACCCCCAAGCCTGCACTCTGTACATAGTGCACCCCTCAATGCTAGTGCAGTTTGGCCACACCCGCAATTTGCACTGAGAGGTTATGATGTGTAGTAACCTCTAGCAACTAATCAGTGAGCAATAATGATTTTCAGTAACCTCTAGAATCCAATTAGTGAGCAGTAATGATGTTCTGTAACCTCTAGAAACGAATCTGTGAGCTGTAATGATGTGTTGTAATCTCTGGCAGCCAATCACAATCGTTGCCTGATCTGCTGCAGTAAACTCATTTTGAGTCTAGCTGGGGGGGCCCCAATAAAATCTTTGCCCAGGGCCCAATCAATATTAAAGACGGCCCTGGCGGCTATGAACTGAAACTTGGACAACAGAGCCCAATCCCCGTGTGTTAGGAACGGACCATCCACAACCGGGCGCAGCTCTAAAAGCTCCCGCACCACCCTTACCGGACACACCGGGGAAACCGGCAGTGTAAACAGTTGCAACCACACTCCCTTGCCCACCTGGTCTGTCTTTGACCTGCGCAAAAAAACTTGCAAACGTCCCCACTACAGAGCACATCTTGCACCAATATTCTCCCCGGGACCCTACAAGATGGGCTGACCAGCTTGCTAATCCAGAATGCCCCAAAAAATGCCAGGGAAAAAGCCGCCTTGAATAAGGCAACCTCATTTTCAAAGGAACATAATGAGCCCAACCCCTCAAAAATGGCCTGTAGGTTATTAAAGGACAGGAGCCGCCTAGCATCCCTGCGCTTATGTGACTTCCTATATCCTTTACCGCCTGCCGAACACAAAAATCTTTTGTAAAATCCACCCAACCCTGTAAATTAAAGAAAAATGCCAAACCTGACAGTTTCTGCTCCAGGGAAGACACCGACACTCCCTGCTCCATGTTCCTGGAAACAAAGTACAGAACCACCAGCCGTACTTCCGAATTTCCCTACACCGCCCCGGCTAAACGCAACACCTCCATCCATTCCCCCCATTCCTTGGAGTAGTCCCTCCATGTAGCCTCACTCACCGACCTTCTGATCCATCCCGCGATGACTCCAAGGCAATCTCCCACAGCCACACTCGCCGCTGGTGCAAGTTCCCGAAACCTGTCCCACTGAAACCAAGACAATGAGTCAGCTAACATATTGTCTACCCCCTGGGAGGTGCACAGCATACAACAGTATGCTCAACTGCAGACAGCGTAACACCATATGCAGCAACAGCCTGATAGCCTGACTCAGGCCCCTTAGATGCAGCCGCTGCCCGTACCTAGTCCAAGATCCTGTCGACGTCCGCCATGCATTCTGTGGATGTGACAAGCAGCAGCATGAAACTGCCTGTCTTGTCACCTGTCCCTCAACTGATGCCTGGGAGACCCCACCTCCCCCTTAAATTAACTACCTTGCCCCTCCCCATCCTGTTGATCCTGGCCAATACCCTTCTTCTACTTACACTTTCTTAACCCTATAGTTGCTAACCCTTATCAGCCCGTCATGTTGGCCCTTCACTATCCTTTCCATTTTATTCCTCTCGCTCCAGGCCTTACTGTAACATTCCCAATAGTCAGTCACAGTGCCCACTAGTCCTCTGAATTTCAGTTTGACATTTCTTTGTCTTTGTTTTATTGTGAGCTGCATAATACTTGGAAATTATTTTGATGATCTTTTCACAAAACGCACTCTAATCAAAGGGGGAGGGGGGGAGGGCAGGCATTGTTGAATGGATCCACCATGTGTTTAATGGATGCTGCTTTATCTAAAACCCACAGAGACATAACAGCAAGATGTCCAATCCAGATTCCCTGCCCCAGGCCTAAATTTTGTAATGTGACTTTTTATGCTTAGTCTAGAACAGCCACCCCTATCCAGGGTTCCGTGGAATGCTGGGATTCCTCCAGAGGTGGTTAGGGGATCTTTAAACCTTGGTTGATTCACCTCTTATCTGCTGGAGCCTGCAACATCTGCTGTGTCTGGTTTTGGCTCTTCTTGCTGAGCTACCTGCCTGATTCCTTGGACAATCTTGCCTTGTACCTTGTTTCTGGTTAACCTTGAACTCTTTGCTCCTCCCATGAACTTCCCATTTAAGCCATGTCTTTTGCACTTTGCCAGATTGTGCTCTCTCCAGCTGATATTTTGCCCCTTGTGTACCTGTACCAGTCCTTTTCTTCACTACCATTGGTTACCAAAAATTTGGCTTGTTCCTTGACAACGCTTTCGCTTGAATCCAACCTGCAAACATTTGTTACTGACCTGTGGCTTGTTAACTGACCATGCTTCTGTTTGACCCCTACCTGCTATATTTGCCATTGAACCTTGGCTTGCTCCCCTCCTGATGGGGGGATCCTGAGGACCACAAGCTGGTACTGAAACACAGCAAAACCCATCTCCACCATCAGGGGCTCTGGTGGATACCAGTTAACGCTTAGAACCCCCACCTCAAATGAGCCCATGCCATCCACCAGGGTGACCTGCTTGTGTACTTATCCTGCTGGTTGGCCTGAACTCCTCTACTGCTATAGCTACTGGTCTCTGAGCCTGACCCCTGATTGTGAGAGCACAAAAGTGTAGGCTGATTTATGTAGGATATATATTATATATATATATATATATATATATATATATATATATATATATATATATAGTTGCAGTGGGACCCCATGCTACTCAGAAGATTGCTAGTTTATGTCAGATTTTTGGAGCGGCAGGCACGCTGATTGTTCAGGGGTGGGCTGGATGCATAATAGACCTGGGGTTCAAGCTTAGGGCTCCACCCAACAGACAGGAGGTCTGTGCATGGGATCTAGGAGGACTCCAATCCTCTGCAGGAGTCAGAGAGGGTGCATGGGGAAGCCAGAGCGTGCATGTCTGCCGGAGGCAGATTTAGTCTGTGACAGAGCAGCAAGGATCTGATCATGTGTAAGCTATGACAGAGCTTGACTCTAAGGAACTCTTTTGGTCGGAGGAACAGACCTAAGGCTTAAGCTTGAGACCTGAAGCAATGCAAGGAGGCTGAAGTATTTGGATTGTGCAAGTAACAGTAATTGTGGAACACCCTGCGTGGGCAATTGATGTCTTTTATGAACTTTTCCATTCTTCTAAATAAAAGTGGGCTACCATGCCCTTAAAAATACAGTTTTGGACTGAACCTATTAAAAATGCATCTACCACTTGAGTCTAATCACGGCAATCTCACAATATGCAGTATATACAAACACACACACAGTATTAGGGCTGAGATATTGACCAGGCCAGGGTCTGACCAAACCAGCTACAGTATATTCTACAAAAGGATAGCTAATAACTCTTTGCTATGTTAATTTTATGCAAGACCACCTTGGCCCTTGGGAGCCAATATAATTAAACAGTTCAAAGGAAGATGGTTTGCACATTGGCAAAGGATTGTGGAGTGCAGGTGGTCTGGTCAGACTTCAAAGGAATCGTAAAGACCAAGGAAGACAAGTTAAAATGTTTGTGTTTGTGTGAGAATGCAACTAGGCCATTAATAATCAATGCAAGTATTTAATTATAATTTATGAAGTTGTGGAAAAGTTTAAAGCAGGGTTAGGTTATAAAAAAATATCCCAAGCTTTGAACATCTCACGAAGCTCTGTTCAAACCATCATCCAAAAATGGAAAGAGTATGGAACAACTGCAAACCTACCAAGACATGGCCGTCCACCTAAACTGACAGGCCGGGCAAGGAGAACATTCATCAGAGAAGCAGCCAAGAGGCCCATGGTAACTCTGGAGGATCTGCAGAGATCCACAGCTCAGGTGGGAGAATCTGTCCACAGGACAACTATTAGTCGTGCTCTCCACAAATCTGGCCTTTATGGTAGAGTGGCAAGAAGCCATTGTTGAAAGAAAGCCATAAGAAGTCCCATTTGCAGTTTGCGAGAGGCCATGTGGGGGACACAGCAAATGTGGAAGAAGGTGCTCTGGTCAGATGAGAACAAAATCTAATTGTTGGCCTAAAAGCAAAATGCTATGTGTGGCGGAAAACTAACACTGCACATCACCCTGAACACACCATCCCCACCGTGAAACATGGTGGTGGCAGCATCATGATGTGGTGATGCTTTTCTTCAGAGGGGACAGGGAAGCTGGTCAGAGTTGATAGGAAGATGAATGAAGCCAAATACAGGGCAATCTTAGAAGAAAATCTGTCTGTCTTCCAGCAGGACAACAACCCTAAACATGTGCCACTTTGTGTTGGTCTATCACATAAAATCCCAATACAATACATTTACGTTTTTGGTTGTAACATGACAAAATGTGGAAAATTTCAAGGGGTACGAATACTTTTTTAAGGCACTGTACACAGTAAATTCCTATGTAGACACAGAAAGTCCAGAATCCAATGGATCAATTTGACAACCAAGAAACCAGCATTTTTACATGGAGAGGTCAGCAATCACAGCCTTCATACTTCCATATTCAGGTTTTCTTTAACTTTTCCATAGACGTTGGATAGTATTCTACTTTTCATCATACCAGGTCAATAATCAAATGTCTTTGAGGCACCCATAGTCACCTCTGGCCAGGGCTTCTTGGAGGAAACCTTGTCCAGTTGTGTTTGTTTTCTCCCGATAGGTCAGAGCCAATAGTGTCGGCAGAGCTCTTGCCCCATCCCTCTGATTAGACTACACATAATTGAGCTGGCTATTTACAGTCTCTCACAAAAGTGAGTACACCCCTCACATTTTTGTAAATATTTTATTCTATCTTTTCATGTGACAACACTGAAGAAATGACACTTTGCTACAATGTAAAGTAGTGAGTGTACAGCTTGTATAACAGTGTAAATTTGCTGTCCTCTCAAAATAACTCAACACACAGCCATTGATGTCTAAACCGCTGGCAACAAAAGTGAGTACACCCCTAAGGGAAAATGTCCAAAGTTGAGTGCACGTGCTCAGCGTCATAACCAGAGGTTGTCTTTGGGAAATAGACGTATGAGTGCTGCCAGAGGTTGTAGGGGTGGGGGGGTCAGCCTGTCAGTGCTCAGACCATATGCCGCAAATTGCATCAAATTTGTCTGTATAGCTGTCGTCCCAGAAGGAAGCCTCTTCTAAAGATGATGCACAAGAAAGCCGGCAAACAGTTTGCTGAAAGACAAGCAGACTAAGGACATGGATTACTGGAACCATGTCCTGTGGTCTGATGAGACCAAGATAAACTTATTTGGTTCAGATGGTGACAAGCGTGTGTGGTGGCAACCAGGTGAGGAGGACAAAGACAAGTGTGTCTTGTCTACAGTCAAGCATGGTGGTGGGAGTGTCATGGTCTGGGGCTGCATGAGTGCTGCCGGCACTGGGGAGCTACAGATCATTGAGGGAACCATGAATGCCAACATGTACTGTGATATACTGAAGCAGAGCATGATCCCCTCCTTTCAGAGACTGGACCGCAGGGCAGTATTCCAACATGATAACGACCCCAAACACACCTCCAAGACGAACACTGCCTTGCTAAATAAGCTGAGGGTAAAGGTGATGGACTGGCCAAGCATGTCTCCAGACCTAAACCCTATTGATCATCTGTGGGACATCCTCAAATGGAAGGTGGAGGAGCGCAAGGTCTCTAACATCCACCAGCTCTGTGATGTCGCCATGGAGGAGGGGAAGAGGACTCCAGTGACAACCTGTGAAGCTCTGGTGAACTCCATGCCCAAGAGGGTTAAGGCAGTGCTGGAAAATAATGGTGGCCACACAAAATATTGACACTTTGGGCCCAATTTGGACATTTTCACTTAGGGGTGTACTCACTTTTGTTGCCAGCGGTTTAGACATTAATGGCTGTGTGTTGAGTTATTTTGAGGGGACAGCAAATTTACACTGTTATACAAGCTGTACACTCACTACTTTACATTGTAGCAAAGTGTCATTTCTTCAGTGTTGTCACATGAAAAGATAGAAGAAAATATTTACAAAAATGTGAGGGGTGTACTCACTTTTGTGAGATAGTTTATATAATAAAGGGGCAATATAAGGACAGCCAACCGCTTCCAAAAAAAAAACCCCACAAGCTCTCCAGAACAAAAATTCATATTTAGCGCTTGTGGGGTTTTTTTGTGGAACCGGAGGTTTCCCTTGGGCCAGTGGGTGCATTTTTGGACACATGCACCCTGGCTGTCTTTATATTGCCCCTTTATTATACATAGGAGGGGTGTACTCTCTTTTGTGAGATACTGTAAATAGCCAGCTCAATTATGTGTAGTTTAATCAGAGGGATGGGGCAAGAGCTCTGCCGACACTATTGGCTCTGACCAATCGGGAGAAAACATTGAGGTTTCCTCCAAGGAGGACGAGGTTTCCTCCAAGAAGCCCCGGCCAGAGGTGACTATGGGTGTCTCAAAGACATTTGATTTTCGACCTGGTATGATCAAAAGTAGACTACTATCTCCACTGCCTTCCAATGTCTACGGCCTTCTTACAATATTTTAAACACAAATCACAGCAACATAATTTTTTCGAAGAATGTGAAATAAAATAGCCCATTACCTAAATAGGATTCATCAGGATATACGGTAATTTGCAGTCAGACGTTGGATCATTTACAAAACCACTTAGCATAGTCTCAGGTCAATAAATAACGGACATTAACATGCTTTTTGTAACAACGGGGTGTTAAAGACAAACATAGTTCATGGGTGAATTATCATCATTACAGCCAAAAACGTAGGGTTATTGACTGATAGAAACCAAGATAATTATCACTTCTACCTGCTATCCTTTTTTCTCCATTGCACTTAAGGTAATATCAAATGTGTGGACTTGTACGGTGCTAAAGGATTGCAGACAAAATGTTTAAAACGTATATATACATTTTTACTGACAAATAACTTCTAAAAAAAAACATTTAGGCCTCATGAACACTGGATGTTAAAATAACGTTATAAAAAACGGCAGTAGCTTTGCAGTGAGCTTTTCAACATTTAACGCTTTTTGCAATAGCGGTCTTTAGCGGTTATTAGTGGTTATTTTTTTTGGTTTTTTTTGTATTATTGTTTTTTTCAACGGATCAAAAACGACAAAAAACTCTGGTGAGACGCGTTTTTGAGTGTTTATCGGCGTTTAAAATTATTTTAGGCCTGAAGATTACAAAAAAAAAAAAAAAAACATGATATATTTTCTGAAAGCAGACACCCTAGAGAATAAAATAGTGGTGGTTCCAATTTTTTTATGTCGCACGATATTACCACAAAGGTCTAGGAAAACACACAATTTCAGCAAAATACACATTGAAAGTTACTTTTAGAGGGCACAAAGAAAAGCAATAAATTACCCAATTTTAAGTAAAATATAAAAGATGAGGTTACGCCGAGTAAATAGATAGCCAACATGTCAAACCTTAAATGTGCATCCGTGAAATGGTGCCAAACTTCAGTACCCTATATTTTCCATAGGTGACGCTTTAAAAGCCCCCTATAGGTCATCAGTTTAGCGATACGAAGGAGATCTCGTGCTAGAATTATTGCTCTCACTCCGGCATCTGTGGCGATATGTAACATGTGTATTGCAATCTATGTTTTTGGGGCGTAAGCACCCCACCGTGTGCGTTTATGCTTGTACGTGCCTATATGGGGGAAGTCCAATTTTCTGGGGGCGATTGTATATGCTTGGGTGTAACTTTAAATTTTTACAATTAAAAAAAATGTCTCCACTGTGCTTCACTGAATGTAATGCAATGCACGTCGCATTTCGTATACTGTCAACATTTTATTGTTAACATTGAATCACATTGGACCATTTTTTTTCTTTGTCCATAGCGTATAATGTGGAACCTCAGATTGTTAGTAACGTGGTTTACGAGCATTTCGCAATACGGGCTATTTGTAAAAAAAATTCTGATTCGCTTTGCGAGCATTGTCTCCCAAGACAAGCAGGATTCAAGCCGCTGGGGTGTGCAGTACCGCATTTGGCCAGAGGTGCGGGGGTGCCGTTGACGCTCGGAGACACTCAGAGATGCTTGGAGGCACTCGGAAACACTCAGAGACACCCCGTTCCCCAGTGTCTCTGAGCGTCTCCGAGTGTCTCCAAGTGTTTCCAAGTGTCTCCGGCACCCCGCACCTCTGGCCAAATGTGGCACAGCATAGACCAGCAGTAGCTGTGGAACGGATTATCTGAGTTTCCATTATTTCCTACGGGGAAACTCGCTTTGATATACGAGTGCTTTGGATTACAAGCATGCTTCCAGAACAAATTATACTCGGAATCCAAGTACTGTATGTGGGGTCCCATAAGTCTCAACGCGTTTCATGGGGCAAACGCCTGCTTCCTCTGGAGTGGCAAAGAAGTCCTCTTGGTGAAGCAGACGTATGTATGCATAAAGTGATGAACCACAAAGAGAAAAAATGAAATTCTCAAAGTTGTTGCCAACATCCCGAATTGTATTTATAGAAGGAACCCTCAAAAAAAGATAAGAGGGAACACTTGTACCCCCCCCCCCCATTTCCGGGGGGTACAAGTGTTCCCTCTTACCTTTTTTGAGGGTTCCTTCTAAAAAGACTTATGTATGTAAATGTATGTGCCGAACAACAGAGCAGGTTTCAGTAACAGCCTGATGTTCTGTCTTTAACTTCTATAAGACCTCCACTAAGACAAACCAAACTTCTACAAGAAAAATGCTCAACCAACCAAGGTGGAATTCGAGGGTTCCTCCAGAGTTTGCTAAGGATTCCTTGAGCAGATAAGTAACCAATGATGTAGATAAGCCTTTCTCAACCTTTTAACAAAGAGGAACCCTTCAAAATAACTTTCCAGTCTCAGGGAACCCCTACTAAATATGACTATATCTACAACTCATGATACTTTAGTGTGATGGTCAATGGGGAGGAATGCTCCTTACACTTGTGGTCACTGGGAAGAATTGCCCCCTTACAGATAGCTAAAAAGGGCAATGGTGTCAGTGGGAACTTATCTCGAGAAGCAGAAATTGCTCATTGCTCAAGGAACGCCTAGCAACCTCTGGAGGAACCCTAAGGATCCATGGAACGCTGGTTGAGGAACCCTGGTGTCGATTATCTTTCTAGCTATCTGTAAGGAGAACGTGGGGTTCTTCTCATTGATCACAAAAGTCAGGGGACATTCTTCCCAAATGACCATCATGGTAATGTACCTGGAGCTGTAGATTTAGTATTTATTAGCAGGGGTTCCCTGAGACCACTGAGACCAGAAAGTTATTCAAAGGGTATCTCCATGTTAAAAAGGTTAAAGTGGAATTCCAGGCAAAGGGTGAGGTCTTATGGGGCTAGCATGTGTTGGTATAAGGGGCAGAACCACCCAGTAATGTCACCTGGTAAATCCCCTCTCTATGACATCACAAGGCAGTGGGGGGGGGGGGGAGCAGCAATGTCATTAGGCGAGTTTCAAGTGATGGGAACGGCCATGTTTGGCGGCAGGGTTTTTTTTTTTCCATACAGGTTGTTGGCCAGCGGTCTTCATGATTGATGGTGGTCTTACATCAGGGAACATTTTTATTTTTTTTAATAAAGGACTCAAAAACTCTTTTTTTTAAATTTACTTTTCACATTTTTTTTTTTTTTTGGTGAATTGTACTATGTACCCCATATTCATTCACATGGGGGGGGAATCTGGGAGCTTCCAGATTCCAAAAAGCTACCCACTGCACAACCACTGAGCTAGGGTTGTGGGGAAGAGGCTTTTGTCCTCATCAACACGGGGACAAGGTGCTTTGCCAGGGGGTTCCTCCCCTGGCAAAGTGCCCTCCCATGTTGAGGGCATGTGGCCTGGTATGGTTTGAGAGGGGGCTCCTCCCCCCTTCCTGGCCTGCCCGTATGCATGCTCAGATTAGGGTCTGATATGGATAATGGGAGGGGCAAACACTATATTTTTTTTGCTGTGGGGTTCTCCCAAAAAATCCATACCAGGCTATTGTGGATTTTGGGGGAGGATCCTATGCATTTCTTTTGTTTGTTTTTGGACGGGGGTTCCCTTAAAATCCATACAACATCCAAAGGGCCTGATGGATGGATGGGGGGGTGGGGGCATGCTTTTATTTTTTTTTTAATGCAGGCTTTTTTGTTTACATACTGCTGTCAGCTGGGAATCTCCCGCTGACAGCAAAGATGACTCGTCATTGTTAGGATTGTAATGGCAAGGAATACTGGGGCAAGTTGCTGCCTGCTGGAGGGTCTGGGTGCTGGGAAATCTATTGTTGTTGCTGGGGGTCTATTGTTGCAGGGGTGGATCTATTGTTGCTAGGGATCTATTGTTGTTGGGTTTGGGTCTATTGTTGCTGGGAGGATCTTGCTGGGATGAGGTCTATTGTTGCTGGGGGATCTATTGTTTCTGGGGTGAGTCTAGTGTTGCTGGGGGGATCTATTGATGCTTGGATGGGTCTAGTGTTGCTGGGGTAATCTATTATTGCTGGGGATCCTATTGTTGCTGGGGAAATCTATTGTTTCTGGGGTGGCTCTAGTGTTGCTGGGGGGGGGGGGTCTTTTGTTCCAGGGGTGTTTCTATTGTTGCTAGGGGGATCAATTGTTGAGGGAGGAGTCTATTGTTGCTGCCTGCTGGAAGGTCTGGCTGCTGGGTAATCTATTGTTGTTGCTGGGGGTCTATTGTTGCAGGGGTGGATCTATTGTTGTTGCGTTTGGGTCTATTGTTGCTGGAGGGATCTATTAATGCTCTGATGAGGTCTATTGTTGCTGGGGATCTATTGTTTCTGGGTGGGTCTAGTGTTTCTGGGGGGATCTATTGATGCTGGGATGGGTCTAGTGTTGCTGGGGTAATCTATTGTTGCTGGGGGAAATCTATTGTTTCTGAGGATATCTATTGTTTCTGGGGGTATCTATTGTTTCTGGGGGCATCTATTGTTTCTGGGGTGGCTCTAGTTTTGCTGAGGGGGGTCTATTGTTCCAGGGGTGGATCTATTGTTGCTGGGGATCTATTGTTGTTGGGCTTGGGTCTATTGTTGCTGGGGGGATCTTCTGTTGCTGGGATGAGGTATATTGTTGCCGGGGGATCTATTGTTTCTAGGGTGGGTCTAGTTTTTTTGTAATCTTTTTTTGCTGGGGATCCTATTGATGCTGGGATGGGTCTATTGTTGCTGGGGTAATCTATGATTGCTGGAGATCCTACTGTTGCTGGGGGAATCTATTGTTTCTGGGGTGGGTCTAGTGTTGCTGGGGTGTTCTATTGTTGCAGGGGTGGATCTATTGTTGCTGGGGATCTATTGTTGTTGGGTTTGGGTCTACTGTTGCTGGGGGGAATCTTCTGTTGCTGGGATGAGTTCTATTGTTGCTGGGGGATCTATTGTTTCTGGAGTGAGTCTAGTGTTGCTGGGGGGGATCTATTGATGCTGGGATGGGTCTAGTGTTGCTGGGGTAATCTATTATTGCTGGGGATCCTATTTTTGCTGGGGGAATCTAATGTTTCTGGGGTGGCTCTAGTATTGATGGGGGAATCTATTGTTGCTCGGGGGGTCTAATGCTGCTGGGGTGGGGTCTATTGTTGGTAGGGGGATCCATTGATGATGGGATGGGTCTAGTGTTGCTGGGCATATCTATTATTGCTGGGGGATATGTTGTTGCTGGGGGGATCTTTTGTTGCTGGGGTGTGTTCTGTTGTTGCTGGGGTTGGTCTAGTGTTGCTGAGGCGTATCTATTATTGCTGAAAATTCTATTGTTGCTGGGGGGGGGGATTTATTGTTGCTGGGGGGGTCTATAGTTGGGATCTATGTTCCCACTTTTCTTGTTATCAATAATAAATACCCTACAGACTACTCAGCACCACAAAATGATACTTGGTTCTGTATTCTCTAAAAGGACCGGCACTGGGAGGTGGTTAGGGGGTGGAACCAAGGGACGGTGCTCGGGGGGTGGGTAGGGGGTGGAACCAAGGGACGGTGCTCGGGGGTAGGTAGGGGGTGGAACCAAGGGACGGTGCTTGGGGGTGGGTAGTGGGTGGAACCAAGGGACGGTGCTCGGGGGTGGGTAGGGGGTGGAACGAAGGGACGTGCTCGGGGGTGGGTAGGGGGTGGAACCAAGGGACAGTGCTCGGGGGTAGGTAGGGGGTGCAACCAAGGGACAGTGTTTGGGGGTGGGTAGGGGGTGGGACCAAGGGACGGTGCCCAGGGTGGGTAGGGGGTGTAACCTAGGGACTGTACTCGGGGATGGGTAGGGGGTGGAACCAAGGGACTGTGCTTGGGGTGGGTAGGGGGTGGAACCAAGGGAATGTGTTTGGGGTGGGTAGGGGGTGGAACCAAGGGACGGTGCTCGTGGGGTGGGTAGGGGGTGGAACCAAGGGACGGTGCTTGGGGGTGGGTAGGGGGCGGAGGCAAGGAGTGACTCATAAGGGGGGAGTACCTGCACCAATTCTACAAAAAAAGCCCTGTGTAGAGCCAACTTTCTTCCAGGATGACAGATTAGGTCAATGTGACCCAAGAGCAAGGGACATTTTGCTCCATTTATCCAATGCTCAGAACCACCATTAACACAATCTACTTGTCTGGAGGCAACTTCCATTTCCATGTATACCAAAGCAGTACGGTTATCCGGTTGAAATAGAGAAGGGAGTTGACATGACAACTATGAATGTGTAATGTACGATATCCAATCTGCTAGAAAGCATTTACTCCCAAGTGCAGAAGGAGTTCAAAGCATGGTCACCCCTAATTGCAGGCTGCCAGATGCTGGTGGCATGAGCAGAGCATATCGAGGCACTCTCGAATGACTATATGCAGGTTAATAAACAGAGGCCCGTAGTATAACCCCCTAGGCAATAAACGGAGGGCCGGCATGACAGGGGTTAACGGGGCTTAGGGTACTGGGAGTTAATGGTAAGAGGGGGCGTTTTCAGGGATTAGTTAGGGCAGTTTAGAGTGGGTTATGGGGATGGGGTGGAGCTTTGGGGGGGGGGGGAGTGAGTTGGGGATGGAAAAGGGGGTGGTCTTCAGTTGGAAGGGGAAGAGTGTGAAACAACTTCCCACCCTCTCGCCCTTTCGTCCTACATTTTTTGGGGGGCATTTTTTCGTGTTTTGTTTTGGGGAACTTGAGCGACCTAGGGAGCAGGTTGTGGCACTTGGCGTGTTGCAAGGTCCTTTTAGGTCATATGGGCACATAAAAGGTATGGTGTAGGGACCCGTCTGAGGTACGGCTCCCAGTTGGTGTATGGGTACCTGCTAGTTGTCTCCGAGCCGGTGGTGTTTGCGACTGGAGGCCTTAGAAGTGACTAGCGGGTACGGTTCTGGTCTTTATGCCTATTGGGACCTTGGGCTCCATTGTCTTTAATAAACGGTATGTTATGTTTTGAAAGGTTATTGACATGTTAATTATTGGATACTTATATTTGGTTAATAAAATGGCTACTATGGCCAATTTACTCCAGTTATGTGTGGTGTGGTCATTAGATGAAAGGGTGGGGTTATTGCTATAGCAGGTAACAAGCCATGGTTAATACCATAGTCAAGCTTCAAACCCTCAATCTAAACAGGTGTTAAGTTATCCTGTTAGGAAAATCTCTTTTAACCATTTAAAGGTGGCTCCGTTGCATATTGCTTGGTTGAACTGGATTGACTTTTGTCTTTTTTCAAGCAGATAACTATGTAATGATGTAAATAATATCCAGGGCCGTCTTTAATTTTGATTGGATCCTGAGCAAGCATTTTCTTGGACCCTCTCAAATCCATTTATCAACTATTTGCTGGCAGTGCGGGCTCAAGGGGCAGCTGCTTTGGGCCCCACAACAATGACTGGGCCCAGGGAAGCTGTCCCTTTTGCCCTGCGTTAAAGACGGCTCTGATAATATCCCTGCAAATGATCTGAGAAACATTCAGATGTAAAAAGTATTCTTTGCAAAAGAGAAATTTCACCTAATTTACTAAGCAGCTCTGCGGAAAATTCCCTTGTAATGTGCAACTTCACTTACAAATAGGGTTGCCCCCTGTCCGGGATTTCACCCGGACAGTCCAGGTTTCGACTCATGTTTGCCCAGGCTTCGGGCGGACTGAATCCCGGACACATTATTCAGACCAGGCTGTGTCTCCTCAAGTAACCAAGATAGTCACACACAAATGTGTTGTCGTCAGGTTCTGTATCACTGGGGGGGGGGCAGGGTGATGATGTCACCAAGAGTAATTTGGCCACACCCATATTGTGCTGCGGCATGCACCACATTGCTACTCTTCTTGGGGGCACCCAAAGGTGTCCCCGGTCGCTAAAGTGTTTGGGTTTGGCTTAAAGAAAAGGTGGCTACCCTCAGTGGTCACCTGCCCATTGTGGGCCCACGGGCGCCGCCCCCCCTATCCATGCGCCTGGCCCCTTTTAGGATGCCGGGTGCATAAATTCCTATGACGGGGGTGGGCGGGGTTGTGTTTTTTGAAGCACTGATTAGAGCCAGAGGTTCTAATAGGCTTCAAAATAGGGTGGGCTCGGGGGGGGGGGGCACAGAGCATTGCGTCCGGAGCCCACCCAGGTGTGTTGCAACAGTGAATGAATATTCGCTGTTGCAACACTGATCCTCCTCCCGGCCAATCGGAAAGCGGGTCTGATACCCATCACCAGATTGGCTGAAATGACAGGTGATCCTATTGGATGCCTAGGAGAAGAAGGGAGGAGACGCACAGAAGACACAGGAGCCCGCCTGCCGTCCCATCCATAGAAGCCCGCTGCCACCGGAGCCCGCAACCCGCTGCTGCCCGCCAAAGCCCACCACTGCTGTCGGAGCCCACAACCCGCCACTGCCTGCCGAGGCCCGCCGCTGCCTCCCGAAGACTGCAACCTGCCCGTAAGTGCCGG
Organism: Lithobates septentrionalis; assembly: GCA_037952835.1. Lineage (NCBI taxonomy): Eukaryota > Metazoa > Chordata > Amphibia > Anura > Ranidae > Lithobates > Lithobates septentrionalis. Next base: position 158,282 of record JBBDGP010002647.1, on the reverse strand, counting down.
GGGGGTGCTGAGATGCCACCAAACAACGGGGGGGGTTGTTTGCCGCCCCCCCAAAAAAAACACCGGCTGCCACTGGCAACCATACCCTAAGTAAGCAGCTTATTTGCCATTTGTAAATCAACCCCACAGTCTGCAGTGGTTTCTCTGTAATTTTTTATATGCAGGGCTATTTTTCTCAGAGAATTGGTGCAGGAACTGAACTACACCCCCCCCCCACGAACCACATCGAACAGTGGGAGGGTCTTAAAGGGATATTAAATACCAGGAGTGCGTTGCTGCAGAGTCCAGAGGTGTGCTATGTACAGAGTTTAGAGGTCAGAGGTGTGCCATGTACAGAGTGCAGGGTGCATCCCCTAAACTCTGCACTCTGTACATAACACACCCCTAAATGCTGCACTATGTACACAGCTAAACTCTGCATTCTGTACACAGCGCACCCCTAAACTCTGCACTCTGTACATAACACACCCCTAAATGCTGCACTATGTACACCGCTAAACTCTGCATTCTGTACACAGCGCACCCCTAAACTCTGCACTCTGTACATAACACACCCCTAAATGCTGCACTATGTACACCCCTAAACTCTGCACTCTGTACACAGCGCACCCCTAAACTCTGCACTCCATACATAGCAGAGTACCGAGTTTAGGGGTTTAAATAAGGATAGAAAGTATTCCTGCGCCATCATAAACCGGGGGGAAGAAAGGAAAAGCCAAAATATATATGTAAGGTCAGGAAAAGCAGCCTACACCGGGAAGGGTACAGCCTGCCCCTGGCTATGACAAAGATAGATAAAAATGTGGTGTTGCGCTATTCCTTTAAGTAAACAATGACTCTGTATGTGCTACCACAGTGATGGTGGGTGTCTCTAAAATATACGACAGTCAAACATTACTGCTAAAGAGTGACTCTATAATAAAAAAAATATATATGTAGTGATGGTTTGACTTCTAGCAAAGAATATAAATATATACCTATAACAGTAAAAAACACAAATATATGAAAAGTGACTAGTGCTTAAAAATCCTTGTACACAAAATGTATAAAAATAGCAACTAGCTAAAGAATTCCTGGTCTCTAGCTAAACTGGTATACACCTGGTGTGACTCAGCACACACCGAGGTGTAAATATGCAACGTGAATATTGCTCATTGTATAACATAAAGTGACAGTCTTAATGAGACTTGGTGATATAAAGTTCATTAGTATACATGCAACACACATGCAAAATAACAGTGCTCCACTTGAAAATAATCATCTATTCAAAGTCCACAAAGTATATATATAAAAGTGATCCACTTGGTGCCAAGTATACGTGACAGTAGTGATTAATCTTCATGCAACACGGCACACACTGGTGGGCAGTGGCCTCTTACCTGAAGGTAATGGGGTACTCGCATTTAGCCACTTTTAGGCATTGGCAACCTTTTGTTGTAAAAACCACGGAATCAACCAGCTGTGGGAGATGGTGGTGATGCTAGTCCTGTACTGGTTTATCTCCTTTAGGGGCGTATATTCTGGGAAATATTTTACCGGCACCTTCCTGCTGTAGAGTGCGCTCTATGATGCGGCGCCCGCCGCTGGAAGTCTGGTGGGGAGCTTCTCCAGGACGTCACATTTCTGGAGCCAAGGGCGATGCGTATCCTGAACTGCACAGGGAGAAGTCACAGATTATGAGAATCCTGGATGAGAACGAAGAGGCATTTTTAACTTCCTCCATAGGACTGCATCACCACCATCTCCCACAGCTAGTTGATTCCGTGGTTTTTACAACAAAAGGTTGCCTAGCCTAAAAGTGGCTAAATGCGAGTACCCCATTACCTTCAGGTAAGGGGCCACTGCCCACCAGTGTGTGCCGTGTTGCATGAAGATTAATCACTACTGTAACGTATACTTGGCACCAAGTGGATCACTTTTATATATATACTTTGTGGACTTTGAATAGATGATTATTTTCAAGTGGAGCACTGTTATTTTGCATGTGTGTTGCATGTATACTAATGAACTTTATATCACCCAGTCTCATTAAGACTGTCACTTTATGTTATACACTATGAGCACTATTCACGTTGCATATTTACACCTCGGTGTGTGCTGAGTCACACCAGGTGCATACTAGTTTAGCTAGAGACCAGGAATGCCTTAGCTAGTTGCTATTTTTATACATTTTGTGTACAAGGATTTTTAAGCACTAGTCACTTTTCATATATTTGTGTTTTTGACTGTTATATCTGGCGGATTACCTGTATGATAGGTATATATTTATATTCTTTGCTAGAAGTCAAACCATCACTACATTTATATATTTTTTTATTATAGAGTCACTCTTTAGCAGTAATGTTTGACTGTTGTATATTTTAGAGACACCCACCATCACTGTGGTAGCACATACAGAGTTTAGGGGTTTGCTGTGTACAGAATTTAGGGATGCACTCTGCACGTAGCACACCTCTGAACTCTGCACTCTGTTCGCAATGCAACCCTGAACCCTGCAGTCTGTACACAGCCCACCCTACACAGCACACCCCTAAACTCTGCACTCTGTTCTGCACTCTGTACACAGCAAACATCTAAACTTTGCACTCTGTGCACAGCACACCCCTAAATTCAACTCTGCAGTCTGTACACAGCACGCCTCTAAACTTTGCACTCTGTACACAGCACACAGCTAAACTCTGCAGTCTGTACACAGCACACCCATGAACTCAACTCTGCAGTCTGTACACATGATGCCCCTAAACTCTGCACTCTGTACACAGCACACCCCTAAACTTTGCACTCTGTGCACAGCACACCCCTAAACTCAACTCTGCAGTCTGTACACAGCATGCCCCTAAACTTTGCACTCTGTACACAGCACACGCAAACTCAACTCTGCAATCTGTACATAGCACGTCCCTAAACTCTGCACTCTGTACACAACACACCCCTAAACTTTGCACTCTGTACACAGCACACCCCTAAACTCTGCACTCTGTACACAGCACACCCCTAAATTCAACTCTGCAGTCTGTACACAGCATGCCCCTAAACTCTGCACTCTGTACACAGCATACCCCTAAACTTTGCACTCTGTACACAGCACACACATAAACTCAACTCTGCAGTCTGTACACAGCACGCCCCTAAACTCTGCACTCTGTATACAGCACACCCCTAAACTCTGCACTCTGTACACAGCACACTCCTAAGTTCAACTCTGCACTCTGTACACAGCAAAAACCCAAACTCTGTACACAGAACACCCCTAAACTCTGCACTCTGTACACAGTACACTCCTAAACACTCCACTCTGTTCACAGCGCACCCCTAAAATCTGCACTCTATACATAGCAGAATGCAGAGTTTAGGGGTGTGCTATGTACAGAGTGCAGAGTTTAGGGGTGTGTTGTGTACAGAATTTAGGGTTGCACTATGTACAGAGTGCAGAGTTTAGGGGTGCACAAATGGAGATCACAGTGCAGCCTACCACACAACACCCCCTACCACCAACGAACACATTGCACATGCATCTTCATCTCCCTTGTCCACCCCATGAGTGCAGGGCAGGGAGGGATTTGTGGAAGCTGCCTAGATGCAAGTTGACCTTGTGAACACAGAAGCTGGGCTTCTGTGTTTACAAGTGACAATGGTGAGCGTGGAGCAGAAAGCAAGAGCACAGAGGTAGCGGAATGGAGTTACACCATGTTCCAGTAAAAAAAAAAAAAAAAATCCCTGCTTATATGTATACACGTACAGTAGTAAAAAATGAAAACATAAACACTGAAAAAAATAAAAAAATAAGTAAGAGCTAAAATAAACTTGACCCAAGACTATCATGGTTATCCTTTAAAGGAAATATGCCAAAACCAGAGCAGGGAAAGAAAAAAAAAAATATATGCAAAAGTTACAGATAAGGTCATATAAAGATACTGTACATGGGTCTTTCCAATTACTGTATATTGTCTCAATTTAAATGAATGTGCCACTGGAGGACTCTGTGAAACACTGACTAAATTAACATAGTAATTAACCTCCTTGCATTTAATGAAACCATGGTCCCTCTATGTCAGGAGTGGCAGAGATAGAATCTTCTATTACAATAACCACTGGAGAGGCATTCGTCTCCGACTAGTGTACCCAATTAAGGATCAATACATGCGCTCCCATCATAAGGACATTTCTGCACAGCATAAAAATTTAACCCATAAAGAAGAATGAAGCATTTGGAGATGGCTGGGAGTCACATTTTAAAGAAAAACTATAAGTAGAAATTTTGGGTTATTGCAATGCTTAACTGGTAGCAATTTTTTTTTAAATTTACATAACGTGCACATTTTCACTTGCTTATCATGCCACATTGTCTTATTATTTTTTTCGCTACTAATTTTTAGGTTCTCTATCTTACATACATTATGTCTAACAAATTTTCTAAATAAGTGTTTTGAGGAACCTTTTCTAGGTAGGGTCCATCCATCCATTTTCCATGGCTGGCCCTACTGCCCATCCTTCATCTCAGGCTGAGCATATTGCAGGGATGCACGTTGAAATAAGAAACAGAAAAGAAGCCCCGGTGCATGCTGGGGCGGTGACGTCACAATGGGGCGGTAACGTCGCAATGGAGCGGGGCCACCAGTTGACATTGCAGAGTGGCCCCATCCCTTACCCTATATAAGAACTGTCAGACGGATCAGCGGGCAGTTGGTGGTTAGCCTTCGATGAGTGAGGAACTTTTTTTGGGGGGGGGTTCGGCGGGTGGTGTGATTGATGATGGAACTACATCGGGGGACATTATTTTGGGATTTTTTTTTTTTATTCATGGTGGATCTATGGATCTACATTGAGGGACTTTTTTTTTGTTTTTTAATAAAGGACTTGTCAAAAGCCCTTGTAGTGTTTTTATTTACTTTTGACAGTTTTTTTGGTGAATGAGTAGAGGCACAATGTATTCTATACTCATTCACATAGGGGAAGGGGGGGGGGGGCAGGATCTGGGGACCCCCTTGTTAACGGGGGTTTTTAGATTCTGATAAGCCCCCTGCCCGCAGACCCCCACAACCACAGCCCAGGATTGTGGGTAAGAGGCCCTTGTCCCCATCAACATGGGGACAAGGTGCTTTGGGGTGGGGAGGTGGAGCCCCATCAGCCTCAAAGCATCCCCCTATGCTGCAGCCTCATATGGTTGGGGGGGGGGGCGCTCGCTCATCCCCTTCCTTATATGACCTGCAGGGCTGCATGCTCGGATAAGGGTCTGGTATGGATTTGGGGGGGGCATGCCATTTTTTTAAAAATTTTGACATGGGGTTCCCCTCCAAATACATACCTGACCCTAAGGGCCTGGTATGGATCTGGGGGGGGACCCCACGCCGTTTTTTTCACAAATTTATATGGCGGCAATTCTTTCTTTTTACATTCAGCTGTCGGCTTGGAACCCCGCTGACAGGTGATGACTGATCAGAGTACCAGCTCGATGTCGGTACCATGTGACCGTCGTGACAAATCACAGCAGGTCACATGACAGTTGTATACAATGAATGGCTTCCTTTTCATGCCATCCATTGTGTACAATTGTGTTGCTAGCTGTGATTGGTCAATTTGATCACATGGTGCAGACAGGGCCAATCACAGCCCATCTGTACCATGGGATTAGCTTTGACCAATCACAGCTACTCACAACAAAACAGAGTAAATGATTTAGTTTCATTCAGTAAAATATTTGCTTATAGCAATGTAATTCATTGCTATAAGCAATCGTAATATGTAAAAAAAATAAAATACTGATCACTTCCCCAGAGTAGTACAATGTTACTATGGTAAAATTATTATTATTATACTCTGGCCACAGTGTGTTTAAAAAAAAAGAAAATTGTAAAAAAAAAAAAAAAAGAAAGAGAAAAAACATGTAATCAAATAAAATAAATAAAAATATATATATTAATAAAAATATTTTTTTTAAAAATTATAACATTTTTTTTTCGTACTGTCACCAGTGTCCCTGATCACCGCCACACCAGTTATATGATGATGCTGCACTGCACTGGTGACAGTATATATATATTTTTTTTATTAATAATTTTCCAAAACATTATGACAACAAATTACAACTTCAAAATACCCGCCATGCCTGTTACTAAATACCTTGGACTGTCTACTTTGTAAAAAGGGGTCATTTGGGGGGTATTTGTTCTATCCTGGCATTTTGGGGTTGGGGTTTTTCTTTAACATTTTCAGTCCTTTTTCATTTATTTAGCAAAAAATAAAAACCCAGCAGTGATTAAATACCACCAAAAGAAAGCTCTATTTGTGTAAGAAAAAATGATAAAAATGTAATTTGGGTACAGCGCTGCAGGACCGCGCAATTGTCATTCAAAGTGTGACAGCCTTGAAAGTTAAGGTGACAAATCTGTAGGAGTTAAAGGAATGGGTGCTTGATTTTAAATAGCAATGTCTAACGCAATGAAAATTAAGAAATCTAATTTGGTTGAATGCTTGAAGGTTGCCGATAGAGTCATTATATGGAGTTTTTCTCCCGAAGCTAATCATCCTGTTAAAAGTAAGTAAGGGATTTTTTTTTGGTTGAATCACACTTACCTAGGTGGATGCAGCATCGGTCCGAACACTAAGGACCAAGCTATCAAACACTGTTCTCAGAGCTCCCTCAGTAGAGAGCCGGTGACTGTCAGTCACCGGCCCTTTGCCCTGCCCCCTCTGCACTCACTGGAGCTCTGGGCTATAGAGGGGGAGGAAGCAGCTGACTCAGGCTCTCAGCGGCTCGCTGAGAGGCTGGGCTTGGGTGTCGGTCCAGGCATGTGGCCAGATCCCGACCATATGGTTGCAATCAGGGTTGCCACCTTTTCTTCGAGCCAAACCCGAACACCTTAGTGGCCTTGGACACCTTTGGGTGCCCCATGGAGAGTAGTAATGCGGTGCGCACAGCAGCAAACAGTGGGAGTGGTCAAATTGCTCTTGCTGACATCATCGCCCTGTCCGACAGTGATGCCGAACTTGCCCCTCGACAGCCGCCCGCAGCTCCCGAATGGCAACAGATTTGTGTGTGACTACCTTGGTTACTTGGGGAGCCACAACCCGGTCTGAATAATGTGTCCGGGTTTCAGTCCACCTGAAACCCAGACACATGATTCAAACCCTGGACTGTCAGAACGCTGGCCCATCATTACATCATTACGGGAGGACACAGGTCCCTTCCGTCTGACATTTTGGTGACATTTTGGTGTGCCCTGCAACTTCATCTTTTCCTGCTCTTTACCAAACCTGTGGGGTTTAACTACTTGTTGAACAGGTTGGCTCCCCTGCACGAATCACTGTAGCTGTACAGCGGCCGCTTTAAGGGCTATAGGGGACCTGCACGTGTGCCTGCGGCGTGACGCCGGAGCTGATGCATGTGGCAGCGATGTCCACTGGCGACCCGCGATCGCTCCTCAAAGAGATCCTCATTGACAGATCCCTGTTCTGTCAGGGAAGTAGAGAAAGATCTTCTGTTCCTAGTGATCAGGAACAGCGATCTCTCTCGACTCCCTGTCTGTCCCCTCCCCCCACAGTTAGAAAACACCTCCCTAGGGAACACTTAACCCCTTGATCGCCCCCTAGTGTTGACCCCTTCCCTGCCAGTGTCATTTATACAGTATCAGGGGCAATTTTTTTGCTCTGATCGCTGTATAAATGTCAATGGTCCCAAAAAAGTGTCAAAAGTGTCCGATCTTTCCGCCGCAATGTCGCAGTCCCGCTAAAAATCTCTGATCACCCCCATTACTAGTAAAAAAAAAAAAAAAATTATAATAAAAATACCATAAATATATCCCCTATTTTTTAGATGCAAAAATATGTAGAAGAGAACAAATTGGCCTAAAATGATGAAGAAATTTGCTTTTTTTTATTTGTTTTTTTGGATATTTATTATAGCAAAAAGTTAAAAATGTTGGGTTTTTTTTACAAAAGTGTCGCTCTTTTTTTGTTTATAGCGCAAAAAATAAAACCCGCAGAGGTGATCAAATACCACCAGAAGAAAGCTCTATTTGTGGGGAAAAAAGGACATCAATTTTGTTTGGGTACAACGTCGCACATCTGATCACCTTTGTTCATATGAAGGGACCTTATCACAAGCATTATCTAAGACCTACAATCTATTGATCACCCCTTCAGAACAGCCACATCTAACCTTGTGTGAGGAAATGGGAAGCGGAGCTAAACCGCACAGCAAGGTGGCATCATACCCCTCAGATGCTCCATAAATTCTACCCCAAAGTTGCTGACTGTTGGCAATGCCAGGAGGAAGGAGGAACGTTACTCCACATCTTTAGGTCCTGCCCTAAGATAAAAACACTTCTGGACAGAAGTCCAGAAAATTACTCAAAAATTTACTGACTTTGAGATTCCTGAAGACCCAGCCTTTTTCTTGTTGCATGTTTCGACCATTCCTGCGAAGATTTATAAAAAATCAACTATACGTCACTTGCTGAATGCCACCAAGTCCTGTATCCCTCTCAATTGGAAAAGCACACAGCCTCCAACCATCAGTTGCTGGCTTCATAAAGTGGAAGAAATAAATAAGATGGAGGATCTATTACTCGCAGCCAGGGCTGGGGCAATTATATTTGACACCCTAGGTGAAACCTCATTTTGCCGCCCCTCCTTGGCTCCACCCCATTTGCCCTGCCCATGTACACACCATCTTTTTAATGAAGCGCCCATGAAATGGAGCCTCACCAGTGCCCATCAAATGTAGCCTCACCAGCGCCCATCAATGCAGCCTCACCAGAGCCCATCAATGAATGTTTGCTTGCTTCCATTCATTCGGGAGTGGGGACACAGACACAGTCCTTCTGCCGCCACTGCACCTCTGACACTATGTGTGAACCGAGCGGCGGCTGTCTCACCAGCGCCAATCAAAAGCAGACTCACCAGCGCCCATCAATGCTGCCTATCAGTGCCCATCAATGCAGCCTCACCAGCACCCATGAAATGCAGCCTCACCAGCACCCATAAAATGCAGCCTTATCAGCGCCCATCAAATGAAGCCTACCAGCGCCCCTCAAATGCAGCCTCACCAGCGCCCATCAAATGCAGCCTCACCAGCGCCCATCAAATGCAGCCTCACCAGCGCCCATCAATGAATGTTTGCTTGCTTCCATTCATTCGGGAGTGGGGACACAGACACAGTCCTTCTGCCGCCACTGCACCTCTGACACTATGTGTGAACCGAGCGGCGGCTGTCTCACCAGCGCCAATCAAAAGCAGACTCACCAGCGCCCATCAATGCCGCCTACCAGCGCCCATCAATGCAGCCTTACCAGCACCCATGAAATGCAGCCTCACCAGCACCCATAAAATGCAGCCTTACCAGCGCCCATCAAATGAAGCCTACCAGCGCCTCTCAATGCAGCCTCACCAGCGCCCATCAAATGCAGCCTCACCAGCGCCCATCAATGCAGCCTTCCAGCACCCATCAATGGAGCCCCACCAGCGCCCATCAAATGCAACCTCACCAGCGCCCATCAAATGCAGCCTACCAGCGCCCATCAAATGCCGCCTCACCAGCGCCCATCAAATGCCGCCTCACCAGCGCCCATCAAATACCGCCTCACCAGCGCCCATCAAATGCAGCCTTCCAGCGCCCATCAATGAATGTTTGCTTGCTTCCATTTATTCGGGAGTGGGGACACAGACACAGTCCTTTTGCCGACACTACGCCTCTGACACTATGTATGAATGGAGCGGCGGCTGCCCACTGATGCTGAGACTTAGTTGCTTGCTTCAGAGAGAAGAGAGTAGGAACACCAGTGGCCGGGCGCCTTAGGTGGCTGCCTAGTTTGCCTAGTGGTAGCACCGGCCCTGCTCACAGCGCAGCACAAACCTGAAGAGTACTCCAAGCTTTGGAGGATATGGAATATATTTGTCCTCTCTGAAGATGGGGATAGCTCTTTTTGGATCACAATCCCCAGACAGATAATATTTGCTTACTACATTAGTTGAAGTGAACCATCACCACCTCGAACTTCCCTTTCTTCCCCTCCCCTACTCTCAACTCCCCCTACATTCTCTAGTCTTTTCTAATTTCTTTTCTTCTCTTTAATTCCTTGTTATTACGTAAATGGAAAAAAGTTGTAGGCAGCTCCAAACCTTTCCTTAAGTGGTTCACCTCCTAAGCCTCGTACTAACGATCGGATTTTCGGCAAGGAATTGTGTGATGACAGACTGTTGGCCTAAAATCCGACCATTAGTACGCTCCAGACAATTGTTGTCCAACTTTCCACCAACAAATTTTTTATTGACAGGCAATACATTTTTCGGCGGACAACGGCCTGTTGTCAGATTTTCCTATCATCTGTACACAAGTCCGTCACACAAAAGTTATAAGTACAAACACGCATGCTCGAAATCAATGCCCACCAAACACGACATTAGCAGAAGGTGCCCAAAAGGGTGGCGCTCAAGAGCTGAAATTCCACGTAGGATGTCACTACGTTCGTGTTTGTTGGCCGACAATTGTGTAGGCTTTAAGCCTCGTACACACGAATGAATGAATGAATGATTTGTAGAGCGCTGCAAATGCGAACTGAATCGCCTCAAGGCGCGATCGGATTGTTGGCCAACAAAACCGTGGACTTTTGTCTGAAGGGCGTTGGCCCAAACTTGTCTTGCATACACACGGCCACACAATTGTTGGCCAACAATTACGAACGTGGTGACGTACTATGTGGTTTTTCAGATCTTTAGCGCCACCCTTTGGGCTCCTTCTGCTAATTTTGTGTTAGTAGAAGTTTGGTGAGTGTTGATTCGCGC